>OY019133.1:24852518-26100852 GCA_955652365.1 Eristalinus aeneus | reverse complement strand
TTAATTGCCTAAGAAAAAGCTTCTGAAATTTCACCGTTCGGAGTCGACAAAAGACTTTAGTGTCCTTCTACTCGTGAGAGAACAGCAACGCGCACAACACTAGTAATTGATGAGTAAGCTAGGCCCTGGTCTCTTTGCGGACTTTCATGCATGTCTGGTCCCTTTGTGGACTTTCATGCCATACAATTATTATTAACATCTTCTGCGACACGTCATTTTGAAGAACATTGCTTACCCAGTGGTACCAAAACTGCGAAGATGGTGAAGCATTCACCAGTTGCTTCCAAGGACTCAAAAACAAACTCTATACACACCACTCGCTGCGCACAGGCTTATTGTCCTTGCGCGAAAAGTTTGGACTTAAAGCCAAAGAAAACTAACCACTTCTTCGTTTTCAAATACAAGTACGAGTATCAAGCCATCACAATATTCGTAGGGACCCAATTGTCTGCATGGCCGCCGTGGAGTAATGGGTAGATTGGGAGTCTCACACGCCGAAGGTGTAGGTTCGGTTCCCGGCTGAACAGCTAAAATTTTTACGACACCACCTCTTTCGGGCTAATAAATTTAGGTTAGTCTTAGAGAGCCTGCGAAGGGCCAGTAAGATTATGATTACGCAATGTTAAGTGAACTAGCTTTAAGCATTTTTGTCTAGAATTTAAGAAATAATAAAATGCAAGAGAAAAAAAAACCTCTTTCGGGCTGCTGACAACACTCATGGGTTATTGTCTAAGAAAGGGTGTCCCCGTTAAAAATAGGGAAAAAATTGAGAGACACGAGCAGTTGATGAGCACCTAGGCCTTGGTCCCTCTGTGGACTGTCGCGCCATATAATTATTATTATTATTAATTGTCTCCATAATGCATATCGTTCATTCTTTTGGAACACAATGGGAACGTACAAACTCAGAAGCAACACAAAAAGTAGTGAAGCAAATTTCATTTTTGAGAAACTCAAAAAACAACACAAATACAACACAAAGGATAACATTGTGGCAGTCCCTTGTAGAGAGGTATGATTACAAAAATCTAGAAAACCTTGTAGCGAGATATGATCCTTTGCAACGTCTGAACTTATTCAGCAGAGGGCTATCCACCCAAAGGCTCGTACTTGCCAGGACATGCTAACCGGGAACCAAGTTTACCCTTTGTGTATTAAATTCAAACAACGAAGAATTACGTCTGCAGTTTTTTTAAGATTTGGACGACTGGATGGTATAAAAATTTTGAAGGCCAGGGTAGGCAGTCAGTTCTTAACGGTATCTCTATGGTCTGACGTATCGCAGAAGATGGTAGCACCTACTACGAGTATATCTTTAATCGTTTGATTCTCGGTGCTTGAAGATGGAATTTTACTAGTCCCTTCTGGGTGGATAGCCTGTTACATTTGGTGATAGAAACTGTCAGTGTTAAACTTCTGGTGAAACTCGCTAAGCTTAGTTCAGATCTCACGTAAATGCACAAAAATCTTAAAAAATCATAAAAATTCCAAAAAAATCATAAAAAAATTGCACAGACATTTATTTCATTGCCAGGAGTATCTCCTGCAGGGACGCGGCAACGCCCTGCTCTCCATATATTTTACATGCACCCACTAATACTCACTGAATTTCCCGATAAACTATTATCGATGAGCGAGAGTAAATTGCTCGTTACCTTCCCGCTGTCGGCCATCCAAGGTTGACTCAGACAATCGTCTTAATTTTTTCGCCATAACGATTCATAACGACTGACATTGTGAACGCTGAAATCTATGATGGATTTCGTTTTATAACACTTTCCACTGGCACGCAGGTACCACCGGCCTTCAAGGATATCGAGCTTGGCTCGCAGCGCTCACGGGAAAAATGTAAATCACCAACGGCCAGCCTCTGTCATAAAATCATCAATAGCTGCACATGATGACATTTAAAATGCAGATGCTCAGGTACGATTTGATGCGACGATACGGTGGCGTGCAAATAAACTGAGAGTGCGTTTAGGCAAAACAATCAAACAATTCATAAACGAATTTGGAGTTTATGCGCTGTTCTCCAGGGTTTTACTCGAGTCGTGTAATTACCGTGTGCACGGTGGCCATAAAGTTGATTCCTGGTAAGAACGCCATAACGCGGATTAGGACTAAACAGGATTAAGCGATTAAAGCGTCGTGAAGTTTCCACACTCCGACACAGTTCAACGAAAGAGACGAGAGAGAGAGAGAGGGAACGAGATAAAAGATAAAAGTTATGATTTTGACACATTTTTATTAAATTCTCTTAAAAACAATTCTAGAACTCAGAATCTAAAATAAATACTCGTATGTACAGTCGATGCTTAGGAGTATATACAATCTTGCGTTAACTAATTCTAAGGAGCTGCCCCTGGCCGCCGGGACCGTTAGCACCATTATTGCACTTCATAACCAAACGTTTTCCAGTCAAACTAACTACGAACGACTATGTACAAATAAATAATTGCGAAAACAAAACATAACAAAAGTACAACACACAATTTGAACGAGCGAGCGAAGTGGATTGTTTAGGCCTCGGTCTTGTAGGGCTTGAAGAGCTTTGGCTTGACGGCCTCGGCGACGTGTGTTTGCTGCGGGGAGATTGGCGGCTGGACGGCGGGCATCAGGAGTCCCTCGGGCGGCGAGCAGGCGAGTGGTTCCTGGGGCAAGCGGATGGGGGTGATGGGTGGCATCTGGCTGATGTATTGCTGGCGTACGGGCGATAGGCTGCGATCGAAGACCTTGGTGTGATCGGAGCCGGTGGGGCTGAGCGAGAGGGTGGAGTGAGGTGACGACGAAGACTGCATCTCATGGGGCGGGGTGTGTTGCTTGGGAATGGACAGCTGGGGGTATCCTTGTGGCAGCATAGTCTGGTAGGCGAGGGTGGGCACTGACGGCGGCATTTGCATTGATGGCACTCGCGGGGTCATGTGGTACGGGTGGTAGCGGTAGTTGGGGTACGATGACGAGGCGGCGGCTAATTGCGGAGGCATTCCTGGAGCGAGCATCGGTGCTGGCGGGTAACCGTATGGCATGGAGACACTGTTTGCGGCTGCTTGCAAGATACTCGCGGCGAAGGCTGGATCGGAGTAGACGGCGGCGTAGGGCCATGCGACGGCGATGCGTTGACGCTTGTCCTTCATGCGACGGTTCTGGAACCACACTTTGATCGTCGACTCGGGGAGGTTTAGCTGAGCGGCGAGTTCGCAGCGGCGGGGACGTGACACATAGTTCTCCTTGTAGAACTCCTTCTCCAAACGGGCCAGCTGATCTCTGGTAAAGGCTGTTCGGTAGCGGCGAACTGACGGGTCAGCAGGAATCTGATTGTTGTTCGACAACGCTGGTTCGGGACTTGAGCATTCTGAAAGAGAAGAAATGACAAATTAGCGAAATCCTTCAAAATTTGGTTGAAAATTCCACGCAAAGCGGATCAGAGTGACTGTGTGGCACGAAAATACTGTTTTCACGTTTTGACACTTACCGTTGGGGGATGGTGGAGGTGTTTGCGGCTTTGTGTACTGCGCCAGTAGATCCACGACACCAGGCTTCTGCTCAACAGCATGGTGGTGCTCCATTGTGTAATTTCTGTATCCTTGCATTATTATGAGATTTAACAACACGGGATTTGACGATTTAACAAAATTGGGTAAAAAACACTCTTCTTCACTTTAATCCGATGTGGAAGGGTGCCGGAGACGAGGGAGAGAAATTGAATGCCGACGGAGATTGAGAAATTCGAATTTTCGGGCTTCAACGTTCAACGATCAACGTTCAACGGCAACTGCGGCGAAGAAAAACTGAGAGAGAGAGGAGGACTTGAGACGATGTTACTCGTATCGATGCTTGAGTTCGAATGTGATAATCACTTCAACCCCCGCACCCTTATATACGGGAATCCGGCACCGAGGGTGTGGCATATGCCTGCCGACAATGGCTGCCTTCCGTCAACGGCCAATGAAAGGCGACGTCGAACGGCTTGCGGATGTGTGTGCGCTCCTCGAAAACAATGGCACATCGCACGCACACGAGCACAGGGTGGTGTTCTGGCACAGAAGCGACCAGTGGAGGAAGCGAGGCGGCAGCAGCATCGTGTGTTCTCTGTCCGGCGCACTGGCGGCTGCTGGGACTTGTTTCACAGCGATTATTGAGATATTTCGGCATTTTATGTGCCAGGAAATTTCGTATTCATTGCAATGAACGAGTGCCCTGTTTCGCTTGCCCGCAAGCGGCCCAGCCGACGGGCGCGAGCGAGACGGGTGATACGATTTAATAATTGGATTTTATCTGTTCCATCAAGCTGCTTCTTTGTTGTTATTATATAGCGGCTTCCAGCGCTCATCCCTTGGGTGCTGGGTGCTGGCTTCTTTATTTGGTTTCATCGGGTTTTTGTGTGCGGGGATTTTTTTTTGTTGCGCTATGTATACTGAGCTGGGCTGATAATTCGTGGATGGCTAAAGGAGTTGGTACTGCGGGTCGGAAGGGGGCACAGGGTGGCTTTCATTTTGCGTTTATTAGCGGGCGTTGGTGATGTGCTCCCCATGGGGGAGAAAGCGAGACAGAGTGCGCAAGCGAGAGCGCCGAGAAGAGGAGCCATCCCTGTCGGATCGGTGTCTTTTATTGCTGGTGGTGTTGATGCTCGGTGATGGTGGTGCCAATTACGCTCGTTATTATACGTTCACTATAATATGGAGAGAATTTATAAACGCTCGTCGCTTCGCTGTGTGTGGATCGCCTGGGGCGGATTGGGGAGGCTTTAATGGTTCGGGTTGAATATTGGGTTCGTCACGGGCGGAGGTTGGCGAAAACCCAGTGTGCTTATGGATCAAAGCGTACTTTTCGTGTACTCCACTAATTTTCCGACTCGCTAAATGGTCGTTTTCGTGTTTTATTAAAATTTTCTCTTCACCCCGGCGATCCGCGGGGACGGCTTCGCATTCTGCGCCAGTGGGAAGGCATTAACGTGTTCCTCATTGCATGGTGATTAAAACTGGGAATTCGAGTTGTGCTGGTGTTCATTATTGGACATAAATGCCTTGAACTCGGCAGTAAGGGTTGAACTTGTTGGAGTTTGTTTTTTCTGCTTTTTACGGTTGCCTGGTTTATGTATGTACCTTCACCCCCGAGCAGGAGTGTATTTCGAGGTGGCTCGGGTATTAATTAAATTAATTTAGCTCACTGGGTGGTTTACGGGGTAGTTGTGCTGGTTCATTGCTTTCATATTCATACCTGCAGAACGGGATAGGGATGGTGTCGGTGCGTAATCATTGAAGCCGGTGTCTGTGGAAGATGTGCCGGAATGGAAAATCGATGCGGCGATGAATGGAGCATTCAGCAGAAATATGCTTGTTTATTGGGTATTTTGATTTAACTGAGTTGATGTTCGTGCTTAATAAATGCGATTTATTGAAGCTGAATTGATGCTGAATGAATAAGTTTTGGTTCGGCAAGTGAATTTGAATGCCAGTGAATGGTTTGAAATAAAATAAGGTTTATCTTATGATGAAATAGAAGACGGTGGTGGAAAGCATAAACAAATAGAGCAGGTTTAATGAATTGTGTATTCAGCCTAGAGAAAGGAGTAAGGAGATGTTTTCAGACATGGTTGTCATTAAACATTTTATATATTTTTTTTCTGCTGAATTAACGCTAGATAAAAAAATTCTGTCCAATTAATTCTTAATAAACAGGAAAGGATTTGAGCAAAACCCAATGTAATTAAGTTTCAATAATTTTATTACCTATCAAACCTGTCGTTGTATTCTTCTCTCTTTCACTCCCTATTTACTTTGCACACGTGGTTATTGCATCGTAAAATACTAATTATTTAAGTAATTAATAGAGCTGTCATCATAAGGAGATGTTAAATGATAAACAATTAAATGTAATAAAAATGGAATTGTTCCCCCTATTAACAACATCACGGTCTGAACGACTCGCCAATTAAGAGTGTGTATCTGTGACTCGATTTCAACTTGCGGCAATATTTTTCGCTAAGTTGTTGTCTTTGAAATCTTTAAGGTTTCGCAATTGTCTGGCCATTGTTTTGATAGAACATCTGTTGTTAGAAGAATCAAAAACATGATTTTTTACATTTAAGGAAACGTAGCCTCCACTGATACCATTATTCATGTTCTGAGAGTGATTTTCGAGTGAATTTATGTCACAACAGAAAAGACTTTATTGTGCTTGTAGTGACGTCAAAGTTGTGCTGTAGAGTTTTCAGCTAGTGTGTTAAGCATCTGTTGTTATTTAGGAGGTGAAAATGAATTAAATAAATTAAAAATTATTTAGAAGGTGAAAGTGAATTAAATAAATTAAATAAAGACTTGTCTTAAAATTCAAAAATGATTTTTAGTTTTCTACTTAGTGCAACGAAGTGGGGTTTTCCCAAGTAACTTACTTTTATGAATATGTAACGTTTCAGTTATTGAATTTGAGTTAAATACTTTTTGAACAATGACAATTAACTGGGGTTGACCATGTAATATCCATCTTCGCCACAAAAGTGTACGTTCTCTAGTTTCTATTTAACGTTGCTGTATTGTGTTACGCAATGAATACGTACAGTGATATGGACGAAAATTCCTTTAAAAAGTGTGTTTTCAAATCCAACTAAGACGCATTTCCTAAGACCTAACAAATAAGAGACGCAACAGACGGCTTTCAGTAGGTATCCGTCCAGCATTAAGCGCAACAGGACTTAATGAGCTGAAAGTTAGACAGAAAAATTGCCAGTCAGTCGACTGTTCAATATTCAAAGAAGACAAATGAGTTTTCACCTGCGGTAAATTGGAATTCGAATTTAAGATCTGTCGAAGCGTGGGATGAGCTGTCAATAATTTTCTCAATAAATATTCTTGAGTCTGTGTGAAATTGAAAGCCGTAGGTTCGATTTATATGCTTGAAACCTCTCAAGGCCCTACATCTCCTGAAAACGAAAAGTTGAACGTTCTAGGTTCGATTTACATGCTTAAAACCTCTCAAAGCACCACATCTTCTGAAAACAAAAAGTTGGACGCCCTAGGTTCGATTTGAAACCTCTCAAGGCCCCACATCTCCTGAAAACGAAAAGTTGGACGCCCTAGGTTCGATTTATATGCTTGAAACCTCTCAAGGCCCTACATCTCCTGAATACGAATAGTTGAACGCCCTAGGTTCGATTTATATGCTTGAAACCTCTCAAGGCCCCACATCTCCTGAAAACGAATAGTTGAACGTCCTAGGTTCGATTTATATGCTTGACACCTCTCAAGGCCCCACATCTCCTGAAAATACTTGCAGAATATAGATTGTGTATAAAAAGTTTCTGAAATTCGATAATAAACTGTAGAGCCGACACAACATGAGTAGTTGCTGAAAATATTTAATCCTCTTCCCTTATGGATCAAAGAGCTATCTATTGATGATTTCAAATTTTGTGCCTACGTTTCAGTACAATTCGTAGTTGAATTTCCTTTTCAAGCGCTTGTCTTAATTGCAGTCTAAGTCTCCAGTTTAATTTCTGGACCAATTCTCTCTCGGTAATAATATTACTAATAACATTGGGATGGGGCGACAGTTCACAGGAAGAACAGGGCCTAGCTTGCTTGTCGACTGGTCATGTTGCGCGCGCTACTGTTCTCTCACGAGTAGATTGAAGCTAAAAGCTACTATGAACTAAGAGACTACTATGAAGCTAAAAGAAGCCTCTGAACAGCGAAGATTGATGAGCTTTTCTTAGACAGGTATAACTCTTTGTAAGTCGTCAGCAGCTAGAAAGAGGTGCTGTCGTGAAAAATTCGAGGTGTTTAGCCGGGAAACGACCCTGGACCTTCGGCGTGTGAGCGTTGCACTACTCCACGGGGGCCACTATTCTTTTTCAATGGTTCTATGTAGGCTTGGAATGCTCCATCAAACACTCCTCTTCTTTACATTATTTCAAAATAGACTTTAACAATTCCCCACTATGTAGCCAAGTCATTCGAAAGTTTCTGAGAATCCAGTTTACAGCCTGGGGTAGACTTTCGCTTGTAAAAAGAAATACTTTTGCACCGTATAATAGGAAAAGAACACTAACGACGCAGCTGTGTCAAAATTGAACTTGCGATTTAAATACAATTGGAGCCTTATAAAGTCAGGAGTCGCATAGAATCTGGGATCCTATAGAAGCTGGAATCGTATAAAATGAGGGGTCATATAAAAGCTAAGTTCTTTTCAAGATCCGTGTAACAATTCCTTTTATTTTCATTTTCTTTGACTGCTATCTGGAGGACATCGTTATCGATGAAACTTTTTCCTTTGTAGAAGTCTCTGTAAATCTAAAACCTCGGTGTTCTAGAGAATTTTCTTAACTGATACAAGTTAACAAGTCCAAATCATCATTTGAGTCGAATTATCAACATTTTGTGGCCATCTGGGTTCTAATTACCTTTGGAGCAGCTCAAAATTCTATTGCCTGTCTCTCCGTTTGTATTGAATCAACTTCTTTCGCCAAAAAACGCAACTTTCGGGGAATGGTAAAAAGAGGAAATTGTGTAAACGTCAATAAGCAGAGCGTTGGCGTATGGTGTATTTCTATTTTACGAGCATGTTTCATAAAGGTTTCTATCATTAGTTTCAGTCACAAGTTTCTTGAGCAACGTGGCTAACCCACAAAAAGTCTAAACTCTTTTTTTCACGAACGTTAACCCCGATATACGGTTCGGTTTATAACGTTCTCCGCGGGAAGTGCTTTCTTCGCCGAATTGAATTCGAATCTTACTACAACTTGTGTCCGTTTTTTTTTTTTTGCATTTTTTTATAACTAAGGGACACTTAAACTAGTTTACATTACATTGTATGATCCGTTTGTCCGTTCATTAGGTCTTCTTCCAAACATCCACGAATCGTGTCATCCGTTTCGTTTTTTGTTTAACATTCAGGCTCTGTGTGAATGGACTGAGTAAAAACCTAGTGGAACATAATAACTAATTGTTGGCGCCACAGTCCACAGGGGAACCTGGGCCTAGCTTGCTCATCAACTGCTCGTGTTCTGCGCGCTACTGTTCTCTCACGAGTAGGAGGGACCTACAGTTTTTTGCCGACTCCGAACGGTTGATGACCAAGCTAGGCCCTGGTCCCCCGGTGGACTGTAGCGCCATCCTATAATTATTATACGGTTGTCAAATATCTCCCCTCCGTTTTGTTTTTTGAACTTTTCGGCTATGTACAAAGCGCTACAGAGATCGTATCTAGCAAAAGTATACATCATCTGAAAGGTCCTGACATAACCTAAAAAACGACGCAGTGTATGATTAGTTTGGATATTGCATTCAACAGTTATAGACGTGTAAACATGGAGTTCACTAACGCCGAAATTCGCTCTATTTTAAAGTTTTCCTTCGTTAAAGGCAAATCCTCTAGAGAAACGCTCCGTGAGATTAATGGTGTTTTAAGAAAGGGTACTCTATCACTTCGAACCGCGGAGGAATGGTTTCGACGATTCAGAGCCGGTGAAAACGACCCCATGAATAAGCCAGCCGGCGGAAGACCTGTGACGGCGAATACCAATCTAATTATGGAAATCATCGAGTTAGACCGGCATGTGGCATCTCGTGACATCGCCCAGAAGATGGGAGTAAGTCACCAGACCATTTTAAGCCATCTGCAGAAGGCTAGATACAAAAAAAGCTTGATGTTTGGCTGCCGCATTAAAAAAACCTTTTGGACCGAATCAACGCCTGCGATTTGCTGCTGAAACGGAACGAACTCGACCCATTTTTGAAGCGGATGGTGACTGGCGATGAAAAATGGATCACATACGACAATATCAAGCCAAAACGGTCGTGATTGAAGGCCGGTGAATCGTACCAAACAGTGGCCAAGCCGGGATTGATGGACAAGACGGTTTTGCTGTGTGTTTGGTGGGATTGGAAGGGACTCATCCACTATGAGCTGCTCCCATATGGCTAGACACTTAATTCTACCATCTACTGCGAACAACTGGACCGCTTGAAGCAAGCGATAGACCAGAAGCGTCCAGAATTGGCCAACAGGAAGGGTGTACTGCTCCACTAGGACAACGCCAGACCACACACTTCGTTCATGACTCGTCAGAAGCTACGGGAGCTCGGATGGGAGGTTTTATTGAATTGACCACATAGCCCGGACATAGCGCCAAGTGATTACCACTTGTCCTTGTCCATGGCGAACGCCCTTGGTGGTCTGAAGTTGAACTCAAAAGAGGCTTGTGAAAAGTGGCTGTCCGAGTTCTTCGCAAATAAGGAGGGAGTATTATGAAGTTGTCGTCTAGATGGAAACAGATTATCGAACAAAACGGCGCATATTTGAACTAAATTCGATCACTGTAACACTTTTTATGAAGCATTGAATGAAGAGCAAAAAAGCGGATGGAATATTTGGCAACCTTATATTAATATTATGCTGTTGACTTCTTAAATTTTACTCGACAGAACAAAATTAGTTCGGTCCGCAGTAATTCTTAAATCGGCACTCGCCACCTGTTCTTCTAAAAAATTCCGTGGTCAGATTTCTTCGCGTCAGAAACATCCACCAGTGATTATCTTTAAGAGGTATTTAGCCACCTCTGATGTATTTCTAAGTCAGCCTTTCACTTCGAGTCGCTTGCATTAAACCTCCTTGGGGCACATAAGTTATTTCTTTTCTATTTCACAACAACATTCGCAAAGTCTAGCTTTTTTAAATTTCTAATGTATCATAATTTAGTATTATTCGTGGCTTATGTTGAAGGGTGTCGTGGCCTAGTGAAAAAGTGCATAGGCTTACAAACAAAGGACCATAGGTTCGATTCCTGAACTGAACATTTCGCACTTTTCGAGTTGCTTTTCAAATGCTGTTACTTAGAGTCGATAATAAAGTGTAGTTCTCCCCAACTCATGCAAAACCAATTGAACAGCGCCAGTGTTTGTAAAATTAGTCAGGCTGTGTTACGCTACTTCGTTTTGAACTAAAATTGTTAGTTAGATGTTTTTCTATAACCTGTACACTGACTCGGAATTAAAAGAAAATCTTTTACTTCCAGCTGATCGCAGTGAAGCATGTATTTCCAAATGTCAAGACTATGCTCTTTTTACGTTCTATTCAAACAACTGTATTCCTTGCTCAAACATCACTTTCCCCAAGGCCTCGCTTCATTCTTAAATCAAATTCAATAGCGAATCATTTACAGACCTTAACAGAAACGCTGACAGCAGCTGATAATCTTTGGATTAATTCCACCAATATTTTGATTAACGAATAAAGTTGAGACAAGCAACATAACAGAATATTAGACATAATACTATGCAAAAACGTTTCCAAACACTTGGCACACATTACACACACATTTTGGACGCAAATTCAAACGGAAAAAAAACCTAGAGAAAATTTCCCAAAAAAGATTCATACACACCTTCAGTTAAATTCTCCATAGACAGAAAACTGTTAAGCTTGCAACAACAACTTGAAATCACGCACTCAAGAACACTGGCTAAAGCGCACGCAATCTTCAATAAATGCGAAAATTCAAACCGTTGACTTTGAACACAAAGCAATGAAATATGTGATGCGCGAAAAAAAATTGGAGCACAATGACCCATGCAGATTAAAGTTCCGCAATGATACACTTTACTTCTTGATTTTACTTGAATTAAAATTATGTTTGGAAATATTTCTTCCTATTTGAGTGCTTTGATGAAGTCAGTCATTCTCCGTTTTGAGTTCTTTTTGTTTATTTGGATATCAGGAAAGTGAACGAATTGTTTATGATTTGATTGGAAAGGATTGCGTACTTCGCATTTTGAACTTTAAGCGTTCGACTACGTAGAGCATTCCGTTTCAAATTTTAGTCCATAGATTACTATGGAGAAATAACGATCTAAGCAAACATCATGGAATAGCCATAGATCTGTATACAAATTAAATAAAAACCGCTCCTGCCGCTCACTGTTTCTATGGGAATCCTGGAGCCTGGGGCATCTTCGAAAATTCAAACACCATTATCATTCTTGTCGTTTTCTAAGGCCTCTAAGTTGAAATAGGAAGCCGTTGACCTTTTCTAGAGGAAAGTTATGCTCGCAATTGTTAGTCGTTTGTAGTGTAAATTTGAAGAAGTTTATTTAATGACGAACTGTACGTACAGGCATTACGACGGAGCAAGTTTTTCTAGCGTCAAGGGATACAGCGCTGAAGAATTCTTCGCACACCGCACGGACATAAGTGGGATTTGGTCTTACGGCTTCTATCACGGGGACCATTTTCCCAAAAGTTGTAGGTAACGCAGAACGAAACGCCTTACTTTCCCAAGTACTAAATTGAGATCATGCTTGAGGGACAATCATCCCACCTTGGTTTGATGTGAGGCCTTCCTTAAACCACTGCCGCTCTTGGGATTGCAGCGCCCGGTTGAGAATGCGACTCCACACTGAGCCGGGATAGTCCCCAAACCACCTTGCCCAGCCCAGGGTGAACAAAAACTAGACAAGTCAGCACAATACACTATCCTCGACTCTACCCGCGATGTTAGGTGGTAAACCACAGCCTTCACGATACTCGTACAAGGGAGCCTATCGCTCTTTCTGGCTGAGACCGAAGTTCCAGGGGCTCCTGATCTCCCATACCCCCAGAATATAGACCCTGGTCAAGCTGTCACTACCAGTTAGGCTACCTCAAAAACTGGGTCTGGTAGCCGCCATCCAGCCACAAATCGCCATCCATCCACAAGCCACCAGCCAGCCACAAGCCACCATCCAGCCATAAGCCACCATCCAGCCACAAGCCACTATCCAGCCACAAACTGCCATCCAGCCACAAGCCGCCATGCAGATATAAGCCGCCATCCAGCCACAAGCCGCCAACCAGCCACAAGCCGCCTACCAGCCACAAGCCGCAAGCCGCCATCCAGCCACAAGCCACCACCCAGCCACAAGCCACCATCCAGCCACAAACTGCTATCCAGCCACAAGCCACCATCGAGCCGCAAGCCGCCATCCAGCCACAAGCCGCCATCCAGCTAAAAGCCGCCATTCAGCCACAAACCGCCATCCAGCCACAAGCCGCCATCCAGCCGCAAGCCGCCATCCAGCCACAAGCCGTCATCCAGCTACAAGCCGCCATCCAGCTACAAGCCGCCATCCAGCCACAAGCCGCCATCAAACCGCAGGCCGCCATCCAGCCGCAAGCCGCAAGCCGCCATCCAGCCACAAGCCGCCATCCAGCTACAAGCCGCCATTCAGCCACAAACCGCCATCCAGCCACAACCCGCCATCCAGCCACAATCCGCCATCCAGCCACAAGCCGCCATCCAGCCACATACTGCCATCAAGCCACAAGTCGCCATCCAGTCACAAGCCGCCATCCAGCTACAAGCCGCCATCCAGCCACAAGCCGCCATCCAACCGCAGGCCGCCATCCAGCCGCAAGCCGCAAGCCGCCATCCAGCCACAAGCCGCCATCCAGCTACAAGCCGCCATTCAGCCACAAACCGCCATCCAGCCACAACCCGCCATCCAGCCACAATCCGCCATCCAGCCACAAGCCGCCATCCAGCCACATACTGCCATCAAGCCATAAGCCACCATCCAGCCACAAGCCACTATCCAGCCACAAACTGCCATCCAGCCACAAGCCGCCATGCAGATATAAGCCGCCATCCAGCCACAAGCCGCCAACCAGCCACAAGCCGCCTACCAGCCACAAGCCGCAAGCCGCCATCCAGCCACAAGCCACCACCCAGCCACAAGCCACCATCCAGCCACAAACTGCTATCCAGCCACAAGCCACCATCGAGCCACAAGCCGCCATGCAGATATAAGCCGCCATCCAGGCACAAACTGCTATCCAGCCACAAGCCACCATCGAGCCGCAAGCCGCCATCCAGCCACAAGCCGCCATCCAGCTAAAAGCCGCCATTCAGCCACAAACCGCCATCCAGCCACAAGCCGCCATCCAGCCGCAAGCCGCCATCCAGCCACAAGCCGTCATCCAGCTACAAGCCGCCATCCAGCTACAAGCCGCCATCCAGCCACAAGCCGCCATCCAACCGCAGGCCGCCATCCAGCCGCAAGCCGCAAGCCGCCATCCAGCCGCAAGCCGCCATCCAGCCACAAGCCGCCATCCAGCCACAAGCCGCCATCCAACCGCAGGCCGCCATCCAGCCACAATCCGCCATCCAGCCACAAGCCGCCATCCAGCCACATACTGCCATTAAGCCACAAGTCGCCATCCAGTCACAAGCCGCCATCCAGCTACAAGCCGCCATCCAGCCACAAGCCGCCATCCAACCGCAGGCCGCCATCCAGCCGCAAGCCGCAAGCCGCCATCCATCCACAAGCCGCCATCCAGCTACAAGCCGCAAGCCGCCATCCAGCCACAAGCCGCAAGCCGCCATCCAGCCACAAGCCGCCATCCAGCTACAAGCCGCCATTCAGCAACAAACCGCCATCCAGCCACAACCCGCCATCCAGCCACAATCCGCCATCCAGCCACAAGCCGCCATCCAGCCACATACTGCCATCAAGCCATAAGCCACCATCCAGCCACAAGCCACTATCCAGCCACAAACTGCCATCCAGCCACAAGCCGCCATGCAGATATAAGCCGCCATCCAGCCACAAGCCGCCAACCAGCCACAAGCCGCCTACCAGCCACAAGCCGCAAGCCGCCATCCAGCCACAAGCCACCACCCAGCCACAAGCCACCATCCAGCCACAAACTGCTATCCAGCCACAAGCCACCATCGAGCCACAAGCCGCCATCCAGCCTCAAGCCGCCATCCAGGCACAAGCCGCCAACCAGCCACAACCCGCCATCCAGCCACAAGCCGCCATCCAGCCACAAGCCGCCATCCAGTCACAAGCCGCAAGTCGCCATCCAGCCACAACCCGCCATCCAGCCACAAGCCGCCATCCAGCCACAAGCCGCCATCCAGCCACAACCCGCCATCCAGCCACAATCCGCCATCCAGCCACAAGCCGCCATCCAGCCACATACTGCCATCAAGCCACAAGTCGCCATCCAGTCACAAGCCGCCATCCAGCCGCAAGCCGCAAGTGATTTTTGAATCATGTAAATCATAAAATCCAGTCACATCACCTGGACCGCATGGAAAACATAACCTTTCAATCCGAATTATTGGAACAACGCAACAGACCAGAGAATCATCTTTACCAGCCCAAGCAGCTTCAGACAACCGGCCAGACACCATACCAGTTGGTAATGCATGTTGGCCGAACCTTAGGTCCACAGTTATCCTTAGTACTGGTACTCAAAGCACTGCTTGGTGCAAAAGG
This sequence comes from Eristalinus aeneus, assembly GCA_955652365.1. Classification (NCBI taxonomy): domain Eukaryota; kingdom Metazoa; phylum Arthropoda; class Insecta; order Diptera; family Syrphidae; genus Eristalinus; species Eristalinus aeneus. Next base: position 26,085,595 of record OY019133.1, on the reverse strand, counting down.
ATACACCCATTTCTGGAGGAATTGTTCAACTGCGAAATAGGCTCTCAAATTCGACTCCTTTATCATTGTGCAATCCAGAAAAATGGAGTAGTAGGTGAAGCGGCCCAAAGTAAAGTCAGGAATTCAACCCCTTTGCCAGAGAGATATCCAATCCTAGGTAGAGTTACGTTGCCATCGAAAGCAATTCACCTTGCAAGCTTCTAAAATAGACTAGCCTACCAATAGCTTTTAACCCATGTAATTTATAAGTCTGTAACTTATTAGTCCAGAGAAACGGCCTCTGTCTGTAGTATGTAACAATTTTGGAGGAAACCATGTCTTCATCCGAGACACACAAGGTCTGCGGTAATCTGCGTCAATCTAATGAGAACTCCTAACATGAACACAGATCACTGTAAAAACGCGAACGATGACAAATGTTTCAAGAAATCAATTCAAGTGAATCGTTCAGAAGACAATCTAAAATGCGATCAGTAATGACTTCGAATAAAAGTCAAATCCTGCATCAAATGAGACATACATTCTCTTTCAGACAATTCACCGAAGTCCCTCAGTTCCTCAGCAAATTCCCTTCATTGGCCGCTTCACTTGTGAGCACAACTGAGTCTCATGGTCAGCGCAACACAGAATGCCATTGAAATTGCACGCAGTTACATCCTTTTACCGAACGTCACCACTATTGCACTATTTATTACGTTCATTCTTGCAACAATGCCCAAAGCAAACATTCGTAACTCTGTCCAGTAAAATTCGCCAATATGCTGCAATAAAGTGGACCGTCCACAGCGTTCTACAGCTCAGCATTGTGGACTAATTATTGAGGCCATTTGCCGCAGGGAAAGACCTCGCCAATAACCGGCCGCTAATCCGTTTGGTCCTAGTGTCACCAAGCACCGACCCTTCCAGTGCGCGCACAATGCGTCACAAAATGTTTGCTTTTGCCCATTGTGCGACAATGGCGAGTGAATGGTATTTGTTTGCTTAAGGTTACCGAAAACCAGGTCACTCCTCAATCGATTCTGCAACAGGAAGGTATGCAAAGAGTTCGATCCAGTTAAGGAGAAAACCGTGCACGGCGATCGTAAATCATCGTCTTTCCCGTTCATTTAAATTAGGCTACACTTTGCATAGGTCACTGAGGTTGAGGATCGAAGGCGAAAGTAAAGGAGTCCAAGCCAAGCAGAATCAACGGCAATTCGTGAGAAAAATTATCCTTCCGGGTACGGATGGAGACAGCGAGAGTGTTCGTGATGGTATATTGCTTTATGGCCCACCTTGATGACTTATTAGTGAAGATAATGTTCCGAGATGTGAACCCCTACAACAAAGGGGTGTGCAAAGCCTGAATGCAGTGTCCTTGAGTGCTATCAACGCGACACAGGCAAACTAACGTCGAGTCCACGTGAAAGCAAGAGTTCACATGCAAAGTGACGTCAATTAGAGAAGTCGTCATGAACTCAAGAACCCCGTCAACATGCAACAATGCCGTGGCGGGCCTTACCACGAAACTCAGTGAAAAGAAAATCCCACACGAAACTAGAACATCCAGGTCACCCCAGGAGCTGCGATCCTACGCAGTGGCTTCTCCTGCGCTCGTCCTCCGTGCCGCACAATAACGCACCCAATTATTTTTTGTGGATTTTTTTGTTAATGACTTGTTTACTTTTTTACGCTGTCCACTGACCCAGTTTAAAAAACGCAAATAAAAAGATAATTGGAGTACAAAAAAGCGACTCACCTCGACGGGCGAGGACAATGCCACAACTGCCTGTGCGCTGAGCGGGCATTTTACGATCTCGTTCGCCACCTTCCGGGAAGACACGCAGAGGTGCTCTAGATTCAGGAAAAAATTGTCTCTTCCAAAAAGTCCCTGTAAAAACGTTACAATTAAAAAAATTACGCGACCCTCATAAACGGGACAATGCCAGGGACCAGGGCCAAGGACCTCTTGTTCGGAGTGTTTGTTAAAAAATGCTCTAGTTGCATAATTTCGCCCATTGTCCTCCAAGTCACGGTGAATGCCGAGGATCAGGATGCATTTCGATATTTATGACATAATTTTTGCGGAAGGAACAAAAAAAAAATCAGAGCAATTTTTCGGCGACCAAAAACAGGACACAGAGTCCTGCTTTTTTGTTCGCGTTGTTCTTGCGTTGCTTTGTGCGAGTTTTTCACAGCAGTTGGTCGTGTCCAGGAAGAGACCATAAAGTGATTCGCAAAAACGCAACGCAACACAAGGAAAAAAATACGAGACCAACGAAAATGGTGGATATACCTTCATTGTGCTGCGGAAAAATTTCCCTGCTCCGCCAAGGACACTGCAAATGTGGTGCCTCTCCTCGTTATTTGATTACGCAAGTTGGCAAGGTGAGCCAACAAGCAGCAGTTTCGACTGCAATTATCGCTGATAATCCTTTGGAATTGACTCCCGTAAATTTGCGCGTCCCCTTCCGTTGCGTGGTGGCTGTAAATCCTTTTTTTTTCGACAGTCGCTACTTCCCAGAACGTCGGTCGCTTAACTGCAGTTTTTGCTAAAGTTGCATAATGGGTTAACGGCAAGAGTTATAAAAGAGCTGCAAATCTACGCAACATTCTTGCGAAACAAAACTCTGGACGTTTCCTTCTTCGATCGAGGAGGACCTTCGCTGGAATTCCAACAATGCGTCTATTGCCGCTGCACCCTTCCATTGTCTAAAGAGTTGCGTCTTTGCGAAACCACTCAGTGCGTTGCGTAAGCCTTTCTACCCGACATTCTTTCTCCTCTTTTCTTGTATATTGCGAAAAGGATTCAGGAAAATTCGCAAATTCACCCTTACCTGCGCTTACCTGGGTGGGTGCGATCCTCAAGACTCCTAACTCGTTTATTGCAATCCTTTATTGACGTCGTAAAGAGTTGTCGTACCTTCGGTTCGTCTCATTTGCGAGTTGTTGCAGCGACCTTGCGAATATGGTGAACACGTCGAACGTGGTGATCATGTAATGCATCAACAAACAAACCTTCATCCTTCACCCGTGATTCACCATCTCTGTTTAGGGCATGGATGGCTGGCTATAACAACTTCATGACACGTTTCTGAGATTAGCAGCCCATTGATATACTAGATCCAATTGATGCCTCGGCCATTATTCGGCATTGATCGCAGACACATCAGGTTTTGATCCGCAATTAACGGGGCTGTCTTAATCGCAGGCTTTCTGTTTACTCATTTCGTACAGAAATTCTTGCGAAATTATGAAATTCTTGCGAAGTACACAATTCTTTAGCTTGTTGGGCGAAACTATTTGATGGAGGTCATCTGATTTTCGATAAGAGGCTTGCAGTGAAGTACGCATGCCTACTGAAGTTTTATTTTATTTTCAATTCAATGCTCAGTGCAAGAGAAGGCAAGTAACTTGGACGCATTTACAGATAAGTACATATGTCGATGTAATATCATGGTGCACAAGAGATAGCTGTTATGCTTGACTTTACTCTACATGAAGGATCTTATCTTGCGAACAAGCCAACCCCCATTTGGTTTAGAAGGTAAGAGACAGTGTTCGATTCAGAGAAAATTGGTTTTGAACTCTGTCCCCCCTCTTACACTAAATAGTAGATTCTTATCCTATGTTGAAGGTAAAATTATTTACAAGACAAAGTTCTTTGAGAATAGCTTAAAATCTGATTTGAATCGCAACTGACTTGCTGCACACTTTTTTAAAAAGGGGAACTCGAAATTTCTCGTATCCTACTTGGATACCTTACAACCTAACCAAACAACTTTTATAATTAAACTGGAAAGGCGTGAGTTGCACTTACGCGTGAACGGTTTCGTTGTGTATTTTATTTCAACAACATGCAATACAACCGACTTTCATTTGTATTGAAGTTTAGTCTTGTTAACTTTGGAATTATATGTAATTTTTCTTCTTCTCCTTGTGGCGCTACAGTCCGGAGTGGACCTGTGCCTCAATCAACATGCCTCTCCAGCCAGCACGATCTTTCGCCAGCTGTCTCCAGTTGCTCACTCCAAGTTGGTTGAGGTCCTTCTCCAGTTGTGTGTGCCCCACCTTAGTTAAGTTCGTCCTCTGTGGCGTTGTCCCAAATGGTACGGATTCAAGGACTTCTCGGGCCGAAGCAGTGGTGTCCATACACTCTACATGGCCTAGAAATCTTAAGCTTTGTATCCGTTCGGAGTCGGCAAAAAACTGTAGGTTCCTTCTACTCGTGAGAGAATAGTAGATCGCACAACACAAGTAGTTGATGAGCATGCTAGGCCCTGGTGCTCATGGGGACTGGTGCACCATCCGTGTCATTAAGTTGATACAACCTGCATAACTGAAGAAAATAGTAAACAGTGCACCGAAAGTTGAAGAACACCTATCAATTGTTTAATCACGTGTCAATAGTTTAGTCATGTTACCCGTTTGTTATATCCTATACATAAATTGTATGGCGTGACAGTCCTTAAGGACATTAGGGCCTTGCTTCCTTACTGACTGACGAAAAGAAGGGACGTTTCAAAAGAAGGGACGTTTCAAAAGATGGGACGTTTCAAAAGAAGGGAAGTTTATCACGAGGTCTTTTTAAAAAATAAGGTTTTCAAATTTTGCGCGCTACGTACCTATACTAGATTATTTTATATATATTATATATAATATATTGTTGATTTTTTTTTATTTCCTTATGTTGGTACCCTCGTCTCGAACATATGTTTACAGTTTCAGCTATATGGCACATCGTATATCATTTTTAAAGGGCTCGCCTTTGCCCTTACGAAGGTTGCCTTTTATATTTCGGGATTGGGCAACTCCAGTCTAGCAATCTGGCAACTGCCAGCTCTATCGTAAGGTTTGACATTTTTGAGGTTATACGTACTCAGAACGTTTTGACATACGAGCGCTATTTGTGTTGTTTACAGTAAATTAAAAGATTCATCTCGCCCAAAAAATTTAAATAAATCGTGAAAATTTTCGTGCGATTATTTTTTACAACTTTCGACGTGGATTAACTCAACAACAGTGCATCGATGAACTTAATTCAATTTGTGACGATGAGACTCAATCAAGGACCAGTGTGTATCGATGGTATGGTAAATTCAACCGAGGTCGTAGTTCACTCCAAGACGAATTTTGTGAAGGTCGTCCAAAATCAGTTGTTGTTCCGGAAACCATTGATGCTGTGCGTTAACCGATATTCCAAGATCGTCATGAGACCTATCGTGAGAGTGAGACAACCTTAGGCATTAGTGGGATCTGCATACATTCATTATTCCATGAACATTTGACCGTCAAAAAAAATTGTTCACGTTGGATCCCACACAATTTGCCAATCGCTCAAAAAAAGGCTCGTGTCGATTGGTCCAAAGAAATGCTCCAAAAATACGATCGCAGTGTTTCGAAACACGTCTATGACATCGTGACAGGTGATGAATTGTAGATTTACGCGTATGAGCCCGAAATTAAACAGCAGTCGACTGTATGGGTGTTTCGAATTGAGCCAAATCCAACAAAAGTTGCTCGCGCAAGAAGCACTGGTTATCATGGTTATCTGTTTTTTCGGAAAAACTGGACATGTCGCAACCGTAAAACTAGAACAACGCAGAACAGTCAATTCTGAGTGGTATACAACTATTTGTTTGCCAGTTGTCTTCCAAGAAATAAGGAAAACCAACCGCCGAAGACGGATGGTTCACTTAACCACGACAATTCGGGCTTTCACATACCGGCTCAAACAACTGAATTTTTGAGCACTCAAAACATCGATTTGATGAGTCATCAGCCGCATAGTCCTGACTTGACACCGAATGACTTATTTTTATTCCCGTACGTAAAGAATAAAATGAGAGGTCAACGTTTATCGACATCTGAAGAAGCGGTTGATGCGTTCAGAATGCATGTTTTGGGATACCTCAATCAGAGTGGCAAAAGTGCTTCGACAATTGGTTCAAACGCATGCAAAAGTGCTTAGATCTTAATGGGGAATATTTTGAAAAACAATAAAGCCATTTTCGATGATCATTATTTGTTTTTTTTTCTCTAATCCCGAGATATAAGAGGCAACCCTCGTATAACTTCAAACAGAAGTAATCGTGCCAAGTCGTAGCTACTGCAAGCTATCAAAGCATTAAAAGGAAGAAATCGATTAGACACTGGATTTGGGAAACAGTTTGAAGTACGAAAACAGCATAGAGAGAAGGTTCTGTAAGTGCAGATGGTAACAAGGAGTTGGAACACTTAAATAAATCTTGAAAATCCCATGAAACAGCAATTTATTCGCCCTACTCACATCAACTTCGATTCATTCGAAAAATTTCATTTCTCTAAGTGATTTATGTAAAATGAAGGACTTGCATATATTTGAATATTTGAACTGAAACGCATTTTTTGTTCTAAATTTAAACAATACAGTTTACAAAGTTCCACTGCCGAAATGATATATTAGGGGTCTCCTCCGCTACACTTCAATTTCAAGAATTCCATGGGAGTCCCTCTTCTAGCATTTCCTTCTTTTAAAAAAAAACATGACTCGAGTCACATTATATTCGTTCATACTTTCCCTAAGCAACTTTCCTTCAAAAATCAAGTCATCTCACAATCGCCGGTGGCAAATCAAATAAATTCCGATCGGTCGCATCGCACATAATTCGTCTCCGAAGAATGCCATCTTAGAAACCAAAAGACTGTACACTCTAGGCATCTATTCCCGACGCCATCACTCAGTGCCTAACGAGCTCTTGAAAAAACGCCACCAATGGCGCTCATCAAAAACAAGTTTCACTCGCGGCCAGCCTTCAGTGGCGCCATCGCCACAGCCCCACTCAAGTCGCGCTAATTGGAACTGGCAACACGACTTGGAGCTGTATCAACAAGTGCGAGGCTGCCTCTTCAGCAGGCACCTCCTCGAAGTCATTAAAGCAAAGAGCTGCACCTCCCCCGGCCATCAGGTGATCGGTATTGTGTGCCCAAGTCACACTCCCGCCTTAGTTGGACGCGCGTAAATTATGTTAAAGCGTCGCCGAATCGAGTCCACCCCCGAGCCAGCCCTAATCCGGAGTAATTGTCAAAATGCACCTCCTCTGGAAATTCACGATCCAGCGTCGCGCTATTCTTTTGGACGGATTTGTGAGCGTATCTGGAGTGCATACAGACACCACCTAAACTGTGTTAAACGGGGCTGTAACCGGAACGACTTAATTTTCCGGTGAACCGTCGACGTCGTCGAATCATTAGGAAACATCCCCGATGAGCGAGCCGAATCGTGTTCTCCTGGTCGGGAGATGACTTCTCTCCTCAAAGAGCGTAACCGATAGCTGTGTACCAGCACACCAGCGTGCACTGTACACACAGGGGCACTCACTCACAGCAATAAACCAAAATATTTTCGCACCACCCGCTGGCTTTCTTGTTTCGCTGTGGCCGGAGTGCCTCTTGGATGTCTCTTTGGTGCTCGGCATGTGCACTCCTTCCTCTCGTCTTCGGTGCTTGTCTCGGTATCAGATCCGCACTGTTGCCGCTCCGTTTGGCTGTGGTGACTACTGCTACTTTATTGTGGATTTCCAACTGTGACAGGACTCTGACAACAACGTCGACAACGACGACGACAGGCAACCGTGGAGGAGATGATGCATCCTGGGACGGTGTGGGTTTTGTCTTCGACACCACAGCACACATGATAATTGTGTGGCAATGGTCTGCCCAAAAAGGTCAAAGAAGTTGATTGAGACCTTTCGGTGGACGGTGTAGGGCGCACAGATGCGCATGACCGGGGGTGGGTAATGTCTTCATTTTCAACCCCCGTCTGCAGCTACCAAGCCACCCTCAAAGATGACGTAAATAATTGACACATAAGCAGAGACAAGCACGGGGACCTGGGATTGGTTTGGGAGATATTGTTGCAGAAAATATCATCACTTGCTGAACGGTTTACTGTCGTCAAGGGGAATGTTTGAATTTTTTTGTTGGCCTGTGTTCAAATTGTTTCAGTTTTTCTGATTGAGTGTGAGGGTGTGTGACGGTTTGGGAGGATGTGATGATGGAAGGTAACAAGGAGTTGAGATGTTTACGAGCGCAATCATACATTTGCTTCTGAGATTTACAGAATGAATGACTGAACTTCGGATTGAAAAGAAGATGGGCCTGGACGGGAATTCAAGTGAATTGGGAGTGGCAGCTCCAAAATTATCCTCCAGAAGAAATCTGAGTGATGCACACTAATTATTGCTGACAAATGTCACACCTTTCCAATGAAGTAGGAAAACGCTTCCAAAATCAGCCACAACTTGCAGTTGGCGCCATCTTTTGAAAACTAATTAATTTGTACCCCCAACATTTTATTCTATAAGTCCAAAGTCTTCTGATCTGGCTTAGTCTATCGTCAGACTATACATAGATCTATCTTCTGATACCTCAAAAACAAAACAATAACAAAACATGTAAATGTAATCCTAAATGAAAGTGTTCTTCGCAACACACTAAACAAATTTCACATATTACCCGAGACGTCAAAAACAATTAATAAACTTCTGGCAAAACGATTATTCACAAAAAGTTGACTGAACTGCACGAAATGCCAACTGATGTCATTTTACACACATGAGAAGTCTCCAAACAAGACAGGAAAAAAGCAGTAACAAACTTTCTATTGCTCGCATTGACTGTCCACTAGGCTAAAATGATATGAAAAAAACAGCTAAATAATAAAATAACAAAAAGCGGAAAACATCCTTTCCAGAAATCAACTTCAAATCGCTCAAACCGGGTTTCTGTAGACCTATGACAAAATTCCTAGTTCCGTTAATACCTGATATGGTGACAGCTATAACTGCACACACAACTGCATTGTGAAAGAACTGTCAAATGCACAGAACAACAACGTCTTGATTAGACTTCTAAACTGCTAATGAGCAGTAAAATCATGTCTCTTCCTGGAACAATCCACATAACAGTTACCACTCGCAAAATTTTCGCAAAATTTTGCAACTGTCAACTCTGCAAAAGAAACAAAAAGAGGTTTCACCGAAATTCACATTGTCTGGGGAAAGGATTTTCGCAGTGCGAAAATTCTCCTTCTCATTGACAACCAAAACTGTAAAAGGATTCTCGGCGAATCATAAAAAACGGACAACCCGTTATGTTACCTAAGATTTTATGATTCAAAAATGAGCGAACAGCTATTTTTTTAGCGGGAAAGAACTTGCCTCGTGAACATTTTTTTGGGCACTGTTTCTGTTCACATTTTGAGGTCTCACTCAATTTTGTATGGCTAGCAATCGGCAGCCAATATCCTCGCCATGAGAAGCCCCAAAGTGACAGAGCATGAAATCAAACCACAAAGCAGCATTTCAACTCGCCTTGTTAGATGTTTCGGTACAAACACTCCGTCTCCGAGTACCTACCGCAAAACCGGCAGAAAACAAAAAAAAAAAACGTCACAGCAAGGCAGACCATCGATTGACATAGATGTCAAAATTTGTTCGAAATTACTGCAAATTGGTCCTCCTCTCAAAGGGACCTACATGCCTGGCGGGACATCTATCCAAACATGCTACCTCTCGGCCAGCACAGAAGAGCGAGACAGCGAGACGTAAGCGAACATAATTTGGTACGCGTCACGGTTTGATATGTTGTCATAAACACGAACTCCCTCGGTTCAGCGGGTGGTCAGTCGGCTGTCGGCATTAGTCGAAGTGAGACAAACATTGCAGGACGGTGGAAAGGATTCCTTCACGGAGGTTCACTACCTCAATAAAACCACATTCACTGGCTACTGGGTCCCTGGAACTGAGAGCAGCACCATCTTGTATTCTGTACCGTCATCGACGTTGTCGTTGTCGTTGTCGTCGTCGGTCGGCTGCACCACCATCAACACTGCCGTCTTGTCTTCACTTGATAGCCGATGTTTTACATGGAACAGACCTGGGCGAACAATGCCGCAACAAATATTTTGGAAACGCAATTCGTTATGGATCGCATTTGCCGAGGCGACGCGTTGTTTTTGTCTTGCAGGAACATTTGTATTTTTGTTTTTCCTCTTCGCTTCGGCGGATTCTTCTTTATTTATTCTCTTTTTGGCCTGACGCTGAAGCGGGGAAGGAATCAAAAAGGAAATTGGTTTGATTCGGTTGTGGGAGATGTCGTTTTTTCTGAGACCACAGAAATTCCACCGCAGCTAATTTAGGCAATTCGGTGGACAGATGCTTTGCATACGTAATATATTGAAATTGGAAAGTGTTTTCTGAGATCTATCAGTCTTTGACTAAATTTGGAGCACATTGTAATGTTTGGGCTGAATGGTCGGATTAAATTGAAAGTTAAAATTTAACGAAAATATACAAAAATGTCAAAGGCTTTTGCGAAATTCAACAACAACTGTTATCTGAATGCATAAAAAATAATCGTTTCTTAGTACCACAACGCGAAGGAAAGCCAAATCGGCAGAACTTAACGAACCTAAGCAAAGCGATTGCGGAGGATTCAGTACATTTTTAGTATGCGGACTAAGGCTTACTTTGGTTTGCTTTAGATCAGATTTGATTTCCTATTTTTAAGGCTTTCATTTCTCGTTTCCTGTATCCTGAAAGAAAGTGTTCGAAACAATGTTAGAAACTGCTTAAAATGCTTTCCTTTTTTGAACTGAAAGCAAGAAAAATAGCCCTGCATTACGTAACGGATTAACGAGAGCATTTGACTATGCAGCAAAAGTCTTTAAAGAAGGAGAGTACAATTGACCTTGTGAATGTTTTCATTAAGTAGCCATAGTAAATCAGAGTTTCTCACAAAATTATTAGGCATAATCATTGTGAATTTATGTAGATTCACGTTCTTGCAACATGGGCGAGAAGCAGGCTCATTCTATTTTGAAAGGTTTGCGGTTGCATATCTTGTTGTTACTGAAAAATTGAAAGTTTGACTCTCAAATTTGGACTTACAGTCTAAAATAGATGTACACTCCGCACCAGCTATTGTTGATGATGTAATTTTTGGAGTGTAAAGTCGAATGCCTATGTCTCCACAAATCTGTATCGAACTGCAAATTTTAATGGAAGGAAGTAACTTATGCCGTGGCGTAGTGGGTAGAGTGCGACGCTCACACGCCGAAGGGTCTAGGTTCGACTCCCAGTTCAACACCAATTTGTCTAATATTTCACGGCACCACCTCTTTCGAGCTGCTGACAACACTCAAAGAGTAATAACTGTCTAAGAAAGCTTCTCAAATTTCACCGTTCGGAGTCGGCAAAAAACTGTAGGTCCCTTCTACTCGTGAGAGAACAGTAGCGCGCACAACACGAGTAGTTGATGAGCAAGCTAGGCCCTAGTCCCCCTTTGGACTGTAGCGCCAACAATTATTATTATTATTATTAAGTAACTTATGCGACTGGCAATCCTTGTATGGCCAAATGCTGACTTTATGTAGCCTCCCAAACATAACGACCCCATGAATATTGTTTCGCGTTATCCAAACCAAGTCCACGATTCCTTGGTCTTTAGACCGGAGTTTCGGATTTCCACTTCGCACCTGAAGATTGGGATTCGAAGACCCTTGCAGTCGGAGTTTTGTAGTCTATTAACTCAATGTCGACGGTATTTTACCTTCCGAACTACATCTACATTTCGATAGAGCATATTTCGTACGTTTCGCGGTTACATTCGCCCAAGCCCGTACAACCACTTATTTTTTTTTTTCTTTCTCAGAATCCTTCAGAATTCACACTTTTCTTGTTCTTCTTGATTATCGACCATACCGTGTAACAAAACTGACGTGATAAACGTATTGTACTATAAAGCACGGTCTTGGCTCTATGCGTTAAAAGTTTTGACCCTATCCGTTTGGACAGCTCGCATCGGTTGCCAAGGGTTATCCTACGAAGGATTCTCGTATAGATGTTGTTGGCAATTCTATAATTCAAACTTATTATATCGACAGTGCTGTTTTGTTCGCGGTGGAGTTTGACGGCTGGATTTATGCTCGACAGTATATTTTTAGTTTTATCCTCATTGAGTAGCTCAGTCCGTTTTCCAGTAGCCGCGAAAGTTTCAACGACGACTCGCTGGGAAACCACAATCGTTGTCACCAGTCACCTGCATAAACTAAAAGTTGTACTGATGTGAAGAAGATAATGCCCTCTATGATAACAGCTGCCCTACCCACTGTGCTCTTAGTTCAGTTCACGATTGAAGAAATCTAACAGATGTGGGATTTGGTTTTACGTGATCACCTGCCTTAACGGCTTATATCACGGGGAACCTTTTTCCCAAGAGTCGTAGATAACGCAAGACTAAACGCCTTAGTTACCCAAGTACCAAACTGGGATCATGCTTGAGGGGCAATCACCCCACCTTGGTTTGATGCGAAGCCTAACAAATCTAACAGAAATATATTTATTCTATTTTGTTTTGCATTCAAGGGCTTAGTGTTGATTCTGATCGCGCTTTCTGTGATTACTATCATTGGCCGCCGTGGTGTAGTGGATAGAGTGCGACGCTCACACGCAGAAGGTCTAGGGACGATTCCCAGCTGAACACCTAGAAGGTTTTCACGGCACCACCTCTTTCGAGCTGCTGACAAAGCAGTCTAAGAAAGCTTCTCAAACTTCGCCGTTCGGAGCCGGCAAAAAACTGTAGGTCCTTTCTACTCGTGAGAGAACAGTAGCGCGCACAACACGAGTAGTTGATGAGCATGTTAGGCATTGGTCCCCCTATTGACTGTAGGGGACAGCCAATTAAATTATTATTATCCTTTTCCACATCTGCCTTCGCCTAGTGCTTTGAATTCTACGCCTCTCACAAGTCCTTCTGACTGCTTTAGTTCTAGTGCCTGTAATTCAGTACCGAAAGGTTGCTTTTGTTGGGTTATATGCATAATTCTCTCCAGCCAGCTTGCCAGTTTTCCAGTTTCCTTAAAAACTTCTGCGCTTTAGAATGCAACGAACACCAAGAAAATGCATTGTATGTGGAAGCGCCATGTTTATTATTCCTGTGCTGGGTGTTTGTGTGGTGATGAACCAAGCCATTTAAAATAAACGAAATCCGTAAAATTTTGCCAATCGCTATGTCTTTGGGCTCATGAGGCGATGAACTGAATGAATGAACTAGACCCCTTTTTTGAAAGACTAAGCCGGATTTAATAACTTGATTATCCCAGTTCTGCTTTAGGGCGCGCAAACATTGACGTTACTAAAAGCGGATGAGGAAGTAATTTTTTGTGATGGAAAAGTTTTGCGTGCGATTTTTGCGTTGATGGCATTTGGAGAAGAAGTTTCAACGACGAATCTTATTGATTGTAGGGCGGCATGCCCCTTGTCAAACGGCTTAAATAAAACGCTCAAGTTGGCTACACGAGAGGCTCTGGACAGAATCTCCGCCCTCTCTGAATCCAAGACCTTGGGACAACGCAACAGAGGCCGAAAATAGTCTAAAATAGCGCATATAAGTGGAGAAGAACCTGACTCAAATTGGAGTCTGCAAGCTTAAACAGTTGGTGAGCGAGCTAGATGAAGCCTCGCTATGCTAGAATGTAGCGCCTCACAGAGATCAAAATGTGAAAAACCCTCGATGTGAAAAATTCTTGGAGTTTCATAAAACAAGAGTGAAAGCGGATCATCTGACTGCACCTCGATTGAGCCCAAGCAAACTTTGTTCAAATTTCTCATTTTATCTACAATCAACGAAGACAAGAAAGTGTCACAGTACAAGCGTAGACCCGCGAACAAAATGGTTTTCCAGAAACACACGCAATTGGCTATGTAGTCACAGTCTCGACATAACTGCTGAAGAATACTCCAAATATTTTTTCACACAAAATCACCAATGCTTGAAATGGTTCTTGTCCCAAATAATTTTTTCAAAATCAATGTGGAGTCAGTCCACAAAGTGTGAGCTTCTAAATATCATGACTGTCGAAATTAAACATCGTTGTCTTCCGGCTCCTTAATTCTTTCTTCAAGACATTCCAAGGATCGTGTGGATGCGTGAAGTAAGGCCTTTTGACAGCTGTCATGAATTGATGTTTCAATGGCTCAGTTGTTTTCTTGCCAAACACGTCCCCACGTCTTCAAATGAAAATCAAAAAAACATCACACAACAAACTGCCTTCTGCACTGAAATCAGTTCCCATGCCTCCCATGCAAACGACATTTTGTCGGCCACCATCACCATCTATTTGCCACTCAAAATGGACTCCACTAAGTGAACACATCCCATCCCACAACTATTAATATCACATCAGTGATGGGAGTCCAAACAAGCTTCCCCCCGCCCGTCTTCCACACTCCCATCACAAACATCCGAATTTTAATTGCCCCTCTCGAAAATTATCGCTCGGCGGCAGCACTCGTGGACGCGGAAACGCTTCAGAATTCACAGATTTTCCACTGCATCCGATATGATGCACCCTAATGGCATGGGACAAAGGGAAGAGTCACCCGAATTAGCATCCAGAGCCACTTGCTCGGTCTCGGTTTTGTGGTATCGTATTGGTTGCGGCCTGCTCCCTCCTCCTATCTCATTGGCGGAGCAGGGATGAAAGTGAACTAAAATTAAAATCATTTTAAGTGGATTCAAACGAGGAACAATAATTCTTTCTAATTCCGCTGCCTTGGGATGCAATTAACTGCGCTGCATAGGCGTCGCATCTGCGAAGGAACTGCGGCTAGCGCAGTGCCTCAAGAGGAAATCACTTCCTTATGTGCTGCTTATTTACTGCCGTCTTCGACTTGAAAGCGGCGGGGACCTCCTCGGGATGACGAAATGTGCGACAATAAAAGTAAATGTGTGTTTGTCGGTTTTTTATTTGAATAATATTTCATCGGCGGCCGTAAAGTGTTATAGGCCCATTGTACAATAATGTCTCTTCGAAATCGGCTTGTTATGCTTTTAATGGGGCTGGAAACATGGCATCAGCGAATTTTGATCTGCGCGATGTGCGGCGGGGAGTGGGTTACCTGAGAGGCAGCGGCAGCGGCAGTTGGCAGATGACTGACTGGCGCTGGCAAAAGACATTTATCGAGTCAACAAGATGTCTTTATGGGATATGAACACATTTTATCGATGCCCTTTATTATATTTGTGAAACGATGTGCGGCGTGTGTTTGAGAAACAAGCTGGAAATATTTGGCGGGTGGGAAGTTAACTTGAGAGCAAGGTCCAACAGCTTACAGGACACTTTTTGATTTTTGAATCGAATTAATGAATTGTATGCGGGCCGCCGTGGCGTATTGGGTAGAGTGCGACGCTCACACGCCGAAGGGTCTAGGTTCGATTCCGGGCTGAACACTTCGAATTTTTCACGGAATCACCTCTTTCAAGTTACTGACAAGACTCAAAGAGTAAGAACTGTCTAAAAAAGCTTCTCGCCGTTCGGAGTCGGCAAAAAACTGTAGGTCCCTTCTACTCGTGAGAGAACAGTAGCGCGCAAAATACGAGTAGTTGATGGGCAAGTTAGGCCCTGGTCCCCCTGTGGACTGTCGCGC
The DNA here is from genome assembly GCA_955652365.1 of Eristalinus aeneus. Taxonomy (NCBI): domain Eukaryota; kingdom Metazoa; phylum Arthropoda; class Insecta; order Diptera; family Syrphidae; genus Eristalinus; species Eristalinus aeneus. The sequence continues at coordinate 26,070,146 of OY019133.1, read as the reverse complement.
CAACAATTATGATTATGAGGGCTAGCTACTTTCAGATTTATAATCATTTTCAGTTTTATGAACGTGTCTTTGGATAAATTGCAAATTTTTAAGTTTTGAGAGAATAATGTGAAAAATTTGAAAGCTGGGGAACGGAAGTAGAAGGTGTACTTACCGCCACGAACAGTACTGCGCTGTTACAGGCTTTTAACAGTCTGTCGTCAGTTGTGTCCGATATCATTTAATCTCTCCAGTATTGCTTGTTTTTTTTTAACTTGATTGAAAACATCTCCAAGGTGGGGAAATGACATATTCACCGAATTAATCTGAAGTTAAGAACTCTTCTAGGGCATGCTTCAAATACCTTATAGGTTGACAGCAGCAATTGCCTAAGAACATCTAAGAATCGACTTAGCCCGTCTATAACTCAATCTGTATGATACTTCAAGAGTATAGAAGTGAGAAATAAAATATGCAAAATTTGAAAAAAGAAACAATGGATGCCTAGTTCAATTCTATACAAAGTCTTCGATAAAATCACGATTTCTGCCTTGGACAATTTTCTATTTCGTTTCTAAATAAAGTCCCAGTTCCTGAAGTGTGATTTTGAAATACAGTCCTCATTTGTTTTAAAAGCGCATTAGGAAATGACAATGATGTTTACATAAGTTGCATTGTCAGAAAAGTCAACTCTTCAAGTTGTTAAGAAGAGTTTATATTTTATTTACATTCTTGTAAATAAAAATTCTTGTAGTGGCGCTACAGTCCGGGGTGGACCTGAGCGTCAACCAACATGCCTCTCCAGCCAGCACGATCTTTCACCAGCTGTCTCTAGTTGCGCACTCCAAGTTGGTTAAGGTCCTTCTCCACTTGTGTAATAATAATTGTTGGCGCTACAGTCCAAAGGGGGACCAGGGCCTAGCTTGCTCATCAACTACTCGTGTTGTGCGCGCTACTGTTCTCTTACGAGTAGAAGGGACCTACAGATTTTTGCCGACTCCAAATCTTTCTTGGACAGTTATTACTCTTTGGGTTTTGTCAGCAGCTCGAAAGAGGTGGTTCCGTAAAATATTCGAAAAATTGGTGTTGAGCTGGAAATCGAACCTAGACCCTTCGGCGTGTGAGCGTCGCACTCTACCCACTACGCCACGGCGGCCACACTTGTGTGCGCCACCTTAATCTAGGTCGTCCTCTGTTGCGTTGTCCCAATGACACGGATTCAAAGACTTTTCGGGCCGGAGCAGTGGTGTCCATACGCTCTACATGGCCTAGCCATCTTAAGCGTTGTATCCGTAGACGCTTCACCAGGCGCATGTCGCTGTAGAGCCCATAGAGTTCGTCGTTAAATCTTCTCCTCTAGATGCCATCAACGCAAACAGGACCAAAAATCGCACGCAAGACTTTTCTCTTGAAAAGACTAAGGGCTTCCTCATCCGCTAAATTTAAAATTTTGTCGACAAATAATCTCCGTTCTATGCAGATTGTATGTCCTTTCAATATGCCAAGCAGGTTCTAGTGCTGAGTTTTCAAGCAGTTGTACCAGGATTTGGAATTAACTCAACGCGCTACGTGGTTCCTTGCAACAAATGTGGTGGTATGTTCAAAAAGAAGTTTTACACATCCAGAAATGCTAGGAATTCCCCTGAAGAAATGGCTTTAGTAAATTTGCTTGGATCTATGAATCGTTAACTTATTGTGCAAGTGTGCATTAAAACTAGAAAAATAATAAAAATAATAGATTACCATAAAAAGCGTTACAGGAACGCCAATTTACTCAGACATCGCCTCAAACTTTACCACTAAGGAATAAATTGCTAGAGCATCTGCGAAACCATGAATACGTAACTTAAGCTTTTTTGAATGAAATTTTTAAGTTTGGCTTGCATTTGTGTAATGCCCTTACCTTTGAACAGGTCGCGCAGTTTTTGCATTATCGCCTTGATACTTAAGAAGTATTAATTGTCTATTAAAATTTATTTAGTTGTCGATTTAATACTTTTAATATTCCACCACCCGGAGTCTGCAATATCTGTGCAATGAACCGTTCCCTATTTTCGTGAGAAGGCGGTAGGTTGCATAACATGAGTAGTTACTAAGGATGATAGGTCCTAGTTCACTTTGGACAATGACACCATACGACATGCTGTCGAAATCGGTTTAAAAAAAACAAACTCGACAGGAGTGGAGAAGTTATTCGTTTCGTGTTTAACCGATTTTCCATTTGTTGTACCTTTTTAAAAAATGAACAAACATTTTTCAATGAAGCTTTCATTAGTTTTCAAAGTAATCTGTTTTTCCTGCCGATAATTTGTTTTTTGAATTTTTTTTCTATTTTCATTTCGATTTAGAAAAACAATTTCTTCATAATCTCAGTCAAAAGCATTGTTCAACAAACAAAGCGATTCAGCAATGACAGCATATTCAATTTTCAACTGAATAATAATAATAATAATTGTTGGCGCTACATTCCAAAGGGGGACCAGGCCTAGCTTGCTCATCAACTACTCGTGTTGTGCGCGCTACTGTTCTCTCACGAGTAGAAGGGACCTACAGTTTTTTGCCGACTACGAACGGCGAAATTTGAGAAGCTTTCTTAGACAGTTATTACTCTTTGAGTGTTGTCAGCAGCTCGAAAGAAGTGGTGCCGTGAAAAATTTGAAAAATTGGTGTCGAGTTGGGAGTCGAACCTAGACCCTTCGGCGTGTGAGCGTCGCACTCTACCCACTACGGCGACCACTAAAAAAAAAACAAAAAAACAACTGAATTGGTTTTTAAATTTCTGTAAGAATGTTGTAAAATATTTTCTTAGTTTAAAACAAAGAGCACTTCTTGCCTGCCCCATTGCCAACAACCTCCACATTTTTCATTGATTTGATCATCGCTTAAGAACTCGACAGTCACAAAATTGTTGTTGACATCAACTGAATCTTCGAAAAAGCATAAATCAAAAACGTTATAACATGACTTAATCTAAATATCTTTAATCCAACGGCACAGGTCTTAAGCAAAATGTCCAGAATTTAAGAGATTTTTAAAAATGAATAAAATATAAAAGAAAAAAAACGTCTCAACGGCTAAACTGCCAATTGTCGTTTTCCTCGAACTGGACATCAGCATCTTGTGGGTTAATCTTCAATCCTTCAAAATGAATGATAAGAGTGTAATAACCAATATTTCACTACCACCAATTTTGACTTTCGTTATTTATTAAAGAAATACATAGATGCAGAAGAGAAATGATGCATCAAAGGACTCTTTTAAATTCCACAAGTGTCCCTCAAGTGTTCCTCTTTATAGAATTATTAATTAACCAAATCAAGAAACGTGTAAGCAAGTATGTACATAGTTCAGTCTTTATCAAAGATACGAAATAAAACTGTTGTGTTACGTTTTAAAATATGAATGACAGTCCTTAGCACACTCTACTGCTCTTGTAAAAAAATAGACAATCTCTATTCAAAATGTAGCAAAATACATAAAAACTCTGACTCGACGGGCACTTTTTCATACAAGTGTCATTTGCTTTTGCCCTAGTCTTATATGTACTGTGAATGATGTTGCACCCATGGAAACGTGAAACCAATGTGATGGAAGTAAATTTTTTTCAATACCCATCGTGGAAACCTTTCCCTACACTTTAATTTATTATTATATACAGCTTCAGTTTCGCTTTCTTTCTACAGAATTAGAAATTCTAGAAAACAGGAATGTTTAGACTGTGTTCTGAAAAGACCATTTACAGAACTCCGAAAGAACTCTTAAGTTAGCAGCACATGCACATCGAATTTGAATTTGAGCACAGACCCTCATAAATGATTGCCTGTGCTCACGTATGCCAGTTTCATTCTGATGGTTCTGATATTTGCTGATAATTGTTTGAAAAAAGTCCAAATGGAGGCGCTGAACAATTCAAATGGAAATAAAAAAACAACAAACACTGCTGAAATCGATTGTTTTCGATTTCGGTCTCGAAATCGATTATTTATGCGGCAGTTTGTTTTATTATGAAGGCTTCATGAAGAGTGTGTGAAAATAGATCTCCATTCCGTAGACTTTTACTTCTTATTTTGATTTTCAACAGACTGTCAAATATTAATTTTGTTTAAACCTTCCTTTGGGTGGCTATTCAGAATTAAATAGAGGCAATAATAATAAAAAACTATTTACTTGAACGCTCTGGAATAGCAAACAAAGGAAATTAAAAAATTTACTTAAATGCGATTTTATGTTATGAGGAAAATTATCCCTCGTTAAGAGGATATTGTGGTTCTTTTCCAGAGCTCAAATTTAAATTTCACAGGACACGCTTAGATGTGCTGAGAAACTCGTTTAAGACCTTATGAGATATTAAATAAAGGACTCCTTAGGACTAGGTTGCTTCAAGTGTGAAAAAAAAAAATACAATCGACCCTTTGTTGAATATTTTATCTACTTAATTCAGATGTGAAACTGCAGTCTGGTAGAAGAATAAAAGGTTCATAGAGCATATCACGAAGAGAGGACAAGATATAAGTAATATATTTCCAGAGGTTATGTGATTAGTCGGCGGGTCATAAGTGTTACAGCTCCGGTCTGTGTTTTTATGTATCCATCTACTAACTCTTTAAAATTGAAAAGACATCTTATTTATCCTCTGTCTTTGACCAGATCCTAATGTTTTATTTCAAGTTGTTCGCGCTTTGCTCCAAATCGCAGTGATTTCTCTGCCTCTATCACTATCAATTCAACTCTACTTTTTTAAACTCTTTTATCCCTCCTTTATACAATTATATTGATCAAAGGTTGCACAATTCAGACAGTGACGAAAGAATATTAAGTTATGCCAAATCTTTACCCACCTTTGAAACCCATGTCCAGCAGAATATTCTTGAATGAAGACATAAGTCGATCACCCAAGGGTTGCAGTTAATTAATTAATTTGTGGAATTAACCTAAAATTATTTAAATTTTCAAATTTCGGAGTTACACTAAATGCTTACTGCTTTTTTTTAAGTAACACATCACTCGACACTCAAAGAGTAATAACTGTCTAAGAAAGTTTATCAAATTTCGCCGTTCGGAGTCGGCAAAAAACTGTAGGTCCCTTCTACTCGTGAGAGAACAGTAGCGCGCACAACACGAGTAGTTGATGAGCAAGCTAGGCCCTGGTCCCCCTTTGGACTGTAGCGCCAACAATTATTATTATTAAATTATTATTACATCACTCGATAAGTCCCGCGACTGAAGTATAGGGGGCGCCACTTACAAAAATCCATATTATATTTAAAAAGTACAAACGTTCAACTGAATCCTGTCAAATTTTCATAACAATCTGATTATTAGATTACAAGTTACATTGCTTCAAGTGACGCTACTTGTTATAAGCAATTTTTAAGCGATTTTTTAAAGCCATTACAAGTTACAGCGCTTCAAGTGACGCTACTTGTTTTAAGCGATTTTTATGACAACGGGAAAAACAGAATTTCGTGTGTTGAGTAATCACTGCTTTTTGATTTGAAAGAATACAGTGCAAGCTCTGCAATGGCTTGAAAAGTGTTACAGAGACTCTGCTCCATCAAAAACAACTATTTGTCGGTGGAATGATGGCTTTAAACGTGGCCGAACAGGCACTAGCGATGCTCAACGCTCTAGAAGGCCGATTGAGGTGGTTACACCTGAAAACGTCAAAAAAGTACACAAAATCGTTTTGGAAAACCGCTAAGTGCAATTGCGTGAGCTGACAACTTAAAGATATCAGAAGGCATTGTATACACTATTTTGTAGGAACATTTGTCCATGAGAAAGCTATTTTCGAAATTGGTGCCGCGTTTGCTCACAATGGACCAAAAACAACAACGTTTGGATGATTTTGAGAGCACTTTGGATCTGTTTCGCCACAATAAACAGGACTTTTTGTGTTGGTATGTCTCAATGGATGATGAGCATGGATCCGCCATTACACTCCAGAGTCATATCGGCAGTCAGCGTGAATGGACAGCAGCCGGTGTAGGCTGGCAAGGTTATGGCATCCGTATTTTGGGATGCGCACGAAATTCTATTCATCGACTATCTTGAAAAAGGCAAAAGGATCAACAACAGCAAATACTACATGGCAGTATTGGTGCGTTTGAAGGAAGAAATTGCAAAAAAAACGATCCCAGATTAAAGAAAAAAAAGTTTTTCCACCAATACAATGCACCGTGTCACAAGTCCTTGGCTACCATGGCCGAATTGAACGAATTGGGCTTTGAATTGCTTCCACACCCACCGAGTTATTCAGAAATTACACGAATTGAGCGTTAAATTGCTTCCAAATCTCGCCCCCAGCGATTTCGACCTCTTTTCAGACCTCAAAAGGTGCTCGCCGAAAAAAAATATGGCTCGAATGAGGAGGTGATCGCCGAAACAGAAACCTATTTTGAGGCCAAAGATAAATCGTTCTATAAAAAAGGTATTGAAAGGTTGTGATAAAATTTTGACAGGTATTACTTGAATGTTTGTACTTTCTAAAAATAATATGGATTTTCGTTAGTGGCGCCCCCTATGTATCAGTCCCGGACTTAATAAGTGATATGTTACAAAATAAATAAAAAAATCAATTAAGTATGAATCGCATAGCATTCAAACAGTTATGAATTCGACACTGCAGGAACAAGGCAACAGAAACCGAAAAGTGCGAATGCCAATATAGAAATTTCAGAAATTTACAGTTCTAATTTGAAATGTCAAAAAGTGGCCGTAAATCAAGGACTGCATACAATTTACCACAAACATGTACTCTGAATTAATTGCAAATTGAATTCACAATCCACATTCATCCATTCGTTATCCACACATTCCAGAAAAATTAATAAAAGGTGTCATCGAGCCAGAAAATTAAAGGATATCGTCCCTGTGATTTGTCTCCGCCATCTATGTGTGACAGAACGTAGGCCCGGATATTCACCAAGATGAAGTTGAATTTTATTTTTGTTTTTTGAATGTTTGTACCTACTAGCGTTTTATAAGTTTGTGTTGAATATATAATTACTGTTGTTTGAGAAGAAAGAGTTTTTTATGAATCGCAGATTCATTGTTGGCAGTAGGACAATTTTAGAGATGTAAGTTAATTTAAGAACAAATACTTAAAAACTCATATTGAATTCCATTGTAGAAAATAAAATCGTTATTCCACTATTGGTGTTGTTTTCCTCTGGGATTTGGAAATCGGTGGAATCCTGTTAACGATATTTGTGGCTGATCTTGGAACTGCGCAACAACACCAGGCTTTATGTTTTTGAAAGCCCATTTGATTAAGGAAGCAACAAAATGTTTGTAAATTTGTTGCTTAAACCTTGGCATATTTTACCATTTTGTTCAAGAATGTTGAGCTTAATATCAAATTTTGCTCTTAAATGTGCGAGAATATTACTACAGGATGACAGTCAGATGCCAATAACCTGGAATAAGAACTCACAAAATGCGAGGCAATGTACTCTATGCGCACACGTCAATGTCTTACAAAAGCGAAAACCCCGTTTCCTGATACATATTTGAATGTTGCTAATATCGTGGTTGAAGGCCCGGATAGGTCAAAAAAAATATTGAGAGGTTGTCTGTTGAGCGAAAACCATATATTTGAATGCTGCTTACATCGCGGTTGAAAGCTCGGATAAGTAAGAAAATAATGAGAGTACGCTGCCTGTCGAGTGTGCTGTCCCCTCGCTCGTTCCTAGTGTCTATCCTTTCGTTTCGTTCCGAAGCTTTTAGCAAATTGTAAAACAAATTAGGACCTATATCGTGAGGAATGTCACTTATTCAATAAGAGGTTTCCATTGCTTCCACTTCCATTTCCCTGAGCATTTCTCAAATTGTGTCATATTCGGCTGACACAACGAAATAAAACACAGCCACTACCATATCGGTATCGATCAAAGTTCTCTATCACGCTAGGAAAAAATGTATTTGTCTTCATTGAGATTGTACAGGATACATACACACACATGCATGAATGAGAGATTTCACTAAATTACCTTCAGACTAGGAAACAACAAGTTGTGCAGATATGAAATGCATATAAATTCAATATGTTTAGTTGACGCGAAACGCGGCGCGCGTTTCTCCTGTATCGGTTACAAAATCAAAAAATTGACTACTTCGCCAGAATTACAATGCGTATGGATTCTCGCGGAGGAAAGTTGTTAAAATCGACGGGAATGAGAGTCCTGCGATTGACATCACCGCTGCGATGTGGGCATCGCCCATTGGCAACTCGGAGTAGACGCGAAGGCCAACAACAGCTCCGAAGTGAGCGCAGCAAATACACATACCCAATGCGGTGCACCTAGAAAAGGAGTGTCAAATGAAGTTGTTGCTTGAAGAGGATGTCAGTTGGACTCACCGTTGGAATACGTTGTAGAATTCGATGATTTGAACGGTCACGGCGATGAGCGCGCCGATGACCAGACCCTGGATGATGCCCACAATCCAATAGAAGACCTCTCCATGACATGCCAGGCCCACCAGGCAGCACATCATCGTCGCCAAAGTCAGGGCGAATGCTGGAAAAACAAAAATGGCGTGTATATTGGAGCGCAGGGAAATTCAGAACTTACTGCTCGTGCGAACACGTCCCAAGCGATTCACGGCGCAGCTGGCCCACGCCACGATAATCAGGGTGGGGATTATCCAGCCGAGATGAGCATGGTAGCCGACCTCGTTGAAGAGGCTGAAGTTGAATTGACGGTTACATCCGCCGACCATGCGGTCGAACTCTGTGTTGTTTCGTGCGCAGTTTGTGAAGTCGTCCTTAGTGATGTCTGTGTCGATGAACCTGCAAGACAACAGAGTTCATCGCTGCAAGCGACAGGGGGAGACACGGACTCACTTGACATTGTTGAGGATTGAGTCCACGAAAGTCGTGTTTGCTGTCTTCACGCCATGGAAATTGGTGTCAAGGAATGTGCAGTTCTTGAACTGGACGTAGCTCAAGAGGATCTGCTCAAAGGTGCAGTTTAAGAAACGAGTGTCGGTGAATTGCTGGTTGATGAGGTTGGCCGTGAAACTGATGTTCTCGTAGGTGTAGTTTGATGTCATAAACTGCAAAAGTAGCCTATCAGCATGCACTGTGACCACATGATGAACTTACCATCTTCGCGAGGAAGTCCTGTTCGAACTCGAGGCGACCAAACTTCAGGACATACAGCGTCAGACCGAATATGATGAACATGGCCCCAAACCAAATACCCATCAGAATGAAGGTTGTCTTCCTGTACGGCGGACGAAGTAGGGTCCCAAACCCGTCCACAAACTGAAAGGGTAAATTGCAAGATTACTGAAGCGACATAAACCGTGATTCAAACCTGAAGTGCGTTGTGAGTCATGACATTGAGCACGCTGTGCGGGGTGCGAACTCTCTCGTTCAGGGTTGTCGGCAATTGCAGTTCGGAGATGTTGTACCGCTCCCCCATGCGGTTGCGGGTGTAGATTGCCTGGTAGGTTTCCAGCGCCTCCACCTCCCGCCCAGAACTAAGAAGCCAACGGGGGGACTCTGGCAGCGAGCATAGTCCGAAGATCGGCAACACAGAGGTGAGGGTCATGAACAGCAGGTACCGATGCCAGGATCGGAAGTGATCCTTATGCTCTAGCAACAGTTGATCCTCTGTCATGGGCAGCATGAACATAGACACAGCAGCAGCAATAGTTCCCCCAATCAGGCCAATAGATGTGAAGGCTCCAATGCACCGAGCGCGAAGTGTTGCCGGGACCATTTCCCCGATGTACACGGCTGCAACGGGGAATATACCACCGCCGCACGCTGCCGCGCAGAACCTGGCCATTGCGAAGGGTCCAAAGCTTGGCATGAAAGCAGACACCACCGAAAAGAGCGTGGTGCAGATCACGCAACTAACCAGAGTCCGCTTTCGGCCGTTGATCTCGGCGATGGCACCGCAGTTCAATGCGCCAAACGCCGCACCCAGGAGGGATATGATGGTCAGCAGGTCCTTTTGATGGGGAATCATGCAGAACTCCATGTCAGCCGAGGGGAGGATGAAGAAGAGGGAGAATATCTGCCCAATCTGGGCGCCCAAGGCCAGTCCGCAGGCGAAGATCATCACAAAATGAAATTTTCCAAACCCGACCTAAAACGAAAGGAAGTGATTGTGACTACTGTGCAAGGGATTGGTGAAAGTCAAGCGCATACCTGCTTGAGGGCGTCGGCGTGGAACTGGGTCAGCAAGTGCACTCCGGAGCAGCCCATGAGATCATTGATAGTCTGCGACGTTAGCTTGGGTGTATCGCTGAAGTGATTCTGTGAAGAAAAAAAAAACGTTGTTTAGATACAACTTCTAAAACTTTGCACTGTGGGAAATGCAAATTTTAAAATTGCGCAGTTCCCTCCCCCTTCACACACATTCCCAAAATACGCAACAACACTCAATCACTTCACCCCCTGTTCCTCACTTAATACACACTCGCTCGCCCACTTACCTTCCAAGCGTTCTCGCAATTGCAATCGAGTCTGCCCGCCACCTTCTCGTAGGGAGGAGGCGCAGTAGCCGGGATGGCGCTCTCCTCCTCGTCAATCGGAATCTTCGGCCCATCGGTGTACGCCATCATATTTGGTTTATTGGGGTTCTCAATTAGCCGGGATTCCTCAGAGTCCTCCCTCATCTTCTGGCCAGTTGACAAGCACGCAGTCTAGCAGTCCACCCAGGCCCGACACCCGCCTTGCATCTGAAAAGAAATGCACACGCTTAGAATGCACAATCGCCCAGAGAGGCGCACAACAATCCGTAATTAATTTTGTTTTGCCTCGAAACTGGTGTGCAAAGTGAGTGAATGGGTGCAGGGAGAGGTTTATCGATTTTATTTTTTGTGTGTGAATCCAGTGGCGGAACGTCCGAATTCCGGTAGGTGCGAAAAGAGTTCGAATTCAACCGAAGACGTGCATGAATCTACTCGGCTCTAAGTGATGCCCTTACAAAATTCACACTTAAAGTCAACTAGAGACTAGCTGGAGACAGCTTAGGACGAAGTTCCGGAAGGAAAATTCACCGCACGATATCAGGCCGATAAGCGTAGTCGACTGAGAACGAATAACTTGCCTCCCTTGGAGAATCGGCGCATGACCCCCCAAACCAAAGTGTACTGGAGTTGGGTTTGTTCGATTTGTCAACCAGATGATAAGGTCATGACTGGAGGCGTGGGGAGTTTTTCCTAAATGTCGGTTGTCAGTTACTGGAATCATATTTATGAATTAATTTAAAAAAGTATAATATATAAAAATAATTATCCTTCAGGCTACGAAGTTGGAGTGCTGGGGTTTTCCTTAAATTTGACCAAGTCGCAAGACTTTTGAAAGAACTTTGAAGATCTCTCATCAGAAATTTCGGAAAGGGGTAAAATCTTGACGACACTATATGTCCGAAATAGTGAAAGTCCAAATTGTGAAACGTCAAACATTTGTTAAAAAACAAATTTCCCCAAAACTGTCACCAGGTAGCGCCCTGGTTTCATCGTCATAGCCTGTAAAAGTAATGCCCTATTCAGTTCACCTATCCAAGTACGTGCAAGAAGTTATTTAAACGCATACAATAGTGTCAAGATATTCATGTTGAAAAATAGTTTCGGTAACGACATTCCCTGGGGGAAACAAAGTCTTTAATCCATGACACGAAAGTATTAGCCTTGGTGGAGACGTCAAGTGTAAAGACTAAGAGGAATCGCGTATCACACGACTTTTTAATTCTGATGAAATGTTTGCGTAAAACAGATTGACTAAAAAGTAATTTGTGCAAAAACAATAATATTCATGATTTCTGGAGCAATGAAAAAATAGCAATTTATTGCCATAGCCCTTTGTTGCAACTGATTGGCTTCGTGTGACTCTTATACCTTGGACTGAGGCAAAAACCACGAAAGAAACAAGTTGCATCAGAAGACAGCTCTGATGAGTGCATCGCTAACTGAATGTAAGAAAATTATTGAAAAAAATGTTGACACAAGTCTGTAAGTCAATGGGAAGCACTTTGATGTGAAGAATATCGATCTTGATCAACAGGTATCACCCTGATAATGTCACGTGACTTTTTTTTCTTTTTCCTTTTTTTTTTCTTCCTCTCCTTATGCTTCTTTCATTTTTTCTGCACTCCTTCTTCTACTAATTCATTTTCTTTTTTGAATGCTTCTTCGTTTTCTGTTTCATCTTCTTCATTTTCGCCTTGGTTTGCCACTACAGTCCGGGTGGACTTGAGCCTTTACCAACAAGCCTCTCCAACCAGCACGATCTGTCGCCAACTGCAACTGTTGTGCACACAAAGTTGTTTGATGTTCTTTCAAATTTGTGTGCGCCACTTCATGTGGTCGCCGTGGCGTAGTGGGTAGAGTGCGACGCTCACACGCCGAAGGGTCTAGGTTCGACTCCCAGCTCAACACTAATTTTTCGAATTTTTCACGGCACCACCTCTTTCGAGCTGCTGACAACACTCAAAGAGTAATAACTGTCTAAGTTAATAACTGTCTAAGAGCTTCTCAAATTTCGCCGTTCGGAGTCGGCAAAAAACTGTAGGTCCCTTCTACTCGTGAGAGAATAGTAGCCCGCACAACACGAGTAGTTGATGAGCAAGCTAGGCCCTGGTCCCCCTTTGGACTGTAGCGCCAACAATTATTGTTATTATTATTATTACTTCATGCAATGGCGCACAGTGGTGCCCCAGCGGAAAAAATAATATGAAATAATTTTCTCGGCCAAGTGGCATTGGTTTCTCGATTCTACATATTTGAAAACCTAGAAAGCCAAAACTTTGTTGACTTCTAGTGAGCCGTTTCGGTGTACGACTAGCTCAAAGTTGGGACTAGCTCAAAGTTAGAAATTGAACGTTTTTTTTTTCAAGAAAATTCGATGTGACATATTTTTTTTGAAATAAGCCACCTTCAAACATAATGTTATATTTATTTATAATATTAATATCAACAGTTTTCTCATTTTGAACACTAGCTTTCTAGACGAGGCTTTGGGTTATGACCACTTTTTGTGGGGAGTACTTCCATGTTTGGTGGAGCATAACAAAATTGTTTCAAGAGGCCAAAACCAAAATGTAATTATAGCTTAAAATACTCTCTATTGATAGTGTAAGAATAAAAATGCAATGTTTTGCACTTTGGTTGAACGAGTCAAATAAGAGAGCAATCTCGTTCATTTTGTGGCATTCTTTTTCATTTTTGGTACGATTTTCTTTATAACACTTGTGTTGCGCAAATATCATGGGCATGAACCACTAAGTAGTAAAACGTAAGTCTCCCTATACTAAATTCCGATTAACAGTTTTCTACAACGAAAGTGTGTGAGTAAATAGTATGGAATGTAATTTTTCTATATAGTTATGAACTCCAGCTTTGGTTTGAGCCTAAGTTTAATGTTGTAAATTGTTATTACATATTTGTTTATATCAGGGGTACCGGTATGAAATGAAAAGAAAACACTGATTATTAATGGGAAAGTAAAAAAATTTTATTTAAAGTATTGGCCATTGTTTTCTACACATTTTGACAACCTTTCTGGCAATTTGTCAATACCACGCCAATAAAATTGTTCGTCTTTTAAAGCAAACCAATCGGACACCCAATTTTCGACGTCCTCGTAGGAATAAAAGTGCTGCTCAGCCAATGCGTGTCCCATCGATGAAAACAAATATTAGTCGCAAGGAGCCATGTCTGGTGAATACGGCGGGTGGGGTAGCTGCTTTCAGCCAAGTGTTTTGATTGTTTCCTGAACCGGTTTTGCTTTGTGTGCAGGTGCATTGTCACGGAGCAAAATTACCTTGCCGTGTCTTCTGGCCCATTCTTGTCGTTTCTCGATCAATACATGGTTCAAATTGATCATTTGTTGCCGGTAGCGATCAGTATTAACAGTTTCACCAGGTTTTAGGAGCTCGTGATACAGCACACCTTTCTGGTTCCACCAAACACACAGCATTGTCTTCTTGCCGAATCGATCTGGTTTTGTAGTCGATGTTGATGATTGTCCCAGATTAACCCATGATTTTTTCCGTTTAGGATTCTTCAAATAAATTCACTTTTCATCGCCAGTAACAATCCGATGCAAAACCGATTTTCTTTCGTGTCTTTGAAGCAAAATTTCGCAAATGTTTTTTTCGGTTTTCCATCTGTCTTTCATTCAATTCTTGTGGCACCCATTTTCCACACTTTTGGATCTTTCCCATAGCTTTTAAACGGTCAGGAATTATTTGTTGTGCAACATTTAACATTGCTGCCATTTGCTTTTGACTCAAAGAATCATCTCCAGCCAATATCGTTTGCAATTCGGCGTCTTTAAACTTTGTTGGTGGGATTCCACGTTCTTCATTTCTCACATCAAAATCATTATTCCATTTCTCACATCAAAATCATTATTTCGGTCAACCGGGTCAAAAGTTACAGATTCATTTCCGCATTCCCCATACAAGGGCGGCTTTTTCTAAAACGTTTTTCAAATGAAGGGTGTCCTCTAAAACGTTGTCTGAATGGCTGGAAATCGCAGACTTTTCGGTTCGGAACTGTGGACTCCATTCGCTCGACATGACCAAGTCATATCAAGCAGTGAAGATCTGTGCCTCTGTATAGCCCGCACAGCTAGCGTACGTACAGCTAGCGTATAGCCCGTACAGCTAGCGGTCGACTTCTCCCCCAAACAGGACTAGAACTTTTCTCTTAAAATGAATCACAATTTTTTTTCATCCGCTCTTAAAAGAATCAAAATTTCTGCGCCATGAAGTATGACAGGAATTATCAAACTGTTGTGTGAAGCCAGCTTTGTGTTTCGAGAGATGGCTCGGTTACTCAATTGCTTACTTAGTCCAGGGTAGGAGTAATCCTTCTCCTGACCTTGGTACTAGCGTTATTATCTCTGTTTACTTCACAGCCGAGTTAAAGGAAGACCGTAGTTACCTATAAAAATTTTTGCTACCAGTGATAACGTCCGAAATGTCGATGATGTGTGTCCTTCCTTGATAACAGCAGGTACTTTATTTTGCTTTCGCAAAGCAGTAGTTCCATCTAAGCTACTTGTTTTTCGATGCTAGGAAACGGCTCATTGGCAGCTCGCTTAAATTGTCCAGTCAAGTCAAAGTCGTCCTCATAAGCACGCAGTTAGACATGCTTTTGTAAGATCGCGCTTCTGGTGTATACGTAATCTTCATGAAGATTAAGAATGTAACCGTCGACTAAATATGGCCAATTTTGGAAAATCCAAAAGCGCATTTTTCAGATGGAAACGTGAAAAACATCGCTTTGTGAAAAGTTCTGGCATAAAGGAGAGTCTTTGCAACAAGTTGTAGAACACAATGGTTCCATATTTCAACTGTATCATTTTGAAACACTGATGTCCTCTAAACAACGTTTTACAATATACCAGAAAAGACAGTCCGCTTTCATCCAACGATGGCAAAATTAAATCAATTAAACCTTGAAAGTTTGAAAAAGGCTTCTCAAAAACTGTAGGTCCCTTCTTCACGTCAAAGAACAGTAGCGTGCACAACACGAGTAGTTGATGGACAAGCTAGGCCCAGTTCCCTCTGTGGACTGTTGTGTCGTTAAATCAAAGCCGTGATCTTTTTCAAGAGTTGTGCACCTGGAGGTATCTTTTAAACAGCCATCACAATGGTCATATTGTACTTACAGCTTGTTTTCGAGAACACAAATTACATCACACATGAACATAAAGATAATAAGCTTTTAATAGGAAAACAATGTCACTTTATAATATAGAGCTAACCAAAGTGGTCGCCGTGGCGTAGTGGGTAGAGTGCGACGCTCACATGCCGAAGGGTTTAGGTTCGACTCGCAGCTCAACACCAATTTTTCGAATTTTTCACGGCACCACCTCTTTCGAGCTGCTGAAAACACTCAAAGAGTAATAACTGTCTAAGAAAGCTTCTCAAACTTCGCCGTTCGGAGTCGGCAAAAAACTGTAGGTCCCTTCTACTCGTAAGAGAACAGTAGCGCGAACAACACGAGCAGTTGACGAGCAAGCTAGGCCCTGGTCCCCCCTTGGACTGTCGGGCCAACAATTATTATTATTAATCAGAGGCAAATTCCACTATGCAAATGCATTGAAAATTGCATTGGCGAATGAAGAAGGAAATCTTTACGGAGTGACAGGCAGTGTAGAGTCAAGTCGAAGTGCAAATGACTATTCCTCTTAGGTCCAGGCTCCACTATACGAGTGTTCTAATGTCCCAAGTCGGTGCTTGACTAAATTTTCCCCAATGCTGAAAATAAAACAAATCACATATAACCATTTCTTAACCCCACACACTGTTACAATGTGTTCCTTATACAGTTTCGTCTTAATTTTGAACAGTGATGGCGTACCTTTTCATGTGACACAGCCCATCGTTTGATTCTCATTCCAAATGTGAAAAATTCAAAAATATTTAATGCTGAGCGCAAACTGACTCTTGTTTTCAAACCCTCAACTTAACATCGCTTTAGGGCCTTTCTGGATCTGTAACCCTTTTCTGCCTATTCTATTTTGTTCTCAGGGCTAAGCAAGATGAACAGCTTTATACCAACAATGAATTGCAAAATTTAAAAGCAAAATTCGTATCTGAAGTTGCTTGAGAGGGTCCCACACCACGGTTGACATCTTCCTTCTCCTAGCACAACGGCAGTCTTTAAATCAATCTTAGACATATTTTTCCCCACATACTCCATTGACTGCCCAAATTAAAAAATTACAGCTTAGAAGGTCAAAAAGGGGCTTTTCTCTATTAGTTCTTTCCGTTGAATGAATCAAAATGTACTCTCCCGTGGCAAACGAACACGCAACCCCAAGATCTTCCGTCACTTAAACTCCTCATTATCCTTGCACCTAACCTTCGCAAACCGAAATAAAAAAAAAAACAATTTTCCACTGAGTAACCCTTAAACTCCATCACCACATCATCACGGTCAACAAGCATTGACAAAGAACTCCCATCATTACCAGGCTGGTCGTGTGACACACGAACAACTCGCACGACAACACCACCGCCCAACCTTCAGGCGGTCAATCAGTGCGCTAAAAATCTGCAAGCCACAGCGTGCTCCGTAAATACATTCCTCAAAACATCTTGTGAATATTTTATAAAGCCACACTGCGCGCACCGTCGCCACCGCCCCCAATTCGTTCACAACATGACACAGAACAGGGAACCGAACAAATGCATTGTTTACCAGATCCCTAGATAAAATTCGCACGTCTCCTCTACAGCCAAGGAACTGGCGCAGTCCACCCGAAGACAGCCGAAGACACAAACCTCTGCTGAGCGGTTCGCCCGAAACCTGCGTGCATCAAGTGTGCGAGATAATTTCGGATAATCACCCGCCCGCCAGTGGGGTCATTTAGACCGAAATACTAAAATTGTTTGCTCGGTAATTGCGCGATTAATTTCGATTCGAATTAGACGAAAGAATTGAAAACAACAAGCTCCGGGTGCTGCTGAATTCGTTGTTCAGTTGTACGCGCGACATCGTTCAGATCCGACGACTGCAAGTCTGAGGGATTTATCGGGATTTGGTTTTTGAGAGTAAAATGACGACCAAAGTGAATGTGACAGCTTCCCAGGCTACCGCGCTGAAGGGCGTCTTTCGCAACGGCAGCTATGTGATTCCCGGTGTTTACGACTTAAGCGTAGAGGACACCAACTGGGTGCTAACCTCGTCGTTCATCATTTTCACCATGCAAACTGGTAAGTGTCAAGGATACGAGGTGCAAACAGTCCCCTAGAAACGTTACATTTTGGTTAGGAAGTGTCAGTTTTTAGTGGAGAGATGTAAGAAAGCTGTGAGTGAAAAACCTTCTGATCACATGTTGAATATTGATTTACGTTCAGCGCAATTCAGCTCGTTATTGAAACTTGGCAGTTGTTGGAAAACATTATTTTTTTCAATGGACTATGGCTGAGTTAATAAAGTTTTTACGTTGTGGCACGTTTCCGTTGTAAAAACTGTAAAAAAAACAATTTGGAAGTTGTCGTTTAACAATTAGGTGTTTCTGAGACAGTATTAAACCCTGATAAGACTTCTCGTGATATTTAAAAAGTGCCTTTGAAGCAACACAAAGTAAATACAACGGAAAATTAACCTTCAAGTACATAATCATGGCAAATGGCGAAAGGAAGTATTTTCAAAAATTTATAACAATAGAAAATTAACCTCCAAGTACATAATCATGGCAAAAGGCGAAGGGAAGTATTTTCAGCAACTTAATGCAGCCACAGCGCAGAAAAGCTTAAGTTGCGAACGAATTGACCGGAGTAAAAACCGAAATGAAAACCAAACTTTTTCCAGCTTGAAGAAACTTTTCTGTTTGATGACACATTACGAAAGAACTTCAAAACTTTTATTGTTGTTTTTGGCAATTAATTCTGCGATTTTTTAACCTATTTTATTTATAAGCATAAATTATCGTATAGATGAAATACATAATTGGCACAACGGCCAATCGATCCTGACCTTGGGGTATTTTCATTCATTCATTTTCGTTTCAAATGAGGATCAAACTATGCAGCAACACACACTTTAACTTTGACAAGGTCTTCGCCTTACTGAGTTGCGCTGTGAACACCGGTACCGAAATCAAGTGTGAACAATAAACAAGTCAAGTGTGACATAGGCAAAATAGTAATCGCTTGAAAGGCTAAGCTGGCTTTGTACAACTCCCTTTGGCGGTTAAGCCTTGACGTTATGAAAAACGAAACGTTCTGAGTTAAATTCTTCATCCTGTAAGGTTGTTATTGTTAAAAGGGTAATATTCAAAGAGAAATTCTACAGACAACACTAGAGCAGGGAACTGTCTGCGGATAATAATAATAATATTGTTGGCGCTACAGTCCAAAGGAGGTCCAGGACCTAGTTTGCTCATCAACTGCTCGTGTGTTGAGCGCTACTGTTCTCTCACGAGTAGAAGGGACCTACAGTTTTTTGCCGACTCCAAA
This sequence comes from Eristalinus aeneus, assembly GCA_955652365.1. Classification (NCBI taxonomy): domain Eukaryota; kingdom Metazoa; phylum Arthropoda; class Insecta; order Diptera; family Syrphidae; genus Eristalinus; species Eristalinus aeneus. Next base: position 26,051,229 of record OY019133.1, on the reverse strand, counting down.
CGGCGAAGTTTGAGAAGCTTTTTTAGACAGTTATTATTCTTTGAGTATTGTCAGCAGCTCGAAAGAGGTGGTGCTGTGAAAAATTCGAAAAATTGGTGTTGAGCTGGGAATCGAACCTACATCCTTCGGCGTGTGAGCCGTGGCGGCCACAGTCTGCGCATACAGACCTTAAAATTGTTTACCCATGTGAAGCTTATGTAGAGCCTATGGCAACGTAACAAGAGACGTTCTTATCCATGATGGCACACACAAGGGGAGAAATACCCAACTTCATAAAGTACATCCCATTTTGGCATTTGAATGCTGTTTTGAAGACATTTAGGATAAGCGGTGGTCGTGAAGACTTATGGTTTGATCTTTCGATGGGTTTGTTTCAACTGACCATTAAGCGTTTTAAGTTTTTTTTTTTTTTTGTAAGTTCTCCAACGCTGCGCAATTGCCTTCAAAACCTTTAAGAACATTTTTTTCGTGCTCCTTTTTCGAAGTAGGAGCATAAAGACGTAACGTTCTTCGTAGCTAATATCCTCGACGAAACACAATATCAGAAATTTGGACAATGAAAATTTAAAAGAACGTTTAAAGGCGTAAATTTTTCTTCACAACATAACTTTCTGTACAACTGATTCCAGGTCTATATACCAGGTTTCACCAGGTTTTAGGAGCTCGTGGTACAGCCCACCTTTCTGGTCCCACCAAACACACAGCATTGTCTTCTTGCCGAATCGATCTGATTTGCAGTCGATGTGGATGGTTGTCCCAGATTAACCCATGATTTTTCCGTTTAGGATTCTTAAAATATATCCACTTTTCATCGCCAGTAACAATCCGATGCAAAACCGGTTTTCTTTCGTATCTTTGAAGCAAAATTTCACAAGTGTTTTTTCGGTTTTCCATCTGTCTCTCATTCAATTCATGTGGCACCCATTTTCCACACTTTTGGATCTTTCCCATAGCTTTTAAGCGGTCAGAAATTGTTTGTTGTACAACATTTGACATTGCTGCCATTTGCTTTTGACTCAAAGTGTCATCTCCATCCAATATCGTTTGCAATTCGGCGCCTTCAAACTTTTTTTGTGGTCTTCCACGTTCTTCATTTCTCACATCAAAATCATTATTTCTCGATCGTTGAAACCATCTTTTGCATGTTGCTTCTGATAGAGCATGATCACCATATGCCTCGACAAGCATTCGAAGCGACTCTGCAGCACTTTTCATCAAATGAAAACAAAAAATTAATGCTTTCCGCAAATCATCACTTTCTGGTACAAAATCCGACATTTTCAACACGATGAAAAAATATGATGTTGTCTGTTTAATGACTTGATGTATAATAAATATTTTTGACAGATATAGCAAAAAAAAAAAAAAAAAAAATAAGGGCTCGTTCACAACAAATGTTCCCTATCGAGAAATTCTTGACGCTCACTTCATGCTGGTATATCTGGTACGCGTGGAGTAGTAAATCTGAACGTGAATCTAAGTTAGTAACTGTGACTGCTGACATCATTAATGTGCATACTTTTGTGAAAATCTTAATTTTGAAATTATTATTAGCAGTGGTTCCATCTGTGTGGCGGTTATTAAAATGTTTTCTGTTTGTTGCGTTCTTACATCACTAGATAAGTGCTTTACACAATGCATTCATCCCATTCACATTCAAACGAACATTAATGGCCAGGTAGGAAAGTTTGTTAAACTTCGCACGAAATCGCTTCTTAAACCTAGGAGATAAGCACTTGTGTACAGACAGGCAAACTCACACAAAGCAAAGTGTTTCCAGCAGCTCGCAAAGAATTTTAATTATTCCTAAAATCTTAGCTTCAAGTGATTTTTTCCCAAAACAAAAAATACACTAAATGATGTGATTTTTGCAAATTTTTCATTTTTAATTTCGTTACATTTTTTGAGGATATTAATTTGTGCTAGTAACAAGGATGACATCATCCTTTGACAATTAAAAACTTCCAAACGCACATTGTTTTCCTTGCTCAAAGTACGTATTCACATTCGTGACTCGCTCGACAGAATATAAATAGAAAGCTTAACCTCAAATCGATCCAGCTTCGAATTCTTTTGTATGGGAGTTCAACTGCACAAAGCACACATGTACTTAATTGCTCAATTTACCAAGTATAAGTAGGCTTATGTTTTGCATGTGCACATTCTATTCTAGCAAAGTGTTAATTTTTCAACACAAGTTCTAGCGCATTTTATGATTTGTTTGGAACGTTGTTTTATGAGCACTTTTCAAACGTTCGCGCTTTAAAGCCCAATGAAATAGAGTTTCAGTTTTCACAATCATGTAATGTTGTGGTTCCTTGATGAAGTAGTGTTTTAGAATCGGGTGGAATCGGGACTGCTGATCGTTAGTGTTGTCGGTGTTTCTGTCCGAAAGAATATGTACTGTTGCAGCATGTGTGGTGAATTTCCAACTAACTCTTAATCGATTCTGATGTTGGTTATGGGTTTTTTGATAGAAGAAATTCGTCCATTCATTCATTAATTTTTTTGGACGAATTTCTTAAATTGGAAATTCATTGGAAATTATTGTGAAGACCAGTCATATTAAACTTCAAACGACTGCGACGTATTGGATGTAAAAATAACTCAGATGAACAATTTTCGTTTGCTGGGGTCGTCAACAGTTGGTCCTACATTATCCGAGGCATTTCGGCGTTTCTGAACTATATTATTTTTTACGTGGTGGGGAAATTAACCTCACGCACAACCCACAGACTGGTACGCCTGGCCCATTATTTAACCCTTGGGCGGAGAGGTTCGCTGCATACATTGATTCACCATACAAGGGGTGTTGTGATGGCTATCCAGTGGCGCCGCGTGGAGAATGTATGTCAACTTGACCTGTGCACTAAAGAGGATAGTGTTGGCAATCTTGTTGAGCGCAATCAACAACATTACCTCGAGTGAACAGGCCCGTTCCTACTTTATGGCGCGGAAACTTGGACGTTAGCAAAGGCGGATGAGGAAGCTCTTAGTCTTTTCGAGAGAAAAGTTTTGATTGCGATTTTTGGTCCTGTTTGCGTTAATGGCATCTGGAGGAGAAGATTTAATGACGAACTCTATAGGCTGTACAGCGACATGCGCCTGGTCAAGCGTCTACGGATACAACGCTTAAGATGGCTAGGCCATGTAGAGCGTATGGACACCACTGCTCCGGCCCGAAAAGTCTTTGAATCCGAGCCATTGGGACAACGCAACAGAGGACGACCTAGACTAAAGTGGCGCACACAAGTGGAGAAGGACCTCAACCAACTTGTAGTGCACAACTGGAGACAGCTGGGAAAAGATCGTGCTGGCTGGAGAGGCATGTTAGTTGAGGCCCAGGTCCACTGTAGCGACACAAGAAGAAGAAGAAGAAGAAGAACAATTTTCGTGAGATGACGCTGAAATGTAATACTTCTAGTCATATCCAAAAAAAATTCACTTTTAACTTACATCAAGAGTTTAAATTCGTCAAAATAAATCAAAAGTACCTTGTTTTGGATTTGTTCTTTGAAAATGTATTACGATTTAAAAATTTGAAAACCTTTTAAAGATTATTGTGAAATTTTGCTTCAAGCTAAAATTTTCCAAATTTTCAAGCACGCAAAATGCAAAGCGGCAGATGGCTTCTGCACCATATACAGTGGGAAGCAAAAAAGTCTGTATGTTTTTAACTTTTATGGTCATTGTACCAAAATGAATAAACTTAAAGTAATTTTACAAAAAAGTTTTAGTTTATTTGTACATTTAAACGTAATTCTATAAGTAAGGAAACAAAACATTAAAATGTCGATTTCAAAAACAGAAATTCGTGTAACATTTTGAGCTTGATTTTGAAGTTATCTAACTGCTGTGTAGCTGTTTTTACGAAAAATGTAAAAAATTCTGATCGATCTTGAAAATAACGTTATAAATTTGTTGCATAGGTTTTTTTTGTGTCTTAAGATTGCGATAGAATTACAATGAAGTAAAAGTACCATTAACGACATAAAAAAACGCCGAAATGTGATTTGTTCAAACAATGTTTGGGGTCAACCACGCATCATTTCTGCTCGATGCATGAGACGTTTGCTTTATTGAACATTCGGACACTGAAAAATGCTGCAAAAGGTATAAAGAAAAATGTATGTACATGGACAGTTAGACATTTACTAAAAAGAATAGTTAAGGACGCCAGAGTAAAACAAAAAGAAATCAGCTCTTTCAAATAAAAATGTTCAACAGCGCTTCTAATTTTGTGCGGAACACAAAAACTGGACCGCAGATGACTGGAAAAGTATAATTTGGAGCGATGAAATAAAAATCAATCGTTTCCAATCAGATGATATTGAACAGTACTTTCATCTCACCACATTGGCCCATTCAAAAACACCAAATAAAGCTAACGATGATACATGGCGGAGGAGACATAATGGTGTGGGTTTGCTTTACTTGGTGGTACATTGGTCTTTTGGTAAAAAAAAAACCAGGGAATAATAAAAACTTAAGAATGTTTAAGTATTCTTCAAACCAATCTTCCCGATTTTGTATACTAGTACAGGTATTCAGCTAGAAGCATACAGTAAAAGTTGTTCAAAATTGGCTAGAAAGGCAAAGCTTTCGAATAATGATATGGCCTGCACAGAGTCCGGATCTAAACCCAATATAAAATGTATGGGCTATTTTCATAAGGAAGTTGGGCGCATATCGGAATCCACCAAAAGCTATGGACGCATGCAAAGATATTGGAAGGGCATTGACCATGCAATCTTTAGGTCTGTTCCAATTGATTTGTGTACAGAAATTCGTAGTTGAGTAGTTTGGATAAAAATCTCTCTTGCAACTCTACCAAAACTTGTGAAAAAACTTTTCGTAGAAATTCGTAAACTGTTATTAGATATCTGAAATGTCAGAGGTTTTTTCATTTTCGATTTGACAGCCATCTGCTGCCATGCTGTTACCCACAGTTTTGTTCTTCGGCAACAATTCGCGAGGAGGGGAAATATTTTGCTCTCTCTTCTATGAAAAAATTAGCTAATGGAACGCGTTTTCGTAGTTTTCAGGCGAATTCGTAGACATTCGTAGCAATTCAGAGCAATTGGGACGGACCTTTTGAAACCTGGAAGGGAGTATGACGAATTAAGAGTGTAGTAACTTTGTTGACTTTGGACAAAACCCTAGTAGTATAGATTGTAGCTTGAAAAAAAAAAATGAAATGTGCAGAAGTGTCCGAATATGGATTTTGTTTTTAGTTTTTACTGATTTCTATATTTGAAATCAGCAATATTTTAATGTCTTATTACTTAATTTACAGGACAACGTTTAAACGAATTAATAAAATATTTGTTAAATGAATTTTAGTTTATTCATTTGGGTACAATAACCATGGAAGTTCAAAACATCCAGACAGTTTAGCTTACCACTGTACATGTGTCTGTAAACAACAAATGCTTCCAAAAGTAATCCTTTTCGAAAAAAGTAATCTTTTGGATGGCGACAGTTTTTGTTTCGTTCAATATATACCTGTTTCCTTTCGTTTTGTAAGAACGCAAAAATATTATCCACAAATATTTAAAAAGATCAATTTGTTTTATACATTAGGTGTGTTCCCGCACCCAAAACAAACAACATAAACTAAGTCTGTTCCCGTATACCTAAAAAATGGGTTTAACGTCAAATGAGCGCTCTCTCGAGAAAGTAAAATATTTCCCCAACCTGCCAATTTTAAAACAAGAAATTTTTGTGGATAGTTTGTTGGTTTTCCGTCAAATTAATTGGGGTACGTACAGAGATAAGTGAACGTTGACATTATTAACATTAGGTCAGTCCCAATTGCTCTGAATTGCTACGAATGTCTACGAATTCGCCCGAAAAAACTACGAAAAAGCGTTCCATTAGCTGATTTTTTCGTAGAAGAGGGAGTAAAATATTTCCCCTCCCTACGAATTGCTGCCGAAAAAAAGATCTGTGGGCAGTAGCACGGCAGCAGATGGCTATCAAAGTGAAAACAAATAAATCTCTGACATTTCATACATCCGATAGCTGTATGAACTTGTTTCACAAGTTTTTGTAGAGTTACTCTCTGCAAGAGAGATTTTTACCCAAACTAGGCAACTACGAATTTCTGTACATAAATGAATTGGAACAGACCTAATATCTCTGTGTATGTGTCTCAAACTTTTTTATTGTTTTTGTTTTCTGTATCGAAAAAGTGAATTTGACATTTCTTAATTACATACTTCACGCATTTGGTTTAGATGCGTTCCCGTTCTTTGCCTCTTTCTCCGAGAGATTCACCCCCACTCCTTAACAAATGATAGACTTCAGAATTTGGTACAGCAAGTACTGGAACACATCTGTTATTAAATAAACGAACTTCAAATATGTCAAATTTCTCAACTCCGTTTTTGATTTCAGGTTTTGGAATGTTGGAGTCCGGTTGCGTATCGATCAAGAACGAAGTGAACATTATGATGAAGAACGTCATCGATATAGTTCTTGGTGGATTCACGTACTGGCTGTTCGGGTACGGAATGGCATTTGGACGAGGACCCCTCTCCAACCCATTCATAGCCATCGGTGACTTTCTTCTGGACCCACCGGTGGGGGACCCTCTGATGGGTCAGATATTTGCAGCATTCCTGTTCCAATTGTCGTTCGCTACAACGGCCACTACAATCGTAAGTGGTGCCATGGCGGAAAGGTTAGTTTCTGATTTCTCCCGAAGTAACAAATAAACTCTTTTGTCACCTTTACAGATGTAATTTCAAGGCCTACTGCCTCTTCTCCTTGCTCAACACGGTGGTATACTGTATTCCAGCCGGATGGGTGTGGGGTGAGCACGGGTTCTTGAATAATTTGGGAGCGGTCGATATCGCTGGAAGCGGGCCAGTCCACTTAATTGGTTAGTCAACAGAGTTCACCTTAAGTGGGTCAAGTTTCAAGGTTCTACTTCATTCCTCAGGTGGTGCATCGGCCTTCGCTTCAGCCGCGATGCTAGGACCGCGATTGGGTCGATACGCTGATGGGTACGATCCCCTCCCACTGGGAAATCCTGTAAATGCGTGCATGGGGCTTTTTGTGCTTTGGTGGGGATGGTTAGCCTTTAATTCAGGAAGCACGTACGGAGTCAGCGGCGCCAAGTGGCAGTATGCTGCACGAGCAGCAGTCATGACCATGATGGGGTCCTTCGGAGGTGGAGTTCTAAGTACAAGCTACTCTCTGTGGCGCCACGATGGCCAGTTGGACATAATTGATCTTATAAATGGCATATTGGGCTCCTTGGTGTCGATAACAGCTGGCTGCTTCTTGTACCGAGCTTGGGAGGCATTCGTTATCGGTGCAATTGGAGCTCTATTGTGCTGTATAGCGATGCCGGTCTTTGACAGGCTAGGAGTAGACGATCCAGTTGGGGCTAGTGCTGTGCACGGAGTCTGCGGGATTTGGGGTGTCCTGGCTGTTGGATTGTTTGCCGACAATCCCATACCTCTGGGCACAACCAAGGATCGATCTGGTCTCTTTAAGGGCGGTGGCTGGTATTTGATTGGAATTCAATCACTGTCCGCCTTTTGCTTAGCTTGCTGGGGAATTTGTTCGACATTCCTTTTGCTTTACATAGTCAATAAAATCGTTCCAATTCGAATGGATCCTAATGAGGAGCTTCTTGGCGCTGATTTGATGGAGCACAGGATACGCCACTCACAAATCGGACTCTCCCGAGCTATTTCCGCACTGGCTCCATTGAAGATTGATCTACAGGAGATCATAGGAGTAAAGCCGATTGGTGTGAACCCTGGTCACGAGAGAAGCATTGAGGAGTTGAGGGCAGCTGAAGATAAGCTTACGCAATGGCGAACGTACATTGAGCAGATGGGACCAACCAAACCGACGGGAAATCTGCCAGAAACCGAGGAGTCACGAAAAGGTGCTCTGAAAAAGAACACTGTTGGAAATACTTTGACAAGAAAGTTTCGAGGATTAAATAGTAAAAATCCTGACAGATCTGATCATATTGTGAATAGCTCTGTTGGAGGGGTGTTCAAGTTGCACAATCACGAAGTTCCTGCAGTATCGAAGGGAAAGGACAATAATGCATTTGCTTGGATTGATTAAATTTTATTGCTATTATTTTATATTAAAAATATATCACTGTATTTTTCGAATAAATTTATATTCAAACTTTTGGTGTGTAGTGTATACGTTCCCAACTTACGAAATTTTCAGCTGTCAAATCAAACTTTCCCGCTTATGTCACAGCAATTGACACTTGGAAGTTTTTATTTCGCCGGATTAAGAGTTCTGAAGGATTTCACCAGGTTTTAGGCTTATTTCCTGATCGCAGATAAGGTCTCTAACTGTAATTTCCTTCTCCATCAATCCCACAAACTCAGAGCTATGTCAAAAATAGTGGTCGATGAGCTGACACATCCACAAAGGGTGAGAATACTATACAAAACCGTCCTCCGACTGCATCGAGGTAAGTTCTTCGCGCACATTTCCAGTCACATAACAAATTTGTTTGTATGCAGGTTTACCAGATGAATTAAAAGAACTCGGTGACAAATACGCGAGAGACGAGTTCCGACGACATTTAAGCTGTAACCCTGCTGAAGCACAAGTTTTTATCACCGAGTGGGCTGTAAGGATTACTTATTCAAAAATTGTCTCTAAATCTAACATTCTCTTTTATAGAAATACGCTGTGACCATCACAAAACAGTTAGGAATTAAGGGAAAACCTCAAGGGAAGCTTGGGGACACACTCGATGTGGATGCTGTTGAGAAACTCAGTGACGAACAAACTGTTCAGCTATACGAACTGATGTTAGCAGCTAAAGGAATTGATGAAGAAGCACTTAAAAGCCAAGAGACGTTAAAGAAATCATAAAGTAGTTTTAGAGAAATATAGAAAAGATTTATTTTTATTTGTCTCCACAGGAGCCATTTGTAATTTTTTTCTCATAAATTTTAAAGACATACTGGATCCCATTTTCTTCCTGCACCCCCTTTGGTATATCATCGTCCAATGGAACTTCCACTAACTCATTAGGGAGTTCAGGGAAGAATGCATCACACTCAAACTTTGCTCTCACCTCTGTTAAGTACAAACGATCAAACCGCGGTGAGGATAGCGCTTCTTTGTACACCTCATAGCCACCAACAATCCAAACACTTTCAACATCTTTCAATTCCGACTCCACGCGTTTCATTGCCTCCTCTAAACTAGCGTTGACGTACACATTCTGAGGGAAATTGGTGGGATTTGGATTTCTGGTCAACACAATGTTTATCCTGCCTGCCAAAGGCCTGAATTTATCCGGAATGCCATTGTAGGTCTTTCGACCCATTATCACAACGTTTCGCTTAGTTGGGTCACGAACTGTCTTTGTCATGCGATTGAAATAGTTCATTTCCTTTCTGGAACAAAAACGGGATTTGAAAGAAGGGAATAGAAATCAAAATGTAATGCTTACTTGAGGGTCCATGGAATCTCGCCTTTAATTCCAATTCCGAAATTTTCGCACACAGCAACAATTAACTTAAACTTCATCGCAAATTTATTTCTCACCGACATAAACAGAGTTGCACTTTGATATGGCAAATAATCGCTTTTGGCGGCATGTATTGTTTTGACACTTGAGCTCGTCTCTCAGCGTGATCGGATTAACGTCAAAACATGCATATCTGCATGCAGTAGGGGAAATAAAAATTCGCACATCATGTACACAAACCATGTTTTATTTTATGAATTCACCATACTGTCTAATAACTACAAGTTTCTCCACAGACAAGTATGCCGGGCTGTGGTTTCTCTAAGTTTCGGCCATTAGCGCATTTTGGTAGGGTGATTTTGAGGTGAAATAGCATCGACGGACTCGTGCGCTCACATTTTGAAACACTTTGGTATATATTTTATCGATTTATGTTATGATAGTTATGTCAAATCGTTACTTTCTCAGTTGTTTAGATCATAATCGAACATTTTCAACGAAATTTTCCTTAACTTAAATTTCATTTATTTCTGTAAGCAAAATCAAAATAATACAATAGATGCACAACTGAAATCACAACTAAGACGTGAGTAGTCTAATTATTTCAGGCTTAAAGAAATGTCAACCGTCGACGGTTGGAAACATTTATATTCTAAAGAAAATGTCAAAGCCTGACCTCGCAAGCAGCCTGTTGAGATTTCGCCTTTACCGTGTTTCGCACCATGCTAAGCGTTTCACAAAGTGTTTCAGGATTTTTTTAGCATTTGGTACTTCGTCACAAAAAAAATGAATTGCGTGTTTTAAATATGCTCTCTAATAATAATAATTGTTGGCGCTACAGTCCAAAGGGGTACCAGGGCCTAGCTTGCTCATTAACTACTCGTGTTGTGCGCGCTACTGTTCTCTCACGAGTAGAAGGGACCTACAGTTTTTTTCCGGCTCCGAACGGCGAAACTTGAGAAGCTTTCTTAGACAGTTATTACTCTTTGAGTGTTGTCAGCAGCTCGAAAGAGGTGGTGCCGTGAAAAATTCGAAAAATTGGTGTTGAGCTGGGAATCGAACCTACACCCTTTGGCATGTGAGCGTCGCACTCTACCCACTACGCCACGATAACCACTATGCTCTCTAATGCCCCAAGCAAAACCGTGTGTCATTCCTTGTGTAAGGATGGATTTAATGCTTTTGCTCCTTTAGCGCTTTCTGACAGACCAGATTAATTCAACGCTTTTTATTTGCGAGTTAAGAATAATGTCTTTTGTAGGAATATGAGAAAGAGAAACAAGTGGAATGCATATTTCAGACAAGGAGCGAAAGAGTAACAAGAAAGTGTAAAGCTGTCTGTTGGGAGTTGTTCTTAATTTTGGCAATTTAGAGTATTACTGATGTTCAATGGATCCATCTGAAGTTTTTTGGCTTCAAACGTCAAATCGAACTGTTTAAAGTCGTTTGGCATCACGTAAGAGATCTTTCTGGCCTACTGGTGTAAATAAACCGAAGAGCAGACATCCCAGACGACATAATAGGTTTGTTTTAATTACTCTGAAATGCCTACGAAATTCGCCAAAAAAAACTCTCAAACGGCGTTCCATTTGCTGATTTTTTCGTAGAAGAGAGAGCTCATGAGAGAGAAAAATCTTTCCACTTCCTGCGAATTTCTGCCGAAGAAAAACCTGTGAGCAGCAGATGACTGCCAAAGTGAAAATACAAAAACCTCTCACATTTCATATATCTGATAGCTGTTTACATTTAATTCTGCGAATAACTACGAAAAGTCCTTTCACAAGTTCCGGCGGAGTTACGTTCTACAAGAGAGATTTTTACCCAAACTAATCAACTACGAATTTCTGTACATAAATGATGTGTATAGACCTTATATTCAGATTCCTTCTTTTTCAGAAATATTCTTAGTTTTTGCAGCCATAAGTGATAACACCTACCTGAAAAAAAACTTCTTCGACAGTACTGCAAGACTCACGCTGAGCTTTACTCTACTTTAAAATTAACTTACTTTAAAATTCGGCAAGTAATTTTGTAAGACTCAATGTAAAGGGTCTCTTAAAGTCTGGTTATATTTTTTGGCATTTTAAAATTTTCGCAAATTGCAAAACACTGAGATACTCGTAAACAACCTATTAATTTGTTTTTTTTTTTTGTTGACTAAGAATACATTTTGTTTACAACTCAACCTAGAGTCAAGAATTGTGCCCCATTTTACTCAAACGGACAATCAAATCATTTCTTCTTTTTCAGAATCATTCATAGTTTATTCATTTCTGCACATGTCGAGATGATCAATTTCCTAAGAAAACAATACAAATTGCATCAATTGTCATACTGAAAGTAAAAGTATAGAATAACAGATGTATCAAATGCCTGTGGGACGAAAGCGCATTTTAGTGAAAGTAATTACTAGCTGCCTCCAAGTCCGTTTGTCTGCCAAAATCGCAAAAATTGAACTTTCTCTGTTCACACGACATTGAAGTCTAAAAATAATTCTCCTGCCGCTGACGTAAGGATTCAACACTTTCGTCGCTATTTTTGTTGAATGCGTGTCTTATGATCTTATCTATAAAAAAGGTATGCTGGATAGTTTACTGAGACCGATACCAAGCTATGCCCTTTTTCGGCATGTTTTATAAGCTTTTGCATGATAAATTGAAAGTTTGACAAACATTGCATGACAAACATGCATGATAGATTGAAGACGAAATTTCAATTAAACTCGATTTTGGGAAATTATTTACAATCAGAAAATATTATGTTTTATTATCAATTTGAAAAACTTCTTCTGGCTTTACATTTCGACCACTTTTATTCTGCCCAATTATTCGGTCACATAATTGATTTGTACGTATTACAACAACATATGGTAGAACCCTTAAACAGTATCGTTTCTGTTTGATTGAGGGCTCTACCATACGTATGTTTTGGTATTTCTGTAACTTCTGATATGACCTATTTATAAAAGGGAAGAGAATATTCAAATTTTATTAGAAATAATTTGAATGAGATACCACTAATAGACCACAGGGGGACCAGGGCTTGCTTGCTCATCAACTACTCGTGTTATGCGCGCTTTTGTTTTCTCACGAGTAGAAGGCACCTACAGTTTTTTGCCGACTCCGAACGGCAAAGTTTGAGAAGCTTTCTTAGACAGTTATTACTCTTTGAGTGTTGTCAGGAGTTGGAAAGAAGTGGTGCCGTGAAAAATTTGAGGTGTTCAGCTAGGAATTGAACCTAGACCCTTCGCCGTGTGTCGTTTATAAAATCAACGACATACAGATGTCAAAAAAGCCTCCTATGAAGTTGAATGTACTGTTGTTGTTGTATCGTGAAAAATTCGAGGTTTTCAGCCGGGAATCGAACCTAGACCCTTCGGCGTGTGAGCGTCGCACACTACTCACTACGCCACGGTGGCCACGAGATACCACTAAGCTACAGTATATTTAATACAGTAGTTTAATGGTATCTTATTCTAAAAACTGCAGATATTTTCATTACATTAGTGAACACGTGCAGTAACTTTGTTATTAATAGTATTTGTTATTTAATAAAAAAAATGCTCTAATGAGTTAGCCAGCTGCATTCCTGCTCTGCCCAGCCTAACTTTCTTCCCCATTACAATCCACAGGCATTTAAAACCAATGTGCATCGGTACCTCTTTTCCCTCTCTTCCTCTATATTTTCGGAACGTGCACTTAGTTCCGGTCACTTAAGGGTATAAACAATCCCTTTAGTGCGCGCTAATTATATAAAAAAGGGCCCAACGCCATCAATTTTCATTCCTTAACTACACAGTTTGCTTGTCTTGGACAAACTGTTCTGTAAATTTATAGAAAACAGTAGAACTTTTCGGATGCCCGTTTTCACTTTTACTGAAAAAGCACCAAATTTTGTAAAAAAAAAAAAAAAGTTACATCAACCCCGAAAATTCTTAAAGTAAGCATTTACTAAGTTTTACTTTCAAACGATTGACAACTGTAAAGGTAACTTAAATCAACTTTTGGGCTTGCTTTTCGAAAGTTAGTTTTGTGTGACACATGCACTTGTCATGTACTGCCGCTCTTCTAGAAGAGGGTGATGAACAAAAACTGGGACAGTCATTTGAGTATGAATGCTTCTATTTCTCTTTGTTTGAAAACTAAGTGCTGATACACTCCTCCATTGGTTAGGTGCAGCAACATATTATTAACAGGTTTATTCGAACCTGTTAACCTGCCACTCTGTACACTACTTATTGTGTATTTTGTCATTGTTTTGCGAACGTTCAATCTATTTGTGTCGTTTTTCGGACACCCAACGCAGCACCGTTTTAAAGTGAACTTATCACAGAAAGAATAAGATGTCTGTCAAATGTTTCCTGTACACTATGCTCAAAATTAGAAAATGTACAAAACACATGAAAAAGTCTTCAAAAGATATTGTCCTTGTATGTCTTACTTAAGTAAAATCATGACAGATGTCCTCTATGATACTAACTGCTGACGCAGGAGCTGTGTGTATTTACGGCAAAAGTTTAAAAATAATTTAAGCAGATTTTTTTGCATCTCTTTTGCACATGAACTTTGTACTTTCTCCGTATTTCGTTTTTAATGTTGCTGAAGTTTAAAAACATCCGACTAGATATTAATATACATACGAGTATATCGTGACGTAAAAAAAGTACATATTTTGGTCACATTTCTCCGTGATGCTTCACTGCAATTCGATGTGCATCTGTTTATTAGTGTGCCCTAAAAACCACATCAGACACACCTCACTGCAAATTTTCACTTTCAGACCTGTGAATATTTAATCACATTGAATTTCTGGACTTCTTTTAAAATTGGATTGGCAATAGTCCCAGAAATTTCATCATGCCATCACGAGAAATTTCGCCCACTTCGACCGCAGTGATCCGCTTACATTTTGGAAAACAAAGAGACAACAAATATACGTATGGCTATTTATTTTCAATATGTTTTTGCATACAAAATCATATGACGAGCCTTCTCTTTTCCGCTCTTTTGTTTTTTTTAAGCACATCATTGTCCCACGCTTTGTTGTTGTTTTCAAAAAAATCAAGCGGATAAAATAAGAACACGTCAACTTTCAAGTCCAAAGGCCAACGCCATTAACACACCCCCTGAGCGTTCATGTTCCACAAATCAGACGGATTTTCACAGGCCCCAACGCACTGACTGACGTCTTTGCATGTTGTTGGTGCCTTGTTGTTTCTTTCCTTCTTTATCGCGCACGTCGGCGAACAGAGCAAAAGAGAAACGTCAAATGGGGGAAAATGACAGTTCACTTATGGAATTCGTTGATGTCTGTTGGTGCTTTGGTTCGCGAATTCTTGACGGAGAATCAATTATCTCTGTTAAGTGCTCCGAGAAACAAGGCTCGACCTAGATCAACCCACTTGTAGAGAAAAATATTTTTCTTCAGTATTTTGTTGTTGCCAGTGTTGCCTATCAGTGTCGTAGTCCGGCCTTTACACACTTGCCAAGGTGCACAATCGTACCGGTGCATTATTTTTTACTTCAGTGTTTAAATTGTGGTGTTCGACGATTTTGAGCAAATTGTATTTTCTGTGTGATTATGTCTAGAAATAATTGTGCGGTTTTTTGATGCCACTGCCGCCTTGAATGGTGCATTTATCTAACACCGAATAAACATCAACGTGTAGCCTTTGAAAACCATTTCCCTTCCGGCCAGTGAGCTGATTAAGAATAAAAAAGTGTCATTGTTTTAAGATTAACGAAAGGTCGTCTTAAGTTCAAAATCAATCAAAATGAGAATCTTTCCGTGGCGCTTACAGAGCATCCACAAAATGCTGGATTTCTACTCGCAATTTAATCCGTCGCCTTTGTCCATCAAACAGTTTCTAGATTTCGGTAAGTCTTTCCACACTCCATTGTGTTCACTTGATTTGTGTGTTTGTTTGTTTGGTTTCCTGCCTTAGAGTTTTTTAGCAGCTGGAATTTGGGGCAAATAAATGGTTAACTGCCATCCAAGGACATTTCAATGACACTGCGGGGTGGGGGTGTAGGGTTGTGTGTGCCTGCCAGCGCAAATTTCAATCTGTTAGCCGAGATTTCGTGAAGTTGTTTCGCCTTATGTAACGACGTCACAATTCCACCCCCCATGTATAGGTAGTCAATGAAAGTAAAATCAAGAACAGTCATCAGCCTCGCTCACATACAATTGTGTTGTGCACTTTTTTTTCCACTCAGAGACACCCTCGTTCACGCACACAATCAACACAAATTGCGTGTCCCGTGATATTCGCTAAAACCTCGCCAGACGATTCCAGAATTGGTAGACAGCCGAAAATTTAGATTACTTATTAGCGGCTTTATTCTCACACGTTTGCTGGCTGATATTTCAGGGGGTTCTTGTGACAAGATTAAAGTCTGTTTGTATATTCCAAACTGGCCAAAAAGTAGCCAACAAGATATCTTCCGTGCCACCGCCCTCTTGTATGACGGTCGTTCCTCTCCAACCATTCTTGCTCATTAGGGGGAAGAAAAAAAAAACGATTTCGATTTTGGTTCTGGTGTTTTGTTTTGAAGGCGATTTCCGTCAACGTCACTATCATCTGTTCGCACATGAGTTGTGTATTTTTGTTTTGAAATTTTTTCCGTCTTTTGCTTATTCTTCGTCTGTCCGCTTTAAATTGTTTCTTTTGAATCAAGTTTAGGAAGCTTTTGTTGTATGAGTAAATCGCAAAAGGGGTTAGTTGGACTTTGGCATGACGGGCAATGAGAGAAAGGAACTGCCAGTGGTAAATAATTTGTTGTTTATTGAAATTTGTTTATGCTGTTTTTTACATGATAATTTCAAAAGCACGCGTAAGACGTGCTTCTCGCGCATTTAAAAAGAATATTACACATTCGTTACAATCATTTCAAATATTTGCGGTTAAAATGAACATTACAGTGCCTTTTTCAGGAAACAAGCATGAACTGTGGATCAGGGACTGGTTTCAAAATCCATAACAAATCGTCATATGCACATAGTGAAGTGCCCTACTTTGAATTGTCTGAAAAGAAAATTCCATGATTCAGAACTATTTGCATAATAAATCATTTGATTACAGCAGACAATTTTAATTGATAATAGGGGCATACACGTACACATCAATGTACTTGAAGAGGCATTATCGCAATCGATTTGAACCCTTTTCGGTCGAGTTATTGCACAAATTTAGCATTTACCTGAAAACTATCTTTTTCTGTATTTTTCTCAGTCCATGTGTTTATTTTCAAACTTAATTACGAAAGTTCATGAACCCTGTTCACAACATCATTTAGCGAAATGACTCCCAAGGGACATGAAGGGTATTTACATTCAACAGGGAATTCTGCTAATTGTTCCGTGCAATTACCCCATGAAAATTTTATAAAAAGTGAGTTTCTTGCATGCCGAATTATTGGGAAAGCTTTTTCTGATTTCAAGAGTTTAGGCTGTATTTTTCCTGTGTTTTTCTGTATCGTTATCTATTCCGCTGAGGGCTTCGAGGACAATCTTCTGAATCGTAGGTGAAAACAACACCGTCTAGCAGTCTATGCCACCTGTTAATCAACTCTGTCAGTCACAAGATACTGATCAGTTTTGTAAAATAAAAGGAAACTGGAAATATTTACTCAGGGTAACTGACATATAGTGGTCGCCGTGGCGTAGTGAGTAGAGTGCGACGCTTACACGCCGAAGGGTCTAGGTTCGACTCCCAGCTCAACACCAATTTTTCGAATTTTTCACGGCATCACCTCTTTCGAGCTGCTGACAACACTCAAAGAGTAATAACTGTCTAAAAAAGCTTCTCAAATCTCGCCGTTCGGAGTCGGCAAAAAACTGTTGGTCCCTTCTACTCGTGAGAGAACAGTAGCATGCACAACACGAGTAGTTAATGAGCAAGCTAGGCCCTGGTCGCGCCAACAATAATTATTACTATTAACTGACATATGCAAGAAACATTTATCTATTCTACCTCTTAGATCTTAGTGATCGTGTTTTTTTTTTTTATAAACGCAGGACTTATAAAGTCTCTGAGCAAACATTGCTTTGCAGACCTTGCGTTAAAAAACGCAACAACCTTTACCTTGGATTTATAGTTTCAAGATTTTCTTTTAGAATCATTTTAAAAGTGAAAGAAGGAATCTGCTGTCGAAACCTTATGATCTTTCTTCATTTATAAGAAAAATTTATGTGTATCATTACTTTAATTTTGGAATTGGAAAGCTTGATGGAATATTATCTCAGTACACTTCAGTTTTGAAAACTGAAAGTGTTAATGAAAGCTCGTAAAAGCAGCTTAACATTACGCTGCTTAGATATTGCTTCTGAGGGCGCATGTAGGTAATGTAAGATAAGGTGGCTTCGATTCAGTAAACAGAGATATCACTTGTTTGTTCTTAATTGTTTTTTTTTTTGTTTTAATATTTTGATCGTCATTTCGAGTACTTTCCATGTCAAATGTACTTGAGAAAAATTTATGTGCGATTTGGGGTTCATATTAATCTCTACAAAGGTCGAAAGGTATCAATGATCTTTCCTTCGTAGCTTTCAATTCGAAGTGTGCAGACAGATTCTTTTTGAGAAACCATCTTCTAACTTGGTAGAAACCACCTACCCACTTTCATCAAAACCAGTCTCAACAGACAATATTCCCGACATCTTTCAAAATGTTTTCCAATTGAGAAGAATGGGGATGTGTGATATATTTCGTTAATCTAAAAGTCAATCGCCTCGTCAACCACACAAAAGAAAAAAAAGTGAAAATTCTCAACTCAATTACATTAAACTGTTCTTTGTCTTTTTTTTCTATGTTGATTATTCATTTTTTTGCAAATTGCCTTGCACACCCTTTCAGTTCTTGTTTTAAGAGGTAGAGCAGAGCACTTCAAATTACACGCCGCCAAATGATCGCATAAAGCGTTTTCAAGATACGAATATGTCGCAGTCATAGATCGTAATCGAAGTCAAATTGATCTTGGAAGCTATGACTGAATGTTGGCTTTTTGTACGATCTAAAAATAAAATAAAATGTATTTCCAACCAGTATCATGCGACGAAATATTTGAAAAACATTTTTCGAATTTGGTAATAAAACGAAGAATACGTTTGATGTATTTTATGGAATAGCTTACCTCATGTTTTGTGATTTTAGACTTAAATGATATTGCGTTCAAAATAGCAGCTGTTCAGCTTGCAAAAATTCGTTGTTGTTCAGTAGATTCACGTTCTGCTTAAAGTTTAATTGCAGAGTAATAACTTTAAAAATTAATTTCCCTGTGCTAAGAAAGACCAGAAATGGATTAATAATTATAATAATTGGATGGCGAGACAACTTGTTCATCAACTGCTCCTGTTGCTTGCGTTTCTTTTATCGCACGAATTGAAGGGACCTACAGTTTTTTGCCGAGACCGAACGGTGACGATTTTTTAGAAGCTTCTTATTAGACAGTTATTGCTCTTAAGGGATTGTTAATAATAATTGTCGGCGCTACAGTCCAAAGGGGGACCAGGGCCTAGCTTGCTCATCAACTACTCGTGTTGTGCGCGCTACTGTTTCCTCACGAGTAGAAGGGACCTACAGTTTTTTGCCGACTCCGAACGGCGAAGTTTGAGAAGCGTTCTTAGACAGTTATTACTCTTTGAGTGTTGTCAGCAGCTCGAAAGAGGTGGTGCCGTGAAAAATTCGAAAAATTGGTGTTGCGCTGGGAGTCGAACCTAGACCCTTCGGCGTGTGAGCGTCGCACTCTACCCACTACCCCACGGCAACCACATAAAGGGTTGTTACCAGCTTTAAATAGTTACTGCCGTGAAAAATGCAAGTATTTCAGCCGAAATCTGGACCTTCCGCATTTGAGTGTCGCACACTATCAGCGACGGCACGGCACTCACCACAAAAATTGATACCGTACAGTGAGCAAAAAAAAAACTGGGACACTTATTACCTTCAAATATCTCAACCATTTGTTAATATGTTAAAACGAAATAAATTGCATATGAAACTGCAGTTTAAAACAGATTCAGTAATCCAAGCACAATTATTATTAATTTTTTAATTTTAGCAACTAAAGGCTTAAATCAAAAATAGTGCAAATTCATCGGCCAAAAATAAACTGGGACAGTAAACATAAAAATAATTATTTTTAATAGGTTGTGTGATGTCCTTTTGCTTTTATAACTTCCTGCAATCGTCTGTTCATCGATACGACCAGGTTTTTTGTTACAGCCGACTGAATTTTTTGCCATTGTATGAAGATACAATGCTGTCTTTAACTCTTTCTCTAGTACAAATGGTTTTTTTTCGAACTTCCTTTTCTAAAACAGCCCAAGGGTGGTTTATGGGATTACTATCCGGACTTTGGGGGGGATGCGGCAACACCTTTTTTTATGTCCCAAATACACCAATCCTTTGTTATACCGGCTGTGTGCTTTGGACCAGTTTCATGCAACAGCATTACACCCGGCGGTAGTCCCAATTTTTCTTTGGTTTCAGGGATGCAACTTTTTAGGGTATCAACGTATCCAAACTTTGTTAGATTACCTTCAATTACATGAAGAGATTCATGGATTAGAAATTACCTTTCGAATCGTTCAATACAAGTCGTTTTGGATGGATTCAAGTCTGATATTCACCATATTAATGCTGGTGTTCTCCAGGGCTCTGTTTTGTCTCCGACACTCTACCTCATTTTTATAAATCATCTCTTGTCTGCTACTTCTAATCCTATTCATTCCTTCGCTGATGACAGTACCCTCAGCTTTTCATATTCGTTCCCTGGCTCACGTCCTTCCACTTCGGCCTTAGACTCGGAACGGCAGCGTATGTTAAGCACATTAAATTCCGACCTTGACAGCATAATCGATTGGGGAAATAAGAATAGAGTGGAATTTAATGCTTCCAAAACCCAGTGCTGTCTACTGTCGTTAAAGCGATCATAAAATAATCAGCCGTTGAAACCGAAAGACTTTCCATCCTCGGTATGTGTATCAACCCAACAATTAGTTGGAACGATCACATATTTGAGGTCGCCAAAAATGCTGCGAAATGTCTAGGTTTCCTTAAACGATGCAAGAAGTACTTCACCCCCTCTGATCTGGCTACAATATACAAGGCCTACATTCACCCAAAACTTGAGTATAACGCTCCTATTTGGTCAGGTGCTTCTAAGACCTCCCTGCATCTACTGCATAGAATTCAAAAGCGAGTGATAAAACTTATATGTGACAGTAATATTGCGAAGTCGATTGACTCGTTAGAACACCGACGTAATGTCGCGTCGTTGTTACTCTTTTATCGCTGTTTTAACAAGAAATGCTCAGATGAATTAGCCAGTTGCATTCCTCCCCTTCAAGAATTCACCCACAATACACGCCTCACCCTCAATCCCTCTTTCGGACATACAGTCAAATTCAGAGACTCGTTCTTTAGCCGCACTACACGAATTAGGAATGCTCTTCCCAGCTCGATTTTTCCTCCTCATTACAATCCACAGGCATTTAAAACCAATGTTCATCGGTACCTCCTCTCCCTCTCTTCTATATCTTCGGCCCGAGCTGTGACTTGATCCGGTCACTTAAGGGTACAATTATAAAAAAATAAAAAAAAAACTCCGTTTGTTGCAATTGAATCCCAAACCATTATGCTGCCACCACCGTGCTTAGCCGTAGAAGTAACATTTTTGGGATCCAAAGCAGCTACGTCCCCCCTCCACACAAAGCGTCGACCATCACTACCGAAAATGTTAAATTTTGATTCGTCACAAAAAATTACTTGATTCCAGAACTCATCCGTCTTCTGCACGTACTCCTTGGCATACTCCAGTCGCTTTTTTATGTTGATTTCTGATAGGGCTTTTTGCGAGGTCTGCAGGGTTGTAGATCATTTTTAAGGTACAAAATTGTGCACTGTTTGCGGATGAGCTTCTGCAATTTTTTCTTTCTTCACAGTTTTGCCAATTTCCACAGCTGATTCCTTCGGGTTTCTATGTACCATCCTTAAAATTGTTCGTTTACTCCGATCCGTAGAAATTTTGGGAGGCCTTCCACTTCCCGAAACGCGATGAAGAAAACCATTATCTTTAAAAGACTTTATAATATTGAAGACTATTGATTTAGGTTTGTTAACCACTGAAGAAATTTCGTGAATACTTTAGTTTTCCTCATAATAATTAATTATTAAAGATTTCATATCACGGGACGCCTGTTTATTATCCATTTTTTCAACAACAAAATTTAATTACATAAATATGCAATTGTAAACAACTTGACAGAATAGCGGAGGTAATCTTTGATCAAAGATAAGCAACGGTACATTATTTCTGGTCTTGGAAAGCAAGTGTCCCAGTTTATTTTTGGCCGATGAATTTGCATGTTAGTCATCAAAAGAAAGGCTGCCATTAAGAATTAAAATACTTATCAGGTGAGCACTTTGTTACTCGTGTAGGAGTGCTATAAAGCAAAAAATAATTGACAATGACAAGCCGGTGAAAAATGTTAATTGATTGCAACTACTAATGTAAACAATTTGATTTCAGCCGGAAACACGATAAGTGTTGATTTATTGTCCTTAGTCATCATATAGTTGATGAAAATAGAACACAGGATCACATACATTAATATAATATATATCATTACGGGGGTTGCCTTTTATATTTCGGGATTAGATAACAAAAACAAATATTAATCATCGAAAAAAGCTTTATTGTTTTTCAAAATATTCCCCATTAAGATGTATACACTTTTGCATTCGTTTGAACCAATTGTCGAAGCACTTTTGCCACTCTGATTGAGGTATCTCCAAAACATGCATTCTGAACGCATCAACCGCTTCTTCAGGTGGCGAAAAAGTTTCACCTCTCATTTAATTTTTTACGGAGGGGAATAAAAAGAAGTCATTCGGTGCCAAGTCAGGACTATGCGGCCGATGACTCATCACCTCGAGTGCTCAAAAATGCAGTTGTTTGAGCTGATGTGTGAGAGCTCGCATTGTCGTGGTGAAGAGTGGTTCGTCTTCGTCGGTTGGTTTTCCTGATTTCTCGGAAGACAACTGGCAAAAAAATAGTTGTGTACCACTCACAATTGACTGTTCTAGTGGTATGGTTGCGACATGTCCAGTTTTTCCGAATAAAAAGGCGACCATTTGCTTGGAAGTGCTTCGTGCGTGAGCAACTTTTGTTGGATTTGGCTCAATTTGAAACACTCATACAGTCGACTGCTGTTTAATTTCGGGCTCATACGCGTAAATCCACAATTCATCACCTGTCACGATGTCATAGACGTGTTTCGAAACACTGCGATCGTATTTTTGGAGCATTTCTTTCGACCAATCGACACGATCCTTTTTTTGAGCGATTGACAAATTGTGTGGGATCCAACGCGAACAAATTTTTTTGACGGTCAAATGTTCATGCAATATTGAATGTATGCTGGTCCCACTTATGCCTTAGGTTGTCTCAATCTCACGATAGGTCACATGACGATCTTGCAATATTAGTTGGCGCACAGCATCAATGGTTTCCGGAACAACAACTGACTTTGGACAAACTTCACGAAATTCGTCTTAGAGTGAACTACGACTTCGGTTGAATTCACCATACTGGTCCTTGATGTAGCTTCATCACCAAAAATTGAATTAAGTCCATCGATGCACTGTTGTTGAGTTAATCCACGTCGAAAGTTGTAAAAAATAATCGAACGAAAATTTTCACGATTTATTTAAATTTTTTGGGCGAGATGAATCTTTTAAGTTACTGTAAACAACACAAATAGCGCTCGTATGTCAAAACATTCTGAGTACTTATAACCACAAAAATGTCAAACTTTACGATTACGAGTTGGCAGTTGCCGGATTGCAACACTAGGGTTTCGCAATCTCGAAATATAAAAGGCAAACCTCGTATTAATAGCGCAATCAAGCGCAAAGGAAATCGTAGCAAGCAGTCGTTGTGGAGATAAAGACTGTCACTTTATTAACGGATTAATACAGAAATAACAAATGTTATTTTTATTTTTAGTTGAGCCTTTGAAATCGTGAGGACATATAAATTAAATATTTTTTTCTTACGTAAAAAATTCATTCGACAGGTTGATACATCAATGAGCATATTTATTGCTCGTATGTTAGCCTATGGAGGACAGAAGCTAAACTTGGGTGGAATTTGTTCTCTGTTTATTTTGCAAAAAATAGAAAAATAATTGAGTGAATGGAAAAAAAAACAAAAAAAAAAAAAACAAAAAAAAAACAAAAAAAAACAAAAAAAAAAAACAAAAGGAAATTATTATCAGTTGATTTGCAATTAAAAAGCCGATTATGGTGACATATGACATATGTCATTGAAGAGAAACTTCGTATGATAAGTTCGGCTTGAAAAAAAGCAAATGTTTGATTTTAAATCTATCTCAAAAGAAAGTAGACTTTAACCATCGCTCTTAAAGTTTTGTCTGTTTCCTGTCTTGAATTAGATATATTTTTATGATTCAATGCTATTTTTAAAAAATCACTATTAACTTGTCAAAGATATCAAGAGTTTCACGGTTAGCTGATAACTTTATTTTTAATATTTGATAAATTTGTCTGGTGATTTTTATCAAATTTAATCGTCGGCTGCCTTGAAAAAATTAATAAATTATCGGCAACGTAAAACAGCTTTGAAGTGTTTTTTTAAATCATGGCAACACCATCTTCAAAAAGCTTTATTTTATCCACTTCTATCTCTTCAATACAATTTAGACACAAGACAAAGCACAGAAGTGTCTACAAACACAAAAACGAATAAATGACTAAATTAGACCTTACGCCGCTGTTGATGAGAATTGCTGGCAATAAACGACCTTGTTGGCGTTTATTACACCAATCGAAGGCTACACATCCGGCGAAACACTTTTGTGGCTTACAATGTATTCTATAAACAAATAAAGCGCTTGCTCTCTGTGTCCTGGTGAATTGTTTGCAAAGAAAATAAATTCGAGTGACCCATCTAGAAGTCGCTGGAAAACGTTTTGTGTACGAAAACAACTTTAAGCTCAGAGTCCATCAAGAAAGAGGCAAACACTTAGCGCGGGACAAAACAAATTCCGCTGGAGGCTTGTCAGACGATGATAACAACGAATTGCGGTCAGACCGGGTGCAAGTTCTGGGCGTTGTTTGGTGGACAGATAAGAGGCGCACCGATGAACCGTAGAAGAAAATACACGCAAAACGAAGAGGCAAACGACGACGCTTCGTGGTGTGATGGAAATGTAGCTAATTCAGGAGATGACGATTTCACTTGAGTTGGGATGAATACGTATGCGCCAAGTTCTGCAAAAAAAAAAAAAATAAAATGCAAAGAACCTTATCCGAGGCTTGTTGGAGCGGAGGGATTGTCTTTTATTTAGACAATGCGTAGTTGCTGGTATACGTGACTACAGCCAAACGTGAGCCGACCGAGTTTACGCAACACAGCATTCAGAAGGCACACTGCTCTTCGTCAAGGTCATGAATGGTGGAGAATTCATTTGCCGTGACTTTCCAATCGCTTCGCTTATCAGCTAAAGGCGTGTGTGTGGCGGGTTACCATATGAACTTTCCCACCCCTGCCCCAGTCGAACTGTGAAAAGCCAGAGTCGTGTCATTTGATTGCGGTAATTGGCGGAAAGTGCCGAAACAAAAAAAAATCGTTATCAGAAGTGGCTTTTGGACTGCTGGTCTCAATCACTGTAAACATATGGAGGTGCGTGTTGATGCTTTGTTTTGAATTTTTGGCAGTGATAACAGACTTGGGATCATGACCAGGCCTAAATATGTGTTGATTTCACTGCAGCTTAGGTGGAAAAATTTTAATTCCGCTGATTTACTTTGCCAACATTATTATCAAAACCTGTTTTGAAGGGGCTTGTGCTGTTTTCATTTTCTTTTTGTGTACAGTTCTAGACAAAAGAAGAAAACAGCAGTGGCAGTAAATGAAGAAGAACCTTTTGTAGCAGTAGTCACACTTCGATGGAGTTGCAAAGTGTATACCTCGAAGCATTTGATGAGTGGAATTTCTTTAAACAGTCATCAACCTCAGTTCTAATGGCTATGATGCATTGAACGACGACGAATGGAAACAAACAAGATAGAGAACCTCAAGACGTAAAAAAGGTTGTGGTTTAGGTTTTATGAGATTTTTCTGGTCCATTTTTATTTCTCTGTATGGTAGTTGGCGCTACTGTTCTCTCATGAGTAGAAGAGAGCTACAATTTTTTTGACACTCCGAACGGAGACACCTTTTCTTAGACATTAACCTTTGAGTGTAAAGGTGGTGCGGTGAAAATATGTGAAGTGATCAGCCGGGAAACGAACCTGGACCTTCGACGTGTACTCTACCCATTACGGACTGCTCTATGCAATTTGATCGCTTTGTTTTGAGAAATGTACACGATAAAAACGGCAATGCGATTATAAAACAAAATAATCAACGTTAAATGAGGAATATTCCTTTATTATGATTAACGTGATGAAAATAGAATCAAAATGTTTAGAAATGGAATGCTAATTCCTTTTTATTAATTTCGACCTTCAAATTGTTTTTTTTCTTTTCTATTTCAAATATTTTCTGACTATTTGGTCATAATTAAGCAAAATGTAAGCAAAATACTCTAATAAGTATTGATCTGCTATAATATCCGTGTACAAAACAAACCGTTTTAAATATTCAATGACATCATACCTCATATTCAGCTGTGGTGCAATATTTACTCCGTCTTTAACAACTTTCATAAGTTCACACTAAAGCAGCTCGGCGGAGGTGATTGCACGAGCTTATGGTTTCACACTAGTATTTGCAATCTCTCAACAGGGTTGGTAACACAAATTTGCTTTAGGAAGGAATCTACATCACGTTCCAGACATTAAAACAAACATTTCAAACTGATATCTATCTGTCTAGATTCTTTCAGCAAGTTGTTAAACTTAATCGATCAACTTTTCAATTTCAGGTGCTATTTGTTCCCTCGGCATTAAATGTATTCGGGCTGCCAATATCTGTATGGGTTTAACTTACAACTCTTTTAGCCTTCTTTGATACGATCAATGTGCATAATTGCTAGACAAGAGTTTTTTTTTAATATGTTTCCCTCGAGAAATATAATTAGCTTATGCAAAAACTCCCTCACACTCTCTGCGGTACATTCAATTTACAGATGTATACGTTATTGGTCAGTTAGTGAAGATAAATCTAATTATAGACGGGCCCGTGAAAATTTCCCTCAATTCAATCGACGAAAATACCTTTAACGTTTAAAACCAATATAGGAGCCACGTTGTGAACGTTATTATATCGAAGTTAGTTAGTTAGTTTTTAACAAATCCAATTTTGGCATGCCAAAGTTTCAAGTGGTCGGTGTTACCTTGTGAGAGCACATGTGTGTATTTGGATTTACGTGATCACCTGCCGTTAAGGCTTAATACCACGGGGTCCATACACCCATAGTTAGGAGAACGCTGACTAACGCCTTGGGGATCCCAAGTACCAATCTGAGTTCTTGTCTTAAGGGACAGTCTCTCCTCCTTGGTAAGGAGCGAGGCCTTTCTAACACCTCTGCTGTTCTTTGGGTCACAGCACCCGGTTGGATGCAACTCCACATCGAATCAGAAGTACTTTCCCATAACCATTTGACCCTATCTGACCCAGGTAACTGGGGCAGATCAGATAATATAGCACGGTTAACTACTTCCAACTCTCCCCGCGATTTGGGTATAAACCACAGTCACCACGATACTCCCACAAGGGGGCCAACCGCACGGTCAGGCTGAAACTATGTTTCAGGGCTCCTAACCTCCCGTGGTACCAGAATATAGCTTCCGGTCAAGCTTCGCAACTGTGTTGCTCTCGGTAGGATTCCTTAATATCCAGGACCGATGACCTTGTATTCCTATTCTAATCTAACTATTTGCCGCCATGAGGGCAGCCATTCTAGCTCTTCGTCTGCTGAAAACTTCCCTAGCAAAACCCCTGATGGTGTCTGTACTCTGTTTAGTCTGGAGAACCAGGCTGACATCATAAGTCCCATCAGTGCAAGATATGTTCATAGCTCCAAGGTCCCGAATGTCATCATAGAGAGGACATTGGCACAACACGTGCAACCAACCCTCAGAGCTATATCCGCACAAGCATGTCTCTGAGTCGCTTATGGACCGCTTGAACAAGAACGAGTTCAAGGAACCATGTCCAGTAAGCAAGTAGCTCAGATGCATGCTTAAATTAATACCCCCAATGGACTTAACGAGTGACACATCGCGAAGGAAGCTGTATGTCACCCTGCCATTTTCACAGGTCCATCTATCCTGCCATTTTTGCCTGAGCAGCTGATCTAGGAGGTCTTTGCGCTCGTTAAGAGCTAGCCCCTCTAAGCCGCTAGAGTAGATCCTTCCAGCCCTTGGTACTGGAATGCCTCTCTTTAAGGCGAAAAGGATACTTCTTCTGATAATCTCCAGGTCAAGTGGCAGTACACCCATGAGCACCTGGAGAGCCTCCGTAGAGACAGTATGGCAAGCTGGAAGACACGCCAGAAGTCCAACCCTCTGACATGACTGAATTCGTCTCATACCCCAAGCAGTGTTCACAACGTCACACCATATATAGGCACCATACGTTGCACTGGCAACGAACAGGCCAGAGTATATAGTGCTCGCC
The DNA here is from genome assembly GCA_955652365.1 of Eristalinus aeneus. NCBI lineage: Eukaryota > Metazoa > Arthropoda > Insecta > Diptera > Syrphidae > Eristalinus > Eristalinus aeneus. The sequence goes on along the minus strand of OY019133.1, from coordinate 26,023,107 downwards.
GCTGTTCCGCTCAGTACCCAGTCACCCTTGAGCACCCGCCAAAGCTGCCCTGAAACCTTCACTAGCCGATCCCTCAGCTTATGCACATGAGGGAGAAAGTTCATTCCCTTTCCAACGGTAATGCCGAGGTATTTAACCTCGCTTACCGTTCACAGTGAAGGGCCGAGAACACGTACGGACGGGTTACGGTTATCGGACAGCTTTCCCTTGAGCATCATCATGCAGGTCTTATCGAGCCCTACTTCCACACCAACATTAGTGCTCCACCGGTGAACAAGACCCATTGCATCTACGGCCAGCCGCTCTAATTCAGAGCGGGTTTGAGAGCACAATGATTAATTGTTGTTTTCGAATAAAATTTCAATCACATCTCGTCAAGTCAAATATAGTAACACGAATTACAAACGTGAATCCAGGCCGACCGGACAGTGTTATGATAATTATTGCCGCAATATTCAGAATGCTGCTATCTTCAGTCTTAATTAACATGCAAAAGTGGAAAAAATGTAAAAACCTTCACCTTGAAACGCGCCATATATAGGCGCACACTTATCATCGACGACCTCGACTGCATTTTATTTGAATCCCCTTAACTATGAGTATTTCCTGGTGCTGATCCACTTTAAATTTTCCACAAGCTTTGTTTTCCTTCAATTTTGCTCTCAGAGCATCGTTCCATCGAACGCACTGGCTCTGACTCATGTGCATGAGATGTTATCTCAGTGCACAACCGCCACTTTGTTCAAAGTTGATTGGTGTCATTTTCGCTGCGGTACTCGTTGCACAACAACGAACCTAATTTATTCACAGAAGTCGAGAGCGCATCGTTCACACAGGCGGTGGCAATCAAATGATGTCTCCCCAACGCAACATGAATGAATACGAGACAATATCCGCTGGCAAAGAATGATCAAGTTGTGCGGTTTCGCTAGCTGAATAGAATGTACACACTCAAACTAGAAAATATTAGCGTCCAGGGTCGTTTATTCAATTTGTAGTTAACTTCCGGTTTTCGATGTATTCGTGTGTTTTTCTTGAGTTCATCGTATTTAAGCTATCACGCAAGGCTTCACTCTTCGTTAACCGATGGAATAAGGTTAAGTGCAAACAGACGTTTGCCGCTTATTTTGTTTAAATTCATTTAGGAGGAACATGAGTGACATTTCATTGTCGGCTGTGAGTTGTAGAAACTTAATTTCTGTCCACATCGAGAGGGTTTGGAAAATAGCTAAGGTGAATTTTTTGACTCCATGCCTTCAGGAAGAAACTGTCGCAAGGGATCACAATGACGGCAATTCTTTTCACGTAACCATCAAGGTGGCAGGGGCGGAATTACAATTTATTGTCCCGAATCGGTCATTAATTGCAAACCTCACTTTCTTATAAGTCATTCGCGGAAGCCATGCATCACCGCCATCTTATCACCTGAAATCGCCATTTACTTCGCAACTGATGACATTTCAAAACAAACGAGTGGTAATATATTCCCATAAAACATTGTAATAAGTTGTAATTCACATTGAAGTACTCGTATTGCCTGCTTAATTGGCATTATATTTCAAACTCATTGACACTCAAGCGTCAGGCTCGATTATCGCATGAGGCCCAGTCCACATTGTAAACAGAAATATAAATCTATCTCTGGGTAGAGATGGGACAGTGCGCCCTTGAATATCACACAAACAATTATGACATAAGTGTGACTAGAACAGAGAGCAGCAGTCGACGAGAAGTTGTTTTCATGTTCGTGCAAACCTACCTAAACGCTTGCATGTGCGTCCAATTGAGAACATTTAGCATGAACAATGTGAGATTTCTCACGATTTATCAGAACGTACAACTGCTCTAGTTTGTGTTTAATCGCCTTTTTCCAAATTGAAAACATTGCAAAAATTTAAAATTGACAAATGCTTCTGTATGATAAGTAAAAAATGAGGGGCTCAGTTCAATTGTCACTTGAAATCGCGCAAACCGGTTTGTTGCGCAATTAACTGCAAACTCATGTTGTTTTGCCTATCCAGGCAGAGTTCATTCAAAACATCGCGGCTCCAAGGGATGGTAAACAATCTAACGAGTCGTAAACAATATCTGATGGTGTGTGATGCATTTGCCAACGCCGTGGCGATGCGGGAAGTATTTGTTTTGCTTTCTGTCAGGTCTCGAGAGTCTCTGAAATGATTGCCGTTCTTGTACACGTGTGTGGTTTGGCGTTTATTTTTGAATTATCGTCACTTCTGGATGTAATAAATATCTACGGAAGCGGGAGGGACTGTGCGTAGACTGACGTATTGATTATGTCATTGCGACTGAAAGGGACGGCAGTTCCTTGGGAGTGACATTGAAAATAATTTCCGGTTCCACAAAGAAAGTTTTAGTTGATGTCATGAATTTGCTTTGCCACTTTCATGTATCCGTTTGTAGAAGTTCATGAATAATGGCCGATTGCTGAGTATTGTGGTGTATTGTCGTGGAAGGCACTTTCTGTCGATTGCTTTTTGTGTGTGTATTTTTTGCTTGTTTTCTGTGCGTAAAACTTGTTGCGGAGAGAGGCATGATTTAGTGTTCTAATGAGATTTAAGTTGAGGCAGTCTTTTGTGAACAGAATTGGTCTGTTTTTAAAACCGGCTGTCACCATATGTGAAATACGAACCGCAATTACAGAGATAAATCTATACAATGTAAGCTATTAAATTTGTGCTCAACCCATTCTAAGAAAATGAATTTAAATGTTTCGATATTTCTGGTTCTAGTCTCGTTTAGACTAGTTGCCGATTCGTTAGCAAAAAAGCCTACAGCCTCTTTGAGTTCTTTTACAAAATAAAAGAATAGGCATGATAGAAATTAAAGCGAATTAGTATCAAGAAATAGTGGCCGCCGTGTTGTAGTGGGTAGAGTGCGACACCCATGCGCTAAAGATTCAAGGATCGGTTTCTGGCTGAACATTTCACATTTTTCACGCCACCACCTCTTTCTTTCAACTTTCAAAGAGTTATACTTGTCTAAGAAAAGCTTCTCAATCTTTGCTATTCAGGGCCGTCAAAAAATTTCAGGTTTCTTCTATTCGTGATGGAGCGCACAACACGAGAAGTAGATGAGCAAGCTAGGCTCTGGTCCCCCTGTCGATTGTCGCGCCATCTGATAAATAAAGTATCGAATAAAGTGAGTTATGGCGTTAAATCAAAGAAATTTAAGTAAATTGGCGTCTTGAGAATGTAGTCAGATTGAGGCTTTTGTCTGCATATAAATTAAGTCACAAAATACTTTTCACCTCCACACATGTTCCACAAAATGACCACAGCATCAGCAACGTTGTCAAAAGCGAAGAAACAGCGACTTAGCATCTGACGAACCAGAACAACAAGTTGCAGCGATCCACATGCCATCACGTACGATATACGGAAATCCGAGCGTGCCTAGTGGAACATGCCGTTGCTGCAGAACATGTGAAGCGATGTGAAAGGTTGTGTAAGCTTTTTGTTAGGGTAGACTTAAGTCTAGCGTGACTTTAGATATAATGCACTCTTTGAAAAACATTTTTTTGAAATATGAAACAAACTAAAAATTGTGTAATTTATACAATTGTGGCCGATGGCCTTGTGAATATCGCTATTTCGCTACAGTCCAAAGGAGAGCAAGGACTAGTTTCCGCAGCAACAACGTGCGGGTTACTGTTTTCTCAAGAGTAGAAAAGACGTACAGGATTTTGTCCACTTTGAACGACGAGGAGAAGGAGGCCTCTGTGCCGATCATTGGATCTACACATGCCCAATAAACTGTCAGGACGTCAAGGTTGAATGTAACAGATTACAATTGACAATAACGCTGATTGTATCCATCCACCAATTCCCTTGACAAACAAATACATCGAATCGATAACTGAATTCTTTATGCACACGACCTCATATGCATCCGCTTTCTATGTGTGTAGACGTCCAACTCCTTGATACAATGCCCCCATTACCCAGACGCATTCATTTTATGCGCACAATAACGGTACCTGTCAATGTTTTATCTGATTACGGACGATTGCATTGTGCACTAATCAAGTCGGTTATAATTGGACGATGAACGCGAGAAGAAATGAGTGAAGCAAGCAACGAGATTTTCAACTGTCACGGTGACAGATTACTGCATTCAGTGAAATCAGACGGCACTTAATTGGGTCACGGAGTAAATGACATACATATGCGGCATTTAAAACGAATTTAAGCTGCGAGGATAAACCAATTCTTTGGAAGTTGAATTGAACGGAATAAGGACGGAATGCCGTCATTTGATTCAGTTTCAGGGGGAAATATGCTAAACTCAAAGGATTTACGAAAATCTCAATCTCTGTCATTTTCGTGAAACAACGGAGGCCAACGGCAGCAATTGAATTTATAAACAATGGTCTTGCTGATGACAAAGGATCTGCAAAGGACAGAGCGAAAGGGGAAAAGTGGCATGCAGGATAACGTGACGCAATTGACATTGAAATTCAAATGCTGACCGACATTGAAATGATTTCCGTTTGCCTCAGATGCTCTGTTTCAAATTCCTTTGAGCTTTGTGTAAATTATGCAAATGTGAGGGTAATTTGACAGCAGCTGTGCAATTTGATATCATGTTGTGCGCGGAAGGGGCTAGTAATTTAAAGAAAAGATGTAAGGTTTTCGTTATGTCCATGTTCATCAGAAATACGCGCTTCTTTCACTTAATGATGTCTGTTGCAAGGAATTATTCTTTATTTGTAACGTTCTTTTATTTGAAATCGCGACTGGTTGAAGCACTGACATGCGGAGAACTGTTTCTATTTTCTAAGAATTTACACACGTCAAAGGGATAACAGTGGGCTAGAATTTTAAATGGATTCTGACTTTAATTGACTTGTCTTGCAACTGACAATATGTCTGTTCCAAATCATTTGGGCACAGAAATTCGTAGTTGAGTATTTGCGTAAAAATCTCTCTTGGAGAGAGTAAAGCTGCCGAAATTTGTAAAACAAATTTTCGTAGAAATTCGCAGAATTAACGAACCGTCAAACAAATTAAATGAAGCGCCTTTTGACAGTTTTTCGGCGAATTCCGTAGGCATTCGTAGCATTTCAGAGCAATTGGAACAGACCAAATGTCTTAATATCGTCGCCATATTTAGCGCAACCGCTGAAGTGCCAAATTTAATGACTTTTCGTTCTTTTTTTGAAATGAATTGCCTAGTTTAGGATTAGTTTCATTATTGATGGTTAATTTTTAGGCTCAGCTAACTATTTAGAATTTGCGCAAGGAGCACAAATTGTATTTCAAATAACCAAGATCAGCGTTAAAGACTTCTAGCAAAGCTTTAAAGCTTTTAGATTGTGTTAAAACCCTACCTCGAGGCTGATTGTTAGCAAGTATTCTAAAATTTTCCGTTTTTTTCGTTCTTTGATAATGTTCTGCTAATTCAATACAATATTCCCGGGATTCATCTATTTGTTTCCATTTAAGTACAAAATAATTCATTCAGATAAGCTCATGCGTCAGTCGAAACTACAAATCTAAAATAACCCTGAAAAACACCGACCCGCCAAAGCGGAGACTATCGATCCAACGATAAACTGGAGGAACTCCTTTCATTTTTTGACGTCGAATCGGTGACTGCCTGACACAGAGGTTGTTTACTTTCATCCCCTGGCGAGGGGTTCACAAGTTTACAACTGGCATTAAATGAGCAATGAATCCCTTTCAATCTGAGATTGTGACGCAATTACACTCCCATCGAGATAATCACTTATCGTGTGTATTTGTGTGCTTGACACCAAATCAATTCAATGATTGACACTTGAAGCCTTATCATTGAATACGCGTTTTCATTTTTTTCTTACAGGTCAAAATGCGTGTGAACAGAAATCTTTTATATTCCTTCGCAAAGAACTGCCGGTTCGCCTGGCGAACATCATGAAAGAGATCGCCCTTTTGCCAGAAAACCTTCTTGGAACACGGTCCGTAGGCGAAGTGAGTAATTGGTACGCAAAGAGCTTCGAAGAGGTCCTGGAATTTGAACGTGCCGATCCGTCAAGCAGCAATTTGGAGAAGTAAGTAGTCATCACATTTGCCTTAACGGCACGTGATTCTAAATCACTCCTGCTCCAGATTCTGCAACGCACTGGTGCAGATCCGAAACCGGCATTCGGATGTCGTCCAAACAATGGCGCAGGGCGTTATTGAGCTCAAAGAGAGTCAGGGTGGCGTTGTGGAGCCATCAATGGAGACCTCAATCCAGTATTTCTTGGACCGGCTCTATATGTCGCGAATTAGCATTCGGATGTTAATCAATCAGCACAGTACGAATTTTTTACATTTCTGTTAACTCTCATTTAAATATTAAATGCTTGTTCGTTTGCTTGTTTCTCTCTATAGCGATACTCTTCGGTGAGTTACCCCACGAGAGGGGTCGTCATATTGGCTGCTTGGATCCGGCATGCGAACTGAGTTCAGTTGTGCAGGACGCCTACGAAAACGCACGTTTCCTCTGTGATCAGTACTACATGGCCAGTCCGGAGCTGGTGATACGAGAGCACAACGAACTGGAAAAGAGTCTACCCATCCGCACGGTGTACGTGCCATCGCATCTATATCACATGTTGTTCGAATTGTTCAAGAACTCCATGAGGGCTGTGCTCGAACATCACGACCAAGATAAGCAACTGCCACCCATACAGGTGCTCATTGTCCGCGGAAAAGAAGATATCTGTGTTAAGGTAAAAATCCCTTTCTTCGAATTTTCATTGACAACTGCTCGATAACTGAATTCTTTTGCAGATTTCCGACCAGGGCGGCGGCATTGCCCGCTCACAGACTGACCAGCTCTTTAAGTACATGTACAGCACAGCGCCGCAGCCATCGAAATCCGACTTGCACACTGTTCCTCTGGCTGGTTATGGATACGGGTTGCCTATTTCAAGACTATACGCGCGCTATTTCCACGGCGATATTGTGCTTCTCTCCTGCGAAGGTTATGGAACCGATGCCATCATCTACCTCAAGGTTTGTTTGGCAAACAATTTCTAAGGAATTCCTCTTTTTATCTTCCTCTTCCTCTTATTTTCAGGCACTCTCCGACGAAGCAAACGAACTATTGCCGATCTTCAACAAGACCAGTTCGAAGTTCTATCGAGCCACCACGCCAACTGGTGACTGGTCAAACCAGGTAAAGCACGGCAAGAAAAATAACAAAGACATTGGCATTAGCTTATAAGAATTTAGAAATCAGTCATTGTCCATTTCTGAATGGGCTTAGTGAACTTACAACTCGCAGATCACTCTCACATCAGTTTTAAGTGAAACTACCAAAATGTTGGTTGAATTAATTCATTTTATGTTTAGTTTAGTACTTGTTAAGTTTGTGACTGTCTCTAATTGTATAACTTGCATGCGCTTTACGAATACGATTTACCTTAAAACATTTTGTTCAATGTACCGTAGGAGAGTTTATGTTGTTCTGTTAAGTCAAATCGAAGTTTTGACACTTGAAAGGTGTTTGTGTGGACCGTTGTAGGCTAGAAATCTCAAGATTGTCTGGAGTGTGCATGGTTTTCCAATCGTTTCATGCTCACTCACAGTTGTATTCATACAAAAGAAGAGAAAAATGAGCTTTAAAACTGTGTGTGTATATTTTAATTGTTATTTCAGACATTCGCCAATCGCTGGCGATACTTGTTAAGCTTCTTGCAAACGAAAAATAATTAAGACGATCAACCTCTCGGCTTGGTAGCTGTGATGGTGTTGGGATACAAATAAAGTAACCGACGAAAATTGTGATAATGTACTAGGATGTGGCGACAAATGTGAAATCCTCGGGATTCACAAGAACCTTAGCTATAAGTTTTCACAATTTTTTTTTTTGTACACTCTTTTGGAGTGTAATCGATGGTCATCTCCGTCGACAGTCATGAACTGTCATCGATGTATATCATATGAATTTTTCATTTCTGTAGGCTAACTTAGGAAAATATCGTATTCTTAAAAGTCCCGACATTGACTAGAACCATCAATTGCAAATTTAAACGTTTACATTATACATCTTCATTGTTGTAACTTTTTCATGTAAACTCCTTCTGTTTTCCTTCATTTAAAATCCCTCTTCAACTTTAAACATGAATTATTTTCCCAGAGATAGAAAAAAGTAAATTAATGCTTTACCATCAGGTTTGAGTCCAATTTACATTACGGCTTATCCCCGCAGTTTGGGTGTTGCTGCGTGTAGGAAGTCAGTTGTTCACAGCGACATTCATGGTCATTAAATGGTGCGTGCGATTTAAAAAACAAAGCTTCAAGAGAGAAAGAAGTTTAGTTCTTCGCATCTTTGCGATAGAATCTAATTTCTACTTCCGTTTCCATTTAAAAATGGTGTCCTCCAAGCCGGTCCTTCAGCGCGGATCGTTCAGTTCTCATGAACTAAATAATCACGAGCCAATATAATATTTGGTGTGACAAGTAGAATGGATTTCACTTGTGCAGTGAAACGTAAACAATATTTTTATCCTTCCGTTATTCCGTTTATTTTGATATTCGTCGTTGTTCAGATTCCTTTAGCATGTAATCCTAGTCAATGATATGTGGGTAGACAACATTTTTCGCCACCCACTGCCCAGCTTCATGTACCTAGTTGTTGACATTGAATTGAGGTTTTGTTCAGCGTTCGACCGATGCCGCTTTACATTATTCCAGTTCTAAACAAAGTTTTTGTTCTTTTGTTGATTCTTTTACATTTTTTCAAAACTCTGTCTTTCAATGCACATGGACAGAAGGATAGAAACACAAAATAGTGGACATGTTTTAATACAGAGTGCTTCTTTTTGGAGAGCCCAGCACACAAAACAAGATCAAGTGGCGACTTGACATCTCGTTGTCATTTTTCTATCTATAAATCGATAGTTTTTGAAGCCAGTCGTTCGTGTGACAGACCTCCATTTTCCGATTTTCTTCACGTATGCTCCAAATTTCTCCAAAAACATCATGCCATGTCTTTGTTTGTTTACCTATATAGTTTGTATTAAATCACGATCTTGCATTTCTCTGCTGAAAAGTTTGGCATTATAATTTCGTTCAAAATTAAATTTAAAGGCTGATCATAAAAAAGTGAAACTCATACATGGTCGCGCCATGATGTCTTAATTGGTTATCTTTCAATTGTAGAGTCGGTTCTTTCGCTCCAAGTGCATCAGCCGCCAATCAGTTCAGCGACACGACTGAGAGTTCTCTCCTCTCTTGTTGCAATCGATACTTCACGCAAAGTGCAATAGACTATTGTCAGACTTGAATTTCTCCTTGAAGAAGTTCGTTTCTTGCCCTTGCTTCACAACCACTACTACTACACTACACTCGAGCTATTTATGTGTATCGGAAAGCTTTGACAACTTTGACAACCGACATTTTGTTGAATCCTTGAACGACTTCTCACTGTGCTTATAAATTATGTAAAAGTTTCGTGGCAAACGGAAATGGTTGCATTTAATGTGAATGATAGGAATGAGGAACATATTGATCTTTACGAACGCACGTGTAATTTGAACAGCTGAGCTACTACCGTTTCTTCCGGATAATATATGATTTGATGAAAACGTACAGAGTGAGAAAGAAGTACATACTTCATAAAAAATTCTTGCACCTGAAATTCATTGCGCTTCATATCTGTCTCATGAGCAACCTTAGAATACAACGTTATTTCGAATTCGTTTTCTCGTGTTTGTGGTCAAGCAGGAGTGTTTCAGGAGAACATGAATATGCACCAACATTGAGTATTTCACATGTCCATTAAAACCGACTTGCAATCTTGGCATTGTTTTACATTTTGAGTGAGAATTTGCTCCATTGCTTTTTGCCGTATCGTACTTCATTATTGAAAGTGAAACCTTTCGATTTTACTTGCAAGTATTTTGCCAACATTAGAGTCACAGTTTTAAGTTCTTGTGCTCAAGTTTTGTTTTTGTGAAAAGTTGGTTTTGAATTGAGACGATCTGCACCAGTCGTCTCAATTTCGCACTCTAAGCTGACATAATTATAATTCTTGGCGCGACAGTCCACAGGGGACCAGGGCCTAGCTTGCACATCAACTACTCGTGTTGTGCGTGCTACTGTTCTCTCACGAGTAAAAGGGTCCTACAGTTTTATGCAGACTCCGAAGGGCGAAGTTTGAGACAATTATTACTCTTTTAGTGTTGTCAGCCGCTCGAATGAGGTGATGCCGTGAAAAATTCGAGGTGTTCAGCTGCGAATAGAACTTAGACCCTTCGGCGTGTGAGCGTCGCACTCTACCCACTACGCTACGGCGATCAACTTAGCTGACTTCGGTCCTTCTTTATTTGTACGCGCCAACACGAATGAGGGCGTCCTCTGCCAAAATGGGAAAAAGCATGATTTATTCTCACACTCATATGCGACATCAAAATCGACAAACACATGGTGGCTATCGATTTGCACTTCTTGGACTCTAAACGATCTGCCACGGTGTAAACATCAAATCTATTGTGGACTTCGTTCTAATGGGAGCCATTTGAATGCTCCAAACGAGTTTAGAAAACACTGGAGACACTGAACTGCAAATCTCTTGCTTAACATGCTTTCAGTCAGAAATCTTATTGTCCGTTTACTTTGTTTCTATTGTGTTGGGTGTTGTTCACAGCTCATACAATTCGCTTTAAAGCCTTAAAACTTCTCTTGTTTTCGTTTTCCATATTTTCGAGAGATGCGATGCATCGTAAAAACGAAAACAATAGGTTTTCACTGCTAAACACTGTGTCTAATGTGCTCAGTTTTGTGAATTCATTTCGCCACTCGCTTTATCATGTCATCACGCTCACACACACATATCCCCCGCAAAGCAACAAATTGGCATAAATAATTCTTTATTCAAATCCAACCAAATCAAAACCAACCAAAATCTATTCTTCTTCCATTTCAGAAATATATATCGGCAATAAATCGGTAATCACGTTATTTTTTTTTTTTTCAAAATTCAATCATTTTTCTATTTTATCTTTCTGAAACTGAATTTAACGAAATCAGGTCAACATTGTACAATCATGTGATTTATGTTATTCCATAAAGTTTATTATTTATTCAACTATTAGCTTGTAGAGAAAAATGAGAGAAAAAAAAACATAACCAAACAAGACACCCATGTGACTTTATATTTAACTTTTTAGTTTTTATTTAATCTAAGTCTAGTTTTGTGCATTTGGTCTTGAAGAGATGTATGGGATAGAACAAAACGACAAGCATACACACTCACACTGTAACTCTTAGTTGTTTAAGCAAATTATATTCGTTATTGTTTTGTTGGTTGAGAAGTAAAGTTCTTTGAATATACACAATGCGCTATATTTAATTTTCTTTCTTTTCCTTTTAGTAGAACTAGATTGGCCATTGATTTGATTGGTTGCGGGGCTTCAAAGTAAACTTTCAGTTTGGTTTTTTCTTTAGTTGCATAGAGCGGGATTTGTTGCATATAGGGGAAAGGGGTCGCTTGTTTGCGCATCGTCTGTCATGCTACTAACGTCTGTGTATTACATGTATTCTAGAGCTCCCACATGAATGCCCGTCAAATGAACGCATCATCGCCGAAAAAGCTTTCAGACATCTACGGCGGCAAGGATAACGAGGAGGAGCAGAGCATTTTGAAGAAGCCCATCATCTAAAGAACAAACACAACCGTAGAAGTAGATCACTCACAAGCCAAGTTAAAATGTAATAGTGAATGTGTAGCCATAAGGAGTATAGAATTTAGGTTAGTTTTTAAGGAGATCACTGGAACTAAACAACTAAACAGGAGGCAAACGATATCGAAAAGCGACGCACGTGTGGTACAAAACATTGCATTTTCTTTTTTCTAGAATTTATTCATTTCCCCTCTCGCACGCTGTTTGGGTAGAGAAACCGAGAAGTATTTTATAGAAACCTGAATGTCGTGGAATATTGTTTAAGGAAGAAGAGAAAACAAAAAGTAAAAGAACAATGTATGGATGTGTTGTTGTTTCATTTCTTATATTAAGTTGTTTTAAAAAAATCATCCTCGTCGAAGTAAGCTGCTTAAACCGATGGAATACATTCTTACGAACCAATGCTTAATCGAGATAAGTGAATATTTGGAGGGGATGCATTCCTTACCAACGTTTTGACTGAATGCCAATCTACACACGGAGAACTAGACAGCTACAAGTGGGAGAAATTCAGTGGTAAGATTAGTAGATCTGACCTAAGATTCCTTATTTGGTCAAGGATTCCTTGTGAGCATTTCTTAACGTTTCGGAAAAACTGCTGGCCTTATTGTATACCCTAAAAATAGGGGAGTGGAAGTGAATTTAATTTTAAAGAAATGTTTTCCCAAATAATATTTCCTCAGCTTGATAAGATCTACAACGGAAATTGTCGCGGAAGCTATTTTGCATCGATTGGGATTAGAGCAAACAGCAACCAAGCTGTCCTTAGGATGATCGACGCAGACAGAATCAACGTGATAACATCGAGACAGTGAAAGACTTTGCGTACCTTGACCCTCAGTAAATAGTGCGAACAATATCAGTACAGAAATTAAAATCAGAACCACTCTTGCCAATAGCTGTTCCTTTGTGTTCAAGATTGAATTGAGTAGTAGAGGCTACTCTCAAAGGACGAAGGTGATTATATGTACAACATTGATTATATCTCCTTTGTTCTATGGCGCAGAAGCCTGGGTAATTCACAGAGCCGATGAAGAAGCTCTTTTTTCAGAAAAGGGTTTGCTTTAAATTTTTGTCAATTTTGGCGTATATAGTTTTCGCAAAAGAATATTCAAAGATAAGGCATACAGTAACCTAACCGACGTCTACGATTTCATAGCCTGATATGATTGAACAATATGGAGGGCATGTACAGCTCTGTGCAAAAAAATAGCACCACATTGAGGTCTGCACTTTGGATGCTAATTACTTTTCTCCATGCTCATGTAAAGACACGATATTTATTGTAAGGTATCAGTAATAAAATGCAAAAAACAAGATAAGCAAAGATGCATTTTAAGACAAGAAAATTCCCGTTATACGAAATGAAACCGAAATTTTGGTGTGCAAAATAATAGCACCACAAGTAAAACGTTGTAAATAAAATGCAAAATTTAGTGGAATAGTACGGTTTTTATGTTTTTTATTTATACTACTGTTGTAGTACTTCGTCTTATAACCCTTATTTTTGAGCACAGCGGCACAATGTCGTGGCATAGAGTCGATTAGTGCCTGACATCGCCGAATTGGAATATCCCTCCATGCAGCCTGCGCAGCTTCCCATAGCTGTAGTGTATTTTTTGATTTCGCTTTAAAAACAGCTTTCTTAACATCTGTCGAAAGATTTTCAATGGGGTTTAGGGCAGGAGATTGCGGCGGCCATTCCATAACTTGAACCCCACTCCTCGCAAAAAATTACTTGGCCAATTTGCTCGTATGTTTCGGGTCATTGTCTTGCTGCAGGACTCATCTGAGAGGCATATTCCACTCGGCGTAGGGCAACATGGTTTCCCTCATAAACATAACATAAACATAAACAACATAAACTTCGGCGGTCATCATTGGTTTTATCCAAAATATAGGACCAGTATCGTTGTAGGAGAAGCATCCCCATATGTTAATTTTCGCGCCGCCGTGCTTAATGGTTTTTAAAGTACACTCCGGTTTAAACTCTTGGTTTTTTTGCCTGCGAACAAATGTCCTGATCCCAGGAGTTCCAAATAAAACAATTTTAGACTCATCTGTCCATAATATAATACGTCATATGGTTACTTCCCAGTTCAAATGTTCTTGTGCAAATTGTTTTCTTTTATGAAGATGGACCTTTGTCAGCAAGGGTACTTTTCTGGGACTTCTGGCAGGTAGTTCCTTCTCTATCAACTTCCTTCTTATGGTTGATGTTGATACGGGCTCTCTCTTTTATTTTGTTTGATGTGATGAATAGGTTTTGTTTAACTAATCTTATCATTCTTCGCTCGTCGGTGGAGGTTAATTTCGATTTTCTACCTCTTGTTTCTTCTTTTTCGACGTGTTTCTTTGCGTTAGTAATCATTTCATTCGAACAACCAACGATTTCCCGAATAAATTTGTACGTTTTTCCTTCAGAAATTAATTTTTTATAAGTTCACGTTTCTTAGGAGTACCATGCACACCGCGACCCATTCTAATTGTTTATAACGTTGTATTTTAAAAATACTAGTTTCAAAATACTTAAATATTTTGACTTAAATCTTTTGACGCCCAAAAAAAAAAACTAAACACCACCAAACACTTCGAAAACACTTTTTGGAATGACATGGTGCTATTATTTTGCACACCAAAATTTCAGTTTCATTTCGTATAACGGGAATTTTCTTGTCTTAAAATGCATCTTTGCTTATCTTGTTTTTTGCATTTTATTACTGATACCCAACAGATTTCCCACAATAAATATCGTGTCTTTACATGAGCATGGAGAAAAGTAATTAGCATCCAAAGTGCAGACCTCAATGTGGTGCTATTTTTTTTGCACAGAGCTGTATGTGCAACACTGCTCCAGCCCAAAGAGTGTTCAACTCTGCGCCAGTTGAGCGAGGCAAAAGAAAACGCCCGAGAACTGGATGGCACACACAAGGGAACAAACCAAGTGGATGCAGCTAGTCAAAAGCCATCCTAGCTGGAGAGGTTTCCTAATTAAAATCCAGGTCCAACCCGGACTGTAGCGCCAAATGAGAAAACCATGGACAGACATTGGTATAAAGTGAGGTTATCTCATGAGTTCGTTTTTGTTCTCTCTACTAGTCTTTGATCCTCATTTTTGTTTTACAAAGAGAAATGGATTCGGTTTGCAGTTCAAATAAAATTTAAAGTGAACATCATTAAGAATGTTTTTGCAATATGTGGAATCTTCGTGTGATTAAGAGTAAGTCAAAAAAAAGGTAAATTTCCTTATGAGTAATTTCGTATGGTAAATTTCGTTATTAAATTAGGGGAGTCAAGGAAGATTGACGAACGCCAAAGGCATCTACGAAATATTGTAAGTAGCAAAAAAGGGCACACACTGCCCAAGTAAAAACGTTAAGTATACGAAGTTTCGAATCAAGAACCAGACCTTTCATATGTCTTACTCAAAAAAAAATATAAAATATGTACTTCATTGCAGTTCGACCTACATACTCGATCTAAACGGCAGCGTTTCCCTTTAAAAGCGAATATGTAAGCACTTTATATATGGAACATGGTGAAGCCAAAAATTTTTCTATCTCGGAAACGAATGCGACAACTCAAAGTGGTAACACTCTTCTTTATTCGCTTTTCCAGTAGTTTCCTCCACCAACCGTATCCAAGACTCCCACCAACGACCTTGCATCGAGAACAAAATTTGACAGTTCACCTGTCATCATCTCCTCTCTCTCACCCATCAAACCCAACCAACTTCACATCTCAAATTTTGTTGCCAATGTACATTCATTTATTGTGTTCTCTAATGAAAATTCAATATATATATTTTCGTTAAAAAATAAAGTGAATTTTCGTAGCCTAGTATCAAACAAACAAAACCCAGAAATGTAGACAACCATCCAATCTGCCCAATTAACAAGACCCCAACACACAACAGTGCTTGAAAGCAACGCAATTCCAAGTTTCTTATGTCACTCGCTCGCGAAATGTAAAATAATTTGTTTACATTGATGTTCGCTGCTCCTGGTTCTGGTGGTGACCTACATGCGAATTAATTATGAATTTTGGCTAAGAGTTTTGTTCTTTTTTTCGCAACTATCCTTCGATCGAGTTTAGATAATTTCGCGCTGTGTACGGTTGCAGCGCGCCAAGTAAACAAAAATATACAAAAATTTGTTTATTCAGTTCGGTTGATATATTGTTATTCTCGTTTTTTATCGTCTTGGTTTTTGGTTTTCCGTTTTCGAGAGGTTTTGTGTTGCGGAATATCGAGTTGGACTCTGCGCTAACCGTTGCGTTGGTTTTTAATTAGATTTGTCGTTGTCGTCGTCGTCGGGAGTGAGGGTGAGTAGTGTTGTTCATCACCCACTTACTGTATCGTGGCCGATGACAGCTGCACATTGAATGGGGCCGTGGATGATGGATGAACAACCTCGGATGTAGGGATCCGAAGGAGCACGGACACACGGTTGGCAGAGGCTTGAGTGACCTCGTAGCGGCAGTGGCATCAGAGATAGAGGTAGGTCCGGCACTGTTCAATAGTCATGTCAACTGAATTTGTTTTCATATTTTGCTTTTTTTTTCTCTTTCTCATGTTTACTGTAAAGGGGTGGCGAGGGAGAAGGTAGCACTGGGAGGTGTGAAGCAAATTAACCCAAAATATTTTGGCAAGTCACTTGCGGTTTCTCAAAATCGATAGGTCCTTAGGGAGTTGATTGAAGTAGAGGGTAGTGTCGAGCTTATTTACGAAGAAGGAAAGGATGAGTGCTCCCCTGTGTTGCGGTGTGTGGTTTTTGCAAAAACAGAAGCACGTTGCATGACTGATGGCTCGGTGCCTTGAAGCCGATCGATAGTTGGATACCTTTTTTGGAGTAATTTAGTGACAAAACTTGTCTGTGTTGGAGGAACAGTGCGCTCTTTTTATGAGTTCATGGGCGTTAAATGCCTCCAAATGTATCCCACAGTCGCTTGGCGATGACGTTTGTTAGCACTGAATAAAACAAAGCTATAACCAATTAACGACAAGCCTTTTAAATCCACATGCGCCATTAAGACATGTGCCGCCTTAGCGAAGACTAGTAACAAACCGAACGACGCCTCTTTCTCGCGTTATATTTTGGGCTAGAATGAAACGAAAAGTTGGATTCAGTTGGAGATCTGGGTTTTTACGACATGCTATCTTCATGCAATCGTTTACCAGTAAGGAAGACAGTCAGTCCTTTCTGTGCCTATAGTGTGAAGTCAGATAAAGTGCTAAATGGATTTGTGTACAGCGCTGCTTCTTATCGCCTTTGATTTTCCAACCTGACAAGACTCAACTCAGCATTTGACCATTGTGGCGCAGTAACATGAAGAACTATATCAAGCACAGCACGAGACGTCACTGATTTCCGTGGACATTAGCGCCACTTAATCCATTTATCTTTTTATTTCAGCAATCACTCCACATTCGACAACAAAAACCACAAAAATTTATTACAAATCCCTGCTGCTTAGACAACATGATGGCTTCCTCAGCTCATTCCCCATCTTTTCGCTTTCATGAAGTTTTTTACTTTTATCTCCAGAAGTGCGCCTCTAATCTCAAGACTCAAACTGAAAAGCGTGAACGCGATAACACCAGATAAGCTTCCGACGATGACTCTATGCTTACTTTTCACTTATGTTCCCTAACAAATTCAGAAACATTTTTGGTTGGATTAAATTTAATCTTCTGAGATAGTCACATCACGGACAGAATTCAGAAGGTTAAGTAATCCAAGGATAACACACCGAAACCTAGCGCATCTTATCAATTTCGTTACCTTTGACATGTTGTTGTTTTGTTGTCTCATTTAAGCAAACGTTATGTGAGCCCTTAATAATCCATCTGTTCTTTGGGCTCCTTTTCAGGAAAAATGCTGGCTCGTGTATAATGTCTTCACAAGCTGTGTACTGTTTGAATCTTCAAATACGTAAGTAAATAGATGTAATCCTTAGATCGCTTTTCGGGGCATGTGTGCTGTAGTCTTAAGTGAAGTTGGTGTAATCGGTTGTGAAACGAGAAGGAAGTGAATTCATGTTTTAAAAAAATGGGACTGAACTCCAGTTCACTTTTAGGGAAATCCGTAGCTTAGTTCTGTTTGGCCGATAAGAAAGGACAACACAGAAGGTGTTCAAGCAATGAGCCACCAAATGTTTGCTGATTCGCACGTAGATCTCAAGACAGACAAATTTAATGTTCGAATAAATGGTTTTTTATGATCGATGTGGACGCTTTACGGTTAGAAATGATGGCGTGCGCTTTGTGGCCAATAAAGATTTGCAGATAAAAAGAAATCTGTGCTGGGAAAAGCATACTACCACAATGATTCGTTACATTCATTTGTTTGTGGCAGGAAATCGCGTGTCGGGTTTGTCTGCAAGCCGCGCATTTCGTATTTACAGAGTTTATCTTTTGATTGGGTTTGCCTATGGTAGACTCGTACGGCTGAGTTTACTACAGACAGTCAGTCTTTGATAGAATGATGCTTCAATTCAGCCAAATGGAAGTTCAGTTGTGAAATTTCTTGTGCTCGATTGATAACGATAACAAGGATTTTGTTGGTTAAAATTTTAAGGTCTGGTATATTACTCACTCTTTCTTCCTTCGAAACTATTGGATAGTTTATGATAGTTCCCATACACAAGAAGAGGTTGTCAAGAAAATACGAATATGGTTGGACCCATCGTCTTTATTTTAAAGAATTCCTTTTGCCAACTTAGGCATTCATAAAGAATACGTGCCACCCTACTATCCCGTCTACTATAAAAGAGGAACTAAATGCCGTCCCAAAAGCATATAGATGTTGTAAAATTTTGAATAAGATCCAAACTCTATATAAGTTTAATAGCTTTAACCAAGCCTTAAGACGTTCAAATTTTAAAGGCGTTGCAAAAGCTTAAAGACTTTCCAAGAGCCTTAAGGGCGTTCCGAACCGTAATGAGGTTAAAATGTCTGAGTATGTCAGAATAATCTAAACGTTGTTTTCCAAACGTATTAGAATATACGAGACTTTCTGAAACTCTACACCTATTCTTTATCCCGAACATGTTCCAAATTCACTTTCATGTTCCAAAAGTTTAAAGATTTACCAAAAACTTGAAGTTGAGTCTAAGGTCTAAATAGGCTACGAAATCGTAAAGACGTTTAGAACCATTGGAATCATTTCCTAGGCCCCAAGACGTTGCAAGCTCCTAAATAAATAAGGTTGTCAAATATCTCCCTTCCGCCTTTTTGTCTTCTGAATTTCCGGCTATATATAAAGCGCTACAGAGCTCGTATCTAGCAATACTATACATCATTTGAAAGGTCTTGGCATAACCTACAAAACGCTGTGCATGATTAGCTTGGATATTGCGTTCAACAGTTATAGACGTGTACACATGGAGTTCACTAACGCCGAAATTCGGACTATTTTAAAATTTTTCTTCGTTAAAGGCAAACCCGCTAGAGAAATGTTCCGTGAGATTAATGGTGCTTTGGGGGATGATACTCTATCACTTCGAACCGTGGAGGAATGGTTTCAACGATTCAGAGTCGATGAAAACGACCCCATGAATAAGCCAGCCGGCGGAAGACCTGTGACGATGAATACCGATCTAATTATGGAAATCATCGAGTTATACCGGCATGTGGCATCTCGTGACATCGCCTAGGAGATGGGAGTTAGTCACCAAATTATTTTAAACCATCTGTACAAGGCTGGCTAGAAACAAAAAGTTTGATGGTTGACCCAAAAAACCTTCTGAACCGAATCTAAGCCTGCGATATGCTGCTGAAACGGAACGAAGTCGACCCATTTTTTGAAGCGGATGCTGACTGGCGACGAAAAATGAATCACCCATAACAATATCACGCGAAAACAGTCGTGGTTGAAGGCCGGTGAATCGTCTCAAACAGTGGCCAAGCCGGGATTGACGGACAAGACGGTTTTGGTGTGTGTTTGGTGAGATTGGAAGGGAATCATCCACTATGAGCTGCTCCCATATGACTAGACACTTAATTCTACCATCTACTGCGAACAACTGGACTGCTTGAAGCAGGCGATCGACCAGAAGCGTCTAGAATTGGCCAACAGGAAGGGTGCAGTGTTCCACCAGGACAACGCCAGACCACATACTTCGTTGATCACTCGTCAGAAGCTACGGGAGCTCGAATGAGAGGTTTTATCGCATCCACCATATAGCCCGGACATAGCGCCAAGTAATTACCACCTGTTCTTGTCCATGGCGAACGCCCTTGGTGGTGTGAAGTTGAACTCAAAAGAGGCTTTTGAAAAGTGGCTGCCCGAGTTCTTCGCAAATAACAAGGAGGGCTTCTACGAGGGGGGTATTATGGAGTCGCCGTTTAGATGATTAGAATCAGATTATCGAACAAAACGGCGCATATTTGAACTAAATCCGATCATTGTAACACTTTTTATGAAGCATTGAATGAAGAGCAAAACAGCGGAAAGGAGATATTTGTCATACCTTAAATATTACAAAACTTAAACATTTTGCGAAAGCCTTTAGACATTTCAAATTGGCGATGTTTGGGAATCCTTAGGACATTTCAACAATTTTAGACTTTCCAAAATCATTTTTCTTCTTCTTGTGGCGCTATACTCCTGGTTGGACCTGGGCCTCAACCAACATGCCTTTCCAGCCATCACGGTCTTTCCCCAGTTACCCTCAGTTGCGCACTCCAAGTTGGTTGAGGTCCTTCTCCACTTTTGTGCGCCACCTTAGCCCAGGTCGTCTTCTGTTGCGTTGTCCCAATGGATCAAATTCGAAGACTTTTCGGGACGGAACAGTAATGTTCATATGCTCTCCAAAATCATTAATAAGTTCCAAAACTAGGGTGACGTTCGAAATGCCTTAACGCGTTTTGAATGAAAATGTCCTAAGAGTTTAAAGATATACTTAGGCCAGAAGAATGCTGATGAACTACCCTGGCAAAGATCAGAAGAGGCTTTCATCCCAACCCACCTTGGGATTGTCCGCGTCCTTGGTCAATCTTTCGTCAACGGTTGGGCCTCCCGACCGTACATAAACATGCCCTCAAACGTCAGCAAGAAATTCGTAGCTTCTCTTCTATCTTTAAATAGAAAAAACAGCAGATGATTTGTACGGATACAAATGGAGTACTTTATCTTTGCTAAGCACTTGAGCGTGCTTGGGCTTAGTGACGGTACTCTATGCGACGGCTGTAGAGAAGGCAAAGACACTGCCGAGCACTTCTTCTGTCAATGTTCCGCCTTTGCTCGGATCAGGTGGCGGCTGTACTGTACTGATGCGGTGGGAGCCGTAAACCTAGGCTCACGGAAACGCTTGCTGGAATCCTTCGGAAGACCAAGAAATAACATTAAACGTAGGTTACTGCCTGGTTAAAAATGATCAGTTGTTGAGTCTGAACGCTCCAGCCCTGTGTTTCCCAACCTCCAACCAACCCAAAAAGCGGGAGTATGTTTTGAACGCTCTAGCGCTGTGTTTCCCAACCTCCAACAAAAAAGCGGGAGTATGTTCCAGACTTCTAAATACGTTCCAAAAGCTTGAAGATGCGTTAAATGTCTGAACACGTGCTTAAAGTCGAAAGGCGGTCGAAAAATTTGAAAATGTTCCAAATCCCAAAGCCATTTAAGAGCCTGAATACATTTTCAAAACCCGGTTAGTTCGCAAAAATGTTCTGATATCCCAGAAAGTCATCAGGTCGTAGCGAATCGCTGCAAATAGTGACGTATTACATGTTATAGTCATCTCAGTCGAGCCTTAATTGAGAAACCCCCAAAATTCTATTGGGTCTGCTGCAGAGCTTTTGACCCAGGAAATAAACCGAAGGAAATAAAAAGCATTTCTACACAAACAGGAAACACATCGCTAACTAAATCGACCACTGTTTGGCGCCTCGATTCCCACAATAAAGCAGCTGTCACCTGCAAGCAAACCTAAGAGGGGCGAAAACAAAAAAAAAAAAAAAAGAAGAAGAACAAATCAACGGAGGAGCTGTCGCCGCAGTTAGATGGTGGCTTTTGTTTCGGGGATTACATACAGGTCTATGAGCTGTTAGCTACTCCACTCCCAGTGTGACAAGGATTGAGCGGATTAATCAATATTGATTGATGAAATGGAAAATGTTGTGAAAGAAAATAAAGCGAGTGCGAGAGAGGAGGGGATAAACAACGGCGTCGTAGCGATTATCGGTGTCAGGAACACGATATGACACGCTATGAGCGGCCAATGAAGTGCTTGAAGGAGGGTGCAGTGTGCACGACAAATCAAACAGAACGCTGGGTGCGGATAGCATGTGGCCGATTGTTGGCAACGTAATTGAATGTAATCGGTCTTGGGGAGTGTGAAAAGAGCTTCACAAGAATGAAGGGGCGTGGGAACATTGTAAGATCCTTGGTTGGAAGTTATGGACGTCTGACAGAGACAACCTACAGCTTCATGCCTAAGCAAATGGAATTTCCAAAATCCAGCGACAACGATCTTCAAAATTAAAACGAAAGTCACCAACTCCACCTGGCCCTTGTGAAACTCAAAATTATGAGGTCCTTTGTCATGCTCCTAATTTTCACATCGCCACCGTAAATCACGCTTACAATGGTCGCTTCGCCATCAGCCCAACTGAAACTCCACCACTGCCGGCACCACAGACGCTCCAGCACCAGCAAAAGTCTTTCGCAAAAAGGCCGACCACGAGGAGATCCGTGCCACCACAACGTGTGGTTGCGCCGCCTCTTCCGTCGGTCTATTAATTATTTCCAGGGCGATGTGAGCCATTTTTCTGGTGTGTGCACGAGTGTGGTGCGGTTATCTTCGCGCAGTCCGCGTAGCCGCACGACCGGGTGATGCCACATATTAACAATTCACCCCGAACTGGCATTTCAAGTATGCAACATCCTCGCCGATGGTCACGCTCGTGTCGCCCGTCCAGCGGTGGCGGCGCTTCTAAGAATAAGTCGACAAAAATAAAAAGCCCACAACTGCCAGCAAGTATTTATTTGGTACCGCGAAATTAAATTTCGTGCGACCCGCTCCCTGTCGGGAGGGTAAACACTATTTCCGAATGTCAGCGGGCGAAAGGCGCTGCACCGGTCCATCTCTGGAGCAGCTATTAAGAGATTTTTCACTCCCTGCTGAAAGTTTTATGCGATCCGATGACCCTGACAGCGGCCGAAATCGCCTCTCGGTTCATGGGAGCGCCGAATTCATTGCATTCGTGGTCGTGGAGGGGATGGGAGTACGGTGGTGGCAACGGTTCGCACTCGTGAAGGTGAAGACGGACGCGCACTTTCCGCCTGTCCACGTGTAATGGCTGGTGGCCACCTCCTGCGATGTTGGTCACTCGTGTTCTGTGGTGGGAATTTGTCGCGTTCAACGCACACCAAGGGTCCTTTTACGACCTGCCGCCTGCAGCCTGCCACCCGGCAACCCCTGCCCACACTTAGCAGTAGCGTCGTGGTTGTCGTCGTTGTTGTCATCCGTTTTGGGGAGGCCTGTTGGCACATTTTGTCTTCAACGCGGATGGGAAACAATAAACGACGACGACGACTACGTACGCAGCAGTCGGACACAAGTCGAATGAAAGTGGGTGGCACTGTCCCACCGCACACTGTATCATGAAGGATGGCTCCTTTTGTGCGGCCATCTACTTCCAGAGTGGAGCAGCCGAACAAAAACTCATCCGACAGCTAATTATGACCTCGCAGTTTTATATTGAAGCGACTTACACTATTTTAAGCGCCCCGCTACGCGTCGCCCCGCGGAGACGGACGCGACGACCATGCATGTGTGTGTCGTCACATCGATTCGGATTCGGAGACGGATTCGAATACGGACGGGTAGGTGTTCGCCAGCGTCGACCCTCGGCTGAATATTTTACTGTGAAGTGAACATTTATTGCGTTAGTAAGAAATAGTGCTATAAATATGTCCTGTTGTCCTGTGTACTTGATTTAGCGATATGCCGCCGTTCCGCTGGTTGAAAGGATCATAAAAACACAGCCAGATAGATATAATATTTGTTTGGATGCAATAAAAAGGACAAGAACTTTCCGGTGGTGGTCGGCGTGGAGAGGCGCGGCGTCCGCCGGCGGGGGGAAGTCGAAGGGTCAGGCTGACGGTGGTGACGGCCTATATTGTTATTATTGGACACATCGAAACATTGAAACATGTTTGGTATATGGGCTCCGGGCTCTTCATAACGTTTGCGGCGATGGTGGCGGTGGTTTCATAATGGATTTGGATTGACACAGGGCACGAGGGGTGACTTCCAATGTCAGGAAGTTCTTCGTCCAGGCGAGGGATGGGGAAGGCCGAAGCCATTAAGATCACCTTGCGGTGGATGACCATGGCGGGTGGACCAGTTAAGGGAGGAGTGTGGCCCATTTCACGTCCTGGGCATTTTATTAAATTAAAAAAAAAAAATCGAAATAGCATGGGAGGATGATTTGCTGACTGTTCACCTTGTTCCGCTGGACGTATTTAATTTAATTCACTTTCTGCTAATAAAGTGGACGTGGTGATGTGCAAAGGGGCTGCAAAAAAATTGTTTTTATGCAAAAAGAGTTCCGCTCTCGCGGATGAAGCCACACATTAGGCTTATGAAAAATGTTAATACCATTTGGGCTGAGATGAAGGAGGGGAATTGTGTTGGGTATGGGGCACGTGTGTGCTGCTTTAACTCGAAGCAGCAGGCAATGTGTGGTCCCGGGTTGAAATTGTGCAAAGAGGGATGGCTGGCAGTTGATTAATTTCTTACACGGTTGGAAATGGGTTTTCAATGAATCGTGCCAATTATTTCACTGACATTTTTTGCCTTTGGGCTGCAATGGAGATGTTTATTTGAAAAAAATGTCTGTCTTAGAGGGTTTTGTGTCATCTGTACTAAGTAGTCAAAAATTCGAAGAATTATACTTCGCTTTGATTGCAAGAGATCAATAGAACGCATAACACCAGTAACTTCTGGAGAAAATTTGTAGGCGGAAGGCAGCGGTTTTCAATTAAATTTCATTGTTTTTGAATGCCCGGCTATGTACTTTTAATGATTTTGTATTAATTTTGCCCTTAACATCTTTAAATATGTGATAGGAGTTATGGACAAAACAAGACCAGTACGGAAAACACCGAACATTTACCCTATTTTCATTTAAATAAAATTTGAAATGACATTTGTTTGCTTATTTCTCTTTGTTGGAAACAGTACTTCCTTCCCAACAAAATATATTGCAAGAAAACAAGAACATTTGAAGAAAATTTGTCCTTAAACTGCCTCAACGTTCAGACAAAATAATAAGACCAGCTTAATTGTTTTTTGTTTTTTTTAGTGTGAATTATTGTGTCTCATATTATTTTTAAACCAATTCACTCTAAGAATATAAATGTCGATATCTGTGTGTTTAAATGCATCGAATTATTCATGAAAGCTGGTAAAATGGGCCGCAGCGTGCACTTACACAGGAAGGATCTCACAGCGGAAGGTGTCCAGACTAGTGGAAAGATCAAAGATATTTGTTTTTAATTTGGTAATAATAATAATTGTTGGCGCTACAGTCCAAAGGGGGACCAGCGCCTAGCTTGCTCATCAACTACTCGTGTTGTGCGCGCTACTGTTCTCTAACGAGTAGAAGGGACGTACAGTTTTTTTGCCGACTCCGAACGGCGAAATTTGAGAAGCTTTCTGAGACAGTTATTACTCTTTGAGTGTTGTCAGCAGCTCGAAAGAGTTGGTGCAGTGAAAAATTCGAAAAATTGGTGTTGAGCTAGGAGTCGAACCTAGACCCTTCGGCGTGTGAGCATCGCACTCTACCCACTACGCCACGGCGGCTACAACCGCAAAAAACTCCTATGCCAAAAGGTTGTCAATGAAAAACTTTTCCACTGTATGTATGTATGTATGTATTCTTAGAACGTGCGAGTTTGTGCCATTTCCTAACTTATTACAAAACTATGTTCTCGATCAGTTTGAAAGTGTGATTTTACAAAGGTTGCCTTTTACATTTCGGGATTGGGTAACCCTATTGTTGCAATCTGACAACCTGACATTTTTTCAGGTTATACTCAGAACGTTTTGACATTCGACCGCAATTTGTGTTGTTTACAGTAACTTAAAAGATTCATCTCGCCCAAAAATTGGAATTAAATCGTGAAAATTTTCATGCGATTATTTTTTACAACTTTCGACGTGGATTAACTCAACAACAGTGCATCGATGCACTTAATTCAATTTTTGGCGATGAGGCTTAATCAAGGATCAGTGTTTATCGATGGTATGGTGAATTCAACCGAGGTCGTAATTCACTCCAAGACGAATTTCGTGAAGGTCGTCCAAAATCAGTTGATGTTCCGGAAACCATTGATGCTGTGCGCCAACTGATACTGCAAGATCGTCATGTGACCTGTAGTCAGATTGAGACAACCTTAAACATTAGTGGGACCAGCCTACATTCCATATTGCATGAACATTTCACCATCAAAAAATTTGTTCGCGTTGGATCCCACACAATTTGTCAATCGCTCAAAGAAAGGCTCGTGTCGATTGGTCGAAAGAAATGCTCCAAAAATTCGATCGCGGTGTTTCGAAACACGTCTATGACATCATGACAGGTGATGAATCGTGGATTTACGCGTATGAGCCCGAAAGTGAACAGCAGTCGACTGTATTGGTTTTTTAAAATTGAGCCAAATCCAACAAAAGTTGCTCGCGCACGAAGCACTTCCAAGCAAATGGTCGCCTGTTTTTTCGGAAAAAACTGGACATGTCGCGACCGTACCACAAGAACAAAGCAGAACAGTCAATTCTGAGTGGTACAAAACCATTTGTTTGCCAGTTGTCTTCCAAGAAATCAGGAAAAGCAACCGTCGAAGATGGATCACTCTTCACCACGACAATGCGGGCTCTCATATATCGGCTCAAACAACTGCATTTTTGAGCACTTAAAACATCGCTTTGATGAGTCATCCGCCGTATAGTCCTGACATAGAAGACACCGAATGACTTCTTTTTATTCCCGTACGTAAAAAATAAAATGAGACGTCAACGGTTTTCGACACCTGAAGAAGCGGTTGATGCGTTCAGAATGCATGTTTTGGAGATACCTCAATCAGAGTGGCAAAAGTGCTCCGACAATTGGTTCAAACTCATGCAAAAGTGTATTAATCCTAATGCGAATATTTGAAAAACAATACAGCCATTTTCGATGATAAATATTTGTTTTTGCTCTCTAATTCCGAAATGTAAAGGCAATCCTCGTATGCCCAATTTTGTTTCTTAAAATGCGAAAAATGTGACAAGTATGTTTGCGGAAGATGAACACATAAAAAGATTTCCACTTTTATTTGCTTAAATAATGCGTCACACTGCAGCAGAAACTTCGAGGTAGTCAAAGACTTCGTCTACCTCGGCTCCGCGGTAAACAGGGACAACAACATCAGTACCGAAATCAAACGCCGAATCACTCTTACCCATCGCTGTTTCTTTGGGCTCAAGAGGCAATTGAGTAATAAAGCCCTCTCTCGAAGGACTAAGCTCGCTTTATATAACAGCTTGATCATCCCCGTCCTACTATATGGCGCAGAATCTTGGACGTTAGCAAAGGATGAGGAAGCCCTTAGTCTTTTCGAGAGAAAAGTTTTGCGTGCGATTTTTGGTCCTGTTTTCGTTGATGGGATCTGAAGGAAAAGATTTAATGACGAACTCTATGGGCTGTACAGCGACATGCGCCTGGTCAAGCGTCTACGGATACAACGCTTAAGATGGCTAGGCCATGTAAAGCCTATGGACACCACTGCTCCGGCCCGAAAAGTCTTTGAATCCGAGCCATTGGGACAACGCAACAGAGGACGACCTAAACTAAAGTGGCGCACACAAGTGGAGAATGAGCTCAACCAACTGGGATTGCGCAACTGGAGACAGCTGTTGGTTGAGGCCAAGGTCCACCCCGGACTGTAGCGCCACAAGAAGAAGAAGAAGAACGCATAAAATATTTTTATTCCAAGTGAAGTATATTTTTTTTTTTGTTAAAAATGTTAAATAATAACTTGTTTTATGACTGTAAAAAAATATAGGAAATATTTAAAATTAAGTTTGAACAAGTTTTTTTTACACATTATTTATTTTTTCACAGTGAAGTCATTTTGACCGTTTTCGGCTTTGTAGGTATATACAAAGCTTCCGTCTTTCTAGTGTTAAAGGGGAACATTTTTCGTCAGTCTTCGCTCTTTTCTGTTCTACTAATTATCCAATGTGGATTCGGCCTTGCTAATAAAACCTAATGCTAATAAAACGCTTTTTCTGTGGCGTGTGGAATTCTGATTTCTTTGAGCCGTCTTTAAACTTTTCGTGTCGTCGCCAAAGATAATCCTTTGCTCATGACGGCTTATCTCAAAGGATTATGTTTTAAAAAAAAAATGTAAACGCAGAGGAATGTTTATCTCACTTGTTAGAGTTGTATTTAAATGATAAGAGCCTTTTCTGTTATGAAATAAATGTGAATTTCGGTTTTTATGAGTTCATTCCAGCTGTCAATACCAGGCTTTGCGCATGTTAACGATTGAAGCTTGGCTTTCGGACGTTCTTTGTGCTTACTCTTAGTGTTGTATATTTGAAAAGAGGTGAAGTTGAAAACACGTTCATTATTTAACTTTTTTTAAGGCTTTACTTAAAGTGGACTGCGGAAGGCTTATGTTTCAAAGTCAACCCAACTTCTTGTTTCATATTATTGACTGCAAACAGTTAATCGTTTTCAACTGTAGAACGAAAGTTCAACAATTTACGTGCTTTTATACATTTTTGCGTAAACAATAGTCTACTGAGAACTGACGAGCTACTTAAAGTAGTAAAAAAATAGAAAGTAGTAGTAGTAAAAGTAGTAGTTGTAAAAGTAGAAAAAAAAAAAACACATTAAATAAAGCTTAGACTTTTGACGATTTGTGCGTCAGATTGGTTTGAGATAATGTAGTTCACTTAGCAAACACCGGAATGGCAAAGTAGTGCAGAAATCTATCCAATGTCCGACCCAAGAAAATAGCATTATCGTTATTTCCCCTACATACACTATGCTTACACTCGATTAATCAGAAACTCGTATTGTGGAAAGAAAATGAAAATTAGGAACCTGTACCTAAATTTGGCACTCG
This sequence comes from Eristalinus aeneus, assembly GCA_955652365.1. Lineage (NCBI taxonomy): Eukaryota > Metazoa > Arthropoda > Insecta > Diptera > Syrphidae > Eristalinus > Eristalinus aeneus. The sequence goes on along the minus strand of OY019133.1, from coordinate 25,994,310 downwards.
CTATGTTGTTTAGCATTTCCTTCGGATGTGCGGAGTGCTTACTGCCCTTCATTCTCACCTTATTTAAATCTTCCGTGATTATGTTTCATGCTGTGATAACCCTGCATTCGGAATTGGATAAGTAAATGGGGACACAGACTGATGGTATATAATGAAAGTGGTTCACTTCGGCGTATGCGTAACATTTTTTGACTCTAACTCGATTTGTTAGGTACTGCAGGCTGTACAATTAAGTGAACCACTCCTCTAGAAAGGGGGAAAGAAAACGTTTTGTTACCAGGTATACCCATATGAAGTGAGCGTCAAGATACAAATGTCTCAATAGGGAACATTTGTTGTGAACGAGCCCTTATTTTTTTTTTGTTTGTTTGCTATGACACCTGTGAAAAATTTTTAGTCTACATCAAGTCATTGAACAGACAACATCATATTTTTTTCATCGTGTTGAAAATGTCGAATTTTGTACAAGAAAGTGATGATTTGCGAAAAGCATTAATTTTTTGTTTTCATTTGAAGAAAAGTGCTGCAGAGTCGCATCGAATGCTTGTCGAGGCATATGGTGATCATGCTCTATCAGAAGCAACATGCAAAAGATGGTTTCAACGGTCCAGAAATAATGATTCTGATGTGAGAAATGAAGAACGTGGAAGACCACCAAAAAGGTTTGAAGACGCCGAATTGCAAACGATATTGGATGGAGATGACACTTTGAGTCAAAAGCAAATGGCAGCAATGTCAAATGTTGTACAACAAACAATTTCTGACCGCTTATAAGCTATGGGAAAGATCCAAAAGTGTGGAAAATGGGTGCCACATGAATTGAATGAGAGACAGATGGAAAACCGAAAAAACACTTGTGAAATTTTGCTTCAAAGACACGAAAGAAAATCGGTTTTGCATCGGATTGTTACTGGCGATGAAAAATGGATTTATTTTAAGAATCCTAGACGGAAAAAATCATGGGTTAATCTGGGACAACCATCAACATCGACTGCAAAACCAGGTCGATTCGGCAAGAAGACAATGCTCTGTGTTTGGTGGGACCAGAAAGGTGTGCTTTACCACGAGCTCTTAAAACCTGGTGAAACCGTTAATACTGATCGCTACCGGCAACAAATGATCAATTTGAACCATGCATTGATCGAGAAACGACCAGAATATGCCAGAAGATACGGCAAGGTAATTTTGCTCCATGACAATGCACCTGCACACAAAGCAAAACCGGCTCATGATACAATCGAACCACTTGGCTGGGAGCAGCTATCCCAACCGCCGTATTTACCAGACTTGGCTCCTTCCGACTATCATTTGTTTTCATCGATGGGACACTCATTGGCTGAGCAGCACTTTGATTCTTACGAGGAGATCGAAAATTGGCTGTCTGATTGGTTTGTTTTAAAAGACGAAAAATTGTAATGGCGTGGTATTTACAAATTGCCGGAATAATAATAATAATTGTTGGCGCTACAGTCCAAAGGGGGACCAGGGCCTAGCTTGCTCATCAACTACTCGTGTTGTGCGCGCTACTGTTCTCCCACGAGTAGAAGGGACCTACAGTTTTTTGCCGACTCCGAACGGCGAAATTTGAGAAGCTTTCTTAGACAGTTATTACTCTTTGAGTGTTGTCAGCAGCTCGAAAGAGGTGGTGCCGTGAAATATTAGAAAAATTGGTGTTGAACTGGGAGTCGAACCTAGACCCTTCGGCGTGTGAGCGTCGCACTCTACCCACTACGCCACGGCGACCACGACCAAATTGCCAGAAAGGTGGTCTAAATGTGTAGAAAACAATGACCAATACTTTGAATAAAATGTTTTTACTTTCCCATTAATAATTAGTAATCTATTTTCAAGGCGCATTTTAATTTATTAATAAACAAATAGGGAGTTTCACCAATTTGGCTAAAACTTACTAAAAATATGGTATGGAATGGTTCAGAGGCTTAATTTAAGTCTTAGATGACCCCATTTCCACACGAGACCAGATACTGGCTTCTGCACTCGCGTGTTTTTTCTTGAATTTTTTTAACTTGTAAAACAAACCTACGCTTTTCTGCTGACTTGGAAAGACAAAAATCGACTGACAGAACTCTTTGAGTGTTGTTTACAACTCGAAAGAACCGGTGCCGCGAGAAGATGCGAGGTGTTCAGTTCGGCCATTGAACCTGGGATCGCTCTTAATCCACCACTTCACCTATAACATTAATTGAGCACAACCTACATTGAAATTTACATGTGAATGCCTGTAATATTTGACCCGTGCTTTGTTTATGACTACGAAACGACTCAAAATCTGTCCTGCATAGCACTCTTTCAAATTTGTCATACGGTTGGGTTTGTTTTTCCCAATGAGTAGAGGCTGAACTTATCAGACAGATGCTTTGTCCATCGCGCAGACAGATTTTCTCATGCCAGTGCCTGTAAATTGGAACTCACAATGTCGAATGTGACTAATTTGCATTTTAGTCCGTGACTCCTGCGGATTAATAAAGACAGAGTTGTGCAGATGATTTCTAAGGTCTAAGCGGAAAAGGGGGTAATATATCTCGCAAATTCTGTAATCTCTCATATATTCCCTAGACATTCCTTAATGCGACATAGCAAATTTCGTTCCGTCAGAATACGAGGGGCCCATGTGTTAAGTTTCAAAATCATTGTGCTTGTGAACAGTCGCGCTATATAAATGCAGTCTTATAGCAAACTCGACGATTTGCATAGGTTGCAAGAGCACTTCCAGGGCTTCCAAGATTAAAGCTGCTGGAACGGAATATCGAAAAACAATTTCGGCATTGGCTTTCGGTCAACACATTTTCTTCGTATACGCCATAAAATATTCGCAATGCTTGAACTGCAGTTTTACCATTCTGATACTAAAACAATATAATATGCCGAAAATGCTGTTTTCGATGTTCCATTTTCGTAGGGCATCAAATAAAAACTTTTTCAAAAAATTAACAATAAAAAACTTTACATAAAGGGCATACTATATCAGCTACTATACTGTTCAGCTGAAGTGGCTAAGTGCAGTTGGCTGTAAAGCGCAGTTTGCTGCACGAATAATCAACGAACGACCCAATAGTTCTAGGTGTCATTAAAATTTTTGAAAAAAAAAAAAAATCGAAAACATACCTTACTTTACATGAAAAAGGTTTAAAAAACATAGAACACGTTTTTTCTATGTTTTTTTCTATGTTTTTTCTATGTTTTTCCTATGTTTTTTGTATGTTTCTTCTATGTTTATTCTATGTTTATTCTATGTTCAATATTTCTCCTTATCTTTTTTTTTCCAGAATCAAATTGTGTTGAAAATGGAAAAACCGTATCAACACTCACTCACAGTTCAACTGAAATGCCCAAATCCACAAGCATCTCCATGGATAGTCAGAGCGACGATCGTCCGTCGTCCTTGCAAAAGACGATCTCGATTCAACACAACAACAACAACACCACAACGCAATCGATCTATGATACAGGTCAGCCGCAGAACACCCAGCAGCCTTCCGGTGGCACCAACAACATCATTCTCTTGCGAGGATCACGCAACGAGAATGGCCAAATAATCATTCAGAACAAGCACGATGTGATAAGTTTCATCAACGAAGAGGATAAGCCCCTTATACTGCACACGCCCCGCAAGACAAACACCGGCACCGGCTCGACAACTGGTGGCAACACCATTCTCCTTCAGACCCCCATCAATGCGAACCAGTTGGAGTCGGTGCTGCTGCAGTCTGCATCGTTGAAGAAGGCGAACATCGGAGAGCGCTCGTATCTCATTCAAAAGCAACCAAATCGGACCTACACCGCCGATGGAAACCGACTTACAACGGCCACCCTCTCCGGATCGAATGCCAAGGGGCCCTTCATTCTGCAAACTCTGAAGCGTTTGGAAAAGTCTCAGTCAATCCTGGTGATCAGGAACTCAAGCGCGAGCAGCAACAACTCAAACGCAACTTCCAGCAACGGGGGCAGTGGCGATGTGACAACCGCTGGCAATGCGAACACTGCCACATCCTCGCCGTCACTGGCAACATCATCGTCCTCGTCGACTTTGTCCCTGTCATCGTCGCTGCCGTCATCTTTGGCATTCTCCAGGGTTACCACCACCCCGCAGTCAACCCAAACCGGTTTGGTCAAGCAGAGTTCATCAGTGTCAGCAGCCACAGCAGCAATTCCCACTAGGACCAAGTCCACGAACGCCCGCTTGGGCTTTATCCAGCATGTCGCCAACAACAACGGCCATAACAAAGCCAATAACACCGGCAATAACTACAGCCGAAATCCTCGGAATTCACTCCTCGTAGGAGGAGCATCGACAGCGGCATCGGTGGCCAGCGGAGGGGGCAGCAACGCCGGTCCTGGCACAGGGGCTGGAGGATCGGGCGCCACTGTTGTGAGCCTGGATGACGTCCAGAATAAACTTGAAGCAGCGGGACAGCAAAAAAAGACGAATGTACCTCTTGGGAGTGGTAAGTGCTTTGTTTGGATGTGCATCTGTGAGTGTGTGTGTCACTCTGTCCTCATAATTACAAAGCAATGCAACCCCATGCATCATTGGAGGGTCGGCGAGGCCGTGCATCCTGCAGGTGCATGGATTTGGATCCAATGCACCGGAGGGGGGCACGCCTGTGGTACACGACTGCCGATACCCATCGACGAGGGGTTCCTTGTGTATTTGTTGCGTTTGATAACGAGCGCTCAATACTTGTCTGGCGTTAGTTATACCGCCCCAGAGATGGCTATTCTCGCCTAGAGAAATCCACTCCCTGGGTGAGTGAATTGTTTCTTTTTTGAATGACAAACGGAGCGGGGTTGGGTTTGCTTTGCTTTTGTTTCGCTTGACTTAGATATGGGTTGAGGTGCGACTGGTGGCGATGCTGATTTGGGGGCAGTCAAGCGTTGCAAACCCGAGTCATCCCAAGTCTAATTGAGCGAGTAAGTGTTTGGGGTCAAGACTCGTTAACGTTTCGCAAATGAATTCGAAGTCTGATCAAATGGAAAAAAATGTGTGTCGAGTTTTTACGGTTTTCTTGAACTTTTTTGGAAGCGGTTTGGTGGGAAAGACATTCTATGTTTAAAGAACTATCCATTCTTTGAAATGTAATTCGATTTTAGTAAAAACTTAAGTCTCAAGTCCTTGATGTAGAATTCTTACAACTAAGAGGATGCCTTATACTACTAGAGCAATCACCCCTTACACCAAATTCGAGAATTTCGGCCTTTTCTTTGAAGGAACAAGGAAGAATTGAGATGTGAAGCGGATTTGGACAGAATAGCTTAAAGAGGGAAAAGTGAATGCCTCGAGTATGACAAGTCGCAGTCAATTATCGATTGAGGACGAAGAAATGCTGGAACCGATGAAGAAACTGTTGGGAGTGAGATTTGGTTTTATGTAATCACCTGCCTTTACGGCTTATATCATGGGGTCCATTTTCCCAAGAGTCGTAAGTACCGCAAGACTAAACGCCTGAGTTACCCAAGTACCAAACTGAGATCATGCTTGAGGGGCAATCACTCCACCTTGGTTTGATGCGAAGCCTTTCTAAAATCTCTTCCGCTCTCTGGGTCGCAGCGCCCGGTTGAGAATGCAACTCCACACTGAGAAGGGATAGTTCCCTAACCGTCTTGTCTAGTTGTGGGTGAACAATTAACTAGACAAGTCCGCACAGTACACTATCCTCGGCTCTACCCGCGATGTTCGGTGGTAAACCACAGCCACCACGATACTCCCACAAGAGGGCCTACCGCAATGGTCAGGCTGGAACCGAAGTTCCAGGGGCCCCTGACCTCCCATGGCACCAGAATATAGCCTCTGGTTAAGCTGTCACTACCAGTCAGGTTCCCTCAAAGCCTGGGTCTGTTAGCCGCCATCCCGCCACAGATGGTCTTTCCTCCATCAGTGTTTCCGTTGTCACTATGAATAGTGATACGGATGTGATTTTATTTTGAAGCATGTGATTCATAAATCCAGTCACATCATCTGGACTGTTGGGAGTGTGTTGTTTTGGTTCACTTTACAGAAAGTTCCAATTTCAAAACACCCATAGTGTCACCATCAAACCTCAGATAAAGAAATATAAAGCCAACTGCGCGGAAAAACTAAGAGTTTCAATCGGATTGTACTATCAAGACTGTAAACAACGGCGGAGCAAATATTAATGTTATGATTAATTAATTAGTGGCCGCCGTGGCGTAGTGGGTAGAGTGTGACGCTCACACGCCGAAGGGTCTAGGTTCGATCCCAAGCTCAACACCAATTTTTCTAATAATTCACGGCACCACCTCTTTCAAGCTGCTGACAACACTCAAAGAGTAATAACTGTCTAAGAAAGCTTCTCAAACCTCTCCGTTCGGAGTCGGCAAAAAACTGTAGGACCGTTCTACTCGTGAGAGAACAGTAGTGCGCACAACACGACTAGTTGATGAGCAAGCTAGGCCCTGGTCCCCCTGTGGACTGTAGCGCCAACAATTATTATTATTAATTAATTAATGATGTTTTTCTGTTATGGTACTGATCCCATTTTTTGGATAAAACCGATGATGACCACCGGAGTTTATGTCAGCATAATGAGAGAAAACATGCTACTTTACGCTGAGTGGAATATGCGGCTTAGATAGATTTTACAGGAAGACAATTACCCCAAATATACGAGCCAACTGGGCACAGATTTCTTCCAAAGCAATGGAGTGACAGCGTCAGTCTGCGGACCTGAATCCCATTGAAAACCTTTGGACAGGTATAAAGAAAGCAGAACCCAAAAATACAAAACAGCTATTGGATGTTGTGCAGGTTGCGTGGAAGAATATCCCTGCTCAGCGATGTCAAGCCTTAATCGACTCCATGCTACTACGTTGTGACGCTTTACTTACAAATAATGGTTAAACGACCAAGTTCTTACCCAATAACAAAAATACGAACAAAAACTTCACTTTTCCATTGAATTTACTTCATATTAAAGAATTTTTGCACTTGGTGCTATTACGAGGATTGCCTTTTATATTTCGGGATCAGATAACAAAACCAAAAATTAGACATCGAAAATAGCTTTATTGTTTTTCAAAATATTCCCCATTAAGATCTGAACACTTTTGCATTCGTTTGAACCAATTGTCGATGTACCTTTGCCACTCTGGCTGAGATATCTCCAAAACATGCATTCTGAACGCATCAAACGCTTCTTCAAGTGTCGAAAAACGTTGACCTCTCATTTTATTTTTTACGTACGGGAATAAAAAGAAGTTCGGTGCCAAGTCAGGACTATACGGCGGATGACTCATCAAATCGATGTTGAGATGTGTGAGAGCTCGCATTGTCGTGGTGAAGAGTGATCCGTCTTCGGCGGTTGGTTTTCCTGATTTCTTGGAAGACAACTGGCAAACAAATGTTTGTGTACCACTGGAAATTGACTGTTCTGCGTTGTTCTAGTGGTACGGTTGCGACATGTCCAGTTTTTCCGAAAAAGCAGACCATTTGCTTGGAAGTGCTTCGTGTGCGAGCAACTTTTGTTGGATTTGGCTCAATTTAAAACACCCATACAGTCGACTGCTGTTTACTTTCGGGCTCATACGCGTAAATCCACGATTCATCACCTGTCACGATGTCATAGACGTGTTTCGAAGTACCGCGATCGTGTTTTCGGAGCATTTTTTTCGATCAATCTACGCGAGCTTTTGTTTTGCCGATTGACAAATTGTGTGGGATCCAACGCGAACAAATTTTATTGACGGTCAAATGTTCATGCAATATTGAATGTATGCTGGTCCCACTAATGCCTAAGGTTGTCTCAATCTCACGATAGGTCACATGATGATCTTGCAATATCAGGCGTACAGCATCAGTGATTTCCGGAACAAGAACCGATTTTGGAAGACCTTCACGAAATGCGTTTTGGAATGAACTACGTCATCAGTTGAATTCACCATACTATCGATAAACACTGGTCCTTGATGGAGCTTCATTGCAAAAAATTGAATTAAGTCGGCGATGCACTGTTGTTAATCTACGTCCAAAGTTGTAAAAAATAATCACATGAAAATTTTTACGATTTAATTCCATTTTTTGGGCGAGATAAATCTTTTAAGTTACTGTAAACAACGCAAATAGCGCTCGTATGTCAAAACGTTTTGAGTACGTATAACCTCAAAAGTGTCAAACTTTACGATAGAGCTGACAGTTACCAAATTGCAACACTAGGGTTGCCCAATCCCGAAATATAAAAGGTAACCCTCGTTTAGATCCCAGAAAACATTGCCCATAATCTCGCCAGTGATGACTCTCCTCTTCGCCTGCGTCGCAGCATGTATGAAGTATGAACTCTCATTGTTCGACTGTTTTAAAGTTTCTGGTGTTACTCAGTGAATCCATGTTTCGTCGACGATCAAGAAATCAAGCAAAAACACTTTCAGACAGCACTTGGACGCCGTCACGTCCTAGTGAAAGATATTTTGGTTGCGCTGGTAGTCCACAGAAAGCAGGCTCGGAGGTCATCTCAGAACTCGATTGGATAACATTTTGATGTCTACGAGAACTCACTGCACGATAATAAATTTCTCTTTTGACCGTGACTCCAATGAGGCTTATCGGAAGGAATCAGTAAATCCTGCAGCTTCCATTTAATTCTGACGTGAGGCAATTCAAAACTCCAAGCTGCCCAATTCGTTGTCTCTAAATAAAGTTCCCTTTCCAGTTTTTCCTTGATTTCATCACTATGAATCAGTTTTTCCAAATTTTCAGCTCTTTGCTACCGCACAGAGTGACAAATTTGTTGCGAAATAACCTCGACGTTACCCTTGTGCATGTCATGCATGCTGTCATACGGCTGTCATCCTTTCCACCTCCTAAAAATAAAACATTCAAATCCAGTGCTTCCGAAATCTTTGTTGTTTGAAAGTCCCTCACGAAACCCAAGGTCCGTCGGACAAATCCTCAGTGAAATTCAATTCATGTCTTCTCGCACAGCGCACGTGGCTGGGTGGAGGGTGGGGGCTAATTAGGGCCGCAACTATTTTGTGTGTACCTTTCCACTTGGTGGTTCATTGTGTTACGTTGTGTTCTGCTTTTTCCGTTCATTTGGGTCTTCGAATTCTTGTTGTTGGCACGATAGAATGCCACTAAAAATAAGCACGGGTTTCCGTCATTAAAAATCCTCGACTCCACGACCCTGCACGTCAGCAGCCGCCAATGGGAGATGCATACCCTCGCCGGCAAAGACACACTCACAACCGCGTTCGCCGACACAGCACACAGCACACAGCAAACGGACAAACTCATAAACAAATAAACAGCCATTCACTTAGTAGGACATCGCCTGAAAGCTTCTCGTCAGACACATTCACTCAGGGAGAAGAGGATACAAATAAACCGACAGAAACGAGCGAAAAGGACTACGAACGAGCGAATCCGAACGAACTGCCACCACCGCGCGCTCTTCGAGCAGGAGAACGACGGGAAAAAATACTCGCAATTCAGTGAAACGTGTTCGGCATGATAAACAATTATTCAATTAAATTCAAATAAAAAGCCCCGGGACGAGTGCGAGCGCCGCGATGTGGCGGAGTGGATGGCCGGGGCGGGCGAGATGCGAAGCGAAACGAGGAAGACTGCGATGACGATTGCGATTCGTAGCAACCTTCAAAGAACATCTCCTTAAGGACTTGCTCTGCCCCCAATGCACACTCACTCCGCTCTTGGTGAATGCGATTCCGAAGAGAGGGAGAAAAGCCGTGACGAGAGCAGCAGCAACAATGAAAAGGATTTCGCAAAAGTTCCACCGGCCGGACAGCGATTGGAATGAGGGGGGCTCGGCAATTTTGGTGTGTGCATGGTCGAACAGTTTTCCATCCAGACTCCCGTCACCTTTTAACCTGGGGCCGTCCTCATGACTGACCAGCTGAGCGCGGCGGATGGGCTTCTCCTCTCATTAAGTTGCACGCCGGCGAACGTTTCATTGGCCAAGAAGCGCGCACATACACAACGGCACGGCGAGGATAGAAAACATCTTAATTTGCGAATATCCTTCTTTTTCGTCTTCGCCTGCGTTCTTCGGATATAAATTAGAAGACACGATCAAAATCGCACAAAAGACTCTCGTGTGCCTACTGGACAGGGCCCCCGGGCTACCGCTCCACGTGGTTGTTGGCAACTTCAAGACTTGTTTGGTTATTCTTTCGCCAGGGGCAGTGGGCTGGGGAACGCTTGTATACTCGCAGAGTCTGGAGCGAGGAATGAATATTGATGATGAATGACTTTCGGAACACTGAGCAGTTGAGTCGAAAAAAGGCCCCCATCCCCGGATATTGAGCGTCTGAAACACTTTAACACATGTAATGGGCTGGTACAGTAATTATCTAGTTCTCGGATCGAAGAGTCCTTGGTGAGGCAGCAAGGAGCACTGCTGGTGGGGCTCGCACAAGTGGTTCTTGAGTGTGACGGTGTTAAAAGCCCGCAGAGAATGGCAGGTGGTGTCAAAGGGGAGTGAGAGATGCAGGAGACGACAAAGCCAATAGTAGACGACTGGATTTGGTGTGGTGTCATCTTCTGCTGATGTATCAAATAAATTTTCGCTGACGATACAAAAGGACGTGGAGCAGCACATCCTTGTGTTAAATCTTTTGGGTTATTGATATTTCGATTGTGATGGCACTTGAGTTCGATTTGTGATGTCGTCGTTGCCGTTGTCGTTGTCGTTGTCGATGTCAATGGAGCGAGGGCATAGGTTGTGTTTCATCGTGGGCATTTACGGCGAGGTTTAACTTGACTTTGTGCTGTGTGGAAGATAAATTTGCAGGAGCGGATTTTTCATTATGTATTCTTCAAGTGGTCTTCATGTGGTCGCCGTGGCGTAGTGGGTAGAGTGCGACGCTCACACGCCGAAGGGTCTAGGTTCGACTCCCAGCTCAATACCAATTTTTCGAATTATTCACGGCACCACTTTTTTCGAGCTGCTGACAACACTCAAAGAGTAATAACTGTCTAAGAAAGCTTCTCAAATTTCGCCGTTCGGAGTCGGCAAAAAACTGTACGTCCCTTCTACTCGTGAGAGAACAGTAGCGCGCACAACACGAGTAGTTGATGAGACTTAAAACTTTTAACACTCAAGACTGAAGGGAAGGACGAACTGTATTTTTCCCTGTAGACAAGGTGGTCAAAAGGTTGACTCTTCGCGCATTCACAGAAAACGTACATGTAGAAATGAATCGCTCAAAACTAAAAACAAGGTTTTCTTACCAAAATGTTAAAAATCCAAAAAAAAAAAAAAAAAAAAAAACCAGAAAAATGTATGTACACAAGGTATAAGGTTGTCAAATATCTCCCTTCCGCTTTTTTGCTCTTCATTCAATGCTTCATAAAAAGTGTTATAGTGATCGGATTTAGTTCAAATATGCGCCGTTTTGTTAGATAACATAACACCCCCCTCGTAGAAGCCCCCTCCTTATTTGCGAAGAACTCGGAAAGCCACTTTTCACAAGCTTCTTTTGAGTTCAACTTTACACCACCAAGGGCGTTCGCCATGGACCGGAGCAGCTAGTCAACACTTGGAGCCATGGACAGAAACAGCCGGTACTCACTTGGAGCCATGGACAGGAACAGCTGGTAATCACTTGCCGCTATGTCCGGGCTAATTGGTGGATGCGATTTAACCTCCCATCCGAGCTCCCGTAGCTTCTGACGAGTCATCAACGAAGTGTTATGAAACACTACACCCTTTCTGTTGGCCAATTCAGGACGCTTCTGGTCGATCGCCTGCTTCAAGCGGTCCAGTTGTTAGCAGTAGATGCCAAAATTAAACGTCTGGCCATATGGGAGCAGCTCATAGTGGATGATTCCCTTCCAATCCCACCAAACACACAGCAAAACCTTCCTGGCCTTCAATCCCGGCTTGCCCACTGTTTGGAAAGATTCACCGGTCTTCAACCACGACCATTTTTGCTTGATATTACCGTATTTTTCGCCGCCAGTCACCATCGGCTTCAAAAATGGGACGAGTTCGTTCCGTTTCAGCAGCCTATCGCAGGCGTTGATTCGGTCCAGAAGGTTTTTTTTCGTCAAATCATGCGGCACCCAAGCATTAAGCTTATTTTTGTATCCAGCCTTCTGCAGATGGTTTAGAATGGTTTGGCGATTAACTCCCATCTCCTGGGCGATGGACGAGATGCCACATGCCGGTCTTACTCCATGGTTTCCATGATTCGATCGATATTCGTCGTCATTGGCCTTCCGCCGGCTGGCTTATCCACGGTGACAAAAAGGCGGAAGGGAGATATCTAATAATAATAATTGTTGGTGCGACAGTCCACAGGGGGACCAGGGCCTAGCTTGCTCATCAACTTGTGTTGTGCGCGCTTCTGTTCTCTCACGAATAGAAGGGACCTACAGTTTTTTCCGACTCCGAACGGAGAGGTTTGAGAAGCGTTCTTGGACACAGTTATTTCTCTTTGAGTGTTGTCAGCAGCTCGAAAGAGGTGGTGCCTTGAAAAATTCCAGGTGTTCAGCCGGAAATCGAACCTAGACCCTTCGGCATGTGGGCGTCGCACTTTGTCAACTACGCCATGGCGGCTACGAAGTGCGTGAGAGACAAAGTGCGACGCCCACATGCCGAAGGGTCTAGGTTCGATTTCCGGCTGAACACCTGGAATTTTTCAAGGCACCACCTTTTTCGAGCTGCTGACAGCACTCAAAGAGTAATAACTTTCTAAGAACGCTTCTCAAACCTCTCCGTTTGGAGTCAAAAAAAACTGTAGGTCCCTTCTATTCGTGAGAGAACAGAAGCGCGCACAACACGAGTTGATGAGCAAGCTAGGCCCTGGTCCCCCTGTGGACTGTCGCGCCAACAATTCTTGTCATTATTATTACTCATGCACTTTTTAGGTAGATGGTGGCGTGTTGTTGCCCTTGGCAAAAGTAGCGCAACAGTCCGGGGTGGACCTGGGCCTGAACCAACATGCCTCTCCAGACAGCACGAACTTTCGCCAGCTGTCTCCAGTTGCGCACTTCAAGTTGGTTGAAGTCTTTCTTCACTTGTGTGTGCCACCTTTGTCTAGGTCGTCCTCTGTTGCGTTGTCCCAATGGCACGGATTCAAAGAGTTTTCGGGCCGGAGCAATGGTGTCCATACGCTCTACATGGCCTAGCCATCTTAAGCGTTGTATTAATTCTACCCTTTATGAGGAGCTAATTTAAAACACGAAAAGAGCTCATGCAGCCCCATAGCATTATGGAACCATCTCTAAGCAAAACTTGGTTTTTGAGTCTCCAAGGTATCGACTTGTCTTTTCAAAGCCCAGGATCTACCGTTGGTTTCGTCGGACCATATAACTTTAGTCTATTCATCAATTTCCACACTATTTGGCGAAACGAAGTCTTGCACTTATGTTCTTCCTGCTGCTTTTTCATTTTCATGGTTATCACATTGTGCTTGCCCAAAATCCACTTGACCGTCCACAGACTTATTTCCTTTCCGGTCTCTTCATGTAGCACTTTCGCTTCTTCGGAGCCTGTAGCCGTCCTTTCAACAGGGTCAACAAAGTTCGCTGATCTTGGTTAGTGAGTCTCTTCGACCTTGCCTGTTGCGAACTTTCTGCGTCAATTTTAACATCTTTCCTCAGTTTCACAACTGCGAAACATTGAATTCCTCTGCCAAATGAATTTTACTTCTTGGAGTAATTTAACAAGTTCCTGTTGCAGTTTTTTGGCCATCGATGATGCTTCTACAAGCCATGGAACGAAATATTCTTAAGATTGCAAAATATGAAGGAAAATTATTTTTATTTAATTTCTCTTTTTTCTTCTTCTTTTTCTTGTGGCGCTACAGGCCTCAACCGTACCCAACAACCAAGCTCTCCAGCCAGCACGATCTTTCGCCAGCTGCCTCCAGTTGCGCACTAAAATTTGGTTAAGGTCCTTCTCTACTTGTGTGCGCTATCTTAACCTAAGCCGCCCTCTGTTACGTCGTCCCAATGGCTCAGATTTGAAGACTTTTCGGGCCGGAGCATGGCTTAGCTCTATATGGCCTGGCTATATAAAGCGCTGTGTTCGAAGACGTTTGACCAGGCCCATGTTGCTGTATAGCCCATAGAGTTTGTCTTTCAATCTTCTCCTCCAGATACCATCAACGCAAACAGGGCCAAAAATCGCACGCAAAACTTTTCTCTCGAAAATACTAAGGGCTTCCTCATCCGCCTTTTGTAACGTCCAGGTTTCCGAACCGTAGAGTAGGACTGCAATAATCAAGTTGTTATATAAGGCGAGCTTAGTCCTTCGAAAGAGGGCTTTATTACTCAATTGCCTCTTGAGCTCAAAAGAAACAGCGATTGGCAAGAGTGATTCTGCGTTTAAATTCGATACTGATGTTGTTGTCCCTGTTTACCTCGGAGCCGAGATAGACGAAGTCTTCAATCCCAGCAAACGCCTTGTTTACCGCGGAGCCGAGTGACGAAGCTGGCATTGAAGCCAGCAGACGCCTTACTGACGGCTCGCTGTGTTCGTCCAAACACGTCAATGTCATCACCGTAAGCTAGCAATTGAACTGACTTTTGGAAGATCGTGCCTCTGGTGTTGACTTGTGTGTTACGCTTGGGGATGATGTTAGAGAAGACACATGACAGTGCGTCACTTTGTCTAAGCCTTTTTTTGACATCGAAGGTCTCGGTGAGATAAGTTACCGACCTTTATGGAGCAGCGAGAGTTCTCCATTGTCGTCCTACACAATCTGGCGAGTTTGGTTTGGTTTGCCAAAATTAGACTGGGCACTGTGTAGCTCGTCTCAATGCGTTTCGATTTGCACTTCTTGGATCTTTTCCAAGGCACGCAAAACTTTCTCATTCGCCTTTGGTAATGTCCTGGTTTCCGCGAAATAAAGTAGGACTGGGATGATCAAGCTGTTATATAAAGCGAGCTTAGTCCTTCGAGAGAGGACTTGATTTCTCAATTGTCTCTTGAGCCCCAAAGAAACAGCGATTGACAAGAGTCCTTGCGCAACACCTCAAATTTTTCCACGGCACCACCTCTTCCGAGCTGCTGACTAACTTTAAGAGTAATAACTAAGTAAAAAGGCTTCTCAAATTCCGCCGATAGGAGTCGGCAAAAAACTTTAGGTCCCTTCTACTCGTGAGAGAACAGTAGCGCGCACAACACGAGCAGTTGATGAGCAAGCTAAGCTCTGGGTCCCTGTGGACTGTCACGCCATCCAATTGTTTTCTATTATTGCTTTATGTCGAAAGACCCAGAAAATGACAATTAAGGCCAATAAGCTTCTTTGATAGATTGAATGCAATGGAACGTAAATTCAATGACCGTAAGGCTGTGTCTACAAAAAGTGTTTCGCATGGCGCAAAGCTAAATTTTTTACTCAATTTGCAATAGAAAGTTGCTGGCGTTCTTCTGATCCACTTGCCTCTACTAAAATCCAACTTTTCCCAATTCTGTCTGTCTGTGAAAAAATCTCGTTAAGGCGCATTATTCATTGCCTATACTTCCGTAACACCTTGTGCACGAAGAAATAACGTCAGATGGATGCCAGTAAAGGGTGTCCCAACAAGAGCGCAAGACTGAAATTTTAAATAAAACGCAGATATTTAAAAAAATCGTGAATTCTTTATTACATCGTAAAGTAGACAGGATGAGGTTATGTGTGGAATAACACATCGGCTAGATGCTGGCTGGCACATGCGCGATCTTTTAATGAAATTTTCAATGACCGTTTTGCATAAATGCTGCGGTATTTCATAAATGCAGCGTCCAATTTCCTTTTTTAAGGATTGAGTCGTCGTCGGCTTATTCGCATAAACCGTCGACTTCAAGAAACCCCAAAGAAAAAATAGTGTTAAGTCGCACGATCTTGGCGGCCAATTCTGGTCTCCAAAACGCGAAATAACACGACCGGTAAATGACTGATGCAGCAATTGAATTGTTTCTCTGGCTGTATGAGATGTGACGCCATCTTGTTGAAACCACATCCCCACCACATTCATTTCTTTAATTTTAGGCACAGAAAAAATTGGTTATCATTTCACTATACCGAACACCATTGATTGTTTGCGCTTGACCTGACTCATTTTCATTAAAAAAAAGTCCAATGATTCCTCCAGCCCAAAATCCACACCACGCGGTGACACGTTGAGGATGCATTTGCTTCTAGTGAATCACTCGAGGATTTTCCTCGCCCCAAATGCGACAATTCTGCCTATTGACGAAGCCATGAAGATGGAAATGGGCTTCATCACCAAAGATGATTTTATCGGCGAAATCAGCATTTTCATGCTGTCTCTTCAATACCCAATTAATGAACTCCCTTCGCTGTGCATGGTCAGCTGGCTTCAGTTCCTAAGTCAATTGAACTTTGAATGCATGAAGATTCAAATCTTTCTTCAAAATTCGCTGCATAGTGGATTTGGAAACACCAATTTGCTGAACTCGGTGTCGAATTGAAGTGGATGGAGTTTGAGCGACATTGTACGTACACGTACTGCTGCGATATTTTCGGTCGATCGACCTGGTCGAAGGCGCGTTCTTTTTTTGACATCAGTTACAGACCCAGTTTCAGTAAATTTTTCCATTAATCGCTTTACAGTTAACCCTTTCGGAGCATTAGTGTAACCCAAAATTGATCGCAATTTGCGAACTGAAGTCTCGAAGCTTTCACCATTTTGGTAAAACAATTTCACAGTGAGAATGCGTTGTTCATTCGTGTAGCGCTCCATTTTTATTAACCTTATACCTTCTAGTAACAAACAAAACTAATTGTCAATTACATTTCGAATGGCGCCAAATTTAAATCTTGCGTTCTTGTAGGAACACCCTTTATTAAGAAGTGCCCCTTTTCGCAAATACGACATTAGCTGTGACCCGTGGTCAACATATGGCGGCCGTGGTCAAATGATACCATTCACAGAGGAGAGGTTGTGAAAATTTCCACAACACCAATTTAAGTTGCTAAAAGCATTCCAGTTCACACACAGTCCATGAAATGATCCAACACTGCTCCAGTTTAAGTTGGAAATCAGCCTCCCTCGAAAGAAACAATAGTTCCGTGACCTATGTAACGGCTGAGAAGGCCACGAACTAGTCATTTGCGCCCATTTTATTTGTACTCTTTTTACAACCCCAAAGGTCTGCTGCTTCTCTTTCTAAGCCAATTCCTCGATTTTCTTTAAATTTGTATAAATTGTTGTTCAAACTACAGGAAAGGAAATAAACTCATAAAGGTCTCGACGAGTTCATTATCAATACTCGTACACCGTTTTAAAAACACATTGCAAAGTTTCAGACTTCATTTGATATCCCCCTCCATCGTGCTAAGACCCTTTTACTCCATTCAGTCGCCAAAATTCCCTCCATTACAACGTAAAACTTACAAGTATGCCTCCCCAAACGAATTTGTCAATCGTTTACCACTCTCTTCAGTCTTGGCACCCCTCGAACACATTCACAATCGCTGCTCATCGGATAACAATCTGCTTTCCATTGGGAAATCCTTCGAAGGACATAATAATTTCCGAATCGCGTTCCCAAGTGTTGATTTCGATGGCAACTCATACACTCTGCTCCAGTGGCTTTCACGCCCCGTCTCTGCCGACAGACCGACGGATATGAATTCAATCGGAACATATCGACTGTCAATGCGTGCGTCACTTTATCGCAGTCGTTGTCGTCACCGCACAAGGAGAAGGAAAGACGAAGGAAATAGACTTTGCCGCCCACAGCTCCACAGAGATGAATACAAAATGTGCCACCCATTCGCCGCCGCCGCCACACGAGGAATCCTTTCTCTGTAACGTGCCATGCCGAAGGTCCTCCTGCCTCTGACTCTGTCGTTATCCTCTTTTTCTCATGTTTTTTGTTTTCACATTTTATTTCGGGGTGCTGTAGTTGAGGTTGTAACTTTCCCCATCACAGCCGCCCCCGTGACGGGGTTGAAAGTTTTTCGGTGCACACTTCCGGCGAAAAATAAAAGCGGATCCTGGTACTAGGTAACACTTGTCTGCTAATTAGATATCATTGCTTAATTTTTTTCGCTGTGCCCCGTGCTCCAGAGGGCGGCCTTAGGTCTGCGCCGTTCCTTTTGAAATTCAAAGTTCATTTTTTTTTGTTGTTGTTCCCGCTCCTGGCCTGCATGGGCACACGATTACGGCGACGAGGACGACGGCAATGATGATGAGGACAAAGGAAGTGCATAAAGGCTCTGAGATCCAGGCAAAAAGGGTGAACTCCGAGCCCCGGAGCGGGCAAAAGGTTGGAAAAAAGTGAAAAAATGAAAAAAAGGAAACATGGCGAACTACCAGTGGCAGCGGGTACACATCCTGAATGGGTATTTACATGCAAGCGAGGAGATAGCGAACTTCGAGCCTTAATGGGCAATGATGTAGGCTTGTATCCTGGCCGCCTGCCGTGTGTGTTTTTTAGGCTGTTCTTTTTCAAACATTTAATTTTAAATTTGACCCATCAGCTGTGCATAGATAGGGGCCGGTGACGGCAGGCGGAAGGGCCGCTGCTGTACAGAAAAACAGCGGAATGGAAACAGGAAGCGTTTTCCGGCTTTTTTTTCTTCGTCGAATTTTTTCCCTTCCATTGTTTTGTAGTTTGAGCGATTGGGATGGCGGAGGAAGTGTTAATCAACTTTTAGCCTTTGCCGGGTGGAGAGTTGAAGCGGTGGCGGCGAAGGACATTTGCGCCGTGGCGTGGATGAGAGGTGTGCTCACTGGGGAGACGTTGATTGATCGTTACGGCGAAGAGTTTTCAGTTAAATGTCGCCGCTTTGGAGTTGATTGTCTTGTGAATGAGTTTGTCGTGATTATTTAACAAGGGTGGCCTTGTGTTGAAACACACAGACATACAGACACGGCGTGAGGGTTGCCGGTGACGGGGGACAACCGTGCTGCAGGTGTGTTCCTTTGAAGGAAATGAGGTCGTTCATTAGGATCTGATTGCATGTTTAGTCGCACATGGAATGGAATTGAAGAAATTTGCAGTTGCGGGCCATTTGTCGGGCGCCACTTTGTGGATTGGTCGATTGTGTGTGACCGTTGATACAGTCTTTTGATTTGATTTCTTGCTAATACCATCATTGATTAAAGAGAGGTATTTTTCTTAAGCTTCTGTATCGTACATCATTCAAGTTCTTGTTCAGGTTCCTTTGACAGTTAGCGCCTCAAGAGTTCGAAGGCAATCTTATACCGAAGAATAAGATCTTGTGGACCACCAGATTTGGCATCCCGCACAAGTTTCTCACACTTTTCCCCAAACGCAGCAGTTCATTTCGAACTTCCAAGAAGTCAACCTCTTTGACCCATTCCCAGACCAACCGTTTGTTCGTCCAACATTCACGGGTCAGCCCTCTGCCACAGCAGGTACCCAATTTCGTGTCCATAATTGAACACGGCTATCGGTGCGGTTGGGCTATTAAAAATTAGCCTCAAATCGGTATTCGCCTAATCGCCGGGACATCATCAAACGCCGTGGCATTTTTTCCCGATAATTAACTGCTGCCGCTCCGCTCGCTTCTATCTCATTATTAATTGGCATTAGAAAATGTCATTATGTCGGGGATTATGATGAAGCGATAGGGACCTTTGGCTGGGCGATGTAAACGACAAATTGCATTGGCTCACGCCGCACGGGCGTGAGTGTACCGCCGTGCTGCCTTGTTGCGCCGCAGTGGAACGCACCGCACGGTGGTCGTGCCCAATCGACGGAGTTCATTCAATTAAATTAATTTATTTTGGATGTAAACATTTGCGGATTAATCTGTAAGTTGGGTCCGTTGGAGTTGGTGCTGGAGTCGGAATGAACCTACGGTCAAGCGACAAGCAGTTTATTATAATCGACTGCCTGGTTGATAAATCATCTGATCTATTGGCGCGGTAGATTGGGGATATTTTTGGTTTTTGAATGGCGGTGGTGGGTTGATTAGTTTGAATTTGAGGGGATTTCACAGGGTGGTGGTGGTCTGAAGTCTTGTGAAAGGTGAAGAGGAGTGAAAAGGGGAAGAGAGGGGAGGAGAACTAAGTGAAGCCGTAGGTTGAACAGAACAACATTAATCTAAAGAGATTGGAAACTGCTATCAAGTGGATGAGTTGTGATGAGAACTCCACTTCTGGTCTACATTGTTACCATTAAATTTGTCTCACCCGTTTGGCTCAGTTTTCCAGACATTTAAGCAGTACTTTGTGTACAAAATTTTGTGAACATGAGACTTTGGTTCAGACCATAATTTTGCAGGAAAATGTGAATAGTTGTCGTCGCTCGGCTATCGAGCGGTCGTTGTAAGCTGGAAGTTTTAACACTTTCTTGCATCATATGGTCTTGACCATTTCAAACTGTAACCCTTCAGAATCATTTGGGCAAAGCAAAGCAATGTCCCTTTCACTTAAAGAAGCATGTCCTCAAGATTGAGTTGAGCAAATGCTGTTGTTTCTGTCAGCCTACTCCGCAGCTGTAGAAAAAATTAAAATTTCTTTATATTCAGTTCGCGTTTCCCTCATGGCTTGAATTTCATGAGAATGAGTGAACAAATAAACGAGGCCGCCGTGGCGTAGGGGGTAGAGTGCGACACTCACACGCCGAAGGTCCAGGTTCGACTCCCGCCTGAGCACCTCGAAGTTTTCACGGCACCACCTCTTTCGAGCTGCTGAAAACACTCAAAGAGTAATAAATGTCTAAGAAAAAGATTCTCAAACTTGGCAGTTCGTGGTCCCTTGTAGGTCCCTCTACTCATGAGAGAACAGTAGCGCGTACAACACTAGTAGTTGATGAGCAAGCTAGACCCTGGTCCCCCTTTGGACTGTAGCGCCAACAATTATTATTATTATTATTATTATTATTTGTATTATTCTGTCAAATTGTTTACAATTTCATATTTATGTAATTAAATTTTGTTGTTGAAAAAATGGAAAATAAACAGACGTCCCGTGATGAAAGCTTTAATAATTGATTATTTTGAAGAAAATTATAGTATTCGCGAAATTTCTTCAGTGGTTAACAAACCTAAATCAATATATAACGGTTTTTTTTCATCGCGTTTCGGGAAGTGGAAGGCCTTCCAAAATTTCGACAGATCGGAGTAAACGAACAATTTTAAGGATGGTAAATAGAAACCCGAAGGAATCAGCTTTGGAAATTGCCAAAACTTTGAAGACTGAATAAATTGCAGAAGTTCATCCGCAAACTGTGTGCGATTTTGTACATAAAAATGATCGAAAAGCCCGCACACCTCGCAAAAAGCCAGCCCTATCAAAAAGAAACATAAAAAAGCGACTGGAGTATGCCAAGGAGTACGTGCAGAAGACGGATGAGTTCTGCAATCAAGTAATTTTTTGTGACGAATCAAAATTCAACATTTTCGGTAGTGATGGTCGACGCTTGGAAAAAAGTGTCCCAGTTTTTTTTGGCCGATGAATTTGCACTATTTTTGATTTAAACTTCTAGTTGCTAAAATTAAAAAATCGATAATAAATGTGCTTGGATTACTGAAACCTTATTAAACTGCAGTTTCATATACAATTTATTTTGTTTTAGTATATAAGGTTGCCAAATATCTCCCTTCCCCCTTTTTGTCTTCTGAATTTTCCGGTTACAGCGCTACAGAGCTCGTATCTGCCAATACTATACATCATTTGAAAAGTCTTGATATAGCCTACAAAACGACGCTATGCATGATTAGTTTGGATATTGCGTTCAACAGCTATAGACGTGTAAACATTTCACTATCGCCGAAATTCGCGCTATTTTAAAGTTTTCCTTCGTTAAAGGCAAGTCCACTAGAGAAACATTCCGTGCGATTAATGGTGTTTTGGGGGATGGTACTCTATCACTTCGAACCGCGGAGGAATGGTTTAGACGATTCAGAGTCGCTGAAAACGACACTATGGATAAGCCAGACGGCGGAAGGCCTGTGACGAGGAATACCGATCGAATCATGGAAATCATCGAGTTAGACCGGCATGTGGCATCTCGTCCATCGCCCGGGAGTTGGGAGTTAGTCACCAAACCATTCTAAACCATCTGCAGAAGGCTGGATACAAAAAAAGCTTGGTCTTTGGCTGGCGCATGATTTGACGCAAAAAAAACCTTCTGGACCGAATCAACGCCTGCGATAGGCTGCTGAAACGGAACGAACTCGTCCCATTTTTGAAGCCGATGGTGACTGGCGGCGAAAAATACGGTAATATCAAGCAAAAATGGTCGTGGTTGAAGACCGGTGAATCTTTCCAAACAGTGGGCAAGCCGGGATTGAAGGCCAGGAAGGTTTTGCTGTGTGTTTGGTGGGATTGGAAGGGAATCATCCACTATGAGCTGCTCCCATATGGCCAGACGTTTAATTTTGGCATCTACTGCGAACAACTGGACCGCTTGAAGCAGGCGATCGACCAGAAGCGTCCTGAATTGGCCAACAGGAAGGGTGTAGTGCTCCACTAGGACAACGCCAGACCACACATTTCGTTCATGACTCGTCAGAAGCTACGGGAGCTCGGATGGAAGGTTTTATCGAATCCACCATATAACCCGGACATAGCGCCAAGTGATTACCACCTGTTCCTGTCCATGGCGAACGATCTTGGTGGTGTGAAGTTGAACTTAAAAGAGGCTTATGTAAAGTGGCTGTCCGAGTTCTTCGCAAATAAGGAGGGGGGCTTCTACGAGGGGGGCATTATGAAGTTGCCGTCTAGATGGAAACAGATTATCGAACAAATCGGCGCATATTTGAACTAAATCCCATCACCGTAACACTTTTAATGAAGCATTGAATGAAGAGCAAAAAAGCGGAAGGGAGATAAGGATGATATTAAAAAATTACTAAAATATATTAAGCTGAATTTAAAGGTAATAAGTGTCCCAGTTTTTTTCGGTTCACTGCACAATCATATTTCCCTAAGTTGAGGATTGTAAAATGCAATCAGTAATTACAAAATGTTTTGGATATTTTTTTGTAATTACTGATTACATTTTTGTCTTACTTTTTTCACCACTTTCATGCCAGCCCAATGCGAAACGATAGTGAAATAGCTATCGTCAAAAACTGGTCGTTAGGATGATAGCGATAGGCAGTTTTGAAAGTACATAAAGCAGCCAAAATGATACGATATCATATCGATATAGTTTTTTTTGCCCACGCGATGCAAAACGATCGTCGCACGATAGTCGTCATCCGTGATTAGACCCCAGGTTTCCAGTTTGTTCGTGTGTTCGTTTTTTTTTGTATCTAACTTCATCGATGTTCTCCAGGATGAACACAAATCTAATGGATTTATTTGGAATTGCCAATCTGCGCTATTCACTCATCTGGCAATCATAATAATTTGTCGGTCTTCGCAGGTTCAATGGGGAAAGAAGAATGCCAAAGCGCCGAATATGTGCTTTTTCGAATGTAGCGCGCACAGCACTGCACACATTGCCTAGCTCTAGTGATCAAAACGCACACATTGACTAGCCCTAGAGAACGTACACTGTACACAGAAAAACATTTGCCACCAACATTTGGACACATACAGTTAGTGTAAGAAGTCTGCGTACAACACATCCTCTTTTAGAAAAATATGTAAAACTCTCAAATCACAAGTAAAAATTAAGATATTTTTATGTAAATATTACGTCTGAGGTATCGTGTCCATTACATATCATTCTTTCCGATCTTCCTTGTGCATGAAATCTATTGTCCCAATACAACACTAAAATTCAAGCACAAAAAGTCTGCGTACAGTACTTACTTACTTTTTGTCTATTTTTTTTTGTTTTTTTTCTTACGAACATTATTTATTTTTGTGTTCTTCGTCATTTCAAATAGAGCAGTCGTAGAGTGTTGATATTTTTCATATTGGATTTTGTTTTTCTTTGAAAGTAACAATGAATAAAGAGATTTCTAAGGATATTCGAAAACTGATAGTAAAACTACGATCAGAGGGCAAAAGTTTAAGAGCAATAGGACAGATCGTTGATAAACAGCATTCTTTTGTCCAAAGAGTCTTAGAAAGCAGCAACGGGAAATTCGTCCTCGAAGTATAGATCAGGCAGGCCCCAGTGGCTTACAGAAAGGGAAAATCGGTCCATTCTATCCGAGGTTCAAGCGAATCCATGAATAAGTGCTCCGAAAATAGTTACGGGTAAAGAAATAAGCAATGGTACCGTTTGAAATGTACTTAGAAAAGAAGGGTACCATGGACGTTCTGGCAGAAAAAATCATTGATTTCAAAAGGCAACAAAAAGAAGCGTCTAGTCTTTGCCAAAGAACACGTTGACAAGCCGCAGGCTTTTTGGAACAATGTGCTTTTTTCAGACGAAAGCAAATTTTGTATTGTCGGAGTAAATGGATGCGGTATTGTGTGGAGAAAACCAGCAACTGAATGGAACAGAGAAAATCTGTTTCCAACAGTAAAGCATGGCGGTGGTGGAGAGATGGTGTGGCGGTGTATAGCGGCAAATGGTGTCGGGAATTTGGAATTTATGGAAAGCACGATGGACAAATTTCAGTATAAAAGCATTTAAAAAAAATATATACCAGAAAGTGCTGCAAAGTTCGACTCGGGTAATCATTTCATGTTCCAACAAGATAATGATCCCAAGCATACAGCTCACATTGTTAAGCTTTGGCTTCTTAATCACTTCTTCTCCACAATCATCTGACCTGAACCCCATTGAACATGTATGGGACCTGTTGGAACAGCGTCTTCGTCAACACAGCATTAGTAAGTTAGTTAGTTAGTTAGTTTGACTTTTATTTTCAATAAATGTTTTACAATGTAAAGTTTAACCTAAGTCATTTATGGTTTGGCCTATGGCCGTCTACCAGGTTGACAAAATACATACATACGTTTTACATTAAAAATTTTCATCTATGATACGTTTTCTATAACAAAGTGCTGCTACTAAATAATCGTATAAGGCCTTCCATCCCTTTTCTCCGTTTAAGATGCACGTTACTTCATATTCGTCTAAAACAAGTTTTTCGAAAATTGCTAGTCGAAATTCTTTTAGAATCGGACACACACACCAATAAAATGTAAGATGTCTTCTCTCTTCCTCATGTTGCATAGGTTACAAAGAATTGGTAAATCTGGTCTGTGGGGGATAAAGTTTAACTGAACGAGTTCTCCTCTCAGTTTAAAAATTGTGCTTATTTTTTCGATTGAGTGACTGTCAAGGAAGTATGTTTTTTCATTTAAAAAATGGTTTAGTTTGCTGTAGTAGTTCCTAAACAGTGAAGATTCAGCTTCTTCGACATATTTGTCATATGTGTGTCTACCAAAATTCTCCAAAACAGAGTTAAATTTTTTTCTTAAAAGATGAGGAGGCTCGTCCGAGATTTAGACCGCATTCAGAAGCTGTTTTTTCCATTCTTCGCAAATGTATCCGTTTGTTCTAATTATACTTCTTAAAACTACGTTTGGTAATCTGCATTTGCTCATCTGTAGTATTTTTAAAACATAGTTGAAGTGCATTTTGATGGTATACAAGAGCAACGGAGGAGTTCCCGTTTCAATATGTAGCATATAGTTGGGGATGTTTTTTGGTAACCGAAAGATCTTCTTCAAAAAGTAGCGAAGGAATTTTTCCACACCATCATAGCCTTTGTAACCCCATACCTGAGCTCCGTAGAGCATTATTGAAGCTGCAGTTGAGTGGAATAAAGTTTGTTTTGCACTTTTCGATACATATTTATTTTTGAAGCAACGTTCCCAAATCGAACAGATAGCTCTTTTAATAATAATTGTTGGCGCAACAGTCCAAAGGGGGACCAGGGCCTAGCTTGCTAATCAACTGCTCGTGTTGTGCGCGCTATTGTTCTCTCATGAGTAGAAGGGACCTACAGTTTTTTGCCGACTCCGAACGGCGAAATTTGAGAAGCTTTCTTAGACAGTTATTACTCTTTGAGTGTTGTCAGCAGCTCGAAAGAGGTGGTGCCGTGAAAAATTCGAAAAATTGGTGTTGAGCTGGGAGTCGAACCTAGATCCTTCGGCGTGTGAGCGTCGCACTCTACCCACTTCGCCACGGCGACCACAGATAGCTCTTTTAGCAACAGCTAATTTTTCCTCAAAGTGTGGTTTCCAATTTAACACAGCATTACATCGAAGAATATGCTTAAAGATAAGTTACTCGAGGAATGGTCTAAGATACGTCCAGAAGACACGAAAGTTTTAGTGGATTCAATGGGAAAGCGGTTGAAGAGAGTACTACTCAGGCGTGGGTACCAAACAAAATATTAAGAAGCTCTTTATTTTTTATCTTTATATCATTTTCTACAATGTACGCAGACTTTTTGTGCTTGAATTTTTCTATCTGTTAAAACAATATGAACTTTATTTGTTTTTTGTTATAAGTTAATTAAATTGTACTTTCCTTTAATAAATCCAATGAAAAAAAAAAATAATTTTTTTGATTTAAAACTTCATTTTTATCGGATTTTACAATTTTCTATATTGTGCACGCAGAGTTTTTACACTGACTGCATTTCGAACTTCTTAGATTCCTCGGTTTCATTGTCAGTATGACCACAAAATGCTACACAAACTGTCTTAATATTTCGCAAGGTTCCTTGGGACATAACTCTTAAACATTAAACAAAAAGGAATCCCGATTAGTTTTCCCTCTAAGCCGAAAGTGCAACATTGCTAACCACTGGCAAAAATTCTTCTAGTCCTCTTCTACTTCTACTTTTTGTTGAGCGGAACATTTTCTGAGATTTGTCACCGCTATGCTTTGTCTCCGGTTATTACTCGTATATTGCAAGCATTGCTTCTTCGTCATCTTCATATGCATGACCTCTAGCAGCGTGAACAAGAACATCTCCGGTTGGGCGAAAGAACGTAGAAAATGCGTTGTTCTCCCTCTTTCAGCAGCACCACCACTTAGTCCACAAGTGGAATAACTTCTAATTGCCCTCAATTCCTCAAAGGCACACAGACGAGTGCCATTCCCCGACAAACAAAGAAAGAATCCTTCACACATTATTAGCTCCCTGGAAAAACGGGCATAAATCCATCGGGACGACTGAGAATTTCCACGTACCTCGTTCAATTTTGCTAAGTGAAGTTCAGGGAACATCCAAAGATCTACCTTAAGTCAAAATGTTTTATGAACGTGTTTACGTGAATTGTTTATTGGGCCCCCTAACCCCACTGTCGCCTGCGTTCGCAGAATCTCCTCCTCCACGGGTTACGGTCCATCCCCATGTGCACATCCTTGTCCGCCCTGAGGAGTCTCTATTATCGCAGCACATGTTTGCAGCCAGCACTCAGCAGCCAGCAGCAACAGTACAAGTGCACATCGCCTCTGCCACATGGTCGCGACTGCACTGGTGTTGTTGCAGTCCGTGTTTTGGGGAAGGTACGAAATTTTGGGCGCTGAAAAGCACATGGCACAAGTGCGCACTGCGCCTGTCAGCGCTGGCGCGTTGCGACTTCCCCTGCGAGGCGAGCAAAGAAAAACAAAATGTTTAGGGGATGCCCACGTCCAATCCAATGGCAGGATGGGACCGTTCTTCTCTGGGAATCCTCCAACGGATTTGAATTGTGCGGTTGAGATTTTTTGGTGAAACTCACTCGTTTCGAAAACTCACCGAAAAAAAACTCAAGAGGCGCCACAAGCGGCGTAGCTCGAGAGATGAGAAATGAACGAGGAAGTGCCCATCCTGGGAGGGGGCCATATCAACACGTGCTTCTCCTCCACGGCGGTGGTGGTCTACCTAATTTCCTCGAGTAGGTGGATTCTCGTGGAAGGATTGCCCCAATCCCTGGCTGTGGTGCCTTGTGCGAAAAATATAGAAACACGCTTGCTATCCCTCTCCGACAATCCTATCGGCTGTGTGTGGGTTTTCTTCTGCTCGGGTTGGCTTTTTTTTTGTTTTTGCAAAAAAGGAGGAAATTCCGACGAATGTCGTCGTTGAATAGTTTAGTAACATAACTTCGTCCTTGCCGAGAGGATGTTCGAATGTACCCTGCGCCGGTTACGTTGCACTCACTGTGCTAAAGTACGCGAGTGCCCCGTTGCGTAGAAAGTGCGTTTCGTGACGTTCCCGTGACGTAGTCTGTTTACGTTTTGTAAAATAAATATTATCTCTTCGCCGGAACCATAAAAAAAGGTTACAGTCCACAAAAATGCTTAAAACGAAATAAATGTTGTGTTTTATTGATGTTTACGTAATTAAATTGTTTTACACTTAAACACGAAACATCACCGTTATTCTCTCTTGTATCTCAATGTGCGTGCGTTTTTGTGTGTAGCTGCGCTTTCAATGTTTTTCTGTTGATGTTCTGTCAGAAATCAAATGAAATCCCTCTCCGAAACGGACACTACAAGTTGATTTAGATGTTTATACAATTGTGTTGTATTCTTAGGTGTTGTATCTAAATGTGTTTAATTTTTATTAAAAATGTTCTTTGTGTACAACAATTTTATTTTCCTTCGTTTTCTGTGTGTTTTATATTTAAGTGTAAATTTCAGGTTTATTTTTAAATTCAATTTTGTTGTGTACAAGTGTTTGCACTTAATTTATATTTTGTGGATTTTTGGATTTTATTGCACTTCTTGATGTTGTTTTGATTGTAAATATTGTTCAGTTGTAGTCGATGTTAGATTGTGTGTTCGTTCTTATTTTAACTGTTGACAGTTGTCAACTGCTCCTAAATGTGTCGATGTTTGGTGTGGTTTACACAATTTGGCTTATTCTGATCGGTAAATTCTCGGCATTTTCTTTCCAAATTGTTGTTTTTTTTTTTTTAATCGTTGTATGAAAAGCAAACGTCAACTTACCTACTTTGAGTTCAAGGAATAACCTTAAAGCCATTTAAAAGATCTTTTTATTTCGCATATTGAAGGTTTCGATCCAAAATTTGGCCGCCGAATTTGTGTTTTATGGTCAAATTGTTACTTCTATACGACAACAGGTTATTAAGAACCTTGAACAAATGTTTAGCTAGATATTTTTGTCACCTGACATAAATGTGTAGCTCTACAGCTCACTCGGGACAGAAACCAGCTTCTTGAGCGGTTGTCATATTCAGCGGTGTTTTCAAAATGGAACCACATTACCGTCGTCAATATTTTTCACGCAAGCATAGGCTAGGTTTGGCGATTGCTACAAATTCAATTCAACCTGCACCTTACTAAGACTCGGTTCAAATAACAAACATTGCCTTATCGGCATGATTGCCGTGTTGTTTTCACAATTATGTGTACAATTTGTAAAATATGTTTATTTACTTTCGATATATCTGCCAGGTTATTCAAATTGAGTCGTCTGTTTGAAAAGGGTCACAAATTTTACTTTTTTCGTAAGTTTCAATTTCGTGTCAATACATTCACTTCATCTGTTCAAACAAATGCAACAAGGCACCTTCTACGAGCTGCGTAATTGAATCGCTTCAAAAAGTATAAAACCAGAAAGTTGCTTTCAAAAGAATACTTTTCTCAAGAAATTAAGCAGAGACGTCAGAGACAGTAGTTAAAATAAAAATTTACATTAATAAATAAAAGTAAAAACTCATCCTTATCGAAATCATCGGAGACCAGTTGGCAAAAATTAACTAAACTTATTGGGATTAGAACACAATATAAAAATAACAAGGTCATTTACATGCTCAAATTATAGAATAATTATAATATTTGTCTCGCGCCACAGTCCACAGGGGGACCAGGGCCTAGCTTGCTCATCAACTCGTGTTGTGCGCGCTACTGTTCTCTCACGACTAGAAGGGACCTACAGTTTTTTTACAGACTCCGAACGGCGAAGTTTGAGAAGCTTTCTCAGGTAGTTATTATTCTTTAAGTGTTGTCAGCAGCTCGAAAGAGGTGATTCCGTGAAAAATTCGATGTTCGGGAATCGAACCTAGACCCTTCGGCGTGTGAGCGTCGCACTCTACCCACTATGGCACGGCGGCCACGGTATTTGGATTAGGACTCAATATAAAAATAACAAAGTCATTTTTCACGTCCTCAAATAATAGAAATCCAGTTGAAATAGTAGCAGTTCTCATGTCGAAAATAGGGTTTCTCTATTTATAACGACCGTGTTACATTTTCGTGCAGTGGAATGACTTGGCCTTGGATCTAACTTGACGCAACATCGGAGTTTATAGAGAACTTGGCTTCCTGCGCTTACTTCTTCGTTTCTGGTTTTGCATACAAAAGTTTTGAACAAAAGTACAAGATTACTTTTGCCACACATTTTCCTGAGTACTTAAGTCGAATTCAGAATTTTTAATTTGTCTTACATATGAGTTTTGATACGAGGATTACCTTTTACATTTCGGAATTAGAGAACAAAAACAAATATTAATGATCGAAAATAGCTTTATTGCTTTTTAAAATATTCCCCATTAAGATCTGAACACTTTTGCATTCGTTTGAACCAATTGTCGAAGTACCTTTGCCACTCTGGCTGAGGTATCTCCAAAACATGCATCAACCGCTTCTTCAGGTGTCAAAAAACGTTGACCTCTCATTTTATCTTTTACGTACGGGAATAAAAAGAAGTCATTCGGTGTCTTCTATGTCAGGACTATACGGCGGATGACTCATCAAAGCGATGTTTTGAGTGCTCAAAAATGCAGTTGTTTCAGCCGACGTGTGAGAGCTCGCATTGTCGTGGTGAAGAGTGATCCGTCTTCGGCGGTTGGTTTTCCTGATTTCTTGGAAGACAACTGGAAAACAAATGGTTGTGTATCACTCAGAATTGACTGTTCTGCGTTGTTCTAGTGGTACGGTTGCGACAGGTCCAGTTTTTCCGAAAAAAACAGGCGACCATTTGCTTGGAAGTGCTTCGTGCACGAGCAACTTTTGTTGGATTTGGCTCAATTTGAAACACCTATACAGTCCAATGTACATATCTGTACCGTGCATACAGTCGACTGTTGTTTACTATCGGTCTCATACGCGTAAATCCACGATTCGTCACCTGTTACGATGTCATAGATGTGTTTCGAAGCACCGCTATCGTATTTTTGGAGCATTTCTTTCGGCCAATCGACACGAGCCTCTTTTTGAGCGATTGACAAATTGTCAAATGTTCATGCAATAGAGAATGTATGCTGATCCCACTAATGCCTAAGGTTGTCTCAATCTCACGATAAATCACATGATGACCTTGCAATATCAGTTGGCGCAGAGCATCAATGGTTTCCGGAACAAAAACTGATTTTGGACGACCTTCACGAAATTCGTCTTGGAGTGAATTGCGACCTCGGTTGAATTCACCATACAATCGATAAACACTGTTCCTTGATGGAGCTTCATTGCCAAAATTTGAATGAAGTTCATCGATGCACTGTTGTTGAGCTAATCCACGTCGAAAATTGTAAAAAAGAATCGCACGAAAATTTTCACGACTTAATTCCATTTATTGGACAAGATGAATATTTTAAGTTACTGTAAACAACACGAATAGTGCTCGTATGTGAAAACGTTCTGAGTACGTACAATTTCATGAGTCGATAGATATTCCCAGTACTTAAGCCGAATATCAAGCACCTGGTCCGCAATACGACGCAAAGAAGAAGGAAAATTCTCAAATATAAGGTTGTCATATATCTCCCTTTTTTTTCTTTTGGTCTTCATTCAATGCTTCATGCTAAGTGTTACAGTGACGGCAACTTTATAATAGCCCCCTCGTAGAAGCACCCCTCCTTATTGCGAAGAACTCGGACAGCCACTTTCCACAAGGCTATTTTGAGTTCAACTTCACAACACCAAAGGCATTCGCCATGGACAGGAACAGGTGGTAATCACTTGACGCTATGTCCGGGCTATATGGTGGATGCGATAAAACTTCCTATCTGAGTTCCCGTATCTTCTGACGAGCCTCCAATGAAGTGTGTGGTCTGGCGTTGTCCTGGTTCCTACTAGATGGTAGAATTAAGCGTCTGGCCATATGGGAGCAGCTCATAGTGGATTCCCTTCCAATCCCACCAAACACAAAGCAAAACCTTCCTTCCCGTCAATCCCGGCTTGGCCACTGTTTGGGACGATGTGAGCCATTGTTGGTCGCCAGTTACCATCTGCTACAAAAATTGGTCGAATTCGTTTGCGCCAAATCATGCGGCACCCAAGCATCAAGCTTATTTTTGTATCCAGCCTTCTGCAGATGGTTTAAAATGGTTTGGTGACTAACTCCCATCTCCCGGGCGATGGACGAGATGCCACATGCCGGTCTAACTCGATGATTTCCATGATTTGATCGGTAATCGTCGTCACAGGTCTTCCGCTGGCTAGCTTATCCATGGTGTCGTTTTCACCGACTCTGAATAATAAACTCCATGTGTACACGTCTATGACTGTTGAACGCAATATCCAAACTAATCATGCATAACGTCGTTTTGTAGGTTATGTTTATTACGAGCTCTGTAGCGCTTTGTACATAGCCGGAAAATTCAAAAGGCGAAAAGGCGAAGGGGAGATATTTGACAAACTTATATGAAATCTTCCTTAAAAAGGATAATTTTTGAGCTGTATTCAAAGCAAAACCTTTCCCCGTTAAAACCTTCAATACCGAGTTTTTGAATAAATTTGCTTAAATTATGTCTCCAAATTCAAACAGTGTCAACCAATATTCGAATATCTCTTGTAATCCTTTGGTGTGTATGTAAGAATTGCATGTTTTAAGATATAAACTAGCTTGTTTCTTAAAAAGTTCAACAAGAAACTGTTGGAAGATGCTTCTGAGATTACGGGGATTCTATTTTGATCTCCGTAATAAGGCGACGTGGTCGCCGTGGCGTAGTGGGCAGAGTGCGACGCTCACACGCCGAAGGGTAGGTTCGATTCTCAGCTTGACACGAATTTTTCGAATTTTTGACGGCACCAGCTCTTTCGAGCTGCTGACAACACTCAAAGAGCTATAACTGTCTAAGAAAGCTTCTTAAACTTCGCCGTTCGGAGTCGGCAAAAAACTGTAGGTCCAATCTACTCGCGAGAGAACAGTAGCGCGCACAACACGAGTAGTTGAAGAGTAAGCTAGGCCCTGGTATCCCTGTAGACTGTCGCCCCAACAATTATTATTATTATTATAATAAGGCAACAACAATGGAACTTTTGTTAAAGAAGTCTAACATACTTCCTGTTCATTTCTTATCATTTTGGTTATCGGATAGAACTGCAAACGAAATAAAGGGGTTAATTTAATAAATGAAACTTCTAAACACTAAATGTGTAATAAACACGTGTAGTTTCAAACACGGATTCTTGTTGTAAGTTTTGCCTCATAATTAACTTAGGAGCAAATACTCTAAGATTTTATAAAGAACAGAAAAAGTTACTTTTGGATAGCCTCCCGTAAATTCAGAATATTTGATTCTGCTGATTAAATTAATAATTTTTTAAGGTTAGTAAAAATAAATTTCTGGCCGCCTGGGTTGAGTGCGACCCTCACACGCAGCAGGTCTAAATTTTTTCACGATTTCACCTCATACGAGCTGCTGACAACACTCAAAGAGCAATACTGTCTAAGAAAACGTTTCTTAATCTTCGTGTTTCAGAGTCGGCAAAAAACTGTTGAGAGAACAGTAGCGACCACAATACGAGCAGTTGATGAGCGAGGTAGGCCCTGGACCTTTGTGGACTGTCACGCCAACCAATTATTTTTAATAAAAATGAACTTCTGGACAACAATGTTAAGTGGGTAAACCAGAACGGGAGAATGAGTTCGATGGGGCTCCAGTTCCAAACCTTACTCTACCGATTTGGTCGTGAAGATGGTGGAAGTCTAAGCCCGGTGCGTTGTCATAGAAGGAAGTTCTTTGAAGGAAATTTGTGAAAAGTTTGACCAGGACAAATTACTGTCACGACATTAAGTCGATTAGAAAAATATTAGAACTTTTCGTGTATGAATGTTTATTTTACAATGGAACAAAACGTTAAATGCCATTGATAGATGTTGATCATAATAATTGGACCTAGAATGAAGCCTTGTGGTACTCTAAGCTAAGCTGATAAGTAGTCCTTCAAAAGGGACTAGTTATCACCATGATGTGTATTCACAGAGTTAAATACGTTGAAGGAATCGAGAAAAGTAAGGTTAAGTAAAATTTTCTCTCTCTTCGACAACAGCTTAACAAAGAAGTGCTTCGATCTCCAACCTTTCTTTTATTTTTTTTGTGAAAGATGCGAACTTTCCACCAAATTTTAAATTACAGTCGTTTTCAATATGTCCACATTTACCGCAAATGACCTCGAGCCGAGCGAAGAAAGTCTCGCACGCTACACTTAAATGGCTCTGTGGTAGTTTGGTCCATTCCTGTCGAAGTGATTCTTTGAGGTGGTCCAGACTTTGGTATACGAGCACTTTTGTGCTAACATTCTTCTTCTTCTTCTTCTTATTCTTCTTCTTCTTCTTCTTCTTCTTCTTCTTCTTCTTCTTCTTCTTCTTCTTCTTCTTCTTCTTCTTCTTCTTCTTCTTCTTCTTCTTCTTCCTGTGGCGCTACAGTCCGAGGTGAACCTGGGTCTCAACCAACATGCCTCTCTAGCCAGCACGATCTTTCGCCATCTGTCTCCAGTCGCGCACTTCAAGTTGGTTGAGGTCTTTCTCCACTTGTGTGCGCCACTTTAGTCTAGGTCGTCCTCTGTTGCGTTATCCCAATGGCACGGTTTCAAAGACTTTTTGCGCCGGAGCAATGGTGTCCATACGCTTTACATGGCTTAGCCTTTTTAAGCGTTGTATCCGTAGACACTTGACCAGGCGCATGTCGCTGTACAGCCCGAAGAGTTCGTCATTAAATCTTCTCCTCCAAATGCCATCAACGCAAACAGGATGACAATCGCAGGCAAAACTCTTCCCTCGAAAAGACTAAGGGCTTCCTAATCCGCCTTTGCTAACGTCCAAGTGCCAACCCTCATCTTCAAAATAATCCAGACAGAGATTTCCAATCGCATTGTAAATCGTATTGTCAATCGTCTAAGCCGTTCAAGGATGTACATTTTCAAAAAATCTCGCCGGCAATTTATTTCTTGTTGATGCAAATCGATACTCGATAATAAATGGGGATTTCTCGATAAAAACAATTTCGGCAACTCACGACTTTTGTGCAACCATAGCAATTTCATCGCTCCTTCGACTTTAACTATTTTGGTTGCGCTGTAAAATCCTGTGCTCTTTGGAATCTCATGTTTCGGTATGTGTTTCATCCATTCTAACGATATGTTGAGCTCACGAGTCATGTTTCTTGCACTCCTACGCTGAGTTCGAGGCTTCACTTTCCGAAGCATTACTGCCGATGCTGCTATTTTTCTGGTCACCTTCATGGTGCAATTCTGCTAGTATAATTGTAACGAGCTTTGGTTCGGGACACAAATAATTTATTCATGTTGAGGTGGTGGAGGTTTTAATCATAGCTACGAGGGGCGTTTAAAATATTCTCGATATTGATATGAAGGAAAATGCGAATTCAATTTAAATTGTTGTTATTTTTCAATATAATCTGTTACACTGATGACAATAACCTAGGAGTACTAAATGTCTAATAGATAGCTTCTCAAAAATGTTTAGTCTCTTCTAAGCAACGCCCAACACGAGTAGCTGCTGAAGAGCCTGGTCCCTTGTGGACTATTGCGCCGTCCAATATATACTTATGACTCTTACCGGCCGTTGGTAAACTAAGACGAGATGGTGAAGTTCTGTGATTAGATCTTAAGCTCTTCTCTTCCTGAAGAAGAGAAACCGACCGATACAAAATAACATCGATGCATCTTGAGATAAGCTATTTTAAACCCTCAAAAAAAATAATTTCCTCTTTCTCTGCAAAATACGCATTTATTGTCGACTTGAGTTCTTCATCATCTTTTTCCACGAAGACATTTTTTCAAATCCGGAAACAGGAAATAATCATTAGGGGCAAGATCTGGACTATAGAGTGGGTGTTGGATTTCTTCGAAACCACAATCTCGCGCAGCAGCCTTGGAAACTCGCGCCATGTGAACAGGAGCGTTGTCATGAAGAAGCAACACACCCGCTGCGAGTTTACCCCGTCTTTTCTTTTTAATTTCCTCCCGCAAATTATGCAAAGTGGAAGCGTAGGATACAACGCTTAAGATGGCTAGGCCACGTAGAGCGTATGGACACCACTGCTCCGGCCCGAAAAGGGTTTGAATCCGTCCCATTGGGACAACGCAACAGAGGACGACCTAGACTAAAGTGGCGCACAGAGAAGGACCTCAACCAACTTGGAGTGCGCAACTGGAGACAGCTGGCGAAAGATCGTGCTGGCTGGAGAGACATGTTGGTTGAGACCCAGGTTCACCTCGGACTGTAGCGCCACAAAAAGAAAGGAAGCGTAGGATGTGGCGTTGAAGGTTTCGCCTTTGTTTTGGTACTCAATGAGCAAGATTCCCTTTGAGTCCCAAAAAATTGTGGCCATGAGCTTCCCGGCAGGCGGAGTGACTTTGAACTTCTTCGGGGGTCTGTTCCTTTTTTATGCCACTGCATGGACTCTTGTTTGCTTTCAGGGTCACAGTAGTGAGCCCGTGGCTGCTGTGGAGTAGTGGGTAAAGTGCGACGCTCACATGCCGAAGGGTCTAGGTTCGATGTCCCGCTGAACACCTCGAATTTTTCACGGCACCGCCCCTTTCGAGCTGCTGACAGCACTCAAAGAGTAATAACTGTCTGAGAAAGCTTCTCAAACTTCGCCGTTTGGAGTCGGCAAAAAACTGTAGGTCCCTTCTACTCGTGAGAGAACAGTAGCACGCACAAAACGAGTAGTTGATGACCAAGCTAGGCCCTGGTCTCCCTGTGGACTGTCGCGCCAACAATTATTATTGTTAGTGGTGAGCCCATGTTTCGTCCGCAGTAACAATTCGATCCATAACACCGTCCGCGTTCGCATTACACATCTCCAAATGCTCTCTACAGCATGCGATTCTCACTTTTTTCTGAGGCGCTGTGGGCATTAGTGGCACCCACCTCGCACTGACCTTTGAGAGGTTAAGATGGTCATGAAGAATGGTGTGAATGGTACCAGTTGAAAGCTTGATTTTCTCCGCCATCATTTTCACCTTTATTCGGACATCCTCAAGAACAAGTTTTTCGACTTCCTTGATGCTTTTTCCCGTACAAGCAGTAATCGGGGCGCCGGAGCGGGGGTCGTCTTCAATGCTCTCTCTGCCTGTTTTGAACTCACTTGAACACTTTTGAACAGGTGATAATGAAGGTGCGGAACCCTGGTAAATAGCCACCATCTCTTCTAGAATAGTTTTTTTTTGCCTTTTTCCTTGCTTAGTGAGAATTTTAACTACAGTGCAATACTCGATTTTCACCATCGTCGTCTCAGTTGCCATTATGATTCTGTTTAACTAGAGAGAAAGCAAGAGGTAATAATCACATTTATGCGAAATTTTACACGAATGCACTAAAATAACAGTATTTCTGGATAAATAAGTCAATTTATACCAGGTATACCGGTATGATTGAAAATAAAACACTAATTATTAATTGGAAAGTGAAAACATTTTATTCCAAGTATTGGTCATTGTTTTCTACACATTTTGATCACCTTTCTGGCAATATGTGAATACCACGCCAATAAAATTGTTCGTTTTTGAAGCAAACCAATCAGACACCCGATTTTCGACCTCCTCGTAGGAATCAAAGTGCTGCTCAGCCAATGCGTGTCCCATCGATGAAAACAAATGGTAGTCGGAAGGAGCCAAGTCTGGTGAATACGGCGGGTGGGGTAGCTGCTCTCAGCCAAGTGTTTTGATTGTATCCTGAACCGGTTTTGCTTTGTGTGCAGGTGCATTGTCATGGAGCAAAATTACTTTGCCGTGTCTTCTGGCCCATTCTAGTCGTTTCTCGATCAATGCATGGTTCAAATTGATCATTTGTCGTCGGTAGCGATCAGTATTAACGGATTCACCAGGTTTTAGAAGCTCGTGGTACAGAACACCTTTCTGGTCCCACCAAACACACAGCATTGTCTTCTTGCCGAATCGATCTGGTTTTGCGATGTTGATGGTTGTCCCAGATTAACCCATGATTTTTCCGTTTAGGATTCTTAAAACAAATCCATTTTTCATCGTCAGGAACAATCCGATGCTAAACCGATTTTCTTTCGTGTCTTTGAAGCAAAATTTCACAAGTGTTTTTTCGGTTTTCCATCATGTGGTTTTCAATTCATGTGGCACTCATTTTCCACACTTTTGGATCTTTTCCATAGCTTTTGAACGGTCAGAAAACGTTTGTTGTGCAACATTTAACATTGCTGCCATTTGCTTTTGACTCAAAGTGTTATCTCCATTCAATATCGTTTGCGATTCGGCGTCTTCAAACTTTTTTGGTGGTCTTCCACGTTCTTCATTTCTCACATCAAAATTATTATTTCTGAACCGTTGAAACCATCTTTTGCATGTTGCTTCTGATAGAGCATGATCTCCATATGCCTCGACAAGCATTCGATACGACTCTGCAGCACTTTTCTTCAAATGAAAACAAAAAATTAATGCTTTCCGCAAATCATCACTTTCTGCTACAAAATTCGACATTTTCAACACGATGAAAAAATATGATGTTGTCTGTTTAATGACTTGATGTATACTAAATATTTTTCACAGATGTCATAGCAAACAAACAAATAAAAAATAAGGGCTCGTTCACAACAAATGTGTCCTGTTATGGTATATTTACCACAGTTTCACCCCGATACCGAGAATATATTGAAGGCCCCTCGTATATGATATTTCCCAGTCTAATAGAAATCGATCACACTCTCAGATATGAATACCATTGGGGATGAGAACCTTGCGATGAAACTGAGGCGCAAATCCTTCAAACATTTAAATTATCTGTCATCTGAAAAAACTTAAGCTCACTGTCATGAACAATTTGGAAATTATAAGAGTATGAAGTTGTTTCGGCTCACACGCCGAAGGGTCTAGGTTCGATTCCCAGCTCAACACCAATTTTTCGAATTTTTCACGGTACCACCTCTTTCGAGCTGCTGACAACACTCAGAGAGTAATAACTGTCTAAGAAAGCTTCTCAAATTTCGCCGTTCGGAGTCGGCAAAAAACTGTAGGTCCCTTCTACTCGTGAGAGAAAAGTAGCGCGCACAACACGAGTAGTTGATGAGCAAGCTAGGCCCTGGTCCCCCTCTGGACTGTAGCGCCAACAATTATTATTTTTATTTTGAAGTTGGTTGCAGTTCGAGTTAGTCAATCCTTACTGTAACATTATTCACTTGGGATTCTGTTCAAATCCAAATGATCCATGCCATGTTCATTCAATTGAACCGACAAATTATGTTAAACAAGCGAACGTCAAAAAATTTAAAAACAATTTCAAAATTTATTTGCATATCATTTGCTTGTCCATAATGTCTGACAGCAACTGCGACTGGTGTTCCAGAAACGTGTTTGCTTCCAGACGAAATCACGGGCGATGATTGATGAGAAAAATTAGCCTTTTATAAGTGGCTTCTGTCATAAACGTATTCACACGATGTTCTACACATGTTAAGTGTTTCATTTGCATTTTATCTTAATTGGAAGACGTGCGTCAGGCCCGACGAGGTGCCGCGTATTATGAACCAACTTTTTTTTTGCTGGGTTTCTAGAATGTGTGAGAAGGGTGACTAATGCATATTAAGTGGCCTAATAATCATAACAATGGGTTGTGGCTTTAAGGCGGTTCATAAATCATGTTATGGGATATCTTCTTCGTTTCTTCTAGTTTGGGCTTGATTGAAAAGTTTTCTTTGACACTAATCAATGCTCTGGAGTGGGAAAAGCCTGTGAACCCATGCAGACGTGTGGATGAAGCTAACTGTTGTGAAATTGACTTTGGTTGTTCTCTGCAATTTTTTGTTTTGTTATTTGAAAAATCCATGATTCTTTGACAGGGTGAATTCGGGAAAAATTCCTGACATTGGTCTTGGAAAACTAATCTAATCTAATTCTTAAATGTTCCGTCTCCTGGTGCTGTCTATTAAGTTGGGAAAAATCTTTCCGATCTTGGGAAACACACTTTTGTGGTGTCAAAAGCGGTAAAGTTATCATCATTCAATAAGTCACACTTTCTACACAAAATTCGACTTTACCTATTCATCCACGTATACGGTTACCTCCCTTTCGCCTTCCCGTCTTTTGAATTGTTTGGCTATGTACAAAGCGCTACAGAGCTCGTATCTGCCAATACTATAAATCATTTGAAAGGTCTTGACATAACCTACAAAACGACGCTATGCATGATTAGTTTGGATATTACGTTCAACAGTTATAGACGTGTAAACATGGAGTTCACTAACCCCGAAAGTCGCGCTATTTTAAAGTTTTCCTTCGTTAAAGGCAAGTCCACTAGAGAAGCGCTCCGGGAGATTAATGGTGTTTTGGGGGATGGTACTCTATCACTTCGAACAGCGGAGGAATGGTTTCAACGATTCAGAGTCGGTGAAAACGACACCATGGATAAGCCAGCCGGGGGAAGACCTGTGATGAGGAATACCGATCGAATCATGGAAATCATCGAGTTAGACCGGCATGTGGCATCTCGTGACACCGCCCAGGAGATGGGAGTTAGTCACCAAACCATTCTAAACCATCTGCAGAAGGCTGGATACAAAAATAAGCTTGATGTTTGGCTGCCGCATGATTTGACGCAAAAAAAAACCTTCTGGACCGAATCAACACCTGCGATATGCTGCTGATGTGGAACGAACTCGACCCATTTTTGAAGCGGATGGTGACTTGCGAAGAAAAATGGATCACATACGACAATATCAAGCGAAAGCGGTCGCGGTTGAAGGCCGGTGAATCGTCCCAAACAGTGGCCAAGCCGAGATTGACGGACAAGACGGTTTTGGTGTGTGTTTGGTGGGATTGGAAGGGAATCATCCACTATGAGCTGATCCCATATGGTTAGACACTTAATTCTACCATCTCCTGCGAACAGTTGGACCGCTTGAAGCAGGTGATCGACCAGAAGCGTCCAGAATTTGCCAAGAGGAAGGGTGTAGTGTTCCACCAGGACAACGCCAGACCACACACTTCATTGATCATTCCAGATGATGTGACTGGATTTATGAATCACATGATTCAAAATCACATCCGTATCACTATTTATAGTGACAACGGAAACACTGATGGAGGAAAGACAATCTGCGGCGGGATGGCGGCTAACAGACCCAGGCTTAGAGGGAACCTGA
Organism: Eristalinus aeneus; assembly: GCA_955652365.1. Classification (NCBI taxonomy): domain Eukaryota; kingdom Metazoa; phylum Arthropoda; class Insecta; order Diptera; family Syrphidae; genus Eristalinus; species Eristalinus aeneus. The sequence goes on along the minus strand of OY019133.1, from coordinate 25,953,209 downwards.
CTGATAGTGACAGTTTAACCAGAGGTGGTGCCACGGGAGGTCAGGGGCCCCTGGAACTTCGGTTCCAGCCTGACCATTGCGGTAGGCCCCCTTGTGGGAGTTTCGTGGTGGCTGTGGTTTACCACAGGTAGAGAGCGGGTAGAGTCGAGGATAGTGTACTGTGCTGACTTGTCTAGCCCATTGTTTAAGCAAAACTAGGCAAGTCGGTTAGGGGACTATCCCTTCTCAGTGTGGAGTTGCATTCTCAACCGGGCGCTGCGACCCACAGAGCGGAAGAGGTTTTAGGAAGGCTTCGCATCAAACCAAGGTGGGGTGATTGCCCCTTAAGCATGATCCCAATTTGGTACTTGGGTAACTAAGGCGTTTAGTCTTGCGTTACTTACGACTCTTGGGAAAAAGGTTCCCCGTGATATAAGCCGTTAAGGCAGGTGATCACGTAAAACCAAATCCCACTTCATTGATCACTCGTCAGAAGCTACGGGAGCTCAGATGAGAGGTTAAATCACATCCACCAATTAGCCCGGACATAGCGCCAAGTGATTACCAGCTGTTCCTGTCCATGGCTCCAAGTGATTACCAGCTGTTCCTGTCCATGGCTCCAAGTGATGACCAGCTGTTCCGGTCCATGGCGAATGCCCTGTGAGGTGTGAAGTTGAATTCAAAAGAGGCTTGTGAAAAGTGGCTGTCCGAGTTCTTCGCAAATAAGGAGGAGGGCTTCTACGAGGGGGGTAGCATGAAGTTGCCGTCTAGATGGAAACAGATTAATGAACAAAACAGTGCATATTTGAACTAAATCCGATCATTGTAACACTTTTTATGGAGCATTGAATAAAGAGCAAAAAGCGGAGATATTTGACAACCTTATAGGTTACTTCAGTCTAGTGCCGCTCTAACAATTCGATACATTTTTTTAGAGAACAATGTATCTTTGTCATCGAAATGGTCTTTAATTTCGGTGATCACCTCCTCATTCGAGCAAACATTTTTTTTCCGGCGAGCATCTTTTTGATGTCTGAAAAGAGGTAGAAGTCGCTGGGGCCAGATATGGATAACTCGGTAAGTGGGGAAGCAATTCAAAGCCCAATTCGTGCAATTTGGGTATGGTAGCCAACGACTTCTGACTTGGTGCATTGTTTTGGTGAAAGAGAATTTCTTTCTTCTTCATATGGGACCATTTTCTTCCTTCAAATTAACCAATAATGCCTAATGCCATGTAGTAGTCGCTGTTGATCCTTTTGCCTTTCTCAAGACAGTCGATGAATAAAATTCCGTGGGCATCCCAAAATACAGATGTCATGAACTCGCCAGCCGACCTTTGTGTTTTCGAGCGCTTTGGGCGTGGTTCATCGCCTGCTGTCCACTCCAATGGATGCCGATTTGACTCTGGAGTGTAGTGATGGATCCATGTTTCATCCATTGCGACATACCAACACAAAAATCCCTGTTTATTTTGGCGAAACAGCGCCAACCAGCTCTCAGAACCATCGATATGATGTTGTTTTTTGGTCCATTGTGAGCAAACGCGGCACCCATTTCAAAAACAGCTTTCACATGGACAAATGTTAATGCAAAATGGTTTACATACTGCCTTCTGCTATCTTTAAGGTGCCAGCTATCTCACGCAGTTTCATTTTGCGGTTTTCCAAAACGGTTTCATGTATTTTTTTGACCTTTTCCAAAACGGTTTTATTTATTTTTTTGACCTTTTCGGGTGTAACCACCTCAATTGGCCTTCCAGAGCGTTCAGCATCGTTGGTGTTTGCACGGCCACGTTTAAAGTCAGCATACCACCGGCAAATAGTTGTTTTTGATGGAGCAGAGTCCCTGTAGCACTTTGCTGAGCTTGCACGGTATTTATTCCCATAAATGCAGTGTCTTTCGTGGAGCTTCTTATCTTAGTTTTCTCCTCGTCGATCGCTGAAATGAATCCGTAATCAAATCGAACTCCATAAGAGCACCTGCTGAACCCAACAATGAGTTTTATTGCTCTCGTGAATGCAGTAGGAGCCGACAATTTGTACTGCTGACGGCGCGTTTCGAATTATATTGCATAAAAACACGAAATCTGGTCAAAAAAAAGGTCAAATTTAGATCGATTTTTTTCGATATTTTTTTTCTTTTTTTGTTATGTTGGTACATAGGTCATAAACATATGCTTAAAGTTTCAGGTATATAGCACATTTATTATATCTGTGAGAGGCATAAAAGTTAGATGTATTTTGGGCCTCATTTTTTTAAAATATCAAAGGACAATTTCTTTGAATTTGTTTTCCGCTAAGGAGCCTCTGCCTTCCTCTGTGTACTTGAATAACTTCTCCACGCGTCAACAACTTTAAAATGTGTTCCATTAGACGATCAAACTTAAGAGACCAAAATCCTTCTCTCTCAAAACTCAACAACAGTCCACTTGTCGAATTGCTTCCGCTTGCTGTCCCGCGCCAAAAGTTCGCGTTCATCTCCCAAACAGACGTGCTGTGACGCAAAAATTATCACACTTCCAACCGACTCCACAGAGTTAGTAAACCCGTTCACAGGTACGACGTGCGTAAGATGATCTCGGTCTCTGTAAAACGTCATTTCGAATATTGACTCTGTCAAAAATGATAAGCGACCTACGAGCAGTGTAGCGAGTCAACAAGCCTCGAAGGCACCCACTCCGGAGGAGGATCTCTGTCCCGATGACCTTCATTCGAGGTAAACACGCCTCGGGCTCTTGCTTCCGCTCGCCCCGGTTGCACATATGTTCCGTGGTAAACATTCCAATCCGTCATCCACACACACAAACACACACAGGGAAGCGGGTGCTCCCCAAAATCTTGTGGGGCTTTCGCAGGTTTTAATTTGGCTGGCATTCATTTGCACTTGACTTGTGCAACCTGACGTCTTCTCGGTTAAATACGGCTTAACACGAAGTAGTCCCCAAAGGGGGTGGGGTGGGGGTGGAAGACCTGTATACACAACAACCGTATGCATACGTGCGGCAAAGGCAAATACATCATCCGCTTCCTGTTCCTGTACAAGTGCACAGTGACGCTCCTCTGGAAATACAGTGTGGCATGCGTCCCGCCCGGAGCCACCAGCCACCGCCGCCACCGCTGTCGCTTGCTCTGTAAACGAACCGAACAAACGCAATTTCATGGTGGGAATATTTGAATTCCGGGCATTTCAGCATTTCAGTGTGTAATCCCGGTTCGAATTACTTCGCAAAGTTTCTGGTAATCTTCGCACACTTGCCGATACGGGCGCACACACCGTCGTCGTGGTCGTCGTCGTCGTATTCCCTGCCGAGTGGCTGGTTACCTGTGCTGGTGGCGCCTGTGGCGTGGCGTCCTGACGCTGCTCCGTTCGCCGGTAGCTCCGAGCAAATATATGCGATATACTTGGGGGTTTGACTTGTAACAAATGCCACATTTATCTGTTTGCCATTCAGAGAGCGACAGGCGGACAGGGACACTGCTGCCGCTGTCAGTGCACACACACACGCGTGCGAGGCGTGTGTTGTTGGGTCTTAATTGTTCCTAATTAATTATATCGCTTATTCGCAATAGTTCCGGAGGGGAATTTAAATAAATCTGTCAGGTGGCACATCCACAGGCAGCCGTGCAGTTAGGCAACCCGAGCGACAGATACGAGGCATACCTGAGATATTTACTTATAATTTTATTAGTTTGGAGCGAAATGTTTCAATTGCACGAGCTGGGAGAATGAATTGTCGGTTGGAATTTGCAGCCGAAGCGCTGGTATTTTCGGGTTCACTCGGAGAAGATTTCATTGTTTGGGCGGGTTATCTTATCTCGGTGCTTAGTGTCTCGGATTTGACGAAGTGGTGATGCAAGTCGTGACGTGGGTCAAATTGGGTCTCCTTCACGCTTTCGTTTTGAGGTCGAAGAAACCGGTAAATGACGAGGAAGAGAAAAGGAGAGAAGATAGTTGCTGCCGAATGGCAAAGATTGTAATCGCTTTGGGACTCCTTATCGGTTCCATGTGGAGCTACCTTGTCTGGCTTTGATGACTACTGAGTGGAGGCTGTATTTTGTTGATTTACCGCGATTTTTTGTGGAGCGAAAAATACGGAGGTTTGAGGACTTAATCCATTTCAGTCATTGTTGTCAGACACGTTTGTGCTTCAAAAGCAGGCGGTTATTTTTTAACGGAGGAATGTTTCGTGGAATTTTTGATTAAAAATTAGTGGAAGTTTATGCAACTTGTTGGTGCAGAAAATTGAGAAATTATTTGTTGACGTAAAAAGACAGTTTAAGTAAAACGACAAGTTCCCAAAGGAAACACACAAATGTTCGAAAAACCGCCAGAAACTACACTTGTATGAAAAAAATGTGTCTCATGTCAAATTTCAATAGTTTTTGGTTGTTTTGTTCATTGCATGCACTTCACATAAACGGAACAAGAGAATTTTTGGGCTTTCGGTTTTTCTTGACGTGTGCTGTCGTTTTTTATTAGAAGATATAATGACCCAAATCCCTCTCGATTCATCTGTGATTAGCTTAAAATGCGTTTCCAAGGCATTGAATGAACATTTTCAAATATTTGGTTATCTCCCTTCCGCTTTTCTGCTCTTCATTCAATGCTTCATAAAAAGTGTTGCAGTGATCGGATTTAGTTTCAATATGCACCGTTTTGTTCGATAATCTGTTTCCATCTAGACGGCAACCCCCCTCGAAGAAGCCCTCCTCCTTATTTGCGAAGAACTCGGACAGCCACTTTTCACAAGCCTCTTTTGAATTCAACTTCACACCTCACAGGGCATTCGCCATGGACCGGAACAGCTGGTCATCACTTGGAGCCATGGACAGGAACAGCTAGTAATCACTTGGAGCCATGGACAGGAACAGCTGGTAATCACTTGGAGCCATGGACAGGAACAGCTGGTAATCACTTGGAGCCATGGACAGGAACAGCTGGTAATCACTTGGAGCCATATACGGGAACACCTGGTAATCACTTGGAGCCATGGACAGGAACAGCTGGTAATCACTTGGAGCCATGGACAGGAACAGCTGGTAATCACTTGGCGCTATGTCCGGGCTAATTGGTGGATGTGATTTAACCTCCCATCTGAGCTCCCGTAGCTTCTGACGAGTGATCAACGAAGTGTGTGGTTTGGCGTTGTCCTGGTGGAACACTACACCCTTTCTGTTGGCCAATTCTAGACGCTTTTGGTCCATCGCCTGCTTCAAGCGGTACAGTTGTTCGCAGTATATGGTAGAATTAAGTGTTTGGGTATAAGGGAGCAGTTCATAGTGGATGATTCCCTTCCACTTTAACCAAACACACAGGAAAACCTTCTTTACCGTCAATCCCGGCTTGGCCACTGTTTGGGACGATTCACCGGCCTTCAACCACGACCGTTTTCGGTTGATATTGTCCTATGTGATCCATTTTTAGTCGCCAGTCACCATCCGCTTCAAAAATGGGTCGAGTTCGTTCCGTTTCAGCAGCATATCGCAGGCGTTGATTCGGTCCAGAAGGTTGTTTTTGCGTCAAATCATGCGGCACCCAAACATCAAGCTTATTTTTTATCCAGCCTTCTGCAGATGGTTTAAAATGGTTTGGTGACTAACTCCCATCTCCTGTTCGATGTCACGAGATGCCACATGCCGGTCTAACTCGATGATTTCCATGATTCGATCGGTATTCGTCATCACAGGTCTTCCGCCGGCTGGCTTATCCATGGTGTGATTTTCGCCGGCTCTGAATCGTCGAAACAATTCCTCCGCGGTTCGAAGTGATAGAGTGCCATCTCCCAAAACAACCTTAATCTTCCGGAACGTTTCTCTAGCGGACTTGCCTATAACGAAGGAAATCTTTAAAATAGCGCCAGTTTCGGCGATAGTGAACTCCATGTTTACACGTCTATAACTGTTGAACGCAACATCCCAACTAATCATGCATAGGGTCGTTTTGTAGGTTATGTCAAGACCTTTCAAATCATGTATAGTATTGCCAGATACTGTAGCGCTTTGTATATAGCTGGAAAATTCAAAAGACAAAAAGACTGAAGGGAGATATTTGCCAACCTTATATTTTATAGCTTTTTGTTTTTGTGAAACACTTGATATGAAATCGTCCACAATACGCTGCCTTAAATCATTACCAAACTTATTAGGTGCCATTATTGAAATTTGCAAGAACACGCGAGGTTTGGTGTGTTCAAAAATATAAACGCAAGTGAGCTTGCACGTAGCTAGCTTCTTACAAGTGATCAATACAATATTACTCAGAAATAATGCGAAACTACTGCGATGCCGTGGCGTAGCGGGTAGAGTGCGACGCTCACACGCCGAGGGGTCTAAGTTCGATTCCCGGCTGAACACCTCGCATTTTTTACGGCGCCACCTCTTTCGAAATGCTGACAACACTCAAAGAGTGTCTGAGAAAAAGCTTCTCAAATTTCGCCGTTCGGAGTCGGCAAAAAACGGTATTTCCCTTCTATTCGTGAGAGAACAGTAGCGCGCACAACACGAGCAGTTGATGACCAAGCTTGGCCCTGGTCCCCCTGTGGAATGTCGCCCCAACAATTATTATTATAATCTTAATCAATGCTTGAAACCTTCATCTTGTGAATTTTTCAACTGAATCTCCATGTTTTCTTTTTCATTCTTTTGCAAGGAGTTCTGCATAATATCTTTGTTTGTACCTTTAAACAGGAGGGTTGCCTTTTATATTTCGGGATTAGATAACAAAAACAAATATTAATGATCGAAAATAGCTGTATTGTTTTTCAAAATATTCCCCATTAAGATCTTGCATATGTTTGAATCAATTGTCGAAGCACTTTTGCCACCCTAATTGAGGTATATCCAAAACATGCATTCTGAACGCATCAACCGCTCCTTGAGGTGTCGCAAAACGTTGACCTCTCATTTTATTTTTTACGTACGGGAATTAAAAGAAGATATTCGGTGCCAAGTCAGGACTGTAAGGCGGATGACTAATCAAATCAATGTTTTGAGTGCTCAAAAATGCAGTTGTTTGAGCCGATATATGAGAGCCTGCATTTTCGTGGTGAAGAGTGATCCGTCTTCGACGGTTGGTTTTCCTGATTTCTTCGAAGACAACTGACAAACAAATGTTTGTGTATCACTCAGAATTGACTGTTCAGCGTTGTTCTAGTGGTACGGTTGCGACATGTCCAGTTTTTCCGAAAAAAACAGGCGACCATTTGCTTGGAAGTGCTTCGTGCGCGAGAACATTTTGTTGGATTTAGCTCATTTTGAAACACCCATACAGTCGACTGCTGTTTACTTTCTGGCTCATAAGCGTAAACCCACGATTTATCACCTGTCGTGATGTCAAACGTGTTTCGAAGCACCGCGATCGTGTTTTCGGAGCATTTCTTTCGACCAATCGACACGAGCCTTTTTTTGAGCGATTGACAAACTGTGTGGGATCCAACTCGAACAAATTTTTTCGACGGTCAAATGTTCATGCAATATTGAATGTATGCTGGCCTCACTAATGCCTAAGGTTGTCTCAATCTCACGATAGGTCACATGACGATCTTGCAATATCAGTTGGCGCACAGCATCAATGGTTTCCGGGGCAACAACTGATTTTGGGCGACCTTCACGAAATTCGTCTTGGAGTGAACTACGTCATCGGTTCCATACCATCGATAAACACTGGTCCTTGACGGAGCCTCATCGCCAAAAAAATTGAATTAAGTTCTTCGATGCACTGTTGTTAATCCACGTCTTAAGTTGTAAAAAATAATCGCACGAAAATATTCACGATTTAATTCCTTTTTCTGGGCGAGATAAATCTTTTAAGTTACTGTAAACAACACAAACAGCGCTCGTATATCAAAACGTTCTAAGTACTTATGACCTCAAAAATGTCAAACTTTACGATAGATCTGGGAATAACCACATTGCAACAGTAGGGTTGGACAATCCCGAAATGTAGAAGACAACCTTCATAAGAAAAATAAAATTAAACCGTCTTGGACCTGACGGAAAAATTATGTACGGTGCTTAATCTTACCTGCACCTACCAAACAAGAGTGAAACACAGTAGCATTCGTGTTTCACTGTTTTTTTGGTAGGCGCAGGTAACATTCAGAACCATACACAATTTTTCCGCCAGGTCCAAGAAGGTTTTTATTAGTTTTGGCCACACGAATAGAACTGACGGTATAAGTTCAACCCTTTAAACTTGTTCATCTTCTCTTTGCTTGCTATGGAACTTTTCTTGCCCCTTCTCCATGTAAACCTCTTTCTGTTCGTTGACTTCTTATTATACAGCTCCAGAAGGGGGCATTTCACTCAGCACCTTATTCGAGTCAAACAGAACTTGCTCAGATGCCCTTGTTAGTCAAATGCCGGCGTAGATTGTCTTTGTCGTCCACGGGCTTCTATTTCTAGTTTTTTTCCACCATTTAAGTACAATAGCTGGCTTCACAAACTTCGGAGTCAGCAAAACAATTGTCTCTTTTATTCGTAAAAGAAAAGTAGCGTGCACAACGCGAATACTTGTTGAGCCAGCTGGGCCCTGGCCCCCCCGGTGAACTGTTGCGCCATCCAATTATTAAGTGCAATAGCTTATCCTGAAAGCCTAGGCTAAGATGGCGCACATTAGTGCAGAAGAACCTTAACTGGAGGCAGATAGCGAAAGATCGTCCTGGCTGGAGAGGCGTCTTGGGTGAGGCACAGTTCCACTCGGGACTGTAGCGCCACAAGAATAAGAAGAAGACAGAAAACTAAACTGGCCTTGGTAGCCTTATGCTTTTTCTGTCCATACTTCAAAGAAAGAATGAACAATTTAAACATTGCACAGAAATACTTTACCCCGTTACTGCTTCCCACCACTGTCCAATCTTAAACATGGCAGAAGGTCACTTGAAACAAAAATAATCCGCAGAAAGGTTACTTGACTGCATTTACTTCTAAGCAGAGAAGGAAAAAGGCGGAAAGCAATTGAAGAGCTTTTCGATTTTCGTTTCTCCGCTATGCGCCTCTCTCGCAGTCGTGTATTCCAGAACGTGAATACACTTGCATTCGAGTTTATCTAAATCTGACTATTCCGGGAGATTAACTGCTCAAGCAGCGTAAATTTACGTCCTACGCATCGCATCTGGGCAGATTATCTTAAACTGGGAAAATATTTGATAATTTGCTTTTATGCAGATGCAAAGTCAAACAACTGTGTGGAATTTGAAGAAGATCTACGCATTAGGGTCATCGCTATTCAAACATACTTTAGTGTTGCTTTCAGTGGTGTATTCAGAATTCAATTCAGTGAGTTTAGAAAAGGAAACGGAAAATGGAAATGACCTGTTTTCCTGTCAGGTCTTCCCTCAACTGTTTGCCAAATTTGTACACAGTCACTTGGTAGGTAAGGTCAGCTTTAGGAACACCACCATTGTACTCGTACACAATTCACATAGGCTGGGGGAAAAAATTCTGCATTTCTTCCAAAAAATGCGTCATAACACTCTCCTTACCGAACATCCATCACTCTGTGGTTTGCCACTCCAATTGACCCCCTCTTCACCACGGAGCTACAATGTGGAACTTAAGTTTTTGGATTGCGTTAAGAATCGATGACTTTCACGATTTTCGTGACTCCTTCGAATTTAGGTCTCACGGGATCGAGTAGACTCTATGATTCACATGCACATCTTATCTCACAAAGTCCAAATGAATCACGTTTCTTATCACGATATCTCGTTCGCAATCACGAGTGCAAACGAACTAAATCTGAGCGCATCTCACAATTCAATTCGAAGTCGTGATCGATTCACACGAACGAAGTTATCGATTCAACTCCCGCTCGTTTGTTGAATGCCGCAGATTTCGAAATCTCCATTCTAGGTCACAAAGTTTGATGTTATCAAACTTGTGTCGACGTTTCTTTCTCTTTAGAAAAACCCCAGATTTCCCAGATAGCTTAGAGATTGAAGCAGATAACGGTGACAGAAGTTTATTTGCGAATCTCGTATCTTACTCGTGTGAGGAAAGGAAAGGAAGCCCTGTGTGGAATTTGATTGTAAACATTTCGCGATAAGCTCATCTCCTTCTGCAAATACCGTTATCGTTAGCATCTGTACGGTGTGCTTGTGCTGGGCATTTAGCGATCAAGTACGTCCAGCTCTCTAGTCAAGCGTCGTTCATAGAAACCAACGGAAGTGCGATAAAATCATTTTCCTTAATTTATTTTTCATTTCATTTAATACAATATATTTTGTTTCTGTGGGAAGTTAGAAAAGAATAGACAAAGAAAAAATAAGTCTAGACCCTAGGCAAACAGACTAGAAGTAGACAAGTTCGATGGTTACATAAACACTGTTTTGATACAGCTTTCAATCCCAAAAGTGAGAGACCAAAAACTGAGAAAACGGAAAAGAAAATAAACAAAACGAAAGTAGACGAGAAGGAAGAGAATTGTTTTAGTGAATCTGTGTGAATGTTTTCGACGTGAGAGTTGACACAGTGTAGTGTGTGCGTACTTGGCCCAAATGGCTGGGTATAGGCAGCTACCGGCGCCGCCACCGCCTAATGCACCGCCTCCGCAGCGAGGCCCGTCAATGTATCAAATGGCGATGGCCAATCACAGTTTGGTCTATCAATCGGCGGCACACGCGTCCTCGATGCACGCACTGACCAATATTCATGGACAACGCACCGCCGGCGGCGGTGGTCAACTCAACCATCACGCACATCATCACATCATGGCGGCGGCAGCAGCTGTGGCTGCCAGCCGACAGCAACAACAGCAACACTCGCAGCACCATCAGCAGCAGCATCAACATCATCATCAGCAACAGCAGCAGCAGGCGGCAGGGCATCCCCAGCATGGCCACCTTCTGCTGAACGGGGGAGTCGTGGGCGGCCAGCATCCGCACTCGCACCCGCACCCGCACCACCATCACCATCACCACCACCACCCGGCGTCTCGGCAGATATTCGGCCAGATGCAGAGCACTATTATGCCATTAAACGTTAGTAAGTATAAAATCGAACAAAACCAGCAAATAAAACGACGACTGTGCGCTCCATGAATAGGTGATAGGACTGCTATGGCTCACGGATGGGATATTATTTGTGCGGAGTGCAGGGGTCACGGTTTGTTCTCGGGCTCGGGTGCTTACAATGCGCTCAGATGGGGCATTTTTGTGGTAACTGCGGAGACATTTTGGTTAGTTGGGGAATGTCGGTTGTACCGGTGGGTGTTTGCCGGTTTAGGGGGGACTTGGGACTCGTTTGCTGATGCCCGTTAAGTGTCGTCACATGTTGTGACTTGTGAGCTCTGACAGATGGGACTGGGGTGTGTGGAAAGTCACGTGCGGAGAACCGCCATCTCCTGGTTTTGAGGTGCAAAGTGTCGACAACTGACAGAGGTGCGATGGACTCACTAGTTGTGAGACGGAGTTCTGTAAATAAATGCGAGTTGATGGGAATTCGGAAGAAGGAATGATCGACTTGCAGATGAGAGCAGTGCTTTCGATTTAAATTTGAAACGGAAGTTTGAATGGGTTTTTGCGTTGGCCTTTTGAAAAATATGACGAACTTAGATTTGGATTTGAGCCTATTACTCCTATGTCCATGTTGATGCACTGGCCACTTCTCTTCAAACATTGCACGATGTACTGCACAGTCTGGTGATTAGATTTCTTTTGCATTTCAATGTGGCTAGAGCGAATAAAGAGCGACAGTGGAATGAGTTTGAATTGTTGAACTAGATTTTTCAACCTAAACAGTTTTTAATGCCTTGAAAGAACATTCCCTAAGGAGCAAGTTACATTTAAGCATACTTTGCTCGAATAGCTTCAACAGGGTGACTAAGGCTTGACATTTCATCGACATTTCAGACTTTGTAAAATTCTGCCTGCTTCGAATTTGAACACTTTTTTTTGAATTTTGTCTATTATGCGCACAGAATTTTTGGCATCAGCAGTTCATTGAATTGCGGCCGTCGTGTCGTAGTGGATAGAGTGTAGACATAGAGGGTCTGAGTTCGATTCCCGGCTGAACACCTCGAATTTTTCAAGGCAGCACTTCTTTCAAGCTGCTGACAACACTCAAAGAGTAATAACTGTCTAAGAAAGCTTCTCAAACTTCGCCGTTCGAAATCGGCAAATAACTGTAGGTCCCAACAAGAACACAAGATTTAAATTTTAAATAAAAAAAGGATATTTAAAAAAATCCCGAATTCTTTATTATATCGTAAAGTAGACAAGATGAGGTTATGTGTGGAATAACACATCGGCCAGATGGCCACCACGGTTTTGCTGTCACATGCGCGATCTTTTAATGAAATTTTCAATGACCGTTTTGCATAAATGCTGTGGTATTTCATTAATGCAGCGTCCAATTTCCTCTTTTAAGGCTTGAGTCGTCGTCGGCTTATTCGCATTAGCTATCGACTTCAAGAAATCTCAAAGAACAAAACTCCAATGGTGTTAAATCGCACTATCTTAGCGGCCAATTCTGGTCTCCAAAACGCGAAATAACACGACCGGGAAATGATTGATGCAGTAATTGAATTGTTTTTCTGGTTGTAAGAGATGTGGCGCCATCTTGTTGAAACCACATCGCCTCCACATTTATTTCTTTAATTTTAGGTACGAACAAATTGGTTATCATTTCATGATACCAAACACTTTTGACTGTTTGCGCTTGACCTGACTCATTTTCTTAAAAAAAAAGGTCCAATAATTCCACCAGCCCAAAATCCACACCACGGGGTGACACGTTGAGGATGCATTTGCTTCTCGTGAATCACTCGAGGATTTTCCTCGCCCCAAATGCGACAATTCTGCCTACTGACGAAGCCATCAAGATGGAAATGGGCTTCATCACCAAAGATGATTTTATCGGCAAAATCAGCATTTTCATGTTGTCTCTTCAATACCCAATTAATGAACTCCCTTCGCTGTGCAAGGTCAGCTGGCTTCAGTTCCCTAGTCAATTGAACTTTGTATGCATTAAGATGCAAATCTTTCGTCAAAATTCGCTGCATAGTGGATTTGGAAACACCAATTTGCTGAACTCGGTGTCGAATTGAGGTTGATGGAGTTTGAGCTACATCACAACGTACTGCTGCGATATTTTCCTTTGATCGACCTGTTCGAAGGCGTGTTGTTGTCTACATCAGTTACATACCCAATTTCGCAATGGGAATGCGCTGTTCATTCGTGTAGCGCTCCATTTTTATTAACCTTATACCTTCTACTAACAAACAATAATAATTGTTCAAATGTCAAACAATGACAATTCGAATGGCGCCAAATTTAAATCTTGTGTTCTTGTTGGGACACCCTTAGTTCGTTGAATTGAATCTTCTTCTAAGGGAGAGAAAATACCAAGATTTCCACTTACATTTTCCTAGATGCACTTATGCGAATAGCTAGTTAATCAGATGATGTTAAATGCACGACTTACGAAGATTCTACATTCTGAGATCCAGGTCTTCAACTCATTGGTATTCAGCAATTATTTCGATAATTCTGTCAAGTCCTTAAGGTTACTGACTGTGATGAGACCACAATGAGGCACCAACTCCATCATTTGGTTGAAAAGTGGGTCATAAATTTAATTTGATTGTCAACTTCTCTCGACCCTCGTTGAACGTTTTGCACCGCCCTGTGTTCAATAGAGTTTCCAATGCTTCGGATACAGAAGAATCACTCGACACAGAAAATGTTTAGCTTCATCGTTGAATAACGATGAATCATTAATTAAATATTTGCTTGTTTGTTAGTGGCGCCCCCTATATGTCTCGGGACTTAGTGACTTATGTGTTATGTAACAGACATCAAGCAAATCGAAAAGTATGTTTTAAGATCTTTTGAACGCATATCTCAACCGCTTATAAGGATTTGACTTGATATTAATGGCAGTATTGGCATAAGTCGCAATTTCACAAAATGTTGATCGCCAGTTTTTGTCAATTTTTCTGTCATTTGGTGGCATGCTAGAAGATGCCAGATGCTATGTAACTTGTGTTTCGATAAGATGTATAGAAGTTTAAGTTGGCAACACTGTTTTCCCTGGTTATTTGGTCAGATGTCAAGTGACTAACATTGAGTTTGGTTTGGTATTTCGAAATGACTTAGGTTATCAGGTCATAGATTCGGTGAATGAGCCCAAACCACGATTGTCGTTGTTTCCAATTTTCATAAGCGAATTGTTCAATTTTAAAGAAGTTCTGATACGTTTTTGAAATTTACTTTCCTATTTGGAACAATGATAAATTTTAATTCAATGGTGGGATAAGGTATGTTCTACTAAAACTCACTGTAAACTGACTGCTTTGAGGCCCAGGTCCACCTCTGATGGTAGTTCCATAAGAAAAAGGAGAAGAAGACGAAGAAGAAGAAGAAAAAAAACTGACTTTCTGGGTTGGTTGAATAACTTGCTACTGGTCCAAACCATGCTGCTCCAAACGTTTCGATCAACGGTGGTCTCTATAGAGCCACAATTACAGACTTGTTCATTCATTAATTGAACAAACATGATGTGCGTGAGCTGTGGTTTCAGACGGTGCAACATGTCATACAGCTCGTGCCTCACTCGGTCTGTTTAAGGAAACACTCGGTAAACGTAAAGTTTTTCATTACGGACACGTGATTCGATCTCCTAGTTAGCGTGACTTAACGCTGCTTTACTGTTTTCTGTGGTTAAATGTGAAGTCGACAGTCTTCGTCTATAAAATCGAAACAATTGACACCTTGAAGGATAACATTCGTTGCCTTCATGCCGATATACGGCTACAAATGTTGGGAAAAAATCGTCCGCCAGATTCGAATACGCCTGAACCTGTCGTGACAACCATATGCCAAAAATTTGAAATTATTTTAAATTAATAATGCCAAAACATTATCTTCCCAATGGTGGAAACTTCATATGAATTTTAAAAAATTCATATTTTTTATTCCATTTCAAAGTTCTATACCTCCAAAAAAAAACACTCATTAACATTAGTAGTACCAGGTTTTTATGTCACAAAACCTCCTCCGAAAGTACTAGAATGACCATTTTTCGCACTCCTTGAGTGACATGTAAGTAATCCAAAGCTGGTGAGGGCTACTGCTAGTGGGGGCTACTGCTAGTGGGGGCTACTGCTAGTGGGGGCTACTGCTAGTGAGGGCTACTGCTACTGGGGACTACTGCTAGTGGGGGCTACTGCTAGTGGGGCTTACTGCTAGTGGGGGCTATTGCTAGTGAGGGCTACTGCTAGTGGGGGCTACTGCTAATGGGGGCTACTGCTAGTGGGGGCTACTGCTAGTGGGGGCTACTGCTAGTGGGGACTACTGCTGGTGGGGGCTACTGCTAGTGGGGCTTACTGCTAGTGGGGGCTATTGCTAGTGAGGGCTACTGCTAGTGGGGGCTACTGCTAATGGGGGCTACTGCTAATGGGGGCTACTGCTAGTGGGGGCTACTGCTAGTGGGGACTACTGCTGGTGGGGGCTACTGCTAGTGGGGCTTACTGCTAGTGGGGGCTATTGCTAGTGAGGGCTACTGCTAGTGGGGGCTACTGCTAATGGGGGCTACTGCTAGTGGGGACTACTGCTTGTTGGGACTACTGAGGGCTACTGCTACTGGGGACTACTGCTAGTGGGGGCTACTGCTAGTGGGGCTTACTGCTAGTGGGGGCTATTGCTAGTGAGGGCTACTGCTAGTGGGGGCTACTGCTAATGGGGGCTACTGCTAATGGGGGCTACTGCTAGTGGGGGCTACTGCTAGTGGGGACTACTGCTGGTGGGGGCTACTGCTAGTGGGGCTTACTGCTAGTGGGGGCTATTGCTAGTGAGGGCTACTGCTAGTGGGGGCTACTGCTAATGGGGGCTACTGCTAATGGGGGCTACTGCTAGTGGGGGCTACTGCTAGTGGGGACTACTGCTGGTGGGGGCTACTGCTAGTGGGGCTTACTGCTAGTGGGGGCTATTGCTAGTGAGGGCTACTGCTAGTGGGGGCTACTGCTAATGGGGGCTACTGCTAGTGGGGACTACTGCTTGTTGGGACTACTGCTAGTGGGGACTACTGCTAATGGGGGCTACTGCTAGTGGGGGCTACTGCTAGTGGGGGCTACTGCTAGTGGGGGCTACTGCTAATGGGGGCTACTGCTAGTGGGGACTACTGCTTGTTGGGACTACTGCTAGTGGGGACTACTGCTTGTTGGGACTACTGCTAGTGGGGACTACTGCTAATGGGGGCTACTGCTAGTGGGGACTACTGCTTGTTGGGACTACTGCTAGTGGGGACTACTGCTTGTTGGGACTACTGCTAGTGGGGACTACTGCTAATGGGGGCTACTGCTAGTGGGGGCTACTGCTAGTGGGGGCTACTGCTAATGGGGGCTACTGCTAGTGGGGGCTACTGCTAGTGGGGACTACTGCTGGTGGGGGCTACTGCTAGTGGGGCTTACTGCTAGTGGGGGCTATTGCTAGTGAGGGCTACTGCTAGTGGGGGCTACTGCTAGTGGGGGCTACTGCTAGTGGGGGCTACTGCTAGTGGGGGCTACTGCTAGTGGGGGCTATTGCTAGTGAGGGCTACTGCTAGTGGGGGCTATTGCTAGTGAGGGCTACTGCTAGTGGGGGCTACTGCTAGTGAGGGCTACTGCTAGTGGGGCTTACTGCTAGTGGGGGCTATTGCTAGTGAGGGCTACTGCTAGTGGGGGCTACTGCTAGTGGGGGCTACTGCTAGTGGGGGCTACAGCTAGTGGGGGCTACTGCTAGTGGGGGCTACTGCTAATGGGGGCTACTGCTAGTGGGGACTACTGCTTGTTGGGACTACTGCTAGTGGGGACTACTGCTTGTTGGGACTACTGCTAGTGGGGACTACTGCTATTGGGGGCTACTGCTAGTGGGGGCTACTGCTAGTGGGGGCTACTGCTAGTGGGGGCTACTGCTAGTGGGGGCTACTGCTAATGGGGGCTACTGCTAGTGGGGACTACTGCTTGTTGGGTCTACTGCTAGTGGGGACTACTGCTTGTTGGGACTACTGCTAGTGGGGACTACTGCTAATGGGGGCTACTGCTAGTGGGGACTACTGCTTGTTGGGACTACTGCTAGTGGGGACTACTGCTTGTTGGGACTACTGCTAGTGGGGACTACTGCTAATGGGGGCTACTGCTAGTGGGGGCTACTGCTAGTGGGGGCTACTGCTAATGGGGGCTACTGCTAGTGGGGGCTACTGCTAGTGGGGACTACTGCTGGTGGGGGCTACTGCTAGTGGGGCTTACTGCTAGTGGGGGCTATTGCTAGTGAGGGCTACTGCTAGTGGAGGCTACTGCTAGTGGGGGCTACTGCTAGTGGGGGCTACTGCTAGTGGGGGCTACTGCTAGTGGGGGCTACTGCTAATGGGGGCTACTGCTAGTGGGGACTACTGCTTGTTGGGACTACTGCTAGTGGGGACTACTGCTTGTTGGGACTACTGCTAGTGGGGACTACTGCTAATGGGGGCTACTGCTAGTGGGGGCTACTGCTAGTGGGGGCTACTGCTAGTGGGGGCTACTGCTAATGGGGGCTACTGCTAGTGGGGACTACTGCTTGTTGGGACTACTGCTAGTGGGGACTACTGCTTGTTGGGACTACTGCTAGTGGGGACTACTGCTAATGGGGGCTACTGCTAGTGGGGACTACTGCTTGTTGGGACTACTGCTAGTGGGGACTACTGCTTGTTGGGACTACTGCTAGTGGGGACTACTGCTAATGGGGGCTACTGCTAGTGGGGGCTACTGCTAGTGGGGGCTACTGCTAATGGGGGCTACTGCTAGTGGGGGCTACTGCTAGTGGGGACTACTGCTGGTGGGGGCTACTGCTAGTGGGGCTTACTGCTAGTGGGGGCTATTGCTAGTGAGGGCTACTGCTAGTGGGGGCTACTGCTAGTGGGGGCTACTGCTAGTGGGGGCTACTGCTAGTGGGGGCTACTGCTAGTGGGGGCTATTGCTAGTGAGGGCTACTGCTAGTGGGGGCTACTGCTAGTGGGGGCTACTGCTAATGGGGGCTACTGCTAGTGGGGGCTACTGCTAATGGGGGCTACTGCTAGTGGGGGCTACTGCTAGTGGGGGCTACTGCTAGTGGGGGCTACTGCTAGTGGGGGCTACTGCTAGTGGGGGCTACTGCTAATGGGGGCTACTGCTAGTGGGGGCTACTGCTAGTGGGGACTACTGCTGGTGGGGGCTACTGCTAGTGGGGCTTACTGCTAGTGGGGGCTATTGCTAGTGAGGGCTACTGCTAGTGGGGGCTACTGCTAGTGGGGGCTACTGCTAGTGGGGGCTACTGCTAGTGGGGGCTACTGCTAGTGGGGGATACTTCTAGGGGGCTACCGCTGGTGGGGGTTACGGCGAATTCTATCGATTTCTATGCAGGCGGTTGGAATCCTGAAGTGAAGTTATTTAAATCGTTCATAGCCACTTTCTGCCTGAATCCGACAAAACCATGACTCTCCGAAAGCCATGGGTAAAAGTTGGCTAGGAATGATCTGCTTTTGAGTTCGTGGGTTGATCTAGCACATCTATCAATAATACTGGAACATACAGGGGGCGCCACTTACAAAAATTCCATAATCGACTTATTGAGTGATCAGTTATGAGACTCGTTGGTTGTGAACCGTCCCTACGGACTCTTCGCCTTCTACGTCTCGAAATCAACTGGACCGATTAAACCATGTGATTTGACTGCATTTTATGAATCCATGATTCAAAAATCACATCCGTAACACTTTTACAGTGTCAACGAGAGCACTGATGGAGCGAAGTGCCTTTGGCTAGATCGCGACTACCAGGATACCTTGACCAGAGGCTATATTCTGGTGCCACGGGAGTTCGGGAACCTCTGGAGTTTTGCTTTCAGCCTGACCGTGTAGTAGGTCTCTCTGTGGCAGTATCGTGGTGGTTGTGTTTTGACACCCAATATGGCGGGCAGAATCGAGGTTAGTGTACTGTGCTGACTTGTCTAGTGGTTTGTTAACCCAGAACTATACAACGCAATTAGGGGACTTTTTTCAGTGTGGAGTTGCATTCTCAACCGGGTACTGCGACCCAGACAGCGACAGAGGCTTTAGAAAAGCCTCGCTACAACCCAGAGTGGGGTGATTGTACCTTAAGTATTATCCCAATTTAGTTTTTGGGTAACGAAGGCGTCTAGTCTTACGTCATCTACGGCTCTTGGGAAAATGCACCCCGTGATATAAGCCGTTAAGGCGGGTGATGATGTAAAACCCAATCCCACATATGAACCGATAAAAATTGATATGTTGGGTGTTCTTAAGAACCGAACAGCCTCCAAATCGTTGAAATTTTAAAAAATATTTTGCGTTGTCAGGTACTTGTGTACGTTTAGAATTCTAACTCTGCAAAATTTTATCTTTTAAAGAAATCCGACTTTTTCCCCAACGCGACTATAGTTAAGCACAGTGTCTGTTAACACATAATTCAATAAGTCCCGGGGCATACATTGGGCGCCACTAACAAACAAAAATTAAGATTAAATAAATCATTTTGGTTAGTGGCGCCCCCTTTATGTCCCGGGACTTATTGAGTGATCTGTTATGTGTATGTAATGTGCTAGTGATGTGCCATTTTGACCAACAGCAGTTCATTTCAATTGTCTTACAAAGAGCATAACAAAATCGATAGTGAATCGTAGGCCGCTTTCATTCGTGAGACTGCATTGCTCAAGAAGCTAGGCTCTGATCCTCTGCGGATTGATTAAGTATACATAGCGACTGTTTTTTTGACACTCCTTTGTTTCTAAACCAAACAATTAATTGGAATTGGAGGAATTTTATATTGGACGTGAAGTTTACGTAGAAGGTGCTTTTTTTGTTTTTTGTCTGATGTTACCTTTTACCTTTAGCTATTAAACTTTACGTTAAACGTTACCTGGCAAACTTGAATCTCCTCAAACTTTCACTGAAGGAGTTTCTTAAGTCATACAGGTAGCGAGCAAGACACATAAGCAATTTGGATATGGCTTGGGGATTGAAAATTCATCATTAAACTGTTTAGAGAAAGAAAAGCGCACATATTAGGTGAATAAACAGCAAACAATTAGAATATCCACTTGCACTTCAATGCTAAACCGAAAGCTAAATCGAACACTCTCAGAAGCCGAGGATAAAATGTGCTAAGCGCAAGCACATGAATGTGCTTCTTTACTTTTTCTAGAATAGGCAACGTCTTAAATTTTTACTCAATTTTGGAAGTACAGTTGTGTTCATAAAAATAGCAGTGCTCTTCAAAAAAGTCTAATAATTTTCTATTAATTCAAATGGGTTTATTATTTCTTACAAAAATGCATACAAAAGTAAAGTATTTCAGTCTAAAAAGGTATGTCACAAAATAAATGTTGTTCATATCTTTTAACTATTTTTTTGGTCGTAGTAATATTTCGCAGTTGTTCATAAAAATATCAGTGGTTAGAATTATGCTGTGCCTAGACAATAGAACTCAATGAAACAATATGAAATCATTATCGTTTACAGCTTACCATTAGTAGTTTATAGCAAAGCCTTTGTTTTTTATGATCGCGCTACATCTTCGTGGCATTGAGTCCACCAGACTCCGACATCTCTCAATTGGTATAGCTTCCCGTGTGCCTCGCACTACCTCCCACAATTCCTTGGTGGTTTTTGATTAGGCCTCATGGACAGAATGTTTAGGTGAGAGGAGGTGAGGTGCTGGCCACTTCGTAGCGGTTATTCTATTTTTATCAAACCAAGATTTTACCCATTTTGACGTATGTTTTGGGTCATTATCTTGTTGATTATCCAAACTAGTGGCATTTCCTCCTCTGCATACGGCAGCATAACCGCTTCTAAAATTTAAACGTACCGTACCGTAGATGAGCGTCAAGATACAATGATAGGGAACATTTGTTGTGAACGAGCCCTTATTTTTTTTATTTGTTAGCCATGACATGTGTGAAAAATATTTAGTATACATCAAGTCATTGAACAGACAACATCATATTTTTTCATCGTGTTGAAAATGTTGAATTTCGTACCAGAAAGTGACGATTTGCGGAAAGCATTAATTTTTTGTTTTCATTTGAAGAAAAGTGCTGCAGTCACATCAAATGATTGTCGAGGCATATGGTGATCATGCCCTATCAGAAGCAACATGCAAAAGATGGTTTCAACGGTTCAGAAATAATGATTTTGATGTGAGAAATAAAGAACGTGGAAGACCACTAAAAAAGTTTAAAGACGCCGAATTGCAAACGATATTGGATGGAGATGACACTTTGAGTCAAAAGCAAATGGCAGCAATGTTAAATGTTGCACAACAAACAATTTCTGACCGTTTAAAAGCTATGGGAAAGATCCAAAAGTGTGGAAAATGGGTGCCACATGAATTGAATGAAAGACAGATGGAAAACAGAAAAAACACTTGTGAAATTTTGCTTCAAAGACACGAAAGAAAATCGGTTTTGCATCGGATTGTTACTGGCGATGAAAAATGGATGTATTTTAAGAATCCTAAACGGAAAAAATCATGGGTTAATCTGGGACAACCATCAACATCGACTGCAAAACCAGGTCGATGCTGTGTGTTTGGTGGGACCAGAAAGGTGTGCTGTACCACGAGCTCCTAAAATCTGGTGAAACCTGGTGAACCTGGTGAAACTGATCGCTTCCGACAACAAATGATCAATTTGAACCATGCATTGATCGAGAAACGACCAGAATGGGCCAGAAGACACGGCAAGGTAATTTTGCTCCATGACAAAGCACCTGCACACAAAGCAAAACCAGTACAGGATACAATCAAAACACTTGGCTGGGAGCAGCTACCCCACCCGCCGTATTAACCAGTCTTCCAACTACCATTTGTTTTCATCAATGGGACACGCATTGGCTGAGCAGCACTTGTATTCCTACGAGGAGGTCGAAAATTGGGCATCTGATTGGTTTGCTTTAAAAGACGAACAATTTTATTGGCGTGGTATTCACAAATTGCCAGAAAGGTGATCAAAATGTATTGAAATCAATGGCCAATACTTTGAATAAAATGTTTTTACTTTCCCATTAATAATTAGTGATCTATTTTCAAAAAAAAAAACGCACATTTCGTACTGGTATACCTGGTACTCAGCACCGTCCATTTTACCCTTGATAGGATATATAGGCCCAACCCCATTACACGAGCAACAGGCCCAAATCATTAGTTTTGCTCCTCCGAGTTTAACAGATTTAACTGTATAACGGGTATTATTTTCGTCATTCTTGGGCTTCTTACATATTCCCGACGACCCTTGGACCCACATTTTTTTTGCTTTCATCGCTCCACAGAATATTCCTCCATTTCTCCTTAGGCCAATCTTTGTGAAACTTTGCAAATGCCAATCTTTTTTGCACATGCTTTCTTGTCAAAAGCTGCACTTTTCGCGGGCTTCAAGGTTGCAGTTTATCCTCTAGAAGACGTCTTCGTACCGTCACAGCACTCACCGGAAGTTAGAGTTCATCGCTTATTTGTTTGGAGCTTATTGAAGGGCGCTCCTGTGCCATGTTCAGTCAGTTCGCTTAGCCATCACTCTTTTTGGACCGCGTGTTTCGCGCCTAGGTTTCCAGTTTAGCGCATTGCTGACCATATTCGCTGAACATCCTATGATTTGCTGGATTTAAGCATATGTTTGCCCCTCCGAACCCAATTTTTTGATCAAACTCCGCATATATTGGGTAGAATGTTTTGATCGACCCATATTTCTAACTTTAAAGTAGTTGATAAGAGACATAATAATAATTGTTGGCGCTACAGTCCAAAGGGGGACCAGGGCCTAGCTTGCTCGTCAACTACTTGTGTTGTGCGTGCTACTGTTCTCGCACGAGTAGAAGGGACCTTCAGTTTTTTGCCGACTCCGAACGGCGAGATTTGAGAAGCTGTCTTAGACATTATTGCTCTTTGAGTGTTGTCAGCAGCTCGAAAGAGGTGGTGCCTCTTTAGAAAAATTGATGTTGAGCTGGGAGTCGAACCTAGACCCTTCGGCGTGTGGGCGTCGCACTCTACCCACTACGCCACGGCGACCACAGTTGATAAGAGACAACATATACAAAAACCTTAACTTACCAAACAAGAATACACAAATATTTTTTAAACTCTAAACAACAATTTCTGAAACACTTTATGGTAAAACAAAAAAACACTGCTCTATTTTTATGAACAGGCTTCAATCAACAGATTTCAATAAATGAGTGAAAAAAGGAGAAAGTAAGCCTTTATTTTTTATTTCTGGTATGGTATCCTAGTTACCGAAAAATACAGTAAAACCGGATGTACATATGGAAAAAGGCTCTTCTTAAAAATATGTTGCTAATTATCTAAGTCGTATATCTACTACTATTTTTATGAACACAACTGTAAATAACTTTCAACATCAAAACCGGGTTGTCATAAGGCTTTCCAGAGAAATGAGGGTCGACGTGTCACCATTCAACGAGGCAAGAATCCACAAAGGAACAAAAGACTGACTCTTTCAGAAACTTCTATTGCTGACGGTCCCATTATTCCCTCGCGAGTGGAAGGGACATACAGTTCTGTGGCGACTCCGAACTGGCAGACGTTTTTTCACAAACATAATTCTTTGAGTGTTGTCGGCAACGTCGATGAAGGTGGTGCGGTGAAAAATTCGTGGTGTTCGGTGCATGAATCGAACCTGGGACTTGTTGCGTGTGAAAATCAAACTTTCCCACCATGTCGTAGTGGCCATAGGACATACATAGCTTGTCTGGATGTTCTATCATGTCAGAGTCATTTGCTATCAGAAACACCCATGTGCTCGTAGCGTGGCTATCTTCTGCAGCCACTCGCCACGGCCACCGCTACCGCCGCCATCGCTGCCGTCTGCCGTTCTCACTGCCGTCTAAGCGCGCGATGTCGACTTCCTTTGGTTCCACACCTGCCCCACGTTGTTGTTCTGCCCTCTCTTCGACGACAGCTCGCCCGTTCAAAGACACATTTAAATATTCAAGAGACTTTTACAAAATTACAGTCGTCAGGTAGATACGTAGTTAACGTAGCATCTGCGCAGCACAAAACGTATCGAAGTATTTTTTCCTTGCTTCCAGCAGGACTGGGAAACTGATGAAAATGATTGTGCAAATCCAGAGAAACGAACCTTCATTCTACGCATATAATCGAGAGCAAGAATTAGTCCTCCTAAGTTTCACGCTCTCATCCGCCTCCCTAACTCCTTCGAGTTTGACTAATTAGTCATGCATCAAGTAATCCAGATGACCTCCAGGTTGACGTCATGCTTTGCTGTGTGCAGAAGACATACGCACATTCGTTGCTGCTGTCAGCTTCGTGATAAGAAGTTGATGTGCCGTCGCCCTGTTGATTCCTCTCATCCGGACTCACAAAGCCCATGAATACTTACGTCATGCTTCATACAGACACCTGTGAATAAGACCCGATCCTTGCGACGCGTTTGAATGGCTCAAAACGTCTCATATCAAATTCAGTCTATTCCGCAGTTGAAATCAAACCAGAAAGGCATATTTTCAAAGTGTCTTCTCCTCGCAATCATTGTTTGCTCACAAAAATTTTAAACTATCGCCCACTCCCCAGCTGAATGCACAACTGAAGCGATATAAAAATAACAGCCGTCCTCCTCCCAGAGTCGCTCGCCCTCTCGTCCAAAGACCAGCGGCCAGTGGTGATGGCAGCGCCGAGCGAGAATATTCCTCTTCCTGTAAACACCCACACAACTCATGAAAATTTAACAAGGATAACACGACCCAACAATAAAGACAATAGCCACAGAGTTGTTTATCCCCAATGGAGCTTTTTGTCTTCGCAACACTAGCCACCTCCGCACAACAACAGGAACACTGAACGAACTCCAGCGTCGCGAATGTATGTCAGGCTGTGTCCCTCCTCCTCCGAAAATTTTGTGGGCAAAACAAAAAACAAAAAAACACGTACACAAACGAAGAAGAGCTGAATCTGTACAAGTCGTTGTCGACGACGGACTAAGACCCGAGGACGAACGAAAGGACGGCGGCGGCGTCATCGTCGGGAGCCAGAGCCGGTGGGGCAGCATTCAACAAGGCGCGCTCTAAAAGAAACCCTTCGTTGTTGTGCTGTCGTGTGTATCTTTTGTTTATAGCTGCGTGGCTATCTTGTGCAGCCACCCGCCACCGCCACCGCTACCGCCGCCATCGCAGCCGTCTGTCGTTCCCACTGCCGCTGCATGTCTAAGCGCGCGATGTCGACTTCCTTTTGTTCCACACCTGCCCCACGTTGTTGTTCTGCCCTTTCTTCGACGACAGCTCGCCCGTTCAAAGACACATTTAAATATTCACAGCAGATTGAGATACAGGCACGGTACACAACCTCTGCCTATTATTTATAAAAATTCCCTCCGTCCCTAGCCCGTCTCGCCCACTATTGGGTGCAAATTTTCACAAAACATCATCCAGTAGCCGCGGGCTGCTCGATGTGGGTGGATGTGTGGGGCTCTGGTTGCGCTTCCCTGCCCTAATGACTTTGCTTTTTGGAGACGACTCCTCGGAATCGTATGGAATGAATGAACAATGGGCGCATTGTTGTTGGCAAGGGAAAAGAATAAATTTAATTGAAAAAAAAGGTGCCCAACAAAAGCAACAACAACAACAACAGCACGAGTCGATTGAATAGACTCAGTTGAACTCACTCCCGCGGATGTGGGTCAAAAGTGGGTAAAGCCACAGCACACAGTCACTCGTCGAGAGTTAGTTAAGGGTGATCTTATTTCTCGCTTTGTTGGTCCCTCGCCCAGTCGGGGGCTTAAAGATTTAAGAGGACGGAGGTTGACATTTATTGGTCTGAAGACGAATGCGACCGCAGGTGCGGGGGTAAAGGTTTTCGGTTCAATTTTGTGCGGAAAGTAGGTGATGGCTGTCTGATTGAGTGCTTGCCTGGTCGGCATTTGTTGCTGAAAACTCTGCAATTATGCAACTTGCCGTGCAATCCGAGTGAGGGGCGGATCTACATATGTGCTTACAGACGGATCGCTTAAGATAAGGTCAATGCAACTCAAAGCAGAAGAAAGTTCCCCACTGTCTTCTAAATGCAATCGTGCGTTGCGTGCGATTTAACGACGAACTCTATGGGCTGTACAGCGACATGCGCTTGGTCAAGCGTCTGCGGATACAACGCTTGAGATGGCTAGGTCATGAAGAGCGTATGGACAACACTGCTGTGGCCCGAAAATTCTTCGAATCTGAGGCATTAGGACAACGCAACAGAGGAGCGTATGGACACCACTGCTCTGGCCCGAAAAGTTTTCGAATCTGAGGCATTAGGACAACACAACAGAGGAGCGTATGGACACCACTGCCCTGGCCCGAAAAGTCTTCAAATCTGAGGCATTAGGACAACGCAACAGAGGACGGCCGCTTAAGATGGCTAGACCATGTAGAGCGTATGGACACCACTGCTCCGGCCCGAAAAGTTTTTAAATCCGAGCCATTGGGACAACGCAACTAGAGGAAGACTTAGGCTAAGGTGGCGCACACAAGTGGAGAAGGACGTTAACCAACTTGGAGTGCGCAACTGGAGACAGCTGGCGAAAGATCCTGCTGGCTGGAGAGGCATCTTGGTTGAGGCCCAGGTCCACCCCGGACTGTAGCGCCACAAGAAGAAGAAGAAGAAGAATTGTGCGTTGGAGGGAAGCTATCAGGGAATAACGTCCTTAGCACATGTGATGTCGAGAATCGCGTAATTCTAGATCTGAATTATTGCCTTGAATGGCTTACATTTCCTGGTTAGGAAAGCATGCGGCGCGGTTAGTAGAGTTGCAGACATTATGGTAAATTCTGTTTGTTGGGTTTCAGCTCCGATCTTTCAGAAAAAAACATTTATTTCAAAAAACATAGAACGCACCGCTAAAAGTACTGTCCGTCGGACTACTTTTTTCAATCCACTGGTAATTAACGAACTTCCTTTTTTTTTGTTTTTGTTGGAGGTTGGGATATACTGCACTGGAGCGCTCAGGCTCCAAAACTGGTCCATTGTACTACCAGGCAATAACCTTCATTAAATGTAATTTCTTGGTTTTCCGAGGAAAAACCAAGATGCCCTTCTACGATATAGAACTTAGATTTTCGGTTGCCATCACATCAGCGCCACAAAGGCGCCACCTAATACGAACGAATGCAGGACACTGACAGAGAAAGTGCTCTGAAGTGTCTTCACCTTCTCCACAGGCGTCGCAGAATGTGACATCACTAAGAACAAGCCGACTCAGGTGCATAGCGAAGGTAAAGTGTCCCGTTAGTACGCCGACAAGTCGTCTGCACTCGTTTCTGTCTGGAGATGGCAGAAAAAACGCGGATTGCTTGCTGACGTTTAGGAGCATACGCTTGGTTACCCTGCATCCTGGAGAGTCACGCCATCTCTGGTTGTGCTGTAGGGAGATCCAACCATCGACGGAGGCCCTGACCAAGGACGCGGGTAGTACAATGGACCAGTATTTGAGTCTGAGCGCTCCAATGTAGTATTACTCAACCTCCAACAAAAAATAAAAAAAGGGACGCGGGTAGTCCAAAGGTGGGTTCGGGTCCTACGAATGCCTTTGCTGAACCTAGACTAGCTAGTTCATCGGCTGTCTCATTTACCAGGATCCTGTGATGACCCTGGACTCAGACAAGTCTGAGAGAAATCAGCCTGCCCACCAAATTAAAGAAATACTTGCATTCTTGACCTATCTTGGAAGTGGTTAAAGGGATGAGTAAATCCTTGACTGCCGCTGCAGACGCAGATACTTATTCCCTTCCACCTAATCTTCACAATATAGTTGTTGGCCATGAGGATCGCGAAGCCTTCGCCGACTCGAAATGACCTTTGACGCGAAATGACCTAAGGAGGCGTAAAGTCTGATGTAGTCGTTTTTCACGAAGGCCTCAGCTCCTGTTGGTTTGGAGTCGTGCCTGAAAATCCGACTACATTCCTTTCACGGTTCAGATTCTGACCATCCAGGACACGGGAAAAGTCAACTTTGTATAAGCGTCGCAACTGTATTATTGGCGACCTCGCATCAGACGGCATGTCCATTACTTACTCGTGTCGATTGGTCGCAAAAATGCTCAAAAATGCTCAAATGCTCGTGACAAGTAATGAATAGTGGGGAGCTTAAGGTATGGATTTCAAAATCCAGAAACGTCGAGTGTCGGGAATTTCGGCGTTTCTCAAATATAAAACTTAACACTTGAAACTTTCTTATATCAGTTGAACCCCAAAACCAAATGTGAAGCGTTCCGAATAGAGGTCGTCTTCCTCGTTGTTGAAAATGTTTCTTTTGGGCTACCATTCTCAGGATGTTCTCTTTCCGCGAATTCTGACATTTTGAAATGTTACGCTGTTTTTGCCTTTTTGGAGATTGGTGACTAAATCAAGTTTCGTTTCTGTAAACGTATATTTTTCTGCATTGAATTGTCTGATCACTCTAAGTTTGATATCATTAACCGAGGAACTAAAGTTACTTTTCTGCATGTATATTGCTGTCTTCCAATTTGCATCAAACCCTCCCTATTTATTGAATCCTAGTCCTTACTCGGACTCGCGTCCATTTGCATAGGGGGTTGATTTAAACGTTGGTCCAATGTTGCTTGCAATTCCTCATCGTCTTATTGTTTGTGGAGGTTGTTCATGTTCCTGTTTAACCCTTTGATTGCCGGGAGCCGATATATCGGCTCCTTCTACACTCGCGAGAAGTGCCAGAGCCGATATATCGGCCCGCGCCTCGTAGCGCTTTACTATTCGCATTGCGGGAGAACTCTATCTCAAAATAAATTTGTAATACGTTATAAATGATCTAATTTCACTATGAGAGAATTAAAAAAAATAGTTTTTCGTTTTAACTCTTTGTGGACGACGACCTTTTCCTATCGCTTGGAGGTACCGAAGTCTAACATAAACACCGATGGTCGCCACTCAGGCGATATTCGATCTGCGTCGTAAATCGCTGTGGATTTGGACCCTTATCGGTACTTGTCGACAGTGTTTTATATAACACAAAATAACATCGCCTAACCAACATCTGAGTATTGACGAATCATTAGTCGGCACGAAGTGTAGAACGTCGTTGATTCAATATCTGCCAAATAGAAAGCATCACAGGTGGGGTATCAAGTTTTGGATGTTGACTGATGCAGTTACCCATTACTGCTTGCCATTGTTTCGTTCTGTATTTCATCTATAATACGCAGCTTTTTGAATCATGTAAATATCGTTTCTCGTTTGGTTTTTATAAGCATTTTCCCGAACCCTTGTAAAACTGTGAAATTCGGCCGGTTTTTCTCGCATAGGCACCTCCATTTCGCCCGGCACTAAAAGGGTTAAAAAGAAATCAGGGCTTCCAAGCTTGCAACAGCGATCAGTGCAAAATTTCGCCTTTTTTTTAAATAAAAAGACAAATGCAAGGATTAAATTTTTAAACATAGTGTGCTCAAAATCTATTCACTCTCATTTTCAGTTTGCAAGTTACGCTTTCTTGGGGCCAAACAGTCGCAGTGTTTAAACATTTCTGCTTCTTTTGTTGCTAGAAATCCTCATTCCACTCGCAGCGTTATAAGCAGTCAATTTAAAATGTTTTCTCGTGAATTAAAACATTCGCGCTTATGTCTTCATAGAATCATGAGCAGCTTTAGTTAAATTTAAACAAGTTTAGAATCCCTTTCGTCAAATGTCAAAAATGTCCTACGACCTTACCGACCTCTCTGAAGTACACCACATCCCGCGAGTACCTCACACTCCATTTTTTCATAGTCTGCTTTTAGGCGATTTTCGGTAATAACAGCAATCAATCATTTGGCATTGCTCATCTGTCATTTCGGTCGCCAATACCGCCACCGTTCTAATTAAAGGTACGGTCTGTCCCATTCACATCAAATTCAAATTCTCCGCCCGCCAAAAATTCACAAAATAATACATCAAAGCCAGTCAAGTTCAGAGACAACAAAAAAAAAAACTGCCAAAGGATGCCCAGAAGTCATCGAAATAAGCATGAAAAATCAAAGAAGATGTTCTCCGTCTGTGGGAACTCATGTCCTCCCCTAATGGGACCACTCGTACACAGTTGAATATCCAGCAAGTGCCACTTAGAGCAGAAAAGGGAAATATATTGAGTACGTGATCTTCGGAATGTCCTGATGTGACCATTTCGACTAAAACTATTACATCAGGGGCAGGAAGGATGTGTCTCCGACAACGTCACGGCGTGAGTGAGTTGAAACGGAACAAGTGCCTTCTATCCGGCGTCCCCGTGAGGCAATAGTCTACACTACATCGGTTCGCCGATGGAATTTCAAATTTTCCCCATACTCCGAGGCGTGGATATGACACTCTCGGCGGTATCATTCATTTTTAATTAATTTCGCCTGAAGACGGAACCGCTCTGCCCCACCAGCGGACAGTCCCGCGACAGAGGCTGCGAGACTGTGGCTAATTTATTGAGCCCAAGATTAGGCAACAAATAACATTTTTGAGGTTAGAATTAAGCGGAATGACAAAAAAACGAGGCTCTCCCAGGCCAACTAAATAATAATGCCCGCTTTCTGATCCCCGGTCCAATGGCCAGATAAGCATCTGCCCTGCCCCGCACTCGGAACACACAGCATGGCCATCGTGTGGCACAATGCTGCAGATTCGATCTGTTTCTCTCCGTGGCGAACATTGTGTTCGGCCGGTGGCCGTGCGGGGCGGGGAGATATATTGCTTGCCAATAACTTATCCCGACAGATGAATGAGGGATTTATTCAGAAAATATGTAACCCTTTGGAGGACGACACTCCAGAGCCGGCCGGCCATCGTTCCGAAGAGAAACTTTTCACTTGACTCGCTCTCTCTTCCTCTCAGCGGCTGGCCAGCGTGTAGCCGGAGAAGTCGACAATCGTTCAAACTTAGAGATATGATGCTCCTCCACTAGCCACCACGGACGTGGCCGACGACGACGATGGCCACTCGGGCTCTGACTATGATGAGGACGATGATGATGTTTAATGGCAGAGCAGAAGTTTTTGGCCACAGGTTCCAGCGTGGTCGGTCATTGAACACGACATTACAGGTGGGCAGCGTGCACACACACGGCGAGTGGTCAAGTGCCAGCACAGAGTGTCCTCATCAACGGCGTCGCAGCCGGAGTGGACAAGAGCGTAGCCGATTGTGGTAAGGATGCAATTCCGAGCAATTAAATCACTTTGATGGTAATTTGGATTAATTCGGTGTTGTCCGATCCGGGTCGAGATACAATTAGTTTTAGAAAATGTTTGTTGCTGTGCCGGGGGGCAGCACACCCCGGCGTCTAAGCAGATTTATTGGCTCGACTCATGCAGGCTGGTGTTGCGTGCGTGTGTGTTGGGCTCTTCGATGGGACGGTTTTTTTTACTGTTTTGTTCGGATTTGGGCTGAGTGCTGGGTGCTGGGCTCCTCTGGTAAAGTTTGAAATAATGCCTGATAAAACCAATGTTCTCGTACACATAAATAACACACCACGCACAGTGGGACCCAGTCGTTGTTCGCTTTAAGGGCACTTGCCATCGACATTTATTTGGCGCCGCAGTGGTCGTCTGGGATGGTCGTGTTAGAAAATTAGTTTAAACTGGTATGCTGTGGCTGAATTTAGCCTGGTGGATAATAAGTTTGCATTGGAATCTAGTAGCTGGAGTCCTGCAGATGGCGCCACAATCGCATGAAAACTTATGCGAGAAGCCTTTTGTCAAAATTATCGGTTCTGTGAATCTTGATTTGAACGGGATGAAAAGCAGGGATATGCAGGAATTTTGAATTTTCGTCCCAGGTGGCGCCACGATCGCATGAAAATTTACTGACATGTAGTACATCACGATATGAACTTTTTGTCAGCCTAATCGGTCCTTTAAGTATTGTTCTTAACGGGTTAGGAAGTAGGGATGTGCAAGAAAATGTTTGCACTAGATGGCGCCACAATTGTATGAAAAGCTACTGCCGTGTAGTTTATCACGACAGGAGCCTTTTGTCAATCTAACCGATTCTTTAAATTTAGTTTTTGACGGATTGGAAAGTAGGGATGTGCAAGAAATTTTTCTCACCAGATGGCGCCACAATTGCATGAAAACTCATATGATTAGTCTCTTGTCAGCCTAATAGGTCATGTTAATCTGGTTATAAACGGATGGAACTCAGAAATATGCGCGAAATTTCGAATATTCGCTCAAGATGGCGCCACAATCGCATCGGCCTTGAATGCAGAGATGTTCAAGAATTATGGGAAAAAAAAATTAGAAGAGAAATTTTGAAGTTTTCGATGACTAATTCCCTTCTATTACAAGTAATGATCGCAGCCGTTGTCTGTAAGGATTGGTTTCCTGTTCGACAGGTTCTTGTTGTTTCCTCTATTTGTAAGTGTGACTCCGTTTTAAGAGCACCCTCTTTTTGTCACCAAAAAATCCAGACATCTGCAGGCTGCGACATTTGAAATATCTTTTCTAGTCAGCCCCAACCAGAAATCTCCAGGAGAAGGCAAAAAAAATCAAAAAAAACTCCCAGAAACAATGATTTTCAAAAGAATGCCCATACAAGCACTCAATTTGAGCAATTTTTCAAGTACGAATCCCACTACCGCCCCGACCATTCTTCCGATACAAAACGCCCGTCTTCCGTTGGGCCATCCGTTCCTCAAGTCCCCTGGTCGTATGTCATCAGCAAGACCCAGCAAATAGACCGCCCAGTTGAAGGAGGCAGTCCGACGTCAGCTTGTCCAGCAGTAGTCGGCACAATAAAAGAGATTAATGAATTTCCACCTGGAATAAATTATTTATGAAAAACGACAGAGGATCTATCGCGTCCGAGAGACTGCATTTGTTTCTCGGCGAGGCCTAACCAAACCGGGAAAGGTCCTAAGGCATGACGACGATGACGACGACGGGCCGACGGCGCAGCATTAGCGTGGCAAAAGAAATGCAAAAGAAGCCAAAATTATCGGGCTCATTCAACAAACTGACTTCTTTTTCCGTAAATGATTTCTTTTCCGTCCGGTTAATGCTATTTGCTGAAGGGAAACTTCAGCATGAAAAAAAGAAAGGACGTCTCGAAGAAGAAGAAACAAATTTTTATTAATATCCTTCTCCGCCTGTGCACTTACTCATGCGATGAAATACGACACACACATAGAATTACCATTTCAAATGGACAGGCAGGACGATACCTTGTTGCCGAAGGTGGTCTGTCCATCCAAAGACAGAGAGCGGGAGCGAGACGGAGTTCAAACGAATGTCTCGTGAAACGTATAATTTGCCTAAATGTGGGTATTTATGATTATTATTCCGTTCGCTTGGTCTTTCCTTGGGGGCACGAAGGATCTGTTCCTTAAGGACTGAATGAATGAAGGTGTGTGTGTGTGTGTGTGTGGTAGGAGGGTGTGTGCAGATTTTCGGTGTAACAGTTGATTTTGGAAGTCACACAAAATTTCCACCTGTTTAGAGAGAGATTTTCGGGTGATAAATGACTGGTAGTGCCGTAGCGGGGAGGCGGGGTGTGGCACAGGATTGAATGTCGTCGTTAAAATTCTATTTATCACGAGCTCAGGGACTAGCAAAGGGATGTGTTGCTTGCTTGAGGACGTCTGTGAGGCCGGTGTTTGTCGTGAGTTATGACAATGAAGTGCTCATTTTGAAATTCACTTAACTCGTTCGCCCGACAGATCGCTCATTGTCAAGACAAAGTTTGCCATGAATCCCATGATCCAAGAAAATGTATTCTGTGAGAATGGAAGCCTTAAAAACAAAACTTTCCTCAGCATCGCTTAGCCCAGCGGATGTTTGTTGAGGGCATTTGGATCTTCTGTAGAATATTCATATCACAGACCCAAACCATAAGCTCGCACATCATACCGACGATTAGGTGTGTTGCCTTAAGACATTGACCGTGGATTTGAAATTTATTCAAAATTCGTCAAAAATTTGAATTTCGATGCTCCGCTGACGTACGTGAATAAATAAGCGATTATTTTGTAATTGTTATCGCAGATGTCACACGTGTCTTTTGCGTCAGAGGAGGCGGTCCATGCCGCGGATTTAAATAAAATTACACTTGAGTCGTGCTATGGGGACCGAAAGTGGTCAGAATTGTTTGCAGTTGTGAAACAGGAGGAAGTTTCACTGTGAGTGAATAGCTCTGGTCACATATTGCGTCTTTTAAGATTTAAAACTAAAACCATTTGTTGATCATTGTTTCTGAAAAATAAATGTCTTTTGTGGAGGGGATGGCAACTCTAGCGGGCTATGAAATGTTTTAAGTTGTGAATTGACAAGTCTGACAAAAGTTGAGAGATTCAAGTCTGTCAAAAAATTTCAGTTGAGGGAGCTTAGCATGCAGACAGTCCTTTAATACATCCAGTTGCGGCACAGATGAGACGGAATTAAAGATTATCGTCCACCTTCTATGAGAGTTCTCATTGTTTTCACTCGCAAGACATTTCTGCTGTATAACTTGAGTCCGTCAATGTAAACCCTCAGCCAAGATTTTGAAAACGGTTCCTATTTCTGTGCCCTAGACAGATCAAGCAATTTATGGCTGGCTGTGTTTCATCACATTTCTACAATGTTCCTAATAGGAACGCAGAGTTTTGGAAAATTCCAAAGAAGTACAGATCGACACTCACGACTTATTCGTCGATTTAAAAGCCCCATATGACGTTGTTGATCGTGTTGAACAAGGCGAACTGCCACCACAATTTTATCGCTAGTGCAAATGTCAAGTGGGCATACAGTCTCCACTCGGCGCCTCCTGGATAGCCATCACAACACGCGTTGTGTACTGAACCAACGTATGCAGCGAACCTCTCCTCCCGAGGGTTAATAATGGGCCTGACCTTTCAGAAGGTGGGTTTTGCGTGAGGTTAACTTCTTTACCTTTTTTAAAGAAATGGTCCAGAAACCTCAACATGCATCGGAAAGGGACCGATTAACTGTTGACGACCCCAGCAAACGTTTGAAGGACAACAATTTTCAGTTTTTCATCTGCTTTTTTGCCGGGACCTTCCCATCGCACTTCCTGGATGACGGTGATGTCTGCTTTTTTCAGTCCAGGGCCTCCGTAAGTCCTTCGACTGCACGTAGTCTCTTAAGGTACCTCACATTCCACGTGCAGCCGAAGAACTTGCGAAGTCCCATTGTCAAGACAATGACTGCTACGAAGCACATATCACTGCCATCCAGGAAGTGCGATGGGATGGGCCCAGTAAAAAAACGATGAAAAACTACAATATTTACTACAGCGTTTGCTACGGAGAGAAAGCAGCGCTTATTCGGATGCGGATTTGTCGTTTGAGGTAGACTAAGGCAAAAAGTCTTTAGCTACGACCCCTTCAGCGAACACCTCATGATAATCCGCATCAAAGCTAAATTCGGGAACATCAGCCTTATTTGCGCTCACACCCCGACAGAGGAGAAGGATGACAACACCACGTATGACTCCTAGAAAGAACATATAATCCTTGAGCCAGCTACGACATCAAGAACGCTTAAAGAAGACTTCAACACTCAGTTGGAAACGAAGAACATCTTTGCTGCAGTCATCGTTATACACAGCCTGCACGACCACGCATCCGGTAAAGGACTCAGGCTGTTGGATTTCGCTTGGGCCGGAACTGTCTAAGAAAGCTTCTCAATTTTCGCCGTTCGGAGTCGACAAAGAACTGTAGGTCCCTTCTACTCGTGAGAGAACAGAAGCGCGCAAGACACGAGTAATTGATGAGCAAGCTAGGCCCTGGTCCCCCTCTGGACTGTAGCGCCAACAATTATCATTATTATTATTAATACGGAACTTTGCGGTAAGCACGCGGTTCCCTCACCTGAACATTAACAAAATCGCCTGGCGATCCCCTGATCACCGTCAACCAGATTGATCACGTTGCGATCGGAGTCAGACACTCCTCCAGTATTCTCGATGTCCGAACCTTCCGAGGTGGAAACATCGACTCGGATCATCAAATCGTTGTAGCCAAGGTAAGAGCCTGGATATCAAAAGATCAATGGAGTCGAAACAGGTCAAAAAGATTCGACGTCGGAGAGCTACAATCGCAACAGATCGCTAGGAATTTCGTCCACCGAGGCCTCCTAAAATTCCCTCAGAGTTCGACGCTGCCTGCCTGACCATTGAAGAAGACTGCGAACGTTGTCAAGAAGGCTTAAAAGAAGCTGCCACTGATGTGCAGAGTTTCACGTCACCAAACAGAAGGAACCAATGGTTTGACGACGAGAGTAGGCAAGCGCATGCAGCCAAACAAGACGCCTACAAGGCTGCATCGAACAACAAGGGCTGTTTGTGGGCTCGACGAACAGACAAGAAGGGAAGAGCACCGGCTTCTCAGAAGGCAAAAGAAGAAGCATGAAGAGCGCGCGGCCGAAGAAATGGAAAGGTGTTATGGCAGGAATGAAGTCCGAAAGTTAAGGTAAAACAACTATCCGGAGGATACAAGGTTCGGACCGAAGCCTGCCGGGATCAAAATGGACAACTCGTAGTAGAGTCGCAGTCTGTGCTGAGAATCTGGAAGGATCATTTCTGCAGACTCCTTAACGGCGATGACGGCCCAAATCCCGCTTTTAAGCAGAATGTTCTACTCGATTTGGACGATGATAGACAATCATTCCGTTCC
The DNA here is from genome assembly GCA_955652365.1 of Eristalinus aeneus. Classification (NCBI taxonomy): domain Eukaryota; kingdom Metazoa; phylum Arthropoda; class Insecta; order Diptera; family Syrphidae; genus Eristalinus; species Eristalinus aeneus. Next base: position 25,916,632 of record OY019133.1, on the reverse strand, counting down.
CCCGACTTGGACGAGGTGAAGATAGCAATATACAAGCTGAAGTCGAACAAAGCTGCTGGAGCGGACGGACTGTCCGCAGAACTATTTAAAGCAGCTGGAGATGAATTGGTTGGGCGCATACACCAGCTCATCTGTAAGATATGGTCGGAGGAAAGCATATCCGAATAGAGGAATTTCAGCGTCGTTTGACCGGTCCACAAGAAAGGAGACCTCTTTGATTGCGACAACTACCGAAGGATTAGTCTCCTCAGCATCGCGTACAATATCCTCTCTGCCTTATTGTGTGAGCGTTTGAAACTATTTGTCCATAACCTGATAGGCCCCTATCAGTGTGGTTTCAGGCCAGGAAAGTCCACAATACATCAGATCTTCACTTTACGGCAGATCCTGGAAAGAACCCAAGAAGCACAAATCGACACTCACTGCCAAATCGTTGATATTAAGGCCGCATATGGTAGTGTGCATAGAGATAAGCTATACAGTGCCATGTCTAGTTCTTGCATTCCTACTCTCTCTCTCTCATCCTCTTCAGATGACGATGGAGAACTTTCGCTGCTTCATCGAGGTCGGTAACGAACTCACCGAGGCCTTCAATGTCACAAAAAGTTTTAGACAAGGCGACGAACTGTCATGTGACTTCTTCAACATCATCCTCGAGAAGGTCCTGCTCAACTCACAAGTCAACATTAGACGCACGATCTCCCAAAAGTCAGTTCAATTGCTAGCTTATGCTGATGACATTGACGTGATTGGACAAACACAGCGAACCGTCAATGAGGCGTTTGCTGAAATTGAAGCGGAAGCGGCTAGAATGGGTCTGGCGGTAAATGAGGGCAAAACTAAGTACATGCTGTCATCAAGGAAGGACACACAGCATCGACGTCTAGGACAGAGCGTCACACTAGGCAGCAAAAACTTCGAGCTAGTCAAGGACTTCGTCTACCTCGGCTCCGCGGTAAATAGGGACAACAACATCAGTACCGAAATCAAACGCAGAATTACTCTTGCCAATCGCTGTTTCTTTGGGCTCAAAAAGCATTTGAGTAATAAGGCCCTCTCTCGAAGGACTAAGGTCGCTTTATATAAGAATTTGATCATCCCCGTCCTACTTTATGGCGCGGAATCTTGGACGTTAGCAAAGGTGGAAGAAGAAGCCCTTAGTCTCTTCGAGAGAAAAGATTTGCGTGCGATTTTTGGTTCTGTTTGCGTTGATGGCATCTGGAGGAGAAGATTTAAGAGCGACATGCGCCTGGTCAAGCGTCCACGGATACAATGATTAAGATGGCTGAACCATGTAGAGCGTATGGACACTACTGCTCCGGCCCGAAAAGTCTTTGAATTTGAGCCATTGGGACATCGCAACAGAGGACGGCCTAGACTGAAGTGGCGCACACAAGTGGAGAAGGACCTCAACTAATTGGAGTGCGGAACTGGAAGCAGCTGGGGAAAGATCGTGCTGGCTGGAGAGGCATGTTGGTTGAGGCCCAGGCCCACCCCGGACTGTAGCGCCACAAGAAGAAGAATTTCAGGTGACAATGCCAACATGAGGCATTTATAATAATACAAATAGCAATTAGATCGGGCAAGATTCGACTCTTACAGTGGATTATGTGCAATTTCTTATTTCAGTAATTCTAGGAATATTTCGACTAAACGTTTTCGTGGTTCGAAATTTTTCAAAGTTTTCTTTTTTTTTTTGCTCCGCTCAAATGCATCAAAGTTGTTAACGGAGCTCACCGGCGATTGCCTTTTTCAACTGCATCAATTCATAACAGCTCCAAGCTCGCCCACAACATTAAGAACATTATTGTCTTCGTGAATAATCAACGTTGCCACCTACATATATTCTTTTTCAAAGAGTTTAAGAAGCGCGATTACATTCAAAATCGTCTTTCAAAATTCGGTGGCTTCAATTCGGATGGCATGCAATGTCCTATTTCGTTCGTGCAGCAACCTACAACGGTAGGTGCACAAGTTCTTCTTGTACTTCTAACAAATTTTCAAGACATTGCCTTCAATTCATGGTCTGGAAGTTTTTGTCTGCCAGTTTTTGTCAATAACAGATGAAAATGTCAAGAAAGTGAAGAAAGTGATACTGAAGATGTTGGCATATTAGTTGGCTCACATCACATTTTAATCTGGTAAACTAGTGTTAGTTAAACTAGTGCACCATAAACTTTCATCAAATGCGATGAGTCTTCTCAGAATTTTATTTTTATTAAAATAATAAAGGTAAACTGAGCTAAAAACTCTTTTTAAAGAAAAGAAGCTCAGCGTGCTCAGCCAGATAAAGTTTCAAATGAGTTAAACATTCTGATACTGAAAACACATGATTATAAATTTTCAAGGACTTTTTCAGAAATTTGTTGCCTTGATTAGTAATCAAGTTACGCCATCTGTTGTAATACCACTCAAAAAACTCAACCACTCTATTATCAGCAAATTCAATAGGACTATGTTCTACATATGTGCTTACAGACTTACTCAGAGGAGAAGAAAGATCTCCACTGTCTTCTTAATGCAATCGTGCGTTGCGTGCGATTTTTGCCTGCGATTTTTGATCCTGTTTGAGTTGATGGCATCTGGAGGAGAAGATTCAACGACGAACTCTATGAGCCATACAACGACACGCGCCTGGTCAAGGGTCTACGGATACAACGCTTGAGATGGCTTGACCATGAAGAGTATATGGACACCACTACTCCGGCCCGAAAAGTCTGAGCCATTGGGACAACGCAACAGAGGACGGCCGCTTAAGATGGCTTGGCAATGTAGAGCGTATGGCCAACACTGCTCGGTCTCTGAAAGTCCTCGAATCCGAGCTATTTGTTGAACACACCAGAGGACGGTCTAGGGTAAGATCGCGCTCAAAGGTGCATAAGGACTTCAATCGACTTGAAGTGCGCAACTGGAGGCACATGGCGAGAGATCGTGCTGGCTAGAGAGACATGTTGATTGAGACCCAGGTCCACCGCCACAGAAAGAAGAAGGAGGAGGAGACTCCTGTGACTCTACTTCCTAATAGTTCGAGTATGAATTTTGACAACAGGTCAATGGGTTGTTTCTACGTCGAATGAACTTCTTTGTGTGGGCAGCTAACCTCTCTGGAAACCTTCAGTTCCTCATATTTTCCAAGGCCAAGAATATATTCAAATCCTCTGGAAACATGCAGTGCTTAATAAGTTTCGCGGATAGAATGAAAAAAATTCTAAATTGTCGTAGATGCTGTGAAACAGTCAATCGACTGTCGGTTCAAAGTCGGCTTACAACAACAGTCGGTATACAATTGCGTATGACCAAGAATCATCCTCAAAAATTTCAACAAATTACATCTTATTGGTACAACTTCCACTGTGCGGGATTCGACATCCAAACAAGAGGACAGGAAACAGGCACCCATTGCAGTCAGATTTGTCTACTTAAAGCGTTTGTCTACTTATGGAAAGTTCGGGCTTCACACTTTGAAGATAGACAAAAAGGGGAGTGGCCGTGCTAGCACCGAATTCTGACTTTAGACAGCCCATCAATCCCCTGTTCACCTATCAATGCTGCCTAAAATCTTAAAAATTAGAAATCTGAAAAAATGCAAGGAAAACCGACATCTGTCAGAAGCACCATTGCAATCCTTCGAAGTTTTTGGACGTTTATCCCAGTTTGCTTCTTTGACTTGCATACCCCTTCAGCTTGCCTAAGTCCTTCCTCGCTTTATGAATTCCTACCCTTAATTGTCATTCATTTGTCCAAAAGCTACGACTTTCAGTTTCCACTTCTTTCGAAGCCTTCTCTTCCGATACCGACATGAACTCCGAGCACCACTTAATTCCCCATTAAAACATTCCTCCCTCATTCATCTCGTGACACGGCTAATCCCTCCAGCAAATTACTTAATTTCCCTTCGCAATCGTCCCTCCTCCGGTCATCCATCGCCTGGCTCAACGCCGCCAGTGTCGTTGTCGTCGTCGCCATCGCCAGAACAAGAGCGTCGTCAATTACACAAATTCCTCTGCATTCCAACAAGTGTAATCCGAGGGCCACCACTTGGTGGCCGGGAGAAAAAAGACGACAAAACGCTCCTCTCCACTTGGTACATGCATATGTTCCTCGTCATTACTCCTCATTAAACACTTTGTTAAGCCGTGGCAGGCGAAAGGCCACCGAGGCGAGGAGGCAACAGAAAAAAACAACCAAAGGAATCCCAAATCCGCACGAATCTCTTGTCGCTCCTTGTAATGTCGTGCCACTGCAATCATCTGTACGCCCCGCGTGTGAGGTCCTCTTGTCGTCACCGTGCATGGGTGTAATCAGATTCCAGCAGCAACGCCGGCACCGCCAAGTGGCGCTCCAACTGTCGCTGGAGACAACGGTGTGTGCACCAAAGGTACCCGCTTTCTGGGTGCAAATTATTGCGTCATATACTACCGCCCCCCTCCAACCCACCCCCCGCAGAGGTTGCTGCCAAATCGACGAGTACATTACTAGCAGCCGACAAGGAGCGGAGTAAATTTAGATCTTGGCGACCGACAAATGACCAAACTTCACTACAAGTCGAATAAATCGCCGAGCGTTCAATAACTCATTTCAATTTTATTGTCGCAGCTCAATCGGGCGCCGCGCCGGTTGGGGAGGGACGGCTGAGTGCAAAGTTAAAACCTCTTTGGACTTAAATTGGCTCAAGTTGCTCGCCAGGGATTTCGCTATGAGTCCTCGGCACACACTCACCGGCCTGGCCTGCACCATCGCAGTCACCGTCATCGGCTCTGTTGTGTGAGCTCTTCTGCTGCTCTGGCCGTGTAATTGATGATCGTAATGCTTGTAGTTTGGAAACATTTTTAATAAAAAGGCTTTTTGTTGTGCGACCCTGCTTTGTTAGTTAACCTCGTCTCGGCCTCGGCGAATGTGTGCGCTCCCCGATGAGCTGCTTATTCGTGCTCCAGTGTGTTGACTTGGAAGGGAAGCGCCACTGCCGCCGTCCCAGCGAGGCTTTTATGTTTATGGCAATTGATGTTTGGTTGTCGTAAGTTTTTATTTCGGAAATTTATCATCGTGCTTGGGCGCGCGCGGGTACGGGCGGCCGGTGGGTGAACTTAAAATGGGATGTACACCATAAAATTAATAACAACACATAAATCGTTTTTTCTACGATTTCATGTTTATTACCGGCCGAGCGTCAGTGGTTGCCAACGGTTGGGGTGGCGTGACCGATGTGTGCTCCTGCTGCTACTGCTGCTTGGTATTAGCTCGGGTGGAGACGTGGCCGAAGTTGGGTGCACTTGCTATGAATTCGGGCATGGTCGCGATTGAATTAAATTGATGTCGAAATTAATGTGCGAGTTATCGGGGTTTTGGGCAACGTCAAGGATGTGTGGAATAGATTTTTGGACAATTTTAAAGAAAAGGCTTGAGTAAAAGTTCCTTTAGTGTTTTTGTTTCTTAGATTGGAGCGTGCTTAGTACCCTTAAGTGACCGGGAGTAAGGCACAGCTCGGGTCGAAGATCTAGAGGAAGAGACGGAGAGGATGTGCCGGTACACATTGGTTTCAAATGCCTGTGGATTGTGATGAGGCGGAAAAGTTGAGCTGGAAAGAGCATTCCATATTCGAGTCGTACGACTTAAGGACGGGTACCTAAACTTAACTGTGCGTTCGATGCTGAGTTTAGGATTGAATAAATGGACATTCTTGATGAGGTGTGTGTAGCGGGCAGATTCTTAAAGGGGAGTAATGCAGCTGAATAATTCATTAACCTTCATCGTTTTTTTTTGATCCTTTCTTTTTTTTTGAGGTTGGAATAAACTGCATTTGAGCGCTTAGACTCAAATACTGGTCAATTGTACTACTAGGCAGTAACTTTCATTTGATCGGTTTTCTTGGTCCGAAGAAAGATCAGAAGGCGCTTCTTTGATAAAGAGCTTAGGTTTTCAGCTCCCACCCCATCAGCGCCAAACAGCCGCCACCTGAGACGAGCAAAGACAGGACTTTGACAGAGAAAGAGCTCTGAAGTGGGTTCACCTTTTAGTTCAAGAATGACAGTCTTCCCTTAATTCGGTCGGTAGGCTGAATTCGCTAAGACTTGTCTGGGTTCCGGGTCATCACGGGATCCTGGGAAACGAAACTGCCGATGAACTAGCTAGGCTAGGTTCAGCAAAGGCATTCGTTGGTCCCGAACCCACCTCGGGATTACCCGCGTCCTTGGTCAGTGCCTCCGTCAATGGTTGGGTCTCCCTACAGCACAACCAGAGATGGCGTGACTCTCCAGGATGCAGGGTGACCAAGACTATGCTCCCAAACGTCTGCAAGAAATCCGCTTCTTTTGTGCTATCTCTAGACAGAAACGAGTGCAGACGACTTGTCGACGTACTAACGGGACACTATACCTTCGCTATGCACCTGAGTCGGCTTGGGCTTAGTGATGTCACACTCTGCGACGCCTGTGGAGAAGGTGAAGCCACTTCAGAGCACTTTCTCTGACGGTGTCCTGCTTTCGCTCGTATCAGGTAGCGCCTATTTGGCGCTGATATGGTGGGAACCGAAAATCTAAGTTTTATATCACAGAAGCGCATCTTGATTTTTCTTTGGAAAACCAACAAATAACGTTAAATGAAGGTTATTGCCTGGTAATACAATGGACCAGTATTTGAGTCTGAGTGCTCGTGTAGTTGATCCCAACATCCAACAAAAAAAAAAAAGTCTTCACCTTCTCCACATGCGTCCCAAAGAGTGCCATCACCAACCCCAAGCCGACTTCAGTGCTCAGAGAAGTCCCGTTAGTCGTCTGCACGGATTTCTATCTAGACATAGCAGAAAAGCCGAGGATTTCTTGCAAATGTTCGGGAGCATGCACTTGGTCATACCCTAACGTGGAGAGTCAAGCCATCTCTGGTTGTGCTGTTGGGAGACCCAAGCGTCGACGGAGCCCCTCACCAAGGACTCCGAACGGCAAAGTTTGAGAAGCTTTTTCTTAAACAAGAAGTACTCTGAGGGTTGTCAGCAGCTCGCAAAAGGTAGCGCCGTGAAAATTTCCAAGTGTTCAGCCAGGAATCGAACCTGGAGCATCGGCGTGTGAGTGTCGCACTCTACCCGCTACGCCACGGCGGTGGGTAGAGTTCATCTGTTCCTTGGATTAATTTGATGCACTTTTGAGTTTCAAGTTTTTTTTTATGAAATGACTTTACGAGGGTTGCCTTTTGAATTTCGGAATTAGAGAACAAAAACAAAAATTAATCATCGAAAATAGCTTTATTGTTTTTTAAGATATTCCCCATTCAGATCTCTACACATTTGTATGCGTTTGAACCAATTGTCGAAGCACTTTTGCCACTCTGATTGAGGTATCTCCAAAACACGCATCAACCGCTTCTTCAGGTGTCGAAAAACGTTGACCTCTAGTTTTATTTTTTACGTACGGGAATAAAAAGAAGTCATTCGGTACCAAGTCAGGACTATACGCCGGATGACTTATTAAATCGATGTTTTAAGTGCTCAAAAATGCAGTTGTTTGAGTCGATGTGTGAGAGCTCGCATTGTCGTGGAGAAGAGCAATCCGTCTTCGGCGGTTGGTTTTCCTGATTTCCTGGAAGACAACTGGCAAACAAATGGTTGTGTATCACTCATAATTGACTGTTCTGCATTGTTCCAGTGGTACGGTTGCGACATGTCCAGTTTCCCAGGTGACCATTTGCTTGGCAGTGCTTCGTGCGCGAGCAACTTTTGTTGGATTTCACATATACTAGTGCAATCCGCAATTACACACCCAATTTATCAGGGGTTTCACAAGAAAGCAAACGTTTCTCTTCACTGACAATTTAATCAAACTTGGAGAAACAGGGTATAAACGCTTTGTGTTTCATATGTTGATCAATGTCATGAGCCGAAAATGTGCTAGCTGTTTTAACCAGTGCATTTTAGTGCAGTTTGACCATCCACCGCAAACAGAAATACCAAAAATGGAATTATTACCACAGGGGGGCCAGGGCCTAGCTTGGTCATCAACTACTCGTGTTGTGCGCGCTATTGTTCTCTCATGAGTAGAAGGGACCTACAGTTTTTTGCCGACTCCGAACGGCGAGATTTGAGAAGCTTTCGTAGACAGTTATTACTCTTTGAGTGTGTCAGCAACTCGAAAGAGGTGGTGCCGTGAAAAATTCGAAGTGTTCAGCCGGGAATCGAACCTAGACCCTTCGGTGTGTGAGCGTCGCAATCGCCCCAATACGCCACGGCGGCCACAAAGCTAACTAAACAATTTTCAAAAAGAACATCAACAACAATTCCTTCTTCTACTTCTTCTTCTTCATCTTCTTGTTCTTCTTCTTATTCTTCTTCTTCTTCTTCTTCTTCTTCTTGTTCTTCTTCTTCTTCTTCTTCTGCTTCTTCTTCTTCTTCTTCTTCTTCTTCTTCTTCCTCTTCTTCTTCTTTCTTTTTCATTTTGTGGCACAACAGTCCGTAATGGACAACCAACACTTCATAGCCAATAATATACGCAGACGATTGTATTTAGGAAGGAGGAACAAGGAACTTAAAAGTTTTTTTGAAAATAAGGGACTGATGAGGGTTAAAGCACCTTTGATGTTTTTGTGTTTTCTTTCAAAATGTTGCTGTTCCAAATTTTCCATTTCTCCCAAAGGGTTTTTTCCTAGAATTTTCAATGCTTTGGTAATTCGAACATAAGTCTTGCCATCACTTGAAACACCAAAAAAATCGCCTTGGATCTGTACAGTTGGTCAAAATTTTTGTTCAAATTTAGACTTGCCTGAAGCGGACCCCATTTCGGCACAAAAATTGTGCCTGTCTCCCGTCTATCGGGTTTAAAGCCTTAAAAGACAATAAAGCTGGATAAGGTTTCACAGCTTTGATTCCTAAAACTACACAAGTTTCAAGTTGTATTGAATTAATATCAAATTTTGGCTACTGGGTTTTTGTTTTCCTGCAAACATTTACGCACGTTTATTTCACGCAGTTACACAAGGCAGCACAATAAAAGCTTAAGACAGGTCCTTAGATTGTTCCAATAGCTGTGCCAATTTGTGCCAATTTTAGGTCAAACCGTAGCATGCTTGTATTTGCTTGTGGAGTGTATGAAGAGGTTTGACTTTACTCAAGCCCCATAGACAGGTGTTCTTATCTACTAATAATAATAATTGTTGGCGCTACAGTCCAAAGGGGGACCAAAGCCTAGCTTGCTCATCAACTACTCGAGTTGTGCGCGCTATTGTTCTCTCACGAGTAGAAGGGACCTACAGTTTTTTGCCGACTCCGAACGGCGAGATTTGAGAAGCTTTCTAAGACAGTTATTACTCTTTGAGTGTTGTCAGAAGCTCGAAAGAGGTGGTGCCGTGAAAAATTCGAAAAATTGGTGTTGAGCTGGGAGTCGATCTTTCGGCGTGTGAGCGTCGCACTCTACGCTACTCTACGGCGACTGCTTTGCTTATCTCTTGTTTGCTTGTTTGTCTGTTTACGTGCTTTAGTGGCTCTAAAGGCAAACAAATGTACGGTTCGAATCCCCTTACTGTGGCTAGAGGTTCAGATGTCTGAATGATTCCTCATACTTTTTGGTTCATTCAAAATTAAGCTTCTTTTCTACATTCAAATTCTATTCAAAATTGCTCAGTTCTGTCATTCACGTTAACTTTTACCGTCAAAAAGTTGTTTAACCGAGTCATTCTTATGTTTTCGAAAGTCATTTTCGATAGAATGACATTCACTTATATCTGAGAGTAAATAGAAACCCACAGTCCGATGTCCAAATCCGCCGATTTCCCATTTCCAACCATCAACGCTCTCAGACTCAGTTCGCGCACAAAAGGTTTCCAACCCCAGGCACTAGTTAAGTCCCCCGATGACAAGCTCAACGATTTGAATATCACGGCCGTGTCGGTGTTGTGTTGCTGCTTGGAATGTTGCCTACAGCAGTTCACACAACCTCCGCCATCCTATCAGGCGGTGAAACGTCGGAAAGACAAACTTCAGCTCAAATGAATGCAAAAGATGGACAAAACACAATGCCAGGCAAAAAGGAAAAAGAGCGCGCAGGGAACAAAAAAGTCGAAAAACTTAAATGTTAATCATCACGACACGATATTGCACGAGCATTAAGACTTGAGACATGTTAACGTCTCCCGTGCGCGCGTCCCGGGTACGGGAAAAGTTGTTGAAGAAGCCCAAAGCGCCTGCATGCGACTGCAAGTGCTTGCCTCGATGACCCCTCCAACTCCGTTGGGGTCTAATGTCCTATTGGGACACTTAATTAAAAGTTTTTTTTCCTCCAAAAAGGAGGACTCCGCCATCCGCCCCTGCCTGTCACGGCATGGCCTTCGTGTGTAAGAAGAGGAATGTGAGGTTAGGGTGATGCATGTTTAGCACCGGATGAAGGACTGGCTTCACTGGAAACGTCATTTTGTTTGTTGAATGAATGTTTCATGCCTTTAATGCAATAAATACCAAAAAAGAAGTGCCCAGAGGTTGGGAAGAGGATCTGGGGATGACTGTGAAAACAAGCAGGCGGGAGTCAGAGACAAATATTCCATTCTCTGCTCATTAAACTTTTTTGAAACGTCAAATATCGTTTGGGCCTTAAAACAATGCCTCCGCCAGCCTGCACACACATACCCACACGTTCTTCTGCACCCGTCGGTCGCCAGGTATCTCAGGTCCTCGAGCGTCAGCGACGTGTGAGCAGAGTGTTCTTAATTGTTATAAATGTTCAGAAGATGGCAGAAGTCAAACACAATCCCCCTGCGATATCCGATGTCGGTGCATAGCCGCCTTCGACTCCCTCCCCCGTGAATCCGGCCACCGCTGGTGGGCCAACTTCCTTTGGGCCGAGTGCAGCACGACTTCAGCACTTCAGAAGGTGGAATGAAAATGTTTTAATAATACATGCGTGCTCTCGACACTTTTTGCAAAAACCGAAACCGAATAAAACGGGGGAGAAGCACGAGACAAAGACGAAAAAAAATAGAAACGGAGAATGGACGCGGTGAAGAGCACGAGTTGAAACTAGACAATGAACGGGTGGTTGTTGTGAATTTTCGGGAGTTGGTGGCCGCCTCGTGTGCCACATCTCTTCGGGGGCTTTATTAAGTTTTGTTTAATGTGCAAATCCTTTTTGTGAGAGAGTTGTGGTGAAATGAGTGGATGAATGATTAATTAACAAGAATCCAAGAATCCTGGGCTTGCATTCGAGATTTGTGAAGCGTTCCAGGTGCAGGCGGGATATGAATATGGAATGTGTGTGGGTTTTGTGGTGTCTTCTGATGTCAAAGAGAACTGTTGAATAAAGGGTGGAATTGTGAGAAGACGAGCCCTTGACGAAGGTTGGGCACATGTATTGAAGAAATTTTTCACTTTTGCCGATGCAAGGGACTTAGAGAGAAACTTGTTTTTCAAGCCTTACGCACCCTGGTCTTGTTCTTGTAATCCAACCATTTCAAAGACACGACATGCCTCCGGTATGGCGACCGGAAAATAAGTTAAATAGGAACAAATTTGCTGGAGCAAGAACCCCGTTTTGATAAATGAAATCGTCAACAGTGCTTTGCGTCGATCAACGACTATTACTGATGTCTATGGTGATAGGGCTTGGCTTTTTAATGACTTTTATTAGGTCTCAAAATTTGGAAAGATTCAATGGGGGCCCGTTTTGGGATTCTAGAACATGCTACAGAGCTATTTTCAATGGTGTTAAGAAATTAAATAAATTAAATAAGTCCAGGGACATAAAATTTAATATTCATTTTTCGATAGTGACGCAGTTTTGAATGGTCCAATGGCGATCCTTTTTGAAATTCTAGAAAATGCTGCTGAATTATTTTCAATGATGTTTATGAAAACGTTGAACCCTGTATTCACGGCAGCCACCAACGTTGACCTAATTGGTACTGGTGAAATTTTCTCTGTCTTTTAGAACATGAAGCACTGTCAGTGTAAGCCAAACGACTGCAGTAGAACACTATAATTTTGCTCCTGAATAGGTTGTAGAGCAATCATCGGAATATAAGTATGCACATGTATTTTTTACTGTGGCCACCCTCAAACGCTGAAGGTCCAGATTCGATTCCCGGCTAAACATCTCGAATTTTGCACGACACCACCTCTTTCGAATAGCTGGCAACACTCAAAAAGTAACAACTGTCTAAGAAAAAACTTCTTAAGCTTCGCCGTTCAGAGTCGAGAATAAAAAACTCTAGGTCCCTTCTACTCGTGACAGAACAGTAGTGCACACAACAAGAGTAGTTCATGAGCAAGCTAGGCCCTGGTTACCCTGCGGACTGAAGCGCGACCCAATTATTATTATTACATGTATGTAACTCTCATGGCGTGCATAAAAAAACAGAAAAAATTGAAACGAAACCATCTACGTGTGAGCAAAGCTTGCGCTTATGCAGTTTATGATCCCCGTATTTTTTATTATCTGTTCGTAGTACCGTTCAACTACAAACTGAATTTTGAAAACAACAGTTGCTTCGTTCAATAAATTCTGTGAATAGAGTTCTGCTCCAAATTGGAAGGATGGTGGAATACATTTAAATAAAAGAGAAAATATTTTTTTCGATAGCACTCTTAACAAGAGACTTTTATTCTTTTCATTTACGGAGCTGTTTTGATCTCTAAATTTAAAAATTTAAATCAAACTTTAGCAGAAGCATACCAATTTGTGGTTCCAGGACTGGCTCTGACTAGAGACTGAGCCGGGAAGGAAATGAACTCGGATTTTTATGCACTCCAAGACGATGGAGGAATCTGGAGCTGAGTACTTCGTGGAAAACGGCAACATAAGACTTCGTTTTGCGTCGGTCTTACCGGGCGAAACATTTGTGATCCTAAGGGCCACAAACTATTGCGTATAAAGTTTAATTCGTGCGATTTGTTAAGAGATGGCGTAACTTGTATAATTCAATTGTTATTATTCCATTGGAATATGCGTTGGAAAGCTTCTGAAATCGTACGTCATTTAGATATATCTGATTTATTTGGAAAGTAAACAGCAATAATTTTTTTTTTCACTCAAATATGTCGAACTTTGCGCCGGAAATTTTTTTTTTTTGCGGGAATTTCTTCATCATTGCTTTAATATGAAGAAAACTGCTGTAGAAAGTCATCGTATTTTGGTGGAAGTTTGTGGTGAGAATGCGCTAACTGAGCGACAGAATCAAAAGTGGTTTGCACAGTTTAAAACTGGGTATTATAGTTTGGAAGACGGTAAACGTCCTGGGCAGCCATAAAAGTTTGAAGATGAACAACTGAAAGCATTCCTCTAAGAAGATTGATGCCAAACACAAGAAGGGCATGCAGAATCTTAAGGTGTCACTCAAGCGACCATTTCAAAGCTTTTAAAAGCAGCTGGATAAATTGAAAAGCAAGGAAATTTGATTCCACATGAAAAAAAACCGCACGGATCACGTTATATAAACAAAAAGTTGTGAAGAATGATGGAAGGGGCAAAGTACCTGCGTCTGTAGCGACAGTCAAGGTGTGCTCAAAGTCTCACTTAACAGTCTTACTATTTTCGAGATAATACAGAAATGCAAGTCTTTCCTCGGCAGACTGAATTTGCTAAGCCTTGTCTGGGTCTTGGGACACCATGGAGTCATGGAGAATGAGATTTCCGATGGACTTGTCAGGCAAGGATTGAAAGAAGCTTTCATAGGGTCCAAATCCACATTGGGACTTCCCGTGTCTTTGGTTAGGGCTTCCATCAACGGTTGGGTCTTCTGACGGCACAGCTAGAGATGGCATGACTCTCCAGGATCGAGGCTCACTAAGCATATGCTCCCAAACGTCAGCAAGAAATCCGCAGCTTTCGCGAAATTGGAAAGACTACAGAGAACTTGTTGGCATTCAAACGGAGCGCTTCACCTTCGCTAAGCACTAAAGTGTACTTCAGCTTAGGGACGGTACCCAATTCGACGCCATTATAGGAGGTGATGCACTGCAAAACACTTTCTCTGTCAATGTCCCACCTTTGCTCCGATCAGTTGAAAGCTGTTTGTGCTTATATGGTGGGAACTGCGTTTACAGGATGCAGGCTCACTAAGCAAATCCGCGGCTTTTCCGAAATTGGAAAGACTGCAGAGAACTTGTTGGCATTCAAACGGAGCGCTTCACCTTCGCTAAGCACTAAAGTGTACTTCAGCTTAAAGACGGTACCCAATGCGACGCCTATATAGAAGGTGAAGCACTGCAGAACACTTTCTCTGTCAATGTCCCACCTTTGCTCGGATCAGTTGAAAGCTGTTTGTGCTAATATGGTGGTAACTGCGTTTACAGGATGCAGGCTCACTAAGCAAATCCGCGGCTTTTCCGAAATTGGAAAGACTGCAGAGAACTTGTTGGCATTCAAACGGGGCACTTCACCTTCGCTAAGCACTAAAGCGTACTTCAGCTTAGTAAGTGGAGACTGCAAGCAGAAGCGGACCCTTTTTTTGTTGGTGGAAACGAAAGTTAGTTAAGGGTGTCCATTTCTTAAACGAATTCACGCCTTCACCATTGAACGTGTTGTTTCCCTGTTAAAATCCACCCTCCCTCCCTTAATCTCAGCTCTCGAGCTCCCCAACACCTTCTAGAGTCATCACAGACCCAGTTGCAATTAACGAACTTCCTCAAAAAAAAAAAAAAATATATAAAAGAAATTCCAGCAATTTGGTCACACTCTGTCTCCAGTCACATTTGCGGGAACAATTTAAGTTCTTCCGCCGTCCCCACCCACTGGTTGACACTCATTCGCTTCAGATGGATCCAAGTTGTAAGTAATTTACGCACTCACTGTGAAATTGCCTCAAGATTAATTGCCGCCGAACCTGGAACACCAACGCTACAGCAACTGACAACCGCGGTGTCGATGATGGCACAGAGCTTGGGGCACCTACATAGGACCGCCTCACTATTAGCCAGGTACTGGCTCTGAGACCGACTGTGATTTGTGCCAAAACAACCGCTAAACAACTACAACTGCCGGCAACTGCAAGCCGAACAATAATTTTCCGCTATCGCATCGGAAACGGCAAGAGGACGAAGGGTGTCTGTGTTCAACGTTTTTCCTGGTTCCTTCTGCGAGGACGCCTCGAAATGGATTTCCCTTGGCCGGCCGCCTGCCACCGGCTCGAGGAAATCCAGAAGAAGAAGCGGAAAGGCCTTCTGCCTAATTTTGGACATAACACGAGGGTACACAAGTCGTCTTGGGAGTTTTCCCTACTGCCCGCTCCTGCTGCTGCTTCCGCCATTCTTGGCATGTTGACAATCGCTGCCAAGAGTTAGACAAATTTCTGTTGCACTGTTGCCATTGTGATGATGGTTATCGGGCAACCGGCGGCGGCCGGCACAAACGGACAAATAAATCATTCGGCGAACATCTGTCAAAACGTGTCTGCCAAAGTGGATGGGAAGAAGTGTTTGCGTTTGTGTGTTTTTCGCTCCGCACGGGGACGGATTGGGGATGAAGGTCCGACATGCATTATCTCCTCATCACCTTGAGGAGGTCGGCAATCGAAGAAAATGAAACAAGACTTATGCCAGCCAGTGGGGGTGGAGTCAATTATCATGCATGGGGCACGCGAGGGAGGTGCATTTGAGTTTCTGGCGGGGGTTGCATTTTGTTTCCAAGGACTTCGTGCATGTGAATGATCTATGTGCTCCCTCCTGAGCTGTGTGCTGACTGTGCTTACTTATTCTTTGTGTTTGGTTGTTCTTTCAGATGGCGAACCTATCAAGCTTCCCGACAATCTGGAGAGTCTGCCGCGGGCTGATAGCTTTCCCTCGCAGCGTCATCGATGGAACACTAATGAGGTAAGTTGATGTGCTTGTGATTGATGACAGGTTTTTCCTTTACAGTGTTTGGGCTAGGGGAAGATGGGTATTGGAGGTCGGTAAAAGTTGGCATTTTGAAAGTGATCTGTGCCTCTACACATTTGGAGATGAAAGGGAATCTTGTGGATGAGGGAAAACCATGAGAAGTGAATCAGTTTCTAGAACATCTTTGTACAAGAAAGGTTTGACTTTGGTTCCCACAGTTTGACATGTGAACAGTTACCAACCGGCCAGTGTAATCAAGAAGTTTTGTGCATTTTGAAGATATGTTTTTTTGGAGGAAATAAGTCAAGAGCGGGGAAGCCAAGTCTGCCGTTTTCTTGTTTGTTGTTAAGCATGAGCTCATACAGTTCCGAGGCGTATCCGTCACAGCTGCCTGCTTGCTTCTCAACATTGACACCTTCTTTTAACCTTAACTTTTTGATTGTTATCAAAATCCTCCCGCTCATCGAAAATGTTTAAAATTTAGACAGCAAGCCATTCTGCCATCGTCCATGTGGCAGTTTCTGACCAATGTCTGTCTGAATTTAAAATACGTTTAATCGCCCTACAGACTACAATTGACTAGGTTCTAGGTTTCCTCGCTTTCCCTGTAAAGTGCTTCATGCCGTAGTTCTCTTAAAGAGCAAGAAGCATTTTGTGGCGAACGCAGAAGCATTAAATCTGTCGACTTACAGTGGGGTGCAAAAATGAGTACATGTTTGTACTCTTTTCACTTATAATGGCATAACAATAAAAAATCAAAATTCAAATTGAAAATGAAAGAAAAACCTAATTTCTTATCCAATTTTAAACAAAAGAACTTATAATTCAACACAGAAAGCAACACATTCTAAGAAAAGCACAATAAAAACAAAACCAATTCCAATGTACTCAATTTTGCACCATGTGTCGCTCAATATCTTCTCCACAAAAATAAGAATTCATAGTTAAAATTTGAGTTACTTGGTTGGTTTCTTTATGCTTTATCTATTTTGATTTGAGATTACGTGAGGTAAGAACTTTTTTCCAGTATACTTGGGTCAATTTTTTAAACGATTATACTATTTAAGCTATTATTTCACAGCATATTAAAATAATGAAGAAATTATCAAGAGACATTGAAAATTCCATTGTGACCATGACGACGAATGGCTTTTCGACGCGAGAGATAGCTTAGCAGCTTAATATAAACCAATCGGTTGTAGTCAGAGTCCAAAAACGGCGAGGAACGTCGTCTGCAGGGCAAATCAGAGGCCGTAAAAGAAAATTAACAGAAGCGGATGCACGTCTCATGATTCTTCAGATGAAAAGAGACCAATTTTTAACACCAAAAGATGCTTGTAGTGTGTAGTGTGGTCAGACGAGTCCAAATTTAATCGTTTTCAGTCAGACAGAAAACAATATTGCTGGCGCCGTCCTGGAGAGACAATCCAAAGACACCATGTTAATGAAACAATGAAGCGTGGTGGGGGAAATGTCATGGTATAGGGCTGTTTCATGTGGTGGCCCCTTGGACCACTGCACAAAATTAATGGAATCATGAAAAAGGAAGACTATTTGAATATCTTACAAACTCATCTTCCTGTCTTTTTTTTAGATTTGAGTCCTTATCCTGAGGAAGAAATCACATGTCAAAAAGATGGCAACCCAAAGCACACGGCCAAAATCGTGAAGAAACGGCTTTCTGAGCAAAATTTTAAGTTTATCAAGTGGCCAGGGCACTAAGCATAGAAGAAGAATGGAAACGTTGTCAAGAAGCCATCAAAGATGCTGCCACTGATGTGCTGGGTTTCACGTCACCATCCAGAAGGAACCCATGGTTTGAAGACGAGTGCAAGCAAGCGCACGCAGCTAAACAAGACGCCTATAAGGCGACACTGCATCGAACAACGCTGGCTGTTCGTGAACTCTACGAACAGAGAAGAAGGGAAGAGCACCGGCTTCTCAGAAGGAAGAAGAAGGAGCATGAGAAGCGCGCGGTCGAGGAAATGGAAAGGTGCTTTGGCAGGAATGAAATCCGAACGTTTTACCGAAAGGTAAAACAGCTATCCGGAGGATACAAGGTTCGGACCAAGGCCTGGCGGGACCAAAATGGACAACTCGTAGTAGAGTCGCAGTCTGTGCTGAGAATCTGGAAGGATCATTTCTGCAGACTCCTAAACGGCGATGACGACCCAAATCCCGCTGTTAGGCAAATGTTCCACTCAATTTGGACTATGATAGACAAGCATTCCATCCCCCCGACTTAGACGAGGTGAAGATAGCAATATCCAAGCTAAAGTCGAACAAAGCTGCCGGAGCGGGCGGACTGTCCGCAGAACTATTTAAAGCAGCTGGAGATGAATTGGTTGGGCGCATGGACCAGCTCATCTGTAAGATATGGTTGGAGGAAAGCATATCCGATTAGAGGAATCTCAGCGTCGTTTGCCCGGTTCACAAAAAAGGAGACCCCTTTGACTGCACCAACTACAGAGGGATTAGTCTCCTGAACATCGCATACAAGATCCTCTCTGCCGTATTGTGTGAGCGTCTGAAACCATTTGTCCATGACCTGATACGTCCCTATCAGTGTGGTTTCAGGCCAGGGAAGTCCACAATAGACCAGATCTTCACATTACGGCAGATCCTGGAAAAGACCCAAGAAATGCAAATTGACACTCACCACCTATTCGTCGATTTCAAGGCTGCATATGACAGTGTGCATAGAGACGAGCTATACAGTGCCATGTCTAGTTTTGGCATTCCTACCAAACTCGTCAGATTGTGTAGGATGACGATAGAGAAGTCTCGCTGTTCCGTCAAGGTCGGTAACGAACTCACCGAGACCTTCAATGTCAAAAAAGATTTTAGACAAGGCGACGCAATGTCATGTGACTTCTTTAACATCGTCCTTGAGAAGGTCCTGCATAACTTACAAGTCAACATTAGAGGCACGATGCCCCAAAAGTCAGTTCAACTGCTAGCTTACGCTGATGACATCGACGTGATTGGATGAACACAGCGAGCCGTCAATGAGGCGTTTGCTGGCATTGAAGCGGAAGCGGCTAAAATGAGTCTTGCGGTAAATGAGGGCAAAACGAAGTACATGCTGTCATCAAGGAAGGACACACAACATCGACGTCTCGGACGGAGCGTCACACTGGGCAGCAGAAATTTCGAGGTAGTTAAGGACTTCGCCTACCTCTACTCCGCGGTAAACAGGGACAACAACATCAGTACCGAAATCAAACGCAGAATCACTCTTGCCAATCGCTGTTTCTTTGGGCTCAAAAGGCAATTGAGTAATAAAGCTCTCTCTCGAAGGACTAAGCTCGCTTTATATAACAGCTTGATCATCCCCGTCCTACTATATGGTGCAGAATCTTGGACGTTAGCAAAGGCGGATGAGGAAGCCCTAAGTCTTTTCGAGAGAAAAGTTTTGCGTGCGATTTTTGGTCCTGTTTGCGTTGATGGCATCTGGAGGAGAAGATTTAACAGCGACATGCGCCTGGTCAAGCGTCTACGGATGCAACGCTTAAGATGGCTAGGCCATGTGGAGCGTATGGACGCCATTGAGACAACGCAACAGAGGACGACCTAGACTAAAGTGACGCACACAAGTGGAGAAGGACCTCAACCAACTTGGAGTGCGCAACTGGAGACAGCTGGCGAAAGATCGTGCTGGCTGGAGAGGCATGTTGGTTGAGTCTCAGGTCCACCCCAGACTGTAGCGCCACAAGAAGAAGAAGAAGAAGTGGCCAGGGCAAAGTCCCGACCTCAATCCGATTGAGAATTTGTGGTCAATCGTGAAAAGATGGTTGGGACAATATCCATTAAACCCAAAAAACTTGGAAGAGGTTTGGCAGCGAGTATTTCGGGAATAGCAGAATATTCCAAAGGAAATAATAGATAAATTGGAGGAAAGTATGCCAAAATGTATCGAAAGTGTTTTACGAAATAAGGGCCTATGCACAAAATACCAAAAAAACCCTATCGGAAAAAAAGTGCAAAATTGAGTACATTGGAATTGGCTTTGTGTTTATTGTTTTTTTCTTAGAATATGTTGTTTTCTGTGTTGAATTATAAGTTGTTTTGTTTACAATTGGATAAGAAATACGATTTTTCTTTCATTTTCAATTTGAATTTTGATTTTTTTTTATTGTTATGCCATTATAAGTGCAAAGAGTACAAACATGGACTCATTTTTGCACCCCACTGTAGGTTGATATCCGTTTGTCGTGAAAAACAATGAAACTGCGCTTGAGTTGTTAAGATTGTTTTGAAAAGAGGAATATTTTGGAGGTTTGAGAAAATTCACGAAGCCAATGTGTTTGGAAATCCCCCCCCCCCTCTGTAAGCCCGTAAAAGTTGAAGAAAGATTTGCCTAAAGCAGCGAATCAGTAACAATTTTCAGAATTTCAGAATTTCCTTCGTTTTCAGAAAAGAAGAACTCCTCTCCCAAAACCTGTCGATTGCAATAAAACAATTCAGGAAACTCAAAACGGGAATGAGTTCTTGTGATCCTTTCAAGCAAACATCCTTCCTGTCCATTTAGCAAATTGATACTTATCCCTTTACATCGGAAATGCAATAAATCATTCTGTTCTCACTTCACCCTGCTGCCCACTGTGTGTTGAAAACGGGTGAAAGGCAAGCCGAAAGCGGTCTTCCTCATGCATTTACAAAGAAGTCACGCATTTTGTGTACAAATGGGAATTGGGAAAAAAATATCGGAAGTGATTGGAGTGCCAAGAAGATATGGAGAATGAGACTTTGTTTGAAAACAAAATGTTCAAATACTTTAACAATAATGCCTAAGTCTTGGTCACAATGAGATTTTCTTAAAACCTACACAAACCATTCCTGGAAGGGTCTTGTTTCCTAGAAAATTGTTTTCCTTCTCGCGAAGTGTTGCAAAACTCCGGTTGGGACATGGTCAACTACTAACTCCAGCTGGTACAGTCTTCAGTTGCGCATACGCAGTTTTCTGAAAATCTTTTCCACTTACGTGCGTTTTGTAAGAAGGTGTGTACTTTGTCCCCACTTTTGGAGGTAGCTGTTATGTTTGACCAGACTTATAGCCTAAACAGTGAACTTCGTTTTCTTTCATGCCCCGGCGCCATAAACAAAATTTGGCACATCGAGGTTTTTACAGGGGATGCGTGCACTTTCCCAAGACATCGAATTAAATTCGAAAAGCCTCAACAAACGTAACAACACACCATGCAGGTATCATCGTCATAAAATCTGATATCAAAACGCACAGGAACCTTGGAAAAACGTCCATCCATCATCGCCTGCTCCCTACAGCAAAAAATGTGTTCCATCAAGTTTTTAAAGGAGGTGCGTGCATTCAAAAATTCTTCGGCCAGAGGTATGATGTTACCTTAGACCAGACTTACAGCCTATGAAGTTTGTCGGTAAATCTGAGTTGAAAGCATTCTACTTCTTTTTTTATTTGTAAGTTTGCCGGCACTGATATTGTAGATCCTGCCTATTTCGTAGCCGATGTAGAGGAAATTCCTGACCAGTTCCTTCTGTCAGGGACGTTAATTTTGTTTGTTCTTCTCTGATCGCATATGCTACTGTGTGTATATCAGATCAGAAATCAAATTGCTTGGAATGGCGATAAGGACAAATGTGCCAGAGATTTGGTACTGTACCAAATTCCACGATAAAATGTTCCTTTGCCTTTGAGGTTTGCCTTTTCGTTTCTAAACTTCTAATCAACAACGCAGTTCTATTAGAGCTGGACAAACAAATGGCGAAAACTGTCAAAAGCGATCGATGTCGATTCGCGCATCTGTTGACATTTGTGGCCGTCTCGGTGACATCGATTGTAGCTCTGTCTGTGAAAGCTGAACTTGGGACCCTACTTAAACTGCTCTCGAGCTTAAATTCCGACAAGTGGTTCAACAAACCCCATCTCAAGTCTCAACTACAGCTTTGGATCCAAATCCGACCACAGCTCTAGTCCTATCTTGTCTCTGGATCCAATTTAGACTGTAGATGTGTTTCTAGTTTTAACTTTGACTCCATCTAGAGCTCTAAAGTGGTATAAAGCACGGTTTTGAATGGAAGCTAGGCTTTAACTAAGAACGCGGTTTTGAATGGAAGGTAGGCTTTGACTAAGAACGCGACTTCGAACGCGAGCACGACATTGACTTAGAGAACAGCGTTGACTTTGAGAACGGCTTTGACTTAAAGTATGGCTTTGAATTAAAGCACGGTTTTGACTTAAAGCACGGTTTCGACTTAGATCACGGATTTGACTTAGAGCACGGTTTTGACTTAGATCACTGATTTGACTTAGAGCACGGCTTTGACTTAGAGCACGGCTTTGACTTAGAGAACGGCTTTGTCTTAGAGCACGGTTTTGACTTAAATCACGTCTTTGTCTTAGAGAATTGGTTTGTCATAGAGCAGGGCCTTGACTTAGAGCACGGCTTTGACTAAGAGTATGATTTTGACATAGAGTTCGGCTTTGATTTAAAGCATGGTTTTGAATGGAAACTAAGCTTTGACTAAGGACGTAGTTTTGAATGGAAGGTAGGCTTTGCCTAAGAGCAGGACTTTGACTATGAGCACGACTTTGACTTAGAAAACGGTCTTGACTTAGAGAACGACTTTGACTTAAAGTATGGCTTTGAATTAGAGCACGGTTTTGACTTAAATCACGTCTTTGTCTTAGAGCATTGGTTTGTCATAGAGCAGGGCCTTGACTTGGAGCACGGATTTAACTTAGAGCACGACTTTGACTTAGAACACGGCTTTGACTTAGATCACGGCTTTGATTTAGAGAACGGCTTTGACTTAGAGCCCGGCTTTGACTTAGAGCCCGGCTTTGACTTAGAGCCCGGCTTTGACTTAGAGCCTGGCTTTGACTTAGAGCCCGGCTTTGACTTAGAGCCCGGCTTTGACTTAGAGCCCGGCTTTGACTTAGAGCCCGGCTTTGACTTAGAGCCCGGCTTTGACTTAGAGCCCGGAATTGATTAAGAGCATGGTTTTGTCTTAGAGCACGGCTTTGACTTAGAGCACGGGTTTGACTCAAAGCACGTCCTTGTCTTATAGCAGGGCTTTGACTTAAATCACGGCTTTGACCTTGAGTTTGGTTCCGAGTCTGATAGTGATTCCCGTTCAACCTCTGATTGTGCTTCTGGCTGTAAATCCGCCTGCAGCACCTGTCTGTGGAAAGGTTGTTATTGTGACTTTGTCTGTAATATAGTCTGTGGCAGGTGTTAAAGCTGCTTTCTATCTTAAACTTCAAGGTCAAACCCGCCTGTGGACCTCCAACTAAGAAACTGACTTTGGAAAAGGTTCCAGATCATTGACATTTTCTCCAAAATAAAGGACAGAGTCAAGTCTTTGTTTTCCCACATAGTGTGTGTTGAGACTAGTCTTAGCACTGTCTAGGTAGTGGAAGCCTGTCTGCAATTGTCACTACCAGATGTGTAGTCGTCAGGGTTTGTTTTCCGATGAATTGACCGTGGACATCTTCTCCATGCAGCAATTTTACACAAATCTGACTTTATTAGTCCAAAGCCCGTTCAAATTGAAACAATACCGAGATGACTTTAAGTGCTCCAGCTTACCTACATTCTCCAAAAACGCCTGCTCTCCCAAAAAACAGTCGACATCCGGAACGAAGCGAGACAGTTTAAAGGTTCATTAGCGCGCCGATGATTGCTCACTCAGCGTGTCCCCAGCACGACTCTCCTCCACCCATGACCACGTCCATTACAAATTTACCCTAGTAATAAACTTTCGTTAATCGGCATGTTTCCGCGGCCCATCCTCCCTTCGCGATAACCAAGGCTGCACTCCACCACATGTCCCGTGCGTGCGCTCCATCGTCCTACGCCGTCCCCAACGCGAGTGCGAATCTTACTGTTGTTTTTTTGTAAATCAATTCAACCGCTCCCGAGTGAATGCTTAAAAATTAAAATTCATCTTCATGGCTTGTTTAACCAAGGCACAGGGTGGCAATGAAAAAGGTGAACCCAACCAACCAACCAACCACCTTCCCGTCAGCGTTCTGACACGCAGTGTTTACCGAAAAAAAGGAACCGGGAAAACAGCAGCCAAACTGAGGGCCAAGCAAAAACCCCAACACGGGGCGGGGGGATGTATCTCCAACTGAAAACTTTCGGCGAGCAACGAATGAATTTTAATTTCACTCGTAGAAATATTTTTAGCGACTGGAATGCAATATTATCCAATAAAAAATATGTTAACCCCCCTGTCTTCTGGGGTGCCAGCGATACGGCTCTGGGAGGGGGCGATGGTGGCACGGCACAAAGTTGTGTTTGTGTTTTTCGAAAGCCACTCACCCTGCGCTCATTGGCAGCGCGTCGCTCGAGAGGCTTTTGGAGTCCGAAAAATTTTCCGCTGTTTTACTTGTAATTTAAGGGTGACCGCAAATAAAAATTTCCAGATGTAAAGTTCAACACCGTTAATGAACTGCAGCCGAAATCCAACCAGCCGCCAGCCAGCTGGCTCTGTGTCTCTGTGGTACGAGCAAGTTTACTAAATTAAAACGAAAACAAAAAGCGAAAAAAGACACCGCGCCCGAGCACACCGAGTACAAGAGACAAGCAGCGGAGCTCCGAACAGGACACTTTCGTGTCCACAGGACACGGGAAATGATAATAATAATGAAGGTAAATTCGGATATAAATAAAATTACGCAGATATTGTTACGGTTGGCGAATTCCGCCGCACTCGGAGATAAATGTGTCCGACCGCACCGGGCTGCAACTGAGGTTGAAAATTCTTTGAGGGCACGTACCTGACAAGTGCGGACGTGAAGTCGAACATAGTTCCTAATTTTTGAAGCTAACTAGTTTCTTGTCTTCTAATGCGTCAGAAATTTTTTCGTGGATTTTTCATTTAGTTAGTTTTGAATTTTACGCCAAACAGGATTTTGGTTGAGGTCCTTTTTCTCAATGCATCATGTCCAAGGAATGACAATGAAAGAAACTTTGATTATTGTCGCTTTAATTTATTCAGTCGGAAAGGGATTAAGGTGGACAAGCTTTTCAATTCCTCTACTAAAATAATTTTGGGGCACTTGGGGTTTGGAGATTTGTTCATTTTGGCTACTCGTATATCGTCGCCACCAATTTGTCGCCTAGCAACGCCTTTAAACCTCGTATGACGTTGTTTCTATTGAAGGCAGGGAAAGGTATGTGACTTCTTTGAAATTCTTGAAAAGATCGTTCATAACTTACAACTCAACACCAGAGGCACAATCTTCTAAAAGTCATCTTAACTGTTAGCGGACGCGGCCGACATTGAATGAACTCATCGCTTGCTGGCATTGAAGCGGAAGTGGCTTTAATCGGTCTGGTGGTAAATGAGGGCAAAACGAGGAACATGCTGCCGTCTAGGAAGGACACACAACATCGACGTCTCGGATGGAGCGTCACACAAGGCAACAGAAACTACCTTGGCTCCACGATTAGTAGAGACAACATCAGAAACGCAAACAAACGAAGATTAATTCTTGCTCATAGCTGCTTCTTTGGGCTCAACCGACAACTCAGCAATAGAACTCCTCTTTTGAAAGCCCGAACTTGCTATGTTGAACAGCTTGGGCATCTCAGTCCAGCTCTAATAATAATAATAATTCGAATTGTTGGCGCGACAGTCCACAGGGGGACCAGGGCCTAGCTTGCTCATCAACTACTCGTGTTGTGCGCGCTACTGTTCTCTCACCAGTAGAAGGGACCTAAAGTTTTTTGCCGACTCCGAATGGAGAAGTTTGAGAATCTTTCTTAGACGGTTATTACTCTTTGAGTATTGTCAGCAGCTCGAAAGAGGTGGTCCCGTGAAAAATGAGAGGTGTTCAGACGGGAATAGTCCCCTCGGCGTGTGAGCGTCGCACTCTACCCACTACGCCACGGCAGTCCTGCCTTACGTCGCAGAAACTTGGGAAGAACAGAACAGAAACGTGAGGAAGCCCTTAGTCTTTTCGAAGATAATTTTTGATCCTGTTTGGGTGGATTGTATTTGGATGAGAAGATTCCACGATGGACCTTGCGGGCTGCAGGCGCTGATCAAGCGTAAGTGGGATTCAACGCTTAAGGTGGCTATGTCATGTAGAACTTATAGACACAACTGCTTCGACTTTGAATCCGAGCCTTTGGGAGAACGCAACAAGTACGACCTAGGCTGAGATGATGCACAGAAGTGGACAAGGACTTTAACCAACTTGGAGAGTGAACCTCAAAAAACTTGGCATGTTGATAGAGGCCTAGGTCCACACTAACCTGCAGCGGCACACAAAGAAAAATAACTCATCGGCTGATGGTCAGGGGGCAATTTAAGCTTCTTCCTCTCCGGTTTCCGCACTACTCAGATGTATTTTACAAACTTTTCAAAAATCTCTTCAAGACAGTCGATGACTACTCTTGAGCTTGACCTGAACATTCCTTAAAAAAAGGCCCAGGAACTGAACAAAGTTAAGAATGCAATTGTGTTTTAGACATCCTTGGAGTTACACATAAAGCCGACTTATGTCAAGTCCCATCTCAACCAGGAGAGGGCTTCCTTCTCTGGCGTAAAGAAGAGCAATCCACACTAACGAAGAAATCAACAAGTAGAAAGTTATCCATCAGCTGTAACCCAATTTTTGGAAAAATCTTTAAAAATACATGGAACTGCAACAGTCGTCTATCGCAGTGAAGTCGATCCAAGAACTCCCTGCTAAGCTTGACGCCCTCGACACAAGCATGATGCCCTCGACACTCGTTTAAGTGATGGCGAACCGAAATGGTACCCCAATTCCTCTGCATGAGATTGAATAAAAGCAAGATGGCCTTACCGAAGCCTATTTTTAGTTCTTCACTTCCAATATGTTGTTTTACAACTTTCACTTTATGCTCATTAGTCGGCTCCCGTTCAGCTGCTCCCCGGCGAAGGCCTCATTTACTTTTCCAATTTCAGACCGCGTCCCACCCGCCATTCGGTTTTAGTTTCATTTGCCGCCGTCAATAAAAACAAAGCAACAACCACTGCGCACTTCACACCGCTATGGCATAAATCACGCAACGCAAATCTGAGAAAACCCCCAGTGAGCCCAAAACTACCAGCCATCAACTATACGGCCACTGCGGACGGGCATTTCTATTAAAGACGGTGGATCCTTCAAAAACGATTCAAATCAAAATCGGGCCTATGGCCTCCTCCCCCCCCCCACTCGGAGCAGCCAGCCATCGTCGGAGATACACTGCGAACCGAAATAAACCAAGGAAACCGCACGAATTTATTTCGCAAACAAATCATTTATTTAAAGGACTCGGTCATAAAAATGTACATAAATATTTTGGTTTCCCTTTCATGGGGCACGACACGAATGAGAGTGAGTGGTAGTGGCAGCAGCCGCAGCAGCAGCACAGCCAGCATCGGTAACCACCGTCAGCAGAGATTCATATTCCGAAATGCGATGGGAATGTGCGCTCGCTTTGGAAACACAGGACCACGGCCACCGGCGAGGAAGAGGATGATGATGACGATGGCGAGATGGCGATGGATGGCGACGACGTGGACCGAGATGGTATCGTCATCGTGCACGCCGCCAGGGCAGCCCTAGATTCGGCGATGGTGTTCGATTTCATTTATTATGCTCTGAGAACATTAGGAGTTTGAAATTTCTGCTGATTTCTTGTAACATTCCTCAAAAAAAAAAAAAAAAAGGCCCAGGACCCGTAGGTTTTTTTTTCCTCTAAGAACGGTTGTCTTTGAGATGTCCTTCGAGTGTTGTGGAGTACATCTGCTTACACTTACTCCACTTGAGTTGAATTTATTCACTTCAGCGATAAATTATTCAGCTGAAGTGAAATCAAAAATATGGCGGGGACGGACATCGGGTGGAGATATGTAAATCCTTTTCGTGCGTAGGCAGATGGATGACATCGATATTGGTTTCCAGGAATCGCATTATTCTCCGCTGAGTTCATTTGAAATTTAAGGATTCGCTTTGCATTCAGTGGATCTGTCATTTAATTTTGATGGATGCTGCTCCGCACGCGTGTGAAGCGATTGTTTACGATGCTTAAGCCAACAAGCGTTGGCGTTTGAGGACGTAATAATTTGCGTTATTGTTTCTCGACATTGTTATGTCGCAATCTTCTATTGATGAGTCCTTTCGAGGGCAATTTAAGTCAGTATGGAATCACATATGAGGACGAATCTCTTTTTCATGCATAAGTGGAAAAATTTGCTGAATGGGGCTTGGAGACAAGATGTTTCAGTGGAGTTGCTCCAATTTATTCAGGTTCTACAGACTTCACCAAAATTGTTGTCGAAGAGTGTTGGGACAATTTTCCAAGATCCCGAATTGCTGAGCGTTCGTTTGAAAATATCAGTTGGTGACCTAAAGTTTTAACCTTTTTATTGGCATCCATTACGATTTGGTAACAAATTAAGGGTCTTCGGACACTGACGATCTCCTGCAACCTTTTCGGATGTCAAACACGACCAACTTTAACTTACTTTGCTTGTTAAGTAGCATAGTTCGCTGTGTAAAGTGCTCTTCGCAACAATACTGCCCGTTGAGAAGAATTGCTCGCCAAGTAGCATGGATCGTCGGGAAACTTTGCTCGTCGAGGGGCATTGGTCGTCAAAAAGTATTCCTTGTCGAGAAATATTGATCGTCGAGGAGCATTGCTTGTCAAGGGTTATGCGTCTTATGCATTGCTCGTCAAGGATCGTTGATTGTCGAAGGACGTTGATCGTTGAGAAGTGTTGCTCGTCGACCAGCATTGGACATCGAGGAGCATTGCTTGTCGAGGGCATGCGTTGGGGAGCATTGTTCGTAGAGTAGCATTGTTCGTCGAGAAATATTGCTCGTCGAGTAACATTGCTCATCGAGTAGCATTGCTCGTCAAGAAGCATTGCTCGTCGACTAGCATTGCTCGTCGAGAAGCATTGCTCGTTGACTAGCATTGCTCGTCGAGAAGCATTGTTCGTCCAGGAGCACTGCTCGTCCAGGAGCACTGCTCGTCCAGGAGCACTGCTCGTCAAGTAGCATTAATCGTCAAAGAGAATTGCTCTTCAAGAAGCATTGCTCGTCAAGGAGCATTGCTCGTCGAGGAGCACTGCTCGTCGAGTAGCATTGATTGTCCAAGAGCATTGCTCGTCGACTAGCATTGCTCGCCGAGAAGCACTGGTCGTCGAGTAGCAGTGCTCGTCGAGTAGCATTGCTCGTCGAGTAGCATTGCTCGTCGAGTAGCATTGCTCGTCGAGTAGCATTGCTCGTCGAGTAGCATTGCTCGTCGAGTAGCATTGCTCGTCGAGTAGCATTGCTCGTCGAGTAGCATTGCTCGTCGAGTAGCATTGCTCGTCGAGTAGCATTGCTCGTCGAGTAGCATTGCTCGTCGAGAAGCATTGCTCGCCCAGGAGCACTGCTCGTCGATTAGCATTAATCGTCAAAGAGCATTGCTCTTCAAGAAGCATTACTCGTCGAGTAGCATTGATCGTCGAGAAGAGATCGTCGAAAAGCATTGGTCGTGGAGGAGCACTATTCGTTGAGAAACTTTACTCGTCGAGAAGCATTGCTCGTTGAGGACCATTGCTCGTCGACTAACGTTGTTCGTCGTGGAGCCTTGCTCACCGATTAGAATTGCCTGCAAAGCATAATTGTTCGTAAAGAAAAGTTGCTCATCAAGTCGAACAATGTTAGTGTCCTCCACCTTAGTGTCCTTACACCTTACCACTTACCATACCTGAGTTGAGGGGATAAAGCACCGCCTTCGAAATGGGTCACTCTTGTGACCGTTCTGTCATCCGTCTTCAATCCATCAGTCACACAAACTCACAATATTTCTTGAACGAAAACTTATCCATCATTCAAAACAGTTCCTGTTCCACTTTAAGTGTCATCATTATTATATTCATTACGTGCCGTCTTGTGGCTCACCAGGTCGCTTCCCAAACAAGGGAAGCACCTCCGGACACACACTCCTGGGCTCCCTTTTTGACCGCTGTCCAAATATTGGTTGCCACTGTCAGGACATATAAAA
Source organism: Eristalinus aeneus (assembly GCA_955652365.1). NCBI lineage: Eukaryota > Metazoa > Arthropoda > Insecta > Diptera > Syrphidae > Eristalinus > Eristalinus aeneus. The sequence goes on along the minus strand of OY019133.1, from coordinate 25,886,851 downwards.
TTCGATCCTAATTTGTGTCGCCTCCCCTCTCAGTCAAGCCTCTGCTCCTTGGAAGCTTTTCAAAAAATAATAACGATAATAAATTATAGTGAACAAAAAAACGAAGACTCCCCAAGACACTGTGTGTGCCCATGGCCACAGGCACAAGATGAAATGTTCATTCTGCGAACTTAACCTCTTAAGCGCCACAGATAGTTACCCGTTATTGAATTAGCATAATAAATGCCCCAAGGTAGGCAGCCTTCCAATTTCTGTCCCGCTTCACATGTCCCATCCAGCAAAAACCGAAAAAATGCAAAAATATGCTGAGTTCCGAAAGAAGTTAAGTTATTCACGTATCATTCCGTCCGCCCGTCCATCCGGGCCACCGCACCACCGCACGACACACAATGGAATGAAAATTCAAGATGCGCCTTGACAACTGTGCGCCATGTGAACAGCAGCGGCGGTGGCGGCAACGTCGTGTGTGCACGAACGTCTTGCATCCAATTGGCAGTGAATTTGCTCTCCTTGGACCGAGCACAAGTCACAGATCTCGGAGAAATCGGAGGAGGTGCGGTGAACAATGACGGCGTTGGCGAGAGAAAAAAAAACTCGGCAGATAAACCAAACAGCAGGTCCCGCACACGAAACAAGTCTGATAGGACACCACTAAGTGACTGCTGGAGACTTCCTTGAGACGGGCGCCCACCTCTGCTTCGGTTCTTGGCTGATGGGAGTCGAGTCGGACGGCTATTCGACTGGAAATCGGTTGCTTTTGTCTGCCCGCACCACACGGAGTGAGAGGCAAAGACTTCGAGGTTGTTTGCGGTGAGAGGACATGAGTGCACGCAGGCTTCGCAATGCCCAGGGAAATTCAGTTCAAACCTTTGGCTGAATAATTTTTTTGCTAGTTGATCCTATTTGGAGGTGTGCAGCAGGATCTTTTGAAGAAGAAGAAAAAGTGTCCGTTGAGTCGTGAGAATTTTCGCAGTCAAACTGGAGGAATGCAGGGAATTAAGTCAGGATGCACTCACTGTTTTTCGAGAGGTATAGAACTTTGAAATGAAAAAAAGCTAAGATGCCTTTTTTCAAATTGACATGAAAATTTCTTCATTGAAATGATAAGGTATTGGCATTGTTTTAAAAAGATTTCTGACAAATGACTGCCACGGCTGATTGAGAGGTTTATTTTATTACTTAAGCTAAACTGGAGGAATGCAGGGAATAAAGTCAGAGTTCACTCACTGTTTCTTTAAGAGTTGTGGAACTTTGAAACGAAATGAAACTGATGATTTTTTTAAAAATTGACACAAAGTTGTCTTCGTTGGAAAGGTAATTTTGTGGCATTATTACTTTGGATATGATTTCTGAAGAATGACCGTTACGGCTGGTAAAGACGAAGTCTTTTCTTGAATCCCAATCAACATCAGCCACACTTATATCGATAAAAATGTTGCTAATGTTGTCCTCCAAGTAGTCAATTGCTGCGGGCTTATCGGCGTAGGCTATCGACTTCACATTGCACCATAGAAAACAGTAAGGCGGCATTAAATCAACCGATCTTGGAGGCTTGGATCTCATGTCCGTAACGTTAAACAAAGAGGTTACCAAACGTGTCATTCAATAAATCTATTGCGGAACGAGCTGTGTGACATGATGTGTCTTTTTGTTGACACATATAACTGTTGTTCAATTGGTGAAGGAAAAAGTCAGTAATTAGGACTGTGAAAAAAGTCAGCGCTCCTCATTAACAGTAACGTTCTGTCATGCATCGTTCTTAAAAAAGTACGGACCAATCGTTCTCTCAACCTATAAAGCCCACAAAACAGTCAGTTTTTGTGGATGAAGCGGTGTCTCAAAATAGACTTTTCGAGTTTTTTTCGGAATTTTCGTCACTCCAAATATGAAAATTTTGTTAATCGACGTTTCACTTAACCAAAACCAGAGACCAATAGGGAGACAGTCAACTCCCTCGTCTCCCGCCCTTGAATTCATTTTGACAGCGTTTTTTATAACATTTCCCCTTCTGAACAGCTGATTCACAGACATGATTTTTTTTTTGTTTTTAAATGAGAATACGTGTGAGCTGCCTATATGGTGGATCTCCTCACTCTTCAAACTGTTAGAAGGAGGTGGCACATAAATCAAAAAATTAGAAGAGAGAAGGTTTTCCAACGCAAAGTAATGGTTGACGATAGCTGCGTCCAGAAATGATGTTTGTAAGGCAGAAGTTGCATCACAAAAGCAATATCCTGAAAAAATGTATGATTATTTCAAAAACAAAATAAGGAAATAAACTTAGTTTAAACGCAAAAATGTTCTAAATAGATCTTATGAACTATTGAAAATTACGAAACACTGAACAACTGCTATTGATTTTTAGCACTAAAACCCGTTTTGTATACATACGTATCAATGTTATAACTATTGTAATATTATGTCTGAAATCGTTTTTGTTCTTATCGCTTGAAATAATACTCAAAAGGTATCTTGAATTTGTAAATACGTTCTCATTTTGAAGCGACTTAATTGTTTAAAGTATATATAATGTGTTACAATTGTCATATAAATGCTATCGGATTATCAATTTATTAAAAATAAATTCTTTTAAAGTTTCGGTTACACTTACTTGGGTAACAATTTGCAGTTAATTTTCTGAACACGTTCACGAACAGTTGACAATTTACGAGTGTTTGACACTATTGAAGGCGAAAATTGACCAATCAGACGCGATCTTTTCAATTTTGGAGGGGAAACGTAAATATGTGTGAGTAAAGTGAGACAATGTTCGATGATACGTAAATAACTTTCAGAATTTGAGGTTATGTCCGGGTTATGTTTACTAAAACACGTAAATAACAGTCAAACGGTCGATGGACAAAGGGGAAATCAGCTGTTTGATCAGCTGTTCAGACGACCATCTCCTTCCTTATTGGTTTCTGACCAAAACTTTCAAAATACTTAATCGCGAAACGAAGTTTGTTTATGAAAATTGGGATCAATGGCAGTGCTTTTTGCCCACTCATCGAATCTATACTTTGTTTTCCTTGGATCGGTCTAGTCACTTTAAAATGCCAAACCAGGCTTAAAGTGAATCTTTTGACATTGGACAAAATGGCCGCCAGTTAAAAAAGTGTTGCCAACTTAAAGTTATATTGCTTATTAGAAAACATCAGTTATAGTCGCAAATAATAGAATAGATAGATAGCACATAGATTCAGATAAATCGTCCTAATCACGTCATCTTCGCAGACCGAATAAGCCGTCGGGCCTTCGAGGTGCGACCAGAAGCTGTCTGGTTAAAAGTATCGAGATAATTACAACCGCACATGGAAACATCTTCCCCGAGAATAGTCCTTAAAATCCCATCCAAATCACAAACCATTCTCCACTTCATTTCTACCTCATTATCTTCCTCCTTCCAAATAAATTCGCCACTTTTTGGCCGCCAGCTTAATCCACGAAAAGGTCGCTTAAGTGACGCCCTTCTCATTTGATGTTGTCCGACGTCCACGTCAACCTCTGAATTCAATTAAAAATCCGAACTCAGGGCCACTCTCGAGCACAGCTCACCAAGCGCCCCATCAACTGGACCAGAACGCCCATCCCATTCCCCTTTGGGGGTGTGTGTGATGGCACTTAATGCATACATAAGTACAAATATGAAATAAAACGTGACGCCAACAATATTGCTCAATTGTGTGTCACACTCTGTCCCCATCTGACAGCAGGCCAAAATGAAAACTCTTCTTCAATTTTTTTGTGTGCCATTCCACCGCCCACTTGAAAGGGTTCACACAGAGAGCACAAGCAAAAAACAGCAGCACCCTGAAAACTTGTCAACTCGGAGGAATACAAATAGGAAGGAAACGACTTGACTTTCCCACCCATCTCCGCCGACGACGACGACGGCAACGGTGTCCTGTCCGACGTCGACGACGGCGACGGCGAAAGTAGGTGGAGACTCCAAAGTGAATTTGAATATTCCGTCCTGTTTGATGGAAATATGGTTTTCTGATAAAAAAAAAAGAGGAAAAACTGCACTCGACAGCGTCGACGACAATGACTCTTGGAGTGTGTGCGTGCCAACTTTTGCCGCTGCTTTCCCGCTCTTCAACCGATTTCATATTTTTTTTGTTATTGTTCGTTTCTCCTTTTGCTAAACACAAACTCAAACTGACAGCAGAATAATATTTGAATTTACGTTTACTTCTAGGAAATCGCAGCGATCCTTATCAGCTTTGACAAACACTCCGAGTGGCAGTCGAAGGAAGTCAAAACAAGGTGAGTAAGTTGTTGTCGCGCTCGCATCATCTCTTTCGCGCGTGTTCGGATTCGCGTGTTGTTAGCGCTCTGCGTCAGTGTCGGTGAGTTAATCTGTGACAGGGCGGGCTGTTATCACGTACTTGTCGGGCAGGAGATACGATCCGGGGGCATCGAAGTGACAGCTTATGCTGTGATTCTGGTTTAGTTTTTTTGTGCGACTCTCAATGTCTGGGAGAGCTGTGGGTATTTCCAGGTGGCGAGTGGAGGAACTCTAAGCGAAAAGTGACAAATGGCAAATTGTTTGTGAGGTTAGGAGTGTGCATGTTGACACTTTGATGAGGGATAGGACAAGACGGTAAGAACAAAGAAATTAACAAGACGATGAATGCAGGGCTTCGAAAGAGGAGTTTGAGCTTTTGATGGATTTGTGACAAACCAGTGGGTCTTCTTAGCAAATATTTCAAAGCCCTGCACTATTTGAATGTGTTGTCAGAATACCTATCACACCTCCCCCACTGTATGGGCTTCGAAAGTTGGGTTTGAGCTTTTGACGGCTTCATGACACCACTGGGTTGTCTTAACAAGTTGTTCAAAAACCTGTCATATTTGAATGTCCTGTCAAAATGGCTCTCATAGCTTCTTCCACTGAATGATTTGGCCGATTTTTCTGAGATTTCGACTTCCAGTTCCGTCAAGGGCTTCGAAAGGTGCTTCAGAAGTGACGCTTCCTTTTCAATTTTCATCGAAAAGGAATTTATTATTAAATTATCTTTCTCCTTCTTTAAACGTCTGCACATCCAAGCACCTCCAGCTGTAATTCAGGCAAGTAGTCAGTAATTGCCTATGATTTCAAAAGAATTTCGAATATTCCTCTCTGTAATCAGCCAAGAGGATTTTATTTCAATTAACCTATTTTCTACCTCCCACTGTGTTGTGGTACATTCCCGTAGAAAGCTGCTGTCAAAATTTTAGGCCAATCCGATTCGTTTTTGTGTTTTGAACGCGTATGTAAGTCCCCGTGTAAGTTACATCACAGAGCACTAGGACCCGAAGCTCGTTACCCTTTCTCCTTCGACAGAGGCTGTTAAAAATGGGTTTAATCAGTTTCAGAATAGTTTTCTAATGAGTTAACTGAGTTGGTAAGCAATTGAAAAATCCGCGTAGACCATTCTTCTTCTGCGTGTGGCGCTACAATTCGGGATGAACTTGGGCATTAACCAACACGCCTCGCGAGCCAGCACGATCTCTCGCAATCTGCATCCATTTTCGCACTCTAAGTTGATTGATGTCCTTCTTCATTGGTGTGCACCACCTCAGCCTAGGTCGTCTTTTGGTGCGTTTTCCCAATGTCTCGGATTCAAAAATTTTTCGAACCGAAGCCGTGGTGTCCATACGCTCTACATGAGGTAGCCATCTTAAGCGTTAAATCCGAGGGACGCTTGACCAAGTGCATGTCAAAGTGTTCGTCGTTGAATCTTCCTACAGATGCCATCAACGCAAATAGGATAAAAAACCGAACGCAGAACCTTTCCCTCTCTTTTCCTCATCCGCTTTTAGTAACGTCCAGTTTTCCGCGCCATAGATTATGACTTGCAAAAAATATAGTGCGTTTGTTGACCAATTTCTCACACTTGCGTTGCGGTAGGATAATCTTTGACGCATACTAAGTGTTTCTGCGTTGTTGCTGCGTTAATCCCCAACGAAACGGGGATCCACTAGTTCCCATCAAATACCAAGAAACGGTGAATCAGTGAACTTCACCCCAAACTGGATCAAAAGAAACAAACGCAACTGAATGTGGGATTTACAAAACTCTGCCTAAATATGTTAAATCGTGTAACGAACCTTAGGTACGAAGGGCGTTCAATATATTCTCGGTCTCAATATGAAGGAAAATGCGAATTCAATTTAAATTGTTTTTATTTTTAAATATAATCTCCCCTAACATCAATGCATTTCTTACATCTCGAGATAAGCCTTTTTAAATCCTCAAACAAATTAATTTCCTCTTTCTCTGCAAAATACTCATTTATTGCCGACTTGAGCTCTTCATCATCCGAAAATCTTTTTCCAGAAAGACATCTTTTAAAATCCGGAAACAGGAAATAATCTTTAGGGGCAAGATCTGGACTATAGGGTGAGAGTTGGATTTCTTCGAAACCACAATCTCGCTCAGCAGCCTTGGAAACTCGCGCCGTGTGAACAGGAGCGTTGTCATGCAGAAGGAACACACCCGCTGCGAGATTACCCCGTCTTTTCTTTTTAATTTCCTCCCGAAAATTATGCAAAGTGGAAGCGTAGGATGCGACGGTGATGATTTCACCTTTTTTTTTTGTACTCAATGAGCGAGGTTTGAGTCCCAAAAAACTGTTGCCATGAGTAGACGGCAGACGGAATGACTCTGACTTCGGGAGGTCCGTTCCTTTTTTATGCCAATTGCATGGACCATTATTTGCTTTCAGGGCCATAGTGGTGAACCCGTGGCCGCTGTGGCGTAGTGGATAGAGTGCGACGCTCACAAGCCGAAAGGGCTAGGGTCGATTCCCGGCTGAACACCTCGAATTTTTCACGTCACCACCTCTTTCGAGCTGCTGTCAACACTGAAAGAGTTGAACACCTAGGCTGAACACCTAGGATTTCTCACGGCACCACCTCTTTCGAGCTGCTGACAACACTCAAAAAGTAATAACTGTCAAAGAAAGCTTCTCAAATGTCGCCGATAGGAGTCGGCAAAAAACTGTAGGTCCCTTCTACTCGTGAGAGAACAGTACCGCGCACAACACGAGTAGTTAATGAGCAAGCTAGGCCCTGGTCCTCCTGTGGACTGTCGCGCCAAATATTATTAATCATTACACTGTTCTGAGCTGGAAATTTCTGAACTGAAACCGCATTTTTGTTAGGCGACCAGGGGTGTCTTAATTTTCTAAACATGACATCAGCATGACATCTTTCATGGTTCGCAACCACGAATATCCGAGGCATATGTCTACGTCCACACACATTCAAACTACTCTCAACTACACATTCCACGGAACTGTAGTAGGGTATTACTTCGCGCAGTTGGAAAGCGACTTAAGTGAAGTCCCTTCTGCTTCAGCCTGCCTTAGCCTTAGACGTGAAATCGCACTGCTTGAAATTTACCAAAATAATTTGTTTGACCTGAGGCATCGGCAGTTGGTTCAGACCACTGGTTCCACTCCTTCTCGATTTTGTCTTGCTGGGGCCGCTACACCTTGTCACTAAAGAAACTGCTTACGTGCGAAGCTTGTGCTGGAACATCCATTGACACTTGTGGTTGAAGGGTCTGGTTTTAGGTAGTGACTAAATGCATTCCACAGCCGTGAAAAAATTACCGTCAAGTCTCGTATAGAGTCCTATGTTGCATTGCTGTCTTTACGTGACGTCTTTTGTTCTGACAAGAGGCGTAGCGACGGGAGAAAGACGATTCAATCCAGAGACCGGTTAAATGTCCCGATTACAGCTGATCCGAACAAAATCTATTGTAAACTCCGAATAAACAACTTCTCTCCAGTTAATCATCTCTAACCCTCTCCTCTCTCTTTCAGACCAAAAAGTGGATCCCTATTGCTGTACTCCAGGAAAAAGGTGCGCTATCGACGGGACGGTTACTGTTGGAAGAAGAGAAAAGACGGCAAGACCACTCGCGAGGATCACATGAAGCTGAAAGTCCAAGGAACCGAAGTGAGTATCAAACTTCCATTACGCGGGGGATCTCTCTCCCCAACGCGTCTTTAGCGAGAAACAAAACGACATAATTCAATAACTGCTTACATTCCGGCAAACAAATTGTCAAGCAGTCGGGCACGCGGAGGACATGGGGCAACGCCTGCCATAGGATGTGAAATGAGGGTTGCTACAGAGCGAAAAAATGCCCATAAATCAATTTTGGAGTAATTTTTCAACCCCCACTCGAAGAGAAGGGTGCCGCCCTCTTGTTGACTCTCAGGAAGTCCAAACTCCCCCAATGTAAATAATTGCTACCTCCCAAGACTATTGAGTGTTCGCGAAGCCAAAACATACGTTTCCTTTCCAAGAAACGACGAACGTCGAAACGGCGCAGAAAGGGCTTTATGCACGTTTTTCACTTTTCCGAGAGCTATAAGTGAAATAGGTACTTGGGTCGCTTCGTCTTTATCTGTGTGCGCTGCTCCCCCCGTGCGCTCGTTCCCCGCCACGAGCCATTCATTTGTAAATGCAATTTCACGCCAAGATTTCCGAGTTCTTGTTTTTTTCTCCTAGAATTTTTGTGTGCCTTGGTTTTTTTTTGTCTTTGCCTTGCCACTTGTTCCCTGGGTGTTCTGGCCTTTGTTTTGATTTCTTCTTATATCATCATCCGGTGGAGAGGATTTATGGGAGTTTGACGTCGCCGGAAGTCCTCCTGCCGCCGTAACAACGGCGATAACTAATGTCGTGCGCCCTGTGTGTGAGTGTGTGGAACCGATTAAAAAGTAAGAAGACAGAAAAAAGATTACAGTTATGAATGTGTGCCTGACCTGCCTATGCCGCCGTTGGCAGTCGGCCGAGAACTGTGCTTGCTCGCTCATCTCGTGTCTGCCAGATCAGATGGTGGCTGTCAGGCTTCGATTAATTGTACGAAATTAACTTTTTCTCTCTGAATTCGTTTCGGTCGCTTGTTTTTGCTTTCAAGAAAGCGAAGGGGGTTGGGACCAGTGTAAGAGGCCATGACTCAATCTTTCACCTTCAGATGAGCAATTGGCTCTGGATGATTGGAAATATTTGAACAAGTTTGATACGAGCAGGTTTGGCGGCTCCAAAGTCTGGCGTCTAGCGAAAAACAACAGAAAAACGGGAAAAAAGTTTGTTTTTATTTAGGAGAGGAAACCGGTAAATCTTCGTTGGGTTTATTTTTGTGAAATTGGGCTTTGTAGGGTTATTTTTGATGTAGGAAATTGTCAAGGGTGCGAGCTTCCATCTGTGGCGGGATGGCGGCTAACAGACCCGGGCTTTGAGGGAACCTGACTGGTAGTGACAGCTTGACCAGAGGCTATATTCTGGTGCCACAGGAGGTCAGGGGCCCCTGGAACTTCGGTTCCAGCCTGACCATGCAGTAGGCCCCCTTGTGGGAGTATCGTGGTGGCTTTGGTTTATCACCTAACATCGCGGGTAGAGTCGAGGATAGTGTACTGTGCTGACTTGTCTAGCTCATTGTTTAAGCAGAACTAGGCAAGTCGGTTAGGGGACTATCCCTTCTCAGTGTTGAGCTGCATTTTCAATCGGGCGCTGCGACCCAGAAAGCGGAAGAGGTTTTAGAAAGGCTTCGCATCAAACCAAGGTGGGGTGATTGCCCCTCAAGCATGATCCCAGTTTGGTACTTGGGTAACTAAGGCGTCTAGTCTTGCGTTACTTACGACTCTTGGAAAAAAGGCTCCCCGTGATATAAGCCGTTAAGGCAGGTGGTCACGTAAAACCAAATCCCACATCTGTAGTTGTCACTGTTTCCGCACCTCCCAACCACCTGGCGATCTCCTAAGTTAATCACCTTTCCATGGTCCCATATTCCCTTAGCGTGCGGAGAGAGAGTCTGAATTTTAAGAGGTGCATGCATAGAATCGGTTCAAATATTTGATGCAGCTTAGACAAGCATTCGGATTTTGCGTGGAAGTAGAGAAGCTACAATCGCTTCAACGCTCGAGTTGACGTTTTGAAGAATACCTGAATTTAACCAGGTTGAAGACATTTCCCAGTTCATCTGTATGATAGGTCGGAGGGAAGCATTGCGGTTTCAACGTCCATGAGAGCTGTGTCAGCGCCCTTTGTTTAGACCACAACAGATTGGATGACTTCAAAAGTGAACGTGGTATAGGTCTCATCAAAGCCGCGAATTCATAAACAATCTGAGAAATCCTCATAAATATGATTTCAGGGAAAGAATATCCATAATATGTTTGCAACGCAATAAGCTCTTTAAAAAAAGTTCAAGTCAGCAGCAAACAAAACCGAGGCAAACAAACCGAACCGAGCAAACAAAACCGATTCCCAAACCCGAGGCCCAAAACCGAGGCATGATTTCGATATTGCTACTGAGCTGGTCAGTTTGCGTTTGACTGATTTTGAGAGTTGGAATTGCATCTGCCCTTGATATAAAAAAATCTTAGCAAATGCGAATTGCACTCGCACACAAATGGTTTCGTTTCTGTTTAGAGTAAACACTCCAAGTGAGTAATTTTGAGAACAAACTAGTTCGACCCGTTTTTTGTGTTTTGTGTATAAAACAATGTAAAAAATGCATCTCTCAAAGTATTGTCCTTTGGATAATTTTTGATATATGCATTTTAAATTTTGAAAATTTAATTTTTTCTCATCTCTCATCTGTGTCCTCCTTAGCATCGATCTAATCATTGAGTCATTCTTCGATTTTATGAAAAGACCTAAACGGATAAACCACTAAATCGTTTACCATCCGTCGATTAAGCCAGTATTCGGAAGGAGCAATATCTGGGGAATATAGCGGGTGGGGTAAGACCTCAAATTCAGTGTTTCCAAGAAGTTTTCGACTGCTACGGTCATGTGTCTTGGCCTGTCATGCCTTTCGGTCGTTTCTGGCCGTTCTTCAATCAATGTATAATTCAACCGCGTTAATTGTAGTCGATATCGTTTCCAATTAATGGTTTTCCTTGGTTAAGCAGCTCATAGTACCCCAAATTCGTTTGGTCCCACTTTATACCAGGTATAACGTGATGAATAATAAAATAGAAAAAACACTTATTATTATTGGGAAAGTAAAAATATTTTATTCAAAGTATTGGCCATTGTTTTCTACAGATTTTGACCACCTTCCTGGCAATTTGTGAATACCACGCTAATAAAATTGTTCGTCTTTTAAAGCAAACCAATCCGACACCCAATTTTCGACCTCATCGTAGGAATCAAAGTGCTGCTCAGCCAAGGCGTGTCCCATCGATGAAAACAAATGGTAGTCGGAAGGAGCCAAGTCTGGTGAATACGGCGGGTGGGGTAGCTGCCTCCAGCCAAGTGTTTTGATTGTACCCTGAACCGGTTTTGCTTTGTGTGCAGGTGCATTGTCATGGAGCAAAATTACCTTGCCGTGTCTTTTGGTCCATTCTGGTCGTTTCTCGGTCAATGCATGGTTCAAATTGATCATTTGTTGTCGGTAGCGATCAGTATTAACGGTTTCACCAGGTTTTAGGAGCTCGTGGTACAGCACACCTTTCTGGTCCCACCAATTAGCATTGTATCCTTGCCGAATCGATCTGGATTTCCAGTCGATGTTGATGGTTGTCCCAGATTAACCCATGATTTTTTCCGTTTAGGATTCTTAAAATAAATCCAAATTTCATCGCCAGTAGCAATCCGATGCAAAACCGATTTCCTTTCGTGTCTTTGAAGCAAAATTTCACAAGTGTTTTTTCGGTTTTCCATCTGTCTCTCATTCAATTCATGTGGCACACATTTTCTACACTTTTGGATCTTTCCCATAGCTTTTAAGCGGTCAGAAATTGTTTGTTGTGCAACATTTAACATTGCTGTCATTTGCTTTTGACTCAAAGTGTCATCTCCATCCAATATCGTTTGCAATTCGGCGTCTTCAAACTTTTTTGGTGTTCCTCCACGTTCTTCATTTCTCACATCAAAATCATTATTTCTGAACCGTTGAAACCATCTTTTGCATGTTGCTTCTGATAGAGCATGATCACCATATGCCTCGACAATCATTTGATGTGACTCTGCAGCACTTTTCTTCAAATGAAAATAAAAATATTAATGCTCTCCGCAAATCATCACTTTCTGGTACAAAATTCAACATTTTCAACACGATGAAAAAATATGATGTTGTATGTTCAATAACTTGATGCCTACTCAATATTTTTCACAGATGTCGAAGCAAACAAACAAAAACAAAAAATAAGGGCTCGTTCACTACAAATGTTCCCTATCGAGACATTTGTATCTTGGCGCTCACTTCATACTGGTATACATGGCAACGAACATGACCTCTAATCCGTGGATGCTTTTCTTTGATGTCGATGTAGATGATGTAACTGGTTGTCTAAACTTTTCTTCTTGGAGTTTTCGTTTTATATTCACCTTTTATCTCCAGTAACTAAACGGTGCCGTGGCGTAGTGGGTAGAGTGCGACGCTCACACGCCGAATGGTGTAGGTTCGATTCCCAGCTCAACAACAATTTTTCGAATTTTTCATGGCACCACCTCTTTCGAACTGCTGACAACATTCAAAGAGTAGTAACTGTTTAAGAAAGCTTCTCAAATTTCGCCGTTCGGAGTCGGCAAAAAACTGTAGGTCCCTTCTACTCGTGAGAGAACAGTAGCGCGTACAACACGAGTAGTTGATGAGCAAGTTAGGCCCTGTTCCCCCTTTGGACTGTAGCGCCAACAATTATTAATTATAAACTAAACGGTGCGAAAACTCTTTTCTTTAATGTCTCTCAAGAAGCAGTTCTGAGTTCAAAAATCACCCATCCACTTCCCTTTGTTTCAACTCGGTCTGCACCCAACCTTTTCGCTTTTGAATAATTCCAAATTTTGTTAACTTAGTTGAAATTGTTTATTGAGTCCCTTCCAACGATTCTGTGAATTCACTTTGGGTTTGGCAGGGATCCTAACCCAGCCTCTGCTTCTTTATCTTCAAACAATTTGGGCTGGCTAAGACAAACAGCGTCTTGGTCTTTGGTGCTAAAATTATCACTTTTGACGCGTCAAAACCACCCTTTTCATGATTTATCGCAGCAGATATATTAAACTATAACTAACAAACGTTCGATGGGCTTTAGCTGCACTTTTTTCTTGAGGTAAAAAGAAAATGAAAATTTCTTGCAAATGCGAATCCGGATACTTTAAAAGAGGCATAAATAATGCTGTCGTCTAAAACTGACGCTGATGCACACTTATCGTTGCTGACAAATGGCACACCATTCCAATGAAGCAGGTTATCGTTTCCAAGATTGGGCATAACTTGCAGGTGGCGCTATCTTTTGAAAATGGACTAAATGAATTTGTTCCCTCAATACAAGTTTGGTTTTTAGCAACTTACCACGTTTCGAGCCAAACGCAATTTGCTGATTAAGTTTTCTTTCATTTTGAAACGTAGAAAACTTTTTGCGGAGATATTCAATCTAAATAACGTCTTCCAACAAAATGGAGCTTACGACGTCAGTTTTCATACTAGCTGCAGTATTGTCGGATGACATAAGATTTACCGGAGATCGTGGATTGGTTTTTGAAATGTCAAAAGGTCCCTGTATCATAAATCAAAAGTAGTGTATACAATTTAATGCCCGCATAATTAAAAGATGAATTTGGAATTTTCTGACACCATGAAGTTCCAAACTGACTCACAGTTTGGAGATTCAGCCTTTGATTCCTACACTCAACAATCATCTCGCATTCTTCACTGTACCGTGTATTCCCAGCTCCAAAGAACATTCAAAGTGGTCAAATCTTCAGAAAGCAATTGCCTGCCCTTTGCGAGTGTTCTTGTACAATTTGCAAAAACTTCTTTCTAAAGGAACAACAAATATTTTTATAGATTGTCCAAATCGTTGTCGTAGATAATGCTTTCCTTTGCGAAACAGATCCTCATCGAAATTTTCATAACATGATTGTAGCAAGTGGGCCAAAGTTTGTCTCCAGCCACAAATCCACTTCTGACTGAACATTTCGTCTCCTCTGAGCGCCAATTGTTGTAGAACATCCTTCATTCCTATTCCATTGCAGTTTCTGAATAGTTGTGATGACTACTTCGTGCTTATCTGTTTCTTCTTATTCTTCTTCTTTTTCTTCTTCTTCTTCTTCTTCTTCATCTTCTTCTTCTTCTTGTTCTTCTTCTTCTTCATCTTCTTCTTCTTCTTCTTCTTCTTCTTCTTCTTCATCTTCTTCTTCTTCTTGTTCTTCTTCTTCTTCTTCTCCTTTTTCTTCTTTTTCTTCTTCTTCTTCTTCTTCTTCTTCTTCTTCTTCTTCTTCTTCCCCTTCTTATGGTGCTACAGTCCGGTGTGGACCTGGGTCTCAACCAACATGTCTCACCAGCCAGAAAAGTCTTTCGCTAGCTGCCTTCAATTGCGCACTCCTGGGTGTTTAGGTCCTTTTTTACTTGTGTGTGCCATCTTAGCCTAGGCTGCCCTCTGTTGCGAAGAATTTTCTAGCCGGAACAGTGGTGTTCATACGCTCTATATGGCTTAACCATCCATCCAATCAATTGAGCTCCATCTGTTTAGAGACCTCAATTTCAGAACCATCCATTTTGGAAATACAAGCACGTCTCTGAATGGGGTTTTGTGAACTAATTGTTCAGACTGTAGCTCTCAGACAGAGGGGCAATGAAATGGGTTTTGCCATCATCATCCAACAATCCTAATTGTTCAATTTCAGAGACAGTGTTGTCGTCGGATGGACCTCAATCAACGCTACCCTGAGTGCTAAAGCCAATGTCACCTCAGTTATATCAATATCTGTCCTCTAATTTCCACTAGGCACGCGGAACAGTTTCTCTCTTTCATCGGTCTGATGGCCTAAAGGTCAACAACAATTGAAACAGAATCTTTCAAATTCATTATCCACCATCTGGCTGCTTTATCTTTATGGGTTACATCGTATTGTCGTAGGAGCCTTCACAAAATCATAGAATTTCCCATCAAACGCTGACAATGGACTTTATGAGGTTCCAAAACCCCATTGAAACCCATAACCGACCCGCCTCTGGTATCGTCTCCCCGCAACATAAATCGAACTGAAACTCGCGGCAAGATCATTAAGTAACGGCCCTGTTGATTCTTTTCATTGAATCCAATAAACTCCCTAGAACCCACCCCCACTCCAGGAGCATCACATAAACCTTCAGCGCGCGGCACGACTGCCACACACAATGACTTCTTGAAACGAAAACAAGTCCATAAAAGTCATAAAACGTCAAATTACTGTCAGGACACCGTATCTTGAGGTGATAAATTTGACTTAATAAAAATATCTCACTCCCAGTCGAACAAACGAAAGTCATAACCGTTCACTAGAAGGACCACACTGCCGCTACAGCAATGGGAGGCAGGCAGAAAAAGACACCGCCACCGATGGCGTGTGCTTTTATGAAGCCGACTTGATGGATGGCTGGGGAGGCGGCACTCCATTTTGGTTTTATTTGTGGCCAAAGTGTCACACAGGAAGCGCTCATGATGTTTGTTGTTTTCCCAACATTGACGGGCTGTTCTTTTTCTTTGCAGTGCATCTATGGATGTTACGTCCATTCCGCTATTCTGCCAACATTCCATCGCAGATGTTACTGGTTGCTACAGGTGAGTTTAATGTAACAGGTCCTCAGAAGCGGAGGCTTCATTAATTGCTTGTGTTTGGTTTGTGTTTTTTTTTTTTGCAGAATCCTGACATCGTGCTCGTTCACTACCTAAATGTTCCTTACCCAGACGATAATAAGATGGCGGTCATTGCCCCCAGCCTGACTCTGTGGGGAGACAAGAAAGAGTGGACGAAGGAGGAGCTCGTCAGCCAGCTGAAGCCAATGTGTAAGTGCCCACTTCTGACTGATTTTGAGAGAGCGAATAAGTTCTGAGTGATTTCTTTGCAGTGTCGACCGTGTTCAACGATGAGGACTCGGACTCCGGAAACGACATTGAGATTTCGGTAAGCTTCTGGTGGCGGCCCACTGATTCCTCGCACTAACTGCCCGTTTCCTTGCAGAACGCCGAGACAGTCGAGTCAATTGTGAGTCAATTAATGGAGAAACAGCGGCTGGCACGGCAGGCGGCTCTTGTGAAACAGCTGGAGTGTGGGTGCCCTGACTCGACCTGTGCCGATGGAAAGTCCTGCTCGCACCCGATGCGGCGCATCGGCATCATGAAGTCGCTGTCCGACAAGCGCAACGACGCCTACAACCAGGTGACCAGCACGACGCCGAATGTACTTATTGGAGCAAAGGTGAGAAGCACACTTGGCTCTTCCTCCGCTCATTTGTCGTTCTTCCAGCTCTACTCACGTTGGCCAGATCGCAAAAACCGTCACGAGATGGCCGCCGCAGAGGCGGACCACGAGCGTCAAAACGGAGAAATCAAGTATCAAGTGCACATGGAACAGCAGCAGCAGCAACAACAACAGCATCAGCAATTCAACCTCACTCGCCACACGCAAATGTTCTCGGCTCGTAATAACTTAATCGCCGCCACCCCGTCCCAGCCCGGAGTGGGGGTGGGTGTGAACGCTACAACAAATGTCAATGCTGGCAACTTCAATCAACAGAGCTTCGCCAATGCGTCTAATCAAAGCAATCAAATGAATTTAAATCGCAATAACATGAATCAGATAATAATCAACCAGCAGCAGAGTCACATAGCCACCACCACGACAGTGACCACATACTCTGCTGCCGCTCCGGCCGGTGCCAATCCGAATGTGGGCGGCGCTGGGGCCGGCAACTTGTCGGTGTTGTCGCCTCAGCAAATTAGTTTGCAAAACTCGAACGAACGGAGCGAATTAAATAATAACAGCCCCATAAACCCCTGCCAGGGTCACATGCAGCACCCAGTGGCATCCCAGCAACAGCAGCAGCATCATCATCTTCACCAACAACAAGCACAAAAACAGCAACTCAATGAATTAAACATGTCCCTGGGAGGAGGCAACCCCTCCTCGTCCTCCCAAACCGAACATCACACATACAAGCAGCAGCAGCAGCAGCATCACCATCTTCTTCGTGCCACACTCGCAGCGACCCCGTCAATCACAACCATTTCGGCAGCATCGACATCGACTCACTCTCCGTCACCGACCAGCGGCGCACAGATGAGTAAGAGCCAGCCGCATCCCCATCCCCACCAGCAGCAAATGGACCAGCAACAGAACCAGCGCCAGCACCACCCCCATCACCTCCAGCAGCAGCAGCAGACGTTAATTGAAAGTAATAGCATCAATCAGGGGCAATCATCGAATCTAATTAGCAATACCTCGGATGACAATGGCATGGGGGCCGATGGCAGTGGAGTGGGTGGAGCCGGTCCCGCAGCCAGTGGCGCCGGTGGCGCTGCTGGCAGTGGTGGTGGTTTTGGCGGTGGTGGCGGCGGCGGAGCCAATGGTCAGGAGAGTCAACCAATGTCTACCGATGTCAGTGGTTCCATGCTTAATTTATCCCAGGTATGTATTTGTTTGCTTGCAGTTGGGTGTATCACTCAATGGGGGGAGTGGTGGTTGTGACTTCAAAACCATTTGCATGAGTAGGGGGGAGGCTGTATCTGTGCCTGGTGACCAGAAGTGTGTAGAGTGTTTTTTGGTGTGCCCTGCACTCCGGGACATGGAAGGAAGGAGGTGTGTCCTTTGAGAAAAAGACTGCGTTGTGTTCTTGATAGGTTTCTTGAGAATACTTTCTTCTTAGGAATATTCTTAAACCTCGTTGTTTGGACAGCCGGGTATGGGCAGCTAGAAGAGGTGGACATTAGCAAAAATTATTTCTGAAAATTAAAAAGTCTTCGCTGCTGAGGAAACTGTTCCTCTGTATTTGAATAAGGGTGGAAAGGATATTTCGCGGAAAACTTAACGTTACTAAAAGCGGATGGGGAAGCCCTCAGTCTCTTCGAGAGAAAAGTTCTACGTGCGATTTTTGGTCCTGTTTTCTTTGATGCTATTTGCAGGAGAAGATTCAAAGACGAACTAAAAGGTTTGTACATCGGCAAGGACTTGGTACACGGATACAACGATTAAGATGGCTTGGCCTTAGTGTAACGGCCAGAAAAGCCTTCGAATTCGAGCTATTGAGACAACACAACAGTGGCCAAAGTGGCGCACAGAAGTTGGATTCGCACCTCAACCAACTTTTAGTGCGCAACTGGAGGCAGCTGGCGAGAGATCGTACTCGATGGAGAGCCATGTTGGTTGAGACCCAGGTCCACCACGGCTGTACGAATAAGCCATGTCAGTACAGACAGCGCCTCTAAATCTGAGCAAGGGAGACTTGATCGGCAAAGTTCCCAGCGATCAGTTAGGATTGTAGCTTTCCGACGTCATACCCTGTTGTTCTATCTCGACTCCGCTGATCTCTCGATATCCAGGTTCTTAATTTGGCTACGACAAGGTGAAGATCCGAGTCGTTGTTGGCACCTCGGAAGGTTCGGACATCGTTGTCTGATGTCGATCGCAACGTGATCAATCTGGTTGACGGTGGATTGATCAGGGGATCGCTAGGTCCCTTTGTGGATTTTCAGGTGTGGGAACCGCGAGTAGCCAGAGAGAGGTTCCGTCCCGAGGCGAAATCCACCAGCCTGAGTCCGTTTCCGGATGTGTTGTAGTGCGGGCTGTGTTTACCGTCATTAAGTCAGTTCCACTAAATAATCGAAGGTATATTCTGGTTCAGGTCTTGCGTTGCTTCAACCACCTTGGGTGTAGAAATTTCTAACTCTTCACATACCCAGCTCCTTGGAGAATTCAAACGGATGCAAGACAAGAATGTGATGGACGTCACATTTTTGGAAAACATTTCAAAGTCCTAAGGGTTTTAGGCCATAGAAGTCCACTATTGACTAGATCTTAACATTATGGCAGATCCTGAAAGACCCAAGAAATGCAAATTGAAACTCACCACCTATTTGTCGATTTCAAGGCCGTCAGATGCTAACGTCAGAGACGAACTATACAGTGCCGTGTCCAGTATTGGTATTCCTACCAAACTCGTCAGATTGTGTAGGATGACGATGGAGAAGTTTCGCTGCTCCGTCAAGGTCGGTAACGAACTCACCGAGACCTTCAATGTCACAAAAGGGCTTAGGAAAGGCGACGCACTGTCATGTGACTTCTTTAACATCATCCTCGAGAAGATCGTGCGTAACTCACAAGTCAACACCAGAGGCACGATTTTCCAGAAGTCAGTTCAATTGCTGGCTTACGCTGATGACATTAAGGTGATTGGATGAACACAGCGACCCGTCAATCAGGCGTTTGCTGGCATGGAAGCGGCTAAAATGGGTCTGGCGGTAAATGAGGGCAAAACGAAGTACATGCTGTCATCAAGGAAGGACACACAACATCGACGTCTCGGACGGAGCGTCACACTAAGCAGCAGAAACTTCGAGGTAGTTAAGGACTTCGTCTACCACGGCTCCGCGGTAAACAGGGACAACAACATCAGTACCGAAATCAAACGCAGAATTACTCTTGCCAATCGCTGTTTCATTGGGCTCAAGAGGCAATTGAGTAATAAAGCTCTCTCTCGAAGGACTAAGCTCGCTTTATATAACAGCTTGATCATCCCCGTCCTACTTTATGGCGCGGAATCTTGGATGTTAGCAAAGGCGGATGAGGAAGCCCTTAGTATTTCGAGAGAAAAGCTTTACGTGCGATTTTTGGTCGTGTTTGATGGCATCTGGAGGAGAAGACTTAACGACGAACACTATGGGCTATACAGCAACATGCTCCTAATCAAGCGTCTACGGATACAACGCTTAAGATGGCCATGTAGAGCGTATGGACACCATTGCTCCGGCCTGAAAAGTTTTTGAATCCGAGCCATTGGAACAGCGCGACAGAAGACGACCTAGACTAAAGTGGCGGACACAAGTGAAGAAGGACCTCAACCAACTTGGAGTGCGCAGCTGGAGACAGCCGGCGAAAGATCGTGCTGGCGATCTTAAGAGGACTTAATGAAACGGATGTAATGGAACTGGGCTTAATAGTGTCAGCTGGCGGAGGTCCGGACCCATCAAGTACTGCAACGCCAGCTTTGTGTCCAGAACTTGGAGGATCGCATACAAAGTGTGCTGCGAAAGAACTTCCCAGTAGAACACCTCAAGTGTAAAAGAAGTTTAAGTCGCTTAGGACTGATGGTGTTTAATTTTTATTCAATTTTGGGATTTTTTATTCCCAGGATGTTCAGATTATTTTTACATGGTGAGATCGACTGTTGTGGACTGTTGTCTTATTGAAAACAAACATATTCCTTTCCCTCTTATTAAATAGAAATAAACGCTGGTCTTTGTCTGGTCCGTCTCTTCGCATCGTTAGTCAAGATCAGCGACATGTGAATGTCGTCTATAGTTCATGGACTAGCGGTTGAGGTTCTTAAAATTGTGTCAAAGTGGGTCTTTCTATAGGTACTTTGCTGTGTAGAAGAGTTCATCATTCGTGTCTACCTCGAATTTCAGCTGGAGCGTCTTCTTTCATAAAACACATCATGACACAGACTTCTATTGCTTTCCCTATTCCAGGTCAATGACTCAGAACATATCTTGGACACAGAGCTGGACAGCTCAGAGACATCATTCCCCGGACTCGGTTTGCAATCAACCCGCGAGGGTGCCAACAACTCGATGCTGACATCGAATCAGTCGCCACTGCAGGAGAAAAAGGAACCCTCTTTGTCGGTGGCCGATCGCACAGCAGCCGACGTTCACGACTCACTGGCGTTCTTCAACGAAACGCTGGACTTGTCCCAGGAGGACATCCAGCGGACTCTAATCGCGAACATGCCCTTCGGCAGCGGCGGCGACGTGGTGGTGAACAACCAACACGATGATCGTGTTGGATCTGATCTGAATCCTATGGATTTTATTACAAACGTCTGTGACGTGACGAGTGGGGTGAAGCGTGGTGGTCGTTGCGGTGTGTCCGGTGGCGTCCATGACGAGGATGACGCCGACGACGTGTTTGTGAATTTGGACGCTTTCGACATGCTTGTCGAGTTCCCTGAGCTGGAGTTCGATGGAAAGCATGAGTCCGCGTCCAATTTGTCGGTGTTCTCGAGTGGAAGTCGACGAATCCTCACAATCAGCGACTACAGTCCGGAATGGGCGTACCCTGAGGGCGGAGTGAAGGTGCTTGTCACCGGGCCGTGGAAGATGTCGAGCACGTACACGGTTTTGTTTGATTCGATGCCAGTTCCAACGGTCCTCGTGCAGGAGGGTGTCCTGCGATGCTTTTGTCCCGCACATGAGGTGGGATTGGCAACCCTGCAGGTGGCCAGTGATGGATTTGTCATCTCCAATTCGGTGATCTTCGAGTACAAGTCCAGTCCACACCCAGAGGCGACGTTCGACGGGACTACGAACGACTGCCTCTACAAGTTCACCCTGCTAAATCGGCTGTCGTCAATTGATGAGAAGATGCAAATCAAGCTGGAGCCCAAGGAAACGGTGAGTTTGAAATGAAGCGAGTGAAAGGAAGGAGCATGAGGACTGATTTATCGTTTTCTTTAAGCCTGAGGATGTGACGCTGGTGATGCAGCCAAATTTTGAGGAGAGAATGGTCAACTACTGCCACCAGTTGACCAACAAGATCTGGCGTTCCAACGCCCCTGCTTCGTGGTCCTCAAGCGGATTCAAGGGGATGACTTTGCTCCATCTGGCAGCCGCGTTGGGGTACTCAAAGCTTGTGTGCGCCATGCTCAACTGGAGGTCGGAGAACCCGAATTTTATTCTGGAAACCGAGATTGATGCTCTGAGTCAGGATGTGTACGGGTACACACCAATGGTGAGTTAAGTGTGGTGAGATTTAAGAAGGTTTCATGAATGCGTGCGGTTTCTTCTTGCAGACCTGGGCCTGTGCTAGGGGCCACACGGAGACCGCTTTGATTCTGTACAAGTGGAACCACAACGCGATGAAGATCAAGAATCTAGCTTTGCAGACTCCACTGGATGTGGCCAAATCCAAGGGGTAAGTGAGGGAGATTAAATGTGTTGAAAGTGCTCATGTGCTCTCTCATAGGTTTAAGTATCTTTTGACGCAACTGTCCCGCCTGGAGAGTGAACGCGGGCGAAACAACAACGAGACTGGTCTGACCTACGAACTAAGCAAGCAGATGAAACAGCACTGCACCGATGTGATGAATGGACAGGCGATCAAGGACGAGATTTCTGGCAGCAACAGCTCGGACAACTCATCCGACAGTCAGACAACCGACGCTGGGGACGTGAACAGAAGCCACGATGGCGTCTTTCTTCGGCCTATCGCTGTGGCAAGGTAAGCGGCTGCAGTGTGAAAGGAGATCTGAATTAAAAACTGCTGTTTTCTCTGACAGCAATCAAAGTCCTCCAACAAACAGCCGGTACTCAAAGAGATCATCAATCGACAGTGGCATCAACATGGACATGCGCTCGTTTTCCAAGTGTGGCAAGCCCTTTAAGGACCAAAGCAAGTTAACCAGGTTAGAAATTCCAAAGGAAGGAAAGGGTTTAGTGTGAAAAATGCTCTGTTTTGCAGTTTCGACAGCAACGACAACTACTCCCTGTCAGTGGACTCAGCCCTGGAGGGATTCTCAACTCTGAACAGTTCCAGTTCGCTGCTTTCTCCCCTGCGGAAAATGGACTTTGCCCTATGTAAGTGAATTGCACACGCTTCGTGCGTCACTTTTGTTCTTTCATTTCTTTTTGAATGACGTATCTTTGTGGTGAAGAGATATACCTTCAATTCAGTCATTCATTCAAAAATCAAAAGCAAGGAATCAAAGAATTCAATAAATTTTGCAATCTAGGCGAAGTATCAACTTGTGGCTCAAGCCCAATGGCTGACAAACATGACGGATCCATGTCCGATAACGATGATGACCCCGATGTAGCGTGTAATAATGACACTGAGGCGGCCAGCGTAGGTCAGTTGAAGACGCTAAATCAATGTTATACCGCTAAATATGTGTTTTGTAATGAGTTTCATAACCACCCAACACTCAACAATCAAACGACTAAAATATAAAACATTGGCCAAACATATGTATATCCCTCTCTCTCTCTCTCTTTCACACTCACAATCCTCCTTTGCCTCTCTCTCTCTCTCTCAGTTTCTGCATATTCTGATATGTATCTCTTGGTTGAAATACCGCTATTTCACTTAGGAACAAAAAAACAAACGGAAAACAAATTTTGATGTGTTGTTTGATGTCGTTTAGAGAGTAGCTCATGTAAAATTGTTGTTGCGCTGAGTATGGTTGGATATGATCTATATATATATATATATAATCTTTGTATCTGTGTCTGTAATCTGTACATTTGATGTTTAGTGCGTTTCCTGTTTTGTTCACTCTGAGAGTTAAGGTGTAAGCGTAAAAACCTGTGTTGTCGTGTGCTTGTACTTCTACACTCAAATATATCACATCTGATGACGGTAACATTGTAAATATAACTTGTGCCAAACCAAAAAACCAACAAAAACAACCTCCAAAAAAGAAACAAACCAAAAAGACGAAAACTTTCAAACAATTATGTGCATGTTGTCATTTATTTATAAGTTTTGTGCTTGTTAACTGTAAAGTAAAAAAAAAAGAAAACAAAAACAAATTTAAAACAAATTGCATAGGATTTGTAAACCGTTATACTTCTCGCAAGAATCACTCATTTCCATTGTATGTGTCTAGAGTTACATGTGTAAAATATGATTTGGTTACTTTTGATGTTGTAAATTATTCGTTACACCCTGTGTCCCAAGAGAAAACTTTAACTCCTCTTACTCATCTCTGTGTGTTGTCTTGTAGGGGAATCCGATGCAAAGGTCCTCACCTTGGCGGAGCACATAATCGCAGCCATGCCGGAGCGAATCAAGGTACGTCCACCTCACAAAACTGACACCCTCTCTCATGTCTCTTCCTTCCACACAGAATGAATCCGATGAAATGATGATCCTGGGCAGTCCAATGTCGGAGTCCTTGAGCGCAGACAACTCCGGCATCAGCAACATGCAGGACAGCTTCATGGATCCACTGTTGGACTCCCTGCCCAGCACGCACTTCGACAACGATTTCAATTTTGACTTCAGCGATCACAACTATCGCTACCACGATGTCAGCACACCGTGTTCTAGTCTGAGTCCGGCCAGTTCTGGACCTCTTCAATCACCGGCGAGCTACTCCATACCCCCAGATCCCCCCATGAACTCGCCCAGTCCGCCACCGTCGACAAAGCAACTGACAGAATTTCTCCAAGCATCGAACAACGTGCAGCGACCATTTGAAGCGGACTTTTCCAAACTCACCTTGACTGGTAAGCCAACTCAACATCACCATCACGAACCCTTTGCTCATGTGATCGTCGTCGTCTTGCAGATAGCGAACAACGAGAGCTGTATGAAGCAGCGAAATGCATTCAGAAAGCATACCGCTCCTACAAGGGCCGTCAAAAGTTGGAGGAGCAGAACAAGGAGCGCTCCGCCGCCATTGTTATCCAGAACTACTATCGTCGCTACAAGCAATACGCGTACTTTCGTCAAATGACGAATGCAGCTCTCATCATACAGCACGGATATCGTTCGTATTGCAAGAACAAACGCTTCAAAAAGTCCCCGCAAACGAACAGTCTGTCGCCAGGCAACAGTTCCACGTCCAACTACAACGAGACCTCATCGCAGTGTCTGTCTGGATACTACTACCAACAGCAAGACATGTCACAGCCCAGCACACCGAAGGAAACGAGTCCATCGGGTCCTTTGAAGTGAGTGACAGAAAATGGCGCATTCCCAAAATCGATTTTCATGCATGTTCTTGTATTCCAGGAGAACCTATTCACAGTCAACGCAAAATCAAGCTGCCAGGAAAATTCAACAATTCATGAGACAATCGAAACTAAAGTAAGTACTCATCGATCCGTTCAATACTTTTTGAACTAACTAACAGACCGTGTGTGTATTTACACGCTAGCATTTGGGATGGGAATGTATCCTTGTTGGTAAGGGTGCAATCGAAAATCTTAACTTGATGATGTCTTCTCTGGCAGACGGTGGACTAATTGGTTTTTTTTTTTTCGTTTTTTTTCAGACTTCAGAGAGAACGAGCAGAAAAAGAGAAGCTGGTGCACCAACGCAGGGAGGAATACCTCCGAAGCTTGCAGTATCGAGAGCAACCGGAAACTGCGCACAATCAAGAACAAAGGTTAGTAAGTGGAGAGGACCTGGACATCAAACTAGTTATGTCTGAGAATGATTCAATTGGACCACAACAATTTGACAAAAAGTATTGCATTCCGTCGTATTATGTAAGTTCGTCAGTAGTTTCCATGTCTTTCTTCGCCCACTTTCAAAAGAATCTGGCTGCGAAAGGCTTTTGGGAATTGTTTCTTACTTTATTACTTCCCGTCTGGAGAAATATCGATTGGCGCTGGAATTTTGCCTAATGCTGCTACTTATTGGCGCTGATAAGATTTCCTTGGCATGTGCGGCTTGTTTGCATCCCATTATGAAGCTGTGGCGGAGCCATCGATCACAGCATGTTACTCCTTTGTTTCACGTTTACTTGCAATTCCTATTTTTGGACGCAGGTGGTTTTGGGACTACACTTTGTCCATGCATTATCGTTGCCACGCCAACTTCGGTGGAATGTCTTGATCTTCTTCGCGTGGTGCTTCAGCCTGGGGTGGACCTGAGCCTTAATCGATGTGCCTCTCCAGCCAGCACGATCATTCGCCAGGTGCCTCCAGCTGCGCATTTTAAGTCGGTTGAGATTAAGTCCACTTGTGTGCGCCTAGCCTAGGCCGTCCTCTGTCCGTTCTCCCAACTTGACTGGAAATTGAAAACTTTTCGAGATAGAGCAGTGGTTTCCATTCGCTCTACACGGCCTAGTCTTTTAGTCGTTGCCTCCCGAACCAGGCGCATGCCGGTGTAAACCCCATATATAATAATTCATCGTTTAATCCCCAAATGCCATCTTTGTAAAACCGACCAAAAATCGCATGCAGGACTTTACTCTCGAAAAGATTAAGGGCTTCCTCATAAACTTTTGGTTAACATTTGGTAGACCTTGTGATTATAAAGCTGTCTTTTGAGAAAGGAATCTATGACTAATTGCCTGAGACCAATAAACAGCGATTGGCAAGGGTGATTCTGCTTTGCTTTCGGTGCTGAAGTTGTTTATCCTACCTATTGCGGAGCCGAAGTAGACGAAATCCTTGACTATCTCGAAGTTTCTTCTGTGGAACGCTCTGTCAGAGACGTTGGTGTTGTGTGTCCTTCCTTGATGAAAGCATATAATTCGTTTTGCCTCATTTTCACTGCTTTCACTTCCGCTTCAATGCCTCAGTGACGGCTTGCTGTGTTCGTCCAATCACGTCAACATCGTCCACGCAAGCCATCAGTTGAACCGACTTATGGGGGCTGTGTTGACATGCTATATTGAAGACATTACATGACAGGGCTGCGCCTTCTGAAACCTGTGGAAGCTGATCAGGAAATTAGAAAATCAACGAGGGGGATAGGTGAAATAGTTAGTGAACCCAAAAAACCCCAAAATCAGGAGACCATTTCTGAGGGGTTTATACAACACACTGCTTTTTGTCGCTGAAAATATTTAAGTATTAAATTCCTTAAAATTAATTTAGAATATTCTTCTCTTTGCACAAGTTTTGATTTAATCAAAAAAAAGTTGAATGGGTTCAAGTTTCAGCAGGGCTTTGGTTTCTTTCCAGTATTCTTCGTTATTTTTATTAATAGGTGTGTTCCAGTATTTTCTGTACCAAATTCTGAAGTCTGTCACTTATAAAGGAGTGGGAGTAAATCTCTATGAGAAAGAGACAATTTACGGGAACGCTTCTAAACCAAATGTGTAAAGTATGTCAGCAAGAAATGTCACTTTTTCGATACAAAATTGAGACACATACACAAAGACAATGGGTCAATACTCACTTATCTCTGTACGTACATCAATTGATTTGACAGAAACCCCACAAAAATTTCTTGTTTTAAAATAGGCAGGGTTTGGAAATATTTTACTGTCTCGAGAGAGCGCTCATTTGACGTAAAACCCATTTTATCAGCACACCTTAACGGACATTGTGTTGGTTTGTGCTGTTACTCTTTTTTTTACTCTTTTGTGCTGTTTATTTCGGGTACGGAAACACACCTAATCATTTCTTGCCCATTGATTCGAATGGATATCATTTCTTTGGAAATGGTATAACCTTTGCCTTAATTCTTTTTTCAAAGGTTCTTGTTTGCTTACTCAGTACGAATGCTGTGCAGTAGTCGCAATGTTTCTATGGCTATGTGTTGGAAAACCCATTCTCTTCTTCTTCTTCCTCTTCTTGTTGCGCTACAGTCGGGGGTGGACCTGGGCGTCAACAAGCTGCCTGGGCGTCAGCCAGCTGCCTCCAAGTTGGTTGAGGTGATTCTCCACTTGTGTGCGCCACCTTAGCCTAGTCCGTCCTCTGATGCGTTGTTCCAATGACTCGGATTCACAGACTTTCCGGGCCGGAGCAGTTGTGTCCATTCGCTCTACATGGCCTAGCTATCTTAAGCGTTGTATAGGCGTTGACCAGGCGCATGTCGCTATACAGCCCATAGAGTTCGTCGTTAAATCTTTTCCTCCAGATGCCATCAACGCAAACAGGACCAAAAATCGCACGCAAAACTTTTCTCTCGAGAAGATTAAGGGCTTCCTCATCCGCCTTTGGTAACGTTTAGGTTTCCACGCCACAGAGTAGGACTGGGATGATCAAGCTGTTATATAAAACAAGCTTAGTCCTTCGAGAGAGGGCTTTATTACTCAATTGAATCCAGAGAAAGAGTGATTCTGCATTTAATGTTGGTATTGATGTTGTCATTATCCTTTGGTAACGTCCAGATTTCCACGCCATAGAGTAGAACTGGGATGATCAAGCTGTTATATAAAGCGAGCTGAGTCCTTCGAGAGAGGGCATTATTTCTTAATTGCCTCCTGATGCAAAAAAAAAAACGATTGGCAAGAGTGATTCTGCGTTTGTTTTGGGTACTGATGTTGTTGTCCCTATTTACCGCCCATTCTCTACAGCTAATTATCCAGAGCATTAACTTATTGTGTTCTCAATTGAATTTTGTTTTAATACCCAAACAGGTTTCTTTCCATTTTCGTATTAACTTTCTCGTCAACAAGTTACAGATAATAACACAGCAATGCTAAATAGAGTGCTTCCTTTCATTGCGAAACGAACAAATGTTTCTACACAAATGACAACTTATTCCAAACATACAAATCCTCTTCTTACAAGAATCAACTAATTTGCATTTCTTTTGTTTTATTTCCAGTGAAATGCTGTGATTCATAACGTGACTTCCTTCAAAAGGAAGTCTCCAACCTATTCGCAGGGAAAAGAAAAAAACTTTAGTGGATGACGGATGATGAATCTTAAACAAAACTGTAGTCTAAGAGAAGTCTTCAAAAGCAAACAAAATAATTAAATTAACTATAAAACATTTAAAAACAAAAAACAATCTTAATTAAATGCAAACAATTTAAATCTTCTTAAAAAACAACCTACATTCTCAATTGAAAAAATAAATCTAAAACAATTTACTATAATCAAAAGTAGTGACAAATTAAGTGCGATATTTCCTCATACTCTTACACACAACCACATAAACACATACACATACATATAGACGCATATTTTTCGGCATTTTATCACCTCTCTCTCTCTCGATCCTTGGGAAGTTTTAAAATGACTTCTCAACTTGAACGTACATAGTCGCACTCTTTTTCTCTCTCTCTCTCTCTTTAAAATATGTATAACTCTTTCCTTCATAAAAGAAAATACTTACTACTGCTAAATTTATAAACGAAAATATTTAAAAATCAAATATGCCAACTAAACTTATACAAAGACATAAATTTAAATTAATTCTTCTTAGCTGTGATCAGCAGATGACACAATTAACTACTTAGTCTTCGTCTTCTTCAACAAAGTTAATCTTCTAGTAGAAAATAGAAATTTATCGTCTCGGTTCTTTTTCCCTCTACTTGACCTCGTCCTCTTATTCTTCATGTCAAATTTTTTTATCCTTGATGAGCTTTTCGTTTCGCTAGACATGTAAGGACAATTTCATTCGAAATCACTGTAGGAATTTTCAAGATAGGCATTTTTAAAACGGCTTATTTATTTTCTCCTTTTCCAAAGACAAACTTACAGAAACAATTATGGGTCATTGCCTTGAAGAAGCCCCAGAAGAAAGAAACATTTAAAACTCTTATATAAATATTTAATATACATACTTATATAACTATAGAGAGTAACCATATATATATTTTTTTTTGTCAAAATTTAACTCGTATAATACTTAATGATAATGAAAAAAAAAGAAGAAATTTTGGGAATTTTTTTAAAGAAATAATAATGACTTATAAAACAGTTTAACATTTAAAAAATTGCTTTTTGCACTTTTGAAGTAGTCTTTCAAAATGAATTAATTTCAAATCCATTTAAAAACAAAAATCATAAAATATATACATTATTCCAGTGCAAAGCAAGAAAAGAAAAAAATGCACATTGCGTGTGTATAACAGTTAGAGAGAGTGTGCATTTTAGAAATGCATCCAAATATTTAACAGAAACATACAAAACAAAACTATTTGAGAATGTATATTAAATACAAGAAATTAAAAACAAAACAAAAAACATTTACGAATGAAAAGAAAAAGAAAAAAAAACATAAAAAAAACATTAAAGTTGTTTTCTTCCGTCCACATTGTTAGCTTTCATAATGTTATATTATATTATAATAGTTTTGGGCAAATTATACCTCACTTTTAACGTATTGTATTTTTTTAAAACAAGAAACAAACAAAATATTGAGAAAAAAAAACAAAAATGAAATGAAAACAAAAAACAAAAGAAAAATATATAAACTGAAGATATGTATGACATGATAAGAACTTAGAGTTGTAGAGTAGCCATTTTGAATTTTGATTTTTGGTTTATTCAATAACTTCTTGTTTTCCTGTAGTTTCTGAATGTAGACAAATATTTATTCCTGATCTGATTCATAAATAGGAAATCTACTGCAATGCCACTACTGCATTTTGCGACAGTCTGACTGGATTGCACCGACGCCGAATGCATCTTTTCGGGCTTAAAAACAAAACAAAACGAGAAAACAATATACAAGTAATGAAATGAGAAGTTTGTGCGTGAAGAAGTTGAAGGAGGAAATGGGACTGCATTTTCTGTTTTTGATGAAAGTTTACTTTTTTTTCTTGTAAAACTTATTCTATAAATGAAGTTCTTTGAATCAGTCTATTCTTCCGTTCCAGTTTGATCTGAGCAACTATCTGAATTGATATCCTGCCAGTGGTTTCGTCTGCTGATTCCGCTCGAGTTTGATCTGAGCAACTATCTGAATTAATATCCTGCCAGTGGTTTCCACTGCTGATTCCGTTCCAGTTTGATCTGAAAAACTATCTGAATTGATATCAAGCCAGTGGTTTCCTCTGCTGACTCCGCTCGAGTTTGATCTGAGCAACTATCTGAATTGATATCCTGCCAGTGGTTTCCACTGCTGATTTCGTTCCAGTTTAATCTGAAAAACTATCTGAATTGATATCATGCCAGTGGTTTCCTCTGCTGATTCCGCTCGAGTTTGATCTGAGCAACTATCTGAATTGATATCCTGCCAGTGGTTTCGTCTGCTGATTCCGTTCCAGTTTGATCTGGCCAAATATCTGAATTAATATCCTGCCAGTGGTTTCCTCTGCTGATTCCGTTCGAGTTTGATCTGACCAACTATCGGAATTGATATCCTGCCAGTGGTTTCCTCTGCTGATTCCTTTCGAGTTTGATCTGGCCGGCTATATATACTAATATCTTGCAAGGTGCTTTTCCTTCCTATCTATTACGAATCAGGAATTTCTTTTTAACTGCATACGACACTGATTAGGCATGTGCCTACGACTCCCACACAGTTTTCAATGACTCATTGGCCTATAAACGCTTACATTCAATTGACATCCATCAACTTACAGCTTTTTGCTCTAGATTCGCATGTGCCTAAGACTTTCAAAAACCTTTCAATGACGCATTGGCCTCCAAGGGCTTACATTCAATTATCATCAGTCTTTTTCCTCTTGATTCCCTTGGCGCAACGCCCCGATGACTAGTTGGAAATTTTCGGAGTCTCCTGCCATTTAGTAACAGTCAACTGTTGTGGTTAAATTTGAGCACAATCGTCCACGCCTACCTCTTGAGCACTAAACGCTCAAATTTACTGTTTAGATCTCAGAACTTAGTTTAACACAAAAGACAAGGTAACTTCTTCCTATCGGTTCCAGCAAAAATTTTCTGCTAACTAAACTCTTCATCAACAAACATCACTTGGCATGTTCCTATTTAAAAATGTCTACGAACAGTATTGGTCGACAAATCATGAACGAGTGCAGCTTAAGCTGAAGCTGCTCTTTATCCAAACCTTCGCGGTCTATACGCCTCATGTTCAAATTGTTCATTCACAATCTAAACGATGCTCTTCAAAGCCGAAACATTATTGTCCTTGGGCTTTGTTTGGTCGAGCAAGTGTAATCGATGGTTGTCATCATTACAGACAACATCAAAGTCCAACTGAGAAGACAGTATATCCTCCTGACAGGATTGCATATCCTCGTGGGGTTTTTTAAGACTGGTCGAATCAAAATGTTAAACAAATGATGATTTAAATGCTTGAAGGCATTTGTCATTTATGTAGGTCTTCTATGTGACCAATGTAACCTATGTAATCAGAGCTGAAAAAACATGTGCTGCTTTTTATGTATACAATCGGCTATAACTTGTTGTTGTATAATAGAAGACTGGCCGCCGTGGCGTAGTGGGTAGAGTGCAACACTCACAAGCCGAAGGTCTACGTGCGATTGTCGCTTGGACACCTCGAATTTTCCACGGTAACTTCTCTTTCGAGTTGCTGACAACCCTCAGAGTAATAACTGTCTAAGTAAAAATCTTCTCAAAATCTTCGCCGTCCGGAGTCCACGATGAACTGTAGGTCTCTTATGCTTGTGAGAGAAGAATAGCGCGCACAACACAAGTAGTTGATGAGCAAGCTAGGCCCTGGTCCCTTTGTGGACTATCGCACCATCCAATTATTAAAATAAAAGACAATCAATCCACGGACTAAGCTGAATAACGTATGAAAATTTATCCAGTTCTTGCATTCCGCAGAATACAAAACCTCACCATTTGATGAAACGCGAGTTCTTTCCATTTTGGGGACGGAAAAAATCTTTAGAGCGTGTTGGAAAAAAAGAGTTTCTTTCAAATCTGCAAATAATTTTATGTAGTCGTTCTTGCACACCCTGCCCAAAAACTTGAACCTGAGGGTTTTGAGGAACAACCGGCCTTTCACTACCGCACTCGAGCCTAATTTGTGGATGCTAGTCTTCCCATCATATGAGGCCAAGTTTATTTGTAAAAGTTGAACTTTACATTTAATGAATCGATGAACTTGTCTATATTTAAATTCATCCGCCTCCAAACTTTGGTGCGTGTAAAATGAAATTCTAATTTGTGGCATTTCTGTAACCGTATGGTAACAAACACGATCCTGCGACCGCCGTGGAGTAGTGGGTAGAGTGCGAAGCTCACACGCCGAAGGGTTATGGTTCGATTCCCGGTTGAACACCTCGAATTTTTCACGTCACTACCTCTTTCAAGCTGCTGATAACACTCAAAAAGTAATAACTGTCTAAGAAAGCTTCTCAAACTTCGCCGTTCGAAGTCGGCAAAAACCTGTAGGTCCCTTCTACTCGTGAGAGAACAGTAGCGCGCACTACACGAGTAGTTGATGAGCAAGCTAGGCTCTGGTCCCCCTGTGGACTGTCGCGTCAACAATTATTATTACACACGATCCTTTAAAGTGCGTTTCTACATAGTCAGCATCAGCTTGCTCTGAAACTGCATTCCCTATGCACATTTAATTAAATTTCGTTTAGGAGGGGCAGGGTTTCTTCGCCGATGCACCATCTGCAGCGATCGTTGTATCAATTTTAGTCAGATTATTTCAGTTAATACTGGCATAGCTCGTGATTCCCAAAGGTCTTTCCTAAAAGAATTTCTTAATCCAAGGTCTTTCTATTTCTAAGATTTTGGTTTCCATAAGCAAAGGAACGTGTTTTTAATGTTCTTTTCTTGTTTACCATTTCTTCAGACCTTCGTTTTTTAATGTACTGATTCTGTCTCAAAAACGTATATACTCGAATGCGTTAATTCCTACTTGACTATCGGTGTAGGTGCCAATGCTACTGCACAATATAGTTTTTGTTTTAAGCCTGTCAGGGACTTCACGAATAGCCATTGTTTGTTGCATTGGCGTATTGACCAACCAAAAACTCTAAACGTACAGGAAATGAACGGGTTGCCTTCAAGAGTTGCAAATGACAAACCTTCCTTGATCACTTTTCTCCCGTTAAAGGATCAGTCACAATTTTGAACATAAATAGACGTGAAAAAAGGAAGACAGATTTATGACTTTCAGTTTTAAGGCGAGAAAATAAATCTGAATGTGGATGGAAGTTCTGCCCAAAGCCAATTTCTCGAGGACTGTCGAAATTTCTGTGGTATCATCCCCTTGAAAAAAAAAAAATGCTATAGGACTTTGTAGCATTTCGTTACTCCAAACTAATGAAATCACTTTCACCAATCCAAGTTTTAAATCCTTTCGGTATTGCAAACAGTTCTTGAAATCTCAGCAACTGAAGTCTACTTAAACTATGTTTCCATTTTTCTGATGAACAAAGCATTCAGTTTTTAAAAAGCACAGGCCTTAATACGGAAGCATTTTATTTTCATCAAACTATTTACAAAAAGCTGTGGTCGCCGTGGCGTAGTGGGTAGAGTGCGACGCTCACACGCCGAAGGGTCTAGGTTCGACTCCCAGTTCAACACCAATTTTTCTAATATTTCACGGCACCACCTCTTTCGAGCTGCTGACAACACTCAAAGAGTAATAAATGTCTAAGAAAGCTTCTCAAATTTCGCCGTTCGGAGTCGGCAAAAAACTGTAGGTCCCTTCTACTCGTGAGAGAACAGTAGCGCGCACAACACGAGTAGTTGATGAGCAAGCTAGGCCCTGGTCCCCCTTTGGACTATAGCGCTAAC
This sequence comes from Eristalinus aeneus, assembly GCA_955652365.1. NCBI lineage: Eukaryota > Metazoa > Arthropoda > Insecta > Diptera > Syrphidae > Eristalinus > Eristalinus aeneus. The sequence goes on along the minus strand of OY019133.1, from coordinate 25,852,799 downwards.
AATTATTATTTACAAAAAGCTGTTTCATCTTACTCAAGCAGTCCTTAGTGCTCCTTAAAACTTCTTCGCCACTTAAATAAAAGAAGACTCTTATTATTTTTGTAACAGTTCTTCGTCTTTATTGTGTAAAGAAAAAAAAAAACAAATAGCTCCTAACATCCTATCGAACTGAAAATCAATATTCACTCAACAATCAAATATGTGCAATTTTTATCTTTCTCCTATATTCCCCAGTCCCCATAGGAATGAAACAAATGATTCCCCTCCATTACCTAGAGTAAAGACTTGTTTAAAAAAAAGAAAAACCAAAACTTACTTTCTTCCACACGTCATGTATTATACAAAAGCTAAAAAAAATATTTAAACAAACTGTAAGGCAATATTTTGTGACAAAACGAAAAAAAAAAAAACAAAATAAATGGGAACCCCAAATGTAGTTTAAACAAAATGAAAGAGAAATAGTCAAATTTTATCAAAAAAAGAAACATACGTATGTATCTTTGACTTTTACATATATCTCCCAAGAAGAAAATCTAGATGTAGGAAAAGAAGAAAAAAAAAAAAAAAACTCACGCAAAAGTATATATATTTAAAACAAAAATATAAATAAATAAAACCAATTACTTATGAAAGTGCTTGTTAGTTGCTAATGAGACGTACAATGCTTTATATATATATATATTTAAATGAAAACCATGAATTTTGACTTCAAATTAAATCAAAAAAGGAACCCCGACCGCTTGGCGTATTCTCTTGTTCGTCACGCGTTTTGGTGGGCGGTTCTTTTTCTTTTTCAAATTAAAATTATATATTAAAATGAATTTTCTTTACATAGAAGTTCACACAGTGTAAACCAAGAAACTTTATGAATATTTGAAAAAGAAAACCAAATGATGAATTATATATATATATATTATATATTTAAATATATAATTATTACCTAAGTACCTAAGCCATTTGGCAAAAACAGTAGTTATTAAAAGGAAAACAAAAAAACCAGCAACATATATACTTATATTTAAGAAACCATAAAGCAGAGAGTGGAAAATTTCAACTAAAACACCAAAATTATAAATGCGAAATCATAATGATTCATATTTTAGTCTAGAAACTTACAAAAACAAAATATATATATACATCTATATATATATTTAGAGAAAAACAAAAACAACTCATTTAGATTGTTAGCACTAAGCGTATCAAATATTTTTACTATTATTACCACAATACTGAGTCATTTAAAGCAAAAAGAAAAAAAAAATATGAGAACTTCCAAAATCAAATTCAACAGCTAACTCAACATTATTTCCAAACGAGTAACCAAAACAAAAACAAAAAACAGAAAAGCTAAAGCAAACTTTTAGTCAAGCAAAAACAAAAGGAAAAACTTATACTACTTCTAACTACCAATACTACTATTACTAGTTTAGAGTTTACAATTAGAAGAGAAATGAATATGTGTCGGGCCTAGTCTGAAGCAGGCAAAGCCACTGAATTCCTGCATATTTTCTTATATACATTATTAATTACTTATTATTACTTATGAATTAATTAAATTATATCAAAATTGAATTGTTATATTTCACGCACTTTTTTCTCTATCTACATTACATTAATGCGACGCATTGGCTTGTGGACGGAGGAGGGAGTGAGACCTAGTGTTTGTAAGATAGCTAAGCTACTAAATATTTACTACTTTGTTGTTTGATTTTGACGTTAACTCATCCTTTTTCCTCCCACACACACAAATCTCACCTCCTCCACAACCGATCGTACTAAACAAGCTTTAAAAAAAAAAAACTAAAAAAAAACAATTTATTAAAAACCTTGAAAAAAAAATGGGGAAAATTTTTTGAATAATATAAGAAATCAAATTATTATTCAATTAGTGTATTTCAACTTATTTTTCGGAACAAAAAAATACTAAACAAGAAATCCAATTAAAGCAAACTGAAACCTAAACATCTTGTCGTTCATAGTCAAAAGATAAAACCAGAATTTAAAAGAGAAAGTAATATTAAAAATATTTTTCTGATATTTCTGATTCTTCTAGTGAACTTAGATTTAATTTAAAAAAAAGAAAAAAACTCAATATATGAATGAGAAGTTCATAAAAAAAATCAAAAAAGAGCTAAAACCATTGTTTTCATATTTTTAGGACTTGTTTATTCGTTTCTTTTACTGTTAACATATATATATATATTTAAAAAGGAAAAACTTAAGATGAAACAAACCTATGTAATTACAAACTACACTTATTTTATTAAACATTAAACTATTAAAGAAAACAAAAGCAAAATTTATATATTTTTTCTTTCTACATTTTGAAATGTTCATGTTTCAAAAGTTGTTCTCATCTTTGTTGTCCGATGATAGACTAGAACTCCTTCCCTTCCACGAAGTCAAGACAGCAATTGAAAGACGGATTGTCCGTAAAACTAGGTTTCGATGTGTTTTCAGGCCAGGGAAGTCCATCAGATTTGCATAGTTCCTAAAAAAGACCAAAGAAGCACAGATCGACACTCACCATCTATTCGTAGATTTTAAGGTCGCATATGGCAGTGTGCATTGAGACGAGCTATACAGGGCCATGCCTTGTTTTGGCATTCCTACCAAACTCAGCAGATTGTGTAGGATAACGATGGAAAACTCTCGCTGCTCCGTCAAGGTCGGTAACGAAAAACAGGGATTGCCAAGAGCGATTCTGCGGTTGATTTCGGTACTGATGTTGTTGTACCTATTTTCCGCGAGGGCGAAGGCGTTGACTACCTCGAAGTTTCTGCTGCGAAGTGTGACGCTCTGTCCAAGATGACGATGTTGTGCGTCCTTCCTTGATGACAGCATGTACTTCGTTTTGCCCTCATTTACCGCCAGACCCATTTTCGCCGCTTCCACTTCCATGCCAGCAAACGCCTCATTGACGGGTCGCTGTGTTCATCCAATCACGTCAAAGTCATCAGCGTAAGCTAGCAATTGAACTGACTTCTGCAAGATTGTGCCTCTGGTGTTGACTTGTGAGTTACGCAGGACCTTCTCGAGAATGATGTTAAAGAAGTCACATGACAGTGCGTCGCCTTGTCTAACCCCTTTTGTGACATTGAAGGTCTCGGTGAGTTCGTTACCGACCTTGACGAAGCAGCGAGACTTCACCATCATCATCCTACACAATCTGCCGAGTTTGGTAGGAATGTCAAAACTAGACATGGCACTGTATAGCTCGTCTCTATGCACACTGTTATATCCGGCTTTGAAATCGATGACTAGGGGGTGAGTGTCGATTTGCATTAGTTGAGTATTTTTCAGGATCTGCCATAATGCGAAGATCTGGTCTATAGTGAACTTCCCTGGCCTGAAACCACACTGGTTTGGACTTATCAAGTCATGGACCATCGGTTTCAGAGGCTCACACAATACGGTAGAGAGGATCTTGTATGAAATGCTGAGGAGACTAATCCCTCGGTAGTTGTCGCAGTCAAAGGGGTCTCCTTTCTTGTGAACCGGGCAAACGACGCTGAGATTCCACTCTTCGGACATGCTTTCCTCCGACCATATCTTACAGATGAGCTGGTCCATGCGCCCATCCAATTCATCTCCAGCTGCTTTAAATAGTTCTGCGGACAGTCCGTCCGCTCCAGTAGCTTTGTTCGACTTCAGCTTGGATATTGCTATTTTTACCTCGCCTAAGTCGGGGGGACGGAATGCTTGTCTATCATCGTCCAAATGAAGTGGAACATTCTGCCTAACAGCGGAATTTGGACTGTCATCGCCGTTGAGAAGTCTGCAAAAATGATTCTTCCAAATTCTCAGCACAGACTGCGACTCTATTACGAGTTGTCCATTTTGATCCCGGCAGGCTTTGATCCGAACTTTGTATCCTCCGTAAAGTTGTTTTAACTTAACTTTCGGACTCCATTCCTGCCATAACACCTTTCCACTTCCTCGACCGCGAGCTTCTCATGCTCCTTCTTTTGCCTTCTGAGAAGCCGGTGCTCTTCCCTTCTTCTCTGTTCGTAGAGCTCACTAACAGCCCTCGTTGTTAGATGCAGCGTCGCCCTATAGGCGTCTTGGTTGGCTGCATGTGCCTCTCTGCCTTCGTCGTCAAACCATTTGTCCCTTCTGGGTGGTGACGTGAAATCCAGCACATAAGTGACATCCTTTTAGATGGCTTCTTGACAACGTTTCCAGTCTTCTTCTATGGTCAGTGCAGGCAACGTCGAATTCTGAGCGAATTTTAGGGAGCCTCGGTCGGTGAAGTCCCCAGCGAGCGGCTGCGATTGTAGCTATCCGACGTCAAACCGTTTTGGTCTATCTCCACTTCGTTGCTCTCTCGATATCTGGATTCTTACCTTGGCTACGACAAGGTATTTGTATGTTTGCACCTCGGAAGGTTTGGACATCGACAATACCATACTAGAGGAGTGTCTGACATCGATCGCAACGTGATCAATCTGATTGACGGTTGATTGATCAGGAGATCGCCAGGTCCCTTTGTGAAGGTTCAGGTGTGGGAACCGGGTGCTAGCTACAGAGAAGGCGAAGTCCAACAGCCTGAGTCCGTTTCCGGATGTGTAGTCGTGCAGGCTGTGTTTACCGATGACATTAACAAAGATTTCCTCCTTTCCCAGCTGAGCGTTGAAGTCTCCTTGAAACGATCTTAGTGTCGTAGCTGGGACATTGATTGTTCGTTTTTTCTAGCAGATCATAGAAGTCATCCTTCTCCTCTGTCAGGGTGTGAGCGCATATTAGACTGCTTTCCCAGCTGAGCGTTGAAGTCTCTTTGAAACGATCTTAGTGTCGTAGCTGGGACATTGATCGTTCGTTTTTTCTAGCAGATCGTAGAAGTCATCCTTCTCCTCTGTCAGGGTGTGAGCGCATATTAGACTGCTTTCCCAGCTGAGCGTTGAAGTCTCTTTGAAACGATCTTAGTGTCGTAGCTGGGACATTGATTGTTCGTTTTTTCTAGCAGATCATAGAAGTCATCATTTTCCTCTGTCAGGGCGTAAGCGCATATTAGGCTGATGTTGCCGAATTTAGCCTTGATGCGGATTCGTTCGCTGACGGGGTCGTAGCTCAAGACTTTTTCCCTAAGTCTACCTCGAACAACAAATCTGCATCCGAATAAGCGCTGCCTTCTCTCTCTGTAGCAATCGCTGTAGTATATGCCGCAGGTTTTCATCGTTTGTTTTCCCAGCCCATCCCATCGCACTTCCTGGATGGCGGACATGTCTGCTTTGTAGCAGTCAAGGGCATCCGCAAGTTGTTCGGCTGCACGTGGCCTGTTAATGGACCTGACATTCAACGTGCTAAACCGAAAATCATAGTCCTTGAAACGTTTGCTGGGGTCGTCAACAGTTGATCCTTCATTGTCCGAGGCATATCGGTTTATCTGAACTTATGGCTTTTTACGTGGTGAGAAAGTTATCCTCACGCGCAACCCACTGGTAGGCCAGGCCCATTATTTAAGCCCTCGGTCAGAGGGGTCCGCTGCACACATTGGTTCACCACACAACGGGTGTTGCGATGGCCATCCAGGTGGCGCCGCGAGGAGGTTGTACGTTAACTTGACCTTTGCACTAACGATGAAATTGTTGGCAGCTCACCTTGTTGAGCGCAATCAACAGTGTTACCTCGCGTGAACAGGCCCACGGACCCACCAGAAATATAGCACTCAAAAACCACCGGGTGACGTTTTGTTCCAAACAATCTTCCAATTTCAAAAGTCGTCGCAAATCTAACGATTCCACAGTCATTCAGAAAAACGAAATACAACCGCTGTCCAACTAAGTCAATCACGTTCTCTATTTCTTGAACTCCTCTTAAAACACTGCGCTTCCTGTTGAAGTACATCTCCTGTCAGTGCGCCTTCATTTTCCTACAGTGGACCTAATTTTGGATTGACACATGCACCTGTCTTTGCGTCATCCATCAACTGTCGGCAATATTCATCAAATTCATGTCGAACTAAGAACACGTCCACCTGCCTCGCCACCTCTCCATTTAGGTGCCTTGAGTGACCGCAATCCAATAAACAGACATTTCAACATACCCGCCGTCGCCACCATCCTCCAACCAATTTGCCATCTGTCACTCGGTCCGCTGTCACACCTTTCACTTCCACCAGCCTCACATCGGCTCCACCAGAAACCAAATCCAGGACACGACGGCGATTCATTCAAATCACCCGTCGTCACCCCATGGTTTCTCTGAATAGATAACCAAACAGCGGGAAATTCGCGCCTGAACCTCTCAAACAAAGTCATCAGCTACCTAATCACGACTCGGCCATATGTCACCCGAGAGGTGAGAGAAACTCACCAGCGCTCACTTAATCTTCCAGTGCATTTCCCGGAGACACACTTCCTGGCGCACAAACAATCTGTCACTGTTGCATGTTCGCTCTCCGCACCCATTGTGCCGCCCGATCGGTGGACAGAGTCGTTTCCCCCATTTGTCACTTGTACGTTACGCCACCAGTCAGCGGCTGCGCCTGCGGCGGCATGGGGAAAGGTTCTATTGTTGCGTCCTGGAATGCAGTAATTACCGACACAAAAATCACACTCAACAGATTCATCATCGGCTCGATATCTACGCGCTGTATCTCTTAATCTCCAGCGGCGGCAGTGGCGTCGCTGCAGTGCTGAGTGTGTGCGCGAGGGGCCTTATGTGTGTCGTTTTTTCTGCGCGCCTTTTTTCGCGCTATCTCGCGCCTCATTTATAATGTTTTCAACTCCAATTTGACGTTTACAAATCGAACACGATTTACACCTCACCCTCTTAATCTGACGACCTGTCGAGTGTGCGGGTGACGGGTGGCAGGGCGGGCAGGAGAACGCCGTGCCTCAGGAACGCGGCGTCGACTGTGCGGCTAATTTATGATATGTGTGCGGTGCTAACAAAGTAATTAGCATACTTTTCAGAGACTATCTCCGTATCTATCAGCGTATCGACACCAGTCCACATCGCCGCCATCGTCGTCGTCGTCGGTGTCGAACGACCGTGCACAACACAGACATTCCACAGAGCTAATTAGTCTTGGGCCTGAGTGGAACAACCGCTGCGCCCTCGCCGCTGCCGCACCGGCCAACCAACCGATCAACCGACCAACGCAGCCCCCACTCGAAAGCGGCTATTGTCCTAAATGCCTTTCACACTTCACAGCTCTTTCACAAAAACCGATCCCGACCACCACTGTAATTATCAATCCACCTCGAAGCGCATAAACTCTCCAGTTGGACTGGCTGACTGGCCTGTAGTCGGAGCGGTGCGCGCAGCGTTCGGTGGGAAAGCCAAGCGTTGACCCAGCCTCCTTGTCCGTGACCATAGGTTATCCACGCGGACTGCGGACAAAAAACACGAAGTGAAAAGTATTGGCAATTATGATCCCTTTCCCAGGCGAAGGCGCACTAAGACTCCTGGCGCCATCAATAATTCTCAGCTCCGGCTGCGGACACGGCCAATAGAGGGCTCCTATTAAACTGTCAGTCGGTTCGATCGATTTTCTTCGATTTTCGAAAGGTTCCCTCGATCTGTGCGAGCGTGCGACGACCGACGACGGCCTTTGTGCTCCTTGCCGGTGTGGCGGTGGTGGGAATGATTGCCGTCAAGGCACGAACGGACGCCGTTTGAAAACCAAAAAAAAAAAAAAAAACACAATCTTCTCGCACGCCGGTCCAAGAGCACGTCAGTCAACCTCCAGAGGGGCAGCTTCGGAGAAACAAAAGTAGAGCACACGGAGCACCCTTTTAGGTTCGGTGTGTCTGTCTGTCTGTCTTATCGTTGTCGTGGTCGTCGTTGACGTTATGCGTCCCCAGCCCCTTAGTACAGATTCCTTTTGTCTCGTCTATTCGTGCAGCTCGAGCGCATACCTCTACCGGGCGAGTGCACGGTCCCAGGCAGTGTGGCCCGACCGCTCATTCATTCCTGCCTTCCATTATCTGTCGCGCAGCGTGATAGCGTAATCACAAGCGTTCCCTGTTTAATCAGAGCCTAATGTGATTTTCTTGTCGTCACTTTTGGACAGCCACCTGGAGTCTGGAGTGGCAGGTATCTCGGTGTGTGATCGAGATTAGTGGTTCTCCCTCTCCCCTGCCCCGGGCTGTGATCTACTTTTAATGACGTGATCATTGCTGGTGCGCGTCTAAGTGGATCTTGGTTCTGTGGAATTTTTGAGATTTTCCATTCTGGCATCTTGACGCTCGTAAAATCAACGATCGTGTGTGCGATGCTGCCGATGATCGTGGTTCTTCTGGAGATTTCTGCTTTTTTTGTGTTTTTTGTGTTTTACTTCAGCTTTGCTCTTGGGTGGGACTCACTTAGGGGCTTCTCTGATTTTGGACTGCGACAGGCTTGCGCTGAGGCGTTGACTGATGATTTTGGTGAGTGTGCGACCCACTCCGCTGGTGGGGCTTCCAATTTCATTCGATTATTGGTCAATAAAATCGGTTAATGGCTTTCCATGAATTTTCACAGATCGCTGTGGGAACGATCGCATCGATCGATGGCGCAACAGAAATGTTTGCACACTCTGCGACTACGCCTGGCGATGTCTGTGACAACTAAAACAGCCTACGCGCGGAGGCCGTTTTGGATCGGAGAGACTTATGATGAAATCGTGCCTCGGAAAGGATGTGGCAGTCGATCTTGTCTTGGATTGAGTTAAGAAATCTTTGTTTTTATTGGCGGCCTATTTCAAGTGGCTGATGAATGATTGATTTCGAATGACAAGTAGAGTGGGGTATGCATGCAAGTTTGACGATCTCTCATCAAGACCACTTGATCGCGGGAACTTTTCATTCGCGTGGGGCTTTGTCTCTAAGACTCCTCGTTGATGGAATACTGATAACTATCGAGATTGTTGTCAGTTTTATGACTGTGAGGCGAAACAGCTTTCCCTGTGACTCGATTAAGTGAAGGCGAAAAAGCAATGTTTTGGGCTGAAAATTAAATAAATTCTTCGGTTGCCGGCTTTCCGAGCATGGGAAGCAAAGAAGGCGGAAGCATGGAACCTCCTTACATCGCCCCATTTCAAACCGGAAATGGTACTTCCAAGAATTTGTTGGACGTACTCCTCAAGGCACAAGATCAACAATAATAATAATAATTGTTGGCCCTACAGTCCAAAGGGGGACCAGGGCCTAGCTTGCTCATCAACTACTCGTGTTGTGCGCGCTACTGTTCTCTCACGAGTAGAAGGGACCTACAGTTCTTTGCCGACTCCGAACGGCGAAAATTGAGAAGCTGTCTTAGACATTATTGCTCTTTGAGTGTTGTCAGCAGCTCGAAAGAGGTGGTGCCTCTTTAGAAAAATTGATATTGAGCTGGGAGTCGAACCTAGACCCTTCGGCGTGTGAGCGTCGCACTCTACCCACTACGCCACGGCGACCACTGCACAAGATCAACGTTTTCATAAAAAAATCCAAATTTTCCAACCGAAACGAGGATATGACTACTTGATCAACACTGCCTTGATGATTTTGGGCTTGGATCTACTGAAATATTTGTCGAAAACGGGTAAATCTTGCAAATTGGCGTTAACCCCAAAGATTACAAATTTTTCAAGCTCTGGTTTGTCTCGTCCATCAGAGGGGATGTATGTCTTGTAAAGACAGACCGCACCCCTAGCTCTTCTTTCTGGGAAACAGATCTACACAGTCTTGATTATTGACTTTGATTCCGAGGGCCTTTAGGCCTGGATGATGGTTCATTAGATTCCTTCCATTTGAATTGATGTGGCAAGTTAGAAAAAGCGTTCTTAACCCTTGCTGCAGAACTAATAAGTTTCTAAAACCGAGACAAACGCTGCTAAAAGGTTGTAAGTCCTTTGATGCAGCCGCAGACTGCAGAACAATGGCAACTATCAAGAAACTAATTCCCCGTTGAAGGTACTTTGCAACATGCTTTCACAGGGCACTGGAATGGTCAACTGTGGATGTATTGGAGCAGATCAAATATGGTCATTGAAGCAGGCGGCACGTAATCTGCTTGAAAAAAAAAACTCAGCTTGGACTAAGTGACGGCTTGCACAATGGATTAGTTTCACTTCATTCAGACTCAAGAATGCTCCTGAGGAGTGTTTCCCAAGCTCCAAGAGACAATAAATAAAGCAGAAACCTCTATTAAGAAAATAAACCCTCTAATCCAGTAGCACTTTTTCCGGCCAATCCCTTACGTCGGCTCTGCGGATTTCCAACTCGACTAACTAACTCAAACCGAACTTATGTAACGATGTTATTTTAATAAGATACGGGTTTATTTCAAATTATTAACCCTCTTGTTTCCGCTCCTAGGGACTGTCGCGCCATAATGAGCTTGTACATCAATCAGACTTTAGTCGCTAGGGTTATGAACCGAACTAAGCTACGGTCACCTAAATATGTGATACGCCACGGCAGCCACAGAACGTTCAACTTTTCCGTGGCTGCCGTGACGTAGTGGGCAGAGTGCGACACTTACACGCCGAAGGGTCTAGGTTCTATTCCCGGCTGGCAGCTCCGCACCTCTTACGAGTTGCTGACAACACTCAGAGAGTCAGAGTTCGGTACCGACCTTGACGGAACAGCGAGACTTCTCCATCGTCATCCTACACAATCTGTCGAGTTTGGTAGGAATGTCAAAACTAGACATGGCACTGTATAGCTCGTCTCTATGCACACTGTCATATGCAGCCTTGAAATCGACGAATAGGTGGTGAGTGTCAATTTGCATTTCTTGGGTCTTTTCCAGGATCTGCCGTAATGTGAAGATCTGGTCTATTGTGGACTTCCCTGGTCTGAAACCACACTGATAGGGACCTATCAGGTCATGGACAAATGGTTTCAGACGCTCACACAATACGGCAGAGAGGATCTTGTATGCGATGTTCAGGAGACTAATCCCTCTGTAGCTGGCGCAGTCAAAGGGGTCTCCTTTCTTGTGGACCGGGCAAACGACGCTGAGATTCCACTCATCGGGCATGCTTTCCTCCGACCATATCTTACAGATGAGCTGGTGCATGCGCCCAGCCAGGTCATCTCCAGCTGCTTTAAATAGTTCTGCGGACAGTCCGTCCGCTCCAGCAGCTTTGTTCGACTTTAGCTTGGATATTGCTATCCTCACCTCGTCTAAGTCGGGGGGACGGAATGCTTGTCTATCATCGTCCAAATTGAGTGGAACATTCTGCCTAACAGCGGGATTTGGGTCGTCATCGCCGTTTAGGAGTCTGCAGAAATGATCCTTCCAGATTCTCAGCACAGACTGCGACTCTACTACTAGTTGTCCGTTTTGGTCCCGGCAGGCCTTGGTCCGAACCTTGTATCCTCCGGATAGCTGTTTTACCTTTCGGTAAAACTTTCGGACTTCATTCCTGCCAAAGCACCTTTCCATTTCCTCGACCGCGCGCTCCTCATGCTCCTTCTTTTTCCTTCTGAGAAGCCGGTGCTCTTCCCTTCTTCTCTGTTCGCAGAGTTCACGAACAGCTCGCGTTGTTCGATGCAGCGTCGCTTTATAGGCGTCTTGTTTAGCTGCGTGCGCTTGCCTGCACTCGTCGTCAAACCATGGGTTCCTTCTGGGTGGTGACGTGAAACCCAGCACATCAGTGGCAGCATCTTTGATGGCTTCTTGACAACGTTTCCATTCTTCTTCTATGCTTAGTGCAGGAAGCGTCGAACTCTGGGCGAGCTTCCGGGAGACTCGGTCGGCAAAGTTCCCAGCAATCAGCTGCGATTGTAGCTTTTCGACGTCAAACCGTTTTGGCCTTTCTCGACTCCGTTGCTCTCTCGATTACCGAACTAATCTACGGTCATCTTAATATGCTGAGCAAGTTTGACTTTCTCCCACATATGTAATACTTTTTCATTTTCTTTTAACTCTTAATAACTTTTTTTTTATTATTTCTGCCATAAAGATTTAAACATTTTTTAAATGTTTTTTGTGGTAATTTTCGCCAATTTGATACAATCCTCTGTTTACCAGGTATACCGGTATGAAACCTGGACTGGATGAGGAAGGCCTTAGTCTTTTCGAGAGAAAAGTTTTGCGTCCGATTTTCGGTCCTGTTTGCGTTGATGGCATCTGATGGAGATGATTTAACGACGAACTGTATGGGCTGTACAGCGACATGCGCCTGGTCAAGCGTCTTCGGGTACAACGCTAAAGATGGTAGACTATTTAGAGCGTATGGACACCACTGCTCCGGCCCGAAAAGTCTTCGAATCAGAGCCATTAGGACAACGCAACAGAGGACGGCCTAAGCTAAGATGGCGTATACAAGCGAAGAAGGACCTCAACCAACTTGGATTGCGCAATGGGAGGCAGTATGCGAAAGATCGTGCTGGCTGGAGAGGCATGTTGGTTGAGCTGCACCAACAGTAGCGCAACAAGAAGTAGAAGAGGAAGAACGTATTCAATCTGAGAACTCCTTATGGTATTTTTTTTAAAGTCATTGTATTTTAAATTTCGACTATTGCGTATTTTGTAATATAAATTTAAGCTAATCCCCAGCACGGCAGAAAACCCTTGAGTTCGTTGAATTTTTGGGCAGGACACACAACACACATTGATACTCTGTACAAAATCTCAAAGCACAATATTTTCCTTATTGAAAAAAAAAAACCTTATAAATACTTATTCCTAACTTCAATCCGTCTCCGAATCTGATGTATTTTTCAATTGCGAGTTGGCATTTAACTTTTTGTAAGCAGTTTTGGGGCGAATATTTCAAATATGAGTATTCCGCATTGGCAGGCTTTGTGGTTTTTGGAGATTTTCTTTCTTTTGACTTCTTCTGCCAAGCAGCAATCGAATCATCTACACCGAACAGGTATACCGGTATGAATTTTTTTTTTTAATGAAACACTGTGAGTTTCATCAAGAAAACCAAAGAATTGTTACAGATATTCTTATGGACAATGGTTATCCGACGCAAGTTATCAGGAACTTAATAACACAATACGAACACAACATACACTCCGAAACACAGACAATCACCACAGTAGATTATATCCATAAAAGCATGGTGTACATCCTAACATTGTCGAAAAATTCTAAGAACGTAACTGCTGGTCGCTGTGACAATATAAAAATAGCATTCAAGTCTTCGATTACACTAGCATCGGTTTTCACCAGACTCAAACCAGATACAGACAAAGGAAGCAAAACTGACTTGTCTACAAAATCAACTTTAAGGGCAAAGACAACGAATCCTGCAAATTTATGTTATATAGGTACCACCAAATAGTTTCTTCTTCAAAGTCTAGCTGGTCATAAATCAGACATCAACAACAAGAACTCAGTGAAAACAGCATTAGCTAATTACTGCGTCCAGACAAATCATCTACCCTACCTTGATGGCGTCAAAATCCTGCAAACGGAAAAACATACTAGCAAAAGGTACACTCTGGAAACCCTACACATAATCAAGACCAGCAACAATATGAATAGGAAACAGGACATACAGAACATATCTGCCGTATATTCAGCGCTTGTAACGGCTTAGACAGATTGTATTTAAATCAAAATTTAAATTTCACATCATTTTAGACTGATCTTCACACACAGAAGTGCTCAATATTTTGTTTAATTGTGAATTTTGTTTTTTGTGATAATTTTAAACAACATTTGGACTCCAACATCCACATTCACTTGTAACAACAACACAATTAATGTAAGTTTATTGTTCATTTGTAAAATTGCATTGTTACTATGTATGTATGTATGTAAAATATTTTGTTTTATTGTTTCAATAAAAAAAGATCCCCTGATGAAGGCAGCAATCCCTGCCGAAACGTTGGGATAAGAACAATGAAATAACCTGGTTTCATTGAAAAACAACAGTCACCAAAAACGCCGACGAAGGAAAGACAGTTTCCCCCGCATAATAAAACATTAATTATTAATGGGAAAATAAAAACATTTAATTCAAAGTATTGCCCATTGTTTTCTACACATTTTGACCACCTTGCTGGAAATTTGTGAATACCACGCCAATAAAATTATTCGTCTTTTAAAGCAGACCAATCAGACACCCAATTTTCGACCTCCCCGTAGGAATCAAAGTGCTGCTCAGCCAATGCGTGTCCCATCGATGAAAACAAATGGTAGTCGGAAGGAGCCAAGTCTGGTGAATACGGCGGGTGGGGTAGCTGCTCCCAGCCAATTGTTTTGATTGTATCCTGAACCGGTTTTGCTTTGTGTGCAGGTGCATTGTCATGGAGCAAATTTACCTGGCCGTGTCTTCTGGCCCATTTTGGTCATTTCTCGATCAATGCATGGTTAAAATTGATCATTTATTGTCGGTAGCTATCAGTATTAACGGTTTCACCAGGTTTTAGGAGCTCGTGGTATAGCACACCTTTTGGTCCCACCCAACACACAGCATTCTCATATTCTTCTTGCCGAATCGATCTGGTTTTGCAGTCGATGTTGGTGGTTGTCCCAGATTAACCCATGATTTTTTCCGTTTAGGATTCTTCAAATAAATTCATTTTTCATCGCCAGTAACAACCCGATGCAAAACCGATTTTCTTTCGTATCTTTGAAGCACAATTTCACAAGTGTTTTTTCGGTTTTCCATCTGTCTCTCATTCAATTCATGTGTCACCCATTTTGCACACTTTTGAATCTTTCCCAAAGCTTTTAAACGGTCAGAAATTGTTTGTTGTGCAACATTTAAGATTGCTGCCATTTGCTTTTGACTCAAAGCGTCACCTCCATCCAATATCGTCTGCAATTCGGCGTCTTCAAAATTTTTTGGTGGTCTTCTACGTTTTTCATTTCTCACCTCAAAATCATTATTTCTGAACCGTTGAAACCAACTTTTGCATGTTGCTTCTAATAGAGCATGATCACCAAATGCCTCGACAAGCATTCAATGCGGCTCTGCATCACTTTTCTTCAAATGAAAACAAAAAATTAATGCTTTCCGCAAATCATCACTTTCTGGTACAAAATTCGACATTTTCAACACGATGAAAAAATATGATGTTGTCTGTTCAATGACTTGATGAATATTTTTCACAGATATAGCAAACAAACAAAAATAAATTAGGGATCGTTCACAACAAATGTTGCCTATCGAGACATTTGTATCTTGACGCTCACTTCATACCGGTATACCTGGTATACTCATTAAAACTTTCGTATTGCCTGTTTTCAGCATAAACAGCCCTGGCAAGAAGACCCCAACAGTTTTCAATAATAGTTATATCTGGCGATCGTGCTGGCCAATCTAAAACATCACCGTTGTTATCTGAAAAATATTTTTTAACAATTTTCGCCTTATGCACCGCAAAAATATGTGGCAAAAATATGTGGCAAGTCCGTAATATCACCAGTTGATTCTGTTGTTTCATCGGCAATCAAATTCAGGTACTTTTTGCTATCCATTCTCAGTGGTACGAACTTTATACCAGTTTTACCATGGTACCCAATTCCAGCCCATATCATAACAGTTCCTCCACCATGTTGCCGACGACTCAATATTGTCCCCTCTTTTCTTAAGTCGTGAACTTCTTCTCGTACCCGACGCCATTGTTGTTCCAATGAATATGCTCGAATTTTACCCTGTCATCCTTGTGTTTTACCGTAAGTGGTGGTTTCTTCTAAATTTTTTTGCGCAGAATTGCTGGAGACTCTTTCAATAGTATAAGGACGTTTCTAACATTGGTCGTGACACCTGCTTGTTCAGCGATTTTGCGAGTCGTTAAGCCCGACTTCGATGAAATTCTTAGAATTGCGCACCTATTCCTGTCACTGATAGCCCTTGGACGCTCAGAGCTACTCTTCTTTCCGTAATTTTCAAGGTCTTTGAGGAAATCTGAAATCACTTTTCGGCTTCTTTCCAGTTTTCCACCAATATACGCAATTTTAAAATTTTCTTGATGCAGTTTTGTAATAACCTATATTGCGGCGTTGGAAATTTTTTCCGCTACCCATTTTACAGTGGCGGCCGTGGCGTAGTGGATAGAGTGCGACGCTCACACGCCGAAGGTTGTAGGTTCGATTCCCAGCTCAACACCAATTTTTCGAATTTTTCACGGCACCACCTTTTTCGAGCTGCTGACAACACTCAAAGAGTAATAACTGTCTAAGAAAGCTTCTCAAACTACTCATTTTACAGTGGCCGCCGTGGCGTAGTGGGTAGAGTGCGACGCTCACACGCCGAAGGTTGTAGTTTCGATTTCCAGCTCAACACCAATTTTTCGAATTTTTCACGGCACCACCTCTTTCGAGCTGCTGACAACACTCAAAGAGTAATAACTGTCTAAGAAAGCTTCTCAAACTTCGCCATTCGGAGTCGGCAAAAAACTGTAGGTCCCTTCTACTCGTGGGAGAACAGTAGCGCGAACAACACGAGCAGTTGACGAGCAGGCTTGGCCCTGCCCCTTAGGACTACAGAGCCAACAATTATTATTATTACCCATTTTATAACATCACTCTCAGAATGTTCCTTTGTCTTTGATTTCCTTCACAGTTGTTTACGCAAAGATCACCAAAAGGCAGCTAAAATTTCTTTTTTGTGAAAAAATCTTTTTTCCGGGGTGTCATCTACAGTTATTTTCCTTACAATTAAGGATTTTCTAGAAACTTCTTCTGGCACCTAGTTCAAAACCACCGTGGCGTTACTGGGGCGCAGAGAGGTATAAGAAAAAAAAGGATATAGCTCATTAACCATTATTCTATTAAAACTAATTGTGAAATTACATGCTGTGCTATATTTTTTTCGCGGACTGCACGTAGCCGCTCCATTGAAACCGCAGAAGTCACAACTGTCGGGATGAATCACCCACATTCTGGGATGCCAAATGGTACGAGGTCTGTCCAAAAGATTAGGTGAGGTTTATATTTCGCGGGCTATGTACATTCGATAGTCAATTTTCTTTTGATGAGGTAAGATTAATGTTTCGCCGGCTATGTACATTCGATAGTCGATTTTTTTATTTTGTTATGTTGGTACACTCGTCTCGTACAAATGTCTACAGTTTCAGCTATAAAGCATATTTATTTGTTTTTTTTTTTGACGTGTTTGGTGCGCACTAAACTCGAATGCCTTAACAAAATGTGCCGCCTGCAAGAGTTTCCTAGTTGCCGCCGACATGCAGGCCTTCCATCAACAAATAAATTGTTCCTTGTCCACTTCGAATGCAGCTCTTCAAATAATTTTCCCGCAGACTTCCATGCCATACCATCCGACCACTCGAAAATGTATCACTCGTCCTTGGAATTCCTGCAGTCCTGTCACTCTCTGATAAGTGATGGGCCACACACAGCGGCTGGAGAGTCGAAAACCTGTCTTGCCAAGCTGACAAGCTTCGCAAACAATCGAGCTTTACATTCGCAAACAACCAACAGCCCAAGACCCACCTGTCACCACAGCCGAACTCCCACCAGACGCACTCAGGGTCAACCAGGGTTAATGGCACTTGGCACTCGTCATCGATTTCGCCATCGAAGCCACCGTGTAGCGCCTTCTCCTGCTCACAGTAAACGTGTCCAATTAAGCAAACATTGTCCACATTTCCTCCGCAGCCACAACCACTCACAATAAAGTTCATTGAATTCAAGCAATTCGTCATTGACGCAGGATTAAGATGCAAATCATCGGCTAGCTCCCTCGCAGCCACCGAGTCACTGAGCCCACGAAGACTCCACACTGGCCGTGCAATCAAACGAGCCATGTATTAATTAGCGTCTAATGACTTTGTCCGGCGACAGCTTTATTGCTCGTATTTCTGCGGCGGACTCCAAAATGCCACCGGCCGCAGACTGAGGCTCTTCACTAGGCCCCGATTGCAGACCACTGGTCACAAGTGTGACTGGTTCCGAGCTAGCGCGCCGCTTGTCCAAATCTCGAAGGTAGCAATTATCCAGAGTCGACCGCTCGTTTCATTCTTCTCGCGAAAACCCCCAGAAATCGAAAAACCTCTGAAATCAGACATCAAATAGCATTCCCGCGCCCCCGTGAGAGAACCCGAGGGCGAGGCGATGTGTATGATGGCTTAATTATGGAGCAGCGTCGCGGCGGCCTCGCGCCGAGATCCAGCAGGGCGTAGCGGGGCCACAGCAAATAAGAATAAATATCTCGATCTCCAGCTGAGTGGTTATCTATAAATCTGTCCGAAAATAGATGTTTCTACGATTTGACAGAAATTTGATTTATGACAACCCGTTTCGCTGCCCACAGCCGGTTGCCCGGTTGCCCGCTTGGCCGGTCGGTTAGCCGCTGCCCGAGAGGCCCATTTACACATGAGATCACACACAATGAGACAAGGAGACATGCCACATGACAGTCTGCGGCATTCGCCTCACCTCCCCGCGCCCAGTAATTTATGGCAACAATTTGCATTAATTGAGTTCCGCTGCTGGACTTATCTGGAGTCTGTCCGCTCGTCATTCGAATGAGACCTCAGACTCAGCCTCAGTCTCCTAGGGTTCTCCTAGGCGGAGAACAACGAGAGTGTTTGCAAAAAAAAAAAAAATGCGAATGCAAAAAATGCGAACAACAAAAGTGCGGCCAGGTACGTAGCTCACAGAGACCGTTCGTTGCGGAGCTTAATGACATCACGAGAGGGAGACAATGGACGACATAGGAGCCGCCCTGCCCATTGTGTCTCACTCGAATCACCTAAATCCATGTTCCGCAGCAAAAAACGGGCTGAAAGCCCGAACAATCGCACGAGGAGATTGAATGTCAGATGAATGGGTGCACACAGGTTTCACGTTTCCAACTGCCGACTGGTGCCGGTGTCGGTTCTGGTGATGGTGCTGGTGCCGGTGCCGGTGCTGAGACCTTATTTCCTGGGAGCGCCCTAGTTGCGTGCTCCTCTCTATTCATAGGACGTGTCCTCTCTCTTGCTCCTTCTCTCTCTCCCTTTCTCTCTCTCTCTCTCACCAGGCACAGAGAAATCGTTCAACCCGAAATGTAACAGGCCGAGTGGGATGTTTGGAAATCAGATACCCTTGTGTACACGCGCATGGAAGCGGAGAAGCGGCACAGCCCTGTGTGCGGGGGAAGTACCGGATAAACAAACACACACAGGCCGTCGTCATCGTTTGTTTGCGATCGTAGCATTGTCAAACAGTGCAACATATTTGGATAGGTGCACCGAGGTGCACAATGGAGCGCAGCGCAGACCCTGATCTTATCCCGGCCCGGACGATTGCAATCAATGACAGGATGATGAGATTATTGAGTGGTTCCGATTGTTGGCGCGGGAACAATGGATCAGGGATTTCCTTTCCTGATTGGGCGGGCTGTGCTCGTTTTTCTCTGTTTTTTTTTTTTTTTTGTGTTCAGCCGATGACAGTTAATTAATCACCGAGCGCGTCCGAGTGTGCGTCGTCGAGGGCAGAGGATGATTGGCTTGTAATTGCCTGGAAATTGGGTGTCTAATTAAGCGTGTTCCGGATTTGACTGTGGGCCTGTTCGCGACGAAGGGGCGAAGTTGGCGTAGGGGCCGGCGACATGGCCACGGTACGTGCAAACAAGCCCAGTGATGGGTTTTGTGATTAGATGTGAGGATGTCGATGCCGGATGGAAGCATGAGGTGGAACATGGAAAGAGGGCGTCGGGTTGGCTGCGCGATGACAACAAATTGTGGGACGAATTACATTGAAGATGCAGTCTGGGGGATGGGATTTGGATGGACGGAGGGGAAGGGGAGAAGGACGAATTTCAGTCTGTGGGGAAAGTTTTTGTAGATTCTGGTGTGTCCTAGGTGGAGTTACTGCGTAGAAGGTCCTTGGCTAGAGACGCGGAGGCAAAATGAATTGAACTTATGTATTGGGGTCTGTTGCTACCTTAAATTGGGTCTCACTGAGTGATTCATTCCGACAGTTGCGACTTCTGCGGTTTCAATGAAGTGGCGACGTAGGATCGAATAACGTTGAAGCAAGAAAATGAATTCTACATCAATGTCCATCGTTCAAAGTCAGTGAAGCGGCAGATCTTAATTGATCGCTGAATCGTTTTGACAGTCCCAACAGAAGTGAAAAGAATTCATTTTGAGGAGCCGCCACCCTGCAAGCATGACACCCATTATGCAACGGCCGGTGAGTTCACTTAATGTTGGGGGCCTTGTTTGAGTTGACTAGACATAAGGAGCGTTTGAAATTGAGCTGTGGCCAAATTCTCTCGGTGGTAAGGCAAGAAAAGCTTTCGAGTCGTCATGTAATCTGTTCTTTGTTTGACTACAGATAAGGACATGGTATGCATGTCATCTTCCGGCGGGCTTAAAGATTCGGTACTGCGCCTGTCACGCTCATCAACCTCGAGGAAGCCCCGAATTTCAAACTTATGCCCAGCATCCAAACCAGGAGATGTTAAAGTATTGCCTGGCAATCTGTTTTTGAGTGATAAGCTGCACATGAGGAAGTCGCTTAAATGGAAGATTTGGTGTCATTATGGATATCGAAAGAGATGACAATACTTGTTTTTTTTTAAGATTGTCTCGCGCTAAGGCATTTTTTTTGCGCCCTTAAGACACCGGGGCTAAGTCACAGTACTAGCCAAAGGTAAAGAGGAAGAGGGGCTCTGTTATTGCTGAATCCTGACAGTTCTTCTTTGATTGGATCTGAATGAAGACATTCTATGACAAAAGTTAAGGTCTCAAGGGAAGACCCATCCTCATCTAATTATCTGCTTCTGATCTTTCTGTAAATATGCAGACAGTGCTGCTGTGTCCTGTGTACTTAGTTCTAAATCAGACAGTACGCTGCCTAAACAAAAAGTTTGAAGATCGTGAAATTGATGTTTTGTGGGAGAAAGTTCAACTTGCTCAGCATATTGAGGTGAATGTAGCTTAGTTCGGTTCACAACCCAAGAGATTTAAGTCTGATTGATGTACGAGCTGATTTTTGGGCACAAATAAAAGAACTTGGACTCTGATCAGTGCCGTGGATGGTGTGACTTTCCGAGCTCCAGGGATATTTATGTGTCTGAATAGTTGGCAAATGGTCATTTTTTGGAGATATTTTAGATTTTTAAGTAATGTTGGTGAAGCGTCTGCAAGGGTTTAGTTAACATTTCGATCACGTCGTTTTCTGAAAGGAGGTTCGGATCGGAGGTTTTTTCATTGGAGATGATTGTGCTACCTCTCAAGGCAACAATCTTCTTTATAGTCGTTCCTTTTCTAACTTGGAGTTCCTGTACCTGGATAAAACAATTAGTTGGCGTTGCAGTCAAATGATACAATCCAGCCGTAAGATCTGACATGTAGTCATTCATTGCTCTCCAATAACTAAATCATTCAAAACAGCCAAGTCAAAAACTGCAGTTGTGTGCATAAATTGTGACAAACGACAAAGCTCATAACTCCTTTATTTCTTTCCTTTTAGTGCGGCATTTGTTTTTCTCTGCATTTATTAACAAAACTCGACTTCAGATGTCATTTCCAGTCAAACAAACAACTTCTTGCGACACGGCTGACAGCGCAAGACAGCCCAACCGACTGGAAAACATTTCAACGAATGACTTTGTGATGTTAATCCGGGATTGTTGAAAACAATCTATTCACGATTACTGCTGAATGTCAGCCATATGTCAGGTTATGACAGCAATTGTCGGATCAAGAGACTGGAACAATTTGCGTTTGAAAGAAAAAATCCGGATCTCATTTCAATTCAGTTGTTTCCGGCAAGGAAAAGTACACTCTTGATTCTCTGAAAACGATAAAAATAATCAACAATTTTAGATTTCACTGGACAGGGTTCAAATTCACGTCAGTAGTATACTAAACGACAAAGACACAAAAGACTAAAGTAAATTGGTGAGGCTTGAGTTTTACCCACTCATGAATGGGTTCGTTTATCTGATTTAAATTGCAGACAATTTCGATACACATTAATTTAAGTTTGCACGCAGAATCAAAACAAAGATGCGACTTGATCACTGATCACGAAACCAAGCTACAATTCGAAGCGTCGAATTTGATTGTTCAATGCCTCAATCTTCACCGTTCGGAATCAGTAAAAAAACTCTCTTTTCATCGTGAGAGAATACGAAGGTTGCCTTTTATATGTTGGGATTGGGCAACCCTAGAGTTGCAATCTTGCAACTGCCTGCTCTGTCGTAAGGTTAAACATTTTTGAGGTTATCCGTTCTCAGAACGTTTTGACATACGAGCGCTATTTGTGTTCTTTACAGTAACTTAAAAGATTCATCTCGTCCAAAAAATAGAATTTAATCGTGAAAACTTTCGTGCGACTATTTTTTACAATTTTCGACGTGGATTTAGTCAACAATAGTGCACTTAATTCAATTTTTGGCGATGAAGCTCCATCAAGGACCAGTGTTTATCGATGATTTGGTGAATTCAACTGAGGTCGTAGTTCACTCCAAGACGAATTTCGTGAAGGTCGTATAAACTCAGTTGTTGTTCCGGAAACCGTTGATGCTGTGCGCCAACTGATATTGCAAGATCGTCATGGCCTATAGTGAGATTGAGACAACCTTAGGCAGTAGTGGGACCAGCATACATTCAATATTGCATGAACATTTGACCGTCAAAAAAATTTGTTCGCGTTGGATCCCACACAATTTGTCAATCGCTCAGAAAAAGGCTCGTGTCGATTAGTTGAAAGAGATGATAGAAAAATACGATCGCGGTGCTTCAAAACATGTATAAGGCATCGTGACAGGTGATGAATCGTGGATTTACGCGTATGAGCTCGAAAGTAAGCGGCATTCGAATGTATGGGTGTTTCAAATTGAGCCAAATCCAACAAAAGTTATTCGCGCACGAAGCACTTCCAAGCAAATGGTCGCCTGTTTCTTCAGAAAATCTGGACATGTCGCAACCGTATCACTAGAACAACGCAGAACAGTCAATTCTGAGTGGTACACAACCATTTGTTTGCCAGTTGTCTTCCAAGAAATGAGGAAAACCAACCGCCGATGACGGATCACTCTTCACCACGACAATGCGGGCTCTCACACATCGACTCAAACAACTGCATTTTTCATCACCCAAAACATCGATTTGAAGAGTCATCCTGCGTATAGTCTTGACTTGGAACCGAATAACTTCTTTTGAAATGAGAGATCAACGTTTTTCGACACCCGAAGAAGAATGCAGAATGCATGTTTTGGAGATACCTCAATCAGAGTGGCAAAGTGCTTCGACAATTGGTTCAAACGCATGCAAAAGTGTGTAGATCTTAATGGGGAATATTTTGAAAAACAAAAAAGCTATTTTCGATGATTAATATTTATTTTTATTCGCTTATCCCGAAATATAAAAGTCAACCTTCGTATGTCATATCTTTCAAAGGACCAAACTCGCACCAAATCAGCGCAAAACAGCCGCTACTTGATCCGAGCAGAGGCGGTAAGTACTGTGCACTGTCTTCGCCTTCTAAATTGGAGTCGCAGAGGATACCGTGACTAAGCTCAAGCACACTTAAGTGCCTATCGAAGGTGAAGTGCCGCGTTTATATGCCAACAATTCGTTTGCAATGTTTCCTATTTGGATATAGAAAAAAAGACGCGGATTTGTTGCTGAATGACTTCTTTTTATTCCCGTACGTAAAAAATAAAATGATAGGTTAACGTTTTTCGACACCTGAAGAAGCGGTTGATGCGTTCAGAATGCATGTTTTGGAGATACCTCAATCAGAGTGGCAAAGTGCTTCGACAATAGGTTCGAATGCGTGCAGATGTGTATAGATCTTAATGGGGAATATTTTGAAAAACAATAAAGCTATTTTCGATGATTAATATTTGTTTTTGTTCTCTAATCCCGAAATATAAAAGGCAACCCACGTAGAAAGGACCGTCTCCAAACAGCGAAATTTGGGAGCTGTTTTTTTTGGACTCGTTGTATGTAGTCAGCAACTCGGAAAAAGCGGAACCGTAAGAATATTCAAGTTGTTAAGCCCTGGAATTGAACCTTTAACCACTGGGTTATGATTACAGCACAGAATTGTATGGATTACACTAAAAAACGGACAAATCATTTTGGAAGCATTAAAACGGAAACAGAAAGAAATTTTCAAACAAAAACCTTTTAGGAACCAAGTTCAAAGATTTAAAGTAAAAATGTTGTTGGCAGTTGTGCTGTATGAAGCAATCCTAGGTATATTTTTGCGATTTTTCGAAAGCCTAAGCCTTTAAATTCTTCTATGCAACACAAAGTAAAGCCTACCCATCAATATAAGTCTTACGTTTCCAGGATGTTCACGCTCATAAAATTTTTGCCACACTTTCATACATTTTTTAACATGCTAAACAACCCGATATTCCTTTCAATAATTGTTTATTCCTGCACGTTACGATTTGTTTCGAGCAGTGTAGAGCACAGTCTACAGTACTTTGGTCAACTGATTTTTAAACCTTGCAGTGCTTTATTAATTTTTCTGAATAAATTGTGCACAGCCAGTGTATCTTCCCAATACAGGGAACACAGGGTAGCGCAACTAGAACAGAATAGTAGCACTCACAGCACAAGTAATTGATGAGCAAGTTAGTCCCTAGTCTCCTGTGGACTGTCGTGTCATCCAATCATTAATTGTTATTTAACAGATCATTCAATAAGTCCTGGGACATATAGGGGGCGCCACTGAGAAAAATTATTAATTCAATTTTTATATACGGGGCGCCACTGAGAAAAATTATTAATTCAATTTTTATATACGGGGCGCCACTGAAAAAAATTATTAATTCAATTTTAATATAGGGGGCGCCACTAACAAAATTTATTAATTTAATATTAATTTGTTCTTGTTAGTGGCGCCCCCTCTTTGTCCCAGGACTTATTGAGTGATGTGTTACAATACCAATATGTACATAGCCCAGTACATATTTTTTTACTTTAAGTCGTCTGCATATATAGGCAGCACTTAACCTCACCGTCCGCCGAGGCAACAATCGCAAACAAATTTTCTCTGCAAACGAATATCGTCAGAATTTTAGTTGAAGAGGGCGCGTACTTTTGTTTTGATCGAATGTAAATGCGGGATGTACACGGATTGTAGTAAAATTGAAAAATGGAATCTAGTCTATCCGAAAGGCAATTCTGACTTTAAAAAAAATTCTCTGCAAACGATTATCGTCAGAATTATAGTTGAAGAAGGCGCGTATTTTTGTTTTGATCGTGTGTGAATGTGGGATGTACATGAATTTTAGTAAAATTGGAAAATGGAACCTAGTCTATCGGAAAGGCAATTATGGCTCTTAAAATAACAAATCGGACAGTTGATCTAGAGCCTTCCCTTCTTAGATGACGACCGTCAAAAATTATTGCAACGATCAAAGCGACCGCTGGTCTATTTCAAGGTAATCGTAGGTCTGTTTCCGAAGTCGTCTCACTTCTCTTTTCGATGCATTCTGCTGCCATGATAAAAAGAAATCAGACACGGACGTAGATCCTCGTACTGGCAGCTCATCGTTTAAAGATGCGTGATCTAGGCAACAGAATGCATCACAAAAGCTCGGGAGAGTCACATTTTGAGGAAACATTTTAAACACGTTTTCGTTTCAGAGCAGTTTAGAGCATCATTTGATATGTTGAGTGACATTCTCTTTCTAGAAACAAATTTCTGAGACGGTTTAAAAAAGTCAAGGCATCGCTACAGTAAGTGCATTAAGTCGAAAAGAGACATTTGATGATCTCTGCAACGAATTTGATTTTAGCTTGCGACGATTAGAATTTAAAAACATGATTTTTGCATCGTATTTGAATTAATATTATTTATTGAAGTAATCTGTGAGACGATAAGAGTCGGTAGATGATCCTAAGTCGCTCAGCAAACATCTGCTGTGTAAAGCGATACTGAGAGTTAACACTTCGAGAACGTAGTGTTTTGTGTTACTCCGTGATGGATAAGAAAAAAAAAAACAGAGACCATGTTTAGAAATATGTGTCATTTAAACAATTGAACGTCCCTTAGAGGGTAAGTACTTATCCAACTTTTGTCATATGCTTACACCTCGTGCTTCGAAATATACTTGGAAATTAGTATCAAACTATTTACAGTACTGCTTTGCAATACATTCCCTTTTCGTGGTTTAGAACGTTATTGAAATTTCACTGTCAAGCCATTGAGAGTTGTTCTCATATTCGTTGATTTCCCACAAAGCCCCTTTGTTGGGCGCCAATCTTAAAGGGTTTTCCAACAACAGCTTTTTTATAAGTAAAATGAAAATAATTCAAGATATTTTAGAATCTTAATAATTTCCCACCGTGGCCATATGAAGGAAATCGAGTTCTGTTTGACTTCCTTCATTTAGCCACCGTGGGCATGTTTGCAGCGTCGATTTGTTGAATCCAATTTTCGACGCCTCGGCGAACGTATAGCCCTTTAAATGGTTCACCGGCCTTAAGTATTGGGTCAGGTTGATATTTAATGGGTGTGAGGCAAGGTCCTTACACAAAATACGTCACAATATGGTCTAAGAAGTGCAAATTCCTGAGAACCCCGTGGAATTGACTGATTTCGATCGCTATTTACGCTTGAACGGTAGCGGTACCTCGACCAACCTGTGGTAGATTTAAATTTGTACTCTAAACTTGTTATGACCTGTCCACCAGGGCGAGAGTTACAACACGTTACAAGGATTTATGCTCTTAAGGCTGTTGTCACCGACTCCGCCTTTTAGTTGAAATTTCGGTAGAATCTGAAAATGTTGCTCGTTCTTTTATTTGTTTTCGATGTAAATGTTGAGCGCTACTGAATAAATTGTCAGTGACAGTTTGATGATTAGTGAAAGAGTGCGTTCTCGAAACAATTTCAAAGTTATCAAACCCGTTTGGGAAAACCCTTTTATTTAAATGACAGATCAGGCAGGACTGGTAAGTAGGTTAAAAACATGCTTTTTGGTTTATCACGAAGTCCGCCTGTCCAGGTCTTACTCCTTGTACAACACTCTGCAGAGAATAAGAGCAAAGTCCGAATTCTGTTTCCTTTTCGACTGTACTTTCACAATTTTTCATGATTGCTAAGAATAGAATGTCCACAACATGGTCATTGCCACTACAAATCAATCAAATCTTGCCCATGGTTGTCAAACGCAGTCAATCCACATTTTTTGGAGCGTGGTTGGATTGCTTTCAAACTTCCCCGCTGCGTTATTTAAGCTTCTCTCAAATGAAATTCAAACATTCCATCCTTGACAGTTCTCCACTGTTATTCAATCTAGAACAAAGCAGCGCCACCCACAGTCACTCTCTCTGTTACACAACAAACGTAACAAGGAACTAATCGATCATGTCGGGTGATTTGTTGTTTCCTTGGCTCAGGTTCTGGTTCTAGTTCATTATCGCTTTCGAAAAATTCTTGTAAATTAAAATTCACACACCACAGTAGCAGCGCACTTTCACGCCCACCCAGTCACGATCTTCGATCGATCTTATCTGCCAACTGCATCAAAATTCATCGATTAAGCATGTGCATTTCATTTGACAACAATCGATCACGAATTCCTGCGACCGCTGCCCACACAGGCGCTCACGCCTTGACCATAACTCATGTCCAAGTCCAAGTGTTCCCATTCGATTCCATCATCGATCTTATCATCCGCTGTGCCACAGCCATGTGACTTGGCTCCTTGAAAAGTGTGAAAGGCGCTTCCTCCTTCACAGAAACGAGGTGTGAACTACGCCCTTGTAAACTTAACCAACCACTTAAGGGAACATCCCTGGTAAACATCGCGCCTGTCCCTTTGGTCTACGCGCCTAATCTTCTGTTTGTTTGCCAATCAATTTGTCAACAGGAGGTTGGCGATCGTTGATGTGGGATCCGGAGCGGAGAGACTGCCTGCCATCGGCGAGTGTAGCAATTATTGGCGAATTTCCTTTTGATGCGTTTATCGTTTTGAGGTGTGTCAACGCAAACGGGAACATTTTAACTGCGAGATATGTTATCGAAGCGGACAGGCGGTTTCTTGTGACAGCTGACGACAGAAATTTTGACACACATGTCGGCTGGAACACGTTTTGACGGTTCACTGAATGAGTTTGGGATGTTAAGCGGGGATCGCTGAAAGTAATCCGTTCACGGGTGCGTATGGATGTCGAATGGCTGACAGATTATGACAGCGGCTGTTAGTCTTGTCAGTGTATTGCAAGGTGTAGCTTCTGTGGGGTGAATTTAATGAAAAGTGGGATTAAAAAGAAGTCCGTCCAAGTTTGGGATTTCGATCTGAGTATTGAAAATGTTGATGGTTTCTGTCAAAATGCCAATTTTAAGGTATTCAGCATCGCATTTGGCATCCATTTTGAAATTTTCTAGCAGAGCAGAGTCTTTTAGGTTATGGATGGAAGTGCAAATCCGTTAACTAAACTTCAGCCCATAAGTAATAGACAAGAGTCTCTTAGGTCATGAATGGATAATAGCAAAGATGTTGGAATCTGCCAAATAAACTTACACCCCGCAGGGTCTCCTAGGTTATGAACAGATAATATCCAAGATAGCGGAATTTGTCAAATAAACTTACACCCCGCAGGGTCTCCTAGATTATGAAAGGATAATATCCAAGATGGCGGAATCTGTCAAATAAACTTACACTCCGCAGGGCATTTTAGGTTATAAATGAATAATATCCAAGATGGCGGAAACTGTCAAATGAACTTACACCCCGCAGGGTATCCAAGGCCCTGCGGGGTGTAAGTTCATTTGACAGATTCCGCCAACTTAGATATTATTCATTTATAACCTAAAATGCCCTGCGGAGTGTAAGTTTATTTAAACGGATAATATCCAAAATGGCGGAATCTGTCAAATAAACTTTCACCCCGCAGGGTCTCATACTCCTATTATGCGTTCATAACCTAGGAGACGGAATCTGTCAAATAAACTTTCATCCCGCAGGGTCTCCTAGGTTATGAACAGATAATATCCAAGATGGCGGAATTTGTCCAGTAAACCTACACTCCGCGGGGTCTCCTAGGCTATGAATGGATAATATCCAAGATGGCGAAATTTGTCAAATAAACTTGCACTCCGCAGGTTATAGAAAATGGCGGTATCTTTCAAATAAACATGGAGCATATCAATTGATTCGTGATCTCGTGGAAAGGGGATTGATTCAATGAAAGATGGACTATTTGCCCATCCAATTCCTTCTAAAATTGAGCAACTTGATGTGACATCTGCCAATTACGTTAACGGTCCAGTTTTAAACAACCTGCTACAAAACTTATCTATTTTTTCAAGATCCGTCCGTGTGGTTACGATGTTTTGAGTCGTAAATTCAAGGAATTGTCTAAATGGGTTCAAAACTTTCACACTTTCGAGTGACAGCTGTCAAATTAAATTAAAATCACACCTTTTCCTTGTCACGATGCCCACTGAAATGAATAAGTTTGTGGTTGTCTGCCTGATAATGTAAGCTGTGAAGCAGAGTGACAGAGTACAGACCTTGAAGAAAGAAATTTGATAGTATGCAGTGACAAACCCCAAGTCTACGTCACATGTCCGGGTAAATGTCCGCTCACATGGTTACGTCACATGGCCAAAAAACCATTCTAGCTGCTGCAAAGTCAATGTCTGATCCTGCTTTGATCTTGCAGTAAAGGACGCTACAGTTCAGTCATTACATAGGGTGCATAGAAATTCGATGATCATCTTCATCGGCTCATCTAGTTATCTTCTTCCAGTCACCCAGCAGCTCTTTAATCACGGCCCGTTACCGCAGTGATGCCCATCGTCACGGTTAGCAAGGCACTTTGCTAACCAGCCGATCTCCAGCCTCCCTTTGTTTCATATTTACATTTTGCCTTCGCACACGCCGCGCTACCACAAAACCCAGAAACTCGTTCAAGCCGCCGACGTCGAAGTCATTTCCAACCGACCGACCGACATGCAGGGCCAAGCGCTGTCGGAGCCCCGCTTGACAGCTGTAATTGAGCGCGAATTATCACCTCAATGTCTGACCACCTACGGCTATTATATGCGCCATGTCAATGTTTATCAACTTGTCTAATAAATAATTTTTATTATGTGTGTTCCTTCGCTGTTTGCCTTCCTCTGTGCTCTGGTTGGGTGATACGGTCGGCGGCAGCTGTGTCAGCGCGCGAGTCCGACCGAGCGCATACAGTCTGCCCTGGGGGAGGGGATTGTGCTGCAAATTGGCAGGCGAATCGAATTGGGGCAGTGTGTGTTGTGTGTGGTGTGTTGTGTTGTGCACGATCGTGCTGCAAGGGGTGGTGACGTGACGCGCCTGTGTGTGGCGAGCTAAACAATCGGGAGACGACAATTATTGAAATATGCACTCATGAGGTTGTTAATAATGCGAACAAACTAATTGAGTGTCATTGCCGATCGCCGATTGGGTGGGGAGCGTTTTGAGAGATTTGTTTTGCGGTTTTCGTTTGATGTTGTTTGTGGTTGATGTATGATGACGTGTGCATGGCGGAAAAGGTGATCGTATGACGGGCAGTTTTCTTTTGCGGTTTGTGTAGGAAATTGGCGGAAAATTGTTTTAAACTTATCATTTAGAAGCTCAAATAGCAGAGATCTTTGGAATACGTCTGAAATGATGATCGTTTGCAGACAGTTGGTAAGAATCGGATTTCCGAATTTCAGCTGTTGTCTGGGTTAGGTTATAGATGAGATTTCGAGAACCTTAATGTGGATAACAATCAGTCAACTGTTCTAGATCAATCTATATTGCATGCTTTTCTGTATCGACTTCTCCTCCAGTGATTGTGAGCAGACCGCCTGAAACCATCCAAATAATAAAAACGAACGGCGAGGATGGAGAAGCTTTTCCATAGACTACTTACTACTCTTTGAGTGTTGTAAGCATCTCGAAAGAGTTGGTGCCGTGAAAAATTCGAGGTATTCAGCCGGGAATCGAACCTGGATCTTCGGCCACATTAAAATTAAATGTATAACCCAAAACAAGTCCTCCAAAAATAGCTGCGGAGCTTGTGAAATGCAATGGAGGTGCAAAAGGATTCCATGGAAGACTGACAAGCGAAATACCATACAAGAAAAAGGGAAAATGCGTGCATAGCTACTTTCGCCTTTAGCTAAGCGTTTAGCGCACGCAAATGAATTCGTTACGAAATTTG
Source organism: Eristalinus aeneus (assembly GCA_955652365.1). Taxonomy (NCBI): domain Eukaryota; kingdom Metazoa; phylum Arthropoda; class Insecta; order Diptera; family Syrphidae; genus Eristalinus; species Eristalinus aeneus. The sequence continues at coordinate 25,821,813 of OY019133.1, read as the reverse complement.
ATGACATTTTGGGAATGTTTTTATTTACAGACGAAAGTAAACTGAACGTCTTGAGGTCTGACGAACTTCGATTTGGGTTGCGGAAGGCTAATACAGCTAAGGATGTACAACTTTCAAGCATATCGGGTCCAGAAGCGTCCTCTGAAAGTGCATGCTCTCAAACGTTAGCAAGAAATCCGCAGCTTTTCTGCTATTTATAGACAGACAACTTGTCGGGGTACTAAACGTTATCAAGAAATCCGCAGATTTTCTGCTATTTTTAGACAGAAATGAATGCAGACAACTTGTCGGGGTACTACCGGGACACTTCACCTAAGTCGGCTTGGGCATATTGATGGCGATGCCTGTGGGGAAGGTGAAGACACTTCAGACCACTTTATCTATCAATATCCGGCCTCTGCTCGTATCAGGTGGCGGCTGTTTGGCGCTGATGGGGTGGGAACTGAAAACCTATACTCTTTATCTCAGAAGTGCCTTCTGTTCTTTTCTTAGAAAACCAAGAAAACACTTTAAATGAAGGTTATTGCCTGGAAGTACAATGGACCAGTCTTCGAGTCTGAGCGCTCCAGTGCAGTGCATCCCAATTCCCAATACAAAAAAAAAAAAACATGGCGGGGGATCTGTTATGGAATGGGAAGCCATGGGAGCTAATGGCTGGGGGAATCTGGTACTTGTAAAAGCAACAATGGGCAAAATCCTTAATAAACAAAAACTTAAAAATAATTTGAGGGCCAGTGCGAATAAGAAATCTTTAAGGAAAATGACCCCAAACATTCGTTCAGGCTCGTGAAGGAATTTCTTTTGAACAAATATAAGTTAAGTTACCGCATCCACCAATCTAAAACCTAAGTAACCGCATCCACCAATCTAAAATCTAAGTTACCGCATCCACCAATCTAAAATCTAAGTTACCGCATCCACCACAATCCCAAGATCTAAATCCCATGCAGGACCTCTGCGATATTTTGTAGAAAACATATCAGATTACCAGCAAAGTTCGCTTAAAAGAAACAATTTTGGAGGAATGGGATCAGAAATTGGCCAAAATTACGAAGAAGCTTGAATCTTTGATGAAAAGTTGCCTAAAGAAAGTCATTTAAGCCAAAGGATACCGCGCTAAGTACTTGTTTAACTTGGAAAAAGATGCATTTAAATTAAATTAAAATACATTTTCGGTGTGAAAGTGTTTGTTTTTTATTTTCTAAGAGGCCTTTTCAAAAAATAAAGTAAATTTTCAAATTTCGCGGGCTACATAGCACCTAGTCGACTTTGGATTTTTTGTTAGTGTCGCCCTCGGGACTAATTGAGTGATCTGGTACATTCGTTAGTTGATTTTTTTTTTATTTTGTTATGTTGGTACACTCATCTCGAACATGTTTACAGTTTCAGCTGTATATCATATTTAGTTAATTTGTGGGCGGCATTACAGTTAGACGTGTTTTGAGTGTTCGGCGACTCCTGCTGTCGATCAATGGATCAAACAATTTTCATGAAATTTAGTGCGAAAAATTGAAATAATAATTATGGATGGCGCTATAGTCCACTAGGCTAGCGCTATAGTCCACCAGCTTGCTCATCAACTACTCGTGTAGTGCGCGCTTCCTTTCTCTCACGAGTAGAAGGGATCCACAGTTTTTGCCGGCTGCAAACGGCGAAGTTTGAGAAGCTTCTTTCTTAGACAATTATTACTCTTTGAGTGTTGTGAGCAGCACGAAAGAGGTGGTGCCGTGAAAAATTCGAGGTGTTCAGCCGGGAATCGAACCTAAACACTTGGCACGTGAGTGTCGCACTCTACCCTCTACGCCACGGCGGCCAGTACTCGAAAAACACTTGAAATGTTGACAGTGGCATACGGTGAGTATACTCTGAATCATAAAAGTGGTACAAGCTTTTCAAAGAAGGTCGAGAAGATGTGAATGACAACGCTCGACCCTGCACGACCCAGCACATCAACAACCGGTGAAAATGTTCAGAAAGTGAAGAAAATTGTTATGAAACATCGTCTAATCACTATTACGGAAGTTGCTAAAGAGGTCGGCATAACGATTGGCTCCTGTCATGCAATATTTTCGGAAATTTTTGGCATGAAGCATGTGGGAGCAAGGTTCGTTCCAGGAATTCCCGAATTTTGATTAAAAAAATATATCGCATGAGCATCGCTCAGGAATTGTTGAATGTCATCAACGACAATCAAGAATTGCTTAAAAGGGTCATAACTCTTAACGAAGCATGGGTAATTGGTTTTGATATCGAAGGACCATTAAAAGGGCATCGTTTTGCGACGATTAAGGATATACAAACCGCATCGCTGAGACAGCCCAAGAGCATAGCAAAAAGTACATATGGGAACTGTCTGCGGGATTGGAAAAAACGCTGCCACAAGTGTATTATGTCCGAAAGGGGGCAAAATAATAATGATGAATTCATTAATATTTTTTTTGAGAAAAGATTTCGCATGTGAAATTTGTTGGTGTGGTGTATATGGGAATTTGGAAGAGGTTGCTAAAGCTACCCTCCCAATCTCGTAAATAAAAACAGTAGATTTTGAAGCCTTTTCTTTGGTAAAGATGGAAAAGTATTGAACTGGAGCACTTAGACTCAAAAACTCGTTAATTGTACTAACGGGCAGTAACCTCCATTTAATGGGCTTTCTTGGTGTTCCAGAGAAGAACCAACAAGCTTTTCTATGAGAGAGAGCCTAGGCTTACAGCTACCGCGCCATCGGCGCACAACAGCCGCAACCTGACCCAAGCCGAGGCGGGACATTGATAAAGGAAGTGCTTTGCAGTCTTAACCTTCTCTACAGGCGTCGAATAGGATATCGTTAATAGGCCCAAGCAGGCTTGTGTGATTAGCAAAGGTGAAGTGCCCCGTTTGTATGCCAACAGGTCATTCGCAGTCATTTCTATTAAGAGATAGAAGTAAAGCCACGAATTTTTTCATGCTGACATTCAGGAGTATGCACTTGGTCAACTTGAAACTTGGAGAGTCATGCCATCTCCGGTGGTGCTGTCGGGAGACCCAACCATCGACGCAAGCCCTAACCAAAGAATCCAATGTGTGTTCTGGTCCCGTGTGTGCCTCGTTTGGTCTTTGCTTAGCTAGTTCGTCGGCAATCTCGTTTGGCATGATCCCGTGATGTCCCAGAACCCAGGCAAGTAGCAAAGCAGCAGTCAATTCCCATAAGCCCATGGTATCCAGAGACCCAGACAAGTGAAAGCAGCAGTCACGAAACCTAGACAGGTTTTAGCGAAATTTGTCATCAGTGGTTAGAGGATTAAGTAAGGCTATAAGCACAGATTGGCTGTCGGTACAGGCACAAATACTTCGTCCCTTCCACCTATTTTTCACAACCACGACACAATAGTTAGTGGCCATTGGGATCGCAAACATCTCCGCTTAGAAGATCGAGGCGGATGACCTAAGGAGGCGTGGAGTTTAATGTTGCCATTTTTCACAAATGCTCCAGCTCCAGATCCCTACATCGTGAAAATCTGAGCACATTCCCTTCCCGGGAATATTCCCTTTTAATATTCTGAGCAGAGAAATTTCTGAGCATAGAAAAAGTCGACTTTGCTTGAACGACGTAACTGGATTGTCGGTGTCCCCGCATCAGACGGCATGTACATACGAACAGTGTCATAGGAGATGCGGTGTTATCAAAGCTCCAGAACGAGTTGAACCAAAAACCATTCCTTTTGGGTTGGATGATGGCCTTAAATGTGCATCCCAGTGCACCAAAACCATTGCCAAGAAAGCACCTGTACAGCCAAAACAGACTGTTCTTTGAAGCACGTACTTCCGCGTAAGCACCTTCCACCAAAACGACTAATGAAAAAGTAGAGGCCTTGTCATTGCCGTTTAGATCCATATAGATCTTTATGCTGATGGACTCCAGGTTTTTTCCGAAGACGCCCTTACTCTACCAGAAAACTGAGAGCCTTGGACTAGGAAGTTTTCAGCTCATTTTTTTTCCCTTACACCTGTACATCCTATAAAGGACTTTTTCCCAGGAATCCCTCAAGCATTTAAAAGTAGACAAACTTGAATGCAGATATTCTCGAAAACACACAAACTTGAGAGGATCCACCGATTTATCACAAAATCAACAAAATACTCCATCTGCATCTGCACAACAAATCCACCATCACCGATCAGGGTCTCAATGCCTAGGAGTTACCCTGTCTGTGTGATCCTGAACTTGGCCGTGGGGCTCTTCGATTCCTTGCTCCATGACTTCCAGACTGCGACCACACTCCTGAACAAGCACCCTCGCCTGGATGTCGTTAAGGCGCCTGCACTGAGAGCGAACCACCGCCACACATGATTAATGATCGGCCTGCCTTCGATAAATCCCAACGTATGCACCTACGATCAATACGCGATCATGAGTCACGACCATCGATCACCGAAGCGAAAGTCTCTGTTCCGCATTCGCAGGCCATACCGATCCCCCCAGAACTATGGTCGTAAAACCTTTCCTCGGCCACGATCCAAATTGATCGATGCAAGCGAAAAGAATGGCACTCACGATCGATAGCGTGATCGGGGCTGATCGCGCAGTGCATGTCCCCCGCCATCAAGGGCTGTCAATCAGCGCTCAGGCCTGAGCGACGTGGTTGGCTCGATCAGTTCCTTTGATTAATTGCCCGTGATCGCCCGGTTTGCCTCTCGGCAGCTTATGCGCCAATTGTCCAATCACATCGTCTCCCGGTTTAATGGCGCACATCCAGTCCTAAGTGCACACCCGCACAATGTCTTGGGGTATTTCTCACCCCGCCCACGAGCTCCCTTCGTCACCGCCGCCGACGCGAGCAGTTGGCTCGTGCGGTGCAACTCCATGGCGACGGTGGCGTGTTCTCGCAAATGTACGTTCCATGTTCCCCGGCGACGGAGCAGCAATTAGCCACAGATATGCGCATAAGCAAGTGCCCGATAATGATTTAATTAGCGGATAAGTGAAAATTTACAAATGCCCCCAGAGGGTGGCGGCCGATAAATCATGCAGCTAACTGGGTTTATCCGCTCACTGTCTTTTGGCGTTGACGAGCACACGCTGTCGACACAGACACCGATAACTAGGTGCTTATGGCCTGGTAGTGGCTGATGTGACGACAATGATGAAACTGAGGCGAGCGCGAGGCACCATCGTCGACACCATCTCCATCGCCATCGCCATCACCATCGTCAACGCCATCGACGACAGCCGCAGAAGCGGCCCATAAAATATTATTTACAGCGGGCAGGCTGCGGGTTCGTTGTAAAATTAATTCGCTGCGGCCTTTCAGCTGGCAAGGCGGCTCGTGAGCGAACGGATGGAAGCGATCGCGAACGAGAATACGAATGCGCACGCGCACACATTGGCGTGGTCGTCGTCGGCTGGTCGCAACGGGGTGGCTACCAGCACCAGCCTCAGCACCGGCAGCAGAGAGGGAGAGGATCCCTGGCATTCGGAATGCATTCATCGGATATGCAAATTAGTCTGTAGGAGACATCGCATACCGTCGAAGGTGATTCCGCTCCGTGCGCCCGGCGTGCGCGTTCACACCAAGCGCGGGCCTTACGCAACTTTCTCATGCGGTGAAGATTTATCTCGCAGTCGACTAATTGATCACGGCTCACGGCTGTCGTGTTATTCGGTGTGTAATCGAACCCACGACCGATTGTATGCACCAGACGGCAGCAGCAACAAGTCGACTAGTGGGAGGGGAGGACACTTTGATATTTCCAGAAATTATTTGCATTCGGATAAAATCCGTGCCTGACGCTCACTCCGGCCGTGCGCCTTCCGATGGACGTGTGTTTACACTAAACGCTTGCATGCTGGCTTTTGGGGACAGACAACAGCGCCAACTGGACTGCCGCCGCCACCGCCATTGCCGCCATAACAGGATGGGCACGGTGAGCGAAATTCTGCGAAAGGCCATCTTGGAGTTATCAAGGTAGTCGGCGTCTGAGCATTGGGCAACTGCGCCGCCAATTTAATTGGTCGTCAATGTCGCTGCTCCTGTTTTAATGGCACAACGGTTCCATGGAGAGCTCACCATGAGCTTCAGCTAACGGCAAGGTAGAAAATTGAAACGTTCTCGTCGTTTCACGACACCAGGCGAAACGGGGTCTGATTTAATGATCAATTAGAGGTGACAGTTAGCACCCTTGTCAATCGGAGGGATCTTCAGTTTTACTGCTCGCTTTCACTTTTGCACATCCATCAGGCGGGTATTACCATTTTTATGAAGTCATCAATCGTCCGGACTGCCCGCGGCGGCGGCGGCTGCGCGGTGTGTGCAGACATCGATCGCGTCTCGGCATCGCCCGCCGCAGCAATCGTGAAGTGCAGCATTCCGATGTGCCACCAGACATTGTGGGCTGGGGTCCATCGGTCGTTAAAGTAGATGACCGAGAGGGAAAGCAATACGGGCCCGTCTTTGATTCTCTGGGATGGTACGCGATCTTATCGTTGACACTTTTGAGATGAAACTGTAGTTTTCTGTTTAATTACTCAGAGGAGAGCATGGGCGCGTGCGTCGCTGATAAACTGATTCGTGGAATCTGGACCTGGACCAACTGCGCCGATGGCACGATCTTGTAGATCTGCAGAGCAAGTTTCATTTGCGGCGCTACAGCGTGGGACGGGAAGTGACCGAATTAGAAATTTGTCCCAATTCACAGGGTAGTGACCAAGATCACCAAGAGAATCAATCAACTGATCGTGGCAAAAGATTCATGGGAAGATTGAGAAATGTATGGTGAATGTAGAGGAGTTTATGACGGCAGATGAATGAGGGTGTTTCATGCACCTAGGAAGGAAATTTAAGATCAACGATTATTTAGTGTCTGATGTTTTCTGGAGGTTTGTTGTCTGTCACGTCCAAGTGCTTAGGATTTTGGAGACGTTAGAAACCGAGCTCGAATTGATCAATAGACGTGAGAGTGAGAGTTATCATAAACCTTCGTGTTCCCCAATTTCATCAAAATCAAACAGAACTTCCCGTTTTTTTACAAAAACTAGACTTTGTCGTAAACTCCGACATTTTCAAGCTCATAAGTAACTAAAGAGGTTGCTGACTCTATCCAGCCCTCCCATGTCGTTGAGATCACTGAGATGATCAAAATTTTTTATATTTCCATGAGTTCTGAAAGATCTCAATTTTTGATGTCACGTCGTCATTTGGACACAACGCGCTTGCATTAGTTGGCCTCCATTTCGGGGTAAAACTAAAAAACGATTAGCGCCTTTCCCCTACAAAACTCTTCATTTAATTAATCACCGACTCATACGGGAAACTTTGAACTGAGTGATGAGTGTCTAGAGTCGCTGAGGTCACGAAGTGCTCATCAAGTTTGTCGAACGTTAACTACGATTTGCAAATTTTGTTTTGACAGGCGTCTGTCTCCTCGCAGCCAATTTGTCAGAATGCTTATTAAGCACAAGTGTCAGCGCAAGTGTCATCCCGCATTTGTCTCATCAGCTGCATCAATTGAGTGGCTGAGACGAGTTTAGGACGGTTTGATAAACAGACGAAGCGATGGTGTCCGTGAGCTGGTAAATTAACGTGAACGAAGCACCGATGATCTTTCAAAATTAATTAAGGACTGAACTGTGACATTAGATTGTGAATTAAAATAAAACTGGGTTCCGTGTTGGGCGCCAAATGTCAACTTCTGGTTTATGGAGGCATTGAATGACTGAAAAATTAGGACTGTTACTTAAGTCTACACCATTAACGAAGTGAGATGCCTTAGGTTTAGGACTAAAAGCTTATTAAGCACAAGTGTCAGCGCAAGTGGCATTCCGCATTTGTCTCATCAGCTGCATCAATTGAGTGGTCGAGGCAAGCTTAAGACGGTTGATAAACAAATAAAGCAATAGTGTCTGTGAGCCGGTAAATTAACGTGACCGAAGCACCGACGATTTTTCAAAATTAATTGAGGACGGAACTTTGCGAGATGTTTGCATAAAAATTTTGAGCCGTCCGCAAAACACCATCTTTCAGGTTTGATGGTGTAGAGTCTTAAGTTTATAAAAAAACTTCATTTTCGTGAGACGGGGAGATGAAATTGGTGAACTGTCTGTAAGTAACTACTGTAAGTAAGTTACTTTTCAGGCCTGCGACCCGTGAAGGGTCTGAGCCTAAGCTATCATTGCCTTCCATTCTTCCCGGTCCCGGGCATGCCGCTTCCAGTTATCAAGACCAAGTTCTCTAGGTTTACATATCACTTGGTCTCTATAACGATCTTCTCGAACCCGCAGGTTGAGATTCGAATGACCTCTTAGCTTGGGCGTTGTAGTCCAATCGCTCAATGTGGCCGAGCCACTGTAATAATAATAACTGTTGGCGCTACAGTCCAAAGGGGGACCAGGGCCTAGCTTGCTCATTAACTACTCGTGTTGTGCGCGCTACTGTTCTGTCACGAGTAGAAGGGACCTACAGTTTTTTGCCGACTCCGAACGGCTAAATTTGAGAAGCTTTCTTAGACAGTTATTACTCCTTGAGTGTTGTCAGCAGCTCGAAAGAGATGGTGCCGTGAATAATTCGAAAAATTGGTGTTGAGCTGGGAGTCGAACCTAGACCCTTCGGCGTGTGAGCGTCGCACTCTACCCACTACGCCACGGCCGAGCGACTGTAGTCGACGGATCTATGCCTCTCAAAGTCTTCCACATCTTAGAGTTCGCGTTTACGTCTTCTCCTACATTCGCCTTCCTCGCAGACAGAACCATATATTCGTCGCAGAATTTTTCTTTTAAGGGATCCAAGAATCTGCTGTTTGCCTTTTCGTCTTGGCTCCGTTTAAGAGTAAGAGTATGATGATCGTCTTGTGATGCTGTGACATTTGAATGTAAAATTAATTAAAACTGGGTTCCGTATTGGGCGTCAAATGCCACCTTCCAGCTTATGGAGGCAGCGAATCAAAAATGACTTTAGGCGAAAGCATGAACGTGGTTGGGATTCCTTAGATTTAGGACTTATAATATGTTTCCCTTAATAGCCATCATGCTGATCATGTATTTCGCTACCACGCAGTAAGCGGCTATAATTTGACGACCTGCAAGACTTATCAAAAAAACAAAAGTCATCAACTCATAAGAAGTCAAAGAGTTTGAATTATTGAAATTAATTCTCAAAAATTAACCATTAATTATTGATCCATGTGGGAAACACCCTCGAATCCAATTCGAGGAGACGCCACAGCAGGGGACACCAGCGCCCATGGTTGTGCCCACAAGTTGAAAGGGACCGGCAACTGTGCGCGGCAGCAGCAATAGAAATGTCTGAGATTTGTGACAAAAAAAAAAAAAAGATCTTGCCGACTGCGGGGGCACGCTGATTGAGGTCTCGACCCACTGTGGAGTTTAGCGCCATTTAAAAAACGACCCAAGAGGCGAATTATGTGCGACTATGAATTTATAATTCCCGTGAATAGCACGACTCGTAAAAGCGAGATGAGTGACGATGGAAATTTGATTGCTTCGATGGACGTAGTTTAATAATTGTTGGCGCTACAGTCCAGAGAGGACCAGGGCCTAGCTTGCTCTTCAACTACTCGTGTTGTGCGCTCTACCGTTCTCTAACGAGTAGAAGGGACCTACAGTTTTTTGCCGACTTCGAACGGTTAAATTTGAGAAGCCTTTTCTCAGACACTCTTTGAGTGTTGTCAGCAGCTCGAAAGAGGTGGTGCCATTAAAAATTTCAGCCGGGAATCGAACCTAGACCCTTCGGCGTGTGAGCGTCTACCCACTACTCCACGGCCGCCACAACTGTTACCTTGGATAATTTGTCATGACTCACATCAGGCATTGCAGCCTAAAAGTCACCAATGCCTGTCTTCTGCAACAACAATTCGTGTTTCGTGCACCGAAAGTGAAAAAAAAAAACTTTTCGTAGACAATTATATTGACGACTTGAGAAGGGGGGGCCGTGGAGATGGCAGTGGTCAATCTTGGAATCTGACCATAACTTCAACGTGTCACTCAATACACTTGCCTACTATACCAGGATGACCATTTCTTGTACGAAACCACTTAAAAAATCGTTTACTTCTGCATCAACTGGTAGATAGTCCGAATATTCTGAAAACTCTTCTCCGGAACTCATATCCGATTCCCCTTTTTTCTGCATCTAGAAGTCTTAATTTTCCTCATTTCTGAACCTTCATAAAATTTCCACACACTCCTTCGTCTATTTGGTGCCTTGTATTCCTCCCGATCTCACCCTATTCATCTGAAACACCTTTCTGCAGCGACTCCTGATGAACAGAACTAAAGTAAACAAATAGATAGAGGAAAATCATGTCAAACCTTGTATATTGGATAGCTCGACAGACAGGCCTGTCTTCCTCTTCAACTACTCGTGTTGTGCGTGCTTCTGTTTTCTCAGAGGGTAGAAGGGACTTACTTTTTGCTGAACGGCGAAGTTTGCGAAGCTTTTTCATAACCAATAGTTACTCTTAAAGTCTTGCCAGCATCGTGAAAAGGTGTTAAGTGTGAGGCGTTAAGTCTAAGAATCGAACCTGGGACCTTCGGCGTGTGAGTGTCGTACCTTCCCACTATGCTACGTCGGCCACTCCAATCAAACCTTAACTACTTTAAGTAAAAAAGTGAACTGCGTTATAGGTCAGCACTTATTCTGAACAAAACTAAGTTCCCCTTCCGAAGTGAAAGAACAAACATTGTGAAACAACATTTTCAGCTTCTAAGGAGTCTCCACTGTTTGTACGTAGCTCTTTCCACCTCCTTTGTATTCAAACTTTTGGTCACTCTTATGAGACATGACTTTTAGTCTTTCAGTAAGCAGTTCCGTCGAGTTTGGTCAACTCATCTTTAAGACGTCGTTGGCGGAGAAGCGAAGAAGAAGTACTCCACGATCCAGGACTGTCACTTGCATTTTAAAATTCGTGGCTATCAAAAGAGAGTAAATCTACATTTGTGAACTTTCATTTCAGAGAAACATGGTTTCATGGTACAGGGCAAACTGATCTAGATTCTAGTTTCCCGTACTCCCAGTTACAACTTCAGTGGCTTAGTCTGTTTCGTGAAATCTTGTTTAAGTTGAAACTAGAATCCTTTTCACTCACACGCTGTAGTTCTTTTCAACGAGATGACGACAGATTCCCGATTCACTGCACCCATTCCCAATCGTAAATCTCATCGTCGTCCAGCAACGAGCACCTGCAAAGAGGACAGTCTGCGTCACAAGGCATTTGTCTTCCAACCCAGCGGACCATCTAAGCAGATCGCGCATGCATCGCGCCCAAGTCTAGTGCTTAAGCCGAAGCCCTCGAAACGACACGCAACACCGCTCTCATTGAGCAATTGCCCATGTCCTCCACATCGCAAAATGTAATCGACCCAAATCGGCTCGCGACATTTCCACTAACACCGCAGGAGCATGTGCGACCGAAGGAGACTCCACTGAGCATACGACGGATATAAATCTTTCAATTCTAAGTGCCTTCCCTCTGCCGTGTGCCTTGTAACCCGACACAGATCAGCTTCCCGCCCTACCAGTGCCCTTAATTAACGGACCATGAACTCCCCACATCTCACTCACACACGCCGAGTGCCTCCTGTTACGCAAATTCCCAAAGTGTCCCCGGCCCGGCAGTCGCCCTAATCGACAGCTCGCTCAACATCTTCATCGTGTTTGCCCTGCACCCAAAATTACCATACTACATGGACGAGGCTGGAGATGAAGACGATTGCACTCCGAACCACTCAGTCCATCGACTGCACTCAGCCACTCGAGGCTGTTTGGATTGCACTTGAAGCGTTAAACACCGGATAAGTGAACGAAAACACATCGAACTCGACGATTAATGACCCTTGCACCTTGTCGGCCATCGCTGATCGGTGATCGCGATCGATCCCCGACCTGGGCATTCCGCCGCCGCCGCCGGTCAATTATCCCGATCCCGAGGGAAATCAATTGGTCGCAGCGATATCTATTTTAAACAAGATGTAGGTGCCATTCAATTACACACACTAAATCCTACATGATACATGGAGATTCGATAAAAATTGCCGCGGCGCACAAAGGCGGGCGCTGCGCAGGAGGAGGTGGAACGAGCAAACACCCAGCGGAACATCGGGAACAACGTGGATGTCCATGTCGCGGTTTTATTTGTTCGCCGGACTCTGGTTCGATGTCCATTAGCGGCGCAGGCAGGAGGTGGCGGAGAGGAGTGGCGCGATGTGCACTTGCTGGCCGAGGAGGATCCGTTTCTCAAAGTCATTCCGATTAAGCAAGTTGGATCTGGTGGTAATGGAGTAGAGCTGGCGCTGCGTCAGATCGAGGCATTCCACAGCCGGCTCGGGCACTTGCTCTCTTGAGACGCGCTGTTTGGTCAGTGAGTGCGTGCGTGCGAGCGAGAATGAGAGAGTGTTGTATGGCGAGGTGGTGGAGCGAGACTTTGAGGATCCAGAACTGAACATGAGTAACTGTGGTTTACGACCGATATGAATGGAGCATTCTCTCACTTGGCTCTGTCTCTGTGCACACGCATGAGTTGATGAAGTTGAGCGCTGCACAGTGGGGCGATGAAGTTTTTGACATTTTTAATGGGAATTCGGAAAATAAATTGACGGCGAGAGGTTGCCGTTGCAATTGAGGCAAAGGAAAAGATGCTCAGCAAACATCTGTGTGGAATAGGATTTTGGGTAAAATTATGACGGCTATGGATGTAGTGTTGTTTTTTTTGAAACGGAAGAAGGTTTTTCTAATGTTCAGCGACGTAGATCTTGAGTTCAGGAGTAAAACCATGATAAACTTCAGCTTGAATTGCATGGCTTAAAGAGACTTAACGACCTATAAGGCCTAGCCGATCTAACGTTCTTCAAAACAGGTACTTCAAGTCCCTCCAATTGCCAACTGCATATGGGCAAGTTGTGTCTTCAAGTCGAGGTCTTCTTACTTCAACTGAAAGTTGGACTGTGAAAGCAATGGATGCACCTTCAGAAAGTCTACCAAATAATAACAATTGTTGGCGCGATAGTCCACAGGGGGACCAGGACCTAGCTAGCTCATCAACTACTCGTGCTGTGCGCGCTACTGGTCTCTCACGAGTAGAAGGGACCTACAGTTTTTTTGCCGACTCCGGACGGCGAAATTTGAGAACTTTTCTTAGACACTTATTACTATTTGAGTGTTGTCAGCGGCTGGAAAGAGGTGGTGCCGTAAAAAATTCGAGGTGATCAGCCGGGAGTCAAACCTAGACCCTTCGGCGTGTAAGCGTCGCACTCTACCCACTACGCCACGGCGACCGCTCTTTAAGTCTTCTGCTTTCCGAAAAAGTGCCTCTCCCTTGGGTGCGGGGTCCTACTTTTCTCTTGAACCGTTTGGTACCCAATGAAGCTGATAGATGAGATTTTTGTTAAAGTACAAGGCAAGTGTCGTTTTCCAAGTGAGAAGAACGTCAGCGGAGTCTGGAGACTTCTTACTCGATGGAGGCGCTTGTTGAAGATGGCGTTCTTTCCCTTTCCTCATGGGTTTCTCCGAAAATAGTTTTAAAGCAGAATTGAAAGCTGAGGGTTTCATTTGTTCATTTCTGTCGTACTTGGAAGCAAACATCGCAAGTCACAGTATCCTCAAACCCTGCATACAGAAGAGAAGGCTTTTCTTTAAACTGGAGTGCCTTACGTATCTTGGGTTCACCGCTCTTTGACATGCTAACCGCTCTTTGGAGAATTGTAATCACCTAAAATGTGGGGTTACCAATTTGTTGTCTCTAATTTAAAGCAGAAGGATTTTAAGTAGAATACAAACCTCTCTTCTGCTAATTGCCTTCCCGGTCTGAAGCAGACCTTTTCCCCATTTTGACCAAAAGTTGCACTTCAAGTCCACTGCTTCAATTAACCAAGTCAGCACTTATTCCCTTCGTTGTGCATTTCTGACTCAAACTCAATCAATTTCCGACACTCTCCCCCCATTCACACGATAAAATAATTTCTCTTGAAACGACCTCCATTAAAGCGCCGCTCACAGCCAATCTATCATCTCCGGATCGCCCGATCCACCGCATTCCACAGACAAGTTTTCAAACAAAAGACACCTTGTTTCGCTATAAACTACCACATTCCTCACTTAACACCCCGAGATCTGGGAGAGATTCGGTCCCGCATGCATTTCCACGAAATCCATTCTCTCGACTTCTGAGTAATGTCGGGAAGTTTTCTTTGCTTGAAATTCGTCAAAAACAAACCAAAACAAAACGAAGCAGCATAACGAATTAGCAATTATTTACAAAGTTGCTAACACGATTTACCTATTCGCCTCCACCCGTGCGGGCTCCGGAAGCCAGTTACCAGCAACCGCCGCGTGTTTCTGGCACAGTTGTGTTAATCAAAACTACTCTGATCAATCGTCAAATTCTTCCAATTTCACGCTGATTCTATTGAAATCGGATGCGCCGCAGTCACGTCGTTCTGATCCACAGTGCGCCGTGCGTCCTCGAATCAACTGTAATAGTATCCCGGTCCCTCCTCTCGAAATCTGTGCTGTTGTCCAGTTCATTGTGCGGACTTTGGACTGCGATTCGGATCAGCGCCAAACTGCACGCGCTCTCTAAACGATTCCACGGATTGGTTTTCACTTCGTTTCCGGAATTTTGCGAGTTGTCTAGGCTATCAGATCGGATTTCTTGTTGACAGAATTGTCAGTGCCTCAAATTAAATTAGGGACGCCACAGTTTTGCGTTATTTGCCGCCTCTGTTGGTGGTGTGAATTTTAGCCAGAGCTGCCTTTCACTTTCTTGACCATCTCGGCACACACACGTCGTCTGTCACAGTCAATAACGTTCTCAATCACCAATCAACGGTTAATCCCGATCTTAACGATGCACCTATCATGAATCCAAAACTCGTTCAACAATCTAAACGTCACCCCGACGCGCGCATGCATTTTTTGGCCCCCTTCAGGTCCGTGAGCACAGTGTCTGTGTTTCTAACGTCCACTTGTCAATTTCCAATCAAAATCCAATTTCGAGCAGCTCCTTAGCAATGCAGATATGCAAATGGCCGGCTAGAACCAGTCGGCCAGCGATAAGCCGCATACTTAAGCGGGGAAACAAAAACAAAAAGCTGTCAAAGCTGTCTGCCACTGGTGAATTGTGGCTTTTTCACTGTTTCTGAATCTCATTTGAGTCTGATTAGGGTTTGATTTGTAGATAGTTAACGCATCAAATCGCAGATGTCTCGATGGTTCCAGTTGGACGGTGTGTGGAATTGAGTCAAAAAGCGATTGAACCTAAACTTTTGACATTTTGGGAACATTCATTGAGGTTTGACGTCAAAGTGATACGCGTTTGTGTGCCGTGGAATCTCGTTCTGAATTTTTGCCGTCTAATGATTGTTTCTATTCTGCTGGGGGAATAGGCTTTTGGATGGGAAACCGGTCTAATAGTCCTCTGGTATGAGATGCTGGAGGAGCGAAGTTTGCAGACGAGTTCGGTGAGAGTTTTTATGTTTCGGAAATTCAGTGGAAATTTCTTGGTTCAGAACCAAGGTTGCTGTATAAGCTCACTGTCCTTAGTTTGTGGTGGAGTAATAAGAGAGATCCTCCAATCCACTCTGAAGTTTTCGGAAACATAAACTAGACTGTGAAAGCGGGTTATAAGGGCATCCCATTGGCAGCAGCTCACCTTTCAAAAAATAAATTTGCCAAGAATTTAAAAACCGCTCTTTTCATTAATTAAATCCCGGTATAAAATCGAAAACCAAAGACCTCAAGAACGGAAAGCCATAAAGCAGTGATTTCTACAAAGTTCTGATCAGTTGTAATGTTTGGTAAAGTTGGGTAACACATGTTCGACAGAAAGCCCTAATATAGTTTGCTTTTGACAAAACCAAGGCCAGTGCGAAAAAATGTAAATTCACCCTTTACCGCAGAAAGGTTGAAGACTTTAAATTTTGAAAATTTAAAAATGTCTGCACAGTTTGCTGGAAATCGGGTGAAGTTGGGCCGGAATGTGCTAGAGGAAGAGAAGCTTCTGGATTTTATGAAATATTAATGTAAAACGCATTTCGGACTATCAGTGGGAAGTCTATGAAATCACAAGCCACATGGCCTAGGTGTTCAACATCAAACCACTTAGTGGCCACTAGAAAAAAAGGCGGAACACGTGGAGAAGACTAAGAGTTTTAAAAAGAGGTGAATTTCAAAAATTTGTGAAACCAACGATTGAAAGTTATGAAAAGTGGACACCCCAATTAAATTCAACATATTTTGGGGGAAAGATAATTTCTCTTCGCCGCCTCAGCAGCAACACACTACACACCAATATGTCGGGTGAAGGATAATTTCCCTTCTTCTTCTTATTCTTCTTCTTCCTTTCCTTCTTCTTCCTCTTATTCTTCTTCTTCCTTTTCTTCTTCTTCTTCTTTTTCTTCTTCTTCTTCTTCTTCTTCCTTTTCTTCTTCTTCTACTTCTTCTTTTTCTTCTTCTTATTCTTCTTCTTCCTTTTCTTCTTCTTCTTTTTCTTTTTCTTCTTCTTCTTCTTCCTCTTCTTCTTCTTCTACTTCTTCTACTTCTTCTTATTCTTTTTCTTCTTCTTCTTCTTCTTCCTCATTTTCTTCTTGTGGCGCTACAGTCAGGGGTGGACCTGAACCTCAACCAACATGCCTCTCAGGCAGCACAATCTTTCGCTAGCTGCCTCCAGTTGCTCACTCTAAGTTGGTTGAAGTCCTTCTCCACTTGTGTGCGCCACCTTAGCCTAGGCCGTCCTCTATTGCGTTGTCCCAATGGCTCAGATTCGAAGACTTTTCGGGCTGGAGCAGTGGTGTCCATACGCTCTACATGGTTTAGCCATCATAAGCGTTGTATCCGTAGACGCTTAAATAGGCGCATGTCGCTGTACAGCCCATAGAGTTCGTCGTTAAATCTTTTCCTTCAGATGCCATCAACGCAAATATGATCAAATATCGCACGCAAAACTTTTCTCTCGGAAATACTAAGGGCTTCTTCATCCGCTTTTGGAAACGCCCAGGTTTCCGCGCCGTAGAGTAAGAAATGGTAACTAAGCCAGAACTGTAAATTAATCTGTTAAAACTGTTTCTAGCGAGATTGAATGAAAACGGGCCAATTTATTGACCCTTTCAACTTCTGTCAGCACTTACTCAAGTTGACAGAAGGAACTTATTTAAAACGACCGAAAGAAAAACTTTTTTCCATGAAGATTCGTGATGGCCCTGTTTAAAACAAGCTTACTTGGGACATTTAAATTAATTCAGGATGTTGACTCGAAGTGGTCGTAGTGGGTAGAGTGCGACGCTCACACGCCGAAGGGTCTAGGTTCGACTCCCAGCTCAACACCAAATTTTCGAATTTTTCACGGCACCACCTCTTGCGAGCTGCTGATAACACTCAAAGAGTAATGACTGTCTAAGAAAGCTTCTCAAACTTCGCCGTTCGGAGTCGGCAAAAAACTGTAGGTCCCTTCTACTCGTGAGAGAACAGTAGCGCGTACAACACGAGTAGTTGATGAGCAAGCTAGGCCCGGATCCCCCTTTGGACTTAAGCGCCAACAATTATTATTATTATGTTGACTCGAACTTGAAGCTTAAGAGTGCCAGAACTTGCTCTCTTCGAAAAACTAATATTACTGTTTTCTTGAAACTTTGGTAATCCCCTCAAAACGCATTTGGATGAGTTTATCATTCAAAAATCCCAGGAGTCATTCAGGCACTTGTGGCCTTTTGTTTTATGTAAATAAATCTAAAAGTTCGAAGTGCGAAAAAAGTACAAAATCAGAAAAAGAATGAGTTAGGAAGTATTCGTTCTTTTTTTTAGCGACGGGGAAATGTGACACTTTTTGCTAAAGCCGATTTTGATAAAACCAAGTTTGAAAAAAATCGATTTGATTTGTGAAAGAAGAATGTACACATTTCTAAAAAAACAATATTTTATGCATAAACCTTTAAGTTGACAAAACTTTTTTAACGGGCGGCCATTTTGTTAGCCGTCAAGTGATTTGTTTTAAGCTTGGCTTGTATGGAGCGACAGTCCACAGACAACCAGGGCCTAGCTTGCTTATCAACTGCTAGTGTTGCGCGCTACTCACACGAGTAGAAGGGACCTATAGTTTTTTGCCGACTCTAAACGGCGAAGTTTGAGAAGCAGTTATTATTCTTTGAGTGTTATCAGCAGCTCGAAAGAGCTGGTGCCGTGAAAAATTCGAAAAACTCGTGTTCACCCGGAAATCGAAACTAGAACTTCTGCGTGTGAACGCCGTTCTCTACCTACTTCGCCACGGCGGCCACTTTCATTTAATTTTGTTTTGGCAAAATTAATAATGCTTCGGAATTGCACAATTTATTTATGAATATTATGAATCCAAATACTTATCGCGTGATTTTTTTAGTAAACCTTTCAGAATTTCACTTCTGCTTTAATGGATACGCCAGTAAACAAAATTGACATATTTGGAGAGATGATACTCTAGGGTAAGTTGAGACACCGTTGCATCCAATAAGACTGACTGTGTGGTGAGCCTTTTGGGTTGCTGGAATAGTTGGTCCCTACTGCTTTGAAAACAATGCTGAACAGAACGTTGCAGTCAATTTTTAGCTCTGCATAGCCATGAATTCTTACTTTTTCGTTTACCAATTGACAAAGTATGGTGTGCAGGAGTTGAGGTTTGAAGAAGAGGGCGCAACACGTCACACAGCTAATGCCACAATTGATTTCTTAAATTGAAGGTTTGGTATAACGTCTCGGACACAATATCTCACGTATGAAGGCTGTCTCATTTTCTGTAGAATATGTTGCTAGCCGCAAGTCAACGGCAATAAACCCGAAACGAATGACCACTTGAAAGGCAGCATTCATGGCTTTATTGGCGATATAAGCAGACTTGACTATGTCCGAGACTCCAGATTAGACTACGTAAAAGCCACTCTCGGAGTTCATATTCAAGGAATCATGTTTTATGTCAAAATATTTTCCCTTCAATGTAGAAAATTTCGTGTTACTTTATAAAAATTCAGTTCCACTGTATTCTATTTCAATATTCAATACCGCTACGGAAAACACCTTTAACCCTCCTGTATGCATAATCTTCCACATGGTAGACAAACTTCAGTGGTTGCATCTCAATATTTCAGTTACCTAAACGAAATTCTATTTATGGATCATACTCCATAAAACTGTGCGAATCTCACACGTCGAATGGTCTAGGTTCGATTCCCGGCTGAACACTTCGAATTTTTCACGGCACCACTTCTTTTGAGCTGCTGACAACACTCAAAGAATAATAATTGTCTAAGAGAGCTTCTCAAACATCGCCGTTCGGAGTCGGCAAAAAACTGTAGGTCTCTTCTACTCGTGAGAGAACAGTAGCGCGCACAACACGAGTAGTTGATGAGCAAGCTAGGCCCAGGTCCCCTGTGGTCTGTCGCGCCATACAATTATTATTATAACTTCATAAGACTCAGTTTATGGTAGATCAGTTTATCAAATGCCTCTTCTCCGATTTCTGCCATTTACTGCGGTTTGATAACAGGGGAGCTGGATTGAATTCGATGTACAATGAACGATTGTTGATACCAATGTGTCTCTTGGTACTTCCTTTTTTCAAAAATGTTAAAGTTTGGAATAGTTGCCGACACTGACATTATTCCACAATGCAGGTTCCTGGTCCGTGGCCGCGTAATGGGTAAAGAGCGACACTCACGCGCCAAAGTTTCCGGTTCGATTCCGGCTAAACACCTCAAATTTTTCACGACACCACCTCTTTCGAGCTGCTTACAACACTCAAAGAGTATTTACTGTCCAAGAAAAAGCTTCTCAAATCGGATTCATCGTTCGGAGTCGGCAAAAAACTGTAGGTCCCTTCTACTCGTGAGAGAACAGTAGCGCGCACAACACGAGTAGTTGATGAGCACGCTAGGCCCCAGTCCTCTGTGGACTGTCCCACCATTCAATTATTATTATTAGGTTCCTGGTCAAAAATAGAAATCTCAACTGATTCCAAAAATACCCGAATCGTTATTCATTTCCCCAACCACCGTGTTTGGCTAGTAGTTTAGTACTATGGCTGACTATATCTGACTATTTGCTGATTGCAAGATAGCCCAGTGACACATTTTTGGAAGAAGAAAATAGAAGGCTCTTTACAAAGACGCACGCATGTGTATAAAACACATCAAAATATTTTGACGTAAGAGTGAAATAAGTGCCGTCATATACGTAAAAGTCCTTATCTCAAATAAATTCCAGTATTCCACTGCGATCAATAGTCTAGCCGCCTTCCTCCAAGTGAGTCGGAGAGGACTCAACCTGCTTCTTTTAAATTTGGAAAAAGACAGCTACCAGATGTGAATTCTTTCCTTTCGAAAAAAGCGTTTCATACGATCAATCTTAAGCTGAGGCAAAGTCAATTGCTAACCTGCTTCTTTCAAATTTGTTAAAAGACAGCTACCAGATGTTTATTATTTCCTTTCAAAAAAAGCGTTTCATACGATCAATCTTGAGCTGAGGCAAAGTCAATTGCTAAGAGGTTCTAAAATGACAAAATATTCTTAATAGAACCCAGAGTCAGGGGAACTGACACTTTTGAAGCGTCGAATCTACTCTCTGCATGACTTATCGTTTGGAAACTCAATTCCATAAACTACTTTACCTGCACTTTTCTTCCAATAAAAAAAGGAATTCAAAACTTTCCCCAAATGCTATTTATTTAAGATAAATCCTAACATTTACTTTATAAAGAAAAAAATATGTCGATACCTAAAAGAAAGTTAATGCACACTAATTAATCCTGACATATGTCAAACCTTTCCAATAATGTAGGCAATCACTTCCAAGATCAGCCACAATTTGCAAGTGGCGCCATCTTTTGGGAACGAACTCAGTTTTCACTGCTCTATCCACCAATCCCACGCCACAACATGTAATATGTTCTGTAGTTGTTTTCGACTTTAACCAGATTGTATTGACAGCACCCTAGACTTTCCATAAGTTTAATTCTGTGCATAACGCGGGTTTTCACAGAAATGTTGTAAAGGGTGTTCCAACAAGAACGCAAGCGCCATTCGAATTGTCATTGTTTGACATTTACACAATTATTATTGTTTGTTAGTAGAAGGTATAAGGAGCGCTACACGAATGAACGAAGCATTCTCATTGTAAACATGAAAATGCTGATTTTGCCGATAAAATCATCTTTAGTGACGAGGCCCATTTCTATCTTGATGGCTTCGTCAATAGGCAGAATTGTCGCATTTGGGGCGAGGCAAAGCGTCGATTGATTAACGAGAAGCAAACAAAGCAAAACATTTTAACGTCTCACTGTGTGGTGTATGTGTGGCTTGAGGAATCATGGGACCTCCTTTTATGAAAATGAGTCTGGTCAAGCGCAAACAGTCAATGGTGTTCCGTATCCTGAAAGATAACCAATTCTTTCGCGCCTAGAATTGGAGAAATGAATATGGAGGGGATGTGGTTTCAACAAGACGGCGCCACATCTCATACAGCCAGAGAAACAATTCAATTGCTGCATCAGTCATTTAAATCTTGCGTTCTTGTTGGGACACCCTTTAAAATCGTCTTAACATCTTTAGGAACATCGCCGAAAAGAAATGTGTGCACTTCCCTGCTTGAGCGCCTGAGGTCATCAGCCGACAGAAAATCTTTCCTTCAACTAATCCAACCGTAAGCGTCGTCCGTTTGTTGCCATTTTTCAAATCAAAGCAGTAACTTCAGTCATTCCTACCTCTTTCTTTAAGCTCTTTTTCCATCCCCACCCTTTGCATATCGAGTTTAAGTTCCAAACAAATGTGTCCAAATATAACGGTCATGAACCACCCACCATCGATCATTGAACTCGGGCAATTGAGAACCGCTCTAAGTTCGCATCCCATCATCAATCATTCGCTAACTATCGATTGATTTCCGATAATCAATGCAACCTCTTCAACTGTCACTCAAGTTCGACAAATGTTGTCAATTAATTTCACCTCCTCGGGAAGTGGATTTCCTGCTGTAAGCACGTGGTGTTTGTGACCGAGATCAGTGAGATGCTTTCGATCCCCACTGTATATCGCTCTCAAGAGAAAGAAAGAAAAATGAGTCGAAAAGAAAAACCTTCCACCCCCTCCCCATTCACTGCTCAATAACCTCACGTCATCGTGATCACCGTCATATGTTCTGTAGATATCTCACAGCACCGCACAGGTACCTATGAGTGTACTCCCCGTCAAGCCGTCCATGCTTGCATGAGCGCAGCATAGAACTCAGCACACAGAGCACCAGAGCACCAGAGACACATCAGGCATCAGCAGTAACAGCAACAGCAGCAGCAGCAACCGCCGCCGCAGCAGCAACACACCACACAGTCTCGACGGCGCACGAGAGTAACCAGCGCCAGCGCAACCGAACCTTTCGGGTTTACTAGCTAACTACCACCGTTGTTGGATCTTTGGTCCAGTTCTGATTCGACTACCGACTCGGAAGGTTGCTCTCTCACACAAAACAAACACGGAAAAAAACGACGAAAAAACATCCCGGGAAACGAAAGACCAACAAAACTCCACACTACGATTGTTGACACTGTAACCTGCTACCTCACGGCACAGTCCCAGGGAACACGCTCGATAGTGGCACACAGAAATCGAAATCCACTCCCGGAGGCGCACACCAGAAGGTTTCCCCTAGAGAGGGTTCAGCCGAATCTCTAAATCTCGTTTTCTGTGCTCTGCTCTGTGCTCCATCATTTTTTCGCCTTGCTGCTTGCTTGCTTGCTTTTGTTTTGCTTTTTTTTTGTGTGTGTGTCTGTGTTTTTTTTTCGTTTCGGTTGTTTTGTTGTTTAATTCGGTGGTGCACTCGCGCGGCGACGTCTCTTATCACACACGGAAGGTGGTGCCTTCACCTCCACAAGGGGCCAACAAAAGAAGCGGACCACGGAGGTTACCACGGCAGCAGTGAACTCTATGATCGAAAGGAATTCGGGGCAGCCCATGGAAATGTGATCCATCATTCACCCGGGAGAAGGGACAATCTCAACTATTCGCACAGCATCCAGCGATCGTCCGGAGCCGCATGAAAGGAACGAACTTGTAGGCGACACACCGAGAGGGGAGCGCACACAATCATTTTAGAGAAAAGGCCAAAGCTCCGTGTTGTGCTGTGTGTTTTTGTTTTCTCGTGAACCGAACAGGTTGGCCTTTTCGAGGAGTTTTAGAACCTCATAAAAAACAATCCCTAGCAAAACCGACTCTGGCCAAGGAACCGTGTGCGCCACAGCAACGATGACTCTCACGCGCATCTCTTGACGGAATTTTCTCTCTTAAAATAAGCAAGTCCAGCCTGATGTTCAAAGTGACGCGAAACGCGTGAAAAGGATGCACCAGTGATTGAATTTTTGTTTTGTGAGAAATGTCAGTGATCAACTTGAATTCATTTTAACACCGTTACGAAAAAATAGAAATCGGAAAAAAAGTACTTAGATACACTTTCGGTGGAAGCAAAAATGTTTGATGAATTGATACCGCCACCGAAGCCGCGCAGACTACCGACGATAATAGATCCAAGCAGATCGAAGGAATAACAAACACCCTACACAACGGTCACAGAAATGTGGTCTTTTCGTTACCGACCCATAATATTCTTACTGTGGATTATGAAAATCAGGTAACTGTAAAACAAACACAAATTAAGACTATTTAGCATAAATTAAGTGTTTGGTTTTTATTTAGTCACCTTCCTCGTCAGACTCCCCCCACCGTCCTTTTTAATTTGTGTGATTTTTTTTCCCACATAACGTCTTCCGAATTCATTTGAATGACATTATGGAACTTGCCCCTCAAAAGGTTTTGGTCGGTTTTTATTTTTTGTGGACTCAAAAAATTTGTTGTATTTGTTTTGTTCAAATTAAAAGAAAAAAAAAGTGTGATGGGGTCAGAAAGCGTTGAATTTACGACCGCCCGACGCATGATGTTCGGTTGGTCGCTCGTCTTAATCATCTTGATCATCGTGATCGGTGTGATCGTCTGCGGCACAGTCGAAAGGGAGGGAAGGGGAGATTCTTATCTGAGAATGTGAAGACAAAGTGAAATTAGTCCAAATTTGTTGTTAATTTTATTAGATTTTGATGAAAGAGGAAAATAAATAAACAAACAAACACCACACGCATACACATCTCTCACTCCATCTCTCCCTAAAAAAAACACTCAAATCCCACCAAAAAACCAGAAAAAAAGCATCACTACACATCTGTGTAAGCATTTGGGTGACCATAAAAAGTGGGCATACCTTCCACCGCACCAGCACACCGGTGACAGGGGAAGACTAAGAGGAAGACGACAACAACGACAACAACGACAACGACAACGACGACGACGAAGACGAAGAGCATTCACCATGTTAGGAAGTTGTTAGAGATCGATCTTTTTACGAGTTTACGAGGCTGTTATTGTTAATTGAATTGTTTTTTAATGAAATGTGTGCCATAATATTGGCTAATGACCAACCGATCATCAACTGATCATCAAGCGATCAAGCGATTTCTACATTTTCATCTTCCTCCTCGTCCGCTGCTCGCCTGTTTGTCTCCTCCTCACAACATATATTATTTTCTGTGCAGCTCTTTGTGGTGTGTCGAATGGGTTGTGTGTTAATTCTCGCTCGCTGTTGGTGAATTTTTAATTGAAAACGAGCGATACTAATTCGAAATTTGATATCCCACCCGGTCCATCTTCCATCACCGAGGTGACGCACGTTTTCCGACAGATTTTGGCGGGTTCGGTCTGGGTTTTGGCTTTCTTTTGGTTTTATTTGGTGTCGAATTGAGACATTAATTAATGACCGAATTTCGGGGAGAACGAATGTGAGAGAATTGCATTGGCGATCGTCTGCGATCAGCGGAATCGACGCGAATTTGCGTTGAAATGGTGCGTGTGACGTGAGTGACATCAATTACAAAATAATGGCTTATTTATACATGCTCTTAGACGTCAGCAGGGGATTAAGATTCAAATTCGCTGGGAGATTCGCATTTTTGAATTAATTTTTCCATCACTCGAGACATTGTGGTCGAACGGTTGGGTGGGTCGTCACCGAAACTTGTTGCGGAAGGTGGCTTTTGTGAGGGGCCTTTGGTGACCTATGAAGATGATTGATGGCCGGTAATTATGTCAGCATAAATGTTTGATAGCCCTGATTAGCATTTTGTTCTTCATTTCACCATGCTTGGGATGCATGGTGGAGTGAATGAGTTATTTTTAGGATCTGTGATTGAGGTTTCAAAAACGAATAGGAGCCATCTGGTGTGAGATCATGCTGGATGGAGTACTCAGAGGTCAATCTCGAATTGAAGGAAGAATAACTGATCTCTGCTTGATGTGACTGTTCGCCTTGTAGCACGATTTGGCTTCCCCATAGTGGTTAGTTCAATAAATTTGGCTATGTTTATTAGACTACCCCAAGACGGTTGATTCATTACCGAAAGATATATAAATTTGTGTCGCTCGCTAAAAAAATAAAAGAATACATTAGCGGACTCGTTGGGACAATTGCGTTTGATTTAGACAACAATTACTAAAAACTAAATACATTTTAGGTTTTTAACACTCTCTTCCGTATTTCTTTTATTTTTAAACCTTGACCACCTCAATTTCCTAAGCGCACTCGCCCTTTGAAGACTCAAGCTTCTTAGATTTAGATTTAGATTTTATTTATTGTGGCAATAGATTACATTTATGTGTTTGAATCTTACATTTTTAGAGATCCGATCATATTACCTTACTACTAAAATATTAATACAAGTCCTTAAATGATATATCACAGATTAATTTGAAGGAAAAGCCACAAAAACCTTCATTAAAACTCTAGCTTCTTTTCTTAGGTTTTATCTATCAAAAACATGTATTTCTTTGATACTTTTGTGATCTGCAGCCAGATTAAAACTTGCCTAAGGATAATAAGTTCACGACGGTTCACGTTTTCTCTGCCATCTGGATCCTCTGAAATTAAAGTGTCTTTCGCGTCTTTTCGTGGCTGCCGTGGCGTAGTGGGTAGTGTGCGACGCTCATACGTCGAAGCTGTAGCTGTAGCTTCTGACGAGTCATTAACGAAGTGTGTGGTCTGGCGTTGTCCTGGTGGAACACTACACCCTTCCTGTTGGCAAATTCTGGACGCTTTTGGTCGATTGTCTGCTTCAGTTGTTCGCAATAGATGGTAGAGTAAAGCGTCTGGGCATATAGGAACAGCTCATAGCGGATGATTCCCTTCCAATCCCACCAAACACACAGCACACACACACGGCTTGGCCACTGTTTGGGACGATTCACGGGCCTTCAAGCATGGACGTTATTGCTTGATATGATACGTATGTGATCCATTTTTGGTCACCAGTCACCATCCGCTTCAAAAATGGGTCGAGTTCGTTCCGTATCAGCAGCATATCACAGGCGTTGACTCGATCACGAAGGTTGTTTTTGCGTCAAATCTTGCGGCACCCAAACATCAAGCTGTGTTTTGTATCCAGCCTTCTGCAGATGATTTAAAATAGTTTAGTGACTAACTCCCATCTCCTGGGCGATGTTACGAGATGCCACATGCCGGTCTAACTCGATGATTTCCATGATTCGATCGGTATTCGTCGTCACAGGTCTTCCGCCGGCTGGCTTATTCATGATGTCATTTTCACCGGCTCTGAATCGTCGAAACCATTCCTCCGCGGTTCGAAGTGATAGAGTACCATCCACCAAAACACCATTAATCTCACGGAACGTTGCTCTAGCGGATTTGCCTTTAACGAGGGAAGACTTTAAAATAGCGTGAATTTCGGCGTTAGTGAACTCCATGTTTACACGTCGATAGCTGTTGAACGTAATAAACAAACTAATCATGCATAGCGTCGTTTTGTAGTTTACGTCAAGATCCTTCAAATGATGTATAGATATTGCCAGATACGAGCTCTGTTTCGCGTTGTACATAGCCGGAAATTTTAAAAGACAAAACGGCAGAAGGGATATTCTGATAACCGTATAAAAGGAAATCATTTACCTTCCCACCATATGAAATCTTGAAAGTGATCCACTGCAGAATAAATCTTGCTAATCTCTAGGGTCAACACATCAGACGCGAAAGATGAAGAGCATACTCTACAAGACAGTTGGTCTTTCAATTTAACTGTACGTAGATTGATTGAGAAATATTAAATGATCAGGAAAAGGGATACGGCATAGAATATTTCGAACCAAAGCTTATGCCAAACAGCTTGAACTTTATGACTGATATAGGGCCGTCTGACACCTTTTATCACGAACTTGTTACTGGGCTCGGAGACACCTACTGGGTGAGTCACTTTCTTAATGTTGTACATTTTTTTTTTTTTGTTGGAGGTTGGGATCAACCACACTGTAGCACTCAGACTCAAATACTGGTCCATTGTACTACCAGGCAGTAACCTTCATTTAATGTAATTTCTTGGTTTTCCGAAGAAAAGCCAAGATGCGCTTCTGTGATATAGAACTTAGGTTTTTAGCTCCCACCACATCAGCACAAAATAACCGCCACCTGATACGAGCGAAAGCGGGACACTGACAGAGAAAGTGCTCTGAAGTGTCTTCACCATATTGTACATTACACAACGATTCAACATTAAAGGATCAGAAAACAGTATACACCGACAAACAGATTCCGTTTTTATTTCTCTCCCCCACCAATCCAATCTAATCAAATCTAATCCAATCCAAGTTTATCCATTTGTATAATATTAACAGCAATGGACAAGCTGGTGTCAAGTGTGAAAAACGAAATCTGTAATCAATCAAACTGACTAAGCTTGTAAGAAAAGACGCGAATAATAATAATAATTGGTGGCGCGACAGTCCACAGGGGGACCAGGGCCCAGCTTGCTCATCAACTACTCGTCTTGTGTGTGCTACTGTTCTCCCACGAGTAGAGGGACACAAGTGGAAAAGGACCTCAACCAACTTGGAGTGCGCAATTGGAGACAGCTAGCAAGAGATCTTGATAGCTGGAGAGGCATGTTGGTTGAGGCCCAGGTCCACCCCGGACTGTAGCGCCATCCGAAGTAGAAGAAGATTATGTTTACTGTCCGTTTATTTTAAGATCAGTTCATTTCAAGATCAATTCATTTCGACGTTTCAGCTTTTCCACAAAGACCCACTGGAAATAAATGACGATGTCAATGTCGTCAGGATTGCCCAGGAAAACAGGTGTTTTTGAAAAGAGAGTATTTTCTACGATAGCACCTTTCCTCCTTTGGGTTGAAAGTCTTGAAATATAATCAGTATTTCGCAAGAAGATGTCTTGTTAGAGGATATAGCACTATAAAAAAAAATTTAAAAAGAATGCGCGATCTTCTTGCAAAATCCCAACCATATATCAAATCCTTGAAGGCTCTCTTCTCAGACTATACGGTTAGTGGGTGATCTTGCACAAAAAAAAATTGTGCTTTTAATCGTCTTACAATATTCTCCTGGCTTAGGAAATTTTAGTCTATGAAAGTTATTCATTCCAAACAAATTTACTCAACTTTGGTCAATTTGTCAGAAGTGGTTGAATTCTGCTATTGACCCGGACGGGCTGCTGTATTAGCTGAATTGACCAAGAAGGGCTAAGAAACTTAAGAAAAACCTTGTTTTAGATTCGAGAAGCAAAACCCTGTCACAAAGTCAGTTATTTTTCATCATTTAATAAAGTCAGATCAAACCTATCACGAATTCAATTATTTCTCTTCATTTAATAAAGTCAGAGCCTGTTCTTCTGTGAAAACACTTCAATAAGGGCGAAGTTTTTTGATTTTCAGCGTTTTCTTTGTTTCTTTTTTTATTTAGCGTTGTAATATATAAATGACACCGTTATTAAATAAAGGACCCAACTGTTTAGTTTGGTGTTCGATCGCTGACTGCATTGTTCTCTTTTGAAATAACCAGCAACCACGGCTTGCCAAATTCCAAGGCAAATCTATGAATGCGAGCACGCTGCCATACTCTTGAGAATTACTGATAAGAATAGTTCCCCAGCGTTCATACAGGGCGAGTTAGATTGCGTCTAGGAATTGTGGCCAGACATAATATGGCGCATATCAAGTACAGCGTATTTTTATTAAATTGGAGAATAAGAGCGAAGTCGGACCAAAAATGTGCTCATCGGAAATTTCTTCAATGTCTTTGGGACAGAACCTCGAGATCCAAGATCCAAACCAAAAATCGAAATCCACAAATATCCCAAAAAGAAAGCCTATATTACCAAATCAGCCGAAATGCTTAAAAGACAAGTTCGTCAAATGTCCAATATCGAGGGGACGTTTAAACATTTTTAGATTTTGGACATGTTGAGAATTTTTGAACTTTTGGTTTGAGATGTTGGGCATTGTGGAATATAGTTCCTCGGGTAAAACTAGAGATTCAGTAGCTAGGCACAGCTTGGATCTCCAGCTATACGCATTTTTCTTGGAGGGAAGCTAAATAGTGCAGACCTATGTTCACTTATAATGTTCGTGACTGAGAACAGCTTTGAAAGGCTGTTTAACAGTTTTGTTCTGACATCCGTTTTTCTGAGTCTCTACCAACCAGATCTCAAAATCTGCTTCCTTGTTGCAAGGCTTGGATCTGAAGTTCAGCCTGTATCCACCTAGACTCGAACTCTTGTTCAAAATTTAATTTTCCTCATTTGAGTCAATGCCAAAAGAAGTTCTCCTTAAGGGAGAGCAGAGGGTTTTGACCAGGGAATTATTCTGCCTGGGCCGTGTCACGGATAAACGAGAAGAAGAAATTAATTTAGCGACACTGAGCCGATTGTCTTCCCCACGCCAGAGTGCATTTGAAAATGTTGGCTTTTCTGAGAATTATTTCTATTCTATTTTCTAAATTACACTTCATTTATAATATTGGTTTTCGAGACTTTGGGGTATTCCAGAAGTTGCTCATTTTGAGATATCGGCAATTTGGTTTATTGCGCATTTCGACATTTTCCGCATTTCAGGATTTTGTTTTTGCGGAAATTAAGGACTTTTGATGTTTTCGGCATTCGGCAGAAATTTTCGGAAAGTATTTTGACTTTCTAGAGTTTTTGACACTTAGAGGCTCGAAACATTAAGTTTTCGTGATTTCAAAAATTACCAGAATGCTTGCTTAGTAACTATTTTCAATCGTCTAGATGCATGACATTTTTAGATTTTGTATATTTTCAGAATTTATGCCACCACTGTACTCAATACTACTCATACTATGTAAATATTCAGTTAAACCCCTCACAGTTCCAATCTCGTGCACTGACACAGTGCAACGACATTAGCACAAACTAAAGGTCTTGAAAGAATCCCTCCTCCTCTACATAACTTTCGCCACACTCTTTCGCCTTGTTACATCCTTCATGATTCTACTGGGATTGCAGAGTTTTATTATTATCACCGCGTCTGAGGTTTAAAATTCCCGCAAAATATCCGCACAACTATCCCATTTTGTCATCCATCAGTCGTGCAACTTTTACAATTCCTCACAATGATTAACTTAGGAAGTTTTATCTCTCAACTGTCGTTTGGGAGCCTCAAAGGTCACAAATCACAACCTCGAGTTGAGTGCGTCTCGAGACCAGAAAGTTCACATAAGACATCCAAAAATGACACTTCACAAATTTGCCCCATACCGCCCATCAACTACTTAGTCTCCTCCCCCACAGAATCGATAGCTCACTCCTGGACCCCCTCTCGCACACCACTCTAGACACCTACACCCGAACCGATGACAAGCTGCTCATTGATATGCAACCCAACTGTGCGGTGTTTCGTTTTTATGGACACTTTACGAGTAACTAAAAGTTGACATGTAAATTTGAGTATCTGCGCGCTGCACTTCCGCACGGAACCCCTCGCGGATTCATGGGAAAACTATTGCTTACGGTTTAGTTCTCTGCCCTTTGCTCGCACTGGCGTCCGTTTTTACGACAATTGCTCAAGGAACAACAAAACTGTCGAGAGGCAGGCGAGTGCAACAAAAGTGTGGTGTGCTGTAAAGTTTAGTGCAGCCGCAAAGTGCGCTCGTTATGCACACGCATGTTAGCGCTTATGACGGATTCCCTGTGTTGAGGGGGTATTTAGGGGACGAGTGCCTTGCCTCTTTTAGGATCTGCCGCCGGTCGAGGGAAAGAGGTCAGTCTTGAAAGTGGAACAGTTGTGAAGTGAACTAGAGTAATGAAATGGCCAGCGAATTAGTTAAATTGGAAGCTAATGATTTGAATTTGAAATGGGATTATCGTTTCTTGAATGACCTGTCAGAAGATAGGGTTGATCGATGGTGGCCATTTGTTTTAGGACTCAGCCAAATGGACTTTATTATACGATTATAGAGCGTAGAGCGGGTATGAATGCAAAAGAATTATGTTCTCCTCTTTGAATGAGGAAGAATTTGTGGGTGACCTCAGGGTAACCATTTAGGGCCAGTCATGTTAGGTTTTGTAGTCATTCGTCTCCTGGCGAGGGTTAAACTGAGTTTCATAGAACACAGGAGTGCATCGTTTCAATGACTTTACTTTGCCTAAAGTGTATGGGGGGGTATGAGGGAGGTGGGCTTGGTGAAGGGTACGATATTCGTTGTTTCAGAAGGGCTTAGAGAAAAAATGTCTGTATGGAATGGAAAAGTAGCTTTGACGAAAGTATCGAATGCAGTTTAGGCAACAAGTTAGACTATAGGACATCGAATTGAAGGAAGACTATAAAATTGACTTTGATAAGTCGACCAGACTTTGATGAGGTATTTTAGAAGAATGTGGATTCTGAATTAAATTTTGGCCTGAATTGGGAATTGAATAAGATTTGGGAGAATGAATCAGGCAAGGGTTTGAATAGGGAATTGAATAATAATTTCAACAAGAAGCTATGCAAGAAATTGGTGTTTGCGTAATCTGACATTTCTCGACAAAGCTGTATTGAATAGAAATTTGGAGAAAGGCTCTGCAACTTGGTTTATAAGCGAGGAATCCAGGAAGATTCGTGCATCATTTGTGGATCACGCCTAGAAAGAGACACGCAAATAGGCTGCGGGAAGTATACCGACTGTGATTTGCTGTTGAATCACATGCCGTTTGGCAGAATTCGTATTTATTAAGTGTCCCTAGTCTCTAGTGCTGTTTTTTTTTTATAATTGACGCGTGCAAAAGGGGTTGGGAGTACCCTTAAGTGACCGGTTCAAGTCACAGCACGGGCCGAAGGTACAGAGGAAGAGAGGGAGAGGAGGTACCGATGCACATTGGTTTTAAATACCTGTGGATTGTAATGAGGAGGAAAAATCGAGCTGGGAAGAACATTCCAGATTCGTGTTGTGCGGCTAAAGAACTAGTCTCTGAATTTAGAAAGAGGGCTTGAGGGTGAACTGGTGGGCATTCCTAGCGAGGCGTGTATTGCGGGTGAATTCTTGAAGGAGTGGAATACAAATGGCTAACCATTTCTTGTTAAAATAGCGATAAAAGAGTGACAACGACGCGACATTACGTCGGTGTTCTAACGACTCAATCGACTTCGCAATATTACTGTCACCTATAAGTTTTATCGCTCGCTTTTGAATTCTATCCAGCAGGTGCAGGGAGGTCTTAGAAGCACCTGACCAAATAGGAGCGTTATACTCAAGTTTTGGGCGTATGTAGGCCTTGTACATTGTAGCCAGATCAGAAGGGGTGAAGTACTTCTTGCATCCTTTAAGGAAGCCTAGACATTTCTTAGCATTTTTTGGCGACCTCAAATATGTGATCGTTCCAACCAATTGTTGGGTTGATACACATACCGAGGATGAAAAGTCTTTCGGTTTCAACAACACAAGTGCCGTTCATGGATAACGGCTGATTATTTTGTAATCGTTTTAACGACAGTAGACAGCACTGTGTTTTGGAAGCATTAAATTCCACTCTATTCTTATTTCCCCAATCGATTATGCTGTCAAGGTCGGAATTTAATGTGCTTAACATACGCTCCGTTTTGCGCAAGAGCGTTGAGCTTCTACAGACCGTAAGCTTACTCCTGACTGTACCAATGGTTTAGGGAACAATTTCGTGGGAGCGTACAATGACGGCACGAAGCAAAGGCACAAAGTAAACAGAAACATTTTGACTCTAAGCGCAGATTGAGTTTATCACTTTCAGTTCTTTTTTCTGTGTGAAGCCAATTCATTTTTAGCCCTTTTGCAATAATCGAGCTGATCGCATGGTACTCCAAATATTCAGATTTAAATGTGCGCTGGTTGTATTTCGACCATGCTACTTCGTGCACTTGTTGCCTTAAATATTTTCACTTTAATTATCTGTGATATATCATTTAAGGACTTGTGTTAATATTTTAGTAGTAAGGTAATATGACCGCATCTCTAAAAATGTAAGATTCAAACACATAAATGTAATCTATTGCCACAATAAATAAAATCTAAATCTAAAATAGTTTCACTTTACTTGATCTTTGATTGTTTCTGAGAGGTTTCGTTCGGAAGTATATAAAGAAGAGTTTCAAAATATGCATTGAAGCAGAATCCAGAGTGAAAGAAGTTTGTTCTTTCTGGATTTTACTGCACTTCTTATTAACAAGTGTACTTAAACGCCAAAAAAAAGCAATTAATATAGACAAATAAACTGTTCCTTACGAAGACCCTCCTTATATCCTGTCATTATTATTTTGATCCAAAATACTTTCAATGTTGTTAAGTATGCGCGTCTGGCTGTTGTTAGGGACAACATTCGAGTTTAATTTAAAGGACTGAGAGTTTGAAACAACACAGAAGCCAGCACAAGTTCAGCGAACGTCTAATTAAAACTGCTCAACAAGTTTCTGGCGGCATAGAACTAGAAAGGTATCTAAAAGCAGCCACTCGCGTCTTAAGTATTTTTCCCAAACAAACAGGGAGAACCTGCATTTTATTGTTGACAATGAGCGCCGACATTTGCGAAACTTTTCCCAAAACGAATTGTACTCTCTGAGGGTTGTGAGAAAGGGTTCCGTAAATACTCCGAAATGTTCAGTCAAGAAGTGGAACATAGGATCTTCATCGTGTGAGCTGATACACAAACCCATCACCTCATGGAAGTTAAACATTAAATAGCCCGCTCACTAGTTTATGTGAAATTTTTTTGCTCATTATCAGTTTTGCAAGCAAAATGTTGTCCTCTGTTTATGTTGTCTCTAGCATTGATTCGGGATGATTCGATTACACTCGCCCTTCCTACGGCCGTAACCTGTTTGTTATTCCTATTGATTCGAATTGTACGGATTGATGGAGAGTCGGTTTATACTGTACTCGCTTCACTGTTATCAGTGAAAAGTGAATTGAATGTAAATTTATTTGCACCAGGTGTTCCGTCTTCTCTAACTCTGGTGAATGCTGCTCCATTCTGTCAATTGCTTCTGGATAAAGCAAATGCTGCGACATAGGGTTTAGCACTCTAGATTTACTACGTTCAGTTGGAGCATAGACAACTCATGCAGTGCTGGGTTCGTTTGGCCTTCTGAACAACATGTTGGTCAGTTACATTTTGAATGTAAGTGGTTTCCCATTCAGGTTCCTATCCCGGCTAAGAAGTCGGGACGTCGACGCCTTCTTAAAGGTGGGTGACGCTTTAGTACGCTGTGTGGGTATTTAGGTCACATGCTCAAGAGAACCGTCTACTGGGACGGACAGACAGTCGCGCAAGAGTGCCCTTCTCGTTTTATGCATTGTATAATCGCAGGTTATTTAATTTTCCACATTTGCTGTTATTCTTAGTCTGCATCCTCTTGTTATCTTCAGTCAGTTTGCTTTTGAGGGATAGCCATTGTATGACGGGCGCAGTCGTTGTACCTGATGACTACCAGTAAAAAGGGAAAATTTGGGAACAAACATTGAAGAGGCACTTCTTGGTGTTCTTGCTTAGGTGAGTTGGTTCTCTGTCTTGTGGGAACCACTGACACCTCGATCAGTTCATCGTTTCCTGACACGCGTCTGCTGTCTGTAGCCTTATGGCCTAATCTCGGTATTCAGATAGTAACTTTTAATCAACAAATCAATAAAAACTCACTTCACATTGGAAGGAAAATGCCTCTTAAAGACCCTCATGAAGATCAAGCTAATGCCAGGTCTTACACCAGCAATCTTAGAAAATCCCACACTTTACCTAATTTCTCGACACACTTTCAGCATCCTTTTCCGGCCATTCATAGCCGAGTTTGGCCCGCTTTATGGCCCCGTTCACACACACACAATGATTTGGTAACAGATTGTCTTCCTGATAGAGTCACTCCTATAAATTTATATCCGATAGGCATCAAAAAAGTTGACAGACAGATCTGGTCATTGTTCATAAATCTTGCGACCAGACAGCAAGCCGCGGTTTTCCCAAGTCAAAACTCAAAACCGATCCGCCCACATTTCAGACACAATGCACCACACCAGCGGCGGACTGTTGCTAGGAAAAAACGCATAAATTCCCACGAGATTTGTTCTCCCAACTATCGCGATGTGACAAATTCCTACGGTCTATGGAAGTCGTAAAACCGCCACAAGCCATGGGAAGTTTAAACAAATGAACGTTGAATTTGGAAATCACCTAATTAGGAGAGGTTTCGTCTTAATCTGTTGACGAATCTGCTGCTAAGAGTAATCAATTTTATGGCCAGACTGCATATGTGAGTCATTTGGGACCATAAATATAATTAATGGAGTCGAAGATGGGTTTATTGGAGCCTGGTCTTTCGAGAAGCTACTCCGCACTGGGTCTTCTTCAGTTGTCCGAGGTTAGATGGAAGTTGGCCGTTCTTGTGCGGGTGAGGCGTTATACAGAAGCCGCGTGGCCCACTTAAGTTTTCTGGACGCCCCAGCTCGGGATTGATCTTCTTCGCTGTGATATGTAAATCATCGTTCTCGCCCCAATTATGTCAAATTTATTGCGCCCATCTGTGGGACGTGAAGAAGCCGTGTTTGGACATGTTGATGAATCTCGAAAATTGGGTAGTTTCCGATTTGGTTGTCGCCTTAACAGTTTTATGATGGATCTGCAGAGATATGCTCGCAGCGTGTGGCTTTCATTGACAGCTTTTTGACTTGAATGAATTAAGAAAATCGTGGGAAGTGTGGCGACTTAGTCTTATCAACGTGAGCTCTTGAAATATCATGCAGGGTAGTTCTTGATCTTAAATTCTTCCTTGATGTCTAAGAATGAAAGCCAGGATTCTCAATTTGATGCTGTTGAAAAGTGAAAAACGGCATCCCTCGGCTTTCGCTTTTTGTACGTAGGGAGATTCATAAGCAGCCCGCCTAAAAGGCTCATTAGCTTATAAAGGATATTCATATAAAACGAGGTTACTTCGAACATGCATATATTAAATTGCAAAGGCAATTATAAACCTGACATTCGTTGATACCAAGACTAGTGCCTTATTCTTGCTACATCAGTTTGGGAACAAGCTTTCAAAACCAAAATAAAAGACCAAGATCTTCAACAAGACCTTGTCAGACATTTTTTTTGGCAATGTGTGTACGCGAACCTGACTAATTTATGTTCAAAATGGTTTCGTTAGCCTTTTCTAGAGGTTTTGATACGAGCAAAACAAATACAGTGCTGTGAACTGAAATTATTGCACAGGCCGTCCAGGCACACAAGGTTATTAAAGTTGTGCAATAGTGTTTGCTGACCTATTTGATACTTTCTTAGACAGTAGTTTAATGATTATATGTCCATTTTCTTATTAAGATAAAAAATATCCTTAACACTAGTCTGTTTTTTTAACTTGCAGTACTTTGTGCGTGGCCGCCGTGGCGTAGTGGGTAGAGTGCGACGCTCACACGCCGAAGGGTCTAGGTTCGATTCCCGGCTGAACACCTCCAAATTTTCACGGCATCATCTCTTTCGAGCTGCTGATAACACTCAAAGAGTAATAACTTTCTAAGAAAGCTTCTCAACCTTCGCCGTTCGGAGTCGGCAAAAAGCTGTAGGTCCCTTCTACTCGTGGCGCACAACACGAGTAGTTAATGAGCAAGCTAGGCCCTGGTCCTCCTGTGGACTGTCGCGCCAACAACTATTATTATTAGCACTCTATGCACAGCAGAGTTTTAAAAGACTGCAATCTATTGTATTGCAATCCCTGAATTACACAAAAGGATTTCATGATTTGTGATTCGATCAGTTGACTTCACTTGATGACCCTGACTTCAGAATTAAAATCAGTATTCATTTTTGAAGTCTTGACTGGATAGTTCCTTCCGAGCAATCTTATGACTGAAATCAGTTGAATGCAAGTCTTTAGAATTACCTTGCAGTCAATGAAGTCACTTTGAAGTGTTCAGCATTCACTTGAAGTCACCTGCATTCAATTGAATTCTTTGAGACTTCAAAAAATTTCGGTGCATTCCTTGGGACTTCAAAAATATTGCTGGAAGTCTTTGGGACTTCAAACGATTTCGTTAAAGTCTTTCAAATTTGAACATGCCAAATGGTGCAAATCTTCTGAGAAGTGGGAGGCTTCTAGCAAATATCAAAACCATAATCGATTTGAGTGTATATTTCTTGAGATTAGCTTTCTGGGATTTTCGTCATAGAAAAATCCTGCGTTCAATTGAATGCTTGATTCATGTTCTTCTGTGCTTCTACAGAAAATGCTCTTCGGTAAATTGAATGTTCTTACAATTGCATAAAAAATTGATGGTTTTATCTGTAATAGATTTTGTTTTTTTTTTCATAATTCATAGTAGGTTTCTTCACGTTACAAAGTAAGTTATTCAAGGTTTAAACAACACCCGCATTTCACGCCAGGAGATTCTATGTAGAAATAGAAGGAAGTAAATCAAGAACATGGAACATCCAGGCAGGCGTTGCACAGGGATCGCGACTGGGACCTGTATTGCTTAACATCTGCACCGCAGACCAACCGCCATTATCGCCATCTGTTAACTGTTGCCTGTTTGCGGACGACTCGTTAACTTACTCAACATCGCCGTCACCGCAGATAGCATCGCCGAGGATCGAACAACAAATGGAGAAGCTCTACTTCTATTATCAGAAGTGCGGATTCCGCATCAACACCAGTAAATCGATCCTCATGTGTCTGCGGAGACCAACACGACGAGGCTCCCGAACAACCGAAAAATGCCGGAGATAAAGCTAGCACTAACTAAAACGGGCAAAGCGAAGTATCTTGGAGTGAACCTCACTGAGAGGTTGAATTTCAATCCTCATTCCAACGTGACCCTTCAAAAGGCCAGTTTTGCTTTCCATCGCATTTATCCATTGATGCGACGTGAGAACGGACTTGCCGAGAAGACGAAGTTGTTACTATACAGCCAGCTTATACGACCCATTATAGCGTATGGCTTCCCTGTATGGTACAGCATCTCCGAGATCAGCACGGAGAAACTATCGATCTTCGAAAGGAAGATACTACGAATCTGCACCGGTCTCACCTTGGACAAGGACCGGATGAAACATTATAGCAACAAGAAGGTCTACGAAAAATTGCGCATCATCCTCCTGCAAAAGTTCTTGGTGCAGCTTTCCAAGAAGCAGTTATGTGAAACTGGAACCCATCCAAACTCAATCGTCAGGAACTTAAGGAGCTCAGTCCCTGGACAATGATTTCTCAATGCACACAACATGTTAAACGAAGAGATTTTCCCCTCGACATCTTCTGCATGCGAGCCGTATCAGGCTGACCCCGGAAACAATTTATACTTTGCCATAGGTTTCTTTCTTTCTTTGCCTGCCCAGTCTTCTGGCTTAGATCAGCTTACACAAATGAAAATGTAAATTCAGACAAACTAATATTGGTTTTTCGCTAATGCCATGTTCTCCCAACCAATTTCATGTTCCAATGATATTTTGGGGGAACATTTACTGTCCGGGTTTCACTTTGAATTAGATTTTGGTTGTGTACCATTTTTGTTTTCTAAAATTTATTTATGGCATGCACCACTGCGTTGATCTTGACCCTTGAAATCAAGTAAAAACACCACTTCTCTTTTCCCTTCCTAAACATCATAAAATTTAATGAAGGTTTTTGTGGCTTTTCCTTCAAATTAATCTGTGATATATCATTTAAAGACTTGTATTAACATTTTAGTTGTAAGGTAATATGACCGCATCTCTAAAAATGAAAGATTCAAACAAATAAATGTAATCTATTGCCACAATAAATAAAATCTAATCTAATTATTTATTTTTTTGTTAATTATCAAGAAGAATTGAAGTTCTTTTTTATAAAAAAAAAAAAAAAAAATCGGGCCCCTGTCGCATATATAATATTTTATATACTCAGTTCTTACAGGGGGATGTCCGAGTTTCACTTCAAGCAACTATATATTAGTTGAAGTAAAATCAGTTGTATTTAATAATATGAAGTGAAATAGAGTGAAAAGTGATATAAAATTCAAGTTTTTGCTGCCATTGTTCATTTGCCA
This sequence comes from Eristalinus aeneus, assembly GCA_955652365.1. Classification (NCBI taxonomy): domain Eukaryota; kingdom Metazoa; phylum Arthropoda; class Insecta; order Diptera; family Syrphidae; genus Eristalinus; species Eristalinus aeneus. Next base: position 25,782,452 of record OY019133.1, on the reverse strand, counting down.
AGATCATAATGAACATATTTGCTGAGCTAAAGGGTCAGTCCATTCATTTCCGATAATGGGGAAACATCAAATGATCCAACATAATGAGAAAACTTAGAAAAACTCTCATTACTTACCACAAAATGTTCCTCAGTCTAAGATTTTTTGTATTTAAGCATTGCATCAGTGAATTGCAGTTAAATCCAAAAGCAATTGCAAATTACTTCCTATGCAGAGTGTGGCTCACAGATGGACGTACCGAAATAATTTTCTTGCAAAGAAAATCGTAAAAAACAAGAAACGTCCAAGTTATGAGCTGGTTCAAATCTCATTAAATCATTTAAACACCTCCTTTGGGCAGGCTTGTTTTGGTTTTGTCATTAAACTCAGAACTTCAGTGGTCAACTTGTAAATGCATTTGAAATTTTCTTCAATTCTCGGTTCTGTAAAACTGTGTTTACGAATTTTTGGGAGTCTTTGTTTTTGCTGATTGGCGCACCTTTGATTGAGGTTTGACATATACAGCCACATGCGGATACTAATTCTCTTTGCCGCCCATGTCCATGTACAGATAACGACAGTCAAGTTCTATGAACCTCCGAGCATTCACGATATTGTATGGATGTCACTTCCTTAGATATAAAAGCTTAGAACAAGGAATAGAAAGCGAACAAACGCTTAGAAAGGAAAGTCGTGTTTTTGGTGAAAAAAAAGTTACCTCAAGCCAATTGATTCGCTTTCATCTCAGTCACAAAGTCATAGATTGAGCCTGACATTCGTTAAACGCGATCCTCGGAGTGTAAAGAAGGGCGCATAATGCGACAAAGATTTTTGCTGCATCCTTAAGCATTGAATACGCAAAACAGAGAGAAGGCATCCTTCAATTTCAGATCATATGTTGAGGATACGTGTGCTCCTTTGACATGTCTATGATACTCGAAAAAATTTCCTTGCCTCTCAAGGTGCTTGTCTAGAATCAAAATTCCTTCTTTTTGGGTGTGTCAACAATTTATTCACACTTGGCAACTGCAACCTTCGGAAATCTGCACCACAGGCACATATTCTCAAATTTCCTTTCCATCCATCAATAACGGCTAAGCAAATGGCCACTCCAGTCAATCACGTAATGGCCACTCAACTTCAAGTTGCATGACAATTGACACAAGAAGTGACATTATACAAATGCCAAGCTGCACCCGCTGCTCTCAGACTTCAAACAAACGAACAGGGAGCCAGTGTTAAAGTGCCGTGTTTGCTGTCTCCAATTACCCGAGAAAGATAAGTGCAGCACGCACAATCGACTGGCATGCGCATTCCCCAAACGACCGCCTTACCCCCGGTTTTTGTTCAATTTCTTGGGAACTCGCCACTTAACACCTGATACAAGTGAAGGGGAAACCGTTTCCATTGACGGATGGATACGCACACGTTGTCGAGAACAATGTGCCGTACCAGTAGAAATCTTTTCAAACGATCATACGATCCACTGGCCTGTGGTTGAAGTTCGTCCCCGTCTGCGCCGGCCGCAGAATGAGTGCAAGTTGAGTGACTTTGTTCCGAGGTAGATCAACTCGTTATCTGTGATCGACATAAAATCGACACAGAAAAAAACAAACATTCAGACAAACTCAAAAACATTCCCGGAGAGGAGGCAGGTAAACGAACAGAAATTCCTGCATCTACGAGTAGTCGTGTGCGCAGCAATCTGAATCCGTTATGTCGAAGGCAAAGATGCATTTCAAGTGTGGCTTCCGGTTTGTCGATGACCAGGCAATCGAGCACACGAACACGAATTAGCCGCTGGGGGATGCTATTATTTGAGTTTCTTTGAGATGCTTGCTCTGTGATGAAGTTCCGCGATGTGTATCGGAGGTGTGGTTCAGAGTTGCCAGCGGCGAACCGAATTTGTTACAGATTTAAGTAATATTGGGCAACACTCCTTTTGTTTGGAAACTGTTCGGAATATTGTGGTGAACTTTAAACTTCGAAGCGTTATCATAACCAATTTTGATCACAGTCTATGCTCTTATATGAATACACAGAGCTGTGTATTCTGTTTGATGCATTCGATGGATATTTAAAAAATAAGGGGTTCTCTTGAGATCATCGTGTACGGGTTGTGATCTTAAGTGAAGCTCTATAAAGGCCTAGTAGATTACTTAATGTTGCCGCCGTGGCGCAGTGGGTAGAGTACGACGTTCACAAGCCGAAGGGTCTAGGTTCGATTCCCGGCTAAAAACCTCAAATTTTTCACGGCACTACGTCTTTCGAGCTGCTGTCAACACTCAAAGAGTAATAGCTGCCAGAGATAAGTTATCTCGGATAACTGCCTAAGAAAGCTTCTCGAATTTCGCCGTTTTGAGTCGGCAAAAACTGTAGGTCCATTCTACTCGTGAGAGAACGGTAGCGCACACAACACGAGTAATTGATGAGCAAGCTAGGCCCTGGTCTCCCTGTGGACTGTCACGCCAACAATTATTAGATTACTTAATTCACAATGAACCTAAGATTTTCAGATCTTTCCGGAGCATCATCATCATCATCGGAGCATCGCGGAGAAACTGGTTGTTTTAGCAATAGTGTCGGGCGCCATTCAAAAACACTAACCTTTTGCCGCTTATCATTTAGGCTTATTTTTAATAACGGATAAGCTTTTTACTATTGACTTATTTTGAACAAACTGCGCTTACAGTCCTTTCATCGGGCGCCATTCTAGAAGGCAGAGCATCAGCTATACAAATTCGTAAGGCGACACTAAAGTGTTCGACGGTTTGTGCTGGAAAGCTAACCACACAGACCAACATTTCTAAAAAGGGAAATTCCCATCATCCATCATAGAACTTCCTTCGATTCTATTCCTTCTTCTGATTACAGGGCGTCATTTGTTGAGAAACTTATTTCAATAAATACAATTCAAATCATTGGAAAGCTAGTCCATATGGATAAAATTTTCGTTGGGCGCCATTCTAGGGTATAGCTAAACTGGCATCCTTTCTTAGTCATTAATCAAGGAGAGAGCTTTCTTGGCTTTTCTCCACTGGCCACAATGCAGAGACATAATTAAATCTTAAGATTCACAGGTGAAAGTAGTGTCGCGGTTTTCCGTTGGGCGCCACATAAAACATAAAATAACTATTTAAAGACATTGACAATAGGATATTTTGATTACAGCGGAGCCGAGGTAGACGAAGTTTTTGACTATCTCGAAGGCAGCAAAAACTTTGAGGTAGTCAAAGACTTCGTCTGCCTCGGCTCCGCAGTAAACATGGTCAACAATATCAGTACCGAAGTCAACGGCAGAATCACTCCCGCCAATTGCTGTTTCTTTGGGGTCAAGAGGCAGTTGAGCAATAAAGCTCTCCCTTGAAGGACTAAGCTCGCTTGATCATCCTCGTTCTATATTTTGGCGCCGAAACCTAAACGTTACCAAAGGCGGATAAGGAAGCCTTTAGTTTTCTCAAGTGAAAAGTTTTGCGTGCGATTTTTGGTCCTGTTTGCGTTGATGGCATCTGGAGGAGAAGATTTAACGACTAACTTTATTTGCTGTACAGCAACATACGCCTGGTCAGGCGTCTTTGAATACAGCGATTGAGTGGGCTAGACCATGTAGAGCGTATGGACATCACTACTACAGCAGTGGTACAACCCATCCCGAAACGGGACAAAGATACCTCCATTCCGACAAATCTTCGGTCGATAAGTCTTCTTTCGTGCATAAGCAGAGTCTTTGAGAAAATAGTCATCAAGGCTCTGAAATATTGGGTCGAGCAAAAACAAATTATTCCGGAAAACCAATTCGGCTTTAGGGCGGGGCGCGACACATTTCATGCCGCGTCCAAATTGGTTTCCGACATACAATGGAACAGAAACAAGACAGAGTGCACAGGTGCCTGCCTGATTGACATGGAAAAGGCGTTCGACACCGTATGGTTAGAAGGACTCTTCCTCAAGTTGGTCAGGCTTGACATGAACAAAACGTTGCTATATATGATCAACGACATGAAACAGGCAGGAAGTTTGTTGTGAAAAATGGTAATGGTATGGTTGTCTATGTGGTTCAACGTGAGTCCTTCCCAGATGGAAAAGATGAGGGTGTTCGAGAGACGGTGTCTTCGGGCCTGTCTCCGTTTATATTGTACACCAGAATCTCAGTACAAAAAATTCTATCCCAACGAGGTTTTGTACAATGAGGCAAACATTGTATCCCAACGAGGTTTTGTACAATGAGGCAAACATTGTATTCCAACGAGGTTTTGTACAATGTTTGCCTCATTGTACAAAACCTCGTTGGGATAGAATTTTTTGTACTGATCAGAATAGATAATTTTAGTGTTAAATTGATTCGGGTTCACATAGCTCGAGCCATGACCTCAACCAACAGTCTGATCTTTGGGGCTTACTACCCTAATGAAATGTACCATGAGAAGGTGCGTCTTAACGACTATATCCAACCTGAGGCGTTCCTCTATTTGGACACGAAATGCCTGATACAAGATAGGGAAGGCTGCCCTATCATCCTCCATGTCGCACATCGAACAGTGGAAAGGCGACTTCAATATGAGCCGCACGTCGCTTGCAGCCACGAGGGCCTCCTACGGTTCAGTAGAGCGATCTCTGCCCGCGATAGAGCAGTCTCTGACATAGAACGGCTTTTCTTCTGGTGGCTGCATCAGAATCAGCCTACGATGCCGCCAACTTCTCACACAGGACAAGGTTAGTTGACTCATTAGGGCCAACTTACATAGATTAAGGTAGCTATAAGGTAGATTAGGAAACAAACAATAAAAAAATAAAAATAAAAAAATTTAAAAAACACAAAATCCGAAAAAAATCACAAAACAAAAAAGCACCAAAAAAGCTGCACCACGGAGTGTACGATATATATGTCAAGCATATAAAGAGCATGGTTCGGACCAAGGCCTGCCGGGACCAAAATGGACAACTAGTATTAGAGTCGCAGTCTGTGCTGAGAATCTGGAAGGATCATTTCTTCAGACTCCTAAACCGCGATGACGACCCAAATCCCGCTGTTAGGCAGAATGTTCCACTCAATTTGGACGATGATAGACAAGCATTCCGTCCCCCCGACTTAGATGAGGTGAAGATAGCAATATCCAAGCTAAAGTCGAACAAAGCTGCTGGAGCGGACGGACTGTCCGCAGAACTATTTAAAGCAGCTGGAGATGAATTGGTTGGGCGCATGGACCAGCTCATCTGTAAGATATGGTCGGAGGAAAGCATGCCCGATGAGTGGAATCTCAGCGTCGTTTGCCCGGTCCACAAAAAAGGAGACCCCTGCGACAACTCCGAGGGATTAGTCTCCTCAGCATCGCATACAAGATCCTCTCTGCCGTATTGTGTGAGCGTCTGAAACCATTTGTCCATGACCTGATAGGTCCCTATCAGTGTGGTTTCAGACCAGGGAAGTCCACAATAGACCAGATCTTCACATTACGGCAGATCCTGGCAAAGACTCAAGAAATGCAAATTGACACTCACCACTTATTCGTCGATTTCAAGGCTGCATATGACAGTGTGCAGCTATACAGTGCCATGTCTAGTTTTGGCGTTCCTACCAAACTCGTCAGATTGTGTAGGATGACGATGGAGAAGTCTCGCTGTTCCGTCAAGGTCGGTAACGAACTCGCCGAGACCTTCAATGTCACAAGAGGTACTGTCATGTGACTTCTTTAACATCATCCTAGAGAAGATCGTGCGTAACTCACAAGTCAACACCAGAGGCACGATCTTCCAGAAGTCAGTTCAATTGTTAGCTTACGCTGATGACATCGACGTGATTGGATGAACACAGCGAGCCGTCAATGAGGCGTTTGCTGGCATTGAAGTGGAAGCGGCTAAAATGGGTCTTGCGGTAACACACAACATCGACGTCTCGGACGGAGCGTCACACTAGGCAGCAGAAACTTCGAGGTAGTTAAGGACTTCGTCTACCTCGGCTCCGCGGTAAACAGGGGCAACAACATCAGTACCGAAATCAAACGCAGAATCACTCTTGCCAACCGCTGTTTCTTTGGGCTCAAAAGGCAATTGAGTAATAAAGCCCTCTCTCGAAGGACTAAGCTCGCTTTATATAACAGCTTGATCATCCCCGTCCTACCATATGGCGCAGAATCTTGGACGTTTGCAAAAGCGGATGAGGAAGCTCTTAGTCTTTTCGAGAGAAAAGTTTTGCGTGCGATTTTTGGTCCTGTTTGCGTTGATGGCATCTGGAGGAAAAGATTTAATGACAACTTTTTTCTTTTCGAAAAACGCTTTATTTTGGATCGTGCTGGCCCTGGTTTGACTGAAACTAACCAGCTCTGCTCTGGTAATTCTAAATCTAACCCATTCCTCCTTAACTTTGGCTTAGTTTGGACTCGACTCTTCTTTAAATTCGGTTTATGTGCTACTCCGACTGTTGTGTTGATCTACATGGTCCACATGGCTGGACCTTAGGAATTTTTGGACTTTAAAGTGCCTTAAGTTCAACTAGATGTAATGGCTTAGGCTTGCTTTTCGCTTGTCCTTTCCTCAGGTTCTATTTTCATTTTTATCAATTCATGGATATTTATTTTACTTGCTCACGGTTTGGTTAAGATTTTTCTAAACCACGATTTCATGTTTCATGTGCTACTGCCTTGGATCTAGCCTTGGATCTAGCCTTGGTTTATACCCGCCTTTGCTCTGTCTTCGATATGTTTGGAGCTTTAATTGGCCTTAGTCAGTCATTATCTCACCTGTAACTGCACTGAAATCAAATCTGGCGGGAACCAAGCTTTACTACGGCGTGGCTCTGTTTAGTATTTGCCATCGTCCTAAATGAAATATAAATTGACTGTTTGAAGGGTAGTTTCTTGGACTTCACCGATAGCTCCTAGAATATTCTGTGAACCTTATATATAGTCTTCTTGTTACTATGACTTTGCCAGTTGTCAAATTTCAGATCCCCTTAGTCTGTCTGACCTGTGACCAGTTTTCCGGAAAACTTAAAAAAGTCGAAAACTACAAAAGCAGTCAACGATTATGATTGGATGGAACTACGTGACTCCTCGTGATGCGCCGTTTCCCAAATTGTTAAAACTTTCTACCCTTTCACATAGCAGCGCAGTAAAACCACTTGTCTCCTTTAAATAATCCGAGACAGTGTTCATTTCTCATTTCCTTGTCATTCACAGACAACCAGACACCCCTCCTCACTGATCCACATTAAGCAGCGACTTTCTACTGGCTATCTCCAAAAAAAAAAAAAATCGCCTCCATTCCTTCGCCATCATCCATGTCCAAGTGAATCGTTATTGCCTCCCGAAAATGATGCGAAACTGAGAAGAAAAAACTGAAAACTCATTCAGACGTAATTTCCTAAGTGAGCGCAACAAAGTTTCCCCGGCAGCACCATCAGTCGCCTGCCACCACTGTCTTCGCATCAATTAGCGACTCCCGGCGACGATCCTCTTTCTCTTGCGCGAAACTTCCTGTTGAATAAGAAAACTTTTTTACAGCCACCTTGACGCGTCTTTAACGGTCTTCCCCCATAGCGGTGGCTGGCTGACTGGCTGATGCCCCGATGAATGGCTGTCTGTTCGACTGACTGCCTGGTTGGCTTACATTATTTCATTTTTCGTGATGACTTGTACTTTTCTGCGGAAAATCGTAAACGATGACATCCTTCATCAGTCGCCAACATCCGCCAATCAAAGTTGCAGCGTCAGCCATAAAAGTTATGGAATACCCTGCTCGTCGTCGTGCTGTATGTCTAATGAATACGCTCACCCGCGTGCCCGTCACCACCGCCGAAAGCATATTTATCTTCACTCAAAGCATTTCCGCACAAGTGAAATCAATAAAACCTCTTCAAGTTCAAGAGATACATAAACACAAAACCCTAAAGTGCGACACGACCGTCGTAGCTTAGCCGGCACTGTCCTGGGGGCGCGAGTGCTTTGTTGAGGCTCGTCACCGCGCCGCTGGTGGCGTCAGCGATTTTATGGTGAAACTCGACTCCACTTGACGAAAAGCCCGATGACAGGGTCTCGCCAACAATTGACAATGCCACAATCGCAGGGCACGCCGCACCGCGCAACGAATCTATCGCAGCGGCGACCACGACTTGCGTGATTCCCGCGAAACGGCCCGCTCGCTTACTAAAGTATGTCGGCCAAAGGTATAATTTCAGCTGAATAATTCCACGACGAGTGGGCAATTATTTATTAAACTCCACTGCAATCATTGCTCATTACTGGCGCGGACCGTGTAGCAGGCGGAGGAGCACCGCGCTGCCGATTGTTCCCAGAACCTGAGATCATCATCAGCAGATAATTTTAAATTACTCTCGAAAAGGCGCGCACAGCTCCGCACGAAACATACTCACACACGCGGATGTGCGCAGGGGAACCGCCTCGAGGCGGGCCAGGCCAAAAGCCCGACTGACCAACTAAATTATGTACACCATTCAATTAACCAGTCCTCGGTCATATCGAAATGTTAATCATTCGCAGATCTGCTTGGAATCGTACCTCGGCCGGGGATGGTTTAACCAAATTGCATGCGGGAAACGGACACAGTCTGGAGCAGAAACGGACAATGCGCCTGGGAGCTACCGAGACTGGCGCGGCGATCGCGAGTGATTGCGAGCTTGTGCGACGCAAATGACCAGCGGCCTCGGCGAGCACCAGCTGCAGCACGAAGCATTCAAGGAGATGAGTTAAGATATCACATGAGCGTGTAGCGGCAGTCGTACGTACACCCATAATCAGGGCTTCAGGGGGAGGCAATTGTCTTTGAACGGGAAAGCGAGAGATTTCCTGCACACGATAGCCGGCGCGTTGGTGTGTGCGCTCGGTGCACACACGTCCTCGATTCGTCCGTAATGGGGGGTCATTACAGTTTGCCGTTTGGTCAGTTTTCGATGGTGACTTGCAGCAGTCAGGAACGTACAAAGTGTCAGAGGCCAGAGCGCCGGAAACTAGCCGCGAACACAAAAGCGCGATCTATAGACGCATCAAACCGAATAACCGGCGAAAACGTTTCAGGGCATGACCGTCACGGCGTTGTGCGCCGCCGTCGACGTTGAACACGGTTCCGCCTGCACCACCGGTGATCGATGGCATTTGGATTGCCGGCCGGCCGGCAGGCTGTCTCAACACAATACCCATCAGCTGGACAACAATCGCGCTGGATCATGTCACCACTGTGGTTGCTGTCGTCGACGAATGTGACGAGCTGTAAAGACGGTCATTAAATTGTCATTTGCACGTCGAGCTGAGTACGTCGAAAATTTTGTCGCTTCACGAGCCCCGCTTGGTGAAATGTGAATCGGAGGCGGAACCGCTTGGTTTTTATTGAACGAAATAAAATCCGATGCTCCACCAGTGAGAGCCACGCTGCGCTGCGTCGCAGATATTTATGTCCTGGAGAGACAGTTTTATTGACGGCATTACTACAGGTGATGGTGTGGGCAGACAGGCGGGAGGCGGAAGCGTCTTTGTGTCATCGTTTGACATTTGCTGCTGACAGCTCCGCAATTAGCAGTCCCATCTGGGTAGTTGAGTGTCATAAATCACCGTTATGGGTCGGGTAATAGGAGGTGTGATTGATGTCCCGGTCATTTGGCATTTTCTTAATAGCGCCGCGGAAATGTAAACGACAGAAGATGTCAAAGGTGACGCACAGCAGGCCGGTGAAGACATGTCAAAATGCTTTCCTTTCATCACCGCCTAGAAGTATGCAATGCAGTTTGACACCATTTTGCTTCAAGTTGCCGGATCTGAACAATTTTCCATTACTTTGCCAGCGACTATGATTTTCCAGTGAGTGATCTACATTTTCGTCGCATGCGCTATGCGCCCAGTGACATCTGCAGATGACATAATCTATGACATCAGCGCGCCATTGTTACCGTTGGCGCACCGGTGATACGCATAGAGTTTGTGTTTTGTTCGGAGGGCAATTAAAATAAATTAAGTCAACCTTCCGGACAACCTGAAGGCGGCAATTAATGCGATTTGGGTCGTCAATTGTCGCTCGTTTCGGATGTGATGACATGACACTATCAAAAACGAATGGTGGATGACGGTCTGGAGTCAGGGAGAGATGATGTTCATTCATGCCGGTCGCGGAAAACCTATAGGTGGACAATTCGATGTGAAATTTGATGGGACACCGAATTTGGTTTCATCGAAATTGGATTTTTGTATTGTGGGAAGTTCGCTATCAAAATGTGAGCTAACCAAAATTGCTCTGGAATTGGTTCAGGATTCCTTCTATTTATTTAAATTCTGTGGTGTAAACCTTAAGACCACTAGGGACTCATTCGATACAGGCCCCAATTCCAAGCTTTGTCGTTTCTTGACAGAAGTAAACTTTGAAGATTGTATTCATAATTGTCACAATATAGGTTTTAGCTTTTGAAAAAGATATGAAGAAGGACAAGATAATAAAGGAAATGGATTTCAAAAGGAATAAACAAAACAAAACAAAGAAATTCCAACTGCAACTATTTACTGTTTCGAGACACAAACCTTTTTTTCTATCGTTCCAATTAAGAGCAGGAGAAATATGAATATATCACATGAGATTTTTTTTGTTCTTTTTTTTTGAAAATAAAATGATTAATGAGAAAGTAAAACCATTTTATTCAAAGTATTGGCCATTGTTTTCTACACATTTTGACCACCTTGCTGGAAATTTGTGAATACCATGCCAATAAAATTATTCGTCTTTTAAAGCAGACCAATCAGACACCCAATTTTCGACCTCCTAGTAGGAATCAAAGTGCTGCTCAGCCAATGCATGTCCCATCGATGTAAGCAAATGGTAGTCGGAAGGAGCCAAGTCTGGTGAAAACGGCGGGTGGGGTGGCTGCTTCCAGCCAAGTGTTTTGATTGTATTCTGAACCAGTTTTGTGTGCAGGTGCATTGTCATGGAGCAAAATTACCTTGCCGTGTCTTCTGGCCCATTCTGGTCGTTTCTCGATCAATGCATGGTTCAAATTGATCATTTGTTGTCGGTAGCGATCAGTATGAACGGTTTCACTAGGTTTTAGGAGCTCGTGGTACAGGACACCTTTCTGGTCCCACCAAACACACAGCATTGTCTTCTTGCCGAGTCGATCTGGTTTTGCAGTCGGTGTTGATGGTTGTCCCAGATTAACCCATGATTTTTTCCGTTTAGGATTCTTAAAATAAAGCCATTTTTCATCGCCAGTAACAATCCAATGCAAAACCGATTTTCTTTCGTGTCTTTGAAGCAAAATTTCACAAGTGTTTTTTCGGTTTTCCATCTGTCTCTCATTCAATTCATGTGGCACACATTTTCTACACATTTTCTACACTTTTGGATCTTTCTCATAGCTTTTAAACAGTCAAAAATTGTTTGTTGTGCAACATTAAGCATTGCTGCCATTTGCTTTTGACTCAAAGTGTCATTTCCTCCAATATCGTTTGCAATTCGGAGTCTTCAAACTTTTTTGGTGGTCTTCCACGTTCTTCGTTTCTCACATAAAAATCATTATTTCTGAACCGTTGAATCCATCTTTTGCATGTTGTCTGATAGAGCATGATCACCAAATGCGTCGACAAGCATTCGATGCGGCTCTGCAGCACTTTTCTTCAAAAGTTAATGCTTTCCGCAAATCATCATTTTCTGGTACACAATTCGATATTTTTAACACGATGAAAAAATATGATGTTTACTAAATATTTTTCACAGATGTCATAGCAAACAAACAAAGAAAAAATAAGGGCTCGTTCACAACAAATGTTTTCTATCAAGAAATTTGTATCTGGACGCTCACTTTATACCGGTATACGGTCATTTCAAATTCAGCGGAGACTTTTCCCATGGACATTCTTGACCTGGCACTCTTCTTATTTTTAAACATTCTTGGTCACAAATGTGGACATTTTCGGAAATAAAAAAAAATGACTGTACAGTTCACTTAACGATTTCTTTTTTTTTTATAAAATCTCAAAATATGCAACGCTCGAAGTATTGTCCTACAGAAACGGCTACTTTTGCCCATCTCTAGGAATTTTCGAGTACCGTCTCTAAAAACATGAGTCCTCTCCGGCATCGATCCAATCATTGAGCCACTCTTCTATTCCTTCAACAGATTCGAGCCGATGTACTCCAAAATCATATTGGACCCGTCGGCAGAGCCCGGTCTTAACAAGATTAAGGTCTGGACAATACGGCGGAAGGGGTGTGACATCCCATTTTTGGGTTTTCATATGGTTTCTGACCGCTTCAGCAACGTCGGACCGAGTGTTGTCATACTTCAAAATCACCGGATAAAGGTCTGGACAATACGGCGGAAGGGGTGAGACATCCCATTTTTGGGTTTTCATATGGTTTCTGACCGCTTCAGCAACGTCGGACCGAGTGTTGTCATACTTCAAAATCACCCTGTCAGACCTTCCGAATTTTCAGCTATGTTTTAGGCAATTCACAATTCAGACACATTAGTTGAGGTCGATTGCGTTTTCTATCAATGGTGTCGTATGATTTCAGAAACGAATAATACACCACATCCGTCTGGATCCACCATATGCAGAGCATGGCCTTTGACGGAGGATGGCGACGATCTAAACGATGGTAGAGCAGGTTCACCCGAGTTTGTGTAGTATTCCTGTCTTTTTTGGGGTTATCGCAGTATATTCAGTCTTCATTTTTAGTCACGATTCGGTGCCATAGTTCAGTTCCGAGGAGAAAAATCGGCTTTCGACATCTCTTGGTTTCAACTTGAACGGAATCGTACTATCTGTTTAAAAAAAAATTAATTTTTCCTTAACCAAGCGGAAATTGTTTGTTTAGTCATTCCCATCGGTTCTGCTCACTATGCACGAATTTTAGCACATCAAGACTCCAATTCCTTATCTTTAAATTGTTGGGGCTGCCCAATACATCTTCTGTGTTCGACGTTAAAATCACCACATTTGAAGAGTCTGAACCACTCTTTGCTTGCATCATTCATCGGTCTGAGCAGTTTCATCAGTTTCTACAACCATTCGATGCGCAGCTGCACTTTTCTTCCAATCTAAAGAGAAATTCTAAATTTCCCGCAAATGCTGTTTATTGAAGACCAATCTGGACATTTTTGAAGGGAAAAGAGGTTGTTGTCTTAAATAGACTCTGATGCACACTAATTATTACTGACAAATGTCACACATTTCCAATGACGTAGATTATCGCTTCCAAGATCAGTCACAACTTGCAGGTAGCGACATCTTTTAAAAACGGACCGAATCGAGTCTGGAAACTTCAGTCAAAGGCCAATTATAATTCAATGCAATTAACAAGCGAACATAAATAAAAAAATGAAAATGAAAACAATTTTAATTTCCTCTGTATGTTCAAAGCTGAGTTCTCGGGTCTTAGAGCTAAGCAACAGTCTTCTGTTAACATGCCCCTTCAGTCAATTCCACTTCGTTCCAATCATGAAAGTCTTCAAAAGCTTCAAAAGTCCTTCAGTCATTCAACCGCCACTTACATATGTATAAGCCACACCAGACACACTCATCAACTTGTCATTCTTTCTATTTCAGATTAGTCTCCAACTTCACATCGTCAATAATTTGCTCCCGAATACCAGGTCTAACGCCTCAACAGCGACAGCTATGCAGTGACACCCCCGACGCACTGAGTGCCCTCGGCGACGGCCACCAGCTGGGCGAGAAAGAGTGCAAGCACCAGTTCCGCGGTCACCGCTGGAACTGCTCCGGAGTGTGGCAGAAGGACGTCTTTGGACACCTCATGTTTGTAGGTAAGCCACCTCAACGCACCATCATCCCATACAGTCGCACGTATAAAACAAAATCATTTGTCTTCGCCAGGGTCCCGAGAGGCGGCGTTTACTTATGCGATAGCCAGTGCCGGAGCTGCGCACGCAGTGACAGCGGCATGCCTGCGCGGCAACATCTCCAGCTGTGGCTGTGACACAGTCACTGAACGACGGAAAAGTGCCCCCGTCGAAGGCATGAAGTGGGGCGGGTGCTCGGCAGACATAGAGTTTGGCATGCGATTCACCCGCAGGTTCTTCGACGCCAAAGAGATGATCGAGAACGACGAGCGAAGTCTCATGAATAAGCACAACAACCGCGTGGGGAGAAAGGTAAGTAACCCACCCCCACGCACATGCATCCCCCACTTATCCTTCTCTCCATCCATGTTTAGATCGTCAAGAACCTGCTCAACACGGAGTGCAAGTGTCACGGCGTGAGCGGGTCGTGCGCAATGAAGACCTGCTGGAAGAGTCTTCCGGCGTTTCGTGTCGTGGGAGATGCGCTCATGAAGCGATACAACAAAGCCAAAATGGTTCAGGCCGTTAAAGGCAAACGTGGACTGACATTAGTTTTAAGCAAGTAAGTGCCTGCCGAGAAACCATCATTTCCCCATCGACTCACCGCCTGCTTCTGCATTTTTCAGAAAATACCGATTAGGAGGCAATCCGAAGAAGCTCCAGTTCCCGAAGCGCATGGAGCTGGTTTATCTAGAGGCATCGCCAAACTACTGCGAGCGTGACCTGCACCTGGGCTCGCTGGGTACCGTGGGTCGCAACTGCAATCGGACAAGCACAGGGACGCAAAGCTGTGATCTATTATGCTGCGGACGCGGCTACAACACCCACCAAATAAACCTGACCTCCCAGTGCCGGTGCAGCTTCCAGTGGTGCTGCCAGGTCCAGTGCGAGATCTGCAACGAAATGCGGGAGGAGTACACGTGTAAATAGCGCAACCTAGGGCTAGTAGATTATTATTTTTTTATTTTTCTTGTTTGTTCTTATTTTTGTTTTAAGTGTGTGGACAGACGTGGATATTTATATGCGTAGCTATTAACAAATAAAAAAATAAAAAAAAAAACACAAAACCCATGTAACATACTAGATCGTACTAAAAGGCAACAAAAGACAGAGATTGTAAAAAAAAAAACTCAAAACAAAACACAGAACATTTATTTAACATTTATTTAGTAAATATTTGCTTTCAACAAGACGAAACGTTTGTGTTTGGTTTGAGGTGGGCAGGACACTCCAGACATTCATCTGGAAAATACATCGTTGTCTTCATTTTTCTGTTTTACTTCTCCTACTTATCCTTCCTCTTCCTGGTTTCTTCTGCTTCTTCATTCCTTACCTTTCTTCGTTTTCTGCTTCGTCGTCTCTTGTTCCTCCTCATTCTTCTTTTTTCTTCTTCTTCTTCACGTTAGAGTAATAAACATGGGCCTTAACAAAGAAACCTCTCCATCTAGCACGATCTTTGAGTAGCTAGCCATCAATTTCGTCTGCAATTTGCTTAACGTCCTTCTGCACTTGTCGGGTCCGTGGTCGTCCCCTATCGCGTTTTTCCATTGACTTCGAGTTTAAGACTCTTTGCGGCCTGCTCCTTTCAGCTCTTTTCCGAGTTTAAGACCCTTTTCAGGAGAATGTCCACTCGACTTACATGATCTAAGCATTTAGAGTTTGAATCCGTTGACGCTTGGCTAGGATCACGTCCCTGTAAGCTAAAAATGTCTTGATTCACTAATTTTCTCGAATCTCAAAAAGAATAAGGCTTGCCTTCCTTGCTATTTTGATTATCCAGCCCTCTGAACAGGTCAGTGGTCTACATCTTCATGGCGAAAGGAACTTCCTCTGTGTGACTGACTACACCCAATGTGGAAGCAAAAAAAGTCGAACACGGCCAAGTCTGGAGGATGCAGTAGGTGGGGAGGTTATTTATACACAAGTGAGTAGATTTTCGAAGTTAAACTTCTTGCCATAATTTTGCCGTCTTAAAGACCACAACTTCCCCAAAAGGAATACATTACTGGTTGGAACTTAATGGAAAGACAGTTCGCAATATTATGCAGGGGAAACTGTCTTTCCTTCGTCGTCTTTTTTGGTCACTGTTGATTTTCAATGAAACTAGGTTATTTCATTGTTATTATCCCAACGTTTCGGCAGAGATTGCTGCCTTCATCAGGGGATATTAATTGTGTTGCTTTTACAAATGGATGTGGATGTTAGTCTAATTGTCTCTAAAATTATCACAAAAAAAAAAAAAATTCACAATGAAACAAAATGTTGAGCACTTCCGTGTGTGAAGATCAGTCAAGAAGTGCGCAATATTCATACGCCCCGACGACGTGCAGAGCGCACATAGTGAGAATCAATCCACGAATATCGACTTGGCGCTGAACTCAAACCAAATTGCATGAACTTCGTTGCACACTGCTCGCTGTAGACTTGCCTAGACGTCGTATGTATCGGATTTCTGTCCCTACTCACGACACAGAGAAGTAAGCAAGTTTTCGTTTATGAATAGCGCCCCATCGGGGGAGTGCGGAAACCTCCTTTTGCCTTTATATCATCGCATTTTGAATTCAGTGGCAACTTTAACAGGCATTGCACATTGTTAATCACAGAAAACTATCTCAAATGAAGGACTGCCCTTCTTTAAAACCGATTTTAAAGATAAAGCCGCAAAGCCGACTATTCGTTGGTCTCCCTTTTGCAGAAGGGAAGACATGTTTTGTCGACAGTCACGGATCGTCGTACAGACTCCATCCCATTGCACTAAAACATCTCCAAATAATTGTTTTAAGTTTTCTTCAAAGTTTTGCATGTCTTTCTGGGACACCAATCGTGGCTGTTTTGTCTCATTCACAATAGTTTTGATACTATATAATCCTTTGATGTGGTCGCCGTGGCGTAGTGGGTAGAGTGCAACGCTCACACGCCGAAGGGTCTAGGTTCGACTCCCAGTTCAACACCAATTTTTCTAATATTTCACAGCACCACCTCTTGTGAGCTGCTGACAACACTCAAAGACTAATTACTGTCTAAGAAAGTTTCTCAAATTTCGCCGTTCGGAGTCTACTCGTGAGAGAACAGTAGCGCGCACAACACGAGTAGTTGATGAGCAAGCTAAGCCCTGGCCCCCTGTGGACTTTCGCGCCAACAATTTATTTCTTTTTTTTATATAATCCTCGCAGTCAATTTAGATGAGATTTTCACCCTTTCACCTTGTGAAGGCTCAATTGCCGGTCTGTCTGCAATGATCGTCGATTTTTGTTATGGCTCCTGGACGTAACTTATTAAAACTCAACGTACAAAGTGCCCTCAAAGTGCAAGAAAATCTATTATTTGACTCCGTTTTTTCTTTATTTTTGAAAAATGCGCAATTTAATTTGTAAGTGAACGAACAAAATTTGGCTAAAATTTAAAATTTCTCTTCCGACATTGGCGCTAACAGCAAATGAGTCTACCAATTGAAACGACTGCGTATAAAGTGTTTGTTTCTTCTCTCAAATTTATGCAAATGCCCTGTAAATGCAGGGGATCATTTTGTTCCATATTCGTGATCCAAACCGCTTTGATTTGCAAACCATTAGCTCTGGTATTTAAGGTTTCAGGAGGAACTTTTCAGCAACGCTAACTAACACTTTTTAAAATTAATAATTATATTGTGGCGCGACAGTCGATAGGGGGACCATTGTCTAGCTTGTTCATTAACTAATCGTGTTGTGCGCGCTTCTGTTTTTACACGAGAAGAAGGAACCTACAGTTTTTTTTCCGACTCCGAACGGCAAATTTTGAGAAGCTTTCGTAGACCGTTATTGCTCTTTGAGAATTTTCAGAAGCTTGAAAGTGGTGGTGCCATGAAAAAATTCAGCCGGGAATCGAACTTAGACCTTCGGCGTGTGAGTGTTGAATTCTACCCACTACGCCACGGCTGACACATCCTGTAAAATATTTTCTCGAAAAAAAAAATAATATAACAATAATAATAATTGTCGGCGCGACAGTCCACAGAGGGCCCAGGGCCTAGCTTGCTCATAAACTACTCGTGTTGTGCGCGCTACTGTTCTCTCACGAGTAGAAGGGACCTACAGTTTTTTTGCCGACTCCGAACGGCGAAGTTTGAGAAGCTTTCTTAGACAGTTACGAATCTTTGAGTGCTGTCAGCAGCTCGAAAGAGGCGGTGCCGTGAAAAATTCGAGGTGTTCAGCCGGAAATCGAACCTAGACCCTTCGGCATGTGAGCGTTGCACTTTACCCACTACTCCACGGCAGCCACGGGCTCACTACTGTGACCCTGAAAGCAAACAAGAGTCCATGCAGTGGCATTAAAAAAAGGAACAGACCCCCGAAAAAGTTCAAAATCACTCCGTCTGCCGGGAAGCTCATGGCCACAATTTTTTGGGACTCAAAGGGACTACAACTTGTGTCCGTTCATTAGGTCTTCTTCCAAAGATCCACGAATCGCGTCATTCGTTTCAATTTTTGTTCAACATTCAGGCTCTGTGTGAAAGGACTGAGTAAAAACTTAATGGAACATAATAACTAATTGTTGGCGCCACAGTCCACAGGGGAACCTGGGCCTAGCTTGCTCATCAACTGCTCGTGTTCTGCGCGCTACTGTTCTCTCACGAGTAGAAGGGATCTACAGTTTTTTACCGACTCCGAACGTCGAAATTTGAGAAGCTTTCTTGGACAGCTATTACTCTTTGAGTGTTGTCAGCAGCTCGAAAGAAGTGGTGCCGTGAAATATTCGAAAAATTGGTGTTGAGCTGGGAATCGAACCTAGACGTTTCGGCGTGTGAGCGTCGCACTCTACCCACTACGCCACGGCGGCCACAATAAAACAATCCCACGCAAAAAAAAACCTTCTTCTCACGAAGACTTATCTCACCACATTGATTCCAAGCACCACTTACAGCCACAAGTGCATACCATATTGACGCCTTTTGTTCGATCATTCGATTCAGTCAACCAGTAAGCCAGGCCTCAGGCCTCTGACATTGAAGTAGGCTCTTGAAACTCATGCTCGCACTACTGTGCTCATGTTGCTGCTCACATCTCGACACCGATCTTGAGTAGCTGTGTTTCGGGGAAATCTCATAATGGAATCATTAACTTCTCCGGCGGCGTAGACATTCTTTTGCTCCAATGCCAATTGAATGACAGTGCGACAGAGATGGGTTGATTCACTTTGAACGGTTCTATAATTTTGTTGTTCTTGATGCAAGAAGTTCAAATTCAGACTAAAACTTTTTTAAATAACGGTTGTGGAGTCTTACAGCAGTTTTTGAGAAGGTGCTAATCTTAAGTAACAAAAGTGAAATCGAATCCGCTTGCACTCAATCAAATTTTATAACTTTTAAGCTTCCACGTTGGCACCAGCTTTATATATCTTTTGAGAATTTCTGTGGCTGTGCTCATAGTGCTCGCTTTTTTATTAATATTGTTTCGAGCCCACTCGAGAAGTACTCGTCACTTATTAAAGTGACAAAAGTGACGGAAATGTCCGCTGCAGAGATTCCAAAAGAAAATAATTACAAATACCAAAGCCGTGAACGCCGTGGCCGTAGGTAGAGGGCGACACTTACACACCGAAGGTCATGAGTTCGAATTCCGGACTGAACACCTAGTATTTTTTTACGGCACCATTTTTTCCAAGCTGCTAACCAGAGTCAAAGTGTAATAACTGTCTATGAATAAACTTCCCAAACTTCGTGTTTCGTAGTCGACTGCAGGTCACAGGTTAGTTCCTGGTCCCCATGCGAACTGTCGCACAAGTCGCGCCGTTCAATTGATATATGCTTAAAGTACTTCATATTGCATTCCTTTAGTAAAGTGATGTAGAAATAAGTCCTACTGCCTTGCTTATTTATGGAGTAATCTTAATAAAGTGCGTGCCCCCATAACTTTTAGCTTCTATTCAGTTGACACTATTGGAAGTTCGAGGACCTTAAGGCACTTTCTAGCCCCATCGAGTTAAGCGTGAGATTGCAGTGCATCATACTCGTATCAACAGTTTAAAGCGCCGACGTCTGCAGTATTTGGAGAGTGCCCTGAAAAGAGCCTGATTGCAAAAATGTGTGCTTATGTTCACTTTTCGATGGGTTTTGGTATACAGCATCCTTAGACTCCTGCTTCAATTCCTGTTTCAGTCTGTGTAACACATAAAGATTTTGTAATGCAAATTTGGAATACTTGGGCCGGCTGTCATCAGGAGGTTCTTCCTTTTTATGTGGCGCGGGGTAGACCTGGGCCTTAACCGACATGTCCGTCCAGCCACCACAATCTGTCACCAGCTGCCTCCATTTGCGCACCACTAGTAGGTTGAGGTCCTTCTGCACTTTTTTTCGGTATCTCCGCCTAGGCGGCGCACTGTTGCGTCGTCAGAAGAGATTAAACCAAAAGATTAGAACTTTTGGAATTTACAAATAACAACTGTTGATCCGTATACGATTTTTCGATTGGTTTGAAGGCTCCTGTGTCAAGTTACACTAGGAACAGATTGAGGAGTGCGAATTTTTTGAGACGAAGTTCAAGACTTGTTTCTTAAAAACGTTGAACAGAGGCGAGCTTTTGGATAAAGACACCGCCGCCGTGGGAAGTGAACGAAACCACGGCGAACAGTTCGCATACAAAACATGATTTAATTTACTTTGATTTTGGCATAAGTGACACAACCAAAAAAATCACACTTTGACTGAAAGCAAGGTGCGGGTGACAATCAAAAGCCCCTGATAAAGCTCTGGTAGGGTCCTTGATGGGCTATCAAAACGTAGAAACTACAATGGTGTCACAAAGAAGAATTATCCTTCAAATTCCGTAATTGCTATCTCAGACCCAACTGCATCCCGCCCGATGAGTGTACAAAAACAAAAGTTGGGAAAAAAACAAATGATACTAGAATATCAATTTGGCTTTTGGGCAGTGCATGGCACCTGATTGTTTGACATGGAAAAGGCGTTCACCACTGTACTGGTGGTTCCTTCAGTTCGTTGGGATCTGCATGGATAAAATATATCCTTCACATTGTTGCATTGAGTTCAAATTGAAAACGGCGACACTGTCCAAATAGGTGTCTAAGTCATCTACCTTTGCTCTCCAGCAATCTTGAAGTTTTGGGAACTGACTTAATGACGTGTGGCAATCAAAACAATTATCTAATTCACCTACTTTTGTTCTCCAGCAATGTTGAAGTTTTGGGAACTGACTTAATGACGTGTGGCAATGATACCTGAAAGCATGCAAATCTGATGCAAAAGTAAGTTTGTTAAATATCTGAGCTTTTTTGCTTTTCATTTAATGCTTGATAAAAAGTGTTAAAGTGATCGGATTTAGTTCGATAATCTGTTCCCATCTAGAGGGTAACTTCATAATTCCTCCCCTGTAGAAGCCCCCCTTCTTATTTGCGAAGAACTCGGACAGCCACTTTTCACAAGCCTCTTTTGAGTTCAACTTCACACCACCAACGGCATTCGCCATGGACAGGACCGGGTGGTAATCACTTGGCGCTATGTCCGGGCTATATGGTGGATTCGATTAAACCTCCCATCCGAGCTCCCGTAGCTTCTGACGAGTCATTAACGAAGTGTGTGGTCAGGCGTTGCCCTGGTGGAACACTACACCCTTCCTGTTGGCGAATTCTGAACGCTTCTGGTCGATTGCCTGCTTCAAGCGGTCCAGTTTTTCGCATTAGATGGTAGAATTAAGCGTCTGGCCATATGGGAGCAGCTCATAGTGAATGATTCCCTTCCAATCCCACCAAACGCAGCAAAACCTTCCTGGCAGTCAATCCCGGCTTGGCCACTGTTGGGGACGATTTACCGGCCTTCAACCACGACCGTTTTTGCTGGATATTATCGTAAGTGATCCATTTTTCTTCGCATGTCACCATCCGTTTAAAAATGGGTCGAGTTCGTTCCGTATCAGCAGCATATCACAGGTGTTGATTCGGTCCAGTAGGTTTTTTTGCGTCAAATCTTGCAGCACCCAAACATCAAGCTTTTTTTGTATCCAGCCTTCTGAAGATGGCTCAAAATGGTTTGGTGCCTAACTCCCATCTCCTGAGTGATTTCACGGGATGCCACATGCCGGTCTAACACGATGATTTCCATGATTCGATCGGTATTCGTCGTCATAGGTCTTCCGCCTCCTGGCTTATCCATGGTGTCGTTTTCACCGACTCTGAATCGGTAAAACCATTCCTCCGCGGTTCGAAGTGATAGAGTACCATCCCCCAAAACACCATTAATCTCACGGAACGTTTCTCTAACGGATTTGTCTTTAACGAAGGAAAACTTTAAAACAGTGCGAATTTTTAGAGTTAGTGAACTCCATGTTTACACGACTATAACTTTTGTATGCAATATCCAAACTAATCATGCATAGCGTCGTTTTGTAGGTTATGTCAAGACCTTTCAAATGATGTATAGTATTGTCAGATACGAGCTCTGTAGCGCTTTGTACAAAGCCGGAAAATTCAAAAGACAAAAAGGCGATTGCAACTCAATATATATTGCAATGATCTCGGAATAGTTAACCCACGAAGATGGCCGTTAATTCTAATAAGTGCAGTAAGATCTTGGCTTATTTTTGGGCCATCCAAACAGATGTAGATTACTACAAGAGAGCTGTCTTACAGCAATCTCCTCTTTTAGGATTGACCCGCGCTGAATGATTTATTAACACCATTCACAGATCTGGATTAAATAACAAGTGTGAACGTGATCCTTAGTCTACTCTCCGGCCAGTCGTGGTATAGGTTGGACCTGTGTGGTTCAATGTGTGTCTTCTACACAGGTCTACAAGTGGCAAATATGAGGTTGCTTGAGAGGCAATGTCTTCGCGTGTGGGCCAGTTTTATCGGAGATATGAACCTTATAGGATATCCTAACTTTTGTAAGGTAACAAAATTGTGCCATTACTCATTAGTTAGTCATGGTTCGAGAAGTGTGCCTCCTAGCTTACCACCCCAACGTCCTTTTTTTACACAAGTAAGCAGTTACGGTATAGAAAAAGTTCTTCTGTCATGTTTCATGTCGCACATTAAACCTAAGAAAAGCAGCGCTGATAGGACACCAGGTATACGGGTATGAAGTGAAAATAAAACACTTATTACTAATGGGAAAGTAAAAACATTTTATTCAAAGTATTGGTCATTGTTTTCTACACATTTTGTCCACCTTTCTGGCAATTTGTGAATACCACGCCAATAAAATTGTTCGTCCTTTAAAGCAAACCAATCAGACACCCAATTTTCGACCTTCCCGTAGGAATCAAAGTGCTGCTCAGCCAATGCGTGTCCCATCGATGAAAACAAATGGTAGTCGGAAGGAGCCAAGTCTGGTGAATACGGCGGGTGGGATAGCTGCTAACAGCCAAGTGTTTTGATTGTATCCTGAACCGGTTTTGCTTTGTGTGCAGGTGCATTGTCATGGAGCAAAATTTCCTTGCCGTGTCTTCTGGCCCATTCTGGTCGTTTCTCGATCAATGCATGGCTCAAATTGATCATTTGTTGTCGGTAGCGACCAGTATTAACGGTTTCACCAGGTTTTAGGAGCTCGTGGTACAGCACACCTTTCTGGTCCCACCAATCACACAGCACTGTCTTCTTGCCGAATCGATCTGGTTTTGCAGTCGATGTTGATAGTTGTCCCAGATTAACCCATGTTTTTTCCGTTTAGGATTCTTCAAATAAATCCATTTTTCATCGCCAGTAATCCAATGCAAAACCGATTTTCTTTCGTGTCCTTGAAACAACATTTCACAAGTGTTTTTTCGGTTTTCCATCTGTCTTTCATTCAATTTATGTGGCACCCATTTCCCACACTTTTATATCTTTCCCAAAGCTTAAAACGGTCAGAAGTAGTTTGTTGTGAAACATTTAACATTGCTGTCATTTGCTTTTGGCTCAAAGTGTCATCTCCATTCAATATCGTTTGCAATTCAGCGTCTTCAAACTTTTTTGGTGTTCCTCCACGTTCTTCGTTTCTCACATCAAAATCATTATTTCTGAACCGTTGAAACCATCTTTTGCATGTAGTCTGATAGAGCGTGATCGATGATCGATGCGATTCTGTAGCAATTTTCAAAACATTAATGCTTTCCGCAAATCATCATTTTCTGGTACAAAATTCGAAATTTTTTAACACGATGAAAAAAATTAGATGTTGTCTGTTCAATGCCTTGGTGTATACTAAATATTTCGCACAGATGTCGAAGCAAACAAACAAAAAAGAAATAAGGGCTCGTTCACAACAAATGTTCCCTATCGAGACATTTGTATCTTGACGCTCACTTCATACGGGTAATCGTTACTCGCAGCCACAAAGACGTCCCAGATCAGTTCAGAAGAGTTTCTGAGAAACTGCTTTTCCACCTCTGTGTATGTGTTTACCTGATGCAACCTAACCAAGCTGCAGGACTCTTACATCCTCACGATATTTCCACGTCTATGTTCTTTAGCTCGTCCTTTGAAGCCCTTCTGCCTGAAAGCGATATCTGTTTACTTGACTAGTCACTGATTATCATTTGTTTTTAATGTCTATGGAGGCTATTGAACCTCCCAATTCAAGTTGACTCAACTTCTTTAAGTCAAGAAATGTCTACAAATATTAAAAATTTGTACAAGGAATCGATTGAAACTTGGCACAGTTGAACTGCCCACAACACACCCTATGCCCACACACAAGAATTCACCACCCCGTCGAACTGTCAGAAACAACATCCACAATGTGTCCTCCAGCAGCCCACGTTTCAGTCACACGTTGACATTCAGCTCCCAAAGCTTTCCAATCCCTACTCACACACACACACACATACACCCATACACATACAACAGTGTATGGTGTGTCGCCGCGTAAAATGCGCGGACGCATAAAGCCCTTATCCAACCAACTGAATCCATTGATTGCAGCGCTCCACCACACGGACACGCGAGAGCAACCAACCTTCTGACCACGGCAAGTCGGGAGCGCTTCCACATACCAACAGCGAAGGCGAGAGAGACAGAGAGAAAGCGAACAAGTCTCACCACCACCCCCCCACACACCGCCGCACTCCCCACGACACAAACGACGACAACGGCACCACTCTATGTGCTCGGCAAGAAAATTTTGTATAACAAAAAGTTTTTCGGTTCGGCTCAGCTAGGGCCATCATCATCAACCATCTTCTTCGCTTAGAGTTAGTTAGTCGGCGAGTAAGTGCTTAAAACGGTCTGGCTAAAATCCATTTCTCTGTGTGTTCTTTTTTCTTTTAATTTGATCATCCCAAACAAAAAATTCAATTCAATCGCAAAACCAAAGAAAAACCCACAGATACTGTACACCACGGCCGCAGCGAAAATGTTCGAAAATCGAAAACCAAAATCCAACCGATTGTTCCTTTTAGTTTAAGACACGACGAAAGACGACGAATACGAAAGAGGGCCCAACACAACGGAAACACATCCCTTCGAAAGCCGAAACCTACAAAAAGTTGAGAAAAAAAATTCCCGAAAAAAAATTCAAAAAGCGATATCGAAAGAAAATATGAAAAAAATCATGGAAAACCATTAGAAAACCGAGTGAAAAGTTTGCAAAAAAAAAAAATAAAATAGAGAAAGCAAGGCGAAAAAGTTAGTGAATGTGTCCGACAAAAAGTGCTATAGATACAGAAAACCAAGCAGGAAAGTCATGACTCCGGTCTGAAGGCCAGGAAAACCAGGGAAAAGCTGTGTGCAAAACCTATTCACAAAAACCAAAAAAAAAGAAAATTGTTTTTCAGTTCTACCCTTTATTTCCCGAAACCGAAAAAATCATCTCCACACACGAAAAAGAAAACACAACAACAACCCCAGAGCGTAAGGGAAAAATCGGGAAAAGTTCATGAAAGTAGAGCGAAGAAGAAAATCGCCCCCCTAAAGGTGTGTAGATAAGAAAAAAAAAAAACAAAAAAAAATTGTTTTCATTCATTTTCGAATTTAGCATTTCCGCTTGTGCAAAACGGAGCAACCGTTTGCGAGCGAGGGCATTGGAATTGAATTTCGGGAACGGATAATTTTTTGCTGTTGGTCATTTATTTTTTTTTTCGGGTGGTTTGGGGAGGGGTTAAATCGTGCAAGTGGCTAGCGAGTTTGGCGAGTGAGTAGAATGAAGGGAAACCGACCCGAAGCAGAAAAGTATCTGAAAATATAAGTTCCTCTTCCGTTTTATCGATTCGAGATACACACATCCATAATGTGTGCGATGGTGGGGTGGTGAGGGGTGTTGGGCTTATTCAAGGGTGGCGGACAATGCGATGAGGCGAACGATGTGAGGGGTAGAGTTTCTTTCACTTCTTCGCCTATACTTCCTCCTTTCGTCTTCAGCCTTTTCATCAGCTCTCGGTCGTTGTTCGCTCTAAAGATACCCACAAACGAGAGGAACAAAAAAAAAAATGTATGTCAGTGCAGAACGACAGAAAATGACATGCAAGGGAGGTGAGCGGTGATGGTGGTCTCTCCTCCTGGTGTCTGCCCAGGAGGAGGCTCTTCCTCGGTCTCATTCGCTCTGGCACATACATATATAGTTTTTCACGCAATTGAAACGTAATCCCGAAATAGTACTCGTATCCTGGAATACTCCGTGCGTTGTGTACGTCCTGTTGAGGAGCACTCTCTGTGCACGTCGTACTATGGTATCGAGACACGGGTAACCCGGGAAAATGCCGAGAATTTTTCACGCGCACAAAATGACATACGAATTTCTGAGCAGCTGTGTGTACGTATGGGAGTATGTGTATGTGTTTGAACAAAATTGAGGTCTACAACCTTATCTAACGGTGAAGAGTCATTTAGCCTTTTTGACTGAAAAGATACACAACACCCTCTGATAGCCTCCCAGTTGCACACTAAGTCCCACTCATCATTCCGCTTGCCATACACCCCTCTCGATGTTCTATGTAGTGTTCCGAAAATATCCCCAAAGTTGCCCATGGATTCACCATCTCGGCGCAGGGGCGAAGGGGCAAGAAGTCTTCGCGTCGGAAAAAGCATTTCGTCTAATTTTAGATCAGTGGAATTTTATTGATTTTCCACCACCCCGTACGTGAGTTTACAATTCTTGTGTAGTGCATAGCACCAACACAACGATAGGTCAACCCTCGCACGTCGCATACAAACGCGCGCACTTGTCGAGTCGTTGAGCAACCCTTGCACGCATCACTGTGACGACGACGACGATGACACTAACGATGACGACGACGTGAACTTGTGTGTGTGTGTTTGTGTATCTGCTGCACTGGTGGTGGTGATATAGGAAGCTTTTCCGTTGATAAAACTTCCAATGGCCATCAGGATGACGTATATAGTGCCTACTCCAGACCGTCGTGTGTACCCTTAAGTGGGGCAGCTCACACGGAGGCGAGAGAGTCTTCCTGGTTCCCTTGGGAATGCTCCTTCATTCATTCTACTCTCTCATTCTCACTGTCTCTCGCCATCTCCCTCTGCCTGTGTTGGTGTGGACATGCGCTTGACAGACAGATTTTCTGCCGTTGCTCAAAGTCCTTCTTGTCGTAGGTGTCGTGTGACATGGATTTCTGACTTTGATGGAAAATGCCACTGCCTATACACCTCGTCGCGGTGTTGGTGAGCGCGAGAGAGTATGACACACTCACCAAATGTCATGTTAAGCTGGTGCACACTTGTAAGGGATTTTCATTCATAAAGCCACCCCCAAACGCCACAGAGCCTCCCCTAATCACCCGCCAACCGTCCAAATATGTGTGTCACTGTGTACGTGAAGAGCGATGGAGAGAGGGTGGTAAAGGGAAGGTTGGCTGAAATGGATGCACTCTTGAGGTTGTGGTGTGGTGGGTGCCTGAATGCAAATGTTTATTTATTTACGTTCGAGAGATGTTTGATGTATGGGATTCGTGTTGGCGGGGTGAACCTTCAAAGCGACATTTCAGCCGTTTCCTTTCTTTTTTGTCCCTCCCCCCTCGTTGGCTGGTGCATCACTTTGTGCATTTACCGAATGGATTCCGCTTTGTGGGGGGGATCGTTTTTGTCTTTCGAGATGACCTTTAGCAGGCGCAGAGGGACTCTGCATGGGCGCAACGCCCAGCGTGTATACTGTGCTGAGCTCTTCACTCAGGGCACAATTATATCTCCTGTCCTACGTTTATGGAATGATAAACTGTCATAATGTCGCGCCCCATAGTGAAATCTGTGACTTTAAGTCACAATTGCAGTATCATGGGCCTTGCCTTCCTGTTTGCGGACTCGATAATGCTGCACGGGCACGTGCGGTGAGTGTGAAGGCGTCTGAGTGGGTGCTTCCATGTCGTGGCGCTCAATGGGGTTTAAATATTGAACAGCTTTGACGCTTTTGTGGTCACTAATTATTCTTAAGTGGATTTGATGTCTTCTTTTTTATTCGCATACCGAAGACATGCAGCGGTCTGTGCAGCGAGTATGTTGAGGCGGTCAGGGTTGGACGGTGCGAATCGATGTAAGAGTCTTTCTTCAAGAACTTTTGAAATTTCCATTTGAGTTCACTCAGAAGGAACGAAACTCGGAAGCGGTAGTGATATTGGAGGAGTATAGCGCAAGTGCCATTGCTCGACTGTCTGTTTGTACCGAAATTGATGAGCGCCACGACGAACACTAAGGCCTTTCAATGTAGGTGAAGCGATATATCTGCATATCTAACTCCTTCCTTTCTGTTTCATGTATTGTGATAAAAATGTGTTTTATTAAAAACTGGCGCCCAACAAGAAACCACCCATTTTAATATCTTCATTAAAATTTCTTAAGCTACTTTGTGAACAGTCTTTTGAAGAAGATAAAGTCATTCCTTTTCTCATGGGTTACGAGTATGAAACGACGTCCTGCTGGGCCTTAATCAATAAGTCCCTCGCCAGCTTTCTTCAGTTGGTTGCGGTTCATCGTCACTTGTGTGTGCCAACTTCACTTAGGATATTTTTTGTGTCTTTTACGAATAGCTAAACACTTCGTGTTGGAGCTGCAATCGCCTGCTCAGCCTTGGCATTGCATTCAAAAAATTCTTCTTTACTGTCCACACCATTTTTCTTCTTTGAAAAACATCAAAGTACATAGAAATCTGTCAAAGAACTTTCTAGACAATAAGGCCAATGGTGGCCGGTTTTAAAAGCATCTAGAAAAATCGGGAAGCATATAGTCCAAGACTTCGTCAAAAAGCCTCTACTGCTCATTCGAGACGTCGATGTTGTGAGTACTTCATTGATGGCTCCCAACTCCTTTGTTTAAAATTTCAACCTCTTCCACCTCAACGCCACACTAACGTCTCGTGAAATTCATATCTGTGCCATTCGCGTAAGCCAACAGTCGAAGATCGTGCCTTTGTTGTCCTTAAGTGACCATCTTCACCATCTTCTCAAGAAGTGAGTTCAAAGAAGTCACGTGATAGCGCTGTTTTCACCTTTTGTGGAGCTCCCTTTAACAATGTCATTTTCATTATAATAATAATAATTGTTGGCGCTACAGTCCAAAGGGGGACCAGGGCCTAGCTTGCTCATCAACTATTCGTGTGGTGCGCGCTACTGTTCTCTCACGAGTAGAAGGGACCTACAGTTTTTTGCCGACTCCGAACGGCGAAATTTGAGAAGCTTTCTTAGGCAGTTATTACTCTTTGAGTGTTGTCAGCAGCTCGAAAGAGGTGGTGCCGTCAAAAATTCGAAAAATTGGTGTTGTGCTGGGAGTCGAACCTAGACCTTTCGGCGTGTGAGCGTCGCACTCTACCCATTACGCCACGGCGACCACCATGGTCATTATAAGTTCGTTAAACAAACTGCCAGACGCCGTAGTCCATAAGGGATCAGGGCTTGTCTTCACAAGCAAATGATTGTGTTTTGCGCTACATTAGTCTTCAGTAGTGTGTATTGCAAGAAAGAAAGCATTTCATATTCAGCTAGTAATCATTGAGTGTTTGCAGTTCAGTTCTAACCTCAAACCTTTGTTACATTCACCGTCTTCTGAGTCCTCCCGACACGGCCACATTCAAAAGGCAAAGGTCCCTTCAATTTGTTATCCTCCTCAACTATTACACATACAAGACCGGTAAGAGTAGTGAATGTTCATAATCCTGGAAGAAGGAAGGAACTAGTGGAGTTCCAAGAGTACGAAAATAATGCTGCTAAGGGGCATTCAAAATGTACATCGGGAATTGCATGAGCTTGGACCTTGTTAAAAACTTCGGAAACGAACGCCTTTCAGCAGAAGAAACATATTTTCGGTGATCTTCTTGACATTTGTCAGACTTTCGTACACAGGCAACAAAGATTCAAAGCATTGTCTGATATGAATATGCATTAATTATTTATCGGACTAGTAATCGTTTTAGGGTTTGAATTTTAATTCTAGCTGCCTTCGATTCGTCTATCAAGACTAAGTTCGACTTAACCACAGAAAAGGTTCAGCTACAATCAATCCTTGTACTCCTCACAGCTTTGATTTGTGTCAATTAAAGTTTCGGACATTAATCTTATAAAGTAGGTTAATGCAATAAATGTTATCCCAGGTCAAGTGAAGTTCCAAAGTTATTTCGAATCACTTCCTACTTCGCATTCTCAAAGATATTCAGAAAACGTGGCTTCTGCTCCAAACCAAACTAGCTTATCATTTATATTTTTGAATTTTTAACAGAAATTCATTCTGTTTGAGTTTAAGCCGTTGTAGGCTCTGAATTTGACAGGAAAATGGATTGTGGCCTCCTTGGCGTAGTGGGTAGAGTGCGACGCTTACATACCGAAGGTTCAGGTTCGATTCCGGGCTAGAAACTCAAAATTTTTCACGGCACCACCTTTTTCGTCTAAGAATCAACGAAAGAAAAACTTTGCTGTTAGGAGTTGACAAAAAGTCGTAGGTCCCTGCTACTCGTAAGAGAAGGGTAGCGCGCACAACACGAGTAGTTGATGAACAAGCTAAGCCCTGGTCCCCCTGTGGACTGTTGTGCCATCATATTTATAATTAATTATTGTTGGCGCTATAGTCCAAAGGGGGACCAGGGCCTAGCTTGCTTATCAACTACTCGTGTTGTGCGCGCTGCTGTACTCTCACGAGTAGAAGAGACCTACAGTTTTTGCCGACTCCGAACGGCGAAATTTGAGAAGCTTTCTTAGACAGTCATTACTTTTTGAGTGTTGTCAGCAGCTCGAAAGAGGTGGTGCCGTCAAAAATTCGAAAAATTGGTGTTGAGCTGGGAGTCGAACCTAGACCCTTCGGCGTGTGAGCGTCCCACTCTACCCACTACGCCACGGCGACCATCATATTATCTATATCATTATATAATATATAATGAAACTCTTCAGGGGGTAAACGAAATTTTTACAACTTTCTTTTTAAATAATAAAATCAGTTGACTGGATGAAATAATTCTCCTGACCATACAAATTAACAACAGTTCCATTTTGAACCCAAACAAAACAGACTCAATCCACAAGTGGATCTAAGTACAGAACTCATTTCATCACCTGTTTTTGCTGCAAATTGTGACTTTCGGAAAAGGTTTGAACATTTGCTCACCTAAGAAATCGACTGATAAATTGGTCTACGAATGACGTTCAATATATTCTCGGTATCCATATGGAGGCATAGGCGAGTTCAATTAAAATTGTTTTTAGTTTTGAATATAATCTCCCCTAACATCAATGCATTTTTTTACGTCTTGAGATAAGCTTTTTAAAACCCTCAAGAAAATAAATTTGCAAAATACTTATTTATTGCCGACTTGAGTTCCTCATCATCCGAAAATCTCTTTTCATGAAGACATTTTTTCAAATCCGGAAACAGGAAATAATCACTAGGGGCAAGATCTGGACTATATGGTGGGTGTTGGATTCGTTCGAAACCACAATCTCGCGCAGCAGTCTTGGAAACTGGCGCCGTGTGAACAGGAGCGTTGTCTTGAAGAAGGAACACACCCGCTGCGAGTTTACCCCGTATTTTCTTTTTCATTTCCTCCAGCAAATTATGCAAAGTGAAACCGTAGGATGTGACGGTGATGGTTTCACCTTTTTTTTCGTACTCAATGAGCAAGGTTTGAGTCCCAAAAAACTGTTGCCATGAGCAGACGGCAGACGGAGTGAATCTGAACTTATTCGTGACGTCCGTTCCTTTTTCATGGCACTGCATGCACCCTTGTTGGCTTTCAGGGTCATAGTGGTGAGCCCATGATTCGTCCTTAGTAACAATTCTATCCATAACACCGTCCGCGTTCTCATTACACATCGCCAAAAGCTCTCTACAGCATGCGATTCTCACTTTTTTCTGAGGTACTGTGAGCATTCGTGGCACCCACCTTAGTACCTGACCTTCGAAAGGTTTAAATTGTCATGAAGAATGGTGTGAATGGTACCAGTTGAAATCTTGGTGATATCTGCCATCATTTTCAACTTTATTCGGGCATCCTAAAGAACAAGTTTTTCAACTTCATTGATGCTTTCTCCCGTAAAAGCAGCAGCCGAGGCGCCTGAGCGGGGGGTGTCTTCAATGCTATCTCTGTCTCTCTTGAACTCACTTGACCACTTTTGCACAGTTGATAATGAAGGTGTGGAACACTGGTAAACAGCCACCATCTCTTCATAAATAGTTTTTTGACTTTTTCCTTGCTTAGTGAGAAATTTAATTACAGCGCGATGCTCGATTTTCACCATCATCGCCTCAATTGTCATTATGATTCTGTTTCAATAGAGATAAAACGCGTATTAGTAATGACATTTATATGAAATTTTACGTGTTTGCACTAAAATAACAGTATTACTTGATATATAAGTCAATTTATATATAAAATCACAGCTTCACTCCGATACCGAGAATATTCTGAATGCCCCTCGAAAGTTTGTTTTTTTTTTTTGTGTAGAATGGTCGCCGTTGCGTAGTGGGTAGAGTGCGACGCCCACACGCCGAAGGGTGTAGGTTCGATTCCCAGTTCAACACCACTTTTTCGAATTTTTCACGGCACCACCTCTTTCGAGCTGCTGACAACACTCAAAGAGTAATAACTGTCTAAGAAAGCTTCTCAAATTTCGCCGTTCGGAGTCGGCAAAAACCTGTAGGTCCCTTCTCGTGAGAGAACAGCAGCGCTCACAACACGAGTAGTTGATGAGCAAGCTAGGCCCTAGTCCCCCTTTGGACTGTAGCGCCAACAATTATTATTATTCGAATTGCACTCCAAGTTGGTTGACATCCTCTGGTGCATCCCCCTCTTACCTACACCAAATTATTCTCGAGACCAGAGCAATCCTCCCCACAAATGATTGTATAAGTGCACGCCGCATTTTCATCAAAACCAAACATCTTCGCCTATCATATGTGAAACTTCCCGCATACAGAGTTTCCTGTCTTATTTTGCTACAACAGACATCCTGCAGTCGGTGACTTTCGGCACATACTATTTCATTTAGTTGCCAAAGACCGCAGAATCCATTATTCGAGGCGCATAACGTAGTACCTTTGGTTGTAAGTCGATCATTGCGATATCGGTTAGCCTGTCGATGGCATTTCATGAGTCAGCCACTTAAATGCGTCTGACACCATAAACGGTCAACGGAAAGATGAAAAAAGGTGGCGGTAGGCCTTTCAGACTTAGTAGAAACTTGATTTTTGTATCGCGCCAATGTATGAACAAGATACTTGATCTCTGTTTCAGATCTTGCACACGTACACAAATCAGAGTATTTCTTTGGAGAATGTTTCTTTGAAACCAGTACAGGTTCAAATTCGCAATCTAAAGTGACTAAAGTGACATGTTCAAATAGTGTTGAGTTTAGAATTGACGTGAGGGAAGAATATGGCAACGTTACATTGCATTCATCGAATTCTCTGGTGAAGCATTACGAAATCCGAAATCCCGAAGTGCCGGAAATTGCAAAATTCTACAAAATGTATTTCGCATCAATCAAGTTAGGGCATTGACAGTCCCAAAATGGCCACAAAATTTCGAAAAAGTAACATAACTACAGAGTCCAAATTTCGGAATGATGAAAAAGTCTAAAATATACAAAGGTCTCGAAAAGTCCAAGATCTCGAAATGTCCAAGATCTCGAAATGCCACTATTGAAATCGCCTAAAACTATGTCCCCCTAGTATGTCCATTTTCTTAGTACGTCCACTTTCTTTCAGAATACAGTTTTCGGAATAATGTGTTGCGTGACGTTTAGCACATGTTTACCACATTGGTATTCCATGGTCTTGGACATCAAGACTCATCGAAATTTTGGGCACATTTGGGTTTGCCATAAATAAGTGTCAACTTTAAATAATGACACCTAGTTGGCTTGCTTCAAAAGCTAAGCCGACTCAAACTTCATCCATTACCTTGGTTTGCAATTTCCTTTTCTACGTTTTGTTTCTTAGGATTTCGTATGTTTCACTGACATTTTAAATTGGGCATTGTGTTCACACTCCAAATGAATGTCACATCATTCGTGCAATGAAGTAGTAATTAAAAACCTAAAAACGTGAAACACAAATTGCAAGGCCACGAAAAGGTCCTTCTTCTCGTCGAAAGTCTGATACAATAAACGCCGAAAGTTAAACAGAAACTTGTAATCTTTCAAAAACCCGAAAAAATACAATGGCCGACCCTGAAACAGTCTCTTTCAAGTCCGCTTCAATGAATCCGAAAATGATATATCCCTGACAAGGCCGTAACTGTAATAATTTCAAGAAAACCCATTCGAAATGAAAAGCATTCATTTCGAGAAAAGACTGTTTTTCAAGTGGAGGCCATATTAAAATCGAGTCACTTGCCTCGATTCTACTTTTAGGACGTTTTCCTTTTGCGTTGAATTGTAATTTCAAAGCGAAATAAAGAAAATATTCGCCACGTGTGTGCTTTCGTTGCGAAAGGGACGTATCCGAATGTGCTTAGTCATGCCAGGAAACCGTGGTGGTGTTGCTGGTGGCGGGTGAAATTTTGAAAAGCATCGATGAAGCGTTTGTTTTTATAGCCGCTCTGTCATCTCATGAATAACAACATGTGTCCCAATCGGAGACCAAATTCTTCACATAAGATCAGACCATTTGAGCGTCGAGTGCCCCTGAATTGGCAGCGTCTGAGAGTATGAACAACAAATTAGGTGCGCACAAGCATTTCGAAATCACTCATCTCGTGCACTTCAATCACTCTGCTCCACTCGGTCTGAATCAGACAACCTTGAACGACTTTCATTGACCTATCCACTGCCAAACTCATCTTGATAACACCCTTCACCCAGCCACAATCCCGACGAAACAGTTTCATCCCCCAAAGAGCCGTCACCCTCCGACGGAGGGCAGATATGAGCAAAAAAAAAACTCAAAGATGTCCTCTCGAAACGGGTCAAAAGGACATAGTCGAACAGAGTACAGCACACGTCCCCACACATCCGACTTGACCTGTTTCGGGGGATAATCGGTTGCTGAGCATCCGCTTCAATCGAATACCAATGGAATTGGCATTCGACTTGCTTGTCGTGCAAGTCCCTGACAGCGCAATCACTCGCCCACCACCGCCACAATGATTCACTCGACGACAGCCCGTCGAAGGATTGACTAATCGCAAATGACCACGTTCATTGCGGTGGCGTGGGGTGAAAGGAGGCAGCTATTAATTCGAACCATTGCCTGACAAAGGCCGCCCAGACGGCGCCACAGAGGACAATCATGGGGCAGCAGGCAAGTGCCTGTAACTCGCCGGGGGCACTGTCATTATGTTTGACAGGTTCGACTCCAGTAGGAAGTGATTCCGCGGGTCGTAAACAATTTTTCCGAGCCATAACCCGCAATCAAATTGTTTGCGAAGTGTTATGGCCAACATCGAGCACGGGGTTCCGGTGCGCGAATAGCGAAACTTTGATGGAGCGTCATCGGATATGGACTGCACAGAGAGCATCCGTTCGTCGTCGTACTACCCAGCGCGGCTAGCTAGAAAGGCCAATAATTGATTCGCAACCAATTAGCCATCGAATGCAGATTGCACCCTAGTTTCTTTTATTCCGTGACGTGCATTTGTGCGCACCTTTCAACTGCAAGGGTGGAATGAATTAAAACGCCACGCCTTCTTGTGATGAATGGATAAAGTGGGTAATGGGTGAAGTGGGGGATATGTCCTTTCTCCTTTCCTTCTCTTCCGTCCTCCCCCACTCCTGCCAAGGCAATGTGGGTCGGGATAACTAGCTTGTTTATTGAGCCATCACTCGAAAGTTTACCCTGTTTGACTGCGTGGAACAGAGAGCGGCTGCAATATGTGCGAGTGTTTCTGTTGGTCAATATTTGGTGAGCCTTCGGATAAAGCGGGGATGAATGTGCTCCCTTCGGTAACCTTGAATTGAACGGAATATACAAATGATTGTTTTTTTTTTAATTTTAGCAGCGATCATCCCGGAGGTGGGGAGTTTTATTAAATTTAAGGTCAACTTGAAGTTTGTTTTAAAGTTAAAAATTTACAGTAGATTGAAAGAAGCAGGAATGTTTATGAAAAGGGCCGATAGAGGGACACTTACATGCACCTACTTATAAATTCTCAAACAAACACGAGACTTGCAGTTTAATGCCAACTTTGCACGGCGATATATTTGGACGCAATAATCGGTAAAAGATTCACAGATGTTTGTGATTATGAAAAGGACTAATGAGGGAACAATAAAAAGGGAGAATATATTCTTTCAAAACTAGCCATACTGCACACGTTTTTCCTCTTCACATGTGCAGAAG
Organism: Eristalinus aeneus; assembly: GCA_955652365.1. Lineage (NCBI taxonomy): Eukaryota > Metazoa > Arthropoda > Insecta > Diptera > Syrphidae > Eristalinus > Eristalinus aeneus. The sequence goes on along the minus strand of OY019133.1, from coordinate 25,746,004 downwards.
ACCTGCAGTTAAATGCCAACTACATTTCTGGAGGCAATGTTCTGCAAAAGAGGAAGGAATGTTTCTGTTTTCTAAAATGGCTGATAACAAGACAGTAAAAAGGGGAATTAATTCTTTGAAAGGAAAAAACATTTGTATGGCACAAGCTTTTACTGTTTCACGTTTGAAGGAAACCTGCGGTTAAATGCAAACTTAGAACTGACAAACTTACTTTCACCAACTGCATTGTCGGAGTTGGTTTTCAAATGCCTACGACTGACATGAGGGGGCAATTTCGTGTTGACGTGAGCAACATTCGCGGACTGAGAACTAATCTCTTTGCCGTTTACGTCCACCTCTCTCGTCACAAACCAGCTGTCTTGGCGCTGAGCGAAACACAGGTGGGTGAAAATACCGATTTATCGGATTTGAACCTGCCTGGATATAGCTTGGTGCCCTTATTCTTTTTACACCGCGGTCTCGCCATTTATGTGCGTAGTGATGTTGCTTACCAAATTCAACCACAATATGGCCACTGTTCCAATCCGGAATTTAATTTTCTGTGGTTAAAACTCCTTGTCCGTAAGCATTTAATCCACTACTGCTTTATTTATAGAAGTCCAAACCTTGACAGCAACTCAACTTATAATGAGTTTGATGCGCTGTCTGACTCCATCACAAGAATTGTATCCCTGTACCCTCGCACTGAAATCGCTATTGCGGGCGATTTCAATGTACACAATTCTACTTGGCTTCGACATTCAGGCCAGACAACACCCGAAGGAAGGTATGTTGAAATCTTCGCTGAGGTAAATAATTTAACCCAGCTTGTGAATGAGCCAACACGAATACCTGACATTGCAGATCATACCGCTAACACCTTGGATCTGTTTCTCACCTCTCATCCGGAAAAATATTCAATTGATATATTGTCGCCTCTAGGCTCGTCCGACCACTGTGTCGTGTCAGCCAAATTCTCGTACTCCTCCCACACAGTTAGAGAACAAATTCCGAAAAGAACAGTATGGCTCTACGAGAAAGCCAACTGGAGCGGACTTAACAACTTCTTTAGGAATTTTAACTGGTCACTATGCTTCCTCGATAGTGACGTGGATGCCGCTACTGATGCGATCACAAACATTATTTCGCTGGGCATGAGGTCCTTCATCCCTCACAGAGTGAAGAGCATCAAGCCTAAGGCAAATGCGTGGTTCGACTTGAGCTGCAAAGAGGCTATCAGGGTGAGAGAGTTGAGTTTCCGGGATTATAAAGCCAACCCTTCTGAGGAAGCCCGGAAAAAGTTCAAACGGATCCGAAATGACTGTAATGCATTAATAAGACGTGTTAAATTCTCCTTTGACCAAAAGTTGAGGCAAAAAGTTCTACAATGCCCCAAGGGTAGCAGAAGCTTTTGGTCTTTCGTAAAAAACATAAGGAATTCAGCCTCGTCTTCGATCCCAACGCTCATTTGCAATGACATTCCAGCTGTCAGCTCTTTGGACAAAGCTAATCTGCTTGCTGCACACTTTGCAGCTAACTCAACGCTGCCAGATAGCACTTTGTCCCCGCCTGTACTTGAGAGCGTAAATTTCTCCATGGGGCAAATCCATTTTCGCACTCGTACAGTAGCAAGAGTACTTAAAGATCTAAACATACACAAATCCGCTGGCCCGGATGGTATACCCCCTGTTCTTCTGAAGAGGTGTTCCTCTACGCTGGCAAAACCACTGCGTAAGCTTTTCCATCTGTCCTACTCTTCAGGGCTCTTTCCGAGTAAGTGGAAAACTGCATTTGTCCAGCCCGTCCCTAAAAAGGGCGAATGTTCGTCACCCACCTCCTACCGACCCATAGCACTAACGTCCCTTCTCTCCAAGGTCATGGAAACGCTGATAAACCGTCAGCTTATGAAATATCTTGAGTCCCGGAAGCTTCTTAATGACCGGCAGTACGGCTTCCGAAGCAACCGTTCCACTGGTGATCTGATGGCATATCTCACTGAAAAGTGGAACCAATCTTTGCACAATGCAGGAGAAAGCAAGATTGTTGCGCTTGATATTTCTAAGGCATTTGACAGGGTCTGGCACCAGGCTCTCTTGTCGAAAATGCGTGCTTTTGGGATCGATGAGTCTCTTCTTCAATGGATTAGAAATTACCTTTCGAATCGTTCAATACAAGTCGTTTTGGATGGATTCAAGTCTGATATCCACTATATTAATGCTGGTGTTCCCCAGGGCTCTGTTTTGTCTCCGACACTCTTTCTCATTTTTATAAATGATCTCTTGTCTGCTACTTCTAATCCTATTCATTCCTTCGCTGATGACAGTACCCTCAGCTTTTCATATTCGTTCCTTGGCTCACGTCCCTCCACTTCGGCCTTAGACTCGGAACGGCAGCGTATGTTAAGCACATTAAATTCCGACCTTGACAGCATAATCGATTGGGGAAATAAGAATAGAGTGGAATTTAATGCTTCCAAAACACAGTGCTGTCTACTGTCGTTAAAGCGATCACAAAATAATCAGCCGTTATCCATGAACGGCACTTGCGTTGTTGAAACCGAAAGACTTTCCATCCTCGGTATGTGTATCAACCCAACAATTAGTTGGAACGATCACATATTTGAGGTCGCCAAAAATGCTGCGAAATGTCTAGGTTTCCTTAAACGATGCAAGAAGTACTTCACCCCCTCTGATCTGGCTACAATATACAAGGCATACATACGCCCAAAACTTGAGTATAACGCTCCTATCTGGTCAGGTGCTTCTAAGACCTCCCTGCACCTGCTGGATAGAATTCAAAAGCGAGCGATAAAACTTATAGGTGACAGTAATATTGCGAAGTCGATTGACTCGTTAGAACACCGACGTAATGTCGCGTCATTGTCACTTTTTTACCGCTATTTCAACAAGAAATGCTCAGACGAATTAGCCAGTTGCATTCCTCCCCTTCAAGAATTCACCCGCAATACACGCCTCGCTAGGAATGCCCATCAATTCACCCTCAAGCCCTCTTTCGGACGTACAGTCAAATTCAGAGACTCATTCTTTAGCCGCACTACACGAATCTGGAATGCTCTTCCCAGCTCGATTTTTCCTCCTCATTACAATCCACAGGCATTTAAAACCAATGTGCATCGGTACCTCCTCTCGCTCTCTTCCACTATACCTTCGGCCCGTGCTGTGACTTGATCCGGTCACTTAAGGGTACTCGCAACCCCTTTTGCACGCGTCAATTATAAAAAAAAAAAAAAAAAAAAAAAAAAGTTTCCGTAACTAGCTGTGCCACTGTGCTGTCTTTAGCTAAGTTTCGTCAGGTCGTTGTCAATGCCTAATTTGCTCTACCTTATATAGAAAGAATATTGGCTCTCCAAAACTCACAGAGCCTAAATGTTATTCTTCACTCGTCGTACAAGGGTTTGTTAGCCTTATTTTCGTACACATGGAAATTAAGGCATGGTGCCCCGCTGCAATTGATTTGTCTTTTTAAAATGACGACACCGCAAACAGGGTCAAAAGTTGCACTAAGAAAATTACAAGGCGGCTTTTGTAATTTTCTTAGTGCAACCCTCCAGTTTTCTTCAACGTTCAACAGGAGTCTTTTTAGAGAGGAAGTTCCCCAAGTTAATTACTTTTTGAGTTCACAAAGATCTCTCTCAAAGGCTAGTTCAACGTCAACTCCATTAAATGCGAATGTAAGGCGTCCAAGGTTGAATTTGCTCGATTTTTAGCTGCAATTTGATACTATACACACTTTGTTGCATAAAACAAATGGAAGTCGAATGTAGACTTCAAGGATACGTTCATACCTACATCGAATCTACCAGGTATACCGGTATGAAATAAGCGTTTTTTGTTTTTTAAATAAAACACTAATTATTAATGTGAAAGTAAAAAAATTGTATTCAAAGTATTGGCCATTGTTTTCTACACATTTTGTCCACCTTTCTGGCAATTTGTGAATACCACGCCAATAAAATTGTTCGTCCTTTAAAGCAAACCAATCAGACACCCAATTTTCGGCCTCCTCGTAGGAATCAAAGTGCTGCTCAGCCAATGCGTGTCCCATCGATGAAAACAAATGGTAGTCGGAAGGAGCCATGTCTGTTGAATACGGCGGGTGGGGTGGCTGCTCCCAGCCAAGTGTTTTGATTGTATCCTGAACCGGTTTTGCTTTGTGTACAGGTGCATTGTCATGGAGCAAAATTACCTTGCCGTGTCTTCTGGCCAATCTGGTCGTTTTTCGATCAGTGCATGGTTCAAATTGATCATTTGTTGTCGGTAGCGATCAGTATTAACGGTTTCACTAGGTTTTAGGAGCTCGTGTTACAGCACACCTTTCTGGTCCCACCAAACACACAGCATTGTCTTCTTGCCGGGTCGATCTGGGCTTGCAGTCGATGTTGATGGTTGTCCCAGATTAACCCATATTTTTTTATGATTCGTAAAATAAATATATTTTTCATCGCCAGTAACAATCCGATGCAAAACCGATTTTCTTTCGTGTCTTTGAAGCAAAATTTCACAAGTGTTTTTTCGGTTTTCCATCTGTCTCTCATTCAATTCATGTGGCACCCATTTTCCACACTTTTGGATCTTTCCCATAGCTTCTAAACGGTCAGAAATTGTTTGTTGTGCAACGCTTAACATTGCTGCCATTTGCTTTTGACTCAAAGTGTCATCTCCATCCAATATCGTTTGCAATTCGGCGTCTTCAAACTTTTTTGGTTGTCTTCCACGTTCTTCATTTCTCACATCAAAATCATTATTTCTGAACCGTTGACACCATCTTTTGCTTGTTGCTTCTGATAGAGCATGATCATATATGCCTCGACAAGCATTCGACGCGACTCTGCAGGACTTTTCTTCAAATGAAAACAAAAAATTAACGCTTTCCGCAAATCATCATTTTCTGGTACAAAATTCAATGATGTCTACTAAATATTTTTCATAGATGTCATAGCAAACAAAAAAAAAAAAAAAATAAGGGCTCTTTCACAACAAATGTTCCCTATCGAGACATTTGTATCTTGAGGCTCACTTAATACCGGTATACCTGATAAACGCGTCTTGAATTCGAAATCCATAGCGTCTGTAGCTGTCTAGACCACCTTGATGCTCATCCTGATAATCGAAGGTAATGCCTTTCATGTGATATTCGAATAAGCGTAGAAGTGATTGCCCATCAAACTCGGAGATGGAAAAGAGTTCGTATTCGTAGAGCGCCGCTCTGCAGAATCTTTTGATCCTCTTAATAAATAACATCGTACGAGGGCTGAGCTGGAACAATAAAAATTCGTCGCCCATGCCGTCATTTCCAAATCCGCTCTTAGTTTTAATCCCAAGGCCCCAGACAATTCCCATTGACTTAGAAAACACTGACAGCCGACACTGTTGAACTGAATTTTACTCGTAATTTGGGTGTTCACCACTCACAGGCGATTCGCATAACTGAATATTTCCCCTCTCAGGCAATATTTCAAATCTCGTGTCGTGAGCAATAAATTCGAGTCGGCACTTTAAACGACGAGTGCTGTTCCATGCAGAAATGTATGAAATGTCTACAACTGTCATTTATCTTCCGTCACACCAACTCCACCACACATTCTCAGACAGTGCTCCTTCAGCGGACACTAAAGAAAATTCCCATCACTGCGTTCACCATTCTCCTTCTAAATTTGACATTTCAAAGGGTGTGTGAAGTGTCATGTCAAATTAGTTATGTGTGTGGGTGTGTGTCTTAAATTTTTGAAATGAAATTAAATTCACCTTCATTCTCATCTCTTTTCAGGATTCACATCGATTTGAGTGGTTTTTGATTTGAATTCAGCATAACATCAGTGCACCGCGGACGAACCGCGGCATATTATGTCGCGTGACGACTATAACTCTGTGACCGTTGTAAGTTCTGGCATTCGTAGTCCTGGCCGGTCAAGACGGCTAACCGAATTACCAACAGTTGACCGTTCACCATCACGGGATTACGGTTCACGTGGAAGTCCTTTAGGTATGAATTTCAATTTATTTTTCTTTCTCTCTCTCTCTCTCTCTCTCTCTGTAGATCTCTGTCTCTCTGTTTCTGTTTATATTGTTGTTTCTTAATCTCTATAACTCTCTGTCTCTGTCTCTGTTATTGTAAATTATGAGTAATATACCGTTAAGTTTAAGAAAGCCTTCCTTCCCAACCGTGCAATGAATAATTAATAATGTAATTGCCATTAAAATACTTTGTACTTGCAGTTGGAAATCGTGGCAACGTGCTGCGGATCGAGGACAGCGGGCGTGCATGTGTGTATGGCTTTGAACGCACCCCGAAACTATGCCACGCTCACTGGCCTCATCCGCTGTCCCGGTTTCATTTTCAGTTTTCTCTTTTATTTTAAGTTGAGTTGAGTTGAGTTCTGTTTTTCTTTTTTTGTTTTTCTTCATTTCTGCTTCCTTTTTGCATTAAATATTCAATTGACAGTTTAAATACCGTTCTTTGATACACTTAAAGAATGAGAAAGAAAAGTGCACAGTATTTGTAGGAGAATTACTTATTTTTGTACAAGTGTACACATCCTTACGTACGCAGCAGATGGTAAATGCGCGCGTAGATATATAGCGAAGTTGGATTGAAGAAGGCCTCCCTCCCTCGCGATGGCGAACTGTTGTGCTGCTCGGCAAATACCTTTGCTTTATGTTTCCAAACAAAAAAAGAAAAGTTAATTATCTTTGAAATAGCCTCAATTTTGATAATTTTACCTTTAATTGGTTTGCTGTCACAGCTGAACCTGACAGTTCGTGATCGTGATGGATGGGGATGTGTTCAGTAATGATGAGTTTCCTTATAAGCAAAAAAGAAAAAATGATTAAATAATAAAATAAAACAGCATTCGGCTTGTATTTCGAGCAATTCCTAATACAATTTTCTTACTTACATCACGCATGCGCATGTGCCTTATTATTTATCTTTTGTTTATCATTTTTCTGCCCTTCTTACGCTCTCATTTACAACAAAACAACAAACATTCAACACTCAAAAACCCTTAAAATATACTAAACTGCAACCAAACATACATAAAATGTGTAGATTAAGGCGATACAAAGGAAAACACCCAAAGGATTAAATAGAAGCTAACGAAAACTAGCAAACCGCAACCAGAGAGAGAGTTGTGCTCTTTATTTATTCCCAAACTAAATTCTTGCCCTATCCAGTTGGCAATGAATTAAATTTCAAATTTCTATTTTCCCTTGACGAGTGTGTACAAAAATCAGCAAACTGGATTACAATTATGGTAAAAACATTCACAACACACGAACACAGCCCTTGTATTCGCTCTCATGTTCAATCATCAAAGGAATGTGTAAGCGCGTTCGTAAATGGACTGTGTTCAACCCCATTCTCATTTGCTCTCCTTCTCTCTCCATCGCTAAAATTAGTCACATAAATTAATGCTTACAATTTACATATTTTATTCATAAAATAAAAGCCATTCGACCACCACCACGGCGACTACGAGAACGCAATGGAGTCACGAAGCCACCACCTCCTTGGGACGTATTCCCCACTGGGACATGGGTCACAACACACTCATTTCCCCGTGCACTCACACCCACAGCACTCAAGCTTGAGTAGACCACTTTCAGTGGGGATTGCATTGTATGACTACGTAAATCATTTTTAAAATGAGCGGTAATTGTAAAGTTTTAGCGAAAAATCATTCAAACATTGACCAAGGCGTACCACCCCCTGGCGAAGGAACGCAATCCATTTGTGGTTTGAGGAGGAGCAATGGGGGGAAGGTTTTCCACTTCATTATAGATAAATTACCTGTCACGATGACATGGATATACAGGGTTAACTAGATGGACTGTGTGTATCTCGGTACACACACTAATGGCAGCAATCATTAATATTTCAGAGCGTATGCTACACACCATGACCTATTTGCTTGTCTTGGGGCCGAGCAATTAGAGTGATTGTCATTTGAATGGCTTTTATTTTCTTTCAGATAGTAGGCTGTACGGGCAGGGTGAGCGATGAGTGCATGTTGCTCTATCTAATCTGTGGCAGATTTGAATGACTGCAAACTTAATGAAAAATTTATTTGATTCATTTTTGTATTGTTTTTGTTGAATGAAACCAATTTTCTGATCAAATTGGATCGAAATCGATTGGGAGCCACTCTTTCAATTGAAAGCTAAAATAAGAACAAAAGTCGACATTCAGTCGGACGGAATTTTTGAAATCAAAATGTCAAACTGAAACGTTGCATGAATTTTTCAACAAAATGCTGTTGTGAGAATGAGAACTTTTTTGCACGTCTTTTGCAATCCCCAGCATCCTTAAATTTTGGTCTGCGAATTGCTATCCAATAACCTCTTAAGAAAGTGAATGAGAAGACGAACCTAGTGGAATGTGCTGCCACAGATAATCAAAGCGTGTTCTTTTTATTTTATAAAAATGAGGAAAAGTTTGGAGACTAAACAGAGCCCTGAGGCATGCCAGCGTTAACATCAGACTTATGGCGATACAGTCCACAAGGAGACTAAAACATAGCTTTTTTCATCCACTATTTGTATTGTGCGTTCTGTTCTCTAATTAGAGACATACATTTTTTGTGGACTCCAAACAGCCAAGTTTTAGAAGCGTATTCTTGGCCAATTCTTACCCTTTGAGAGCTGTAAGCAGCTGCCCTAACCGAACCTGAACCTGGGACCTACGGCGTGTGAGTTGCACACTGTTCCAATATGCCACGGCGGCCACTAGACTTGACCCCATCTTGAACAATTCGCCTTGAATGGCTCGAAAGTTTGTTTCTTGTCCACAAAAGAGGAGAATTATGGCGCAGTTTTGAAAAGACACCCTCATGCCAGGCTCTGTCTAATGCTCTAAAAAATTACCCACAACTCAAGGACTTGGTTCAATTTTCCAGCAAAGATCTACTGCCGAAAAAAAGAAAGATTTAGGAACTGGATGTACTACTCAAGCTTGCGGCTAATGAGAGTTTTCATGACCTTAGAAATAATTGATGCCACAAGTCGCAAAGGGTGTGGTTAACGAAGGTTCGCCCATTCTACACTGGACTTAGACCTATTTAGGACTGGGACCTAATTGGGATTAGGACTAGGACTGGGACTGGGACTGGGACCATACTGGGACTAGAACAGGACTGGGACTGGAACAAGACTGGGACTATGATTGGAATCTTGAATGGGACCAGACTGGGACTAGGACTAGACTGAGATTGGGACCAGACTGGGGCTGAGAACAAACTGGGGCTGGGACCAGATTGAGACTGGCACCAGACTGGGACTGGGACTGGGACCAGACTGATCTTGGGACTAGCCCCAGACTGAGAATGGGACTAGGACCAGACTGAGAATGGGACCAGGCTGGGACTGGGACTAAGACCTGACTAGGACTGGGACCAGACTGGGACTGGGACTGGGACCAGACTGGGACTAGGATCAGACTGGGACTGGGACTGGGACTGGGACCAGACTGAGACTGTGACCAGACTGGGACTGAGACCAGACTGGGACTGGGACCAGACTGGGACTGGGACCAGACTGGGATTGGGACTGGGACCAGACTGAGGCTGGGACTAGGACCAGAATGATACTGGGACCAGGCTGGGACTGGGACTAAGACCTGACTGGGACTGGGATCAGACTGGGACTGGGACTGGGACCAGACTGAGACTGTGACTAGACTGGGACTGGGACCAGACTGGGACTGGGACTGGGACCAGACTGGGACTGGGACCAGACTGGGACTGGGACTGGGACCAGACTGGGATTGGGACCAGACTAGGACTTGGATCAGATAGGGACGGGGACCAGACTGGAACGTTTGCGAGAAAAGCGGAAAAGAAATTGTGTACTCCGACGGTCAGGTTCGATTTAAAGAAAGAAATACCCACAAATATGCACGTAAAGTCGATCCGCCGATCTTGTGATAGGTGCTGATGAAGATTCCTAGGCTTCCGTAAAATTTCTGTAGTAGTACTTGAGGGTACGAAAATTATGCAAAAACATGTTTTTGGGTAAAATCTATTTCGGCAGCCTATGGGAATTTACTTCGTTCCCACCCAGTGCAAATTGTGGGAAAGTTACGGGCACGAAGGAGCGATGCCTTCGAAGCATGGAGCAGACAGGAGTCTGATACTAATGTCCGAATTTGATATAGGTTCTTTTTTTAGACTTGGTAAATGGTAAGCGCAACATACAGACATACCTCTTAGGTGTATAAAGGTTATTCTACTCTCCAAGCAATTTAAAAATTGTAAAAATGGAGATAAAAGTTAATGGTAGAAGTCAATTTTGCAACGACTTACGATCCAGTGTTATCCACTTTGAACTCATTCAATCTGCATGGGCGTAAGCAGCATCTCATTCGAGAGAGACCACGCTGGTTGAGCCACACGAAAAAGAAGAAGCTAGAGTTCTATGGACTCATCTGCTTGTAGTTGATTGTTCTCAAAACCTTACGACATGCATGAACCGCAACTCTGAAGCCTTCACACTGACAATATGGTAGACTTATTTTTCTCGCTTCTTCTTGTGATATTCATTGCTATGGACAAACTTAAAACAAGCCTTCTTCAGAGCAGGTATTCACTGCCTAATAGTGTCGATTCATTGCGACAATTCTAGACTCAGGCTACGATCGGTACTGAGACGAATTTAAAAAATTGAAAAATTGTCAAAATTGCATGAAAGAATAAGTATCTTGTCACCATTCCATCAATTAGGTTCATAGACTCCTCCATATCCTCTTGCACATTTGACATGGAATATAAGCAATTGCATGCAATCAATCGGTCCTTCGAGCCGGACGCGAGATTCATTATCTCTTACTGCGTTCTTCTTAAATATGACACTTGAATCCCTGCCAGCCTCTGACATTAAAAACCAGAAACTATAGTCGCCTTGAAGCCAGTTTATGATGGATCAGAACTTCGTCCTTGTTATTTCAAACGCCCCCAAGTATCCATTCCCGCCCAGCAATCACATCTATTTACGGATTTCTCAGAAGTGAATGACAACAGCTGTCACAATTCACAATTCAATTCCGATAACTATCAAATTTCACCCGGTTTTCTCAAAGAAGGGATTTTCCTCACACCAAAACCGCAACAAACCGCAAATCGATTAAGATCGACTTCAAGGCTGAGTGCCAGCAGAGCCATAAAAGCAACGGGGATGGGGATTCACTCTGCTTCGACTTAACACCATCAACTCAACCCCAGTCGACCACACCACAAACATACCCCATCCCCACAGTAACACTATCCATTTGCAGCGGAACAGCAGCAAACTACCCCAAGCCACTGCCACCACTCCGATTTCATTGCACATTCGTGACCTATCAATGTCAGAATTCCCTTCAATCAGAGCCGAATATATTCTCCGTTATTTGATCGATTCGTAATTCGGATCCCACGCCTCCCCCACCACCGTGCTTGGGAACTTTTCTCGTGTCACAGCACCCGAGAAGAAACAAAGGCACAATAGTGCAAACTAATGTAAGAGGAAACCTTAAGACTCTCTTGACTTCCGAAAGAAATGAGAGCCTGAGGACAAAAGAAAGCAAAAGGATAACCGGTCAAGGCTGCATTTTGAGTGATGAATCATTCTCCCTTTTTCGCAATTCCGATTGAAAGCATTTTGTCTTGGCCGCAGCAGGAAACGACCCTCCCCAAACGACAGATGCACGCCGACAGCCGCACAATTTAAATAAGTGAAGTTTGCAAATGCATTTCGCATGAAATTGTCAAGGAATTGTGTGTTTCAATAAAACGTAGCCTGCGAGAACCTTTGTCAGAGTGCACAATGAAAGCAAATGGCATCCGGGTGCAATAAAGGAAGCGACAAGCATAATTCCTACAATTCACAAAAAAACTGAAAATCGACTCACGTCCTCGGGGAGCAGGGAAAGGGATGCCCCGCGGACAAGAATGAGCAACTTTTCCCAGGGGGTAAGGATAGCGAGAGCACGAAAAGCAAAATGTCAAACGGCAGCACTGTTGTTATCGTTTCCATTCCGAGGCGAAGGCCATCCCTGGAAATAGCTCTGTTTCCGCGTGAAACCTTTTTCGTGTTCCGTGGGCGAGGGAAAATGAAGTTTCATCTGAAAAATGGGTGTGAGTGTGTGCGGGGGCGCAACACAACAGGAATTGTCTTGTCAAAGAGTTAGCGCGATGACACCATGTTCAAGAATGGTAATTTTTGTGTATGGTTCTTCGGAAAACTTTTGTTTTGTTGTTCTCTTTTCTGAATTGAAGGAACATGGAAAATCTCACTTTGGTGGGTGCTCGATGGGGGAGAGGACTTTTATATGTCCCGAAATCATCTTGACCTTAACCGCATAGTTTCAGTTACGCAGAAGCGACAGAGATCAGTTTTCTCGATGGAGGGTTGTTCAAACATCAATTTCGTGTGAGTAGGGACATTTTGTCCTCCTTCTGATTTCATCATTTTGGCCCCATCTGCTACTTTATCCAAAGCAGTCCTCACCACTTGCACAAAACGGAAGACACTTGAAAAGAAAGTATTTCGCCATCAGTTTGCTTTTGAAATCTGAAGATTGGATTTGATTTCAGTGCGGGTACTAGCCCAAATTGTTTATTGCTCACAAATGCATGATCAGGCATTAATATGTATTGCAGATAGAATCTCCACAATTGCGCTGAAGAACATCAACATGGACATAGCTTCCTATGACGTTTCTTAAGCCTGCAGTGCCTTGGGGAGAGCCTGTATTCAAACGCTTTTGGAGCGTTCTGGTCTATTCTATTCCAGAAAACTGTTTAAAACCTTCGCTCGGAAAAGTTCCTTCATGTCCTTACAGACATTTGAAGAATTTAGTCAAATGACCATTTTGCTGTAGAATAATAATAATTGTTGGCGCTACAGTCCAAAGGGGGACCAGGGCCTAGCTTGCTAATAAACTACTCGTGTTGTGCGCGCTACTGTTCTTTCACGAGTAGAAGGGACCTACAGTTTTTTGCCGACTCCGAACGGCGAGATTTAAGAAGCTTTCTTAGACAGTTATTACTCTTTGAGTGTTGTCAGTAGCTCGAAAGAGGTGGTGTCGTGAAAAATTCGAAAAATTGGTGTTGAACTCGGAATCGAACCTAGACCCTTCGGCGTGTGAGCGTCGCACTCTACCCACTACGCCACGGCGACCACATTTTGCTGTAGAAGAGTTCAATTATCTTGTTGATCTCCTCTTGGGCCCAATTTCTAGAGGAGTCTTCGGTTTTACTTCTCCGCCTAGCGGGGACTACTCTGCCCTTTTTGCGACATTCCCACAAAAATGAGGAAAAAGTCAACAGAACTCAGTTATTCGTTACTTGATCGATCATCTGTTCCCTTTCGGGAAATCAAAGAATTGTTGATTGTTGTGTACGGTGAAATTTATCCTTTGATGGCGCGGCAGAAATCCAGGATGTGAGATTTGGTTTTACGCGAACTCCTGCCTTGACGGCCTATATCGTAGATAACGCAAGATTAAACGCCTTAGTTACCCAAGTACAAAATTGAGATCATGCTTGAGGGACAATCACTCCACCTTGGTCTGATGCGAGGCCTTCCTAAAACCTCTGTCAATCTCTGGGTCGCAGCGCCCGATTGAGAATGCAACTCCACATTGAGCAGGGAAAGGCTCCTAACCGCCTTGCCTGGCCCAGACTTAACAACTATTAGACAAGTCAGCACAGCACACAAACCTGTATTTTGGCAGCGATGCTAGGTGGATAATCACAGCCACCCCGATACTCCCACAAGGGGGCCTACTGCTCGGTCAGGCTGGAACCGAAGTTCCAGGGGCTCCTGACCTCCCGTGGCCTATCGCTCGGCCAGGCTGGAACCAAAGTTCCAGGGGCTTCTGACATCCCGTCACCAGAATATAGCTTGCGGTCAAGCTGTCACTACCAGACAGGCTCCCTCAAAATCTGGGTCTATTCGTCGCAATCCCGCCACAAGCTGGTCTTCTCTCCTTCAGTGTTGCCGTTGTGACTATAAATAGTGATACGGATGTGTTTTGTGATTCATAAAGGCCAGTCACATCGGCAAGAGAAATCCAAGTTATCGATGAACTGCCTCTTGGAATGAGGCATATTCTGTATGAAATATTGTTTTCGTACCGTAATGATTATTCCGTGTGATCACATTAGGCAAGTGCAACGGTGAAATCTTTTCTAAAAAGTCCAGTCTGAAGGATATTTCGCGATTGGGATCAATGAGCACACACCAGAGTCAAGGAAGCAATCTAAAGAGAAGATGTTACTCGGTAAACATACTCCAAATGAAGTGAGGTTTTGAAGTACAGGAGTTCATAAGTTGCGATCTACATTGAGGAGTCTTTTCGGCTGATTTGTTGCAAAGAAAAAATTACCGAGGTGCCACACACAGGTCGCCCTTACGATTTTTTCAATCAAAATATGTTACGATCTGCTTCCTCATTCATCACTCTCTGAAGCAATATGCCTCTGTGACGACGATGTAAGGGAACCGACAGCAATTGAAACAAAACTGGGCATCGGGATGCCGACATAATAGAAAATACCGATATTCCACAATTTTCGTTTTTCATTCGTTGGTTTGAATTTATGATGTATACATGTAATAACAATGGCCGTCGTGGCGTAATAGGTAGAGTGCAGCGCTCACACGCCGAAGGGTTTAGGTTCGATTCCCAGCTCAACACCAATTTTTCGAATATTTCACGGCACCACTTCTTTCGAGCTGCTGACAACACTCAAAGAATAATAACTGTCTAAGAAAGCTTCTCAAACTTCGCCGTTCGGAGTCGGCAACAAACCCTTCTACTCGTGAGAGAACAGTAGCGCGTACAGTTGATGAGCAAGCTAGGACCTGATCCTCTTGTGGACTGTCGTGCCAATAATTATTTATTATTAAGACAAAACGCAGTAGCTCACAAGAGCATACCGGCTGATGCGAGGACACCTACAATCCAGTTGCGTCGTTCAAACAATGTCGACTCTCCTTATGCCCACAGCTGGCTCTCGTCAAAAACTGAACTGTGATGGGAATGTAATCGGACTTTCACGTGTGGTTCTAAGACGATGAAAAGATATCGAGCAGGGACTTTCGACTATATACGACTTTACGCTTCTTTAGGTTCTTTCGTGTTGGCTTTCTAGGCGGAATTGTGAATAATAGTAATAAGGGGACAAGTACTTGCATCTGTTGCGATAGTCATGCTGTGATTAAGGCCTACCTAACACTCTAAACATTGTCAAAATAATTAGGATTGCCAGTCTTCCCTTAATTTGATCGGTAATTTGCTGAAACTTGGGACACCACGGGATCATGGGGAATGAGATTGCCGATGAACTTGCCAGGCAAGAATCAAATGAGGTATTTACAGGGCCCCCGTACATGGTAAGAGCCTCTGTCAACGGTTGGATCTCCCGCTAGCAAAACTAGAGTTGGCATAACTCTTGAGCTGAACAAGTGCCTGGTCCATAATGTCAGCAAGAAATCCGCGTCTTTTTTTCTAAATAGGAAACATTGTAGACGACTTGTTGGCATATAAACGCGGCGTTTCACCTTCGATAGGCACTTAGGTGTGCTTGAGCTTAGTAACGGTACCCTCTGCGACGCCAATATAGAAGGTGAAGACAGTGCAGAGCACTTATTGCCTCTGCTCGGATTAAGTAGCGGCTGTTTTGCACTGATTTGGTGGCAGATCGGTCCTTCGAAAGATATGACATACGAAGGTTGCCTTTTATATTTCGGAATTAGAGAACAAAAACAAATATTAATCATCGAAAATAGCTTTTTTGCTTTTCAAAATATTCCCCATTGAGATCTATACACTTTTGCATGCGTTTGAACCAATTGTCGAAGCACTTTTGCCACTCTGATTGAGGTATCTCCAAAACATGCGTTCTGAACGCATCAACCGCTTCTTCAGGTGTCGAAAAACGTTGACCTCTCATTTCATTTTTTACGTACGGGAATAAAAAGAAATCATTCGGTGCTAAGTCAGAACTATACGGCGGGTGACTCATCCAATCGATGTTTTGAGTGCTCAAAAATGCACATGTTTGGGCCAATGTGTGAGAGCTCGCATTGTCTGGGTGGAGAGTGATCCGTGTTCGACAGTTGGTTTTTCTGATTTCTTTGAAGACAACTGGCAAACAAATGGTTGTGTACCACTCAGAATTGATTGTTCTGCGTTGTTCTATTGGTACGGTTGCGACATGTCCAGTCTTTCCGAAGAAGTGCTTCGTGCGCAAGCAACTTTTGTTTGATTTGGCTCAATTTGAAACACACATATAGTCGACTGCTGTTTACTTACGGGCTCATACGCGTAAATCCATGATTCATCACCTGTAACGATGTCATAGACGTGTTTTGAAGCGATCGCACATTTGGAACATTTCTTTCGACCAATCGACACGAGCGTTTTTCTGAGCGATTGACAAATTGTATGGGTTCCAGCGCGAACACATTTTTTTGACGGTCATATGTTCATACAATATTGAATGTATGCTGGTCCCACTTATGCCTAAGGTTGTCTCAATCTCACGATAGGCCACATGACGTTCTTGCAATATCAGTTGGCGCACAGCATCAACGGTTTCCGGAACAACAACTGATTTTGGACGACCTTCACGAAATGCGTCTTGGAGTGAACTAAGACCTCGGTTGAATTCACCATACCATCGATAGACACTCGTCCGTCTTGGAGCTTCATCGCTAAAAATTGAATAAAGTTCATCGATGCACTGCTGTTTAGTTAATTCACGTCGAAAGTTGTAAAAAATAATCACATAAAAATTTTCACGATTTAATTATATTTTTGGACAAGATGAATCTATTAAGTTACTGTAAACAACACAAATAGCGCTGGTATGTCAAAACGTTCTGAGTACGTATAACCTCAAAAATGTCAAACTTTACGATAGAGCTGACAGCTGCCAGATTGCAACATTTGGGTTGCCCAATCCCGAAATATAAATGGCAACCTTCCTGTGTATATTATTATAATTGTAAAAAAAATACATCACTCGAAGTATTGTCCGTCGAAAGCAAGTACTTTTTCCCCTACTCTGGTAATTTCCAAATACCATCTCTAAAAAAATCATTGAGACTTCCCTCGATTTTTTCAAATGACTGATGACACTTCATTGCATCCGCCGAAAGAGCTAGTAGTCGGAAGGAGCGAGGTCTAAAGCATACAGCGGTTGGAGTAAGACTTCTCATTTTAGTGTTTCCTAGAAGTTTTCCATCGCTACAGCCACGTGGAGCAGAGTGCTGTCATGTTTCAAAATCACCCAGTCAGGCCGTTTGCTTGTCTCTTGTACAACTGCGTTTGTCCCAAATAATGTGCAAACGGATGTAGTTTTCCGCGCAATATGTGGCACAAACGCATTAGTTTTAGTCAATAATGTCTCCCATCCATGATATGAGTCGCTCATAGTACACCACACCCATGCGGTCCCACCATACGCAGCACATGATTTTTAAACCGTGCATGATAACCTTTGGCGTCGATGTAAGACGTTGATGGAACATCTTCACCAGGCTTTACTAAGTACCATATTTTGTCTGCTTTGGGTTATCGCAGTTTATCCACTTCTCATCTCCAGCCACGATCCTCTGCAAAAGTCCCTTCCTTCGATGTATACCAAGAAACTGTTCCAAAGTACAAAAGCGCCTTTCGCCATCTCTCGGATTCAACTCATATGCAACCCTTCCCTTCCTTCGATGTATACCAAGAAACAGTTCCAAAGTACAAAAGTGCCTTTCGACATCTCTCGGTTTCAACTCATACGCAACCAATTTTCTTGCTTTTGAATAAGTCCAAATTTCTTTATTCGAATGGAAATTGCTTGCTGTTCACCCTCAACGATTCTACGTTTGGCACTTATCTTGATCCAATCAAGCCTTGACTTAATTATCTTCACTCTTATTTGGATGGTCATCTTGATCCCTATTTTGTAACAGGCCGCCTACGAAACGGATCTTTCGTAGGCTATCAATTTTATTGCTGTGGGATACCTGAACGAAACAGAAGGGAAGTGGCTTCTTCTTTGCTTTCGCTGCCGCAGTGGTGAAAGGCTTAACCCTTACGAAATGTACCTCGTTGCTCTCAGCTTGGCGCAGCTTGCCAAGGAGAAACTTCGAGTCGGTGGAGGGATTTATACCTTTGAGAAGCAAAGTCTGTGGTCTTTTTCCTCTGGGGGTGTACGAATTGAAGTCAAGGATCGATGGCGCTTCTTCTCTTTTAGAAATCTAATCCCATCCATTGTTAGGTAATGTACGGTATGTATTTAGGAGGTTTTATATTTGTTGAAGTATGTCTAATTTACTAAGGCCAACTTACTCCCGTTCTTCCGTCCTTAAACTGAAGACGTTAATTGGAGGGTTTCATTCCAAATAGACAGAATGCTCTTTGACTTCGACGCTAAAATCACCACTTTTGACGCATCGAAACCACACTCCGCATGATTCATCGGTTGGAGCAGATTTATCATAAACTTCTACGACCATCCAATGGGCTTCAAGTGCACTTATTTCAATAAAAAAAGCAAAATCCAAACCTCCCTCAAATACTGTTTATAAAAGACAAACTTAGACATTTTCAAAAAACAATGTTGTCGTCTAAAACAAAAGCAGATGCACACGAACTATTGCTGCCAAATATCACATACCTTTCCAATGAAGTAGGTAATTGCTTCCAATGTCATTCACCACTAGAAGGTGGCGCCATCTTCTGAAAACGGACCGAACCAAGCTCAGAAACCTTAGTCATAGTTCAAATATAGTGAGAGCTCGCATTGTCGTGGTGAAGAGTAGTTGGTGAAGAGCGGTTGGCTTTAGTTTATTGCAATTAACTTTGAAAGGTTTTGGCTCCAAAAATAAAATCAGTGGCATTATTTTGAGTGCAGCAAACAATTTAAATCTTCTCCGATATTTGAAAGCTGAGATCGTGCTTGAGGGTTGCTTCCATAAGACACACGAAACCATCTTGTTGTGAGTATGACTCATACTTGGCGAGCTTATTGTTTGCTTTAACATTCGACCAAGTCATCATTTTGCAGCTTCAGTCCCCTGTTGTGCATCCTTCAGCAAAAATGACAACAAATCAAGGAGAAACGTTTCAAAAACTTTCTGTTGGACCGCACACTCATATTTCATCATTTCGCTTATCGTTTCCACGACTGAAATGTGAGCTGTGAACATTTTCATACATCATTTCAACCTGGACGACCTCTGCCATTTGACTTTGCATACAAATCTTCACATGCAACAGATTGCCGGTGTTGGAAAAGGTCATGCAAGTAGTTAAGATTAAGAGTTGAGCAGTGAATTTGCTTGTTTTGGTGGTTTTAAATGTCACGTGATTGAACATAGCACCCGGGACTCTCCCTGACATTGCTTGAGTTCTTCCGGTGCGGTGTGAGGAATGAAATACCGCAAATAATGCACTGAACTTTGACTTTTTGCGATTGCTGTTGATGGGAATTTGAGGAGGCTGCGTTCGACTCTTCTTTGTCTGACCTTTGTTGCCACTGATTTAGAGAACAAAACAAAGGAAAGATGTGGATCTCGAAGAAAGAATGGGAATACTAGTCGGCTTTTGATTTGAGTTCCGCAAAGGATGTTGCTCAACGTCTGCGAAGGTTCATTTAGTTGATGATGAGTTTTTCTAGGCACCCTACAGCAGCTCAGCACTGCCTGGGAGATGTGATGTTGGTCAGTTGTTTACAAGCTCTTGTCGATCTGTGGCATATGCAAATTATTGTCTGGTCCAACCTCATGCTTTTCCTATTTCTATGAAATCTCGACTTCCATCATTAAAGAACGTCCTTTATAAAGTAAAGTTTTTCAAGCTTCTGAGAAAGATCTTTTCCCTCCGTCGTCCTTGGTCGACATTTTTGTTCTTGATCGGGTCATAACTCCCTTTCTTAAGTAAAGGTTTAACGTCTGCAACGTTGGGGGAGTGAACCTAAGTACAGCCTGGTTGTATTCTTGTGTCCCCTATGGCATGAATTTCGGGTCGGCATACAGCAGAACATGACACCGGTGGTGCTCCTTAGGCTCCTGCTTCAATTCCAAGCAACCCATCAATTTGTGTGCCAAATATGGATCTAGTGATCTTGATTTCAGAAGCTATGAGACCGGCTTTCAACATCTCATAACTCAGCATCAAAAGCAGTGTTGCCTTACAACAATGGGCGACTCAGCAGCTTTGGTCGCTGAGTTGAGCAACCTAAGATGACCGATTAGATCAGAAGGCTCTTCTTCTTTGTGTAGCGCTACAGTTCCGGGAAGACATGGGCCTCCATCAACAAGCCCCTAAAGTCAGCACAATCTCTCGCCATCTACCTTCAATTGCTCATTCCAAGTTGGTTGAAGTCCTTCTCAAATGGTGCCCCCCACCTTAACATAGACCGTTCTCAGGAGCATTGCCTAAATGGCTCAAATTCGTCGACTTTTTGGAGCGAGAACTTGGTCTAGTCATCATAAGCGTTGTATCCCAAGGCGCTTGACCAGGCGTATACAGTAAGTCGACATTTTTGTTCTTGATTAAATCATAACAACCTTTCTTATGTCCGTAAACTTCGTCGTTCAACGTTCTCCTCCAAATGCCATCAACGTAAACAGGACCAAAAATCGCACGAGAAACTTTTCTCTGGAAATAACCAAGGGCTTCCTTAACCCGTGGCCGCCATGGCGTAGTGGGTAGATTGCGACGCTCACACGCCGAAGGTTCGATTCCCAGTTCAACACCAATTTTTCGAATTTTTCACGGCACCACCTCTTTCGAGCTACTGACAACACTCAAAGAGTAATAACTGTCTAAAGAAAGCTTCTCAAATTTCGCCGTTCGGAGTCGACAAAAAACTGTAGGTCCCTTCCACTCGTGAGAGAACAGTAGCGCGCACAACACGAGTAGTTAATGAGCAAGCTAGGCCCTGGTCCCCCTTTGGACTGTAGCGCCAACAATTATTATTTTTATTATTCCTTAACCGGTATAAGGAGCGTCTGAGTTTTCGTAAAGCAGGACTTGGATGATAAGGCTGCCAGTTTGTTCTTTAAAAAGAAGGCTCTATTACTCAATTGTCTCTTGAACCCAAAGAAACAGCAATCGGCATGAATGATTCTGCGTTTGACTTCGGTGCAGAAGTTGCTGTCTCCATTTACCTCAAAGTTTCTGCTGCCTTATGTGACGCCCTGTCCAAGACGTCGATGTTATACGTCATTTCATGACCACAACATGTTCTTCCCTTATCTACCGCCAGACTCGTTTTAGCCGCTTTAGCTTCAATGCCAGCAAACGCGTCATTGCCGGCCCGCTGCGTTTGTCGCGTTGTCGCTGTCGCCGTCATAAGCTAGCGGCATTGCTGACTTTTGGAAGATCATGCCTCTGTTGTTGAATTGTAAGATACGCACGAGTTTCTCAAGATTGATGTTAAGGAAGTCAAATGACAGCGCGTCACTTTGTCTGGTCCTACAGAAGTCAGATTTCTCCACAAACACCGTCCACAATCAATGAAATGTCAAAATTGAGCATGGCACGGTACAGATTTGTTTTATGAATGCTAGCATATGCGACCTTTGAATCGTCAATGTCGATTTACTACTCTTTGGTATTTTCGTGGTGTAAATCTTGGGTCTCCCCGGCCCAAAACCTCTCCCATTTGAAATTATTAAGAATTTCGATTTCGAATGCTCACAAAAGCATGTTGTGGGTGTGAGCTGTGCTAAAGAGTCATCTCAGCAATTGACGTAAGGGCCACTTGTCATGTGGATAAAGATAGAGGAATTCCACTCACCGAGAATGTTTCTCTCAGACAATATTTCATTGTAAAGCCTGTATCGAATCCGGTTGCTTTTCCAAGTTCTGGGAAAAGTCTTTCAGTGCCCCCGACTTAAAGATGTTGCTATCTCTAAATGTTTGGTGGACCATATTCTCGTCATCTATGCTTAGATAATGCGCAACCTTCTGTCTGGCAGCAATATCCTCATAAAAGAATCTGTAAAGTCAGTTCGTTTCAAATTCTTTACACGCAGTCAGTGTGTAAAACATTTAAAGTCCTTTTCAAGAACTCCTTTTCAGCAGTCTTCTATTTGTACTATTTCCCTTTTCTTTGCCGTTCGGAGTCGGCACAAAACTGTAGGTCCCTTCTACTCGTGAGAGAACAGTAGCGCGCACAACACGAGTAGTTGATGAGCAAGCTAGGCCCTGGTCCCCCTGTGGACTGTAGCGCCAACAATTATTATAGTAAAGGATCCAAGGGACTGTAAGGACCTAAGATGAATTTTTCTTCATGAGCCCTTACTGTGTTCATCTGTTAATGCGATGTTTTCGGGTTGGAAGTGCCTTTTGTTGTCACTTAATAGATCCCCCTCTTGGAATAGATGCGATAATGGATAGAAATCCTTCTTTGCTCATATATCTTACGACGTCTGTATTTTTTAAATGACTGTCTGCAACGCAGATGATCTCAGACGGACGGCATTGCATGGAAACTGATGAGCACATTGAAAATCAGTAACTTCTACTGTTTTGTGATGCAACGTCGAGCATTGCAAACCGTGATGACGGCTCTACGGTCAAAGGGACTGTTATACTCTGAATAAGGAATGAAGCAAGATCTAATTTTGAAATAAAACGTGCCGTCTATTTTCCTATTTGCGCGACAGGAACGCTTGTCCTTCGTACCGATTCATTTTATGGATTTATCAACTGATTCAATTTATGATTCCTTCTTACACCTGACCCTGTGCTGAAGTTTGTGCCGTTGAAGGCCTCTGCGGTGAGTCAGAATTTGGTAATGTTGGCAGTATAAGCAGTGACACACCGTCTCACCGCAACCACGTAGGAGTCTCTGCAGACAAAATGTTTTCTGCCCTCATTTTCATGCTGCAAATCATTCATCCATTTCCACCGGCGAACTTCTACTCTTATGAAATTTCTGCACCGGAAGGATGCATTAGCAATTCTCCTTGTACTCCTCGACATGCTTTCTCAGACTCAATTAACATCTGGATTATGTGCATCCGTACATAGTGAAGGCCACCCTCTCCCCTCACCAGGAAAGACAAAAACCCTCCGGGGGTCACCTCGTATCCCCTGCACCACCTAGCCCATGCATTCAAGACTATAATTCACTTCCTGGAGTCCTTAAGAATTTTCGCAGAAATGCAGCTGCAATCCCCTGCAGCTACGAGGCAGCATTCAGCCGTCACTTGGTTAAGGTCACCCCGTCGCAGGCTTCCATTTACTGCGGCGACCACGTCGTCCCCATCATCATGTCGACCGCCTCTGGCTGTGTTCATGGGATGTGAGAAGGGGCCGATGGAAGCTCCCTCTCCCACGGCAATCGGATACATCATAAACTCATTTTGTATGGATAACTGCGGAACAAAACTGGGATCTCTCATTAATCCTCGTTTGATTTCATTAACTCTAACCCAGGGCCACAAACTCAGCGACGCACACACACACACACAAGCACATGAACAGCGGCTCTCCTTTCGGGGTTTGTGTTGATTTTCCTTTTTGGTTTCTTTTTCGGACTTTTTTTTCTTGTTTATTGTTTTTTTTCTGAGATTTTGTGTCAGCTCAGGGCATGAACATGTCCTCGTTCAGTTCCAGTTTCAGTTCCTCTATCCGTTTAAACAGAACCCAAGCATACACACTCTCTCTCTCCCTCTCTCTTTCTTTGTGCTTGCGGCTCCCTCTCTCTGACTATATCATTCTCTGTCGTATCCTGATTATCAAGGATGAACTAGACGTACTCACACAAACACACATACATACACCAACACACAATAGACACACAACTACACTTAATCTCGCATCATCGCCACTGCCACCACCGCCATCAGCACCCACCCTCCTACGACCCACAACCCACGACCCACGAGCCACGACCCACGACTTCACCCCATCATATTGGCCGGCCACCCACCGCCACTGGCAACAACACGAAAACAAACAGTTAACTCTCTTGTTCGCTTTTTCGTTTCATTACAACATTCATCCTTCGTCTTCGGTTTTTGGTTCGTTTTCGGTTTTTCTTTCTCATACACTCTCGTTTCTTTGATTTGTTTCATTTTCGTTATTCTCATTTTCCGGAGAGAGACACAAAATGGAGATTCAAAAAGAAATTAAACGCTTTACACATTACTACTAGCAGACATCCCCATTCCTTGCGCACTGTTCTCCCTTGTCATCCTCATCCTTTTATCATCATCATAATTCTATTCCAGCAATGGGCAGTCCATACTACAGAGACATGGATGAGCCAACGAGCCCGGCCGGGGGCGGACATCACCGGAGTCGGAGTGCCAGCAGACCACCGATGTCACACGCCATGGATTATCCAAGTAAACTTTCTTCTTTCTCTCTCTTTCTCTCTTTTTGGCCAGCACACTGGATCTATTCACTGATGACACGTTTTCTGCGTGTCCTTCTCTTCGTTTTTGTGTGTATTTTAGGAACCCGATACCAGTCGCTGGACAGAGGGGGCCTGGTGGATCCACACGACCGAGAGTTCATCCCCATCAGGGAGCCGAGAGATCGATCGCGAGATAGATCTCTCGAACGAGGGCTATACCTAGAGGATGAACTCTACGGTCGCTCGGCCAGACAGAGTCCGAATCCTATAGGTTAGAGCGGCGTCCCTGCCTCCCGCACCGAACACTTGATTCATTTGTCTCTCTTTCTTTTTGATCTTGATCATTTGACTCCGTCTAGGTATACCGTCGTCCGATCGGGCCTACCTGGGGGACCTTCAGCATCAGAACACTGATCTGCAGCGGGAACTGGGCCAACTTAAGCGCGAATTAGAGCTAACAAATCAAAAGTTGGGCAGTTCCATGCATAGCATAAAGACGTTCTGGTCGCCGGAGTTGAAAAAGGAGCGGGCTCTGCGGAAGGAGGAGAGCGCCAAGTACAGTCTCATAAACGATCAGCTGAAGCTGCTGAGCAGTGAAAATCAGGTAAGTCGCATATTTGTTTCTGTTGCCTCCCTGTGCCACCTGTCATGCCACCACTTTTCTTTCTGCAGAAACAAGCGATGCTGGTGCGACAGCTGGAGGAGGAGTTGCGAATGCGAATGCGTCAGCCGAACCTCGAGATGCAGCAGCAAATGGAGGCGATTTACGCCGAAAACGAGCACTTGCAGCGCGAAATCAGCATCCTACGTGAGACAATCAAGGATCTGGAGTGCCGAGTGGAGACGCAGAAGCAGACGCTAATTGCCCGTGACGAGAGCATTAAAAAACTACTGGAGATGCTGCAAACCAAGGGTATGGGTAAGTGTCCCCGCATCCCGTGCACTCGCCATCACTTGCGTTGCTTCATTGCTTTCCCTTCGTTTGTTCGCTTATTCTTTGATAACGTCGTTACTCGGTAATTAACAGTGACCTCATGAACTCCTGACATTTAACCCCCTCCAGCAGACCTCCCCCCATCATCACCTCCACATGTGTGCGGACTCCCTGTCGACACCTGATTCTATTTGCGTGCACCGGTGGCATTTGCGGATGTAATTCGATTTTTATAGTGCGCATCCGGTGCAGTTCAGTTATGATGATACGAAACGTGATTGGAATTATCACTAAGCGACCGCCAAGGAGGTGGAGGTCGCGTCACCGGTTTTAGCATCAATTCCATTGGTTTCCTGCGTCCGCTGAGTTTCCCGGATCTGCTATGATTGCATCATTGGCATCCACAATTACACCTCCGTCGGCGCTGCAGCTTCATCGCAAGTCAGACGCATCGCTGTTGTGGTATCATTGCCTGTGGTGAGAGCTGCCTTCGCAAGCGATGCTTTTGTAATGGGCATTCCATTTTGAAATTGACATCAGCAAATTGCTGGAATTGAATTTCTCAGAAGACCTGCACAGACCTCCGACGCCACCACCTGTTTGATGGGCTGGTGGAGAAGGATTCCGGGCTGTATTTTGTCCATTCCGAGAATGGATGATGCCTTTGAGGACTTCGCTTGAATGAGTGAAATTAATTTCAAATTAAGTCATTCGCCTTGAGTGTGAGGAGGATTGAATTCTTTTGTATGCCTCGTCGGTTTCCTCAGTAATTGCCTGTGAGGTCTTTTCATAGAAAAACAATTTTTGTCATCACGTATTGCCATGGAGTCGCTGCTCTTAGTTGGGGTAGCAGAAGGTTGTTTTTCCTTTGTCAGAAGTGTCAGTGAAGATAAGAGGAAATTGGTTTACACTTACTCGCAAATGGTTTCGTTATTTGAAACAATTTACACCTTAATGAACGTAGCTTAGCAGGAATATGATATAGTTGCCAAGAAGCAAATAAGCAAAGATTCAGATATAGGAAAGAAGGTGTCAACACGTTTAGAGAAACCAGCCTCAGTCCTCTACCTGGATAGACATGTATTCCTTTGATGGGGCTTCTTTCTTTTGTTTCGATTGCAAAGGGCATTCAGATCGATATTTTTAAACGACGCAAAAGACTCACGTGGCCGCCGTTGCGTAGTGGGTAGAGTGCGACGCTCACACGCCGAAGGGTCTAGGTTCGACTCCCGGGTGAAGACTTTTAATTTTCCACAGCACCATCTCTTTCGAGCTGCTGACAACACTCAAAGAGTAATAACTTTCTGAGAAAGCTTTTCAAACTCCGCCGTTCGGAGTCGGCAAAGAACTGTAGGTCCCTTCTACTCGAGAGAGAACAGTAGTGCGCACAGCACGAGTAGTTGATGAGCAAGCTAGGCCCTGGCCCCCCTGTGGACTGTCGCGCCAACAAATATATATATATATAAGAGACTCACGCAATTTTGTCTATTAACAATTTGACCGATAAAAGGGTTTCGTTATGCAAAACGCCGAGACAAAATAAACAAAAAGGTCTTTGCCAAAATGTTTAGCAATGGCGTTATATTTATATCTATCGGTCGAATGCTTCCGACCGAGTTGTATTTGCAGATTTATAACTCATCCTTAGTTGCAATAAGTTTAATTTTAAGTTGAAAGACAGTAAACATTCAGATCAGTAAAAAGCTCAGCAGTCTATGATGGCGTCAGTACAATTTGAAACACCAGTTTCTTGATGATGTCATCTTGTCCGGGCCCCGTTTTCAACACTTTGTCGACTCTCATTGAATATTGTTTGTAATTCAGAACTCAAGATGGTCAGGCGAGTTAAGCAATAAAATGTTATTTTGAAACATAACCATTTAAATGCGCGAACAGCGAAATAAAACGCTTAAACGTGGAAACTTGATCAATTTACCACAACACTTAAGTCTAATTGAAAAAAATCAAATTTTCATTTAATTTCGAACTTATTTCTTCGATTTTTTCGGAAGTATGTAAATCATTAAGTGTGCTCCTGTACTTTCTGCGCCAAATTATGAAGTCTGTCATAATCAAGCAGTGTGTTCAGAAAAACTCCAGAGAAAGAAAAAATCTTAAAAACGTACTGCAACGCAGTTTAACCAATTCTCTATATTATGTTACTTATGAAATGCCAAATTTGATTAGATGTGTTCCCGTACCCGAATTTATCAACACAAACAGTAGAAAAAAAATCGCAGATCCACGAAAGTCTGTTCCAGGACACTAAAAAGAAGATCTTTAGGTGAAACCGGACGTACGCATAGATTCACTTCAATTGATTTGACAGTAAACCAGCAATCAACCCGCAAACAAGTTTCTTGGACTGAAATGGGCAGGGTGGAAAACATTTGACTTCGTCTGGGGATTTGACACAAAACCCATTTTCTCGTAGACTGTAACAATTATTCTTTGAGTTACTTTATTTGGCGTTGTTTTGTGTTGTTTAGTTCGCGTTCAGGAACACGCCTTTTTATTTGAAGCTCCTATCCTTAGACTGGAATTAAATAGAGTATTCCTTTGTCTTCGAACGCACTTACTCATTCAAAGGACTCTAGATGCCCCTTCTGCATGTAACATAAAATCGTTCAGATGAACCCGGACTCAATTTCAGCACTGAACAAAAGTCAGACAAATAACTGGCTGTAGTTGAAATCTGCTCCCTCTCTGACCTGATCCAAGTAGCTAAAGCAGATAATAATAGTTGTTGTATGGCGCGACAGTTCACAGGGGACCAGGGCCTAGCTTGCTCATCAACTACTCGTGTTGTGAGCGCTACTCTCTCCTCTCACGAGTAGAAAAGACCGACAGTTTTTTGCCAACTCCGAACGAAGAAAAGATTTCTTAGACAGATGTTACTCTTGGAGTGTTGTCAGCAGCTCAAAAGAGGTGGTGCCATGTAAAAATTTGAGGTGTTCAGCCGGGAATCGAATCTAGATTTTCTGCGTATGAGTGTCGCACTCTACCCACTACGACACGACGGACATCAACGCAGATTGATGATTATATTCCAATGACGTAACGACCTTACACAGAAACTGCTTTGCATTTTGCTCTGAAGCGCCCAACACTGCTTGGAAATATGCCATGCTTACGAAAATAGTTTTCCAATGGCCAGTGAAACACGTAGAATATAACTCACGCAATCCTTGCTTTGCTCAAAATGATCTATGTCGGATTATTTGAACTAGCAGTGTATCAATATGAGTTTGTAGCTTTTTAGAACATTTCCCTACAGTTTGCGGTATTTAGGAGTCAATCACAAACGAATTTCTTCCATTTTCCTTGAACATTTCGTCGCGCTTCGTTTCCATATATTCAGTAGAAGCAGAGTGCTCTCCAGCAAGTGTGTCACTTGTCAATGCAAAAAATAGCTCGGAAAATCCAAGTTCGGTGAGTGTCTCGACTAATAATCTGAGTACCCCAACGTGCCGCGAGCACGTTTCACTCTGACAGAGCATTGTTTTAGAGAGAAGGTCTGTGGGTAGTGTTATCCAAGATTCTAACCATTTTTCAAGTAGTGAGTGAACTTGTGGGACTTGTCTGATCAAATGAACTTGAGATGCGCATTTCATACACTGTTTCCAAGTCGTTGCTGGCGCCTCAACAGAAGTGTGTCAAAAGTATACTTTCTTAGGCAAACCCTCAAATAGTGACAAGTTTCAGTTTATTTGTAAGGAGTGGATATTTGAACGCCCAGGCGCCCCCAACTCAGTTTTCGACTGTCGCACTGCTGGCACATGAAACAACTGCTTCGGAAAAAAGAACCCCAAGATTCTTTGACACCTTCTATATATCTAACTTATGTTGAAGGTTTTGTTGTGTTTCCTTCAAAATTCAAGTTCTTGTTTAGTTTCATATTTAAAATGTTTATAATAACTTCTCAGAAGATATATAAGATATATAATAAAAATATCAAATCTCTGTATATTGTGCAATAACGAAGCCATTGTAAATTTATAACGAAATAAAGCTACCTATCTATCTATCTATCCTTCTATATATGAACTGAAATTCTGTCACTTATGTCTCCCCTACTTCTTTTAAAGCAACGTCTTCTTAGCTCTCAAATTTGACATACACCTAAATTTGATTTCCTTGGCAACAAATCAAGCCCACACTCTCAGTTCAAAAGTCGTGCACTTCTCTCGAACATAGCTTTGCACTTCCGAACTTTCAATTGCAGCAATTCAGCATTGACAAATCAATTCCGAGCCGAACAACTATGTGTTTCGATGCTGCACACAATTTCCAAGAAGACTCCTGCCATGCCCTAAAAAAACTTTTAACGTGTGACACACGAAAAGATTGCAAAACTTCCAAATTCAACAACTTGACTTGACTACCCAACTCCACCCGTCTGTGATTCCTCATCAGATTAGAAGACCTCCTGCGGGATAACATCCCACTGTCAGCAGATATCCGAAAAATCACTTCCAAAGTTCATCGGTGTACAGAGCTGTGTCTGAAGGTCGTCTCCACATCACCCGCAGACGTCTAACTCACTTCTACCATGACAAGCGGCACGAGCAACTTCTTCAAAACTGTTGCCTGGAGAGGCGGCACCCCCACATGCACACAACTCAATTAAGTACCTTTCGCCAGAGTTCAATGGCACCACAACCAAAGCTACCTTCGGAGGCGCTCAAAACCCAGCCCACCCAAGATCGATATGCACTCGAGCAACAAGTCTCCCCCCGCTCTGACACTCTACTCACCATCTAGCGCCAATTAACATAAGTTCATGCATAATTGTGCACCACTCGGAGTGGTCCCGAACATATTTGACCCCTCGACAAAACGTGAACACACAAGACACCAGAAAGAGTACCCAGCGACCCAGGCCATCGGGGAAGTGCATGTTTTCCACTCAGAGCCGCTCGAAGGCGATCCAATTGATTTTCTGTCCTTTTTGGCTGGCATCCAATCCACTGGGTTCACCCCATCAGGTGAAGGCTAAGCCCGTAATCCGGGGAAGTGTTACAATTTAATTTGATGTGCGCCCACCCTCTCGAGCTGGAAGCTGGCCTTGCAAGCTAAGGCACGAAGAAACTGGAGAATATATCGTTTTCGTCAAAAACACGTTCACCGCCATCGCCACCCGTCTTCGGAGTCGTCGGCGCTCTGGCAGCCCAGACGGTAGACTACTTAACGAATGACGAATGTATTTCAGGGCGACAACACCGCCACCCCGCCCTGGTGACATGCTGTTTTCCCGGGGAAATGAAATTTATTTCATTACTCCGTCGGCGTGCCACATGTCGCAGCGAGATCGAGATTCTTTTCTCGCTTTCTATGAGGACCCGGCCTTCAGGGACGAGGTCACTTCCGATTTATGGTTAGACAGCGACAGAAGGCAACCGATAGCCGGCGCCCAACGAACGGAGGCGTATGCGTAACATAATTGAATTTGGGCGGCGAAAAATGCTCACTCGTCTTTGACAGGATGTTCCACGCGGTGCTGTAGCGGCAGCTATCTGCTGATGTCTGTCAGTCTTCCGGCTACCTGTGTCTGAAGATTGATTGTGGTTATTATGTTCGCACAACGCACATGGGCAGGCGAGTGGACACAACGCTGAGGGAATTAACGTGATGAAAGGCACCGCCTCCTCCACCCCCAGAGGCCTCGTATCGGCGCTCATCTCGAAAGCCCTTAAGTGAGACATTGAGGTGAGGCACCTGGTTTATGCCATCTTTTCATTTCGTTGGCTGTGGGTTTTCATTACCGAATTACCCGTGTGGCGTCATTTTTCTGGGAGGCTCACACAGAGTACAATGAATGATTCTTTGCTGGTCAGAGCGAGGTGGGTGGGATTTGAATATGCGGGCGGACGGACATTGAATAAGAGCACCCCAAGGAAAGAAATTTTAGGTGATGTGACAAGCAAAGGGTCTCTCTAATGGATGGGCAGTGGCAGTTGACATCCGCCAATTTGTGTTTCCGTGGTGGATTCCATGCTTGGTGTCTTCACTTTACGTGGCTCTCGCGTTTCGTCAGGGCGTGCTAAAAGTTGCTTACAATACTCAGAGAAGATCACAACCCACTTTCTCTAAGAGTATGCAATACCCCAACCTAAATAAACAATTGTTACAGACACTTATTCATGTGCATTTGTGAGTTGTGCCATCCAATTGCTTTACTTTAATGAAAATGTTCTGCACACACGAAGATTTAGCATGAATCTCGGAATCAGCAACGCAACCAAGACCACGCCTAAAAAGGCTACAGCACTGTCTGCCTAGATAAATCCGCTCGTATTTTGTTAGACAGGAAGGCAGAAAGGCACAAGAAACATTTAAGAACCCAAGTGTCAAGTGGTCCACCTTAAGACCACCTATTGCCTGCTTCAAAAATGTTATTTTTAAATAAAACAAGACAAAACGCGTGGCCACCGTGGTGCAGTGGGTAGAGTGTGACGCTCACACTCCGAAGGGTCTAGGTTCGACTCCCAGCTGAACACCTCGAATTTTCCACGGCACCAACTGTATCGAGCTGCTGACAACACTCAAAGGGTAATAACTGTCTAAGAAAGATTCTCAAACTTCGCCGTTCGGAGTCGGCAAAAAAATGTAGGTCCCTTCTACTCGTTAAAGAACAGTAGCCCGCAAAAACGGGGTAGTTGATGAGCAGGCTAGGCCCCGGTCCCCCTGTGGGCTGTAGCGCCAATTAAGACAAAACGCAGTAGCTCACAAGAGCATACCGGCTGAT
Source organism: Eristalinus aeneus (assembly GCA_955652365.1). Classification (NCBI taxonomy): domain Eukaryota; kingdom Metazoa; phylum Arthropoda; class Insecta; order Diptera; family Syrphidae; genus Eristalinus; species Eristalinus aeneus. The sequence continues at coordinate 25,713,970 of OY019133.1, read as the reverse complement.
GCGAGGACACCTACAATCCAGTTCCGTTGTTCATACAATCTCGACTCTCCTTATGTCCACAGCTGGCTCTCATCAGAAACTGAACTGTGATGGGAATGTAATCGGACTTTCACGGGTGGCTCTAAGACGATGAAAAGATCTGGAGCTGGGACTTTCGACTATGTACGACTTTACGCCTCTTTAGGTTCTTTCGGGGTGGCTTTCTAGGCGGAATTGTGAATAATTGAAAAGAGTCATGCTGTGCTAAAGGGGTACCTAACCGTCTAACCATTGCCAAAATAGTTCAGGATTGCCAGTCTTCCCTTAATTTGATCGGTAATTTGCTGAGACTTGGGACACCAAGGGATCAAGGGAAATGAGATTGCAGATGAACTTGCCAGGCAAGGATAAATAGAGGCATTTACAGGGCCCCTGTCCATGGTTAGGGCTTCTGTCAACGGTTAGATCTCCCGCCAGCAAAACCAGAGTTGGCATGACTCTTGAGGATGCATTCTGAACAAGTGCATGTTCCCAAATGTCAGCAAGGAATCGGTGTCTTTTTTTCTCTATCCAAAAATGTTGACATATAAACGCTGGACTTCACCTTCGATAGGCACTTAGGTGTGCTTGGGCTTAGTGACGATGCCCTCTGCGACGCCAATATAGAAGGTGAAGGCAGTGCTGAGTACTTTCCGCCTCTGCTCGGACTAAGTAGCCGCTGTTTTGCGCTGATTTGGTGGGAGTTCGGTCCTTCGAAAGATATGACATACGAAGGCTGAATTTTCTCCTTCTTCTTCTTGTGGCGCTACAGTCCGGAGTGGACCTGGGCCTCAACCAACATGCCTCTCCAGCCAGCACGATCTTTCGCCAGCTGTCTCCAGTTGCGCACTCCAAAATGGTTGAGGTCCTTCTCCACTTGTGCGCGCCACTTTAGTCTAGGTCGTCCTCTGTTGCGTTGTCCCAATGGCTCGGGTTCAAAGGCTGCCTTTTATATTTCGGAATTAGAGAACCAAAACAAATATTAGTCATCCAAAATAGCTTTATTGTTTTTCAAAATATTCCCCATTGAGATCTATACACTTTTGCATGCGTTTGAACCAATTGTCGAAGCACTTTTGCCACTCTGATTGAGTTATCACCAAAACATGCGTTCTGAAAGCATCAACCGCTTCTTCAGGTGTCGAAAAACGTTGACCTCTCATTTTATTTCTTACGTACGGGAATAAAAAGAAGTCATTCGGTGCCAAGTCAGGACTATACTGCGGATGACTCACCAAACCGATGTTTTGAGTGCTCAAAAATGCACATGTTTGAGCCAATGTGTGAGAGCTCGCATTGTCTGGGTGGAGAGTGATCCGTCTTCGACGGTTGGTTTTTCTGATTTCTTTGAAGACAACTGGCAAACAAATGGTTGTGTACCACTCAGAATTGATTGTTCTGCGTTGTTCTATTGGTACGGTTGCGACATGTCCAGTTTTTCCGAAGAAACAGGCGACCATTTGCTTGGAAGTGCGTCGTGCGCGAGCAACTTTTGTTGGATTTGGCTCAATTTGAAACACCCAGACAGTCGACTGCTGTTTACTTTCGGGCTCACACGCGTAAATCCACGATTCATCACCTGTCACGGTATCACAGACGTGTTTTGAAGCACCGCGATCGTACATTTGGAGCATTTCTTTCGAACAATCGACACGAGCCTCTTTTCTAGCGATTGACAAATTGTGTGGGATCCAACTCGAACAAATTTTTTTGACGGTCAAATGTTCATGCAATTTTGAATGTATGCTGGTCCCACTTATGCCTAGGGTTGTCTCAATCTCACGATAGGTCACATCACGATCTTGCAATATCAGCTGGCGCACAGCATCAATGGTTTCCGGAACAACAACTGATCTTGGACGGCCTTCACGAAATGCGTCTTGGAGTGAACTACGACCTCGGTTGAATACCATCGATAAACACTGGTCCGTGATGGAGCTTCATCGCCAAAAATTGAATAAAGTTCATCGATGCACTGCTGTTTAGTTAATTCACGTCGAAAGTTGTAAAAATTATCACATTAAAATTTTCACGATTTAATTCCATTTTTCGACGAGATGAATATTTTAAGTTACTGTAAACAACACAAATAGCTCTCGTATGTCAAGACGTTCTGAGTACGTATAACCTCAAAAATGTCAATCTTTACGATAGAGCTGGCAGTTGCCAGATTGCAACACTAGGGTTGCCCAATCCCGAAATATAAAAGGCAATCTTCGTAAAATGTAGGTTGCTGTCTGGTATTTCTTTTTGCAAATGGCGAACTCTAAAGGAATGCCCTAAAATGCCTTGACTGGCCGGCGGTATAGAGGAAGAGAAGAAAAGGAAGTACAATGGACCAGCTTTTGAGTCTGAGCGCTTCGATGGTATGTTTTCCACCCTCCAACAGAAACAAACGCATCAGAACCAGATAATTTTAAAGCCATTGCCATAGATGAGCTTGGTGTGGGAGTTTTTCGTCTCAGTTGGCCACATCAGTCGGCATGGACCTGGTCTACAACCAACACGCTATTCCAGCTTGTACAGAGCTGGATTGAATTCGTCGTTCAGTCCTGACTTTTAACTATCAAGAGGGGATACAGGAAAAAGGTTTGCATGCAGAATTTTCGTATCAAACCAGATTTCAGCATGGCCATGGGATAGGACGGGGATGGTCACACTGAGATGCGTTTCCTAATTTATTCATTTCCTAGCATATCAAAACAACGATTGGCAAGACTGGGTCTACGTTTGATTTCCGTCCCGATGCTATTTCGGTCATTGAGGCAACTTCCTTGACCCTCGAAGCTTTTACTGCCAATTTGAAAAAGCTTCAGAAACAGCTTGGTGTGTGTCCATAGGAAAAGCTTAACAAACGTCTGATAAATCATACATTTTGTGCTGACTTCTAAGTTTCGCTCTACAAGAGAATACAAGAGCACAAAAGACTTCCGCTTTCTCCACACTACTTAATTCTTCACAGTTTGGCTAGTTTGCTAAGGATTTCATACCTGCACTGAGCACTGCATGAATCGTTCCAATGTACGCCGATCTTTAAAATACGTGAAGAATCTCAAGATGGCACACACAAGTGGAAAAGCACCTTAACCAACTTTAAGTGTGCAACTGGAGGCAGCTTGCAAGAGATCGAATTGGCTTGAGAGGCATATTGGTTGAGGCCCAGGTCCACCGCGGACTTTAACGCCACAAGAACAGGAAGAAGCTAAAGCTGTATGGAACCATCTGCTTGTCTTAAGGCAAAAGTCTGTACGACTTGTCTGAACAAAAATTCCGATGCTTACATGTAAAGAAGAAGAAGGCGGACGAGGGTCTCAAGTTGTCCTTTCGGTTTTTGTCTCAGTGGTTGTTTAACACCATTGATCCTTCAGATTAATTCAGACAATCAAACAGAACACAACCGAAAATTTTATGCGCAGTGGAAAGGCAGTCTAAGATGGGCACACAAGTGGAGAAGGACTTCAACCAACTTGGAGTGCGCAATTGCAGGCAGTGACCAAAAGATCGAATTGGCGGAGTCATGTTGGTTGAGATCCAGCTCCACCCCGGACTGTAGCGCCATAAGAAGAAGAAGAAGAAGAACAGGCAGGCCACTCTTCTCTTAATAATTCGGACAAAAGAAGAGGACCCCGTTCCAGTGGAATGGACAAATGAAATGGACCGTTCTAGTCTTCTTTTTTATATGGCACTACGGTCTGGAATGGACCTGGGCCTCAACCAACATGCCTCTCCAGTCAGCACGGTCTTTTGCTATCTGCCTGCATTTGCGCACTCCAAGTTGGTTGAGGCCCTTCTCCTCTTGCGTGCCCACGATCTCTAGGCAGCTGTCTCCAGTTAAGTACTTGGGTGGCGCTACAGTCCACAGGGAGACCAAGGCCCAGCTTGCTCATCAACTAGTCATGTTGTACGCGCTACTGTTCTCTCACGATCAGAAAGGACCTACAGTTTATTGCCGACTTCGGCCACATACAAAATCATTCATCGCAAGGAGCTATTCCAAGCGATGACCGAATTCGGGGGGATGCTCCGAGTAGTTCGGTTCAAAAACCTCTGAACCGCTCAAGACCTGCACCGGATTCCGGCAAGGAGATGTGCTGTCGTGTGATATCTCCAGTTTAGTACTGGAGAAGATAGAGCGGCGGGCAAAAGTCAACACGGTAGGCAGTATCTTCTATAAGTCAGTCCAGCTGTTGGGAAACGCTGATGACATCGACATTATCGCGCGGGTCCAACGCACCGTAGTGGAAGCTTTCACAGCAATTGGGGAAAAGGCTGTTTGGGGCCTTTTCCACCTTAGTTTAGGCCATCATCTGATGCATTGTCGCAATGGTGCGGATTTGAAGACTTTTTGGACCCGAGCAGTGGTGTCCATACGCGCTACATGGCGTACCCATATAAGTGTTGTATCCGATGACTGCCGTGTGCCTCATAATGTCCATCATTGAATCTATTCCTTCAAACGTTATCTACGCAAACAGGTCCAAAAATTACAAACAAAACTTTACTCTCCAAAGGACTAAGGTCTCCCTCATCCGCTAAGGTGCAAGCTTCCACGCCATAAAGCAGTGCTAAGATGATCAAGCACCCAGCTTGGTCTTCCGATAGAAGGCTCTATTACTCAATTGCCTCTTGAATTAAAAGAAACAGCGATGGGCAAGAGAGATTCTGCGTTTGATATCGGCACTGATCTGGAGAGACTTGATACGGATGGCTTCATATAAAAATACAGATCCCGCCTATTTTCGTAATTTGCTTTTCTTAGGTGTTCTTCCTTCATAGATTTGTCCTTTGAGTTTCTCAAATCAAAGGTAATGACAAATGTCTTGAATCAAACAGAGTTGGTTTAAAAAGCAGTAGTTACACCCAAGTTACGACTTCAGAAAAACTTCATTACGCCGCCAAATGCCAGCTTCTCTTCAATCCAAACACATCATCACTCAGAGATCCAAAGATTAAAGTCCAAAATTCGTGTTCTCCATTTTATGCTGCTGTTGTATAACTAAACGTTCCATGTCTCTATTATGTACCTGTACATCGTCAACACATAACCGAAAAGGGCCACATCTCTTTTTCGGGAAAAATTTTTCATAAATACTCCAAATTGCGTTGTGGTCGACACAAATTACCAACGCAAAAGGACCCTTAAGTAAACTGTTGACGTTGTTGACAAAACGAGTAAAATGTATGTCGTAACTCGGAAAGTTAAATACGCATCCAGGTCCCGTCCCAGTTGATTAACTGATTTAACCACTTCCCGTGAATTTACGAGATCAGCCCAACCACTCGCTCACTTAAAAAATTCACCCCACAAAACGACCACCGCACAATCATAAAAACCAAAGGAAAACCCATAAACCGAAAGGGTGTCAACAACCCTCGAAGTGTTTATCAACTAATTCAGTTCGATGGTATCGCATCTGTTCGCATTTCGAGAAAGGCCTCCGACGAGGCGGCAGCTTAAGTGCTGTGCCGCTCCGAAAGGTAATCAACAACAAATTGCCGCATGCACGAGCTCTTTGGCAAGGACTGATTGTCAGGAGTCAATTCATCTTGTTTCCACGGCAGTGGGTGTGTCAGCAGCACTCACTGAACTCATTTACCATCCTTGCTGCGGCCCATACACCCATCTTCCGAAAATAATCGTAAATTTCATGAAACTTTCAAATGGGCGTGTGGCCTCCTCCATGCACATCCATTTTGAGTTGCCCCCAAACTGGGAGAAGAGCACGCATACACAGAGTGCACCCGATATCAATCTTTCATTAAAACCACCACCTACCGCAATCACACCCAGCGCACCGTCTAAAACTAAAAACACCCAACCCCGTGCTATCCATCCGCCCCCACATACCCACTCAATGTTTCAATGTTTTCTGTTGACCCCGCGTCCCCTCCCGCCGCACCATTTTCTGTTGCCTGTTTGCATAAACTCCATGACCTTTCACCACGCTCAACTCAACCAACGGCAAAACTACGAAAACGGAACGAAAAAGGAATTCACCTAAAACTTAGGAACACAAAAAAAAACATAAAATCTCCCTCATTTCTAATTTATTCGACAAGCGAAAGCAAGCAAAAGTGTACATACATATCTGCACGCCACCTGCCCAACCTCCATCACACATAATGAACGTCACCTCCGCGCGCACTCTCTGCCCCCTCTTGTCGCGTAATGTTTTTGTTTCCTGAACATTTTCGTTTTATGTTTAACTCTATTTTCTCTCTTCTTTCCAATCGCTCTCGTTTCACAGGCAAAGAAGAAGAACGTCAAATGTTCCAGCAGATGCAGGCGATGGCTCAAAAACAGGTATTTCAAAACAGAAAACTTTCCAACAAAATATTTTCTACCCAAAAATCAAGAAAAAAAAATCCTAAGAATTAAAGCAAAAAAAAAAACAACTTAAACCTCTTCAAATCCATTTTGACATAATTTTCGGTCTTTCCTTACTTGCATTTACTTCCTTTTGCTTTATAAATATATATATATATACTTATATATCTTAACTGAAACTACAGTTATATTTTTCTTTTAACATAGAACATAGAAAAAACATAGAACGATTTGTTTTGAGAATTTAGAGAGAAAAAAAAATTATTGTAAAGTGCTTCTTGTGCCCATTGGAGTTTTGCTTCTTTTTCCTTCTTATTCTATTTTCTTTTCTTCAAATTCTCAGACACCCTGTACTTTACTGTTTTCTTATTCTTGTTCATCTCTAACATTTTCTCCTTTTTATTATGTTTTGTTATTTTGTTTGTTATAAATTGATACCTCTCTCACTCTTGCTACCATCCCCCCCAACCACCCAATGCTCGGCACAGGGTGAAGGCAAAACCACAAAAATAAAAGAATTCTACAGAAAAATATAAAACACAAAGAACAAAAGAAGGAAAAATAACACAGCAACAAAATTGCCATTTAGCGGTGTGCTTCTTTTTTCATTTCTTGTGTGTGTTTTCCTTTTGTTTTGTTTTTTTTTTGCGTCTGTTTGCGCTTTAATGATGAAATGCTTTCTGCCAAACACACATCTATGTGCGCTGGTCTAGAGTCGCGCTGAAGTAGATAGACTGATTGCTTAGAGATATTTACAATTATTCGTAGATACACAAATGCACCCATATGCTCCCTATGCGACCTATACTATACACAATGGGAGGGAGATACATACATCTAAACAGCCATCCCCAACACCACCATCCATAGACATAGAATAACAAATCATTCAGTCAATTTCACCATACGTACAACCATAAGCCAGCCAACCCCCCTTTCACCATCCAAATCTCGTGTAAACTAGACTAAACTCTTTCAATGTGTATGTGTATTCTCTTTTGACAAGATTGACAACAATGCCATCTATTGGTCATCACATGGACATCGCTTGAACTGAATGATGGATGATTTTTTGTGTGGCTTTAATATAGTCTTGACTGGTTCACTGATATACTCAATAATCCATAACCTACATATGTGTATGTTTTTGTTTGTAATCACACTGCTGACGAATAGTTACCGACACGTTAAAATTTTTAATTTAAAAAAGGAATATATGTATTTATTAATATTTACAATTTCTGAAAATTATATGTGTTGTAAAATTTGATTTGCATAGTTCTCATTTGTTTTATTGATGTTTTCTTTGTCTTTTGTTTTCTTTGAATCGCTTTTCAGTTTTTCTTGTTGTTGTGTTGTTGGTGTATTGTGTCTTTGGGGCAAGTAACGAGCGAAGTTTTTTCGATACGATTATGTTTATGACTGAGAGTTTCAAGAAGTTTTCCGCAATGAATAACGGTGATGCGGGCGATACGAGTAATGGTGCGACAGCATGTCTACTGTAAAAATGTCTTCAATAAGCAATTGAGTACAAAATTACGAAAAAACTTGGGAAGTTTCTCGGCGACTTAAATGGTACTGGTCTGTGCTTATATTCGGGGTTTAATAACGTCTTGAAGTTCGGCTCCGGTGAAACACTGACCCAAACCTCTAAACACTAACAAAACTTGAAAAGAAAAACCACGAGACTTGGCAGCACTGTTTGAATTCAGACTTGGAGTGAATAGTCGGTTGTCTGACATTAGGGCCCTTCAAATGTAAGTCAGAAGCGTATCCAAATGAAAAAAGTAGTTTTCCTCGTCCACTCAGAAATTGAATTTGTGATCTAAAAAGCGCAAATGACGAGTATTCAGAAACGTCAGTCGCTTTTAGGATTTCCTTCCCGCCAAAGATTTTTCCACAACTAGAAGCAGGATATTAACTGAATCATTCGGTATCTGCATCACAGAGAAGAAAGCATTTGTCAGTTGTCGACGAATTCTCGTTTTTAAAAGTACACAAAATATGAAAGTTCTGTAGCCTACAAGAGACCAGTGTCTAACTTCTTTGGAAACAGCTTGTCGAATCTCTGTCATTGTTCTCCTATGAGTTTCGGGGATCACTTGTTTACTGCCGACTCCGAATGACAAAACTTGGAAGGCTTGAGCAGTTATTCGCACTCTCTAGTTCCTGGGAACGACTAGAAACAGGTGAAGATGTTAGAAAGCAAGTTTGGCAAAAGGCCAATGAAGGCTCTGACTTTCTCCAGTACGCCGCAACGACTGCAACACAATAATAAAAATAATAATTAGGTAACCACAGGGGGACCAGGGACTATCTTGTTCACCAACTACTCCTGTTGAGCGCGCAACGGTTCTCTCACGAGTAGACCTACAGTTTTTTTGCCAACTCCGAATGACGAAGTTTGAAAAGCTTTTTAACGCAAAGCTGCACCGAAATATTCGCGTTCAGTAGCCTGGTTGGCACCGTCGCTTTTTCAAGATGCTAAAAATTTCAGATATTCCTGGGTGGGATTTCTGTTTACGTGTTCACCAGTCCATCAGTACGGCTTATATTCCGGGAACCGTCTTGGCTTTTCAAACACCAAATTGGGATAATGTAGAAGGGACCTACAGCTTTTTTGCCGACTCCAAATGGCGCAGTTTGAGGAGCTTTTTCTTAGACAGATTCCAACACAGTGTAAAACCTTAATTTGGATTTAATAATTGTTGACGCGACAGTCCACGGGGGAACCAGGGCCTAGCTTGCTCATCAACTACTCGTGTTGTACGCGCTACTGTTCTCTCACGAGTAGAAGGGACCTACAGTTTTTTGCCAACTCCGAACGGCGAAGTTTGAGAAGCTTTCTTAGACAAGTTTTACTCATTGAGTGTTTTCAGCAGCTCGAAAGAGGTGGTGCCGTGAAAAATTCTAGGTGCTTAGCCGAAAATCGAACCAAGACCCTTCGGTGTGTGAGCGTCGCACTCTAAACACTACGCTACGGCAGTCACTTATTTGCTTGGATTTGCTCCAGTCAATTCTATGATTGAGGGAGTTATTTTTAGTGGATCTTTAAAGCAACCCAGTCATTGATGTGCTTGAAAAAATATGTACTAGTCATCAAGAAGAAGTATCAATTGGCAGAGCTTGTTTTGCAAATAGATTCGCAAGTTTAGCCTAAATGAGTGTCACAGAAATCGACTGAAATTGCATTCACTGTGGCGTATACTCAACAACAAGGATTAAAAATCCTTGCCCTGCTGGGTCTGGATTTTTTTGGATTAATGTTTGGGATCTGTGAAAACTTGAATATTCGAAACGAGCGATTTCAACTGCCATTATGCAGAGGAAACTTATTCTTTTCTTCGTCGGCTTTTTTGATCAGTGTTGATTTTCAATGAAACCAGCGTATTTCATTGTTATTACCCCATTTTTTGGCAGGGAGTGCTGCCTTCATCAAGTGTCGTTTAGTTTTTTTTAACAACCACCAGCCCTGAATTCAGTTGCTTGTAACCTTAATTTTGTAAATCGGACCCCTTCAAATTTTTCAGAAGAATCTATTCCTCAATCGAATATCTTGTAATGTTCTTTGCACGGAAAGAAAACCTTCCGATATTTCTAAGCTCTCTATACCCTTTTTAAAGTCGCCATCCGCTTCATGCGGGAAAAATGCAATCAGAACATAATAATTTCAATGGGGACATGTTCTTGTCGATGCCCTTCACCAGCGACTGAAATTGATGAGGGCAACGTAAAATTATGCTTTTGGACCTCCAGGGATTACATCATTTTGTGTGGACTAAGCAAACGTCATCCTTAAGCAGAGAAAGCACGAATTTTGTTGGCACATTCAATTTCTTTACCATTAAGACTTTTTAGCTCACAACTCTTGAGCCAGGGATGATGCAGCTTTTCATTCCGTGTTAAAATGAATTGAGGTCTTGATAAAAAGCATTCGGCTGACGGAGACCTTTACATTCATCGAAAATTTCTGCCCGTCATATTATTTCGTTTTGTTTGGGGACAACTTTCGAAAGGAGTCGCAGAATTCAGTACTAGGACCAAAGTTTCCTTTACCAAGTTTCTTAATATATAACAGATCACTCAATAAATCCCGCGACATACAGGGACGTCACTTACAAAAATTATAAATTCAATATTAATTTCTTGTTAGTGGCGCCCTCTATATGTTCCGGGACTGATTGAGAGTTCTGCTATATATGATACCCTTTAGAAACTACAATACAGTCGATGTCCTTCATGCCTATCGAAATCTGAAAGGCATTGGGCAACAACTTTCCAGTCCCTTTACACTTTCCATGCGTTCTGAAGCCGCTTCGTATAACAGTTATCACTCACTCTATCAGATCTAATGAGGATTACCTTAAAGACGTCGTAGCTCTTGGTGGTTCTCTATGGTGGTTTAAAAAAATGACAAAATAATCAAAATAATCCACTCATTGCCATCCTACAGGGAACTCTAAAGCATTGAAGCGGGTGACAGTCGTATGATAGTCACCATCAGACAGTCGAATGAAATTAAATAAAGAATGGCGAAACTACAAGTTTTTCACTCCCATTGTGAAGTGGATAGAGTGCAGTACTCAACACACGTCCACGGTTCGATTCCCGAACCGAACACGTCACATTTTCACGGCGCCACTTTGCATTTCCAAGGTGCCTTCAACAGTAGCGCACACAAGAGAGCAATTGAGGAAGGAGTGAAGGACGCGAAGCACTGGTCCTCTTGTGGATTGTCGCGCCAACTACAATTTATACACGCACAACTAAAATCCTTTTTTGGTGGCCGCCATGGCGTAGTGAATAGAGTGCGACGCTCGCACGCTGAAGGTGCAGGTTCGATTCCCGGCTGAACACCTCATATTTTTCACGGCACCACCTCTTTCCAGCTGTTGACAACACTCAAAAAGTAATGACTGTCTAAGAAAAAGATTCTCAAAACTTCGTTGTTCGGAATCTGAAAAAAAAATTGTATGTACCTTCTACTCGTGACAGAACAGTAGCGCACATACTACGAAGTGTTGATCAACAAGCTAGGCAGGCCCTGGTCCTCCTGTAGACTGCCGCACCAACAATTATTATCATTATCCGACGCTGGGAGTTCTAGGAATAAAACCTAGATTGAACATTCGTTTTGCAATTTTTGACCTTTTTATGAGATGCTTATGGTACTCTGAAATTATTACGAGGGCTGACTTTTATATTTCGGGATAAGTGAACAAAAACAAATATTAATCGTCGAAAATAGCTTAATTGTTTTTCAAAATATTCCCCATTGAGATCTATGCACTTTTGCATGCGTTTGAACCGATTGTCGAAGCACTTTTGCCACTCTGATTGAGGTATCTCCAAAACATGCATTCTGAAAGCATCAACCACTTCTTCAGGTGTCAAAAAACGTTGACCTCTCATTTTATTTCTTACGTACGGGTATAAAAATAAATCATTCGGTGCCAAGTCAGGACTATACGGCGGATGGCTCATCAAATCGATGTTTTGAGTGCTCAAAAATGCAGTTGTTTGAGCCGATGTGTGAGAGCTCGCATTGTCGTGGTGAAGAGTGGTCCGTCCTCGGCGGTTGGTTTTCCTGATTTCTTGGAAGACAACTGGCACACAAATGGTTGTGTACCACTCAAAATTAACGGTTCTGCCTTGTTCTAGTGATACGGTTGCGACATGTCCAGTTTTTCCGAAAAAAAAGACGACCATTTGCTTGGAAGTGCTTTGTGCGCGAGCAACTTTTGTTGGATTTGGCTCAATTTGAAACACCCATACAGTCGACTGCTATTTACTTTCGGGCTCATATGCGTAAGTCAACGATTCATCACCTGCCACGATGTCATAGACGTGTTTTGAAGCGATCGCACATTTGGAACATTTCTTTCGACCAATCGACACGAGCCTTTTTTGAGCGATTGATAAATCGTGTGGGATCCAACGCGAACAAATTTTTTTGACTGTCAAATGTTCATGCAATATTGAATGTATGCTGGTTCCAGTAATGCCTAAGGTTGTCTCAATCTCACGATAGGTCACATGACGATCCTGCAATATCAGTTGGCGCACAGCATCAATGGTTTCTAGAACAACAACCGATTTTGGGCGATCTTCATGAAATTGGTCTTGGAGTGAACTACGAACTCGGTTGAATTCACCATACCATCGATAAACACTGGTCCGTGATGGATCCTCATCGCCAAAAATTGAATTAAGTTCATCGATGCACTGTTGTTGAGTTAATCCACGCCGAAAGTTGACACAGATAATCGCACAAAAATGTTCACTATTTAATTCCATTTCTTGAGCGGTATGAATATTTTGAGTTATTGTAAACAACACAAATAGCTCTCGTATGTCAAGAAGTTCTGAGTACGTATAAGCTCAAAAATGTTAAACTTTATGATAGAGCTGGCAGTTGCCAGATTGCAACACTAGGCTTGCCCAATCCCATAATATATAAAAGGCAACCTTAGTATTATTAACTAAAAAACTTAAGTTTGCAAGTGTTCGCAAACAAACTTTTTTGACTTTGCCAACTTTTTACAAAAGTACTTCCTACAACTCGTGAAAAGAAACGCCTTAAATGAATATTTACTTCTTTCGGAATGCCAAGTTTTTGAGACTTTCCACTTAGGAACCTAAAATCTTGCTGTTTTGGATATTTGGAATTTTGGTCACTTTGAGGTTTAAAATTTTGAAATTCTGTCCATCCTCCCCACGCAGGGCTCATTCACCGCTAAAAGAACCACAGACCCTGGTTATAAGTTACAAAACATGTGTAAATAACATCTTTAAAATGTAATTCCTTTGATCCTTTGATTATTTTGAATCTGGGTAGAAAAACTGACTCAAATCCGCACATCAACATTTTAAGCGACGTTTAAAGTTAATTTTATACACATTGTTATTATTAGACATTCTGAAGGTGAAGTTTTTGGAAGTTATGTCCATACTGAAACAAGAAAATAAAGTCTTCATAAAAAGTTCAAAGATAAATTGCTTTCATATTCCCTTGAATTCCCTTGGTCGCCGTGGCGTAGTGACTAGAGTGCGACGCTCACACGCCGAAGGGTCTAGGTTCGATTCCCAGCTCAACACCAATTTTTCGAATTTCTCACGGCACCACCTCTTTCGAGCTGCTGACAACACTCAAAGAGTAATAACACTCAGTAATAACACTCAAAGAGTAATAACTATCTAAGAAAACTTCTCAAACTTCGCTGTTCGGAGTCGGCAAAAAAACTGTAGGTCCCTTCTACTCGTGAGAGAACAGTAGCGCGTACAACACGAGTATTTGATAAGCAAGCTAGGCCCTGGTCCCCCTTTGGACTGTAGCGGCAACAATTATTATTATTATTCCCTTGAATATCAACTTTCACATACTTGTTCTATGTCCAATTTTCCCCTAGACCAAGTCAAAAGTTCAAATTTGGCTCATATTTCTCATTGAACACTAAGTACCTCCAAGTAATATTCACCGTAAGCAAACGATTGCCCCCCCCCCTGCAATCGTTTTGCTTCAAGCACACCTTGACAGCCAGCCAGATCACATCTCAGACAATTAAATCCGTTCCAATTACGTTGTATTCCACAGAACAGAATTGTACTCACCGTTGACCTCTCCTTATCCGCACACCTAATTGAGCCCAAAGTTCAAGTATGTAAGTCAACATTATTCGTGCTGCCAAATCCTCGCCCAAAAAAAAAATATACACAAGAACACAAGAAAAATACCTCTGCAACCATTCAAGAGATGCCCCACATGCGAAGACATTTTTTTCAAATCGCCCATTGCCTTGTGGCGAATTTTGCCATTGAGGACACGAATTATTACGCCTCACCGTCAAGCCGGCCCGCATGGACATGGCAATGAATTCGCGTGACACCCCCTCAAATCGGCTGACAGGTTAATTTGTCAGCCAGCAGCCGCCCACGCATATGAGGGATGCCTCAAGACCAGATTTAGACCAATTCGCATGAAGTGCCCGAAAATAGGCAACACTTTCTGCAAGCGCCATTCGAGAGCCATCTCCGAAAACATTTCGCCCACACTGTGGACGTCTACGTCAATAGTGAATTTTGTACAACTTTCACGGTATTGTTGCTCACTTACTCCTCATATGCGTTGCTCCCACACTCTCGCCCGCATCTCGTCCCTTTGCTCGCGGGTGGTAGCGAGCACAGCGCCACCCGAGCATACATACTCGTAAGCCCCACAAAAGCTCTCTCAGAAATTCGCTCTTCGAACACCAGGAAAAGTGGCAACTTTCCCTTCAATCGATGACGACAATGGCTCCCTACTGCAGCCCCCTTATGTATCAACATCCTTTCATCCCTCATCGTCGCCACCACCACAACCACATGGGCATTGTCTTCGAATGCAATTTTGTGGCGAAGCTTTGCGGAAAAGCTTCCCAGTGCAACAGAGACCGCCATAAAGTGCATCATTGGAGGGAACTAACCGACATCAGAACCCGAAAGCTCACCCTTTCCGCCTCCCTGCCAACCACACACACACACATACACAAGTCCATCATGAGGGAAAAAGCTTCAATCCTCCGTGATTGTCAAGAAACCAACAGAAACCATCATCAACATCATCACCATCATTCTCAGTGTCCTCGTCCGAACCGTCGTTATGTGCAATTATTAGAGTGAGCCCTCTGTTCTGCCTTTCTTCTGTGAGTGTGTGCTTAGTGTGTCCTCGTCCTCGTCTTTCGCGATTTTCTCGCTCGTATGTATGAGTGTGTACACGTGAGTGTGTGAACATCACAAAAACCCAAAAAACACACACGAAAAACAATTCATTGGAATCAGTGATTTCGGTGAATCCTGCGAATCCTTTTGAATCTGTGAAACTGTGAATCTGTAAGTCCATGAAACCGATGGCAATGAACAAAAGACACAAGCAGACACTCTGACCGACTCTACGAATGCATCGGATCGCATGCTCTCGCTCTCGGCTCTCGTTCTCCACACTATATCACACGGACACGGTGGCATCCTTTTGTGTGATTCAATCTCTCTCCAAGTAAGCTGCATTCATCGTGCGTGCTGCCTTCTGCCACACTCTGAATTTGCTTGCATAATTTAATCAATCAATAAACATTAAAGACGGAGTTTTTCTTTTGTCTGCTATTCACACCGTTCGTTGGTTTGTCGTTCGTTCGTTGCCGTCGTCATAACTGTGTGTTTTATTTTTCCGTTCGTTTGCTCGTTGATTCGCTGGTTCGATGATTCGTTAGTTTGGTGGTTCGTTGGTTTTTTTTATTCGTCATTGTCGTCGTCATCGTTGTCGTCGTCATTGTCGTTGTCGTCGTCGTTGTCGCCGTTGTTTCCGTGGTTTTGTGTCGGGTCGTGGTCGTTCTTATGCTCGTGTCGAGCCGCGCTGCAAAATCGATAGACCAAGTCGGGCAAAGCAAAAAAAAAAATACACACAACCGAAAAACAGAAAAAGGAGAACAAATGGACACAACAACTGAATAACACGCTCGAATTAAAATAAAATACACACACGTCTCCACACACTCCGTCAAGGGGAGGGGGTGGCTAAAAAGGCACGAAAAACGTGGGGGAGACCTCCACAAACGTGCGAAGCTAAAAGAAAACAATCCCCCGCAAAGAGAAAATCCCCCAAAAACAAAAAAAAACGAAGGAAAACACAGAAATTATAGGAGATCCTTTTTTGCTCCCCTCAAGAAAGAGGTTCCCCATTCTCGGTCGTGTAGTTCGTGTCCTCGTGCTTGTATGATACGTCGTCGTCGTGTCGTCGTTTACTCTGTGCTTCGTGTTTAATTTGTTATCATAACCCGTTCGTTTTGTTTTCTTTTGGTGTGTGCACTTTTTTTTGACAAGATTTGCTGAGATTCAGATTTTATTTGCTCCTGGTGGTGCTTACTCGTGCTATTCCGTAGTGATAAAACAGGAAAAACAACACACAGTCAATTTATAGGGAACAGGGAAAATCTTGTTCGATCTGAGAGAAATTTTTCTCGCCTCAACCTCGTCCTTTAAATCGAAAATTTCACTCAAAAGTTAAATAGAAAGGATTAAGCTTTGTTGAATCGTATGGACAATGCATATGTATACTACAAGGTATTTACCAACAGCCAGCCAGCAGCAACACAATCACATACACACATATTCACCTCACTCTATCTATCTCTCTCTCTCTCTCTCTCTCTCTCCCATTCGTTCATCTCTCGTACACATAATCTCATGCATCATCCTGTGTAGATCTTCCCTAGGACCACAATGACACACAAAAAAATGTTCAAAATCAAACCAAAAAAGTGGAAAAAATGGGAGAAAAATGGAGAAACCCAATGAAAAAACGAAAAAAAAAATCGAAATATGTAAAAAAAAAAGAAACGCGAGAAGAAAAAATCCCCTGAAACCCGAATAAACGTCTAAAGAATAGGAAATATTTGGTCGACCGGTGTTGATGCGGGGGCGCTGCTTCTGTGCACAAGGGAAGGGAGATCTATCATTGCAGAAGGGAAAAAGAAACTTGCAGTCCACCATCATCATCATCATCATCATCGTCATCGTTATCATCATTCCCATCATTGCCGTCGTTGTCGGCGACGACCTGCCACACTGTATGTGGGCCAACAAGGGTTACACAAACCCACCAACCCACCAACCTACCAACCCTGCAATCCATTCAATCAGCCAGGCAGTCGGGCAGCCAGAAGCAGCAGCAAATCTTCCACCATTTTGGGGTGGTGGACCCACTCTGTGTTCCTCGTCGCTTTTTTTTTTTCTTTACACCGATTCGGTTGTTCGTCCTTTCGTCGTTCTCGTTGTTCCTTCTCTTCTGATGCAACCTTGTAATGACAGTGTTTGTCTGTGTGTGGAGAGATTTTACAAAAATTTCACAAAAACAAAAAAAACAAAAAAAAATTCATGTGTCATTTTTTCGTTTTTATTTTTATTTATCTTCTTTTTTTTTAATTAAAGCTTGTAAGGCGTAAGGATGTCGTTTGTTTCGTTTTTTTCTGATTTATCACAGTTTTTGGCTTATTTTTTGTGTACAAAAAAAAATTACAAATTGAATTGATATCCTAGCCCATTGTGAGAGAATGGAAAATTGTTTGTAGCACAACAATAATTTTTTTTTTTGTGTATCCTTGTGTTTGTTGGTGAAATTGATTTTGTTTGTTTGTTAGTGTCCCTGCCCCCACCTTGTAACCGAATGTAAGGCGAAAGAATTATTTAAAAGAGCTAAAAGAAACCAACACCAAAAAATTTGTATGACACAGTATTAGATTATTTCTTTGTATCAAAAAGAACAAAAAAAAAAACAAAAAAATTCGCAGTTTATGTAACAAATCTTTGGACAAGAGAAAAGGTCAAGAGGGAGATAAATTTCAGCATCAATTGTGAGTCCTTGAACTTTTTTATCGGCTTGTTTGCTCAGCATATTTTTTTTGCGTGCGCGCGTGTGTGTCTGTGTATCCTTGTTCACACACGCGTCTAGATGTCTGGATGACATGTTGCCTCCAACTCTCCGTTGGGGATGTTTTAGAGCCATTTAGTGTGAATTTGATTGTGACAAGTGTGAAGCGAAGTTGAGTTCATTAGTGAAAACTTCACTGTGTTCTTGACTCTTTGACAAGAATCGATTTCTGTCCTCCATGTCTCACTGTCGTTGTCGTTGTTTTTCTCGTTGCCTTGTCTTCCTATTCTTCAGTCTGTCGGACTTGGGAGTATTATTGAAGGGATTATGTGTGCGATGGTGAGGCAGAAACAATATTTAGATGCTTCCGTTGTCTGTTGTGTTTTTTAATCTCTCTTGTTGATGAGTATCTATTTCGCATATTATTAGCAGATTAGAGGTATTGATTTTGATTTTTTCGTTGTTTTTGCTCTTTACCCGGAAAGAAGGGGATTATATTTCAGATTTGATTTCAGTGTGCTTTTTATGAAGTTTTCTTCTTGTGACTTCAGTTTCTTGTTTTTTCTGATGCAGATTTCTCCATTGCATCAATATCAGAAATTCCATCGTCGTAGAGATGCTAATACGTTGGCATTTTCTGCATTAATTAAGTTAGTGAAACTTAAGATTCTGAAGAGGTTTGTCTGTTCGCCGGTTTGTCATGCATTTGGAATGAGTTTCAGGTTTCTTGTAGGGCGCCAATAGACTCTTTGCTCAGTCGTCACGAACGAGGCAATCCTTTCGATGTTGGAGTTTCAAAGTGTTTGCAAACTCAAAGAAGCCACTTAAGCACTTGCACAGAATTTCCTAGCTCCTGCCTAACGACATGACAGCTTGTTGTGATTATTTGTTTCATTTTTTAAGGTGTTCAGAAGAGGAACAAGTACAAACTGAGCTAGCAGCGTCATTTGAAAAGAATGGGAAACTGGGATATAATACTTCTTCTTCTTCTTCTTGTGGCGCTACAGTCCGGGGTGGACCTGGGCCTCAACCAACATGCCTCTCCAGCCAGCACGATCTTTCGCTAACTGTCTCCAGTTGCGCACTCCAAGTTGGTTGGTTGGATATAATACTGAATGACTGAAATTGTGTTGATTGGTTCAAGTTATTGTTAAATCGACAAAATGCATGGAGATATAAACATTCTAACTTTCCCCGTCACCTTCTTCCCTTTTCACTACTTTCAGGCTTTCACTCGCTGGCTTTCACTCGCTTGCACTTAGTAATAATCATGACTCTCCGCAAATTTTTTTTTTTGAAATCTTCGATTCGTCTTGTTTTGGTCTGTTTCACTTTGTACTTCGCTTCACTATGATCTCCTCACTTGTTTCCCTTTTCAAACACGGCTTTCAATCGCTCTGCAGTTAATCAAAATCAAGACTTCCTGCAATGTTATTAATATCTTCGTTTCGTCCTGTTTTGGTCTGCTTCGCTTAATCATTGACTTCGACTTAGGGGGATGGTGGAGAATTCGCTTGCTATCCTTTTCGGACACTGTTTCCAATCGCTCTACACTTTATAAACATATAATCTTGGGCGTTAATAAAGTTCTCGGCTCCTCGAGATTCCGTTTCTTTCACTTTATCCTGAGGTTCAGTAAACTCTCGTTTTTGAGTGCAAGCTCTTCAATCAGTTTGACTGGTTATCCACGTTTCTACGCCATAAAGCAGAGCTGTAAATTTTAACAGAATCGATCTTTCCCATGGCGATGGGGTTCTACACTCAACCGCTTTCCTCTCTAAGCCGCTTGCCTGCATACGCCAGCAACTGAAAGGATTTTGGTAAATCATGTGTAAGGTTGACATGTAAGTTTTTTTAGAAAAAAATAGTTGTCAAAACTTGACGTGCCACGCTGTCATAAGTGACGATTGTTAATTTGCACATGTTAAAACTCTCCGATTTTTGCACACGTTACTCAATTAGTCCCGGACTAACTTATAGAGGGCGCCACTAACAAAAAATCCGTATTATTTTAAAAAAGGACAAACATTCAAATGATACCTGTCAAATTTTCACGACATCTAATTATCAGGCTATACGTTACAGGGTTTCAAGTGACGCTACTCTTGCGATTTTCAAAACAATGAAAAGAACTGAATTTCGTGTTTTCATTAAACATTGCTTTTTGTTGGGACAAAATACCGTGCAAGCTTAGCAGTGGCTTTTAAAAACCGTCACTGGGACTTCCAATGTAAGAGGTTGCCTCCGCGGCTGCAATACGCACCCGCCGAAGTTTCAGGTTTGATTCTCGGACTGAACACCTTCCACTTTTCACAGCATCTCCTCTCTCTTCAACACATGAGAGGACAGTAGAGCGAACAACGCGAGTAATTGATAAGCAAGCTAGGCCCTGGCTTATTTGTGAGCTGTCGAGCCATGCAATTAATGAATACATCACTCGGTAAGTTGCAATTCTATCATAAAGAGGGCGCCACTTACAAAAAATCCATGTCCACATTATTTACCAAAATTTTAACATTCAAATGATAACTGTCAAATTTGATACCTGTCAAATCATGACAGGAATCATTTGAATGTTAGTATTTCCTAAAGTGATATGGATTTTTTCTAAGTGGCGCCCCCTAGATATCAGTCCCGGGACTTATTGAGTGATGTGTTATATATATGCATAGCGCTTAGAGAACGTAACTCATTTCGATCTAAAAAGTTTTATCTTCATTCCGAAAACTACAAGAATGCGTCAAATTCATATATCACTCCGAAAAGATTACAATGAGGGGGTCAACTAATTTGGCCTCACTGAATCAAGTCAATGCCTGCTCCCGTTAAAAGTCCCATTCATCGGGTGGTCACATGTCATGCAATTTGTCAACCTTTATTGACCACACCACGAGAACGAACAGATGAAAGGAATCGAGTTATTTACTGAAGCAAACCAAACTTACTCCGGTTTCAATTTCAGTGGGTCAAACGACTGCCGATAAAATACCACTCGGCTGTCATCTGTTCACACCCCATTCCATCGACAGTGCCATTAGTGTATCAATGATTGATAGGAAGGAGGAAAGCAGTCATTTCTCCATGGGAGGAGAGTAACTTTTGGCAAGCCGAACGCCTTGTCAGGAGCGCCCTCAAAAGAAACCGATAAACCAAAAATGGAACAGAAACTTATTGGCACGTCATTCGTCCGTGAAGATTGGAGGCAGCGAAGCACCGCAACGATGTTCGGTTTATGAATATCCAAGTGCTGGCCAAAGTGGGTTAACTCAGCAGAGTGACGACGGAGTGTATATATTCCCGTCATATTTCAGTTAACCCAGTTCTAGGTGAATTCTAAACTTGGTGGCCCCCGGTTGCATGACAGGGATCAGTTTTGCCGCCCAAGGTGTTGTGCACGTAATGCCTGGTATGACGGCAGTGTCATTCTTGACTTCCGTCCCTGATTGAGGCCCTTCCCCACCCCTTTGGATGCTCCGAGGAAATGCACTTTTCACGGTGTCATCGTCGGTGGTGGCGTGAGTTATTATCCAACTGACAGGCAATTCCCAAAAGTCATTGCAATACATTCGGGTGGGGAGAAGGAAGCGTGTGTATCTGCTTCAGTTTCTGCTTGCTCTGTGAATGTTTAATTGAATTCAGTGATTGCGTCAGAGATGTGTACACATTCGGCACATTAACTATGGTACTGCCACCGCTGCCACCTCGTCTTACCGCCAGGGAGTCATTTTTAGATGCCGTTTGTGTTGTCAAGTCAAATGTGTAAGGGATACAAGTAGGCAGCCGAAGTGGGCGGAGGGGAGTGGGGATCTGTTCATCTTTGGCCACTGAGCCATATGCACGATGGGATTCCATGACATTTTCTGGTGGGATTATCAATGTTCTGTGCGCCTTATGGCGATAAGAGTTTTCGGTGGAGGAGTCGGCCGTCTTTCTTTCGAGTTTCTTATGTGCGGGTGTGCGGTTGGTGTGTGCGCAATAAACCGAATCCCAATTGACTTTGCGAAACAAACACAACGAGCCTTGCTAATCTAATCCTTTTCCCTGCCTCTCGCCGTCTCTTAGTCTGCCCCGTTTGCGCCTTTTTTTTTCCATTTTCTTGCCAATTTCGGGCACTGAATTGTGGTCGGGGGAGCGGCGCATGGGGATGTGTTTAATGGATATTGAAAGGCTTCTTGGGGATATTTACATTTCAGAATTTGCAAAATTGATTTACTTTAAGGATTAATTCGATGTCATGGATTGATGCATGCAATGAGGCATAATCTTTTTTTCAATGTAGGGGTGCTCTGCGGTCTGGGTAAAGTTGTCACTGATCCAGAGCATTGGCACGTTCCTGAAAGTCTGTTAAGGCTATCAAATATTTGATGAAAACCGAAACAAAGTGACGAATTCTTGATGATATGAAGGTCAAATAGTTAAATGCTCGCTTGTGTAGCGTATTTGTGCTTCAAACTTGCAGGTTTCCTGTTTTGAAGGTTATCTTATCACAGAGAATCACTTGCAACTTGACTGTCTCACAGAAATACTTGTGTGTGTGATACAAGTGATTTCGGGGAAGTTATAAACGCTCTTTTCGATGATTTATTTTTCAAACTTGAGGAAGCAGTTTTCACTCAATGAAATCGATTAAAATTTCGTCTAAGACTTTAGTTGGTCACCGTGGCGTAGTGAAGGGAGTGCGACGCTCACACGCTGAAGGGTGTAGGTTCGACTCCCAGCTCAACACCAATTTTTTGAATTTTTCACGGCACCACCTTCTTTGAGCTGCTGACAACACTCAAAGAGTAATAACTGTCTAAAGAAAGCTTCTCAAATTTCGCCGTTCGGAGTCGACAAAAAACTGTAGGTCCCTTCTACTTGTGAGAGAACAGTAGCGCGCACAACACGAGTAGCTGATGAGCAAGCTAGGCCCTGGTCCCCATTTGGACTGTAGCGCCAAGAATTATTATTACCCTAGATCTGGAAGAAGAAAATTGAAATTTTAAAACGTGGTCATTAATTTCTCAATTTTCCAGTTCGTCCAGCTGGGCAAGTTTACAAAATATAACAAAAGTCACAAGGAGTCAAACTATTCGGGGCACGGAAGGGGATTCAAATTCTGCTCAGCAATCATAGGGCAGATGGCATCATCGTGTCTGACATTTTGCAACGCTTTCTGCCTCAAATATTCGCGCACTTTCAAACCGCGGTTTGTCGTCATTAGATCGCGGGCTTTTATTATGTTTTAGTCCATTTCATTGCCGATGTGCGAATACGTTAAAACCTATTAATCCCAATTGTGACAGTTGGCACCTAAGAGCTGCGCGATTTCTCTTTCAAGGCGGACAGGGGCATTGTGCCCCTTTCAACCGTCATTTCCATAGCCGCGTTCTGTTTTTTTTGGAGGTGTAGAACTTTGAAATGGAATAAAGCAGAGATAAGTTTTTCAATTCACTTTCGAGGCACGTCGTTGTCTCTGAATTGTGCATTCTTTATATGGAAAGGTAATTACCGTCACGCACAATCCACAGACTGGTCGGTCAGACCCATTATTTAACCCTCGGGCCGAAGGCCGCATATGGCAGTGTGCAAAGGGACGAGCTGTACAGTTTCATGTCTAGCTTTAGCATTCCTACCAAACTCGTCAGATTGTGTAGGATGACGATGGAGAACTCTCGCTATTCCGTCAATGTAGGAAACAAACTCACAGAGTCCTTCAGTGCCAAAAAAGGTTTTAAAAAAGGCGAGGCAGTGTTAGGCGACTTCCTTGGCATCATTCTTGAGACGTTCGTGCGTTACTCAAACGCCAGCACCAGAGGAACGATCTTCCAAAGATTAGCACAGCTGCAACTTTAGGCGGGTGACATTGACGCGATTGAACAAATACAAATGCAGCCGTCAATGAGACGCTTGCTCTCATTGAAACGAAAGCGGCTTAAATTGGTCTGCTTGCGAATGAGGGCAAAACAAAGTACACACTGTCATCAAGAAGGGACACATGACATTGTCTCGGATAGAGCATCGCATTAAACAGCAGAAAATTAGTAACTTCGTGTACTTTCACTTCCCGGTAAAAAGGGACATAAACATCAATACCGAATGCAAACAAAGAATCGCTCTAGCCAATCGCTGTCACAATTGATTAGTGGGACTTTCCCCGTCCAGGTCCACTCCGAACTGTGGCGCCACATGGAGAAGAAAATGTTTATCAAATTGACAAGATACGATACGAGTATAATTGCTGGTACTGTGGCTTCTACGAGGGTTGTCTTTTATTTTTCGGGATTAGAGAACAAAGATTAATCATCGAAAATAGCTTTATTGTGTTTTCAAAACATTCCCCATTAAGATCTATACACTTTTGCATGCGTTTGAACCAAATGTCGAAGCACTTTTGCCCCTCTGATTGAGGTATCTCCAAAACATGCATTCTGAATGCATCAACCGCTTCTTCAGGTCTCGAAAAAGTTGACCTCACATTTTATTTCTTACGTACGGGAATAGAAAGAAGTCATTCGGTGCCAAGTCAGAACTATACGGCGGATGACTCATCAAATCGATGTTTTGAGTGCTCAAAAATGCAGTTGTTTGAGCCGATATGTGAGAGCTCGCATTGTCGTGGTGAGGAGTGATACGTCTTCGACGGTTGGTTTTCCATCTAACCGTGAACGTGTGGTGGTTGTGTACCACTCAGAATTGACTATTCTGCGTTGTTCTAGTGGTACGGTTGCGACATGTCCAGTTTTTTTGAAAGAACAGGCGACCATTTGCCTGGAAGTGCTTGGTGCGCGAACAATTTTTGTTGGATTTGGCTCAATTTGAAACACCCATACAGTTGACTGTTGTTTACTTTCGGGCTAATACGCGTAAATCCACAATTCATCACCTGTCACGCTGTCATAGACATGTTTCGAAGCGCCGCGATCTTATTTTTGGAGCATTTCTTGCGACCAATAGACACAAGCCTTTTTTGAGCGATTGACGAATTGTTATGCAGGGAAAACTGTCTTTCCTTCGTCGGCTTTTTTGGTCACTGTTGACTTTCAATGAAACCAGGTTATTTCATTGTTATTATCCCAACGTTTGACAAAATGTGTGGGATCCAACGCGAACAAATTTTTTTGACTGTCAAATGTTTAAGGTTGTCTCAATCTCACGATAGGTCACATGACGATCTTGCAATATCAGTTGGCGCACAACATCAATGGTTTTCGGAACATCAACTGATTTTGGACGACCTACATAGCTTAATCTAGAGCTCGGATTTTCGATGACGTTTTTTTTTTTTTTTGTCAATGTTTCTGTTCGCAAATCGGAAACGACGCAGCAAATTTTGCCTTTCAAGTGCTGCGCCCTCTCGATTTTGTCCGTGTAGACATGCGCATTGACATATTTTCATAGAAAATAGTTCAGCGGCACACAGTGGTGCCCTCATATGGGGAAAGCAGAAAAGATCTGTATATTTTGAACCCTTTGAACGATCTTGAAGTAATTCGGAATGTTATATAAGTGCAGCAAGATCCTTCTGTTGTAAAAAAATCGATGTAATAAAGGAGATGGGAGATAACATAAAGGATAAGGGAGTAATTTTAAGTTAAAAATTGAAAAAAACGCACGTTTTTGATAAATTGCATAAAAAATATTTACGGCTGTAATCACGTAATATTTCGAGCGACTATAGTCTCGACGATCTATCAAAACGATATGGCGGATAATTTGCATCACATTACCCAGCCAGTATCATCTCGTCTACGGTCTACTTTATACACAGTTTGAGTGCTACTGAACGCAACATACTTCTTGTAATAACTGTACACACACAGCAAACCAATGAATAACGACTGCCTGATAGTTTTCATTGTTTTGCTGTGAGTGTACACATTACGAATGAACGAAGGACTGTGCGAGTGGTGCTCATAAAATATATGAAATTTGATTTCCGTAAGCTGAGGATTATATCCAAAACATTTTGTAATTGCTGATTACATTTTATTTCTTCCTCTTTTCTTCAAATTTTCACCACTTGCATGCCAGGCCAATGCAAAACGATAGTGAAATAATAATAACAGTTATTGGCGCGACAGTCCACTGGGGGACCTGGGCCTAGCTTGCTCATCAACTACTTGTGTTGTGCACGCTACTGTTCTCTCACGAGTAGAAGGGATCTACAGTTTTTTTTTTTTGCCGACTCTGAACGGAAAAATTTGAGAAACTTTCTTAGACTGTTATTACTCTTCGAGTGTTGTCAGCAGCCCGAGAGAGGTGGTGCCGTGAAAAATTCGAGGTGTTCAGCCGAGAATCGAACCTAGACCCTTCGGCGTGTGAGCGTCGCACTCTACCCACTACGCCACAGCGGCCCCACTTAGTGAAATAGCTATCGTCAAAAACCGATCAAAGCGATTGGCAGTTTTGAGAGTACAGAAAGAAACCACAAAGATATCGTTTTGTCGATATCGCTTTTTTTTTTTTGCTGACGCGATGCAAAACTTTCGTTTCAAAGATATCGTCGCAGGATTGTCGTCATCCGTGATTAGACCCCAGTATACATTTGGGCTCAAAACAATACTGGAATTCATACCTTTAAGTTAAAGTTATTTATAAGAACGCCTAACCTCTTTTAAATGAAACACCGGATTTCATACGTTATAAATTTCGATGTATTTCATCCTCAGCCACAATCGGAATGAATGCACAAAACATATTGTTCCCTAATCTAAGCTCGGTTGACCTTGGTTCCCACGTTCAAGTCCACGCATGCATTAGTGTTCCCACGGGCAAGTCCAAGTGTGCGTTGTTAAAGTGCAACCTCAGCGTCTGGTGCAAGACAATTGTCGACAAATGTGCGAGGTTGCGGCGTGCGTGTGTTAATTCTTTACAGAAAAATTACATTCAATACTATTTATGGTAGTATTTGTAGTAGTGTGTTAGACTTTTGTCGTAAACAAATTGTAAATCTGAATTTAGTGTAATAAGGTTCGCGCTTCGCTTATTCGTGGTTCATGCCCTTGATATTTGCGCAATACAAGCATTGGAAGGGAAATCGTAAGAAAATTTTAAGAAATCGGGGGGATCGCTCCGCTTAAACGACTTATTCTCCCAAAGTACAAAAAACTGAATTTTTATTTTTGCATCATCGAAAGAGAATATTTCAGACTTTCAGAAAAATCTGTTTTCCTGCTGAAGCGTCTTTGAGAACTTTTGTTATGCTCAACTAAACATGGAAGTAATTCCGCAAAAGGTTAAATAATTAATAATTGGGTGGCGCTACAGTCCACAGGGGGACCATGATAAGCCTGGCTTGCTCATCAACTACTAATGTTGTGCACGATACTGTTCTTTCACGAGTAGAAGGGACCTGCAAATTTTTGCTGACTCCGAACGGCGAAATTCGAGAAGCTTTCTTAGACGGTTATTACTCTTTGAGTGTTGTCAGCAGCCCGAGAGAGGTGGTGCTGTGAAAATTTCGAGGTATTCAGCCGGGAATCGAACCCACCTCTGCGCCGTGTGAGTGTCGCTCTCTACCCATTACGCCACGGCGGCCAAAAATGTTACCTTTACCAAAAGTTTGGTCTCGAAAACTGGTGCTCAAAATGAAAGAACTGTTGACGCAGTTTGAAGGTTGAATGTACGCTATAACATCATGTTCCAAAGTGAATATTTAAAAAAATATGTAATATTGATTTTTTTTGAAAAAAAAGTTAAATGTTTGAAATTTCAAAGTCCCTACTTTGAATTAGTCGTACATCAAAACGGCCCATAAGCAGTCAACAAAAGCTTTGGGTTTCTAGGTTCTCAAATACGTAGAATCGAAAAAGCAATACCACTTAGCCACATTTTACGTATTTTTTTCCGCTGGGGCACCACTATGCGGCGTAGATTCGCACCACCTCTAAAGCCAGTTCAAGGGAATGTAACGTAAAACTCTGCGGTTACCAAACGTTTCCTTCAATAAATCCATTGTGGCTGTGCGATATGTTGTTCGTCTTGTTGAAACCAAAGCTTCTGTACATCGTGGTTGTTCAATTGATGAAAGAAAAAGTCATCTATCGTGGCTATATGGTAACGTTCTGGGGAGCATCGTTTCCAAAGAAGCACGGACTAATTATTCCACCAACCTATAAATTACACCAAATACAGACAATTTTGTTTATTTACAGTAACATTCAAGCAGCATAAACAAAATGCGCATTTGAGAATTTTTGCACAATTCGGAGGCGTTGTTCAAGGGTCCATCTGCTCATGTTAAACTTCTACTTCTTCTTCGGATGGCGCTACAGTCCGGGGTGGATCTGGGCCTCAACCAACATGCCTCTCCAGCTAGCACGATCTCTTGCCAGCTGCCTGCAATTGCACACTCTAAGTTGGTTGAGGGTGGCCGCCGTGCCGTAGAGGGTAGAGTGCGACGCTCACACGCCGAAGGGCCTGGGCTCGATTACCGGCTGAACACCTTGAATTTTTCACGGCACCACCTCTTTCGAGCTGCTGACAACACTCAAAAGGAAATAACTGTCTAAGAAAGCTTCTCAAATTTCGCCGTTCGGAGTCGGCAAAAAACTGTAGGTCCCTTCTACTCGTGAGAGAACAGTAGCGCGCACAACACGAGTAGTTGATGAGCAAGCTAGTCCCTGGTCCCCCAGTGGACTGTCGCGCCAACAATTATTATTATTATTAAGTTGGTTGAGGTCCTTTTCCACTTTTATGCGCCATCTCAGTCTAGGATGTCCTCTGTTGCGTTGTCCCTGTGGTTCGGATTCGAAGACTCTTCGGGCCGCGGCAGTCCTGTCCATATGCTCTACGTGGCCTAGCCAACTTAAGCGTTGTATCCGTAGACGCTTGACTAGGCTCATGCCGCCGTACAGCCCATACAGTTCGTGGTTGAATCTTCTCCTCCAGATGCCACCAACGCAAACAAGACCAAAATCGCACGCAGAACTTTTTTCTCAAAGAGACCAAGGGCTTCCTCATCGGCTTTCAGTAGCGTCCAGGTTTCTGCGCCGTAAAGCAGGACTGGGATGATCAAGGTGTTGTACAAAGTCACTTTGGTCGTTCGGGAGAGGGCTTAATTCCTCAATTGCCTCTTAAGCCCAAAGAAACAGCGAATGGCAAGAGTTCTGATGTTGTTGTTGTCCCTATTCACCGCGGAGCCGAGATAGACGAAGTCCTTCACTACCTCGAAGTGTCTGCTGCCCATAGTGACGCTCTGTCCGAGACGTCGATGTTCTGCGTCCTTCTTCGATGACAGCATATACCATACTTCGTTTTGCCCTCGTTTAGTCCACTTTAGCCGCTTCCGCTTCGATGCTAGCAAACGCCTCATTGACGGCTCGCTGACTTCGGCCGATCACGTCAATGTCATCCGCATAAGCTAGCACTGGAACGGGCTTGTGGAAGATCGTGCCTTTGATGTTGACGTGTGAGTTCCTTACGATACCCTCAAGAATGATGTTAAAGAAGTCACATGACAGTGCGTCGCCTTGTCTAAATCCTTTTTTGACATCAAGGTCTCGGTGAGTTTGCTACCGACCTTTACGGAGCAGCGAGAGTTCTCCATCGTAATCTGACGAGTTTGGTAGGGATGCCAAAACTAGACATGGCACTGTATAGCTCGTCTCTATGCACGCTGTCATACGCGGCCTTAAAATCGACGAATAGATGGTGGGTGTCGATTTGTACTTCTTGGGACTTCTCCAGGATCTGCCGCAGTGTGAAGATCTGGTCGATTGTGGACTTCCCTGGCCTAAAACCAAATTGACGAGGACCTATCTGGTTGTTGACGAACGGGCGCTCACACAATACGGCAGAGAACATTTCATGTTAAACTGCCAACCCTACAAAAAAACAGAAACACAACACTTGACAGCTGGAAGCCAGTTTAACAAGTGTTGCCAAAACAAGCACCCCTTTTGTCTATTTCATATTGACATCTTATTTTAGTGTCCATCGATATTGAGCGCGTCTAGGCTTATTTTCTTTATGAAGGAATCTGCTATCAGATCGGCTGTTGATTTTTTCTCTTCGTCCATATTTTTCTTTTTCTTCTTGTGGCTCTACAGTCCAGGGTGGACCTGGCCTCAACCATACCATATATCCGATCAAAATGAAGTTATTAAGTAGACCGTACACAATTTGCTATAAAACCAAGCTCCCCATGCATTTTTCTCTTGTCCAAATACGAAATAAATGAAAGCTCCCAAAGACAGAGCAATTTTTTTTTATTTATTCTTAAACTTAAAACTTAGAGTACATATATATTACTTGCAATTTTATTTCACCCTTTCCTTAATTCAGTAGAAGTGCATCCAATCATCCCAATGCTAGCGAATTTCTTACAAAAGTCTATATTTTTTTCACTGTGCCCGTCTTTTGAGTTTTCATTCCCCGACGCCCTTTCCCCCATTATCTCTAGTTATCAAACAACAAGAAAAAAACTTCTTTTTGCACTTTTTTTGAATTACACTCTTCAATCAAAAAGTAATATTGTGTAATATTGTGCTTAACTAAGAAAAAAGTAAATAAAAGTATTAAAAATAACTTCTTAATGACATATCAAAGATATAAGAATTTGAGATTTTTTTTTAAATAATTCTTTTGTCATACAATAAATTGCCAAAAGATTGAGATTTTTCACGAAACTTATCGATGGTAATGGCTCCTAATATTGGCTGTTTAAATACATATATATATACATTCTATATATATTTTTTGTTGTGTTGTTAAAGAACAAAATGAAAAAAAAATAAAATTAAAATATACCATTAAAATAATGATGTTTAACAGACGAGACAATTTTGCTCGGACTGTTTTTATTCCAAAATTTTGTTTGAATGGAAACTAACAATTTAAATGAATATTTTATTAAACAAACAAAAAATGATATAAATAAATAACCCTTAAAGTTTGAAATCACAAAAAAAAAACGAAAAAAAACACCAAATTAACTTACTCCACCACAAATGAGTCAATGTAAATTTGTAGCGCTTTTAAGATTTCTTACAAAATTTCAACAACCGACGACGAAAAAATCAAAAACACAATTTTGTTTCAAAATCCGATATTTTGCCAACAAAAAAAAAATTAATTTATTTGCTTTTTGTAAATTTGATTGAGTTTAAATTGAAGGAAAAAGTAAATTAGAAATTGTGAATGAAGCGAAACTAAGCGAATCTGACTTATGCCTTATTACTTTTTGGTTTTGTATGAACGATGGAAACATAAAAACACAAGAAAAAAGGATAACAAACAAAAATTGCTAATTTTCTAAGCCATATTTGTTTCTCTCCATATAATATGCATTTTCATATTCTCGAATGATTTGTGTTGTTTTTGTTTTGAGTTTTTCTTTTCTTTAATTCGTTTTGTTTTGCCGAAACAAAATTTGGAACAACTCACTAGAATACAAAAGACACACTTCGGTCTCTCTTTCTCTCTCTCTCTGTCTCTCCCTCACACACACATACTCACGTACAACTTATGCTCAAAAAACGATGAAAATCGATTTGTTTTCTGTTGCTTCAGAATCACACACAAAATTTGTACATGTGCCCGTACACAGTGAATCAAGCTATATTTTGAGTCCTATGTTTTATTCTTTTGTTTTCCTTTTCTAATCTATTTTATCTAAAAATCTCTCTCTCTCTCTCTCTCTTTCAATATAAATATATCTTTCTATAAATTCTTTTTCCTTCTGCATCTGTCTAAATACCATATGCTTAATTTGTCATTGTTTTCGTTTCTTACCGTTAGATCTTAAACAAAAAGGCAAAAACCATGTATCCGAAATTAAAATGCAAACATTTTTTTTTTCTTAAGTTTTCTATACTCTCTATCTTTCTCCCACAATTTTCATTCTCTTTAAACAAATCCACAACTATGCACAAACAAGGTGATTTAAAAGAAAGCATTTTTTTGGAAAAAAAAACCGAAATCACACATCATTTTGAAGTCACTTTCGAAGGTTTTTTGGAAACTTTTAACACATTTAAGCCATCCCCCTTCAAGCCAGACACCCCTCAAAAAACTAAAATATCGAACATTCAAAAAAATAGTAAATATATAATTTCTATATATAAACACACACAAACAGTCACTCAAGAAGAAAGAAAAAACACTATTTTCATATAATCATCATGTTTGCTGAACGTATGCGAGGATTGAGATCCATTTGTTTGTAAGAGACATCAAGCCATCATTTGATTGTGCATTTTTTTGAAACCAAAGCTAAAGTCAAAAAATTTACCAAAAAACAAAATAATTTAAAAGAAAAAAAAAGCATTTAAGCCAGAAACAAACAGATAACAAAACAGAAAATCAAAAATATGTCGTTATTACCGCTAAATCCAGTTAATCACTTAAGAAGCAAAATTATTGTAATGAAACACAAGGTTTTGAGGGCCACAGACAGGCGCATAACAAAAACAAAAAAATGAAAGCGACTTAAAAAAAACAAAAAACTTTCTCAAATAAATTGTTTGGTTAAAAAAAATATACTATACTAAAGCAAAATGTATTAAATATAAACAAAAAAACAAAAAAAAAACTAAAAAAAAATATGGGGCCAATAGTCCGTAAGTGTTCGGGCAAAATCTACTTTGGTGATGTTTATACTCTATATAGTGCAAGCGATGTTAATTTTTGTTGGTTACCTTAAAAAAAACATATATAAGTAGATAACAAAACAAAAAAAAATTGAAAAAAAAAAACAAAAAAAATTTTCAAAAAAAAAAACGGAGCGCCTTTTGAACCGCAAAGCAACCCAATTTTTGAATCGTAAATTTCAGATGTATAATTTCAACAACCCGACGGGAAGTCCACCACTGCCCGACATACTCGGCCAATACTATTGCCCATCCCCACTAGACATGTATGGGCCATCACCGCCAACTGGACTATCCTATGATCCCATCACTGGAGCATCGATCAGCTGCTTTGTTGGGCCACCATGTGTGGGTGGTGCAACCTCACCGCCAATGACACGTCGCAGGCGCTATAGTATCGGTGGTATACCATCGGCAACGGCCATGAATGAATTCTATAATTACTCGTCGGCGCAAAATCAATCTGCAACGAATATTGCAAATCTGCTGAACGAGGCTAACAAATCGATATCACGCTCATCGCAGATACTCAATTTAAATCCGCAACGATTGAGCAATCAGTATGGCAGAGCCGTGTCTAGTTATCCGCAATTGAATCTTGGCGACACGTCACCGTATCTTAATGATAACCTGATGCAAATGTCAACCAGTTTTTCGTCGCAGCCGAACATGTACTTTCAGCAGTACTCTAGAGAATACGATAAGTCGAATGCGGCAGCGGCGGCGGCAGCAGCAGCGGCGGCATACCAGCAACAGCAACAGTACTCAAGACTTAGGCCAGCAATGTCGCAGACACAGCTGAACTATCCTATTTACAATTTGACTAGTAGTAATTACCAACAACAGCTACCACCACACATCACACCAAGCTCATACCTCTCACAGACAAATCAGCCAACAGCCACACTACAGCCACCAACAGCACCGTCATACCAGCAGCCCGGCTCGCTGCTAGCTCAGCAACGCAATCTAATGCATTCGTTTCACGCCTCAAATCCCGCACTCTCTTCACAATACCACCACCACCATCATCATCAACATCAATATCCGTATCCATTATCATCAATATCACAGTCCTACCACCAGCAAATGCAGCAGCAGCAGCAGCAGCAGAACCCGCTGCACCACACCTACAATCTGGGCTACCCCGGCGGCAGTCAACAGCAGCAGTACGGCGGCACCGCAACCGGTGCCAGCACGCTGCACCAGCAAATCCAGCATCAAATGCTGCCTCAGCACCATCCCTACCACATTCAGCAGCAGCTTCAACATCTCACCGGCACCAACACCGGCGGCGGCGGCGGCGGCGTCGGCCTGGGCACTACAACCACAGGCGCGGGCGGTGGCATCGTCGGCGGGGGCGGTGGCGGTGGCGGCACCAGCGCCTACGATCACATGCATTCATCGCAACATCATCACCTCCATCACCCACCACCTCAATCATCCACATTATATCATGTACCGCCATACTCGAAACTAGATTTAGATTACAATAAACCACCTGAGAATAAAAGACAAGTAAGTTTTAAATTTGACGTAGATACGCTTTCGATAGATTCTTAAACTAAAAACAAAAATCTGAATCACAAAAGAAACACTAAATTAATTGAAATTCAAACAGAGAATCGTTACGAACACCGTTATATGCACAACCTAGGGTCGGCGTGTGTAGAGATTTTCCGTTTTTCCTTTTTTCCGTTTTCCCCCCATTTCTTGTGTCTTCCCGATGAATAGACGCACGAGTTTGAGGACGAATTCGATGCATTACCTACAGCCCCACTGGCAGGATCTGGTTAAGACGGTTTCTTCCTCTCTCTCTCCCTCTCTTTCTCTGTCTTTCTCTCTCGCAAGTGCTAAAACAGTTTAGTTAACTTTTCTCCAACACCAGTGACTTGTATTTCCATTCGTAGTTGCCAAATTTTAAACCTAGTCTAGATTGTAGGATATAGTCGTTTAACTTCAAAATTAGCCATCCACCCCCCAACCTACCCACACCCACCATGTCCACTGGACTGACAAATATGAACTGTTGAAGTTGCAAACGACCGCAGGCCGTACTGCACACCAATCAAATCATTTGTCTACCGTGTCAAGGCAGGAAGGATCCGTTGATTTCCGGAAATGATGACTTCAGTGCCTACCACCCCACCAACCACCCCCAGCACCAATGTGTGCGGCCGCCTATCGGTTGTGTTTTTGTGTGTGTCAGAGCAGCAGGGCACCAGAGGTGGCATAAGAAATGAATAAAATAGAGTACTTCCCCAAAGCGCACTCATGCTCGATTCCTTTGCTTCTTTGCGCTTCGCTTTGTTTTCTATGCGAAAATGAGACATGGGACTCGGCACACTCGTGACGAGAAGCATTAAATTTTTAAGGACTTCAGATGCCTGGTTAACCGTTAGATACGCAGACAATCAGTCGTGTTAGCCTTAACTCTGTGCATACACCGTTTAATTTTGTTCGTCGTTTGTTACGATGTTTGCAAATATGAACCGCTAGTTGTTAAGGTTGCGCACTGGCAAATCTCAGGGGAATTATTCGGCCAGGGATTCGGTGTATCGTTTCTTCTTTTCATAAATGGAAATGGAGGGCGGAGGAAAAAAGTTTCTATTTCATTTTCTGTTGCACTTCCGTGAATTTCTGCCACAAGGACACCTTCAGGGTACAAGATTAATGGCAGCTGGAACGCGCAGTCAACATGGCAGTTGCATTGTAGGAGTGTATAGTTTTCAAAGTTTGGAATTTTAGTTTGCTGGGATTCTTGGGATCAAATTGGATTTAGTTGGCTTTAAGTTGGTGGCGCCCAACACTAGACTTATAGTTTGTTTTGTTTCTTTCGAAAAAAATTTTAAAAATAAGGCTGTACATATGTGATGGCAATGAAGTTCTTTAAGTATTTTATATATTTACTGATGACTCGCAAAATCATCACCGCCGGTTAGTTAGCAAAATATTGTTGCCACCACTGGCCAGCCTAAACTAACAAGTGACCGATGTAATTTTAATTCAACAAAGAACAAAAAGAAAAAAGGATGCACGCAACGAACTGTTT
Organism: Eristalinus aeneus; assembly: GCA_955652365.1. Lineage (NCBI taxonomy): Eukaryota > Metazoa > Arthropoda > Insecta > Diptera > Syrphidae > Eristalinus > Eristalinus aeneus. Next base: position 25,678,598 of record OY019133.1, on the reverse strand, counting down.
TAACAAAGTTAAAGTTTGCTTCCGCGTTTTGTTTAAATACTTACCAAACCACAAAAATTGAATTTGAAACAAAATTAAGAAGAGGTCTAAAGGAATCAAAAATGTATTTCTTCCTAAAGATGTTGAAATGCTGCTTCCTTGTGCTTCAAAATTGAATCATTGAATTTATTACTTACTTAAGAGGTTCTTAAATTCTTCAGAACCATCTTGTGTTTTCTATCCTTCAAATTTCCAACCCCTCAAACTTATAAAATTTGAAAACAAAGCACATCACTACGCTCCTTGAAGGTGGTTTCAAACTATGTAGCTGTTTGTAGTCGCCGTGGCGTAGTGGGTAGAGTGCGACGCTCACACACCGAAGCTAGGCCTTGTCCCCCTTTGGACTGTAGCGCCAACAATTATTAGTTTGTAGGAATTCATCATTGGTCGGACTGTGTGTAGACGTCTCGCAATGTTTTCTAAACATGTTTAATAATAATTGTTGGCGCTACAGTCCAAAAGGCTTGCAGGCAGTTAAAAACGGTACCAAATAGCGGAAGAAATTATAAATTGACAAATTTTCAAGGCGATCTATCTATCCTGGAGTCTTGTTTCTTCAGTGTGCTCGATTTTATTGAACAATTTTAAATGTGAATGTTCAGTGTAATATTGCTTAAACCTCTCTTTCTCTTTTCTAGTTCCTTAGGAAGCAATAACAGTGTTAAATCTTTTTTTTTCCACCTTGCACTTTGTGCAACTACGCCACAATTGGTAACGAAGGAGAGATCCATTACCCGCGGTATTTAGTTTTTTTATACGGCGGCGAAATATTACACACACTTCGAATATTTTTTTAATTAAATCTGCAAAATTTAATAAAAAAAATAAAATTAAAATATTTATTCTTAAGACAAAACAAAAATTAAATTATACTGTTCAAATGCCATCCGCACAGCCATCAAAATTGTTGGCCGAGAAGAATGTGCTGAAATGTTTGCTTCGTCTAATACACGCTTAAGCCTTTATTCTGGCTGTCAGGTGGTCACAATTTAAAAAACTTCAGACTTGTTTCTCTATCTGATCTTTTTCAAAATCACAAGCTTGGCAGTTCTTGTAAGACTGACATTTGAAGTTTGAAAAGTTCTCAAATCGCTGATTGATTAACTGTGCTTTTGTAAGACGTTCACTAACTGTTCAATCACAGAAGTTGGGGAGGATAAGATTATTTATGTTCTCGGGGTGTTTCAAACAAATTCTGAAAGTAGATTAGAACTTAGAATTCGTTTGTTTTTTTCAAAAGTTAAGTTAATTTTAAAGCAGCTTAGAAATTCAAAAATAACTTTTCTTCTGCTATTCTTTGCCAATTGTCGAAAACTCGTTAATCAGAAGGGAGAGGCTAAGCCGATTTAAATTTTGTACATGTTTCAAACCTTATTTACAAAATTTAAGAAAATAAGACCGCTTTTACAATTTTTTCTTTTGTAAGTACTTCACCCCCTCTGATCTGGCTTCAATATACAAGGCATACATACGCCCAAAACTTGAGTATAACGCTCCTATCTGGTCAGGTGCTTCTAAGACCTCCCTGCACCTGCTGGATAGAATTCAAAAGCGAGCGATAAAACTTATAGGTGACAGTAATATTGCGAAGTCGATTGACTCGTTAGAACACCGACGTGATGTCGCGTCGTTGTCACTTTTTTACCGCTATTTCAACAAGAAATGCTCAGACGAATTAGCCAGTTGCATTCCTCCCCTTCAAGAATTCACCCGCAATACACGCCTCGCTAGGAATGCCCATCAATTCACCCTCAAGCCCTCTTTCGGACGTACAGTCAAATTCAGAGACTCGTTCTTTAGCCGCACTACACGAATCTGGAATGCTCTTCCCAGATCGATTTTTCCTCCTCATTACAATCCACAGGCATTTAAAACCAATGTGCATCGGTACCTTGTCTCCCTCTCTTCCTCTATACCTTCGGCCCGTGCTGTGACTTGATCCGGTCACTTAAGGGTACTCGCAACTCCTTTTGTACGCGTCAATTATAAAAAAAAAAAAAAAACGATTTTCAATGAGCTGAACTCAGTGTTAAACACCTGTTTTTGAATGTCATCCTAATCAAAACCACTTTTTGGTTGGCCAGAACAGGAGAGGGAATATATAAATTCACCTATCTACCTTCGAGCATGGTTCTTGATCAATTATAGTTGAAAACAAAAAAAGTCATCAAGTTTCTTATATAAATAACTCGTGTTGTTGAGTGTCAGTGCTCCCTCACGAGTAGAAGTGACCTACAATCTCTGTACTCGAAATTCCACATTTGACAAGCTTATTCAGGAGCAAAAAATCTTGTGGTGCCATAAAGTACAAGGTCTTCCGGCCTGGAAATGAACTCAGTACCTACGGCTGATGGGTGTTCAGTTCAAATTAGAGTCCTTTCTTCGCGCATACTTTGGAGCCGTTTCTTCAAACTAAGTGACTGCTTTAGCGAACAAAATTTCACTAAAGCAGTCGGTAAGCAGTCAAAGTATCAGCCAAAAAGTGTTCTCTAGTTTGTCAGGGTTCTCAAAAGAAAATGGTATCTTTTTTGAAATCAAAGGTTCTTCTGTAGGCAAGAGGCAAAGTACTGAGAATAATGAACCAGTAGCCGCCGTGGCGTAGTGGGTAGAGTGCGACGCTCACACGCCGAAGGGTCTAGACTCGATTAGCGGTTGAACGCCTCGAATTTTTCACGGCACCACCGCTTTCGGACTGCTGACAACACTCAAAGAGTAATAAATGTCTAAGAAAGCTTCTCAAACTTCGCCGTTCTGAGTCGGTAGAAAGCTGTAGGTCCCTTCTCCTCGTAAGAGAACAGTAGCGCTCACAACACGAACAGTTGATAAGCAAGCTAGGCCCTGGTCCTCTGTGGACTATCGCGCCATACAATTATTATTAATGAGCAAGTTACTTCTTTTCAAGACAAATCTCCCGACCGATGTTTAGATTCACGAATGGCACTGAGTGCCATAACGCGCTAATAGAGGAACATGACTTGAAAGGTTTTTACAGGCACCCTAAGACTCAAGAAATCAAGAAATGTTCTCCCTTCTGTTTCAAGTGCAGTTGTTTGCCTTAAATTCCACTACATGCATTGGAACTATTAATCGCTGTATCGAGAAGCTGAAACAAGTTGTCTGTTTTGAATAAATGATATATATTTAATTGGTTTTATATTTAAATTCATTTTTAACGAACTTTGAACCGCCAAAAAACCACTTAAAATACATCATTCATCAAGAATACATCTTTTTCAATTTTGTTGATAATAATCGTCAGAAAATGTACGATTTCACAACTTAGCTCGGGGATTTTTTAATGACTCACTAGTAAATGCTAAGAAATTGATGAGAGTCTTAGGTAACTTTCTAAGATTCTGTGTGTGCCAATATCACTAGCTTTTTTTTAATATTTTTAGATCTGTACAGCGGTTGTTCCATTGAAAAAATGTTCGCAAGCATTAAGAATTGATGTTCGGACATAGATTTTCGAAAAAGGTGCACATCTCTTGGCAGGTTCCTCTTTAAACGCAGTCTCCAGCTGTCACTTTGGTTGATCTCCTTAAATTGGCCTGATCCGATGTTTAAAGACCTTTGTTAACCTCCTGAAGCTTTAACAAATGTAACGTTTCAAAGTAAATCAACTCGTTGGGACGCCGCCATGATATTTTACCTTTAAAACTGCATAATCTTTCTTCGAATAAAAGATGTTCAAATAAACTACCCAGCTGTATGACTCCTTTTAAAAGAATCCATCGAATCCATCGAAGCTCCATTTAACAACTTAAGTCCTTATTCAAGACTACAAATAAGAAAGAAATACTCCTTTGTTAAAGGAGTTAAATTTAATAAAGGCACTCAGCGATATTTCGTCTCTTTTATATAATAAGATCATGCTACATCGGTTCATTCTAATTGCTTTTCCACAAATTGTCAGTCAACATCAGTCCTTAAGTGGCAGAAAACCCATCCATTGAGAGTTCTTTGCTTTTCCTTCAATGCTCCGGTGTTTCTAAGGTTCACATTGTTTAGAAGTCCTGACTCAACAATTTTCAGAATTTAATGTCGTTTGCAAACTGATCTTCCACGGTGTGTTGCAGTTTAATAATAATAATAATTGTTGACGCGACAGTCCACAGGGGGACCATGGCCTAGCTTGCTCATCAACTTCTCGTGTTGTGCGCGCTACTGTTCTCTCACAAGTAGAAGGGACCTACAGTTTTTTGCCGACCCCGAACGGGGAAGTTTGGGAAGCTTTCTTAGACAGTAACTACTCTTTGAGTGTTGTCAACAGCTCGAAAGAGGTAGTGCCGTGAAAAATTCGAGGTGTTCAGCCGGGAATCGAATCTAGTCCCTTCGGCATGTGAGCGTCGCATTCAACCCACTAAGCCACAGCGGCCACGAGTTGCAGTTTAGGCGCTAAATTTTCAGGAATGTTTTGTTTCTTGGAAGCAGAACAAAGTTGTTCATATGATGCATACTCAAATGTTTTAAATCTTTTTTCTTCACTGCGGCAAGGTGCCTATTGGAGTAGATTTAGTAAATTTATGTAAAATGGATTTAACAAACAAGTATGCAAGGCACTTAATTAATTATGCTACGATATACATTTTTGAAAGAGTAGGGAACACTCATTGTAGCATTAACCTGATTTACGAAAAATGGACGAAAAATTGGAATATTTTGCGCAAAGCTCCTACGATGGGGCAAAGTCTGTTTTCAAAACTTTCATCCGGTTAGAACCTACAATCTATGGCAAGAAGCTGTACAGAATTAAACGCATTTTGTAAGTTAAACTCGTTAAACTCATCAAACTTGACCGCTTTATTATTTTAAGTCCAAATGGAGACAAGTCGCGCTATTAGCGAAGAACTCATCAAATCAATCTGTCAAAAATTATTGTTTTCTTCAAACCGCTCTAGCCATCCAACATCTCTGTTATGAAGTCAACGTTACCTGTTAGCTCCCGAGTGAGTATTGTACCATATACGTGGTCAGTACCTTCGCTAAAAGTCTCCACTTCTTGCGATGTGCTAATAAATTTTACAGAGTACTTACTCTCTCGAAAAAAGTCTCCTCAAGCTTACCATTCGATGTCGGCATTCAACAGTTATTTATCAGTATAATTTGATTTATTTATTAATTTTAACTAATATTTATAAAAATTATAAGTTGAACAATAGAATTAGCCAGAGCATCAAGGGTTAAGGCTAGAGTTTAAAACATTTGCTGATCAATTTAAGCCTTATGTTGGCGTGAATCTTAACTAAGTACATCGATCTTGGGAGAGCAAGAGCTAGTGCTTGAATCAAATCGATTAAATGAATTGTTTGACGAAAATTGTATACCACAGTTAGACGAGTTGTTTGAGGAAATATTTACTCTCATTGAAGGCATTTATGTAGCAACACTGACTCTTGAAAACCATAAATCAATTTAAATTATGACACAACCATAACTTATAGAAAAAACTGAGTAGCACAACAGCTTATGGGGAAACAAGTTCCGCCTGATTCCGAATAACGAAATTTGAGAAACTCTTCATAGGCTCCTTCACTCGTTTCAGTAACCCCAGACAGTTGGCCGAGAAAAAATCTTGGACCTACATCGTTCGAGTCGCCGTATGTCATTTGACTATCGCTTTGTTCTTAGAGTAAACTACAATCTTATGCTATCCCTGAGAGTTGAAGAGCCATTTTGTGCGTCTCCATCAAAAACGTTTGGGAGGCCGATCTGTTTTCGATTTTCTTCTCTCCAAATACAAAAGAAAAAAAATCTATTATTTTTTTTCACATTTCTTTGAAAGACACAAAGAAAGTGTTCATTGTTGAGTGCCAATAAATATTCATGACTTTATTCCACCTCATCTTTCCGCCGCCTTTCTGACACACAAAAGTCACACGTTCCACACGCATATCTCTCCACGTCGAATACCACCCACATCTTGTTGCCCTCTATGTAAGGAATTATTTTTCTCCACCTTATTAGGATGTTAATCTTGTTCTGAAGTTTAAAAAAACAATCTAATCTAGTTAATATTCGATACCTGAAACCGAATTGTATAAGTCACGGATTTTACAGCCGTGCGTATTCTCTCTTGTTGAAACCATAGAATCTTCCAAGTATTTACGATAACTGTTGTGACTTCATCTATACTCTATCCTCCTTTCTCGATAACAAATCTCTGTACCTCAGTGTTCAGGACTTTGCATGCGGTTTGTGTTTTTCTTTTTTTCATATTTGATGTTCTATCAAGTCTCTAACTCGTTTCCCAATTGCAAATCGTTATGAGTGTTTGTCTGTGTTTTTCTTTGATACTCCTACTGAAGACTTGAGTTTTTCTTTTTTCTGTGAGAAAAAATTTAACAAATCACACAAAAATAAAAAAAAAATTAAAACTAACAACCCCAGAGAGTTAAGGAAAACCAAAACAATTTAGAAGTGTAAGGAGATGTAAATAATTGATTACGCCTTTTAGCGAGTAGATTTTGATTTTCTTTTTCGGTTTTTCCTTTTCTCAAGCAATAAAATGAAATGTTCTGCCACAAGTTGCTTTATACTCGTAAATAAATAAAAGCAAAAAAACCGCTATTTGCAAGAAAAAAAAAACAAACGAAGGAATGAAGAAGAAAACACCAGTAGATTAGGGAAAATTATATATTATGACTATCGAAATTATATTATAATCTGTCTTTCTCTCTCAAAACATATTATATATGCCTACGATATATACTTGTATGCTGAAGATACCCAAGCAGAAGGAAGCATAAAACTATTTAGAGCTAGAGTTCACTCAGGGCCAATGCCCCGCCCCTTAACAGTGTATATTTTTTTTCCAGTTTTGTTTCCTCAGTCTAAGATTCTGAAGAAACTCTGAAATTACATCTCAGAATAGTTTTGCTTACGTTAGTGGAAAGAGGGCAGTAACTATATATACTCTCAACACCACTTATTTTTTGCCATAAACTTAAAGCTCACCCTTAACACAAGGAACATATATATATATATCTACCCCTTCCCCCCGAACAACCACCAACGTCATCCAACAAAATAAAACGAAACGAAAACAAGAACACCAAGTGGCACGAGAATAAACAAAAACGAAACGAAACGAAATATGAAACGAAGCAAATGAAACGTAAACGAATAGATTTTTTTTTTTTTGAAAAAAAAAAACGAAATAAGAGTCAATTAATTGAAGATTGTAACCGAAAATATTAAAGAAAGAATATATATATATATAGAATAAATATAAAAAAACAGAAAACATAGTTTTTAGGTTGAATTTGCCTTAAATAAAAATATATACATGAAAAAGAAAATATATATATACGCATGCAATAAGATAAATAGAAAATTGTGTATTTTGAAAAAACAAAAGACAAGGTATTTCTTCTTTTTGACGGGACGTGTGTTCATTGAAAAAACAAAAAAAAAAAAAAAAACAAGTACATATATATGCTCAACTGGATGTCAAAAGAACAAGAAAAAACTAAACAAAGTCTGTGTTAGCTCAATTTAATTATTTATTATATAACTTTCGAAGATTTTTAAAAACATTTTTCTCTCGATTTTATTAAATTTTATTTTGTTTCCAAATTAGCTCTTAAACAGTCTCTCAAAGAGTTTTCTTATGCATAGCTGAAGAAAGCAAAAAAAAAATGTATTCCAATTTTTTTTTCTCAAATTTACATTTTTTTCCAACTTTAAGATAGGACTTCGTAAAGAAATGCGAAACAAATTGTCTTATATTCAATAAGTTAAGTATATAAGCAAATAAACAAAAAAAAACAAGTTATAGACTATTCGTATTCATAAATTTTTCAGTCTGATCAATTTTATTATAAGCAAGCAAATTTTTAATTATAAACTAAACAACAAAAAAACAAAAAAAACATAAGTTCTTATGTATACTGTTAAGCTTCTTATACATACTATATAACTTAGATTAACGAAACAACAACAAAAAAAACGTTTTAGTAATTCTTTTAAATGATTAATAAACTTATTTTGCATTATTAAAAAAGCGAAAAAAAAAACAAAAAAAAAAAGAGAAAGTATATTTTTGTACATTTTTGTATAATTGCCACATGTCAAAGCAGATTTTTGTGTGTGCGTGGTGTCGTTTATCTTTCCGTTTGTGTTTTTTTTTTCTGCTCTTCATTTTCTGTCCTGAACAATCTCATCCTTTTCTATTCCTCTGTTTTTTTTTCATTCTCTCTTGGTATCCTGTTTTATGTGTTTGTGTATGTGTATTGGTGTGCGTGGTCGTATGCGTGTGTATGTTATTCATTTACATTTCATTGTTAATGGAATAAGGGGCACCTACCAACAAGCACAATTGGCATTACGTGAGGTCTACTATATAATAAACATGTATTTTGTTTAATCTTAAACACAACACCATCAACTACATTGCATCTCGTCGTCACGACACACATTTTGACATGTACTCGTACAACTCGTTAACTACAATTGGCAACGAGTCGGTTTGACTGTTTTTTTTTTTTGTTTTATGTTTCCTGTTGTTTTTTCTCCATCCTTGTGTTATCTTTGAGTTGAAGTTTTTTTTTTTTTTTTTGAGGTGAGGTTTTGGGAGAATTCCTCTACCTACGACAGTACTATAATTTTGTCAGCACAACAATAAACAGCACGCCTCCTCTGCGAGAGGGGTGTTTTTCCGCCATACCTAGGCGTCGACGGTTTTATTTCGGAATTAAATTTCATTTTGTTTCCCTTTTATTTTCACTCAATCTTTTTGTTGTCTCTCATCTCCTATCAAAAGTCAAATAAACAGTGAGCTTATTTTGCCATCTCTCTGGCAATGGGAGCTTTATTTCTTATTTCATTTCATTCGTATATATTCATTTTTTTCTTGTTTTGTCTTACACTCAAATATCCAAATAAAAAGGGTCAAGTATGGCGAGAGTAGCAGCAATGCAATGCACACACAATAGATGCATACATATGGAGAGACTCGGTCGTCCTTTTGGCCTAAATTGTAGCGACGAGAATTAGTTTTTGTGATATTTTAATTGCTTACTTAGGCAAATTAAAATGTATGTGCAAACGTTTTCTTGTTTTCTTCTTGTAAGTTTTCCAAAGATTACACGGACTGGTAGCAATAAAGTAGGATTAGATACATTAGTTAACTCGCAGTGTTTGTGGTTTCCATAAGACCCAGGGGAGGAATTGAGGTTTTATTCACTCAGGCACCATCACCTTTCAGTGCTTTAAATAGAAGTTATGTGAGATTGCAAACTGTGCGAGAATGTCTTTGAACTCGGTTTTCTTTCATGAACCAGAATCGTGTGTAAAGTGTTTCTAAGAGCCCGAGCGGGTCATCGAAGAAGGTCTGTCTCTGTGGGGTGAGGAATCCTTATCGCAAGGGAGTGGAAATCGTGTCAATAGTTTGTTTTCATTTCACTCAACATTTAAAGCAACATTCACTTCATTTATTAATCTGTGTACACATTTTTCTAGGCGGGTATCCCCATAACCGGACAAAATATAGTTATTTGGAAATGACCAATCCTCTTGACAAAGACTATTACGGACTGGAATGAATTTGTTTTTGATATCCAGTGATGGGCATCTTGGAAGGATAGTTCTCCTGACGAACACCTCACTTGATGGACGTTTCCTTACACGTCAGGTACTCTTTTGGAACAATCGTTTTCCTGGACAACTGTCCACAAAGTTAACCCCTTAAGATGACCCAAGACGGACTTTGCTCAAGACGGAGATTGCCCAAGACAGGCTTTGCTGAAGACAGACATTGGACAAGACGGACATTGCCCAAGACGTACTTTGCTAAAGACGGACACTGCACAAGACGGACTTTCTGAAGACGGATATTGCCCAAGACGGACTTTGTTTAAGTCGGACATTGCTCAAGACGGACTTTGCTCAAGACGGTCTTGGACAGACATTACCCAAGACGGGCATTGCCCAAGACGAACTTTGCTGAAGATGGACATTGCCCATGAAGGACTTTGCTTAAGTCGGACATTGCCCAAGACGGACTTCGCTGAAGACGGACATTGCCCAAGACGGACTTTGCTGAAGACGGACATTGCCCAAAACGGGCTTTATGAAGACGGATATCGCCAAGACGGACTTTGTTTAAGTCGGACATTGCTCAAGACGGACATTGCCCAAGTCGGACTTTGCTGAAGGCGGACTTTGCCTAAGTCGGACATTGCTCAAGACGGACATTGCTCAAGACGGACTTTGTTTAAGTGGGACATTGCCCCAGGCGGGCTTGGATCAAGGCAGACATTGGCCAAGACAGACATTGGCCAAGACGGACATTGCCCAAGACGGACTTTGCTTAAGTCGGACATTGCCCAAGACGGACTTTCTGAAGACGGATATTGCCCAGGACGGACTTTGTTTAAGTCGGACATTGCTCAAGACGGACATGGCCCACGACGGACTTCGCTGAAGACGGACATTGCCCAAGACGGACTTGGCTTAAGTCGGACATTGCCTACGACGGGCTTCGCTGAAGACGGACATTGCCCAAGACGGACTTTCTGAAGACGGATATTGTCCAGGACGGACTTCGTTTAAGTCGGACATTGCTCAAGACGAACATTGCCCAAGTCGGACTTTGCTGAAGACGGACGTTGCTTAAGTCGTACATTGCCCAAGACGGACTTTGCTGAAGGCAGACATTGCCCAAGACGGACTTAGCTTAAGTCGGAAGTTGCCCAAGACGGACATTGGCCAAGACGGACATTGCCCAAGACGGACCTTGCTTAAGTCGGACATTGCCCAAGACGGACTTTCTGAAGACGGATATTGCCCAAGAGAGACTTTATTTAAGTCGGACATTGCTCAAGACGGACATTGCCCAAGACGGACTTTCTGAAGACGGATATTACCCAAGGCGGACTTTGCCCAAGACGGACATTGCTCAAGAAGGACTTTGCTCAAGACAGACATTGCCCAAGACGGACATTGCCCAAGACGGTCTTGGATCAAGACAGACATTAGCCAGGACGGATATTGCCCAAGACGGACTTTGTTTAAGTCGGACATTGCTCAAGACGGACATGGCCCACGACGGACTTCGCTGAAGACGGACATTGCCCAAGACGGACTTGGCTTAAGTCGGACATTGCCTACGACGGGCTTCGCTGAAGACGGAAATTGCCCAAGACGGACTTTCTGAAGACGGATATTGTCCAGGACGGACTTCGTTTAAGTCGGACATTGCTCAAGACGAACATTGCCCAAGTCGGACTTTGCTGAAGACGGACGTTGCTTAAGTCGTACATTGCCCAAGACGGACTTTGCTGAAGGCAGACATTGCCCAAGACGGACATTACCCAAGACGGTCTTGGATCAAGACAGACATTGGCCAGGACGGATATTGCCCAAGACGGACTTTGTTTAAGGCGGACATTGCTCAAAAGGGACTTCGCTAAAGGCAGACATTGCCCAGGTCGGACATTGCCAAAGATGGACATTGCCCAAGAGGGACATTACCCAAGACAGAACATGCCAGAGGCAGACATTGACTTTTCCCAAGTTCCCTTAAGAGCACATTGCCCTTAAATAGACATTTTCATAAAAGGACATTTGCTTGGAAAGGGATTTGCTTGTTTCCCTGAAAATTGCTTGGACGTGAAGTAGCTTAGACGGACATTTAGTCGGACGTACGCCACCTTAAAAAAACCTCCTTTCAACAGAACAGACTGATTAAAACTCTTTTTAATGAAACGAAACGAAAAAAAATCTGAGCGAAAACGTATGTTAAAATATTAATTAGAAATTTAATTAACTTTCGTTCACAAGGAGACCATCAACTAACAAGGACTTAAATCATCAGACATTTCTTGTTGATATCGTAGTTCTTCTTGTCAGACAACACTTTTTAAAAAAACAAACCTTCACCACAAATAGTCGGTAAAGAAGCTATGCTCTGGTCCCCTTGTGGACTGCTGCGCCACCCAATATGTGTTACTTCTTCTTCTTGTGTCGCTTCAGTCCGGGGTGGACCTGGGCCTCAATACGTGCAATACACATCACAAAATATGTCCTGAGAGATATAGAGGGCGCCACTAACAAAAATAAACTAATATTAAATTAACAACTTTTGTTTGTGGCGCCCTCTATATGTCCCGGGACTTATTGAGTGATCTGTTATATCAAAAAAGTACAACAGCTCCACTGAACATGTCCTTTAAATTATATCATCGACCTTTATAACATAAATGGCTAGGAGAGCAAGTATAGAGTTTCTTTTTAGTTTCATTCCCCATGGACCCTATCCTTTGCCAGGTCATCATTTCATGCGACTGCAAAGTCCGTCAGTCAATGGATAAACAAAGGAAGAATGACTTTGACACCCACAAACTGCTTAAAAATAGTTTTAACAAATGTAACAAAACAAAACCCACAGCCAGTGACCATCCATACATAAAACACCTCCATTCTCAGATGCAATTCATTCGGAGATAGCACCAGTAGCGTTGGCAGTAGAATTCGAAAGTTAGTGCACTCTCAGTTTTAGTTTACTCCCTCACAGTTATTTCATTGTTCAGAGACTTCCCACCATTGATTTTAGCTGACAATTATAGACACTGGGTTCGATTTTCTTTACTCATACTCAGTGTTCACACGTGTCATTGATTTTTCTTTAAATTTCAGCGTCATAGCTTAACATTTGTAGAAGTCGTGCCTTCTTAAGTAAATTTGTGTAAGCACCTATAAAAGTTTAAAAGAAAAATAATGGCCTAAAATTCATTCAATGTTATGAACGCTTTAAGCAACGTATATGCTTTCAAGAGACTGAGTAAATCCACATTTCAGTTATCAGTGATGCTCTGTTGTTATATGTTGAACAAATTTTGCAACACCGGTTATTCCTTGCTTTGTTTCATTTTACATTTTTCATCCGAAAATAAATGCCCACTGTTTCATTAATACAATTGAAATATGACAAGCAACTCATTTTCCTTCACTATTCAGAAATCATGTCTGTAACTATAATTTTGTTGCAATTTACGAAGCTTGATGTGTTGTAAGGGTTGCGACACAAAATGGACAAACATAGAGAAGTATCACATGAATGGCGAATTTTCTTCTAACTCATTGGCCTAGTAAACAAAACTTGAGCTAGACTACAAACTAAAACTACAAAACTTACTTAAAACTTCTAATATACTGCCTTTCTTTCATTCAAGGTAGTACCTCGGATATTGGCTTGTTTATTCTTCTCATCAATATAAACGATGTTTAACGTTGTTGCACTATTTCCCCCTTCTGGTTCATTTGATCTAATTTAGTTCGCTAATTGAACAAGTCGACAGACTCCATTTTATCATTTCTTTGTCTTCCACTTCGATAAAAGCATGTAAAAGTTTTAAATAGCAGAAAATTGTTGTAATGGATTTCATTTTTTAACTCTTACTTAGTGGGTGCTGAAAAGCAGTTTAAAATCGTTAAAGTCAGTCCGATGTTGGGCGCCATTTTATTAAACAAGTGGGCATAAACACTCGCTGCTCACATTTCACCAAAAAACATTGAAGGCAGTCCTTGAGATTGACTTTGATCTTTGTTGTTTCCTCCTTCATGGTTTCTTCCGACTAAAGAACTTAACTGACAGACTCCATTTTATCATTTCTCTCCTCCACTTCGAGGAAAGTATGATTATTCAGCAGAAAGTAGTTGTAATGGAGTCAGGCTTTTGATTAACTCTTGCTAAGTGGGGACTGAAAAACAGTTTAAAATAGCCAAAGTCAGTCCGATGTTGGGCGCCATTTTTTCAATTTCATTTAATTGTTGATCAGCCCCACAAGTGAGCCTGAGCACTTGCTGCTCACATTTCACTAAAGAACGTTGAAGGCAGTCCTTGATATCGACTTTGATCTACTCCTTCATGGTGTCCCCGCGACTAAAGAACTTAACAGACAGACTCCATTTTATCATTTCTCTGTCCTCCACTTCTATGAAAGTATGATTATTCAGCAGAAAGCAGTTGTAATGGAGTCAGGCCTTTGATTAACTCTAACTTAGTGGGAACTGAAAAACAGTTTAAAATAGCCAAAGTCAGTCCGATGTTGGGCGCCATTTTTTCAATTTCATTTAATTGTTGATCAGCCCCACAAGTGAGCCTGAGCACTTGCTGCTCACATTTCACTAAAGAACGTTGAAGGCAGTCCTTGATATCGACTTTGATCTACTCCTTCATGGTGTCTCCGCGACTAAAGAACTTAACAGACAGACTCCATTTTATCATTTCTCTGTCCTCCACTTCTATGAAAGTATGATTATTCAGCAGAAAGCAGTTGTAATGGAGTCAGGCCTTTGATTAACTCTAACTTAGTGGGAACTGAAAAACAGTTTAAAATAGCCAAAGTCAGTCCGATGTTGGGCGCCATTTTTTCAATTTCATTTAATTGTTGATCAGCCCCACAAGTGAGTCTGAGCACTTGCTGCTCACATTTCACTAAAGAACGTTGAAGGCAGTCCTCGATATCGACTTTGATCTATTCCTTCATGGTGTCCCCGCGACTAAAGAACTTAACTCCTGTTCACTACAGTCTTCGGCCAGCCAACAAAAATCATGCAAACTTGTCAGAAGGCATGCCACAATTAACGTTCATTTTGATTTCAAATCAGAACACAAACGACTTTTTCAACTTACTTGCTTTCTCTCTGAAATCATCTTTAACCTTTAGTCCTTTAGAATATATCAGTTGAAGTGAAATTACATTTTCCAACACCTCCAATCAGGTCAAGGTCAAGGAAATTTATGCAGCAATTAGACAAGTCCTCAGTAGTGTTAAACCGCAGCAGTAAGTCCACGATCCCATAGAGCAGAGAGAGACATATAAATTTCATTAAGAAAAATAGAATATTCCAGTGCAACTAAGAACACATTTATTTTAGATAACAGACGGTTATTGACCGTATAAAGGTGTAAGTTTTTTTTGGGTTTAATTAAGATACTGCTTCAGACTTTTGTATAAAAAGAAATCAAGGGCAAATATCCACGACGTGATACATCGGCAAACGTAGGTATGAAAAATAAAAAAAACAATCTTCATCACAATTGGCATTCAGCAAAATTCGAAAAACAAATCCGCTTGGCTGGCTCATCACTGAACAGCTCCAATCGTCTCTTCACCGTGCCGCTGTCCAACAGAAAAACAACGGCTGTGCTCGAAGAAGTGACGCCCCTCGAAGTTGTGTAAAGGAATCCGAATCAAAATCAAATCTAAACCAATATTCCATTAACAAATAAAATTCAAACAATCTGTTTCTGATAATGTTGCAACAAACAAGAAAACAAAAAAAAATCAAACTCTACAATTGGTTGTGCTTTTCTCGCGCTGGCATTCACCTGTTCAGTTCATTTGCATGCCGCTCAACTTTGCCTTCTTTCGCCCTTCTTTTCTGTTCCTTTTCGTTTTTCTCATTTTAGTTTCAATTCACAGCAGTCATCTGTTACACACAGATAACCACACAACAGCCAGACAAAACTGGCCGAAATATAAACACTCACACCACTCCTCGGAAACCGAATTCACACTCCAAACAGATCGCATCCACAGTCTTCAGGCTATGCTCATTCAGGGTCATTAGGTCCACCGATGTACATATTTCAGAAAAAGCCTTATTTCTCTGTCTCTTTCTCTACCTCTCTGTGTTTCCATTTATCATAGTTTCGTTTTGAGCTTTGCAACAATTCCTTCATCCATCCACTCTCTGCATACTTTTTTTTGGTTCTCGAAAATCAAACAAATCCCATCCCAAAACAAAAAACCAATCAAATACGAAAGCAAGATTGTAATTAACCCTCGTTCACACTTCAAACTCCACCCCTACGTTTAGTTGGACGAATTCCGTCTTGAAATACAAAGAAGGGATCAAGAGATTATGGCGATGGCCGCCAAAATGAAGACGCTCGAGGAGCAACATCAGGTGAGAGTGATTCCGATCCCGCGCTCAATTTTCTTGGTAAAATTCGGCAATCCAACAGGACTATCAGCGCCACATAGCTGTTCTGAAAGAGTCGCTGTGCGCAAAGGAGGAGCACTACAACATGCTCCAGACCGATGTTGAGGAGCTCCGCGCCCGCCTGGAGGAGAAGAACCGCCTCATCGAGAAGAAGACACAAGGCACGCTGCAGACGGTACAGGAGCGCAACCGTCTCACCAGCGAGCTGACCGAGCTCAAGGACCACATGGATATTAAGGACCGCAAAATCAATGTTCTCCAAAGAAAGGTAAGTCGTCAGATATCCCACTCTGAAGCCCGACTCATGTCCTACGTCTTCATTTCAGATTGAAAACCTTGAGGACCTGCTCAAGGAGAAGGACAACCAGGTGGACATGGCGAGAGCTCGTCTGGCGGCGATGCAGGCACACCACAGCAGCTCCGAGGGCGCGCTCACAAGTCTCGAAGAGGCCATCGGCGACAAGGAGAAGCAAATGGCACTGCTGCGCGAACAAAGAGACCGGGCCGAAGCCGACAAGCAGGAGGAGCGCGAGCTGCACGAACGCGAAGTGGCCGACTACAAGATCAAGCTGCGTGCCGCCGAAAGTGAAGTCGAGAAACTAAACACCCGCCTGGACAGAGCAATCGCTGAAAAGGAACGTCTCGAAATCAAACTGGAGGCCTCGCAAAGCGAACTCGGCAAATCCAAGGTCGAACTGGAGAAGGCCACCAGTGAGGTGGGGCGCAGCTGCGCCGACTGGGAAGCCACTAAGCAACGCATCGCCCGTCTCGAGCTGGAGAACGAGCGGCTGAAACACGATCTGGAGAGATCCCAGGTACTAGTGTATTTTTACAAGGGGATAGCATTTTGGTGTACCCTTCATGAGTGTTCCACCCAGCGTAGAATCCTCTCGTGCTTTTCTTCTAGAATGTGCCGGTGCCTAGTCCGCGTATGGTGTGTATCTCATGTTTCATTAATCTTTAATCCCTGTAGCGAATAGGCAGGATTCGTCATCAATTTCAGATTCAAAGCGCCGTTCCTTGATTGTTTGAGGTTGTTTTCCATTTTGGGTTTCTTTCGTTGGAAGTTGAAAAGATCGTTAGATGGCTGTTTCTTGTCCGGGCTGTTCTGATTAAAAAACTGAAGAAATTTAAAAAAAACGGTTCGGCCTGTGGCGCAGCAATGAATGTCTGTCAATGCAATGAACAGTCTTTCAAGGAAGAAAAGCAAAAGATGTTCCAGAAGTAAGGAAACGGTGGGGGGATAAAATCTTTCTGAAGATTATAGACATTCAAGATGTTGATGCGTAACTGTAATCGGAAACAACGTTATAAAAGCAAAAGTTGTAGACGCCATACCAACAGGAGTAATAATGGTTCTAGGCAATAATCAGAGCTTAAGCCACAATATATAGAGCCGTAACTTGTCTGTAACACTCAATAAGTCCCGGAACTTACATATAGGGGGCGCCGCTAAGAAAAAGTCCGTAAAATTTCTAAGAAGTACAAATATTGAAAATGATACCTGCCAAATTTTCATGACATCTGATTTTTAGGTTACAAGTGATGCCACTTTTGCGATTTTTAAAACAATGAAAAAAACAGAATTTCGTGTGTTGGATAAAAACACACGGAAAAAAATACAGTGCGAGCTCAGCAATGGCTTGAAAAGTGCTAAGGCTCCGGCAAATAGAATCCTTTTCATGAGTGGCATCAAAGTATACGTTGACGGTGAAGTACCTGAAGGAAGGGGATGACAAAATGAATACTTCAATGCACACCTGATTTTATTTAACAGCAGCTTTAAATTCTATCTGTTTTGGTTATACTGTAGAGCAGTCCGATAATTACTTCGTAAAAATGCCTCCAGACGAGTTACTGGATTGACCAATGTGCTAGATGATACTGCGCGAGCATTAAGAATATATAAGGTTGTCAAATATCTCCCTTCCGCTTTTTTGCCCTTCATTCAATGCTTCATAAAAAGTGTTACAGTGATCGAATTTAGTTCCGCCGTTTTGTTTGATAATCTGTTTCCATCTAGACGGCAACTTCATAATACCAACCTCGTAGAAGCCCCCTCCTTATTTGCGAAGAACTCGGACAGCCACTTTTCACAAGACTCTTTTGAGTTCAACTTCACAAGGGCGTTCACCATGGACAGCAACAGGTGTTAATCACTTGGCGCTATGTCCGGGCTATATGGTGGATCCGATAAAACCTCCCATCCGAGCTTCCGTAGCTCCTGATGAGTCATCAACGAAGTGTGTGGTTTGTCGTTGTCCTGGTGGAACACTACACCCTTTCTGTTGGCCAATTCTGCATGCTTCTGGTCGATCGCCTGCTTCAAGCGGTTCAGTTGTTCCCAGTAGATGGTAGAATTTAGCGTCTGGCCATATGGGGGCAGCTCATAGTGGATCATTCCCTTCCAATCCCACCCAACACACAGCAAAACCTTCCTGGCCGTCAATCCCGGCGTGGCTTCTGTTTGGGACGATTCACTATCCTTCAACCACGACCGTTTTTGCTTGATATTGTCGTATGTGATCCATTTTTGGTCGCCAGTCACCATCCGCTTCAAAAATGAGTCGAATTCATTCCATTTCAGCAACATATTGCAGGCGTTGATTCGGTCCAGAAGCGTCGAATCATGTGGCACCCAAACATCAAGCTTTTTTTTGTATCCTCCCTTCTGCAGATGGCTTAAAATTATTTGGTGACTAACTCCTATTTCCTGGGCGATGTCACAAGATGCCACATTCCGGTCTTACTCGATGATTTCCATGATTCGATCGGTATTCGTCGTCCCAGTTCTTCCGCCGGCTGGCTTATCCATCGTGTCGTTTTCACCGGCTCTGAATCGTCGTGTGGTCGCCGTGGCGTAGTGGGTAGAGTGCGACGCTCACACGCCGAAGGGTCTAGGTTCGACTCCCAGTTCAACACCAATTTTTCTAATATTTCACGGCACCACCTCTTTCGAGCTGCTGACAACACTCAAAGAGTAATAACTGTCTAAGAAAGCTTCTCAAATTTCGCCGTTCGGAGTCGGCAAAACACTGTAGGTCCCTTCTACTCGTGAGAGAACAGTAGCGCGCACAACACGAGTAGCTGATGAGCAAGCTAGGCCCTGGTCCCCCTTTGGACTGTAGCGCCAACAATTATTATTATTATAATCGTCGAAACCATTCCTCCGCGTTTCGAAGTGATAGAGTTCCATTCCCCAAAAGACCATTTATCTCCCGGAACGTTTCTCTAGCGGACTTGCCTAACGAAGGAAAACTTTAAAATGGTGCGAATTTCGGCGTTAGTGAACTCCATGTTTACACGTCTATAACTGTTGAACGCAAAATACAAACTAATCATGCATAGCGTCGTTTTGTGCTTATGTGAAGACCTTTCAAATGATGTAAAGTATTGCCAGATACGAATTCTGTAGCGTTTTGTACATAGCCGAAAAATTCAAAAAGGCGGAAGGGAAATATTTGACAACCTTAAAATAATATCGAAAAAATTAACCGCCGATTTTGGGTCCAGACTTTATACATGGATAGAGATGTTTGTTGTTTGGTTTTTTTGCTTTAAACTTTAAGAAACCATACATTGACGATCCGAAATAATTTTTCACGGCTTTGAGAATAAAAAATACGAATGATATTCAGTCAAATAAACTATAACGAACTTTAATTTAAGATTAAAAAAATTCTTAAAATGAAACAATGTTTCGATTGTCAACGCAGATGGATAGAGAAAAGTTAAAAGTTGAGCTACTACCGCCAGCGTGTCACCTCCTATAAGAACACATGAATTTGTTCGTATCTGTCAAAGTACTGCTGACGCTGACGCATGTTAAGTGTCCTATGTGCCGGAGCCTTTACAGGGAATCTGCTCCATCAAAAACAACTATTTGTCGGTGGTATCCTGGCTTTAAACGTGGCCGTAAAGACACCAACGGTGCTGAGCGCTCTGGAAGACCAATTAAAACAATTAAAACAAACTGAAAACATAAAAAAATAGACAAAATCGTTTTGGAAAACCGCAAAGCGAAATTGGCTGAGGTATCTGACACCTTAAAGATATTAGATTAGAAGGCAGTGTATACACTATTTTGCATGAATATTTGTCAATAAGAAAGCTGTTTTCACAATTGGTTCCGCGTTTTCTCACACTGAACCAAAAACAACAACGTATCGATTATTCTAAGAGATGTTTGGAGCTGTTTCGCCAGAATGAACAGGTCTTTTTGCGTTGGTATGTCGCAATGGATGAAACATGGATCTACCACTACACTCCAGAATCAAATCGGCAGTCAGCGGTGCGGGCAACAGTCAGTGAACCACGTCCAAAGTCTCCAAAAACACAAAGATCGGCTAGGAAAGTTATGGCATCCGTATTTTGGGATGCGCACAGAATTTCATTCAACGACTATCTTGAAACAGGCAAAAGGATCAACAGCGAATACTATATGGCATTATTGGTGTATTTGAAGAAAGAAATTGCAAAAAAACGGTCCCACATGAAGAAGAAAGAAATTTTCTTGAATCAAGACAATACACCGTGTCACAAGTCGTTGGCTACCATGGCCAAATTGCACGAATTTGGATTGTTTCCACACCCACCGTATTCTCCAGATCTGGCCGCCAGCGACTTCTACCACTTTTTAGGAAAAACTATGACTCGAATGAGGAGGTGAACACCGAAACTGAAGCCTATTTTTGAAGCCAAAGATAAATCGTTCTCTAAAAAATGTATCGAAATATCAGGTTGTCATAAAAATTTGACAGGTTAGGTTGTCATAAAAATTTGACAGGTTAGGTTGTCATAAAAATTTGACAGGTTAGGTAGTCATTAAAAATTTGACAGGTTAGGTTGTCATAAAAATTTGACAGGTTAGGTTGTCATAAAAATTTGACAGGTTAGGTTGTCATAAAAATTTGACAGGTTAGGTTGTCATAAAAATTTGACAGGTTAGTTTGTCATAAGAATTTGACAGGTTAGGTTGTCATACAAATTTGACAGGTTAGGTTGTCATACAAATTTGACAGGTTTGGCTGTCATAAAAATTTGACGGGTGAATATTTTTACTTCCCAAAAATAATATGCATTTTTGTTAGTAGCGCCCCTTATTTGTTCATTCCAGGACTTATTGCCCCTATTATCTTTATCCACATTTTCAACGGCTTTTGACAGTTAATGTGATTTTGCTTTTTTAAGATTAGGGTATTTTTGTCATTTTGCCCTGACCCTCCTTTGGATCTAACTCTCCAGCCGACTTGGTCAGCCATGTTCGATTTTTTTGACTAAAAGTTCGTCAAGTTTTGAAACGAGAAAACCAAAATGGATGACTTTCTTCGCAACCAAGTGTTTAAATGCAAGCTCTACAATAACTCAACGAACACAATTTTAGATTGAAATCATAAACTCTGGTGGCAGCTAGGAAGAACTTACAATCTTCCAAAATTAAATTAAACACTTCAACGACATTATCATCGACTGCTGTGTCACTAAGCCGCGTTTCACATAAATGACGCAACCAAATAAGGACGACAAGAGTCAGAAAAAGGAAACAATTACTTACCTCTTAGTATTCTTAGTATTTTTTTTAAGAAACAAAATCTCTATGTTCTCCTCCATTTTTAACCGCTTTACTTAGATAAACAATAAATTCATTGCTAAAATGTAACCTTTGCATAAAGATCATTGTATTGTAGCCTCCCATTGCATCCCATCCTCGATCACCAATACTGATTATGAATATATTTGCTTTTTTCCACCCCGAATTCCAACAGACGACTTTCGGCCGGACCACCCTCAACACATCCCAAGAGCTCGACAGAGCCCAAGAGCGCGCCGACA
Source organism: Eristalinus aeneus (assembly GCA_955652365.1). Classification (NCBI taxonomy): domain Eukaryota; kingdom Metazoa; phylum Arthropoda; class Insecta; order Diptera; family Syrphidae; genus Eristalinus; species Eristalinus aeneus. Next base: position 25,656,773 of record OY019133.1, on the reverse strand, counting down.
AAGCCGCAGCCGAACTGCGTCGCACTCAAGCCGAATTGCGTGTCACTCAGGTTTGTACCCAATTACCCAACACCACATCCGCACACATATTCGCCTTAAAACTCTACAGTAGTTGGCTTTTTTGTTTAGGTTTAGTCTTGAAAATATCTGTTGATGGTCATTCTAAATGTGGCCTGAAGCTAAAATTTTAAAACAAAAAAAAAATCGAATTTTTGACACATGCAAACATTAACAGATGACAGCGACTGTCAGAGAAATTCATAGGCACTTTACCGCTGTCTTGACTTTTCTCTGACACTCAAGAAAGAAATAAGCTGTCACAATGACATATTGTCACTTTTATGCCTAAAATCTGTTTTATTTTAACGCTTATTGTTTTTCTTTTACTCTCAAGTGTTTTTATTTGAAATAGTTGTTTCTTATATAACGTATCCTTTTCTTGATGTAACAATTTTAAAACTGACGCGCTGACATTAATTTTTATAGGGCGAAACAGAACAACGTTTTGTGAGTAATTGTTTCCAGAAATCAAAAAAAAAACACAAAAAAAACAATAAATCCAAAGTTTTACAATCCTACTTTCGTTCAAAATATTTATTTTTTTTACAAAAATTTTGGTTTGATATCTTCTTGGATTTACTCACTTCTCTTTTACTTTCTTCTTTTTAATTCAAACAAGTTCATAATACATTAAACAATGAGAATACCGTTAACATACCGATACATTAAGCAATTTGAAAGCATAAAATTAACTTAAAGCCTGCTCATTGTACAAAGGCTGCAACCAGAAAACCAGAATTTGCTGGCCAAAATTTTTTTGTAAAAAAAAAAAACATTCGTACTTAGGCGCAAAATTTTTCCGCAAAATGTTCGCTGCTAAAACGCAAATCACTCGTTCCTATTTGATTTTGTTCAAAAAGTTCAGAAAAAAAATACAAACATCAGAAATCAACATCAAACATCATTAATTCTCGCCTTGGACGCTACCATTGAGAGTGCTGTCTGTTGAAATGGTTGCATCCAATGGCACTCACCCCACCACAACAACAGCTATGCACATGTTTTGGCTTCCGAATTGTTTCGTTTTCAGTTATACTTTTGATTTAACGTTACAATAACGTGTTCGTAGTCTTTTTTATTATTTGATTAACGGTTTTTCTTTCGTTCTTCTCGAAATGAAACCACACCACACCCTCATCTGATGGAAAATGCAAATCGATGTCATGTTTCATTGAATTTGTATAATGGTAGTTCTTTTAGCTAATAACTCATGTTGGCAATGTAGTTTTCACAAGTTTGCTATAAACATTTGTTTTAAACCAAAAAATTAAAAAAAAAATAAACAGTTACTTCTTAGTAGTGCTGCCAAGTTAATGAATAAATCGTGTTCACTGATTTGAAAAAACCCAAAAACCCTTTGCTTTGTGCCCCGTTTTTTCTTGCAGTCGGATGCGGAAAGGGCACGTGAAGAGGCCACCGCTCTGCAGGAAAAACTGGAAAAGAGTCAGGGCGAGGTGTATCGGCTGAAGGCGAAACTGGAAAATGCTCAAGGTGAACAGGAAAGCTTCCGACAAGAACTCGAAAAGGTACAAGGCAGCGTTGGACGAATTCATGCTGAACGAGACAAGGTAACAAGTCATTATCCTTAATTTTTTTTTCACCTCATTCAAATCTCGCATCCTCTTCTTCAGGCCTTTGCTGAAGTGGACAAAGTGAAAGAAGAACTGGAACGCACTCAAGCGACCCTCGGCAAGGCTCAACTTCAACAGGAAAAACTGCAAAACTCACTGGACAAGGCCCAAAACGAAGTCGATCACCTGCAGGAGCGCCTGGACAAGAGTACGGCGGAGAATCGCCGTCTAGTCCTCGAGAAGGAAAAGCTGACATTCGAATTTGATGATATGCAATCACAGCTGGACAAGGCACTTGGACAATCGGCACGTATGCAAAAGGAACGGGAACTTCTCGCGCTGGACTTAGAAAGGGTCAAGGAGAAAATGGATAAGACACAAGTACTGTTGTTGTTGTTGTTGTTGTTGTGTTTTGTGTTGTACAAACAAGAACTTAAATTACATATAGATATCACTTGCTCGTATACAGAAAGAAAGGGATGCCCTGGCCGACGAGCTGGAGACGATCAAAGAGCGCGGCGAAAACGCCCAGACGCTGCTGATGAAGGCGCAAAGGGACAAGGAGGCCCTACAAACCGATATCGAGGTGCTTAAGGAGCGATACGAGAAGTCGCACGGCATCCACCAGAAGCTTCAGGTAAGTCCCAATTCAGCCATTCCAACAGAATAAAGCGATCATTACACTGATTGTCTGACGTCAGATGGAGCGAGACGACGCGGTGACGGAAGTGGAGATTCTCAAAGAGAAGCTGGACAAGGCGCTATACGCAAGTCAGAAGCTGATCGACGAGAAGGACACCTCGAACAAGGAGTTCGAAAAGATGCTGGAGAAGTACGACAGAGCACAAAACGAGATTTATCGCCTGCAGTCGCGCTGCGACACGGCAGAAGCGGATCGAGCCCGGTTGGAGGTCGAAGCCGAGCGATCGGCGTTGAGCGCGTCGAAAGCCCGCGAAGATCTGCGAAAACTGCAAGAGGAGAGCACACGGCTGCAAGAGGCATGCGACAGGGCAGCCCTGCAGCTGAGTCGCTCGAAGGAGTGCGAAGAGAATGCCCGATCGGAGCTTGAGCACAACCGTGATCGGTTCGACAAAATTCAAACAGAGTTGCGACGAGCTCAAGGCGAAAAGGAGCACCTCAACAGCGAAGTGGAGCGACTCACCTACGAGCTGGAGAGGGCACACAATACTCACAGCAAAGCAAACGCCTCTTTGGAGTCCGCCAAGGAGGAGATCAGCCACTATGTCACCGAGCTGGAGAAGATGCGCGAGCGCTACGAAAAGAGCCAGGCGGAGGTGCGTCGGCTGAATGACACGGACACCTACGGCCGAGAGACAAGGCGACTAAAAGAAGAGAACGAACGACTGCGCGAGAAGCTCGACAAGACCCTCATGGAGCTGGAAACTATCCGAGGCAAATCACAGTACGACTCAGAGTCATTCGAGAAGTACAAGGACAAGTTCGAGCAACGCGAGCTTGAGATCCAAAATATCGAGTCGAAACTGCACGAGACCACGCTGCAGCTGGAGTTATCAAAGGGCGAAGTAGCCAAGCTGCTGGCCAGTCAGGAGAAGCAGAGGAGCGAGCTGGAACGCGCACACATTGAACGGGAGAAGGCCAGAGACAAGCACGAGAAGCTGCTGAAGGAAGTTGAGCGGTTGCGACTGCAACAGCAATCGGCGGCCCTCAGCCCGAGCACCAGCACCAGTAACCCAAGCGATAGACAAGAAATCGACCGCCTCCGAGATCGCCTCGAGAAGGCGCTACAATCACGAGACGCCACCGAACTAGAAGCCGGTCGCCTGGCCAAGGAACTGGAGAAAGCACAAATGCACTTAGCCAAGCAGCAAGAGACCAACGAGTCCACGAAGATTGAATTCGAACGCATGTCGGCCGAGTTGAGTCGAATGCACGAGCGGCTCGAGAAGGCCGAAGCCGAAAAGGAAACTATCAGACAATCAGCCAAGAGCCCCATGCAGAACGGCCAACTCGAGAAGCATCTGCAGAAGCTTGAGGCCGATAACAAACAAATGGTAACCGAACGGGATCAACTTGTGCAGCAGCTGGAGAAGAGTCAGGAGATGCTGATGAACTTCCAGAAGGAGCTGAACCGGTGCGAGCAGGACCTGCAAGCACAACGAGAGGAGAACCGCAAACTGCGAAACGGACACCCACCCTCAGCCAACGGGCAAGAGACGCAGCAACTGCGCACGGAATGTCAGCAGCTCAAGCAGAGGCTGGAGGCGGCCGAGAAGGCGCTCTCGCAAGCCGCTGCAGCAGCCGCGTCCGGAGGAAACCGCGAGGAAATGGAAAAATGGCGCAAGGTCATCGAGCAGGAGAAAAACAGAGCCGACCTTGCAGAGAAGGCAGCCGGTGAGATGCATAAGCGAATACAGGTAAGTCATAGCCACGCGAAACACAAACCAACACTCACGATCCCATCCCCAGATGATGGACAAACAACTGCAAGCACAACACCAGCAATTGCAACACATGCAGAAGCAGCTAGCACAAGCATCCACAGCCGCAAACGCCCAAGATACCAGTAAGGAACAAGAGAAGCTCAAAGCAGACCTCCAAGCCGCGTGCATCGAACGAGATCGATTCCAAGGTCAATTGGAGATGTTAGTGCAGGAGCTCGAGAAGAGTCAGGTAAGCACGTCATTCTCAGACATTCTAGCAGAGTCCTTCAGCATTCCCCTTTCAGCTTAACTTGAACGAAGCCAACAAGCAACTACAAGCCGCACAACAACAGCAAACAAACAAGGGACCAGCCGACGAGGCTCAACGAAAACAGCTGGAGGCTCAAGCCAAGCAACTCGACGAGGTACGCAAGCAGATCGAGAACCAAGCGAAGACGATCGAGAGCGAGCGGAAAATCATCGAGGAGCAGCGAAAGTCGATCGAGGCGAAAAGAAAAGACATCGAGGAGAAGGAAAAGAAAATGGCCGACTTCGACGTGCAGCTGCGAAGGCGAAAAGAGCAAATGGATCAGCTTGAGCGATCCCTGCAAAACCAGGGAGGCAGCGCTGCTGTTGCGGGCGAGATGAACAAGAAACTGATGGATACTCAGAGGCAGTTGGAAGCGTAAGTTTGGGGTGGGGGCAGCTTAGCCAAGAGGCAGTTAAACAAATTTCAACTCCAACAGGGTGGTCAAGGAACTCCATCACACCAAGGAGGAGGCGAAGAAATCAACGGCGGAGACAGAAAGACTACTGCAGCTGGTGCAAATGTCGCAAGAGGAACAGAACGCGAAAGAAAAGACGATAATGGACTTGCAACAGTAAGCTTAAAACCCCGAGAAAATTTGTAAACATGACCTAACTACGACTTTGATTTTTTTTTTATAGGGCCCTAAAGAACGCTCAAGCCAAACTCAAACAAGCACAAACCCAACAGCAACAAGATGTAAGTAGCACAGGGTGCACCCAAACGTTCCATCGGTCACTGTGTTCCGTTTCTTTTGCAGGCTGGACCCGCCGGCTTCCTCAAGAGTTTCTTCTAAACAATTGGACTATACCACGCGTGCGATGTACGAAGACTCATGTTATGTATAAATCTTTGTTTTGGTGCGTGCAAGTTAACTGTCATTGGAGTGACGTTTCTATTGTCACTTTGACAGGTGCGGAAGTAAGTATGATTTGTCATGAAGTGTGGTGCACGCTAGGTATGTATGTGTTGGCATTTTTTTAGTCAGAATTTAATAGGCGGGTGCTCTGATGGCTGAAAAACTTTCTTTGAATATCCACTGAAGAACGTTTTAAGCGGGAAAGAATTGCTAGCTTTTTTACACACCAAAAGTATTCTATTTACGTTGACAACACGCGACAATTGTAATTTGCCGTCAATAGTATATGGGAATGTTATAAGTCTGTGTAGTGTGGTAATCCTGATATCAGTTTTGTTCCATTTGGTGGTGCCATATCGTTGGCGATCTCACCGGTCCTGAGAATTTTCGAACATCAAAACAAAGGGATCTTTAATTGATTTTCCCAAAGCGCAAAATTTAGGGAATTTGTAAATATTATCTCAGGAACACCCCTTAATTTTTCACATCTGGGAAGGACTCAGATTGAATCACACTGGACAACCATACACTATGATTGGCGAATGAGAGCCATGTACACAGCTCATATGATTGGCGGAATAAGGGCCATGTATTGATCACCTTTACTCAGCACCTTTACTCTGCAATGGCTGCTGTAAAACAGCCAAACATTTTCTTAGCTTTTGTCAAAGCAATAGCTGATTCCGGTCCAATCAAATGCCAAGATGTCTAACTACATTTTTCACAGCTAACGGCTGGCTATGGCCTGGGAGTTAAGTATGCCGAACTTTTGACAGCTTTGTGTGGTGTCCCTTGAGGCCCTGGTAGCGTCGTTCTAATTAAAATAGTTTCGCATTTCTAAATATTGATTTTCAACAGTTGTCGAAAAATCGCTTAATTTTGCCGAAACCTCGTTGCAACAAATTGTTGATTACTTTGAATTTCGGCCCTGTTCTATAAGCTATTCCATCATCGACGTACGTGTTTAAATGGGGCATGGCAAGTGAGTATAATGAACCAGATGGTGTACCAACAGCCCCTTGTTACAACACATTTCTAATGGGAAGCATTGTGGATGTTACGTTGCCATTTTTCACAATAAATTTGTTTTCTGCAACCATATCATAGATCATTAGAGTTGTGCAGTTCCAGACATACATAGTTCCTGGACCTAGTTCCATTGTCGGATCATTAGAGTTGTGTAGTTCCAGACCTACATAGTTCCTGGACCTAGTTCCACTGTCGGATCATTAGAGTTGTGTAGTTCCAGACCTACATAGTTCCTGGACCTAGTTCCACTGTCGGATCATTAGAGTTGTGTAGTTCCAGACCTACATAGTTCCTGGACCTAGTTCCACTGTCGGATCATTAGAGTTGTGTAGTTCCAGACCTACATAGTTCCTGGATCTAGTTCCACTGTCTAGTTCCAATCATTTCACTGGACTAGTTCCAATCGTTTCCGGAACAATATGTTGTTTCAGTTATCATGTTGCACACTTCGTTTTATTGACATTTCTTTTAAAGGAACTTCCCATAGGGGATTTTCGTCTTCAACCTGGGTATCATAACTGTTTATAGTGTATTTATATATTTATATTTCTATGAAACCTTTTATCCACTATTCTAGTACTTTTTTTCTCCATCAATAATCGTTCTAATATAATAATTGTATGGCGCGACAGTTCACTGTGGGACCAGGGGGACCGGGTTCTAGCTTGCTCATCTTGTTGTACGCGCTACTGTTCTCTCACGAGTAGAATGGACCTTCAGTTTTTTTCCGACTTCGGACGGCGAAGTTTGAGAAGCTTTTTTTCTTAAACTGTTACTTCTCATTGAGTGTTGTCAGCAGCTCGAAAGAGGTGGTGCCGTGAAAAATTCGAGGTGTTCACCCAGGAATCGAACCTATACCTTCGGCGTGTGAGCATCGCACTCTACCCACTACGCCACGGTGGCCACAATCGTCCTAATACTGTACAATTTATTCAAACATGTGTCTGGAATTGAACTAAATGGTTTCTCGGAGCTACTTCCTTTCTCGGATTAGTTTCTTTCCACAAATGAACCGTTCCATGTTCGGTCCAGAAAAGGAATTATTTTGCGCATTTCTACAGATCATATACAGCGGTGTTTTATAAATTCAGAGTTCCACCAACTTGAGGAACGCCTTTTCCATATCTATTACGCACCTCTACGTTGGACCCTGTTCTTGTTACGTTGAATATCGGAGATAAATTTAGACGCAGCATGTATGGTATCATGCCCTACTTCAAAGCCGAATCAGTTTAAGGATTCTATTAACAATTTGTTAAAAACCTTACTTATGCATGGAAGAAGCTTTATAGACACGGATTTATAGGGATGCAAGTACCTTCCATATGCTCTAAAGATAACCGAAGTTTTGGAGGGATAGAGGTTTTTTTGTTCTGATTCTAAACTGAATCGGTTGCACTTCAGTTGATTTCTAATGCATCGAATAATATGCATTACTCAGCATGTTGTCGGACGGAGTATATGGACATCAGAGGCAGATGGCGCAAAACAGCAAGTACCCCATCGATTCCCCCTGACTTCCTCTTCTTCAGTGAGTTCAAAATACCCTGAAGTTAGTTATCCTTCGAAATATGGATGGAGTTATCGGTGACGACATGATTTGCCGGAAGATCGTCACTTAACCTGGTGAGAAGGGACTTACCTCGTTATAACATCAGTTTGAAGAGAATATATCCGGGATTGTAAGAAAGAAACGTTCCCACCTCGTCAAAAAGGCCTAAATGAAATCAATATGCGCAATGCCAGGCACCTTTTGTTTGAAAGTAAGTTATAAAAATGTTTTATGCCAAATTTGAATCTTACGACTGCCATCGCACTAGTGGCCGCCGTGGCGTAGTGGGTAGAGTGCGACGCTCACACGCGGAAGGGTCTAGGTTCGATTCCCAGCTCAACACCAATTTTTCGAATATTTCACGGCACCACCTCTTTCGAGCTGCTGACAACACTCAAAGAGTAATATCTGTCTATGAAAATGCTTCTCAAACTTCGCCGTTCAGAGTCGGCAATAAACTGTAGGTCCCTTCTACTCTTGAGATAACAGTAGTTGATGAGCAAGCTAGGCCTTGGTCCCCCTCTGGACTGTAGCGCCAACAATTATTATTAACTGCCATCGCATCTTTAGTTGTAAGACTGAAAATCAAAGCTGACGTTTATGATCGACAGGGTACTAGATTTTCAAAAACTTAAAGAGACTGCCGTGGAGTGGTGGGTAGAGTGCAACACCGAAGCGAAAGTCCAGGTTTCATTCCCGGCTGAACACCGAGCTCAGCAGAATTTTTCACGGCACCATCTCTTTCGAATTGCTGGCAACACTCAAAGTGTAATAACTGTCTATGAAAATGCTTCTCAAACTTCGCCGTTCAGAGTCGGCAATAAACTGTAGGTCCCTTCTACTCTTGATATAACAGTAGCGAGCAGAACACTAGTAGTTGATCAGCAAACTAGGCCCTGGTCCCCCTCTGGACTGTAGCGCCAACAATTATTATTAACTGCCATCGCATCTTTAGTTGTAAGACTGAAAATCAAAGCTGACGTTTATGATCGTCAGGGTTCTAGACTTTCAAAAACTTGTAGAGACCGCCGTGGTGTAATGGGTAGAGTGCAACAACGATGCGAAAGTCCAGGTTTCATTCCCGGCTGAACACCGAGCTCAGCAGAATTTTTCACGGCACCATCTCTTTCGAATTGCTGGCAACACTCAAAGAGTAATAACTGTCTATGCAAAAGCATCTCAAACTTCGCCGTTCAGAGTCGGTCCCTTCTACTCTTGAGGTAATAGTAGCGCGCAGAACACTAGTAGTTGATGAGCAAACTAGGCCCTGGACCCCTGTGGACTGTTGCGCCACCCAATTATTATTATTATTGAAGTTCAACTCGCGTCCATGCGTTGAACTCGTTCAATTCAGAAGAATTCTTTTAAGCACTATTAGCTAACAATCACCTTAGTATACATTAGTTGACCTCCTTTTCCACACGAAAACAAAAGTCTATCACCCACAAAATGATCTGCTTATGCAAAGAAAGGCTGTCAAAAACCACATATTTTTTCACAACATTGCAAGAATAACACAAGAATACGTTTCGATCACTAGCGGAGCGCGTCGGCACGGACAGAAATTAAAAAAACATGGAATGCATGAAATGACTCTAACGGAAGAAAACGCAGACAATAGTGATTTTCTAAAGAGACAAGGCCTACAGGCCCTTGAAAATGCATTGCGCATAATGAACCCGAACAAGAAGTCTAGTGATAAAGAAAACACCAGAGTTTTTGAATTCAATATCAGAAAAGATAAGTTCAATAGAAGCATAATGATCATGACCAAACTACTTTGGTTAGTTCATTTGCAGTTGGAAACCTTTACGTTCCAAGATTTCTGTGTTGTGCGCAGCACAGCTACCCCTTCAATCCCACCAAATTCTGCATCCTTATTTTATTTGATTAACTTTTATTTTCCTCAGATTTTGTAACGGCATCAAGGTGGAAACAGGAGAATAAAACCAACGGGAACTACCATTTAAAGAAAGATGTGCTGAATCTGTGTTCAAACCAAAAACCAGGGAAATGAGACATAAAATATACTATATAAAAAAACAAACGAAATATGAAATGAAACGTTGTAAAATTAAACAGAGAACAGTATATATAAATAAAGAAAAAATAGTAGAAAAAAATATATAATTATTATTAAATGAATTAAAAAAGAAGTCATCAATGAAAAAGAAAACAGAAATAAACTATGTTAATAGTTAATGGTATAAATATTAAACACAATAAACAAAACTGAAATGGAATAGCTAAAAAAATTATCAAATTAATTAAAAACAAATTAAACAAGTAAATAAATTATAAATATATAAATAATTTATATAGGTAGCTCAGAAATAAAACAAAACGTTTAATATGATGTAAATAATATTATATATATATATACATATACAAAACAGTTACATAATGAAATTAGTCAAATTTATATATATATATATACATATATAAAAATACAAAAATAAAACAAAAATGTAATACTTCAGCAATGTAATCGCAATAAATAAGAAGTACTTAACTATTAACAATAATTTAACCAGTAAAACAATAAACAAACATCAACCAACTCAAAAACATCAAGAAAACACAAAAAAAATAGAAATGCGTTACCTTCATGGCAAGAACAATTTTTATTCAGAAACCAACATTTTTTTAAATTAAATCTCTATTTGAATAACGAACATAAATTAAAATCATTCAATCAATCTCAATCTCTCAATCTCTTCAATTGTTATCTCTCTTTCTCACTATATTTATCTTTCTCTATCTATCTTACACTCTCTGTGTCGCTTTAACTTACTAAGCAAATAAAATACAAAAAAAAAAAACAAAAATTTACAAGGAGAACAAGCAAACCAAACATATTTCAATATCTGGTGCTTTTTTGAAATTATTTATTCAAATTCTATGATTTCCTTGAATTGATTTCCTTTTTACATAAATACTTAGAAATAGAAAGGAAGACGAGAACGAGTAACTGAATGTGGTTGAATTTTTTTTTTCCGTTTCAAGAACTTATAAGCGAAGAAAATACAACAAAAAAAAGAACTAAAACTTGTTCAACAACACTGCCATGTTATGATTTAATTTGTTTGTTTCTTTATTGATTTATGTGAAATAAAAATAACATAGAAAAACAAATTCTAAAGGAAGGAAGAACAAACAAAAAGAAAAATGAACTCTGTAACAAGACAAAACAATATATGTATTGCAAAAATCATATCATTTAGATTAACGTAGTGAAAATGAAAAGAATAATATACGAAGAATAGAAAGGTGTATAAGATACTCTCTCTCTCTCTCTCAATCTCAAACTGAACCTCAATCACACATCATACACACGAATGAAATAATGCGAAGCTGCAGAAGCTAAGAAAATAGCGAATGAATGTTAAGTAGAAGTAGGATGTCTTATTTTACACAAACCCTGTACAACGTTAGCCCGTTCCCGGTCTCTAATTTTTCAACAACTACTTGTAGAACCGAAATAATGTACTTACTTACACTCTTACACGCTTTTCACTTGGTTCCTTAAACGCTTTTTTTTTGGAGATTTTGTTTGGTCCGCCAAAGTCAAGAACCTATAGGAAGTGCTATGAATATATATAGATAATGGGATATACAACTAACTTATATATAGAGATAAATACTACACATAATATTCGACCAATTGAATAAGATAAGGAATAAATTAAATAGGTAAAGCTTGTCACACGCCCTCAGACACTCTCATCAGATTCGGAATCGATCTTATTTCATTGCAGCTTTCTTCCGTTTCTCTGATAGTGATGAATTGTTTTGAAATTTAATTCGCTCTAAACACACACACACACACACACACACGTACATACACACACACACACACACACACACACACACACACACACACACATTCATACATACATACACATACACACACATAGAGTAGACACATTTTTGTAAATTCACTCTAGTTAAATATCAGTACATACACACAGATCTAATTTTATTTCGAACTAATGCTTCTTTCTAACTACTGCCCAGAATCACACAAATATCACACTGACACACACATAACCACAGCCATATGTACTCTCCCGAACTGTAGATGCACTGATCAAGCTTCTTCTCATCTCACCAGATTCTATGTTTTCATCGATCATTTACGGATGATGATCCACAAATATTACGATATTCGAATGAAAATTCCTCCACCTCACGTATCAAATACCGATTTTCTCAAAGAGCTATGGTATATATAGACTGCGCGCATATCTTCTATGTTTACTTTGTTTCTTCTATGTTTTCTTCAAACTTAATAGAATTGTGTTCGATTTTCCACACGACTGCAGTCTGGGAGATAAATTATTGTTAAATGCAAATTAAATGCAAATTAAAAGTTTATATATATATATATTATACATACATATAGAGAGTCTCCATAAAATTATTATATGTTGTTCAAGAAAATACAAAAAAAAAACAAAAACCTACGAACTTTTTAAAACCCCCAAAAACTATAAATATACATAGTATATATTTATAAACAAAAAAAAACAAAATCATAAAGCAATTGTATTGAAGTTATTGAATTTATCGTAAGTTAACAAACAAAACACGAAAACAACAAAAAAAATGTTTTTTTCGATTTCATTTTTAATTCTTTTGTTACAGATTATATATATAAATATGTAAAACATAAAATTAAAAACCAAAAGAAAAACACAATCTGACACAGGATGTATGTATGTACGTTAATAAAATATTTCTTAATTTTTTTACCTTGATATTCATTGGTTAGTAAACAAAAAAAAAATATAAAGTAACTATGAAACAGAAAAAAAAATAAAACAAAACTTAAAACATTTAACAACATTGCATATATACAATATTATGTAAAAATAAAAGAAAAATATAATTATATATTGTATGTATATACACAACACCCACACCAATATGTACATTTTTTCTGTATGTATCATTGAAACAAAAACAAAATACAATTTCGGCTAATGTTCAAAAATAAAAACAAAAACGATATATACACATATATATACATAAACATAGAAAATAAACAATAATATTTATATCGTATAAAAAAACCAAAAAAAAAAATTAATAAAATAATGATAATATTACTATTACAATTAATATTCTTATTATTAATAATAATTTTCAACTAAAAGAAAAAAACCAAAAAAAAAACAAATATTACCGTTACCGTTATTATGTGCAAACTGCAAGAAAAAAATTACATAAGGAAACCAGAAGAAATCCAAATTATTATTGATAATGACTGTATTATTATTAATAATATTGTTATTATTGTATAGTTTTTTTTTTAAATCAAATTTTTCCCTAAGTCCCTCTAGTTTGGTTATTAATTTGTTTTTTAATTTCTTTTAAACTATACATACTTATATATATATATATATATATATATATATATTTGAAGATGAGGAAGAGGATGAAGAAAAATTTTGAAGAATGTTGTGTACATTCCAATAATAAAAACATGAAAAGAAAAAAGAAAAACAAATAAGAAAATGCAAACCAAATGCAAAAAGGAAAAAAATAAAAAGAAAATGATGTATTATTCGAAATGTTCATATATAAATGTCGACAATGTCATTATAAAGAAAAATGTTCTTCAAAACTGCCTACAAATAAATTTATTTAAAATGATAAATTGATATTTTATGCGTTTTTGTTTCCTTATTCGAAATATTGTGGTTGTGGCCGTTGTAGCAGGTCCAGGTTCGTTTCTCGGGTGAACACTTCGCTTTTTCCCGGCACCACCTCTGCTAACAACACTCAAAGTGTAATAATAATAATAATAATTGTTGGCGCGACAGTCCATAGGGGGACCAGGGCCTAGCTTGCTCTTCAACTACTCGTGTTGTGCGCGCTACAGTTCTCTGACGAGTAGAAGGGACCTACAGTTTTTTGCCGACTCCGAACGGCGAAGTTTGAGAAGCTTTCTTAGACAGTTATTGCTCTTTGAGTGTCCGAAAGAGGTGGTGCCATGAAAAAATTCGAGGTGTTCAGTCGGGAATCGAACCTAGACCCTTCGACGTGTAAGCGTCGCACTCTACCCACTACGCCACGGCGGCCACCCTCAAAGTGTAATAACTGTCAGAAAAAGCTTCTCAAACTTCGCCGTTCGGAGTTGGCAAAAAACTATAGGTCTCTTTTATTCGTGAGAGAACAGTAGCGCGCACACCACGAGTGGTTGAGCTATCTACCCTCTGAGGAGGAAAAGGAGGGTGTTAGAGCAATGAAAATTAATTCTTTTGAGGATTTTTCTAAATTTGAAGTTGATTAAATTTAGTTATTCGTTCTTTCTAAAATATGAACGAAAATACATCTGTTAACTTATTTGTTGATACTTAAAATGATTTATTTGTAAATTTAGATTTTTCCTAAATGCGCTGAATGATGCATATTACCCGACGCATGAAAAACAGCTGTGGGCAAAGATACCTCCATCCTGACGAATCTCCGGGCAATAGGTCTTCTTCCGTGCAAAAACAAGGTATTTGAGAAGATAGTCATTAGAACTCTGAAAGAATGGGTTGAAGAAAAACAAATAATGCGGGATAACCAATTTGGCTTCAGGGCGGGACACGACATCATTTATGCCCCGTCAAAATTGGTTTCCGACATCCAGTGGAATAGAAGCAAAACACAGTGCACAGAGGCTTGGCTGATTGACATGGAAAAGGCAATCGACAACGTATTATTAGAAGGTCTCTTCCTCAAGTTGGTCAGGCTCGGCATTCATAAAACATTGGTGTATATGGTCTACGACACGCGTAACAGGTGGAAAGTTCGTTGTGAAAAATGACAAGTTTCCACAACTTCGTTCCATATAAACAATGGGTTCCAACAAGGGGCGGTGGGTTCACCGATCTTGTTCACTATATTCACTAGCGATCTTATAGGTTCTATGCCTAAAATAGTAGCAGTGCCGATCTAATCGCGTAAAGATCAGGTCCGAAGGTAGAAGAAATAAACTATTTGTTGCAGAGTGACTTCGATGCGATTCAACGATTTTGTAACGACTGGAAGTTGAAATTCAACTACCAGAAGTGTGAAACTAGCCTTTTCAGAACCCCATTGTCCAGAGCCTCAAGAGACACGAAAATGAACTGGCGCAAGTTCGGCACTGTTGACCCACTGAGACGGCCGTTGACCGTGAAAAATGTAGTAAGGGATCTGGTTGGACCAGTATCTATATGGTGACATCCATGTGCACACAGCTCTGACCAGGGCTAGAAACGCCTTCGCTATGACAAGAGGGCTGTTTTACAGCAGTCAACTTGACATCAGAGTAACGATAATCTGCTCCATGGCCTTCATCCGGTCAATCATGGTTGTCTTGTGTGGTTCAACGTCAGTCCTTCCCAAATGAAAAAGATGAGGGTTTTCGAGAAGCATTGAATTTGGGCCTGTCTTCTATTATACGAGGGTTAATAATATAATATTGTTGGCGCTACAGTCCAAAGGGGGACCAGGGCCTAGCTTGCTCATCAACTACTCGCGTTGTGAGTGCTACTGTTCTCTCACGAGTAGAAGGGACTTACAGTTTTTTGCCGACTCCGAACGGCAAAATTTGAGAAGCTTTCTTAGACAGTTATTACTCTTTGAGTGTTGTCAGCAGCTCAAAAGAGGTGGTGCCGTGAAATATTAGAAAAATTGGTGTTGAACTGGGAGTCGAACCTAGACCCTTCGGCGTGTGAGCGTCGCACTCTACCCACTACGCCACGGCGACCACGAGGGTTGCCTTTCATATTTCGGGATTAGAGAACAAAAAGAAATAAAAATAATATTAATCATAGAAAATAGCTTTATTGCTTTTCAAAATATTCCCCATTAAGATCTATACACTTTTGCATGCGTTTGAACTAATTGTCGAAGCACTTTTACCACTCTGATTGAGGTATCTCCAAAACATGCATTCTGAACGCATCAACCGCTTCTTCAGGTTCCGAAAAACGTTGACCTCTCATTTTATTTCTTACGTACGGGAATAAAAAGAAGTCATTCGGTGCCAAGTCAGGACTATACGGCGGATGACTCATCAAATAGATGTTTTGAGTGCTCAAAAATGCAGTTCTTTGAGCCGATGTGTGAGAGCTCGCATTGTCGGAGTGAAGAGTAATCCGTCTTCGGCGGTTGGTTATTCTGATTTCTTGGAAGACAACTGGCAAACAAATGGTTGTGTACCACTCAGAATTGACTGTTCTCGGTTGTTCTAGTGGAACGGTTGCGATATGTCCAGTTCTTCCGAAAACATAGGCTACCATTTGCTTGGAAGTGCTTCTTGCGCGAACAACTTTTGTTGGATTTTGCTCAATTTGAAACACCCATACAGGCGACTGCTGTTTATTTTCGGGCTCATACGCGTAAATCCACGATTCATCACCTGTCACGATGTCATAGACGTTTTTCGAAGCAGTGCGATTGTATTTTTGGAGCATTTCTTCGACACGAGCCTTTTTTGAGCGATTGACAAATTGTGTGGGATCCAACGCGAACAAATTTTTTTGACGGTCAAATGTTCATGCAATTTTGAATGTATGCTGGTCCCACTTATGCCTAGTGTTGTCTCAATCTCACGATAGGTCACATCACGATCTTGCAATATCAGCTGGCGCACAGCATCAATGGTTTCCGGAACAACAACTGATCTTGGACGACCTTCACGAAATTCGTCTTGGAGTGAACTACGACCTCGGTTGAATTCACCATACCATCGATAAACACTGATCCGTGATGGAGCTTTATCGCCAAAAATTGAATTAAGTTCCTCGTTGCACTGTTGTTGAGTTAATCCACGTCGAAAGTTGTAAAAAATAATCGCACGAAACTTTTCACGATTTAATTCCATTTTTTGGACGAGATGAATCTTTTAATTTACTGTAAACAACACAAATAGCTCTCGTATGTCAAGACGTTCTTAGTACGTATAACCTCAAAAATGTCAAACTTTCCGATAGACCTGGCACTTGCCAGATTGCGACATTAGAGTTGTTCAATCCCGAAATATAAAAGGCAACCTTCACATCGAACACCTGAGTCCCAGTACAAGCAATTCCAACCCAACGAGGTTCTGTACAACAAGACAAATCTTATAGGCATAAATAAAAACAACAAAACAAAATACAAAACCAAAAGACATTTTTTGTCACAACACAAAAAAACAAACAAAAAAGGATATATATGTAAAGCATATAAATAACTTATACGTCCTGATGCCCGCGTCCGTAATATATTACGGGCATAGTCAAGTTTAATATGGCTGCCGTGGCGTAGTGGGTAGAGTGCGACACTCCCACGCCTCGAATTTTTTTACGGCACCACCTCTTTCGAGTTGCTGACAACCTTCAAAGAGTAACAGCTGTCCAAAAAGAAGTTTCTCCAACCTCACCGTTCGGAGTCGGTATAAAATTAAAGGACCCTTCTACTCGTAAGAGAACAGTAGCGCGCACACCACGATTGTTGGATCAGCAGGCTAGGCCTTGGTTCCCCTGTGTACTGTCGCGCCATTCGACATTTATGTATACATGGCGATCCTACCATTTAAATTATTCTTTCTCAATACTCTGCGATCGGTTTCCACTGAAAGGGGCTTATTAATTATGGATAACACCTCAGCCGTCAACTTTGGAACACTAGATTTTGGAGTGGACTTGATTGTCCGAACAATATACCGCTCGTTTTGTTCTGAGAGCAATTTTGTTTTCCCATTCCAGGTCTGTTTTTTAGTGTCCCTTTATATCTATAATTGTTTATTATTTTTTGTACCGTTGCATGCGATCGCCCTACAGTTTTTCCTATTTTTCATTATTTAGCAAACTAGCTAAATAATGAGCATTCTCGTTGACAAAGTACTCTGTTTTCGCATGTTTTCCATATTTTCGCTCAAAGAAGAGAATATCGGTCTTTTCAGTTCAAAAGCGTGTGCAGAAATGATCATCAGGGACATTTGTTGCTTCATTCCTGAACAAATTTGCATGTATCGATTCTGCGAAGCTTGTGTATAACGCAGACATGACATCTGTATCAGAGATAAGGGAATCGTAATAAGCTCTCAGTTCACCTCAAAGGGCGGAAGACGAGGGAGTTGAATATCTCCTTGCTTATCTCTGATCTGTATGATCAATTTTGTGTGTCGATTTTAGGGGTTGTTTCCTTTTTCATGCGAAAAGTACCGGTAGGAAGTCGCCTGCCAGTGAATTTGGCATATACTCTTGTTTAAAATATGTATTCAGTTATGATTGTATACGAAACAAAATAAAACAAAGAAGTGGTCGGCCTTAAAGCAGCACGAATATGAAGTAATGATAGGTGTATGTTCAATTTTGTGAGGTACTGTATAAGAAAATATTTTAAAACACTTCTTTTTCCAACGTATTTTTGAAAAAAAAAAGACTCAAAACTGTACAGTTTCCCTCGCAACATACGTTTTTCTTTTTTATTGAGATGGGGAAACACTGCGCTGGAACGATCGAACTCCATAACTTAGCCAGCCATAACCTACATTCAATGTAATTTCTTAATTTTCCGAAGGAATGTCAGCAAACTTTTCTGAATTGCTACGAATGTCTACGAGTTTGCTAGAAAAACTACGAAAAAAGCGTTCCATAAGCTGATTTTTTCGTAGAAGAGAGACCTCGTGGGAGAGCACAATATTTCTCCTCCCTACGAATTGCTGCCGAAGAAAAATCTGTGGGCATTAGATGGTTGTCAAAGTGGAATTAAAAAAAAAACCTTTGACATTTCATATATTTGATAGCAAGAATGATAGAAAAAGAGATTGCGCAATAGAGTGTTCAATTTTCTTTCGTTCTGCGCAGCTTACGTCACACGAGACTTCTGATTTGACAGCTCTTTGTTATTGTTTAATATCTTCATACAAATTGAAGGAGGAAACGTTATTAGTTGACAATTTTATTATATTTAATTTTTTTCTAAATTGAAACTCTGTAATTTCTTTGTTTTGTTTCCTTATCCTAAAATACATTCGTGCTCTAAAATAATTTTTTATTTTTATTTTCTCCCCACAGTTCACATTTTTGGTCAATTCCAAATGTGTCTTAAGATATTCGGGGGAAATCAAGAGGTCATCCCCATTCACACTTTCGAAAATTGCTTCGAGTTGCTTCATGTGAACCATTAGTGCAGATGTGGGTTTATCCAGGCCTCCTTCGTTGAGATGGTTAACCCACGTAAAAGTCGTGTCCTTATTTTGAAGAACACGTATGTCGGGAATTTTACCCCCCAACTTAAGGCAAATGTACCCAGACAAGTTTTCAAGCCCATCGTGAGCTAAAGATTCCAAATTCATTGTCCACCTGTCTGTAGACATCAGTGCTCGGAGGATTTATAATTATACTCTTAAGTATCGTACCTCAAAGTAAAAAGAATATTAACATATTTATATATTTCAGATATGTATGTAGATAAAACATTACTTGTAAGACTACATTCGGAAACTAAGTCAGGCGTGTCATCCGAAGCAACTGTTTGGTCACCTAAATGACCTAAGCTGACGGCTCTTGTTATTGCTTGAGCTATAGTCTGAGAAAAAAGTTTTGTAGCCATTTTAACTTTCTGTCTTTCAGCTCTAATAACGTTTAAATGGCCTGCCGATAGCTTATGGGTAACTGACATTCAAACGCTGTGCACGTTAGAAGCGTAAGGATTATATTTGTTTACTTCCTTTCCATTTATTTTAAGCCCGTGGTCAATAAAATGAATCCGAAGGAGTTTAATCAAATGTCAATGCCACTGGTTTCTCCGCTAGTAGCTCTGCAATCATTTCATGTATTGCCTTTGATTGCATTCTGATGTCGCGGGATGAAGGAGCGACTATTGCTCTCGGTTGGATTGTTGGAATTATTCCCGCCTTCAACTTATATCCATTACTTTTGCAAAGGCCTTTAATAAAATTGTGACTTAATATGTAAGTAAATAAACAAATCATCTTACCCATTTCATATTGTAAGTTTCTTTCAAAACTATCCGCAGTGAAATGTGCACTTATCCTTTCTCCTGCATAAGTGAATCCACTGCTTCCGTAGGATGTTGTGTTTTGGAACCGAATAAAACCGTTTTCCCTTGTTGTTGTTTGCATTGGAGCCAAACACAGCACACCTCATTTTCAAAAATGTCTGTTTATTTAATTGTTAATAAGTTACAAAATATTTTTCTTTTAATTTTTTTCAAATAAGCGCGCGGAAATCGCAGTGAAACCTGACATCCGTATATAAAATGGAAACATCCGTTGTCTCAGCCTACGTCATCATAAATTGACAGAAGATGACAGCCATGCGCAATGCGTAATCTGTATTCCTATCATTCTTGATTTGATAGCTGTTTACGAATTTCTACGAAAAGTCGTTTCACAAGTTTTGGTAGTTACTTCCTGCAAGAGAGATTTTTACCCCAACTACTCAACCACGAATTTCTGTACACAAATGAATTGGAACAGATCTTAGGTGAATAATAAATTTCACTAAAATCGGCACATCCATTCTAAACTTGAATATCAATTTTTTCAAGTGGGACAATTTTGCAAAATATCAATGCCAAGGCAGAAAAGAGTTCTATCACTGAATGCGATTTGTTGCCATTGAATGATTAAGAGAAACCGTTTGTCAGTATTAAATATTTTCCTTTCAATGCAGCTTTTCACCATATCAGTGAGACCGCAGGTGAGATGCGCCAATACGAAATCACAATAATATGTTTCTGTTTAACAAAATTAAAACAACCAATCTGCTACCTTAGCGAAGACAACAATCATTGTGTTTGTGCGAATGCGAGTTGTTCGAAAACATTTAAATGGATTCGGAGTCTGCGCATTAAGAGCAGTTTCGATCAACTTGTGCACTTCAATAAGAATAAAATTTTGTTTTCCAATTGTAGGGTTGTCGCATGGTGTATTGCTTCCATGTTTCTGGGCAAATACATGTGCAGTTTCATCTGATACGCCTGATGCAACTGGTTTCGGAATAATAATTTCGATATTTGAAAACTTTTTATTAAAGGTATCTGTGGAAGGAATTGAAATCAATACGGGATTTCAAAAATATTTCGTCTTCTTCTTATCAGAGAATATATAAAAACATATAATAAAATCTAAATATATTTTCCATTGTGATCATTCATTCTCTTCTGCTCCTCATTCACAGTGATACATTCTGGACAAAATTACAATTTTCGAAAATCCATCAAACATCTTCGAACATCGAAAAGAAAACAACAACGAAAAAACATGGCCGTCCTCATAGCAGAGAAACGTCAGCTTTGATTAGCTTTCCCGATTTCTCGGATAAAGAAAAGAAAAAAAATACCTCTTCCATCGCAGAGTTTTTGTATTGTTTATATAATTTTCAATAATTCACCTTTTGTACCCAAGTGAACAGTTCAATTACAAACGAGCGGTAGAAATTCAATTAATTCAAACATAATTCACCCCCGTATAATGGACCATAAGAAATCTCCAGTCCGGCGACAGAAACGACAATCCAAGGCGATCGAAGACAATTTCTGGGACTGCAGTGTTTGCACATACAAGAACACAGCTGAAGCATTCAAATGCCGAATGTGTGACGTACGTAAAGGTTAGTGCACCCCATAAAACATTCAAAAACAATTTAAAAATAATCAGCAATCACACTTTCCTTCGTTCTTTTCTATTTTCATTTTTTTTTTATCTCCCGTTCATTTCATCGTTTAACAAATGCACAAGCGCACATATTGCGTTGGTCTCACACAAGATGTGTGTCCTCGTCCTCAATAAACATGCAAAATGCCTGCCCTACCCACCTTCTGTCGAAGGTACATGAGTGTGCCACAGTGTAAATGATGTTTCCGAAGCCTATGCTTATGCGTGCGTTGTGGGTGGAGAGGTGATGCCATAGAATTTTCCCCATGAATACTCTAATGAGCAGAATTGTTTGAAAAAGAAGTGCTTTTATGTTCTAGTGCCGGTGGTGAGATTTGTTTTGGTCGGCGGATGAAATATTTCTCTGACTTTCTTTTGCCTTTCCGCCGGCACATGCCCACATGCAAAGTGAATTGATCGTTTAAGGGGCAATTATTTCGGCGGTCATTGTTCGTAATGAAACAGAGTTTGGAATAAAAAACTGCCTATGTTGTAGACAGCTTTGAAAGAAATCAAAAATCTATCGCCGGGCTTATCGCGATCAACTTTCTCTCATTGAAATGAATTCTTGAAGGAATTCATTCGTGCAATGACTTAAAGTCTGTTGTTTGTGAAGTCGAAGCTTGAGCAATAAACTTCTTAATCTGGCCTTAGATGACGCAAGTGACTTTTCTTGTTTTGAGGGCGGTCTGAGAGTTATGTGCGCGTGTACTGAAAAAAAAAAACAGGTCTTCCTTTAGTTTGTTTTAAAGAATGTGTTTTTGTTTTCTTGTTTACTCGAATTGGATCTCTGTGGTATAGCTTTGTAAGGGATTTGCCCTTTTCATGGTTCAACAGCCGCGCTTATTACTGACTTTGCCTGGTTATAAGTCATAATTTGAACAGAACAATGTAGTTCCCATGCCAAATGATGGGATTTCCCAGCAGCTCTCAACGATTCGTTTGAAGGGCTTACCACATTAACTAGACAAAAGGCTATTTCGAATTTTTATTTGCTCACTTTGCGAGTCCGTCTGAGTACTCAATTTTTTGCATTAGCTTATGTCCTCTGCATTAGCATTGTTTTGGTATCATTTATCTCCAGGTTCATGGGGCTCTGCCAATTTGTATGTCAAAAAGTCTCTCTTAGTTTTGCTCATCAAATCATGTGTTTAACTGCTGAACAGCCCTTGAAATATTGTGCTTTAAGAGTTTTGTATGACACACTTAAGTATAATGTCGAAGGAGGGTTGATTTTAGAAGAGTAAGGAATTTTCGAATTAGGGTTTATTTTTCGCACAGCAAACGGTTTATGACTTAAGCTGGCAGAACTTAGTTTGTTCATTGCTATTTGCGAGTTTTCTAATTGAATGGCGTTTGAGTTTATCTGACAGCCGTGGCGTAGTGGTTAGAGTGCGACGCTCACACGCTGAAGGGTCTAGTTTCGATTCCCAGCTGAACACCTCGAATTTTTCACGGCACCACCTCTTTCGAGCTGCTGACAACACTCAAAGAGTAATAACTGTCTAAAAAAAGCTTCTCAAATTTCGCTGTTCGGAGTCGGCAAAGAACTGTAGGTCTCTTCTACTCGTGAGAGAACAGTAGCGCGCACAACACTAGTAGTTGATGAGCAAGCTAGGCCCTGGTCCCCCTGTGGACAGTCGCGCCAACAATTATTATTATTAAGTTTATCTATAAGGCTTATGAATCAGGATACAATAAGGTTGTCCAAGTTCTAAAAGCGTAATAAAGGAACATGTTTTAAGCCCATCCTCACTAACAAACCTTAAAGGTTGGATAGGATTGACTTTTGGTGATAAGAAATAGCAGAACACTTATTCTACATACAAACCTTGAAAAATTCAATTCAATACTTCTTACTGAACACACAAGTCTGTTTCATTTAGAATTTTTTTCATATTTTGTTTTTTACGCTTGTTCATGTTAGCTTCTTCAGATGTCGTTTTCTATCTAGCTGTTGCAAAAATCTGGTGAATTCTTGAAATGAACAAAGGCTTCTTTCAAACGGAGAAGTCCAAGTTTCTTTAATGATTTACCATCAGTCATTGTCCCACTATCATGAGAGCATATGTTCTGTGAACCTTTGCCGTAAGCCAAACAAATATTTTGCACTCTGGAAGCCTTTAATTTGGTTCGAAACGATCGTTCTAATTATCATCTGCATCTAAAACTTTATGTCTAGCAAAAGTGTTCTTCTTAAGTGGCTCAATCTCAGCCAGAACCCATAATCCGGACATTTCAGGAAACGAATTTGATTAAATCTTTCCTCAAGGGGCACCGAACTCACCCGACCCGATCCACCGGCTTTTGATCTGATACTGATCTAATACCACTTTCCAGATGTGGAACTAGATCGCTATTCACTCCCCATAGAATTTCATTTTTCAAAACTTCGAACGAATACTAAGCAAAATTGTAAATGATTTGAAGGCCCACCCTGCTTTATGAACAAACTAACAGAGCTAACGTGCGGAACTGTCCTTCGGTTATCTCGGAAACACTGAGCACTGCCATCGCCAGCGGATTTGATTTCCCCCACTTTTGATGGAGACACAGTGCGAAAACCTTGTATCTCTTCCTCTATTCTTACTGTGAACTCTCTAAACTGAGGAGAACGTTGATGCGTAAAACTTGTTGACCCCTTTCTAAAGTCATGCCACGGCTGGGTTAAACGCGAGTCTTAAACAGCACAGCGTTCATTTTTTGTTGTGATGTCCCAATGGCTATGTATTAAGGATTAGCCATACCTCTTATTAGTTCCCTTGTGGGAGTGTCGTGGTGGCTGTTGTTTATATTCAGGTCGTTGGGAAAGTTGGAAGTAATCAACCGTGCTATCTAATCTGATCTGATTTGCCTCAGTCACCTGGGGCGGAAGAGGTCATATGGTTATAGGAATTTGCTTCTGATTCGATGTGGAGTTGCTTTCAACGGGGTGCTGTGACCCACAGGACAGCAGAGGGGTTAGAAAGTTCTCGCTCCTCACCAATGAGGAGTGGCTGTCCTTTAAAACAAGAACTTAAATTGGTACTTGAAATAGCTCCCAAGACGTTAGTCAGCATTCTAGTGACTGTGGGTGTATGGACCCTGCCTTGACGGCAACTACACACTACCTCTTATTAGTCTTTTTCAAGGGCAATGGCTGTCTGATCCGTTTCACATCATAGTGGATATACTCCAGTCCGTACAGTGTTGACACATCTTATTTGCCACCCGTACCTAGCAACTTATACACGCAAACATATGAAACACCGTTTGGGTATATTGACAGGAAAAACTGCTCTTGTAAGGAAATCTTCAAAAGAAGATATTGACGCAAAGCTTGGCACTCTCTCACCCATTTCAATCTTCTTCAAAGACAAATGATAGAAAAAAACTTATTCTGTCCAGGACTGAATTATACAGTTCACATCAAGTTGTTACAGAGAATCAAACTCGTGTGCTCCGCCTTAGTTGTGATTCTTACTCTTAGCCTTAGTTCTGTAAAACTTTTCATGGTTTTCAAGATTTTGGACTGCACGCCTTTAATGAAATTTGCCAGTTTTCAGAAATGGTTTGTCTTTCGATACAATTTCAGACTATTCCGAAAATTTTAAGAAACATTTCAGCACACCTCATTCCTTCATATGTAGGACAGGCATCACTCATTTTGTTTTCTAAAATTTCGGGATCATGCATAAAAAAAAAAACAAAAAAAAATATAAAAAACAACAACTCACACAGACAAAATTCGTTAAAAACCGTTCTAATATCTGCTTTTTCCAGTACTTAACTCATTCGGCCTTCTTGCAGGCACATCAACACGGAAGCCGCGTCTGAATTCAGCGCTTGTGGCCCAACAGGCAGCCACGCTGCCCGGAGCATCAGGTGCCATACCAAATGGTACAAAGCCAGCTTCCACATCATCCAAGTCATCGGGTCACGATCGGAATAAACACAAAAAGTATCCCGCCCGATTAAAAAACGTCGATCGTTCGACAGCACAAACACGCGAAGTTACCGTCAACTCCGTCACCGTGTTCATAACCGAATATAAACCGAAAGCTCTTGCCACCCGACGGGAGTCAAGTGAACAGAGTTTCAGTGAAAGCAACGACTCACGTAGTTAAATAGTCTTGTAGCTAGACATTGGCATGCGTGTGTGTGGTTTTATATTGTTCGTCTGTTTTTTTCTTGGTTTATGTCCAGCGCCTAGTGAAATCAATTTAAAGCTCTTCATTGATGTTAAGTTATTATAATTTTTGTTTTTCGTTTTATTTGTGAAGAAATATATATAAATATGTCTATATATCAGATCAGATCAAAAGAAGAAGAAGAAGACAAAGAACCTAATCAAGATTAACAAAGATTTATAGTTTAATTGAAAGAAGAGTAAATTTAAAAGAAAAAGAAGCGCGCTTGTGAATAGAAGAGAGCAACGTTTGCCAGAGCACACATACTCTTTAAGTAGGACAGAACTGCAAATTCACTGCCTCGGTCAGACACACAATATCTCCTCAATCCGGCCCTTGTTTCTCAGCCCACTCATAGACGATAGACGATGGAAAAATTTTCTTATATGTTTTCATGCGGTAAATTACGAACCGCATGAACTATCTGGGTGCCCCCGGCTCCCTCTTTTTTGTGTGTGTTCTTTTTCTTGTATTGTCTCGTATAACGTGTGATAAAAAGCAAAAAAACATTTGAATAGTATTTATCGATGAAAACAAAAAAAAAAACAAAAACAAAAAAAAAATGAAAATTGTAAGGAAACTACTCTAGGCTAAGAATGAAAAGAAATGATTTTTAAAATCTAGGAAACGATAAGAAGCCCCCTCCTCCCTCTCACTCTCACTCTGCCGCCTCTGAATGCGATATTCAATTTGATCTCTCACGGTAAAGCGCCCACTCCCCCAAAATCTCCACATTGATGTGACGTATCGCACCGATGAACATATCAAGCGGCGGCGGCGGCGGCAGCGACGACGAGGAGTCTTTGTAAATATATGTTCATAAGTAAATACAAATATATTTGCGCGAATCGTAGGACGTACTCTCTAGGACGAAATTCAAAAAGAATGTATTGTTTTGTGTTTTCTTCCCCCTCCCAGTGACTCCTTTTATCTCACAAATGAAAATTAAAAAATCGTACACACATCTCGAACAAGGCTTTGCGTTACAGCTCCAGTTTCCATTCACATGAAATAGTATATTTAAAAAGACTGATATATTATTATTATTATTAATTAATTAATTATTATTAGTTATTATGAAATATTGAAACTTTAAATAGCGAATAACAACAAATAGCACGGCGGTTATTTGAGGAACAAAAGCAAACAGAAAAAAAAGTAAAATGTGACGACGATGATGTTGATGTTGATGCTGGGAAAGGGCAGATACTTAGCATTTAATTGGTAAATATGGTTAAGTTTTTGAAAATCATGCATTTCCTTTCATAATATTGTGTTTTCATGTGTCATGTGTGCATTCTTGCAATTGCAGTGTGGTGAGATCTGATTAAACTTTCTTCGGACCGCTTAGATCCAGTGCTACCGCCAAACTAAACGAAGTTGCCTGCCACTTGCTGGCACTGCACTGATTTTTCAAGTGGTTATTTGCAAGTCTTGGCGTAGTGGGTGAGTGCTTCGACTCAATTTCGTTTCAATTCCTTCACCATCTTCTTTAAATGAAGGTCACTGCATTTTAGTACTATGAACCAGTATTTGAGTCTGAGCGTTCCAGTGCAGTATATCCCAACCTCCAACAAAAAAAAAATAAATCTCCTTTAAGTTGACGAGTTCTTCACAGAGGGCTATATTTTAATAAAACACATTTTTAAAATTTCTCAGTTCGTAATTTTCACTGTTGTCATACCTCCGAATTAAAATCAATCAACAATTTTGCCCATTTCGTAATTTGTAGAACGCTCAGCGTTCCAGTGGCATTTTTTTCTACTCGTATGCACAACAGACAAAGTAATTCATTCCTCTCTCATAGTCACCAAACAATCATAGGAAATGGCTAACAATACTTTGAAAGCAGTCTGTTTGAGCTTATAAATGTGGCGCATGTGCAGATCTAGAAGAATTATGTTTATTAATGTAAATTAATGGTCGCCGTGGCGTAGTGGGTAGAGTGCGACGCTCACACGCCGAAGGGTCTAGGTTCGACTCCCCGTTCAACACCAATTTTTCTAATATTTCACGGCACCACCTCTTTCGAGCTGCTGACAACACTCAAAGAGTAATAACTGTCTAAGAAAGCTTCTCAAATTTCGCCGTTCGGAGTCGGCAAAAAACTGTAGGTCCCTTCTACTCGTGAGCGAACAGTAGCGCGCACAACACGAGTAGTTGATGAGCAAGCTAGGCCCTGGTCCCCCTTTGGACTGTAGCGCCAACAATTATTATTAATGTAAATTAATTGCACGACAGTAGTCGGGCAAGACTACAGCAATTTCTATTTTTTGCACGATATTGTATTCCATTAGGTTTTATACCTAACGTCGCACAAAACGCAAATCCTACAAGGAGTTTACTGTGTCACGCAGATAGAAGGAGGGAATACTCGAAGTTGCAATTTGAAACTCAAAAACCCTTCTGAAAGGTGGACACTAACTAAACGATTTTACGCGGGTCGTTCCTCAGAGGAACAAATAATGGAAGGTGAATATTAGTTTGAAAATTAGCTAACAAACGGCTGCCAACTTCAATTGCGACGTTATGTATAGAAGTGTATGATTCATTGCAGTACCCCCGGTTAGGTGAAGATCAATGCCGTGTTGAGAGCAAATTTATTAGGAAGTCAAGGAGTGAGCATTTCAAAAAGATCTTAAGCTTAATGGGTCACATTAAGATATGACAAATTCTTTTGAAAGAAAGCACAGCCGAGTCAGTCATAAGTTTCCACATGCAGTCAGGGTTTGGAACGGCTTTAAGTAGCTATGAGTTTGTTGTATTCTTTTATTTTTCACTGTTTTCAAACAGTTAGTGCTTCAAAGGGGACAAACTTGTTCTTGCCTTCGTACGAATATCCACTGCCGACTAAACCGCGTTCAGCCATCGATGTGAGCGTTGTTAGCAGATGTGCGAGTGAGTGAACTGAAGATCATATTTGTATTTTATAAAGGATGCAAACCCTCTTTCACTTTCGACTATCTCATGTCCGTTGTTTTCAGTTATTCAGTATAAGTTTCCTAGCATCCATTGTCATCTGAAGTTTAAACCGAAGGTTCCAGTCTTGAACTGTTAACTGAGCATTTGTCTCGCACATTTTAACGGTATCACCCTTTACCGAGTATTTGACAAAACCGAAGAATGCAATTTGTTTATGCAAATTTGCTTAAATTTTTCCTTTCGGAGTTCACATCGGACTGTAGATGTAATGTTTTCATAAACAAGAACAACAAGAATTTGTTAAAGAGGCTACGCCTTGGAAGTTGTTTCTGTTAGTGCACCGAAAGAATAAAATATTTCGGGAGCAAATTTATCAAGCCCAGCGCTTCGAAGACCGACCGCCAATGGTTTTAAAATCAACACCCATTTTGTCACTTCACTGCGATCGCTTCAAATAAGAAATGTATGTCCATGCCTCACCTCTTCCTCTGCAATTGCAACAAAAGATTTTGAACAAAACAAAAAGAAAACCCATAGAACCTTGTCATAACTTAAAAACTTTATTCCATTTTCTCATAACTACATTTTCATTTGTGTGAAGCAAATCAAAAATGAAATTGTATTTCTTAGATATTGACAACGAATAACAAATGAAACAAATTACTTACCAACTTATGAAGCATGAAAAGCAAACAAACAAAAGAAAAATGAAAATCAAACGCCAACAAAGCAACAACCAATCCAAGAGTGATCCATTTCCTTGGAGAATTATTTCTTAGAAAACAAAACAAAAGGAAAAAATAAAAACCAACAAATTGAAGAAACATGCCGGAAGTGCATAACAAGTGAATTTTCTTGATTCTAAGTTGATGTAATTTTTTTAATAGAAATTTATACCCAGCTTTTTTATTGTAAACAATTCGTAGTTTTGTAAAAACTAGTTAAGTTAAATAAATACAATAACAGTAAATATTATTCTAATATTGAGATATACAAAGCAAAAGAGTAATTTAACAACAGAGCAAAAAGATAAGTGAAAAAAAAGATAAAAACAAAAAACACACAAAATGTTTGTAAAATTCTTTACTAGATGCGTACGCATTCAATTTATGTACATTTGATGTAAAGTTCGGCAGCTGACGACTGTTCAACTGTTTTAAGAAAGGGTCAATGAAATAAAATATATAAATATGAAGTTATATTGTTGTTTTGTTAAATCTTAATCCTTCGTTTCGCAATTGACGAATGTGTCTGTAAAGTCAAGAGTCAAGAAAACAACCAACACCGAGTTTTGGAAAAAAAACTCTTTTGACATTGAATACATACAACGTCACACAAAATGCAAATCATACAACGAATCAGTACAGGAAGTTTAATAATTTTGCATAGATTGGAAGGAATACTTCAAGTTGGGGATTTTGATTTTGAAAGTCGCGTGCAAAACCCAACCACTGAACACTCAATAAAGGATTCTATGCGGTACATTCCTCTTCTTCTTCTTGTGGCGCTACAGTCCGGGGTGGACCTGGGTATCAATCAACATGCCTCTTCAGCCAGCACGATCTTTCGCTAGCTGCCTCCAACTGCGCACTCCAAGTTGGTTGAGATCCTTTTCCACTTGTGTGCGCCATCTTAGCCTAGGCCGTCCTTTATTGTGTTGTCCCAATGGCTCAGATTCGAAGACTTTTCGGGTCAGAGCAGTGGTATCCATACGCTATACATGGTATAATCATCTTAAGCGTTGTATCCGAAGACGCTTGACCAGGTGTGTGTCGCTGTACACCCCCATAGAGTTAGTCGTTAAATCATCTCCTACAACAGCCATCAACGCAAACAATACCCAAAATCGCATGCAAAACCTTTTTTTCGAATAGACTAAGGGCTTCCTCTTCCGCTTTTAGTAACGTCCAGATTTCCGCTCCTCAGAGAATTAAATAATGGAAGGTGAATATTAGTTTGAGAATTTGCTAACAAAGTGCTACCAAGACGAATGGAGACGTTATCGCTAGAAGTGCGCCCTCCAATATATCTCCCTCTGTATAGTGAATATCAATGTCGTGATGAAAAGCTATAGGGCTTAAGGACTTGATAGAAAACCTGCCGGATTCTTACAACTCAACTCAACTTATTTTAGTTGAGTTGAGTTTCCATCAAACGCAGAGTTTTAAGGTGCATCGATGTAGAGATTGGAGTGGACACAGCGTTTCTTTTTACTTTTGTTCTCGCTAGTTGTTCTCTAACATTAATTTATATTAAGAAGCTGAAAAGCACATCTGCATCTCAGTCTCCCAAAAGATCTGTCGACTGATATCTGGGTGTACGAGGAGGTTTATGTTTGTGACACCACTTTGGCCAAATGCAAGAAAGGCAGAAATTGTCTGCTAAGAGTTACACCTCATTCCAAAATCCATGCTCATGCCCATTGTTTCCTAAATGTAGACTGCCTTACCGACTTTGTTTCATTTTTAAACCTGTGCAAACCTTCAGAGCAATTGGATACAAAAGATACTTAACGTATGAAGTGAGCGTCAAGGTACAAATGTCTCGATAGGGAACATTTGTTGTGAGCGAGCCCTTATTTTTTGTTTGTTTGTTTGCTATGAGATCTGTGAAAAATATTTAGTATACATCAAGTCATTGAACAGACATCATATATTTTCATCGTGTCAAAAATGTCGAATTTTGTACCAGAAAGTGATGATTTGCGGAAAGCATTAATTTTTTGTTTTCATTTGAAGAAAAGCGCTGCAGTCGCATCGACTGCTTGTAGGGGCATATGGTAATCATGCTCTATCAGAAGCAACATGCAAAAGATAGTTTTAACGGTTCAGAAATAATGATTTTGATGTGAGAAATAAAGAACGTGGAAGACCACCAAAAAAGTTTGAAGACGCCGAATGGCAAACGATATTGGATGGAGATGACACTATGAGTCAAAAGCAAATGGCAGCAATGTTGAATGTTGCACAACAAACAATTTCTGACCGTTTAAAAGCTATGGGAAAGATCCAAAAGTGTGGAAAATGTGTGCCGCATGAATTCAATGAAAGACAGATGGAGAGAAAAAAAAACAAGACACGAAAGAAAATCGGTTTTGCATCGGATTGTTACTGGCGATGAAAAATGGATTTATTTTAAGAATCCTAAACGGAAAAATCATGGGTTAATCGGGCAACCATCAACATCGACTGCAAAACCAGATCGATTCGGTAAGAAGACAATGCTGTGTGTTTGGTGGGACCAGAAAGGTGTGCTGTACCACGAGCTCCTAAAACTTGGTGAAACCATCAATACTGATCGCTACCGACAACAAATGATCAATTTGAACCATACATTGATCGAGAAACGACCAAAATGGGCCAGAAGACAAGGCAAGATAGTTTTGCTCCATGACAATGCACCTGCACACAAAGCAAAACCGGTTCAGGATACAATCAAAACACTTAGCTGGGAGCAGTTGCCCCACCCGCCGTATTCAGCAGACTTGGCTCCTTCCGACTACCATTTGTTTTCATCGATGGGACACGCATTGGCTGAGCAGCACTGTGATTCCTACGAGGAGGTCGAAAATCGGGTGTCTGATTGGTTTGCTTTAAAAGACGAACAAATTAATTGACGTGGTATTCACAAATTGCCAGAAAGGTGCTCAAAATGTGCAGAAAACAATGGTCAATACTTTGAATAAAATATCTTTACTTTCCAATTTATAATTAGTGTTTTATTTTCAAAAAGAAAAACTCATTTAAAAAAAAACTCATTTCATACTGGTATACCTAGTACTAGCTTCTA
Source organism: Eristalinus aeneus (assembly GCA_955652365.1). Lineage (NCBI taxonomy): Eukaryota > Metazoa > Arthropoda > Insecta > Diptera > Syrphidae > Eristalinus > Eristalinus aeneus. Next base: position 25,624,462 of record OY019133.1, on the reverse strand, counting down.
TTCAGTTGAGGTGACAGGTGGTCTTCAAATTTACAATCTCTCATCATCCTGATTTAATTCTGACAGTACATAGCGTAAGTTTTTATCTTTGAATCAAGTTATTTAACGTCCATACAATGCAGGTCGCCGTGGCGTAGTGGGTAGAGTGCGACACTCACACGCAGAAGGGTTCGATCCCTGGCTGAACACCTCGAATTTTTCACGGCACCACTTCTTTCGAGTTGCTGGCAACACTCAAAGAGTAATAACTGTCTTATGAAAAGCTTATCAAACTTCGCTGCTCGAAGTCGGCAAAAAACTGTAGGTCCCTTCTACCCGTGAGAGAACAGTAGCCCGCACAACACGAGTCGTTGATGAGCAAGCTAGGCCCCGGTCCCCCGATGGACTGTCGAGCCATACAATTATTATTAATACAATGCAAAAATTGAGAAAAATAAAATTCAAGGAAATTCATGTAAAATGCGCATCTTAGTGTGCCTAATTAGGCGAACTTTCCTAATTGATTCCCGGACATATTTCAATTCAGTACACCACAATAAGTACACAAAGCGAACACGTCGTTCGACCACATTCAAAAGTTGGGTTAAATAGAAAGTGAGTTCTTACTTCTAGGAAACCGATTATTCAACAATGACGCTGCGTTCTATCGATACAATAGTGGAATAGTGGACACTCACCGAATACGCAATTGTACGTTACCACAATGATAAGAAATTTAAAGGACAGGGCATGTATTTAACAGGTTTATTAGTTTATTCGTGCACCAAAACCAAAATGTGTTACATAATTGTAAGTTTTTAAATTCCATTTTTGATAAAGTGCACTAATGATGTATTATTTGTATCGCCTGAATAAACAAAGATCCCCTGAAGATGACAGCATCCCCTGCCGAAACGTTGGGACAACACAAATGACATAAACTTGTTTCATTCACCAAAAGAGCCGACGAGGAATTAGATTCTTCAACCACAAAGTATTGTAACTTGGTCAACTTCATAACAAATATAACAGGTTTAAGGCAAGATGCTTAGGCTTGGCTATAAAATCAGTACAAAAGACACAATTTTACAACCCAGAAATAGAGAGTTATAAAATGTGTAATCAAGCTGGTTGTTGTCTAATTTTTTTTTTCAATTCAATTCAGCTCAGTTTTATTATACATAATACAATAGTTTACAAAGGTTATACGTTTCTGCGAAGCCGAGAGGCTTTTCTGCAGAAGGTTGTGTCTCAATTGTTGCCGGTTATGTTTATGTAAGCTTAGATTAGGATAAATTGCGAAGTAGAATTCTATGTTAGGATTTTTAAAAAGAAATAGTAAAGATTTTCGCAGCATATCCAATTTAAAGACCATCTTTGTTTCGTTAGTAAGACCCTATTTGGAATATGCATCCATTGTCTGGGACTCACCTTACGATAATCAAGAACTTAGACTCGAACGAGTTCAAAAGAATTTCACGAGATATGCTTTCCGAAAGTTGTATTCCTTTGAAGATCTTCCTAATTATGTTGAAAGATGCAGAACAATTGGCTTGCAAACCTTTAGTTTCAGGCGTAAGGCAACGTCAGCCATGTCTATTCGTGATATTATTAATTATCAATTAAATTCACTAGAATTACTTTTTCTCATAAATATATATGCTCCCCAAAGATTTCTCCGGGTGAGAAACTGACTTTTTGACAAAAGGCACAGAACCAATTATGGTCGCAATGAACCTATTACAAGGTGTATAAATACATTTAATGATCTTTGCAACGAAATTGATTTTAGCTTGCCACGGTTAGAATTTAAAAACATGATTATTGCATCGTATTTGAATTAATATTATTTATTGAAGTAATCTGTAAGACGATAAGAGTCGGTAGATGATCCTAAGTCGCTCAGCAAACATCTGCTGTGTAAAGCGATACTGAGAGTTAACACTTAGAGAACGTAGTGTTTTGTGTTACTCTGTGATGGATATAAAAAAAAAAATTATAAATTATTATTTTAACAAATTAAAGACAAATTAATAATTTTAATGAGAGGTTGTTGTTGTTCTTGTGGCGCTACAGTCCGGGGTGGACCTGGGCCTCAACCAACATGTCTCTCCAGCCAGCACGATCTTACTCCAGCTGTCTCCAGTTGCGCACTCCAAGTTGGTTGAGGTCCTTCTCTACTTGTGTGTGCCACTTTAGTCTAGGTCGTCCTCTGTTGCGTTGTCCCAATGGCTCGGATTCAAAGACTTTTCGGGCCGGAGCAGTGGTGTCCATACGCTCTACATGGCCTAGCCATCTTAAGCGTTGTATCCGTAGACGCTTGACCAGGCGCATGTCGCTGTACAGCCTATAGAGTTCGTCATTAAATCTTCTCCTCCAGATGCCATCAACGCAAACAGGACCAAAAATCGCACGCAAAACTTTTCTCTCGAAAAGACTAAGGGCTTCCTCATCCGCCTTTGCTACCGTCCAAGATTCTGCGCCATATAGTAGGACGGGGATGATCAAGCTGTTATATAAAGCGAGCTTAGTCCGTCGAGAGAGGGCTTTATTACTCAATTGCCTCTTGAGCCCAAAGAAACAGCGATTGGCAAGAGTGATTCTGCGTTTGATTTCGGTACTGATGTTGTTGTCCCTGTTTACCGCGGAGCCGAGGTAGATGAAGTCCTTAACTACCTCGAAGTTTCTGCTGCCTAGTGTGACGCTCCGTTTCCGAAATCCCAAAACTAAAAAAAATTAATAAAATATTATTTTCTAAATACAAGAACTGAACTATAACTTGAATGTGACAATGTTTAACTGTTACTGTAATTTTAAATTTTTGAATTGAACTGAAATATTTGAAGCAATTAACCTCCCATTATTGGAGGAGAAGATTTAATGACAAACTTTATGGGCCGTACAGCGACATGCGCCCGGTCAAGCGTCTACGAATACAACGCTTAAGATGGCTAGGCCATGTAGAGGATATGGATACCACTGCTAGGGCTCGAAAAGTCTTTGAATCCGTGCCATTGATACAACGCAACAGAGGACGACCTAGGCTTAGGTGACGCACACAAGTGGAAAAGGACCTCAACCAACTTGGAGTGCGCAATTGGAGGCAGCTAGCGAAAGATCGTGCTGGCTGAAGAGGCATGTTGGTTGAGGCCCAGGTCTACCCCGGACTGCAGCGCTACAAGAAGAAGAAGAAGAAAAAGAAGAAGAAGAAGAAGAAAAAGAAGAAGAAGAAGAAAAAAAGGAAGAAGAAGAAAAAAAAGAAGAAGAAGAAGAAGAAAAAGAAGAAGAAGGAGAAGAAGAAGACGAAGTACCTAAACCTCTTGTTTCACATTTTCACCATCATCCAAAGGCACAATATGTTTGGCAAGAGTGTGGTGCATTGCCAAACCGTCATTCTAAGTTCCTCGGCTATATCAAGGAAATGTTTAACAATTTTGGGACTGTAATTGAATATGCCAAAAGACAAAAATTACACCTTCCCTTAATCAAGGTCCAAGAATGTGAGGGGATAAAAGCTAGTGAATAAATATTAAAGCTTTGAAGTATAGTCCGGAGAGAGTTCCAGTGATTATTTATAAAAAACAGAAATTCCGTTGAAAACAAGAGCTATTGCATCCTCCCTCGTCAATCAGATTATCAAAATCAAAGACCACATGTGCCGTAAGGGGAATTCAAACTTTATGCATTTTCATTGGCAAAAGCAACTTTTCACAATCTGTAGTTTTTAATGAAGCTACAATAGGTTTAATGTTGAGAGCCTGCTACTTTGCTTTGGAAGGCTTTGCTGCTACTTTGATTTGTCTTCTCCATCGCTTTCAAGAAACTGAAGCTTAACGAAACACTTTAAATAACAGCCACTAACTCTTGTTTCAATTGTCGCCTCTTCTGCGAATGCCAAAGACTGTCTCTTACAAAAAAGGCACACCAAGGTAGGTACTCCTTTGGTAAACTAGTGGAACTCGATGATAATAGTCACTCGTTGTTAGTAGCTTACTCAATAAACCATGCGTGGAATCCCATTCCAAATGCTGCTAAACTGTGGTTGCACATTAATAAGGAACTGATCCATGCAAATGCAGTTGTCCTTCAAAATTGGTTTTCAAATATTTATTTTTTTTTTCTAAATTTGAAGCGGCAGCCGGCCCACAGACCGCAGGTCCCAAGTTCGATTCCTGAACTGGGCGTTCAATTCGTGTCCATGAGTCACCATCTCCTTGCTGACAAATCCTCAACTATGGAAACCTTCCCGAATATCCCAAAATACTGGTTGACTGCCCAACCCATTTAAGTTGCTAATAAAGCTTACCCCTGGTCCCTTGACAACTGCGTATTTATTTTTTTATCAGCCGACCTATTTCTGTTGTGCGCACACCAAGTGACAAATTAAGCTGCCACTACACCTTCTGGACATGTTTCCCAAAGAACCTTTACAAATATGGGAATATGGTAAGTCAGAGTATGCACCCAGCAGCAGTAGAATGTACATGCCGTTAGTTCCTTTGCAATGTGAGAACTTTGAGTCTTACATGACTCTCCTTCTTAAGACTCTGGTAAATAAACAAACGGCAGCTTTCCATTTTCATACCTGTTTGAACGTTTTAAAGGAGTACCAAATCGGTTAAATATTTGAAAGCCGCCATTTCGATTTCGAATATAACCCCACTTTTCCTCGAACACAATTTCGACACATACTCTGTTTGTTCCCGGTACGCAGCGTCAAAAGTAATTGAACAATTGTCGTCTCAGATTTTAAGGTTATGCTAGCGACTACGTTGAGCGATTCCGCACACCCACAAAATCATTTCCCTTCAAAATTGTGAGTAACAGAGCGGGCTCCCGAAGTCCGCGTTGACTGAGCAAAATTCATTGAAAGTCCCCAAAAAAGACAAATACAAAATACACGGCCCATCATGCATCTGGCACACTATTTCGGCAGCCTTTCACACCCCAGCAGTCGCACAAATAACCCATCTCATCGCACAGACAATCACTGAAAGCGTGCCAATCCAATCGTTTGCAGTTGTAGGTGAGTTCTGGACAGTGTCCGGCAGGTAAAACTTGATATTTGATAAGAAACTGAAGTGTCTTCCAGCCGAGCAGCGGGAGAGACGCAGAGAGTGGTGACCTCTTCAACTGACGTGTGCACTTTGAAAGCGCTTCGCAATCCTTCGTGCAGACGACCCCCAGCACACTTTTGAAAATTGCAAAGTCTGCTTAAACATGCAAACGAATTCTCGGGCTTAGGAAACATTCAAATAACAGAATTACTTGGAAGTTGAAAGGCACACATTCTGTGGAGCCTACGAAACCTAATCACAAATATAACAGGCTTTAAGATAAAGTATAACCCTATCGCCCTATCACCCCCTGTTCAACAGTACCCGAGCATCCCAGCACCCACATGTAAGTCGGCCCGCCGCCCCTTCGTGGAGAGCACTGACAATCGGCTACATAGCCGCTTGCACATGTAGCTATGTGACGGTGACGTGCGTTAATCTAAGCATATGCTTCCTATTTCGATACACCCCGAGTGTGTGTGTGTGTGCGGGAGGGGGTGGGAATGGAGAATGAAGCTGAAGTTTAAAGTACAAAATTTACCATGGCATGCTCGTACCTCTCTAACTCTGAGCTGTGCACACACACACACACCAACACACTCACACCTATGCTAGAAGCCTTCCGGCCCCCAAAAAGATACCCCATCTCCCGGCCGACCCCCCTCGCATCCACTGGCTCTGAAACAACCACCCAACCTGTTTATCTTAAGTTCGCATCTAACCCATTGCACGGTCAGTCGTCAGCGCTCGGATGGGTATGATGACTGTGCGGGGTGGTGGGGGTGGAGGGGGTGGAGCGTGGGGTACGATTTCAGAGCTGGGTGGTGTTAGTCAACGTCGTCATCGCACAGTCATCAGAGGCGGAAGGGGTGGCTGAATTTCATTCGGCATATCCTCTTTAATTTTATGTCGGTCCGCGATAAGGCTTTAAGGTTTCCCTTTAAAATGGCCACCCCCCTGGTGCTGTGATGTGTTTCTTTGCCACCCTCCTCGGCTGGCTCTGGTGTGTGCTACGCTTTGTGTGCTGTGCTGCTGGCTAAGGAGAGAACTTTATATGCAGCTTTCTCCGAGTACACGACGACGACGGCGACGTCGAAAACTTTGAAATCGTAGACCGGGCAAAAAGGGTGCAAGCCCAAGGAAGGACTCGGGACCGAAGCCGAGGGAGAATAGAATATTATACGAAAATTCAAACATACATACACGACAGTCGTATATACGGACGTAGAAACTTCTCTCTCATTCTCTCTTTCGCGGTCTCTCGCTCTCTCACACGTCTTATCGGCTGCCTGCTCTTGTTTTTGTAATGTAGGTGGAATGGAATTCTAAGCGGGGCGGTGATGGTAGTGTCAAGAACGTGGCAGCGGGGTGGTTTGGTTTGCGCTCGTCTGGAATCTTGTGATGTGCTGCTTCTTCTCCTGACCACCCCTCTCTCTGTTGCCATCACTTTTGTGCCATCATGGTTCAGTTCTTGCTTGCTTGCTGCTGCTGCTGCTGCTGCTGCCTGCCACAACCGCCATCGCCGTCGTCGTCGTCGTTGCCGCCGTTAGCTGCTATCGTTTCATAAGGAGAATGGCTTTAAGAAACACAACCCTACGCACGTCCATACAAACGTACACATTAAATTTATATGTGGACGGAAGAGCGAAGGAGCACTCTGGAGCAGTGGAGTACGTTTGGGTGTGTTTGTATGTGTATATGTGTGTTTGTGTGTGCGTTCTCATGACGGAGAAGGAGGTGTGTGTGGGTGGGTGTTGTGTGTAGAGACTCCGCCAAGGCGAAATTATTTCAGTACGAGCATAGCACAGCACATTCGATGGTACGTTCGTTGTCGTCGACGTTTTCGTCGTCGTCGTCGTCGTCATCGTCATCGTCCTCGTCGTCGGCATCCCCTTCAGCCTTTGGCTGGTGGGGGCTGAATGGGATAGATGTGCATGCAGCACACTATACTCGGCCCGCCACTAGATTTTGGGTTGAGTTTGAAATTCCTTCTTGTGTTTCTCTTGGTTTTTTGTTTTCTTTCTGTTCTGTTTTCTTTTTTCATTCTGCCTTTTGCCCAGTTTTGCCTACTCTTCCACTTCGTTGTCGACGTCGTCCTCATCTTCGTTTTCATCGTTTTTTGGGATAGAATTTTTCTTTTTTGCCCTCGCTTGCTTTAAAGCGCCTCGACAACGACGACGGCAACGGCGACGAAAAAACTTGGTGTACTTTGGAAATTCAACTTTAACGGAGCGAGGGGACGTTTGAAGTTTCTTTGGCTCGCGTTTGACTGAAGGAGTCAGGAGTTATCGGGCAGTCGACGATGATGATGGGGTTGGGCCTTGCGGGATGGGAATTGTTGAATGTTTTGTAATTAGAAACAAAAAAGAAAGAAAAACCACCTCTCTATTGCATATGATCCTCGATGGGGTGTACATATGTGTATGTGTGTGTTTTGGGGGGAGGGAGGGATGGGGTTGGTGTGAAAGAAGAAACACCTGACTGGGCTTGTTGTTCCCATGGTGGGAGCAGAGAAGGGTCGACTAATATTTGTGCACAAACAAAGTTGTTATTTGGTTGCCGTTGTGCTGTTGTTGTTGTTGTTGTCACCCTCTTTGTAATGCAATATTTATTGGTAAACAAACTGTATGTTGTTGTCTTTGGCAAAGCAATGCAATGGGCCCGTACCAAAGGGACAGAATGAGTGACTGGGAGACTGCTTAAGTACCCGAGACCATTTTTTGGAATCGGGGGGCTAACTTCCGAGCCAATGAAAGAGGGTGAGGGTGTGGAGTGGCAGGTTTGTTGACAAACGGACCCATGAGGCAAAAGGTTTGGCCACTCGTGTACCGAACACCATCATTTGGGGGCTGAGTCGTCGAAAGGTGTGAGGGCCTAGTGTTGGGATTTCTAATTTGGACATTTGCATGTCACAAATCAGAGCAGAAATGTGGATTGATGTGGACAGGAACAGGGGCCTGTCCTACTGAGGAATGGAATTGTCTAAGGAAACGACAAATGGTTAAGGCATGATGCACATGGCGGTGTGCAGAGTTGTTCTTATTTACAGGACATTTTGACACTGACAACTGTTTGCAGCTGGAAATCTTGACTGAAAGTCAGGAGCAACCATTCGTGGAAGAAAATAAGTCGCTCGGCATTCGCGACTCCAAGGTTTCCCAGCCTTGGAAAAGATGGGAAACTTACAAACATCTACAAAGTGAGCGTTTAGTTGGAAGTTTCGGCAGAAATGAAACATCTTAGGCTTAAAGTCTGCAACGCTAGCTGACAACACTGGTCTGTGCGCACTAAGAAAATACTTACGATCCACAAGATTTCGCCATTTGTTAAGTTTCCGGTAACAGTTGTTGACACAGCTAAAACAAGTCGTACCATTCACCAAGGTACCACAGCCAGCCAAGGCTGAAAAGGTTGCCGGCAAAGATTCAAAACATGTTCCCCACTGAAGCGACATGTACATCTCTTCGCCAAGGTTGCCTTCACTGGATATTTTTTTTTTTATAATTGGCGCTCTAAGGCCATTGTCTGTATCCTTAAGTGACCAGACTAAAGTCACAGCACGGGCCGAAAGTAAAGAGAAGGAGAGGGAAAGGAAGCTCCGATGCACCTTGGTTTTAAATGCCAGTGGAATGAGAAGGAAAAGTTGGGCTGGGAAGAGCATTCCATATTCGTGTGGTGCGACTGAAGAACGAATTCATACATAATGGCTGGTTATTTTAAAATCGTTTGAGTGATGTAAGCATGGTCTGAGAAATTAGTTCGAGATCCACACTATTTTGAAGATTGAAGGCTGCCGCAAAAAGGAATACGGTGCATTCTATGTTAGCAAGCGATGCGTGTACGTTCCCAAAGCACAGACCAAAAAGTGTGTACCACAACATCCAGAGAGGAATACTCCCCTTCGCCCTGTCTGGGGTAAGATAACTCGACTGCATGAAAAAAGTGACGCTGTAAGTGCTCATTTCAACAAAAACCTGCCCTGTCACGCAATGGGACATCGAATTCGGATTATTTTGTGCCCATCAAGGATTTAAGTTGATGTGTAAAAACATAAAACAAGATTTTTTCATAAATGAAGGCAGTCTTGCTAATTTGGCTCAAAGTGTAAGACTCAATTCATGAACATTAACTGGCCATTACACACAACCAACCGCGCTCACTTTTCAAGCGTTAGCCTGAATTTTGCTCATGGGTCCCATTTTGTCCGTTTAAAGCGCATTGAAGGCGAGTAGCCTTCAATCCTTCATAACATGGGCCATTCACCAGTCTGCAGTGGACAACGATATTCTGCAAAAATTTTTCAATGAAGCGGACTTTCACCTCGGTGGCTATATCAACATGTGTTTGCCTCCATTTGTCGTCAGACTATGGGTGCCTCCTAGGTGGTGAGGTTTAACAGTGGCAGCTTGTTTGATAACATTTTGACAGCCATTTCGTTCTTCTTCTATAGAAAGTGAAGGCAGCGTTGAACTCTCAGCGAGTATCATCGAGACTCGATCCTCAAAGGTCCCGGCAAATAGTTACGGTTGTAGCTTTGGCTTGCCTCGGCTCTCAATATCCGGGTTCTTACCTTAGCTACCAGAATGAAATCATCAGAGCCAATGTTGGCACTTAGAAAGGTTCGAATATGGAGAATACTGGAGGAGCGTTTGGCGTCGTTCGCAATGTGATCCATCTGACGGATGGTTGCTTAATCAGGCGATAGGTAGGTTTCTTCATAGATGTTAAAGTGTTTTAACACGTTCCCTGCCAAGCTGTTTTTCACTAGGTATCATTTCTACGCCGCGTGTACCGGAAACAGTACACGGTAAGCGCTTTAATAATTTTGTATAAATTCTTATTGCTTTGCTTTGCTTGGCTATCATGACTAATCCCCACGCCGCGTGTATCTGTACACGATGCAAAAATTCCTCTAAACATCACTAAATAACATAAAATAATCATAACGAGAACTAAAATTTAGAAAAAAAATTTTAATTTGAAAAAAAAAAACACGTTGGCGTAGAAGTGAAGCTAAGCGTGTACTGTTTTCGGTACACGCGGCAGGGAACGTGCTGGTCATAGCGGCCAAGTTCGACAACCTGCGTTTGGTGTAAGAGCTAAACTATCCACAGTCAACTCATTGCGGAGTTTCGATGGAACTGAAAATGTGACTGAGCTCAACGTTGCGACCAGCAATAGGGGCTACTGAGTCATGTTGGTCGACTTCGACTTTATTTGAACATGATGGTGTTACATATGTAACATGCAGCCTTTGAATCAGCAGATCTTTGGTGCACCTGAGTCGCAAATTATATTTTAAGTCATCTTGGCTTAGGAGAATTGAGCCCTTGTTCTATGAAAAGAAATCGTGAAGAAACGACTTTCTGCCTACTATGGAAAACATTCAAAACTCTGGAAAACATTCAAAACTCTGGAAAACATTCAAAACTCTGGAAAATATAAAAAAAACTCTGCAAAACGTTCAAAACTCTGGAAAACGTTTAAAACTCTGGAAAACATTCAAAACTCTGAAAAACATTCAAAATTCTGAAAAATATTCAAAACTCTGGAAAACATTCGAAATTCTGGAAAATATTCAAAACTCTGGAAAACATTCGAAATTCTGGAATACATTCAAAACTCTGGAAAATATGCAAAACTCTGGAAAACGTTCAAAACTCTGGAAAACATTCAAAACTCTGGAAAACATTCAAAACTCTGGAAAACATTCAAAACTCTGAAAAACATTCAAAACTCTGGAAAACATTCAAAAACTCTGGAAAACATTAAAAAACTCTGGAAAACATTCAAATCTCTGGAAAACATTTAAATTCTGCGGCACTTAAGTGCCTTCCAAGCAGTCCGTCAGCTGCAGCCGAAAATTATCAACAGGATCCATTCTGTCTGTGCTCCGTCACGAAGCCTAACAAGAAAGCTTGGAATGTAAAATACAAAATTTATTGAAAACATGTTTTATACATTTGTTCCAAGCTGTAGTCTTGTTTGGAAATGTGTGAAGAGCGTTAGGGTTAGGGTTTCCATATATTCCAATATAACCCACAAACGCTATTGATTTTTGAACTCAGTGACTGCAATAGACATCGAAGGAAGCCCTAGAAAGTCCGTTGTTCGTTCCAGCAAAATAAACTAGGCTAACCAGTAGGTTCTTGACGTTGAGAAACACTACAACTGATTGTCAGACATACATTGAACTTTGTTGAAAACGAGGCCACTTAAGCAAGACATTTTCCGCACTTTAGGTTTATTGGTTTAAATGTTCTCTATTTTCCTTAATTGGAGCGACTTTCTGCGTATTGAACATCCTTATGGCGTATCGACCCACGGAAAAAGCTGTCTTCAAAGTCATATTCCAACGCACATAACCCCAAAGTATCAGCAAAGTAAAATGTCTGCACACGACTCTATCCACTGTATCATCAGCAGTCAACCGATTCCTGCCAAGTTACCACTTCTTTCAATCACCATGAGTAGTACCCTTTAGCTCCTAAAGTAAACGAAACGCTTGCAAGCAAAACACTCTCTTAATGAGGCCGCACGGAAAATTAAAAGTAATGCGTAGCCTGGCATTGCCGCAGAGATAAACGCACAACCCCTAATTTGAGCACAACAGAGGGGAGTTAGCTGCACCCCTTCATACCGGGCTATCTGCTGATATTCAATTCGATAACGGTCTGTATGCAAAACACCCCGATTATGTACTGCCGGCGCGGCGGCGATAAGAAAATATGAATGTAGGACGTAAACTGTGCAACTTTCACGTTCTAAAAATAGTGAATTTGAACTTCCAATGATAAGCAGCTCACTCTGTTGTTTGATGGAATATTCTTGTTAAGTGTGTGTAACGACTTTGGATGCAAATAGTCTAATGTTATCCATTTCATAGGAGACGGAGACTTAAATTCTCTCGAAATGGGAAACGAGACACAAGCAGCAAACACTTTTAGCAGATGTAACGACTGTCAAAGGAGCATGAGAATCATCAGAGGAACTCAATCAAACCATACCGAGGCATTCATGATTCTCTCATCAGCGCTTTCTATTTTCGAGGAACTCTAGGGTTTGTATTGTATTCCAAAGGATGGCGCCACTTGCATGTTGTGTCTGATCTTGGAAGCGATTACCTACTTCACTGGAAAGGTGGGTAATTTGTTAGCAAAAGTTAGTGCGCATTGGAGTCTGTTGGAAAATGTCCAGATTTGGGAAGGTTCGATTTCCTTTTTTAATTTGAAGAAAAGTGCAGATGATGGTTTTTGGAGAATCTGCTCCGCCTGACGAAACATGTAGGAAGTGGTTTCGACACTTTAAAAGCGTGATTATAGCGTCAAAGATAAAAAGCGTGCCTGGGCAAAAAAGTTTGAAAATGAGGAATCGGAAGCCTCACTGAACCGAAATTCGTATCAAATGGAGGATGAACTCACAGGGTTGTAGGGAGTAGAGTTGCTCAAAACAGTTTCTTTGCCGGACCGAACATGGAACGGCTCCTTTGTGGAATGGAACTAGTTCCAGGAATTAGTTCCAGGAACTATTTAGCTCCGAGAACCTATTTAGTTCCGAGGAGATATTTGTGGTATAGGTAATACCTCATAAGAAAATGATGACTTTGTAAATGTTTTAAAATTAAATTTCCATAAACTACTTCTATTACTACATAAATTTTATATTCATACATACCAATTTTCTTCTACCTGCTACAATTGAAACAAAATGTTTTGAATTTCAAAGAATGTTGATATACCCGAACAAGATTTGACCATTTGTCTAGGAGGAAAACTAGTCAAAAACATCTGAAATGTTTCATGAAATGTCAACAAAACAAAGTAGGCAACATGTTAGCTGAAAAAACATTCAGGACTACAGCAGTAGATATAGTTCCAGGACCGATGTAGTTCCCGGACCTACATAATTCAAGGACCGATGTTGTTCCCAGACCTATATAGTTCCAGGACCGATGTAAACATAGTTCCGGAACTACTCAACACTGGTTACATGTCCATGGAACTATGCACTTATAGTTCCATCAGCATGTTCAGGCTCAAACACGTATTAGTCTGAGGAACACAGTGTTTGACGTAAGGTTGATGGTGTACATCATATAAAGAAGACAAAGGAATGCATAAAGACGAACTTAAAGGTATCCTCAACTCACTGAAGAAGAAGAAGTCAGTGGGAATAGATGGGATACCAAATATTGTTCTGCGCCATCTACCCTCTGAGGCGGTGGACGTATACACTACTCTGTTCAACAATGCGCTGAGTAATTCATATTACCCGGCGCATTGGAAAACAGCTTTGGTACAGCCAATTCCAAAACGGGGCAAAGATAACTCCATCCCGACGAATCTCCGTTCTATAAGTCTTCTTCTGTGCATAAGCAAGGTATTCGAGAAGATAGTCATTGGAGCTCTGAAAGAATGGGTTGAGGAAAAACAATTAATACCGGAAAACCAATTTGGCTTCAGGGCGGGACACGACACTATTCATGCCGCGTCTAAACTGGTTTTCGACATTCAATGGAATTGAAACAAAACACAATGCACAGGAGCCTGCCTGATTGACATGGAAAAAGCTTTTGACACCGTATGGCTAGAAGGTCTTTCCCTCAAGTTAGTCAGGCTCGGCATTCATAAAACATTGGTGTATATGGTCTACGACACGAGTGACAGGTGGAAAGTTCGTTGTGCAAAATGACAACGAAATTTCCACAACTTCGTTCCATATAAAAAATGGGCTCCAACAAGGGGCGGTGGGTTCGCCGATCTTGTTCACTGTATTCACTAGCGATCTTGTAGGTTCTATGCCTAACATAATAGCGTTTGCCGATGATTTAATCGCGTACAGATCAAGTCCGAAGGTAGAAGAAATAAACGGTTTGTTGCAGAGTGACTTCGATGCGATTCAACGATTTTGCGACGACTGGAGGTTGAAAATCACCTACCAGAAGTGTGAAACTATCCTTTTCAGAACTCCGTTGTCCAGAGCCTCAAGGGACACGAAAATGAACTGGCGCAAGTTCGGCATAGTTGACCAACTGGGACAGCCTTTGGCCGTGAAAAGTGTAGTAAGATATCTAGGCATCTGGTTGGACCAGTATTGAGAAGTTTTTCCTAAGGCAGTTATTACTCTTTGAGTGTTGCCAGCAACTCGAAAGAAGTCGTGCCGTGAAAAATTCGAGGTGTTCAGCCAGGAATCAAACCTAGACCCTTCGGCGTGTGAGCGTCGCACTCTACCCACTACGCCACGGCGGCCACATTTACTCCTTTTAAATATCGGCTTTTTCGATAGATGCAAAACGACTTGGCTGGATTATTGGATCGACGCCAGAGAAGATTCAGAGAATTATTCAAAAATTGCCAGAGAGATGGGAAGAAGTAATCGCTTCCAACGGGCAATACTTTGAATGATGCATAAGGAAAAACACAAAAAACTAATTAATAAAACGTGTAAGAGATAGACAACTTTACTCTTTTGTGCACTGTCACATATGAGTGGTTTCGTTTTGTTTTTCTTTTAAACATTTTACGTTGCAGGCAATCTTATAATTGTAGAATATTAAGTCAAAAGCTATAAATTTGATATTACAGCAAATAGCAAAAGAAATCGAGATATTTGACATATGTATGAATGTACGAGGACTGTTTGAAAGTAGTCACCGTGCCTTGCTTCTTGGATATCGACAAGACCTTCGACAGGGTTTGGATAGAGGGGCTCGTTTTCAAACTCAAATTAATGAAATTTTCCTCTTACCTCATCGCGGTCAGCAATAGTTTTCTTCACACCAGGAGATTCTATATAGAAATAGATGGAAGTAAATCAAGAATTAGTGGCCGCCGTAGTGTGGTGGGTAGAATGCGACACTCACACGCAAAAGGTTTAATTTCGATTCCCGGCTGAACACCTCGAATATTTCACGGCACCACCTCTTTCGAGCTGCTGACAACAAGTCAGCTCAACAAGTCAGTCAACTCTCAAAGAGTAACAACTGTCTTAGAAAGCTTTTAAAACTTCGCCGTTCGGAGTCGGCAAAAAACTGTAGGTCCCTTCTACTCGTAAGAAAACAGTAGCTCGCACAACACGATTAGTTGATGAGCAAGCTAGGACCTGGTCCCTTGTGGACTTTCGCACCAATTATTAATTATTACTAAATCAAGAATAAGAAACATCCTGACAGGGGTTCCAAAGCGATCGCGACTGGGACTCCGGAGACGGTGTCTCACACACAGTGCCCGTCTATGAAGGTTATGCCCTGCCCCATGCTATCCTGCATTTGGATTTGGCTGGCCGTGGCTTAACCGACTACCTCATGAAGATCCTCGCCGAAAGAGGCTACTCGTTCACAACCACCGGTGAGAGGGAAATCGTTCGTGACATCAAGGAGAAGCTCTGCTTTGGACTTTGAGCAGAAAATGGCAACTGCTGCCGCATCTACCTCACTGGAAAAACCTCACTGTTCAACATCTACACAGCAGACCAACCTCCATTATCTCCATCTGTTAACTGTTGCCTGTTGGCGGATGACTCATTAACTTACTCAATATCGCCGTCACCGCAGATAGCAGCGCGGAGGATCAATTAACAAATTGAGAAGCTCTACTTTTACTGCCAGAAGTGGGCATCTCGATCAACACAAACAAATCGGTCCTAATGTGCATGCGGAGACTAACACGACGAGGCTTCCGAACAAACGGAAAATGCCGGAGCATCAAGATAGTGCTACCCAAAGTGAAGGCACTAACGACAACGGACAAAGCAAAGTAGAACTTCACCGAGAGGTTGAATTTAATCCTCTCTCCAAAGTGAGTTTCCATGAATGCGACGTGAGAATGGACTGGCCGAAAAGACGAAGTTGTTACTATACAGGCAGCTCAAACGAACCATCATAGCGTGTGGCTTCCTAATGTGGCATCAGCTGCATCACAAAGGTCATCATGGAGAAATTACCTTTGAAAGGAAGATACTACTCATCCCATCGGTCTTTCTTTTGACAAGGACCCGATGAAATATTGCAGCAACAAGAAGTTCTATGAAAAACCATTCCCCTGCAACAAATCTTGAAGCAACTTTTAAAGAAGCAGCTAGGCGAAACTGAAACCCATCCAAACCCAATCATCAAGAACTTAAGGAGTCCCTCGACAACGATTTCTCAGTGCACACAACATCTTAAACGAGGAGAATTTCACCCCGACATCTACTGAATGCGAGACGTATCACTTCTTTTCCAGCAGTGATACGATCTCCCGTCGAGTCTGAACTGGAATACAACGCCTCCCCATACAAAGGAACACAATCGGCACACGAATCTGAACACCAAGATGTTTACACAGGACATCGTTAAAATGTAAATAATTCACGTGTACACATTCAAAAATATGTAAGACAATTGTTCATCCGTCCCTATTGTTGAGCCGACACAAACATACATTCATTGAAGCCTTAAGCTTTAAAATTTTGAAATTGTAAATATTTTCGTTCAATAAAGAAATGTTGAAAAGTATCGTATTGAAATATATAATTTTACCGGCTTAAGTTATGTAAGCTTGTCTTTGTCAGTGCGGCAACCGCACTTAGGATACCTTTCTATTGCCCTATGCGACCTACAAATGAAGGTGTTGATGCGTCCCACATATACATATGTCAATAACACATTTTAGAAGGTTATACGAGAGGCCTTTAATATATTCCCGGTGTCAGGGTGAAGCTGTGGTTATATATATAAATTGACTTATTTATCAAGTAATACTATTATTTTAATGCATCCATGCAAAATTTCATACAAATGTGATTATTAATTCGCGTTTTATCTCTAGTGAAACAGAATCATAATGGCAACTGAGATGATGGTGAAAATTGAGCATCGCGCTAAAATCAAATTTCTCCCTAAACAAGGAAAAAGTCAAAAAACTATTCATGAAGAGATGCTGGCTTTTTACCAGGGCTCCGCACCTTCATTTATAACTGTGCAAAAGTAGTCAAGTGAATTCAAGAGAGGCAGGGAGAGCATTGAAGACGACCCCCGCTCCGCCGCCCCAGCTACTGCTTGTGCCGGAGAAAGCATCAAAGAAGTCGAAAAACTTCATCTTGAGGATGCCCGAATAAAGGTGAAAATGATGGCAGAGATCACCAAGCTTTCAACTGGTACCATTCACACCATTCTTCATGACCATCTTAACTTTTAAAAGGCCAGTCCAAGGTGGGTGCCACAAATGCCCACAGCGCCTCAGAAAAAGCGAGAATCACATGCTTTTGGAGATGTGTAGTGAGAACGCGGACGGTGTTATGGATCAAATTGTTACTGGGGACGAAACATCACCACTATGATCCTGAAAGCAAACAAGAGTCCATGCAGTGGCATAAAAGAGGAACAGACTCCCCGAAGAAGTTCAAAGTCACTTCGTCTGCCGGAAAACTCATATCCACAGTGTTTTGGAACTCAAAGGGAATCTTGCTCATTGAGTACAAAAAAAGGTGAAACCATCAACGCCACATTCTACGCTTCCACTTTGCATAGTTTGCGGGAGGAAATTCAAAAAAAGACGGGGTAAGCTCGCAGCGGGTGTGTTTCTTCTTCATGACAACGCTCCTGTTCACACGGCGCGAGTTTCCAAGGCTGCTGCGCGAGATTGTGGTTTCAAAGAAATCCCACCCGCCCTATAGTCCAGATATTGCCCCTAGTAATTATTTCCTGTTTCCGGATTTGAAAAAAATGTCTGTGGAAAGAGATTTTCGGATGATGAAGAACTCAAGTCGGCAATAAATGGGTATTTTGCAGAGAAGGAGGAAATTTATTTTTTGAGGGTTTAAAAAAGCTTATCTCATGTAACAAATGCATTGATGTTAGCGGAGATTATATGGAAAAATGAAAACAATTTAAATTTAATTCGCATTTTCCTTCATATCAATACCGAGAATATATTGAACGCCCCTCGTACGGTATGAAATGAGCGTTTTTTTTTTTAAATAAAACACTAATTATTAATGATAATGTAAAAACATTTTATACAAAGTATTGACCATTGTTTTCTACACATTTTGAGCACCTTTCTGGCAATTTGTGAATACCATGCCAATAAAATTGTTCGTCCTTTAAAGCAAACCAATTAGACACCCAATTGTCGACCTCCTCGTAGGAATCGAAGTGCTGCTCAGCCAATGCGTGTCCCATCGATGAAAACAAATGTTATTCGGAAGGATCCAAGTCTGGTGAATACGGCGGGTGAGGTAGCTGCTCCCAGCCAAGTGTTTTGATTGTATCCTGAACCGGTTCTGCTTTGTGTGCAGGTGCATTGTCATGGACCAAAACTATCTTGCCGTGTCTTCTGGCTTATTCTGATCGTTTCTCGATCAATGGATGGTTCAAATTGATCATTTGTTGTCGGTAGCGATTAGTATTAACGGTTTCACCAGGTTTTAGGAGCTCGTGGTACAGCACACCTTTCTGGTTCCACCAAACAAACAGCAATGTCTTCTTGCCGAATCGATCTGGTTTTGCAGTCGATGTTGATGGTTGTCCCAGACTAACCCATGATTTTTCCCGTTTAGGATTCTTAAAATAAATCCATTTTTCATCGCCAGTAACAATCCGATGCAAAACCGATTTTCTTTTGTGTCTTTGAAGCAAAATTTCACAAGTGCTTTTTTGGTTTTCCATCCGTCTTTCATTGAATTCATGCGGCACACATTTTCCACACTTTTGGATCTTTTCCATAGCTTTTAAACGGTCAGAAATTGTTTGTTGTGTAACATTTAACATGACTGTCATTTGCTTTTGACTAATAGTGTCATCTCCATCCAATATCGTTTGCGATTCGGCGTCTTCAATCTTTTTGGTGGTCTCCCACGTTCTTTATTTCTCAGATCAAACTCATTATTTCTGAACCGTTGAAACCATCTTTTGCATGTTGCTTCTGATAGAGCATGATCACCATATGCCTCGACAAGCATTCGAGCAGCATTTTTCTTCAAAAATTAATAATAATAATAATAATTGTTGGCGCTACAGTCCAAAGGGGGACCAGGGCCTAGCTTGCTCATCAACTACTCGTGTTGTGCGCGCTACTGTTCTCTCACGAGTAGAAGGGACCTACAGTTTTTTGCCGACTCCGAACGGCGAAATTTGAGAAGCTTTCTTAGACAGTTATTACTCTTTGAGTGTTGTCAGCAGCTCGAAAGAGGTGGTGCCGTGAAATATTAGAAAAATTGGTGTTGAACTGGGAGTCGAACCTAGACCCTTCGGCGTGTGAGCGTCGCACTCTACCCACTACGCCACGGCGACCAAAATTAATGCTTTCCGCAAATCATCACTTTCTGGTACAAAATTCGATATTTTTAACGCGATAGAAAAATATGAGGTTGTCTGTTCAATGACTTGATGTACACTAAATATTTTTCACAGATGTCATAGCAAACAAACAAAAAAAAATAAGGGCTCGTTCACAACAACTGTTCCCTATAGAGACATTTGTATCTTGACGCTCACTTCAAACAGATATACCTGGTATTTCATTGCAATGAAGCTTGTGGACTTTAACATATATGAAAGGTGAAAAAGCGAAACAAAGAACTGTCATTGCTCGCAAAAGTATTGAATGAGTTTTTTTTACAGACTGATTGGCCGCCGTGGGGAAGTGGTTAGAGTACGACACTCAGACGCCGAAGGGTCTAGGTTCGGTTCCCGGCTGAACATCTCGAATTTTTCATGGCACCACCTATTTTGAGCTGCTGACAACACCCGAAGAGTAATTACAGTTTAAGGAAAAGCTTCTCTAACTTCGCCGTTCGGAATCGGCAAAAAACTGTAGGTCCCTTCTACTCGTGAGAGAACAGTAGCGCGCACAACACGAGCAGTTGATGAGCAAGCTAGGTCCTGGTTCCTCTCTGGACTGTCGCGCCATACAATAGATTGAAACGGAGACTGGACACGCTTTGGCGAAAGCGAATTCAAAATTAAGTGCATGTATTTTTGGACGTTATCAAAAGTTAATAGAAGCGGATGTGGAAGTCCTTCGTCTTTTTGAGAGTAAAGTCCGATGTTTAGTACTGTTTGCGTTGATCGCATCTGAAGAATAAGACTTAGCGGCGAACTATAGAGGCTGCTTCGCAGGATAGCTCTGGTCAATCGTCTTCGGATACAACGCTTAAAGTGGCTAGGCCATATAGAGCCTATGGACACCACTGCTCGGACCGGAAAAGTTTGCGAATTTGAGCCATTAAGACAATGCAACAGAGGACAGCCTAGATTGATGGCCCACACAAGTGTAGAAGGACCTCAACCAACTTGGAGTGCGCAGCTTGAACTGGCAAAGGATTATGGTAGCTCTGGAGGCATGTTGGTTGGGGCCCACCCTCAATCGCAGCGCCACACAAAAAAGAAGAAGAAACTCAAACAGTCTCTCTGAAGGTAAAGGAAGAACGTCCAAAATTTGAATGACGACACTGCTTCCAGTTCAAAGAGGAATTAGAGTGATATGCCATTTTATGCTTTGTCTTCCAAACCCTCGGATTACTAAAAAGCCTTCTCTGTCTAACACCACGTTTTGTTACGGAAAATTTGAATTTTAAGTTGGCACTACTGTCACTGTTAGCTTTGCCAAGTTTTAGGTAAGTTGGATAAATATCCTCCCTTAAACCTTCAATATTGAGGGTGTTAAAATTTAAATGCCTCTATTCGTCCACTTCTTGCTCTATCTGAGACTGAAGTTGTTGAACTCGGCAGACTAAACAAAAGTACACATTTCTCATGATGCTCCCCTAGGTGCGCAGCTCGTTGTGTCCATGTCAAGAGCGATGTAACTGAGATGGCATATATTCATACAGTTGAATTTTTCTCGACATCCTTAAGTCCCTTCCCAACGAGTTTTCCCCCCAAATGCGCCACAAATAACTCAAACAATACCACAGCTTCAATTGACAACCTCTCTCTCCCATTGCTTCGAAATTTCAATTCATAATTTGACGCTTCGACAACTCCGGACTGTTGATTAGGCAGGCGTCCCACGAGCACTTGCGCCGGCAAAGAACCTCTACGTCGCCCTGAAAGGATGCACTCTTGCACAAAATGCCCACCAGATGGAAATGCAAGGCAATTCAGTGCTGATTACTCGATGCAACTGTTTTCCTTTCTCCTTAATTGGAAAGGACCCTTAAACGGAAAAGCTTTTCGAAAACCTCCCCAAGAGCAGCAGAAAAAACTGATTTCAAATTAAGTAATTTTCACACAAAAGCCGTGCGCCCGCACACCGCAGCAGCACACAGCCTTGCCATTGAAGTCGCGGCACAGCTCTCCGCCGTCACTGCCACCTCATTATGGTTTTTCAGCCTAAGCGCAAGGCATTCATTTTCCTCATTGCACACAGCGTGCGCAAAGCTGTGTCTGTGTGTGTGTATGTGCAAGGTGGCGGCACGTTTTCCAAATGTAATCCCTGGAGAGGAGAATGAAGGGTTCTGCAACCCGCTTCCGATGCTTATTCAACGGAGGGTGAATACTTTTGACGGGATTTAGCGTGATTTTCCTTCGCATTCACTTTATCCTGAATCCTTTCGAGACACTTACGCGCGCATCCTGGGATCGCTTGAGCACCATCAACGCCACCGCACCAGCAGCATCTCCTTGATTGAAAACTAGAACTCATTTCAATTTTAAAATTTACACAAAAAAGTGTATTCAGCGGTTTTTTTGTTCGCATTGAAACCACACCACGAGATGGGCGGGCTCCATCTCGGCGAGCACCGTGAACTGGCCACGACCAAAATGAATTTATGTCGAGTTTTAAATTTTAAATTATTTAAGAACACACATGCACATCCGCATGTTTCATTAAAAGCGACGGGCTACGTACGTACTCCAACACGCGTGCACATGTGGGCTTTCGGGCGCACAAAAAAGAACACCCGACCCCACCGGCATCGCCACCCTTCCTTAAATAGGTATACGAGCTATTATGCTCATTGAGCTTAGCGTACACTATGTAATGCGGGTATGTGCGTGAACGTGCTTGTATTGATTTTAGCGTTGAAGTTGACGTTAACCGGGCGCACGAACGGATAACGGACGGACGGCTGAAGTGGGCCTTCGGGCGGGCTCTGGCCCGCACACTCGACTCCCGTCTCCCGGCTCCCGTCTCCCGGCACCCGACTCCCAAATGGAATGGCAAGCGAATTTGTTAAATTTAACTTATAGATGGATATTAACCTTAAAGCCAAATGGATGTGCTGCATTTTGGGCTGCCGCCTAAGCGCTGGGTGTGGTGCCGCAAATTGATTGCAATTCAAAGGTTTCGGACACTCACTCGCTCGTGCATCTGCATGGGAATTAAGATACGCCTGGGAAAGGGGTGGAATTGGGTTGCAAAAAAAAAGGAAAATTATTGATTTCTTTCTTTTTTTTTTGGGTTGAGCTCCGGGAGATGAGGGCGACTGTTGTCATGGAAAGTTCTGCCTCGTCCGCGGAAAGATTTCGAAATCGGCTGAAATTAGGTCATCGATGTTCAAAATTTGATGAGAAAGCGTTTGTAGCTCGGAGTGTCGAACAATCGTCCAGAATGCATTTCAATAAATTTCGAAAAACTGCCGACGGCGAAATTTTGTTCGTTTTTTATGAATGATTGGAGTCGTCGTTAGTCCGTGTAGGGAGAGAGAGAAGATACTGCCTGCGACTCGATTCGAAAAGAAGGAAAATCTTTTGAACAGACGAAGTGGGAGTTCGCAATGTCAGCAGGCATAAAGGAATTCGCTCGGCAACACAAGTGAAGACGCGCCCTCACAAACGAGAAGTCTTACACCAAAAAATCGGGAAACTAGAGAAAAACAAATTAGGGCTACAAGTGCACCAAAGTTTCAATTAACAAGATAACTACCACCAGTTTCTAGTGCACAGTTGCTTGAAGTGTCCCTCCACTTGCGAATATTTTAGGAGTTTTCTTAACTGCACCGTCACTCTAAGTGTAGATTCACAGACTTTTAAGGTTGAACCATGAGTTTCCATTCGTCTTGCACTTAGCCATTCCAATCGTTGGACTCTCACTGTTCTGTCTAAGTCAGTACCACTTTGTGGTTGTTTCACGTTCTTTATTGAACATTGCAGCCAAGAGCTGAAATCAGCCTTGTCCGCTTTTGATAAGTGCTTGCTCCTTTAGGACCGGGACTATTAAGGTCTTATGGAGGGCTACTTCGCTTGTTTCAAAGATGCTTCTAATTATCAGTTGCTCTCTACGCCACACGAAGGATGTGTTGGTTCGTTTGAGTTCATTAGTGTAGACGGCCGAATTAATATTGGTTTCAAGCCCTTGGATTACTCAAGAGCCTTCTCTGTATAAAACTACGTTTTGTTACAGAAAATTTGAATTTTAAGTTGTCACTACTGTTACTGTTAGCTTTGTCAAGTTTTAGGTAAGTTGGATAGATATCCTCTCTTAAACCGGCCGCCGTGGCATAGTGGGTAGAGTGCGCCGCTTACACGCAGAAGGTCTAGGTTCTATTCCCAGCTGAACACCTCTTTCTAGCTGCTGACAACACTCAAAGAGTAAAACCTGTCTAAGAAAGCTTCTCAAACTTCGCCGTTCGGAGTCGGCAAGAACCTGTAGGTTCCCTGACCGGCACTGACTAAAGGCTTGACCAGAGGCTATATTCTGATGCCACAGGAGGTCAGGAGCCCTGGAACTTCGATTCCAGTCTGACCGTGCGGACCCCGTAATATAAGTCATTAAGGCAGGTGATCACGTAAAACCAAATCTCACATCTGATTTGCAAAGCTGCTTCCATACGCGTCTGAAACCGTGATGGATCTGTTGGATTGCGCGTAAGTTCTGAGGTAGACCAGGGCCTAGCTTGCTCATCAACTACTCGTATTGTGCGCGCTGCTGTTCTCTCACGAGTAGAAGGGACGTACAGTCTTCAGGTGCTACTAGTTTTTTTTCTAAATTCGCTGTTCCTGGTCCTCGTTCACTCATTCCAGTGCTTGCTTTGTTGGCTTTAGAAGCAATCGATTATTTTGTCATTTTCCTAGTCTAGTACATTCTTTGAATGTTAATTGCAAACATAATGAAGCTTAATAATAATTGGATGGAGCGACAGTCCCCAGGGGGACCAGGCCCTAGCTTGCTCAGCAACTACTCGTGTTGTGCGCGCTACTGTTCTCTCACGAGTAAAAGGGACCTACAGTTTTCTACCGACTTCGGACGGCGAAGTTAGAGATACTTTTTCTTAGACCGTTTTTACTCTTTGAGTGTTGTCAGCAGCTC
Source organism: Eristalinus aeneus (assembly GCA_955652365.1). Taxonomy (NCBI): domain Eukaryota; kingdom Metazoa; phylum Arthropoda; class Insecta; order Diptera; family Syrphidae; genus Eristalinus; species Eristalinus aeneus. Next base: position 25,600,191 of record OY019133.1, on the reverse strand, counting down.
GAAAAAGGTGGTGCCGTGAAAAACTCTAAGTGTTCAGCCGGGGATCGAACCAGGACCTTCAGCGTGTGAGTGTCGCACTCTACCCACTACGCCAAGGCGGCTATGAAACTTAGTCTTCGTGTTTATAACTAGAAGTTGTGTTTTTTAACTGCAAAACTGGCGTCTCTTCTGAAAGAAAACTCGAGAATTTAGTGAAAAGCAACAAATTTGAATGCTTTTGTCTTTGACTGGATACCGGAACAGACGTGCCGTAGTGGTTTGGGAGCGACAGTCACGTGCCAAAAGTCCCAGGTTGGAGTGAATTCTTGGAGTGAATACTTCGCATTTTTCAATGAAGCACATCTTTACAGCTGCTGACAATATTGACAGAGTTATTACTGCCTATGAAAAATCTTCTCAAATTTCGCCGTTCAAAGGCAACAAAAATAGTAGGTCCCTTCAACTCGCGGCAGAAGAGTGAGAAGTGCAACACGAGTAGTTGATGAGCAAGCTAGACTCAGCTGGAAAAATGTTGCGCCATCTAGTATCGTATATGTATACTTGAATAAAGACTTTTAAATGTTTTGAAATTGTTGCGACAACTCCTTTCCAAAAATGATGGCCCATTTCTTCTCACGCCTTCTACCAGTATGTTTTTTTTTTTTTTTTTGAATATAAAACACTAATTATTAATGGGAAAGTAAAAACATTTTATTCAAAGTATTGGCCATTATTTTCTACACATTTTGACCACCTTTGTGAATACCACGCCATTCAATTGTTCATCTTTTACAGCAAACCAATCAGACACCCGATTTTCGATCTGTTCGTAGGAATCAAAGTGCTGCTCAGCCAATGCGTGTCCCATCGATGAAAACAAATGGTAGTCGGAAGGAGCCAAGTCTGCTGAATACGGCGGGTGGGGTTGCTGCTCTCTGACAAGTGTTTTGATTGTATCCTGAACCGGTTTTGCTTTGTGTGCAGGTGCATTGTCATGGAGCAAAACTATCTTGCCGTGTCTTCTGGCCCATTCAGGTCGTTTCTCGATCAGTGCATGGTTCAAATTGATCATTTGTTGTCGGTAGCGATCAGTATTAACGGTTTCACCAGGTTTTAGGAGCTCGTGGTACAGCACACCTCTCTGGTCCCACCAAACACACAGCATTGTCTTCTAGCCGAATCGATCTGCTTTTGCAGTCGATGTTGATGGTTGTCCCAGATTAACCCATGATTTTTTTCCGTTTAGGATTCTTGAAATAAATCCATTTTTCATCGCCGGTAACAATCTGATGCAAATTTTCTTTATGTATTTGAATCAATATTTCACAAGTGTTTTTTCAGTTTTCCATCTGTCTTTCATTTAATTCATGTGGCACCCATTTTCCACACTTTTGGATCTTTTCCATAGCTTTGACACGGTCAGAAATTGTTTGTTGCGCAACATTTAACATTGCTGCCATTTGCTTTTGACTCAAAGTGTCATCTCCATCCAATATCGTTTGCAATTCTGCGTCTTCAAACCTTTTTGGTGGTCTTCCACGTTCTTCATTGCTCACATCAAAATCATTATTTCTGAACCGTTGAAACCATCTTTTGTATGTTGTTTCTGATAGAGCATGATCACCATATGCCTCGACAAGCATTCGATGAAACTCTGCAGCACTTTTCTTCAAATGAAAAAAAAAAATTAATGCTTTCCGCAAATCATCACTTTCTGGTACAAAATTCGACATTTTGAACACGATGAAAAAATATGATGTTGTCTGTGCAATGACTAAATATTTTTCACATGTGTCATAGCAAAAAAAAAAAAAATAAGGGCTCGTTCACAACAAATTTTCACTATCGAGACATTCGTATTTTGACGCTCACTTCATACTTGTATACCTGGTCTATCCCGGGACATATTGAGTGATATATTATATTGGATGGAGCCACAGTTCAGCCTAGCATCATCAGACTTTATTCATGTTTGCGTCCAACTGTTCTTTCATGAGTTGAAAAGAGAGCTAGAATTTTTTGCCAACTCTAAATAAAGAAGTTTAATAAGCATTATCATACAGTTCATACCTTTTGAATAGTGTCAGCAATTTGAAAGAGATGGTGGCATGAAAAATGCTAGATGTTCAGTTCGCGAATCGAACATGGGACCTTCGGCGCACTCTTCAAACGACGCCACGACCGCAATGCCAGTTAAGTCAAAAGCAAGTTTTTTGACATCGCCTCTTTTGAAATTGTAAATATAATTTGTGTCGAGTTGTTTTAAATGTCCTCAAAATCTATTCCAATGAGATTTTGCTATATTTACTCCATTTCTATTTATACGAGGGTTGCCTTTTACATATCGCGATTAGAGAACAAAAAAACAAATATTAATCATAGAAAATAGCTTAATTGATTTTCAAAATATTCCCCATTACGATCTATACACTTTTGCATGCGTTTGAACCAATTGTCGAAGCACTTTTGTCACTCTGATTGAGGTATCTCCAAGACATGCATTCTGAACACATCAACCGCTTCTTCTGGTGTCGACAAACGTTGACCCCTCATTTTATTTTTTACGTACGGGAATAAAAAGAAGTCATTCGGTGCCAAGTCAGGACTATACGGCGGATGACTCATCAAATCTATGTTTTGAGTGCTCAAAAATGCAGTTGTTTGAGCCGATGTGTGAGACCTCGCATTGTCTTCGTGAAGAGTGATCCGTCTTCGGCGGTTGCTTTTTCTGATTTCTTGAAAGACAACTGGCAAACAAATGGTTGTGTACCACTCAGAATTGACTGTTCTCGGTTGTTCTAGTGGTACGGTTGCGACATGTCAAGTTTTTCCGAAAAAACAGACCATTTGCTTTGAAGTGATTCGTGCGCGAGCAACTTTTGTTGGATTAGGCTCAATTTGAAACATCCATACAGTCGACTGCTGTTTAGTTTCGGGCGCATACGCGTAAATCCACGATTCATCACCTGTCACGATGTCATAGACGTGTTTCGAAGCGCCGCGATCGTATTTTTGGAGCATTTCTTGGGACCAATCGACACAAGCCTTTTTTTGAGCGATTGACAAATTGTTATGCAGGGGAAACTGTTTTTCCTTCGTCGGCCCTTTTGGTCACTGTTGATTTTCAATGAAACCAGGTTATTTCATTGTTATTATCCCAACGTTTGACAAATTGTGGGGGATCCAACTCAAACAAATTTTTTTGACGGTCAAATGTTCATGCAATATTGAATGTATACCGATCCCACTAATGCCTAAGGTTGTCTCAATTTCACTATAGGTCACACGACGATCCTGCAATATCAGTTGGCGCACAGCATCAATGGTTTCCGGAACAACAACTGATCTTGGACGACGTTCACGAAATGCGTCTTGGAGTGAACTACGACCTCGGTTGAATTCACCATACCATCGATAAACACTGGTTCTTGATGGAGCTTCATCGCCAAAAATTGAATGAAGTTCATCGATGCACTGTTGGTGAGTTAATCCACGTCGAAAGTTGTAAAAAATAATCGAACGAAAATTTTCACGATTTAATTCCATTTTTTGGGCGAGATGAATGCATGTTACTGCAAACAACACAAATAGCGCTCGTATGTCAAAACGTTCTGAGTACGTATAACCTCAAAAATGTCAAACCTTACGATAGAGCTGGCAGTTGCCAGATTGCAACACTAGGGTTACCCAATCCCGAAATATAAAAGTCAACCTTCGTACCTGGGAATACCGCAAAAAGGTTCTTCGTCCACAAAGTTCAAAACCAAAACCTTGCCTTTCGTACATAACGTTTTTATCCTTGGGCTCCCTTTCGTTCTTTTGACTTCTTGTACTACGTCACCTTGTTTAACTTATGAACCGTTTTGCAGAAGATACGTCTCTATTTTTATAAATTCACTATCTTGACGAATTTCAGTTCTCTTACCTCACCATTTTTCAGATAAATGGTCAGCTATCCCGATGATGGTTCTATGTCCGAGTACTCACAAGAGTTTAACCTTGCTTCTCCTGATTAAGTTCTTAACGGCGTCCGGGCAATGCAAGACAGACTTCTACTGCAGATTCGGTTCTGTAAGAATTTCACCATATACTCATGTCCTTGTGGCCGCCGTGGCGTAGTGAGTAGAGTGCGACGCTCACACGCCGAAGGGTCTAGGTTCGATTCCACGTTGAACATCTCGAATTTTTTCACGGCACCACCTCTTTCGAGCTGGTGACAACACTCAAAGAGTAATAACTGTCTAAGAAAGCTTCTCAAATTTCGCCGTTCGGAGTCGGCAAAAAACTGTAGGTCCCTCCTACTCGTGAGAGAACGCGCACAACACGAGTAGTTGATGAGCAAGCTAGGCCCTGATCCCCTGTGGACTGTCGTGCCAACAATTACTCATGTCCTTGATGTTAGGGCTACTGTCTAATGAAGCAGTCTTATCGTTGCCTGGAACTTCCTTGTGCCCTGGCGCCAAACATTGGCGAAGACCGAACTTCCCATCCATTTCTTCTTAGGATAAACGACGACGACGCAAATTCCAGGAACTTAGAAACTGTCTGTTTTTCCCATGAGGATGAACATATCTGATATGGTTTGTAAACAGCACTAGGAACTTACTGCTTAACATTTTTTGACAGCAGCGGTTTGCGATTTTGTTTCCTAAGCCCAATAACCTTTCCCAGAGCACCTCTACTAGCCGGGTGCCTTCATGCAACATTGAGAACTGTGGATACAATATTCCTTGAAATTTAAGCTCTGAAAAAACCGTACGTTTAAGCTTCGTCAGAATCCCCCAGAGTTAGATCATCGAATATTTTGCAGGCATACTTAATTCAACGTCCCTGCTGTTGGAGAACAAGCAATTTACCATTTCGCGGACCAATTAAGAGTGTCGCCACAGCTCGACGCGTTGGTGGAGACGCGTGCCACACTAATTGATGTTCCCTTTCATATTCAACTGTGCACTTCATAAGCAACGAGGTCAGGGCGCAATTCGCTGTTAATTGCGATCGCAGCAGATCTGTGATAAATGATTAATTATTCATTTTTAGATTTCGGTCGCGAATGACCTCGTTGAGCGAAGCTTTATCAAAATACGTGCTTGAAGCAATTAAGCGAAATCTAGTGTTAACAGCATTTGAATTATTAGACGAAGTTGAATTGAATCGAAAGGCGTTTGCGGAGTGAATGAAGTCACTTGCAGAATGGTTTTTATTTTTGGTAATGATCACGGCATTACCCTTGTCACTCAGTCGGTTGGAGAATTTAATAGTTAACTGCGGCTTTTGGTCTGCACCCGATTTCTGAGTTTATTAGCGCTTACAGATGTGGCATTTGGTTTTACGTGATCACCTGCCTTAACGGCTTATATCACGGGGAACCTTTTTCCCAAGAGTCGTAAGTAACAAAAGACTAAACGCCTTAGTAACCCAAGTACCAAACTGGGGTCATGCTTGAGGGGCAATAACCCCACCTTGGTTTGATGCGAAGCCTTTCTTAAAACACTTCCGCTCATTGGGTCGCAGCGCCCGGTTGAGAATGCAACTCCACACTGAGAAGGGATAGTCTTCTAACCGACTTGCCTAGTTTTGCTTAAACAATGGGCTAGACAAGTCAGCAAAGTACACTATCCTCGACTCTACCCGCGATGTTAGGTGGTAAACCACAGTCACCACGAAACTCCCACAAGGGGGCCTACCGCAACGGTCAGGCTGGAACCGAAGTTCCAGGGGCCCCTGACCTCCCGTGGCACCAGAATATAGCCTCTGGTTAAGCTGTCACTACCAGTCAGGTTCCCTCAAAGCCTGGGTCTGTTAGCCGCCATCCCGCCACAGATGGTCTTTTCTCCATCAGTGATTCCGTTGTCACTATAAATAGTGATACGGGTGTGATTTTGAATCATGTGATTCACAAATCCAGTCACATCATTGGAAATTAGCGCTTACAGCATTATTTGAAAAACGAAATCCAAACCCTGTCTGTACCTAAGCCGCGCAGAACAACGACAACATTGCTGCTTTTCGAATTAGAAGCCGAAACAAAGGACACTCTAGATTGACAATGCTCCTTGAAATAGAAGCGGATCTCAAACAAGTCAATTGACTTTGCAGCTGGGTATAATAATTCCAATAATTTAAATTTTAGGGCAGAGAGATCCTTGGAGTTCCAGCCAAGATAGGATCGTTACACTCCAGCCTTGGGCGAATATACGCCTTATAACACACCTCAAGAAGTCCCGGGAAATATAGAGGGCGCCACTAATTATTATTAAAATTGGTAAAGTTCATTAAGACATTGTCTCTTTTAGTACAATGTATAATTACGTTACAAGTTCATAACAAACAATTAGGTTATAGTAACTAAAGAAAATAAAAAGGACAAGAAAAAAAGAAGAAAAAAGAAGGAAAGTAAGAATAGAGCAGAAAAAATTACTGTTGCAATGTGCGATAATAGTTATAAAGTGCAGCTTTAAAGTGTAGAACATTTTATATTCTTTTGATAGCTACTAGTAAGGAGTTCAATAGCCTTATAGCGTGTATAAAGAATAAACGAGACAAATTTAAATATTTATACCTAGGAGTATTAATGTTAAATGTCCATTCGCCCCATCTTAAGCGTTGAAACATAATACGCTTGACTAGGTGCATGCCGCCGTGCAGTGCATAAAGTTCGCCGTGGGATCTTCTCCTTCAAATGCCATCAAGACAATGAGGACCAAAAATCGCGCACAGAACTTTTTTCAAGGGCTCCCTTTCCCTTTTAAGTTTTCGCGCCATAAAGCAGAACTCGGATAGTCAAGCTGCCACCTTACACTTTCGATAAAGGGCTTTATTACTCAGCTGCTTCCTGAACTTAAACAAACAGCGATTGGCAAGAGGGATTTGGCGTTTGAACCTATTTACAGTCGAACCCAGATAGAGTAACATGGCTTATTAGCATAAATCCTAAATTATTTTAAGGCATTTTTTCATCCACACAGTTGCTCTATTCAGACAAACGGAACGAAATCACAACCCGTGATTTTTTTTATTGGAGGTTGGGTTATACTACACTGGAGCACTCAGCCTCAAATACTCGTCCATTATACTACCAGGCAGTAACCTTTATTTAATGTAATTTCTTGTTTTTTTCGAAGAAAAACCAGGAGGCGCTTAAGTGATATAGAACTCAGGCTTTCAGTTCCCACCACATCAGCGCCAAATAGCCGTCACCGGATACGAGCAAAGGCGGGACACTGACAGAGAAAGTGCTCTGAAGTGTCTTCACCTTCTCCACTGGCATCGCAAAGGGTGACATCATTAAGCCCAAGCCGACTTAGGTGCATAGCGAAGGTAAAGTATACCGTTAGTACGCTGACAAATCGTTTGCACTCGTTTCTGTCTTGAGATAGCAGAAAAGACGCGGATGTCTTGTTGACGTGCGGGAGCATATACTTGGTCATCCTGCATCCTGGATGCCATATCTGGTTGTGTTGCTAATTGACCCAACGGAGGCTCTAACCAAGGGTGTAGGTAGTCCCAAGGTGGGTTCGGGCCTACGAATGCCTCTTCTGAACCTTGCCTAGCTAGTTCATCGGCAGTTTCGTTTCCCAGGATCCCGTGATGACCCGGGACTCAGACAAGTCTTAGCGAATTCAATTTCGTTTCCCAAGATCCCGTGATATACCTTGCAGCGAATTCAACCTACCAACCAAATTAAGGGAAGACTTGCATTCTTGGACTATCATGGAAGTCGTTAAAGGGTTGAGTAAGGCCTTAAGCACAGCTTGGCTGTCGTTACAGCCACAGATAATTCTATCCTTCTATCTATTCTTCACAATGTAGTTGGTGGTTATTAGTATCGCGAAGGCTTCCGCCTAGAAGACCAACGCGAAATTACTTAAGGATGCTTTAAGTTTGATGTTATCCTTTTCCACGAAAGCCCCAGCTCCTGCTGTCTTGGAGTCGTCCGTGAAATTCGACTACATTTCTTTCCCGGTTTAGTTTCTGGCCAGAGACAGTCCAGGACACGGGGAAAGTCGACTTTGTATAAGCGTCGTAACTATATTATTGGCGACCTCGCATCAGACGACATGTCCATGGGGGTAGTGTCATAGGAGATGCGGTGTGCGCGGTCATCAAAGCTCCAGTGCGAGTGTGACCAAAGACCATCCCATTTTAATCGAGAGATGGCCTTAAGTGTACATCCCATGATGTGGAGGTCAAGGAGAGTACAACCCGCTTTTTCGGGTTTGACTGTACTACCTCGAAGTTCCTGTTGCCTAATGTCGCACTCTGTCCGAATCGCCGATGTTATACAGCTCTGTGCAAAAAATAGCACCACGTTGAGGTCTGCACTTTGGATGCTAATTGCTTTTCTCCATGCTCATGTAAAGACATGGTATTTTTTGTAGGACATCTGTTGGGTATCAGTAATAATATGCAAAAAACAAGATAAGCGAAGATGCATTTTATGACAAGAAAATTCCCGTTATACAAAATGAAACCGAAATTTTGGTGTGCAAAATAATAGCACCACAAGTAAAACGTCGTAAATAAAATGCAAAATTTAGTGGAATAGTACGGTTTTATTTTTTTTTTATTTAAATTACTGTTCTAGTACTTCGTCTTATAACCCTTATTTTTGAGTACAGCGGCTCAACGTAGTAGCATAGAGTCGATTAGTGTCTGACATCGCCGAATTGGAATATCCCTCCACGCAGCCTGCACAGCTTCCCATAGCTGTAGTGTATTTTTTGGTTTCGCTTTAAAAACAGCTTTCTTAACATCTGTCCAAAGATTTTCAATGGGGTTTAGGTCTGGAGATTGAGGCGGCCATTCCATAACTTGAACCCCATTCCTCGCAAAAAATTCCTTGGCCAATTTGCTCGTATGTTTCGGGTCATTGTCTTGCTGCAGGACCCATCTGAGAGGCATATTCCACTCGGCGTAGGGCAACATGGTTTCCCTCATTATGCCAACATAAACTTCGGCGGTCATCATTACAGTACAGACCTCAACGTGGTGCTATTTTTTTGCACAGAGCTGTATGTCCTTTCTTGTCGACAGCATGCATTTTGTTTAGCCCTCATTTACCGCCTGTCCCATTTTAGCAACTTCTGCTAAGCCACTTCTGCTTAGCCACTTCTGCTTAGCCACTTTCGAATATGGAGTGCTCTTCCCAGTCCAACTTTTTTCCCCATTACAATTCACGGGCATTTGAAACCAATGTGCATCGGCACCATTTACCGTCTGTCCCATTTTAGCAACTTCTGCTAAGCCACTTCTGCTTAGCCACTTCTGTTTAGCCACTTTCGAATATGGAGTGCTCTTCCCAGTCCAACTTTTTTCTCCATTACAATTCACGGGCAATTGACACCAATGTGCATCGGCACCTCCTTTCCCCTTCTTCGTCTATACCTTCGACCGGCGCTGTGACTTAACTTCGGTAAAATCCCTTAGTACAAACAATCCCTTCAGCACGCGCCAATTATAAATAAAAAATTAGCGGGTTGCTTTGTTCGTCCAATTACATCAATGTCATCGGCATAAGCTAGCTTTTGGAAGATCGTGCTCTATTGTTGACTTCTGAGTTACGAACGATCCCAAGAATGACAAGAAGTGACATGACACCTCGTCGTCTTGTCTACATGCCCACAAATCGAGAAGGAATACAATTGGATTCCTGAAGGAGGCCTGAATTCTCCCATAGCTATTTTCTGTGTTCCTTAGTTGCTAGTTGTAATCGAGAGGACTAGAACAACGCGTGAATGGACATTTTTTTTTTTTTTTTTTATTGAAAATTTGATGAAAATTTAGGGTTATACTTATATGCTAGACAAATTTTCTTAAACTAGCTTAACATATTCGTTTCTTACATCTATCTTACTGACCCTATGTGGATGCTCTAAGTTAATCTAAACATATTTGATCTTACTGCCTTTCGGCATCTTTTTTTTTTCTTTTTTTTAAACTTTAATCCAAACTTAAATTATGCTAAGAAAAGTGTTAAAAACTTAGCTGCACTTCGTTTGTTTTTTTTATTGTTTCTTACATACTAATACTTAATAGACTATCCCTTAACTATGTCCGGCGTAAGGACGCGTGCACCAGGGCGAATCAGTTATTTATATGCCTAACATATAGAGACTATACGCCGTGGTGCACCTTTTTTTTGTTTTTTATTTTTTTTTTTTTATATAAAACCTAAGACGAAACATAACTTAAAAACAAACTAGTAACTACTTAAAACTAAAGCTAAAAAGCTGACCACAGGCTGCCCAGCTGACCAATATCCGTACACATAATAAAAAAAAAACTCTCAAAGAACCCTTAACGGCGGCAGGGGTCGGCCTTAACACAGCCACCAGTACAGGTGACGTTCTTTCCCAGACTCCCTCCTGTCTCGGGCGGAGATCGCTCTACTGAACCGAAGCAGATCCTCGCGGTTGCGAGCGACGTTCGGTTCATAAAGGAGTCGCCGGTCCACTGTTCGGCGTGCGACATGGAAGATTATAGGGCATCCCTCCCTGTCCTGAACTAAACCCATCATGTCTAAATGAAGAAATGCCTCTGGTGCAATAAAGGCATTCTGCCGTACCTTTTCGAAATACAACAAGTTGGGGTAGTAAGCCCCGAAGATCAGGCTGTTGGTGGAAGTCAATGACCGTGCGACGTGCCGTCGAATCAATTTTATTATGAAATTATCAATCCTTATCAGGTTTGCCTCGTTGTACAAAGTCTCGTTGGGATAAAATTTCTTGTACTCAGATTCGGGAGTTCGATACAACCTGAGACATGTCCTGAGACACTGCCTCTCCAACAACCTCATCTTTTCCATCTGGGAAGGACTCACGTTGAACCACACAGGACAAGCGTACGCCATCATCGGCCGGATGAGTGCCATATAGCATATTACCTTTACCCTGGAATCAAATTGGCTGCTGTAAAACAGCCTTCTTGCCACAGCAAAGGCTTTCTTGGCTTTCGTCAGAGCAGCATGTACATGTTTGTCAAAGTATAGATACTGGTCCAACCAAACGCCTAAGTATCTCACCAAGCCTTTCACAACGAACGGTTCTCCCCGTGGGTCAACAATGCGGAACTTGCGCCAGTTTAACCTCGTGTCCCTTGAGGCCCTGGACAGCGGGATGGTCTCGCATTTATTGAAATTAATTTTTAATTTCCAGCTATCACAATATTGCTGAATCTTTTCGAAGTCATGTTGCAGCAGGTTGTTAATAACTTCGACCTTTGGCGCTGATCTGTACGCTACCAAATCGTCGGCGAAAGCTATTATGTGCGGCATTATGGACATAGCCGCGGCGTTGTGGTTGAAAAAAGTCTCCACGTCCGATAGAAGACATCCTCACGTGGTTGAGCCTGATGTATAAGGGTAGACCGTCCCATAGAACCTGCTTCCAATCATCGGAACCACATGTTTGGTCCTGCTTGGATCCAAATCAGGAAAAGACGCTCCTTTGTTTTCAATTTTGTTTTTGCCGAAGTCCGACACCCTGACCCACTTCTGACCCATCAATGCAAACGTATCCTGTTCGCATGAATAGACATAATCCTTCCGTGGGATCGAACTTCATTCACCCCAAATCACTGACTTTCTCACCTACATCTTTATTGCCCACGGCAAAGCAAGCCCGCAACGCAAACAAGTTTGTGACTCTTCAGCATCCTTGTACAACTCGAATACCCCTTCCGTCGACAACTTTCTTCAATTTCCGCCGCAAAATGTCACCACGCGTGGAACAGGATTTGAAAACAAAAAAAAAAGAATCCTGTCATCCCTCAACGACGGTTTTCCCTGCGCGGGTTGAACGACTGACCAAGACATCCGCTAAAAAGCCCGTTGCTGCATGAAAACAAGCACACAGATTAGGTGCAGGCGTTGAGCCATAATCGAACACTCAAGGGAATCCCCGCACTCGCAGTCTTCGTCGTTCGAAGCTCGTGCAACGTGCTTCAAGTTGCCGTCAGCAAATCCCACATCGCAGGACGCAGGACACTGTCCTCGCCCCCACAAATGTGTCACCTGGATTCGATGATTAATTCCGTCCTGCATTAGAGATTCGTTCCGCTCTCCGGACACACAAAGCGGCTGGCCGTCCGGCCCTTCAAACTTGTAGTCCACCCCTTCCTCACATACCGCGCACACCAGGAACAGAGTCCGTTGTGATGGTGAAAACTTTTCAGTCCCTTGGGCACTGTGCTACTTTTAAATTCACAGTTAAACCCTGAGAACCCCTCAACCCACAGTCAGTCCCTTGATTTTCCCATCAAACCTCTCCCTCAACCCTCAACCCTCAACCCACACCATCGCCCGCACAGCACCGGCAGCGGCACACACAACATTTCCGATCCCCCGGCGCCTTGTGTGACATCTTGGACACGAACACAACTTCTTCTGGGACCCGGGCCGTGTCGGGCAGGAAGCATTGTGGCCGTCGCCGCCGTCCGCCTTGTCACGTCCGATATGTGTGCATTATGCGTTCGGGGATCAGGTGGTTTCTACGACTGTTGACAAGGAATCAAGAAGTCCTCGCTCCTCGCCCGGCTGCTGAGCGCCGCTTCACGCCGCCATCGTCGATCCTACGCGGTGGCTGCGAGACGGCCGCAGCAGCAGTTATCGCCTTCCCAAATGTGCGCCACCGAAGCCCCTCCGCATATCGATCCTCTTCGTGATAACCACCACTGCATGCTGTTGGCGGCCGGAACGATGGCGATTGCGATGGTGATGACGATGACGATGGCGATGGCGTTGGGGGATGGGAGGCCATGGCGTTGGTGGCAATGGCAACGGTGGCGATGCCAGCCGTGGTGGTGGTGGTGTTGCGCTGCGAAGATGATATGATGGCCGTGTCGGTTGTCTCCAATGGGATGCGTGGGTAATTGCATGTGCGTGTAGCGCACACCGCCATCATTTTATTTTATTCGCTAGCTCTCTCCCTTCGTTTCGGTCGTTTGTGCGATTTTTGTTTCGTTTCGTTTCGAACGTTTTTTGTGCGATTTTTCGGTTTTTCACGCACCAACATCGATGCGTTGCATTTTTAGCGTCCAGTCGACACACACTGCGTGCACACTCGGGCGCACGCAGGGCGGCCCTCAAGGTGCGTGTGCGTGTGATGACTGGTTTCGTTGTTATTTTTTTTCGGGGGATGCACTCCGTTGTGATAAGTACGTGAGTGTGTGGCGCAAGTCCTGCGTGTGTGTTTGTATGCATCCGCCTTTGCAATTGCATTTAAGCAGAAACAGAGCTCGCACCGGAACGGGCTGCATTTGGTTGGGGGGTGGCTGCCGCCGCTGCAGCTATGTGTGGCGCTGATGCTTCTGATTATGTCCGACGCTGGGTGCGATGGTGTGTGTATGTGTGCTTGGCACACACTATGCACACATAATTATTTTAGCTGCATTATGGGCAGAGACAGAGGACGGCGTCGGTGACGGCAAACGAGCGGAATGACTAGGTCCGACGGACGAATGGACATCGGAGGCAGACTGCCTGCCTGCCTGCCTGCCAGCCAGCCAGGACGGTCAGTCAAACGGGCGAATGGAGCAAACATGCACACAGAGCAGGCTTTCGAAGCCCCTCTCGCTCGCTCTATGTGCGGATGTTTGAGCACATCTACCTAAAAATTTAAGCAGATAAAGCGGCAGGCAACACCATCGTCAGCAGCAGCTCCACTCCGGAGTCAAAGCAGAGCGGGCACACACAGCCTGCGACATAGCCGATGCGAGAGATACGAGAATGTATCTACAGCTATCGCCACCGACGAGCAAAGAGCGAACGAGCGAGCCACCATCCGACCAGCCAACCAACCAACCAACCAGCCAGCCAGCCATCTATCCGTAGATATAGACACTTCGCATGCATATACATATAGCGACTCTCATACTCACGCTCACTCACTCACCACTGGTATACTTGCTATACCAGTGTGACATATAGACAGCGGTACACTCGGCCCAGCAACCCAGCCTTGCCGAGTGGAAGGCGTTCGCCGCACTCGCACTCCGAATTGCTGCCTCGATTGTACCGAATGCGCCCAGCCAAGTATCGTGTTTGCCAGCCGGCAGCGGTCCGTGCTCAAGAATTCCCTACTTTATGCGACAATCTGTATCCCCGTTCCAAGTGCCCAGAAAGTATCCGAAGCACATGAACGCGGACCCAGGTTTGACATATCTCGGCACTTGATGGGGCGCCGCGCCGCCAGAAATCGAGATTCTCGGTCCGGGTTGTTTCCTACATCGGAAACTCGCTGCTTTATGGGACGGATTCGCCCCATAAAGTGCCACAAAGCAGCGCTGTGTCGCGGCTCCGTCGACCAACTCGATTCACTATGGGACGGGCCGCTCCAGCAAGTGTCGCTTTCTGAGCTCATTCGCCCTGTGCGCCGACAAATGCGGCACTTCATGGAAATGTATCTGAGAGCAGTGTAAAATGTATTTTTCAGAGCGTGGCTGTGTGAGTGCACTCGCACACAGTCTCACCACGTGTCGGCACAGGCCGAAGGGGAAGCTGCCGCTCTCTTGGCACTCTCACCGACTCCGGAGCGTATTCAGCGCTAAGAGTTTCACACACCATTCGACGGGGTGAGACGAGTTCCGACTCAGCCGCGCCAGCACCCGCGTCCATCAACGGATAGTTTCTCTGTGCAAAAAAGGAAGGTTCAAACATTTGTAAACAAACTGAAGGTTTTTTTGTCGGGTTTTGAAAAATTGTTTTGTCATTCCAGCCAGCAGGAGAGAGTGAGAGAGGAAGTGCGAGTGTGACTGGCGAGCGTGTGTGTTACGTCGTTGTCGTTCGCATTTGCTTCCCCTGCGCTCTTCGAATGAGAAATTCCTAGTGAAACGATGCCCTTGTGGATGTTGTCAAAGTAGCGGCAGCAGCAGCAGCACCAGCAACGGCAACGGCAGCAAAGGCAAACATCCAGTCAGCCAGCCAACCGCCGAAGCCAAATGAAGGCCAACCGCCGATTATGGTCGAGGAATGTGGAGCGATCCTTTCAATTGATGCGCTGCTAGGACAATGTCAGTTATACGAGCGCCGCGGGCTTCCGGTGTCTCTCCCTGGGGGACCACCCTTCCCCCAGATGACCTTTGTGCCGGGATCTCAGGATGAGCGTGATCACTTCCGTCGACGACTCGTTGCTAGACAGGTGACTCATGCGACGGCTGCCGTGACTTCATGGGAAGAGCTGTGAAATCATCAGATGGGGATTTTTTCCAATTTTGACGCCCCTCACTCTCCCTTTCACACGATCGTGAGAATTAGGCGCGCACTCGCAACCTTGTCTTGCATCTTGAACTCTCGCCAAGATTTCGTTGCGCTCATCCAGCAGACACTTGACATTGGGCGATAATCCAGCGTGCGGCGATTTTTTCTCAGATTCACGCACTTCACTCGACTCGAGATTCGGTTCATTGTCGAATTGCGCAACTTCGCAGCTAACGGACCTCGAACTCAGCGCGGTCAGCGCTGACCGATGACGAAGAAGGTCGTGAGAATGACCGGAGGTAGAGAACGCGTGCTAATATGCTTGTGCTTGGCTGCTAGCTCTGGGGAGATGCATGTGAGGTGGGCAGAGATGTGGGGGCGATTCCTTGTGTCCTGTTAGTTTGGCTTTTTCTTGGCACTTCGAGGATGTGAAGCATGTCCAGGAAACCGATAGGATGCAGAGAATATGCTCTGATGGCTTTAAATTCATAAGCCTGTGCAATTGCGATGGAGGAACTTCCGAGCTTTTTGGAAGAGCTGTGGATGGCCTTTGAAGAAGAGGTTATGTTTGCAATAGATTTCGATTTAATCGTCCGCAGACTTTAGCACGGAGGGAGTTATAATCTGGTCAACGGGAGGAGGGACAGTTCCAGTCGACGTTGCAACAGCTGTGTTTTGGTATAGAGTCGTGGACAGGGACTACAAGTGCTCATCACCACGTGCGTCAAGGATTTTAACTTTCTCAAGTTTAAGGCACATATTGGAACAGAATTAAGCCAGACTTGTGTTCTTCAGTTGGTAAGCTACCAAGTTCCGTGTCAAAAACAAAAGACTACACTTAACTAGCGGACATAATTCCGTTCAGTGTGACTTAGACACAACCAAGTTCTTCGGTCATTTTTACACACAACAGTAAAATTAACGAAAACTTTACAAATAAAATCTTTTGCAGTAGCAAGTGTAAGCTAAGTGCTGTCGAATGATTCTTTTTTCTGGAGGCACGGTTTTCCACAATTCCTATCATCAGAAGAACTGATGAGAAGGACTGTAAAAGTAGGCCTTGGAGTGGATGGAAGGAGAAAAACGTGCTGCCCAAAGATGAAGTTCAGTGCCTGCCTTGGTTATGCAGAATACTCCAGATCTAGCTAAGGCGAATGGCAACAATCACAATCACAAATGGCTGCCCTGGACCTAGAAAATCATGACACTTTCAATCTCGATAAATGGTGACTGGGTGTGCTCGGCGGCATCCGAAAACATGCGAAAAAGTGCCTAAAGTTTATTCTGACGTCAAGGAGACCGCCAGTGGTCGGAGAAGGAATTCAGACTGAAAACCCCGCTTTGAAAGGCATATCCTTCGACTTCGGTGTGTGTAGAAAGAGTATCAACTACTTAAAAGAAGTCGTAAGGGCTTAAAAATCAAATTAATTTTTTTTTATCCTAACTTATGACTGGTCTCCAAAGGAAGAAGCTCCAGTCCTGTAGTCAAGTTCTCCTGATAAGGACAACAGAGTCCAGGCTTGATTGGCTAGTCCAGAGGGATAACTTGATTGAGGGTAATGCGAATCCGATGGTGAGATTCACTGAAAACGGGTCACACTTAAAAGAGTGTACTTTGTACCGGACTACGTAGCGATTGAAATTGACAGTGGGTGGCTATGGCGAAGTACGTGACACTGACACGCCAAAGGTCCAGGATGGATTTCCGGCTGACTCTCGCATTTTTTTAATGCACCAAGCGGCGTGCGGTGGCCGCCGTGGCGTAGTGAGTAGAGTGCAACGCTCACACGCCGAAGGGTCTAGGTTCGATACCCGGCTAAACACCTCGAATTTTTCACGCCACCACTTCTTTCGAGCTGCTGACAACACTCAATGAGTAAAACTTGTCTGAGAAAGCTTCTCAAACTTCGCCGTTCGGAGTTGGCAAAAAACTGTAGGTCCCTTCTACTCGTGAGGGAACCGTAGCGCGCACAACACGAGTAGTTGATGAGCAAGCCAGGCCCTGGTCCCCCTGTGGACTGTCGCGCCAACAATTAAAAAAATTATTATAAGCGACGTGCGGTCCTTTGCCCGACCCCGGAGAAAGATCTTTGACAAGCTTTTTCATAGTCAACTTTGAGTGCTGTGAGCATTTCGAAGAGGTGGTACCATAGAAAAAGGAAAATAGGAGCTGTTCAGTCCTGCAGTTGAAGCTGGGGCCCTCGGTCGGTGAGTGTTTATCCGCTACCCCTACACGGTTAACGTAAGCAATATACAGTGCTCCACAAAAGTTTGCGTACAATGAAGCAATTTTTGGAAAAAGTGGCTCTGTGGCATTTAGGTTCATTCCTGGCGAAGTACTTGTTTGAGGTGTTCCAAGCTTTAAAATACATCAGACAGGGAAATCCAATGGCCTTGTGCTCGGAGAATTTGCAACCAACTGCGTTGAAGAAGTGTTTACCAGGTATACCGGTATGAAGTGGGCGCCAAGATACAAATGTCTCAATAGGGAACATACCCTTATTTTTGTTGTTTGTTTGCTATGACATCTGTGAAAAATATTTAGTATACAACAAGTCTTTGCACAGACAACATCATATTTTTTCATCGTGTTGATGATTTGCGGAAAGCATTAATTTGTTTGTTTTCATTTGAAGAAAAGTGCTGCAGAGTCGCATCGAATGCTTGTCGAGGCATATGGTGATCATGCTCTATCAGAAGCAACATGCAAAAGATGGTTTCAACGGTTCAGAAATAATGATTTTGATGTGAGAAATGAAGAACGTGAAAGACCGCCAAAAAAGTTTGAAGACGCCGAATTGCAAACGATATTGGATGGAGATGACACTTTGAATCAATAGCAAATGGCAGCAATGTTAAATGTTGCACAACAAACAATTTCTGACATTTAAACAATTTAAAAGCTATTAGAAGGATCCAAAAGTGTGGAAAATGGGTGCCACATGAATTGAATGGAAGACAGATGGAAAACCGAAAAAACACTTGTGAAATTTTGCTTCAAAGACACAAAAGAAAATCGGTTTTGCATCGGATTGTTACTGGCGATGAAAAATGGATTTATTTTAAAAATCCTAAATGGGAAAAATCATGGGTTAATCTGGGACAACTATCAACATCGACTGCAAAACCAGATCGATTCGGCAAGAAGATAATGCTGTGTGTTTGGTGGGACCAGAAAGGTGTGCTGAACCACGAGCGCCTAAAACCTGGTGAAACCGTTAATACTGATCGCTACCGACAACAAATGATCAATTTGAACCATGCATTGATCGAGAAACGACCAGAATGGGCCAGAAGACACGGCAAGGTAATTTTGCTCCATGACAATGCACCTGCACACAAAGCAAAACCGGTTCAGGATACAATCAAAACACTTGGCTGGGAGCAGCTACCCCACCCGCCGTATTCACCAGACTTGGCTCCTTCCGACTAACATTTGTTTTCATCGATGGGACACGCATTGGCTGAGCAGAACTTTGATTCCTACGAGGAGGTCCAAAATTGGGTGTCTGATTGGTTTGCTTTAAAAGACGAACAATTTAATTGACGTGGTATTCTCAAATTGCCAGAAAGGTGGTTAAAATGTGTAGAAAATAATGGTTAATACTTTGAATAAAATGTTTTTACTTTCCCATTAATAATTAGTGTTTTATATTAAAAAAAAAACATACTGGTAGGGGGCGTGAGAAGAATTGGGCCATCATTTTTGGAAAGGGTTTGTTGCAACAATTTCAAAACATTTAAAAGTCTGTATGCAAGTATACATATACTATACTAGATGGCGCAACAGTCTTCCAGGTGAGCCTAGCTTGCTCATCAACTACTCTTGTTGCACGTCTCACTCTTCTGCCGCGACTTGAAGGGACCTACTATTTTTGTTGACTTTGAACGGCGAAATTTGAGAAGCCTTTTCATAGGCAGTAATAACTCTGTCAATATTGTCAAAAGCTGTAAAGATGTGGTTCCTTGAAAAAGGCGAAGTATTCACTCCAAGAATAGAACCTGGGACTTTTGGCACGTGACTGTCGCTCCCAAACCACTACGGCAGGTCTGTTCCGGTATCCAGTCAAAGACAAAAGCATTCAAAATTGTTGTTTTTCACTAAATTCTAGAGTTTTATTTCAGAAAAGACGCCAGTTTTGCAGTTAAAATACACAACTTCTAGTTATAAACACGAAGACGAAGAAGTTTCATGGCCGCCTTGGCGTAGTGGGTAGAGTGCGACACTCACACGCCGAAGGTCCTGCTTCGATTCCCGGCTAAATACTTAGAGTTTTTCACGGCACCACCTCTTTCGAGCTGCTGACAACACTCAAAGAGTAAAAACGGTCTAAGAAAAAGCATCTCTAACTTCGCCGTCCGAAGTCGGCAGAAAACTCTAGGTCCCTTTTACTCGTGAGAGAACCGTAGCGCGCACAACACGAGTAGTTGCTGAGCAAGCTAAGCCCTGGTCCCCCTTTAAATTGTAGCGCCAACAATTATTATTTTAATAATTAGTGTTTTATTTTCAAAAAAAAACTTCATACCGGTATACCTGGTAATATTGTTTGTGTACCAATCTTGGTGCACTTTGTGAGACAATGCCGAGTTTTTTTAAATATTCAATACTGCTTCTAAGATAGTGCCACGGTATACGATCGCATTTATTTTGAAGCCTCGATCCTTAGTCCAAGCGACCATCGGCGGTAATGATGTCCCAAACTATCATCTTTCGAAGGGCATTACCAAGAATTTATTTCTCCTCGAAAACAAAAATCCGAATTCGCCACGGCTACGAAAGTGTTGAAAAGGGCCACTTTCGTGCAACCGTAGCAACTTCTTCGTATTTTCGATTGCATTAGAAAAAATTGCAACACCACGCTTCACAATTGCGAGCGGAGAGTAACCATCGGCGGTGACTGCGACTCAACCCATCGCCTCCAGTGCTGTCTGCATCCCAGTAGCAGTCCAAATGGTTATATTTCGAAGGACCTCTGTGGCAAAGAAACTCTGTTGTGTTTTGTGTTTATTGACATTTTCCTCGATAGCACATAGCGTTTCATCAAAAAACAAAAGAATTTCAGCAACTTTCATGCAAGGAAGAAACATTTTTCCCTCTTCGCCCTTCTCCAACTTGTTTCTGTTGCGGTGTAGTATCGTGAGTTTTTTTTTTTTTTTGAAACTTCAATGGCTTCAGCCAAAGCTCAGAATGTGTTGCATGCGTTCCAACATAATGTTGAGCTCAAGAGCCATTTCTCATCCACTTCGAGGCAGATTTGAATCAATGTGAGCCTTCACTCCCCGAAACATTTCTGGCGATGTTGCTATTTTGTGGTGACCACCTTCATAGCGTTTTGCAAAGCTGCCAGAATTAGGATAAGAAGATATGATCTGAGACACAAAAGATTTGTTCACATTGAGGTGCCGGGAGGGATCTAACTTCAGCTATCCAGCCATTTATGATGCAATTGAATTCAATCGCCGATAAATATTTGTTCAATACAAATGAGACGCAAATCGGTTAAAAGGTTTACAATCAGTCAAATTATTTGTAAGGTGTCAACATTTTGCCTCAAATTGAAACAGTCTCAAATTTGTTGCAGTTCAAGTCTGTCATGTTGTGTGTTATTGACTGCTTGTCCACTGTTAAAAACCGCAAACGAAAGTCTGGATTGTTGATTGGTGTTTACCAAAAGCTAGGTACTCGATCTCCTTATCAAATTGTAAGTGCATGGAATACTCACAAGCATTCGCCGCCAAGCTGTGTTAAAAAGGTAACGTTAGCATCCACAGACTGACAATGTGACGGCTTGCATGCGCTAAAATACATGCGAAAACGATAATGACAACAAGATGCTGGCAGTATTCGAAGACTTGTCAACCCAATCTTTTTTTCCGGCACAGACGAGGAGAGATTTGTAGGGGAACGAGAGACTTGATAACGAAAAAAAAAATCGTAATTCTAATATGAAAGATGACAGTTGTTGTATAATGGAGTAGATTTGTATGTCACGCAATAGATAAGAAAGATTACAATCTTGAAGAACTAACTTAGATAAAAAAGCTTTAACAAGAGCTGTCTAGGTAAATTAATTCCCTCTGCCTGTTGTAAACAAACGACATCGTTTGGAATTAACGAACTGAACTAGTGGTGTTTGGTAGTAGATCTCTTGTGCATGGATTTTGGGTCGGTGCGAGTGAAGCTGGAATAACAACTCCTCCGAAAACAACTAAATTGATCATCTGAGTAAGGGCACACAGAGAACAAAGTTAGTCACTTTCGTAATTGAGTACAACAGGCAGGAAAGTAACACATCACTCAATAAGTCCCGGGACTACCCAATAAATAGACAAAATTCGACTTTGTTCATCAACAGAGTTTCCTTCAAGAGTGGTACAATCAGTCCAAGCCGCTCTAACATTTCGATACCTTTTTTACAGAACGATTTATCTTTGGTCTCAAAATAGGCCTTAGTTTCGGCGATCCACTCCTCATTCGAGCCGTATATTTTTTTGGTGAGCATTTTTTAAGGTCTGAAAAGAGTAAAAAGTCATTGGAGGCCAGATCTGGAGGAGCGGAAGCGGTGGGACCAGAAAGGTGTGCTGTACCACGAGCTCCTAAAACCTGGTGAAACCGTTAATACTGGTCGGTACCGACAATAAATGATCAATTTGAACCATGCATTGATCGAGAAACGACCTGAATGGGCCAGAAGACACGGCAAGATAGTTTTGCTCCATGACAATGCACCTGCACACAAAGCAAAACCGGTTCAGGGTACAATCAAAACACTTGGCTGGGATCAGCTTCCCCACCCGCCATATTCAGCAGACTTGGCTCCTTCCGACTATCATTTGTTTTCATCGATGGGACACGCATTGGCTGAGCAGCACTGTGATTCCTACGAGGAGGTCGAAAATCGGGTGTCTGATTGGTTTGCTTTAAAAGACGAACAATTTAATTGACGTGGTATTCACAAATTACCCGAAAGGTGGTCAAAATGTGTAGAAAACAATGGCCAATACTTTAAATAAAATGTTTTTACTTTCCCATTAATAATTAGTGTTTTATATTCTAAAAAAAAAAAAAAAAAACATACTGGTAGGGGGCGTGAGAAGAATTGGGCCATAATTTTTGGAAAGGGGTTGTTGCAACAATTTGAAAAGAGTAAAAACTGGAGGCCAGATCTGGAGGAGCGGAAGCAATTGAAAGCCCTAGTGCAATAGGCCATGGTAGCCAATGACTTGTGACACAGCACATTGTCTTGGTGGAAGAGAATTCGTTTCTTCTGCATATGGGACGGTTTTTTTTTCCAATTCCTTCCTTCAAATGCACCAATTATGCCATCTAGTATTCGCTGTTGATCCTTTTTGCCTTTGCAAATATAGCCGATGAATTAAATTCCGCGCGCATTTTAAAAAAACGGATGTCATAGCCTTGCCAGCTTTATTTTAGTATTTTTCAACGCTTTGGGCGTAGTTCACCGCCTGCTCTCCACTCCGTTGACAGCCAATTTGACTCTGGAGTGTAGTGGTGGATCCATGTTTCATCCATTGTGTCATACCGACACAAAAAGTTCTGTTTATTCTTGCGAAACAGCTCCAAACAGCTCTCAGAATCATCGATATGTTGTTGTTTTTGGTCCATTGTGAGCAAACGCGGCACACATTTTGAAAACATCTCTTTCATGGACAATTGTTCATGCGGAATAGTGCACACACTGCCTTCTGATATCTCTAAGATGTCAGCTATCTCACGCAATTTCTTTTTCCGATTTTTCAAAACAATTTTGTGTAGGGTAAAGGCACTAGTATCTGGACTTATCCAAACACACCTTCATTTATTTCGGAATAACAAGGAATATATGTACAAAAAATAGTAAAGTTCATCATAACAGTGATTAGTTGTATATTACAAACACACATGTCCAGTTCTAGGTCTATCAACAAGAAATTGTAAAAGTAAGGATCCAGTTAAGTGGCGAACGCTCGCGCGTGCGTTTGTGTCGAAGTTTTTTTGTGTAAAAAAAATAGTGGCAACATATACAAAAAGTAAATACAAATGCTTTTATTCATTAACTTATAAATTCAAAAAGTATGTCATTATTGTTTAATTTACTACTCTATTGGTTTAATTAAAGGAAATCTTTATTTTCAATCAATTTGTGCGTACTGAAAACAAAATTTAATTTTTTTTTAGTTTCTGGACATACTGTCCGGCTTTAGAAAATGTGGACTTTATCCATTGGACTCATCGCCGTGGCGTTGTGGGTAGAGTGCGACGCTCACACGCCGAAGGGTCTAGGTTCGACTCCCAGTTCAACACTAATTTTTCTAATATTTCACGGCACCACCTCTTTCGAGCTGCTGACAACACTCAAAGAGTAATAACTGTCTAAGAAAGCTTCTCAAATTTCGCCGTTCGGAGTCGGCGAAAAACTGTAGGTCCCTTCAACTCGTGAAAGAACAGTAGCGCGCACAACACGAGTAAGTTGATGAGCAAGCTAGGCCCTGGTCCCCCTTTGGACTGTAGCGCCGACAATTATTATTATTATTACCCATCGGCTGTAGATTACTCAAAGTGCGTTAAAAATAATTGTGAAAATTTGATCACTGAAACTAGCCAAGAAACAGGTAATAGCTAACATTTTCAGATATCGAGTTTGAGGATCAATGCAAATTGCAAAAGGCACTTTCAAGTCAGTTAAAATATGTTGGTGTTGATTGTAACGTTGTTTGCAATGTTATCGAATGCCTGCCAAATATAAGCAGTAAGTCATCGCATGATATAACTGTCACGCCCCAAGAATCTATCCCTAGAGGATGGTCAGATTTAAGCGCCGGGGCTTATGTCCTAAATGAAGATGGCTTATTGGAAAAAGACATCCCAGAAGCAAATACGAGCACAGTTGAAGAGAATATCATCCTTGCTTCTTCTCCTGATGTTACCAATGTAGAAACTTTAGGACAATCACCAGAATTGGAACAACAAACTTTAGTCTAACTTGATTTAATGTCATCGTCTTCAAACAGACAAACATCTCCTAGTCCATCTTTAGCAATTTCAACGCACTTATTTTATTCAAAATCAACTTCTTTCAATCAGAAATACAAAATAAGAGCTGAAAATACAGTACATAGATCGCCTAGCGCTATTTCATCTAAAGCCTGGAGACAAGTTTATGAAAGGAAGGAAAAAGAAAAACAGGATAAAGCTGATGCAATTGAAAGACGGAAACTAGAACGTCTTAGAAAAAAAAAGTGCAAAAAACCAACAAAGCAAAAGAAAATTACAAAAAAAGAAAAATGCAAAAAAGAACGATGAGCTGCAAAGTGATATCGAAGACGAAAACTTGAAAAATATTGGTTGTGATAATTGCAACAGATGGTTTCATCTCAGTTGCACCCCATTGGCAAATTTGGACTACGAAGCAGCATCTAAAAGTGACTTTGTTTGCAACTATTGCAATGATAGTTCTTACTAATACGAATAAAAAAAATATGAATTTTAAAAATAATTTATTGCCTAGTAACTGAAGTATCTGAGTTTTTTGGTTTATCATTGATATTTGCAAAGAAATGTTTCTGCTTCCGTTAATTTTTTATTTATTTAATTTATTTTTTATTTATAATTTATATTTATTTATTAATTTTTATATTTATGTTTAATTAAAAAAAGACTGAAATAAAAAGCTAAGTTTATATTTGAATTCGAACATTGTTTTGTTAATTTATATAAAACTCTCTTTAAATTTTGCGTCCGGACAATAGTGCAAATTGGACATTTTTAATTTTTTTTTAATCACAATTGATATGCTACTTATTTACAAGTTATGAATATGCTTCCCTGTTTATAATTATCTTAAATTGAAAAAATTGTCAAAAATGTGCGATAGTTATAAAAGCACGAAAACAAAGTTCAAAAAAATGTTAACTGTCCGGATACTAGTGACTTTACCCTACTTTCCTTACGTTTTCAGAAAGTTTCTAAGAAAGCTTTTCAAAATTCGCCGTTCGGAGTCGGCAGGTAGGTTCCTTCTATTCGTGAGAGAACAGTAGCGCGCACAGCACGAGTAGTTGATGAGCAAGCTAGGCCCTGGTCCCCCTTGGACTGTAGCGCCAACAATTATTAGGTATACCGGTATGAAATGTTTTTTTTTTCTTTTGAAAATAAAACACTAATTATTCATGGGAAAGTAAAAAACATTGTATTCAAAGTATTGGCCATTGTCTTCTACACATTTTGAACACCTTCCTGGCAATTTGTGAATACCACGCCAATAAAATTGTTCGTCTGTTAAAGCAAACCAATCAGACACCCGATTTTCGACCTCCTCGTAGGAATCAAAGTGCTTCTCAGCCACTGCGTGTCCCATCGATGAAAACAAATGATATTCGGAAGGAGCCAAGTCTGGGGTAGCTGCTCTCAGCCAAGTGTTTTGATTGTATTCTGAACCGGTTTTGCTTTGTTTGCAGGTGCATTGTCAATGGAGCAAAATTACCTTGCCTTGTCTTCTGGCCCATTCTGGTCGTTTCTCGATCAATGCATGGTTCAAATTGATCATTTGTTGTCGGTAGCGATCAGTATTAACGGTTTCACCAGGTTTTAGGCGCTCGTGGTACAGCACATCTTTCTGGTCCCACCAAACACACAGCGTTGTCTTCTTGCCGAATCGATCTGGGTTTGCAGTCGATGTTGATGGTTGTCCCAGATTAACCCATGATTTTTCCTGTTTAGGATTCTTAAAATAAATCCATTTTTCATCGCCAGTAACAATCCGATGCAAAACCGATTTTCATTCGTGTCTTTGAAGCAAAATTTCACAAGTGTTTTTTTGGTTTTCCATCTGTTTTTCATTCAATTCATGTGGCACCCATTTTCCACACTTTTGGATTTTCCCATAGCTTTTAAACGGTCAGAAATTGTTTGTTATGCAACATTTAACATTGCTGCCATTTGCTTTTGACTCAAAGTGTCATCTCCATCCAATATCGTTTGCAATTCGTTGTCTTCAAACTTTTTTGGTGGTCTTACACGTTCTTCATTTCTTACATCAAAATCATTATTTCTAAGCCGTTGAAACCATCTTTTGCATGTTGCTGCTGATAGAGCATGATCGCCATATGCCTCGACAAGCATTCGATGCGACTCTGCAGCACTTTTCTTCAAATGAAAACAAAAAATTAATGCTCGCTTTCTGGTACAAAATTCGACATTTTTAACACCATGAAAAAATATGATGTTGTCTGTTCAATGACTTGATGTATACTAAATATTTTTCACAGATTTCATAGCAAACAAAAAAAAAAATAAGGGCTCGTTCAAAACAAATGTTCTCTATCGAGACATTTGTATCTTGACGCTCACTTCATACCGGTATAGGTGGGTGTAAACGCAGGACTGTACAATTAAGAAAATCAAACAATGCCGCGTCGGTCAGATTCTTGCTTTCCTCTTAAACTGTAATCAACGCTAAATACAATCTCTAGAAACCTTACACTACTACTCGTACAATACAACCCCAACTAACTTCTGGTCTAAAGAAACCATCGTTCAAACGAACAAACAACAATCTCTTGTGGAAACCTGGCACATACATGAAAATGCGTACCACTTCCTTCAAACTGCTGATAACACTCAAAGAGTAATAACAGTCTAAGAAAGCTGCTCAAATTTCGCTGTTCGGAGTCGGCAAAAAAACTGTAGGTCCCTTCTACTCATAATAGAACAGTAGCGCGCACAACACGAGTAAGTTGATGAACAAGCTAGGCCTCGGTCACCCTGTGGACTGTCGCGCCAACAATTATTATTATTATTTATTTCAGGTGTTACCACCTGAATTGGCCTTCCAGAGCGTTCAGCATCGTTGGTGTCTACACGGCCACGTTTAAAGTCAGCACACCACCGACAAATAGTTGTTTTTGATGGCGCAGAGTCCCTGTAACACTTTTCAAGCCACTGCTGAGCTTGCAAGGTATTTTTCCCCATCAGGAAGCAGTGTTTAATCAACATACGAATTTCAGTTTTTTCCATTGTTTTCAAAATCGCAAAAGTAGCGTTCCTTGAAGCACTGTAACGTTTAACCTTATAATCAGGTTGTCATGAACATTTGTCAGATATCATTTGAATGTTTGTACTTCTTAAAAAGAGGAATTATTTTTTGTCAGCGACCGCCCTCTATGTCAGTCCCGGTACTTATTGAGTGATGTGCTAAACGTTTTCCAAAAGTATTCCCGCTCGCTCATTTCAAAGAAACTTAGGGCCACACTGGTTCTTTGCAGTGGTGAATGCGGATATTCTCATATTGATTCCGTGTGCATAATGGTGTCAGTTTTGGTGGTCTTGACATTTCCAATTCCATAAAACACACTCATTTCCACAGAATGTCACTTTTTAAACCTGCAATCATCGTTGAAATCTAATCCCTGCAATCTCATCTACAATTCCGCGAACTGAAGAAATCAAAGCCGTACGTTCTGCCGATTAGCCCACTTATGTACGTGACACTTCGCCACACAAATGCGCACACACACGCACCCGGACCACCGCCGCTTCACACCAGCGAGAGTCAGCAATTTTCCCTCACCCCAATCGCCTCCTGCTAATTTCTGCGAAGTCACCTAAGTGCATTCCCTTCCAAATCCGACTCCGGCCGACCGATGATGAAGAGCACACACAAAAAATGCAGCGCCCACCCTGACAGCCGCCGCCACACATGGCCTGCTGGCTGGGTCGGTCCACTCGTCTCAAGAAACTTAAAACTTGTGAACACTTGAGATGAGTCGTCACCCCTCTCCCGAAGTATTTCTGCCAAAATTTGCATTCATTCCAGCGAAACAAAAAAAAAAACGAAAATTTCAGGATGCCCGGGATACTTGTGCACCCACTTTAGCCGGCAAACGCATTCCACCGCACATCGGGACGAGACGGCCGACGTGAAAAACATTCAAGATTTCTCATATTGCCTGCTGCATTAGTAGTTAGTACCTGCTCTAAGAAGAAAGCCAACAAAACGTTTTTTTCTTACTTTCCTTTCCTCTCTTCTAAGCCTCAGGACCTGCCAGTCCTTCATCAAAGTTTTTTATTGTTTTCTTCTCTCGCTCGTCTCGGCTACAAAAAAAGAAAGAAAAACCCTCCTCGACGGATCAAACACACACACACAGTCACGCACGATGGCCGGGAGTGAAAGAAAGAGAGCGGGAGGGAATCAAAAAGCAAGCGGAATAAAAAATCTCCAGATTGAAAAAAAGGGGGAAGACGAACCCAAAGGAGAAAGACAAAACTGAAAACGTATAAAAAACACATCCTGCTGCACACATGCATTTCGGGATTCAGCAGAAGAAGAGGATTCCTTCGGACCCAAAAAAAAAAATCCGGGACGGAGACTGCGGCGGCGATGGAATACTGCGAAGTAGCACAAAAGGATTCCCGCTGGCTCCCTACCTCTCACACAATACCAACCAGATCATGCACCATCATTAAATGGACGTCGTCGTCGTGGTCTCCTTCTTTACGTCTCCTTTCAGGCAGCAGCACACATGCACACATCAGTCGACGACCGTCCATCCATTCACCAGGCAACTCGTTTTGTTTTGCTCGGTGTCTTCTTTTTGGAGTAATTTTTCTTGGAAAACTCTCCCGTTCTGCCTCTCTGCCGCTCTATCGTCTTCCGACGTCGTACTCTGACAACAGGAATGGATGTGTCTTGGGATTATGTGCGACGATCCTTTCTTCGTTTTCGGGCTGCCTCTACCATCATCAGCCCGAAGGTATTACTTGACTCACATCCGACGGGAGTGAAGGTGAGAAAGAGAGAATGAGAGAGGAGGAAGCGAACAAGCAACGGTCTTAATACGCACTTTTGTTTGTTCGGCCTGATCAAAGGCATCCCGCATTTGAGAATCCAGTCAGAACGGTTTTGGGGTTCCACAGAAGGTCCCCGAAAGGTATTATCGGTGAATTGTAATTTATTTAGGGGTGATCATAGAGCCGGCTATTGTGCGCGGACCGGATGATGATGGATTGGGAAAATCTTTCTTCACACCACCACCGGCAGCACCGCTGGGGACCGCGAACGTCCGATCGATCAATCGCGCACAAATCATGTGGAGCGGTGTGAAAAGACAAATTTTATAGCATCTCACGGCGGAACAATGCGCACTGGCGGACGAGACGGAGCTAAGTCAAGGTCTCTCTAAAGTCGAAATGACACCTCTCTCTTTCATTGGCTGGGTTTTTATGAATGGATTGAAGTTGTGGTCGGCCGCGGTTCGCGTGACGATGATGATGACTGACTGTGGCTCCGTGTCTATGTGTTTCGCGTTAAGACAATGTGCGCGATCGTTGTGTTATCTGATGGATCACTTGGTTGCTCGTAAGAACCTCCTTCAATGTGCTTTCTGCTTTGTTCTTCTGTCGGCTGCTGTCGTTTTTGGTGTGCTCCTGCAGCTTTGTGACGAATTTGACGGGCTCCCTCTGAGGCGTTGGGAAGAATCGTGTTAACTAATGTCAAGGTCATTTGGAGAATTGGATCGTTAGTGTTACAAATCGGTTAATGGCCCTTGATGCCAGTGTACGTGCATGAGATGTCTGGAGTAGGGTTTGCTTGGTGACCAGCGATCGTGAAGATTTACGGAGGGTGTTCCTTAGGAAGGTTCTTCGGGGATAACAGCCACATAAGATGGAAATTACGGTCTCAAAATCTGCCACATTTGGAATTTGAGACAATTTCTCCTCTTTCATTAAGAAGGAATCCCAACTTAGATTGTTGGTGGATGGTAATGCCTTCGACGGTCACCCACAAGGGGATTATGTCTGCCTGAGGTGGATTCTGTCGTCTGCGATCACGTGCAGGTGTTGTAGGAGTGGATGAAGGACGTACGTTTTGTTTCGAGCAGATGAAAACAAATTCAAAAGAATACCTCAATTGATATAAGGCTGGGATCAGCAGACAAGAGGTATTGCGTTAATCCGGAGCATTTGTGTTTAAGTTAGATGCCTGTGGGCTGAGGCTAAGAAGAAAAAAAACTCGGTCCCGTAAGTCACCCATAAGAGTGGGATTAGTTGCGTCCTTCGTGGCGTATTGAACTTCGTGCGCACTTAAATGTTTATTAAGTAAATGTAGGACAATGCATTTTGGTATGGCTTCCAACACCATGTGCAGGTCTGTACTCAAGCTCCTGTTCTTCACCTTGTACAATCCTTGATCCGAAACCTTGTCCTATCCATTATCCAAGCGGGTTTCGTCATTATTCAAGCCCCTATCCAAACCCTTGTCCAAGTTTTTATCCGAGGCTATGAGCAAGCCCGCATCCTAACATTTTCCCAGTCTTTATCTAAGCACATGTCCAAGACTGTATTCACGCCCTTGACCAAGTCTTTATCAAGCCCTTTTTGAAGCCCTTATCCACACCCTTGTCAATGTCCTTATCCAAGCCCTTGTCCAAGCCCTTGTTCAAGTTCTTATACCAAGCCCTTGTCCAAGTCCTTATTCAAGCCCTTGTCCAAGTCCTTGTCAAAGCCCTTGTCCAAGTCCTTATCCAAGCCCTTGTCCAAGTCCTTGTCAAAGCCCTTGCCCAAGTCCTTTTCAAAGCCCTTGTCCAAGTCCTTATCCAAGCCCTTGTACAAGTCCTTATCCAAGCCCCTGTCCAAGTCTTATCCAAGCCCTTGTCCAAGTCTTATCCAAGCCCTTGTCCAAGTCCTTATCCAACCACTTTTCCAAATCCTTGTCAAAGTCCTTTTCCAACCACTTTTCCAAGTCCTTGTCAAAGCCTTGGTCCAAGTTTTTATACCAAGCCCTTGTCCAAGTCATTATTCAAACCCTTGTCCAAGTCCTTATCGAAGCCCTTGTCCAAGTCCTTAACCAAGTCCTTGCCCAAGTCCTTATCCAAGCCCTTGCCCAAGTCCTTATCCAAGTCCTTGCCCAAGTCCTTATCCAAGCCCTTGTCCAAGTCCTTATCCAAGCCCTTGTCCAAGTCCTTATCCAAGCCCTTGTCCAAGTTCTTATCCAAGCCCTTGTCCAAGTTCTTATCCAAGCCCTTGTCCAAGTCCTTATCCAAGCCCTTATCCAAGTCCTTGTCCAAGCCCTTGTTCAAGTCCTTATTCAAGCCCTTGTACAAGTCCTTATCTAAGCTCTTACCCAAGTCCAAGCCCTTGTCCAAGTCATTATCCAAGCCTTTGTTCAACTCTTATCCAAGCCCTTGTCCAGGTCCTTATCCAAGTCCTTGTCCAAGCCCTTGTTCAAGTCCTTATCCAAGCCCTTGTCCAAGTCCTTATCCAAGCCCTTGTTCAAGTCTTTATTCAAGCCCTTGTCCAAGTCCTTATCTAAGCCCTTACCCAAGTTCAAGCCCTTGTCCAAGCCCTTATTCGAACTTGTCCATATTAACGCTAGGGTGTCAGTGCTTAACATTATTTATGTGCCCACTCTACCATAAGTCTATTCTACTCTCAATTCAGCTCTCGAAAGTCATGAATTCAATTTGCACCAGAAGTTTCACGTCAAACGCAGTTTCAAGCGGCAGCGAGATGTCTCCATGTATGGCGTTAACCACAAACTTTGTCACGTTTCCGCAGTAGTCAAATCTCTGCTTCAAACTTCGGGAGAGAATGTTAAAAAATCGTCGGATTAGTAACACAGCTTCATTCTAGACAGTGAATGCCACCTAAGAAGCCGTTGTCGGTATTTTTATGTTCGACAATCGGGGCAATGAATCAGTGCCATTGATTTGAATAATCCCCAGCCCTGAATAATCTCCGGACTCGTAGGGCAGCCCGCAGACATGTCGATAGCGATCAGCAAAAAACACGCCACCAAGCAGGGGAAATGAAAACAAAATACAGTGGCTCAGCGTATTTGTGTATTCAGCGTGAGAAACTTCTAAAACTGTCCACACTTCTGCAATGTGCAAGTAAATGAAATCAGCTTTCACTGCTATTCCGTGTTATGAGCCCATAAGGGCAGACATTAAGTTGACTTCTTATCGACGACGAGGCAGGTATCAGATGAAAACTGAATGAATTTGTCAGAAAAGGGATCATCTCCGATTGACAGATATCGAAAAGTAGGCAAACTGTCATTTATTTTGACGAAATGAAATGGATACAGATTTCAAATTTGTGTTCTCTTTGAGCATCTGATTGAAGGGCGTGTAGTGTGAGTTGTCCCTCGATTTCTGCGGAAAAAGTAAATTGATGTTGCAATCATGTGCTCTTCCAAGATTTTCTGTCTCTAAAAGAATTAAGTGCAGGGCAGGGACAAGGGACAAGGGACAGAGTAAGACAACAGTTCTCCAATTTCTGCTTTCTGTTCCGTGTCATAACTTTGCAAACCTTACGTTTGATGTGAGACAAACATCTAGTGAGTGCAAAAAGGTGCTTTTTTTATAGTACAGAAATTAAAATTGGAATAAGACAGAGATGATTTTTTTTGACATGCAATTTAGCATTATTGTAAAGAAAATCTTTTGGCATTTTTTTATGTTAGTATTTTGTTGGAAACTCGGAAACACGTCACAGACTCGAAAGCTGGTTATTTGTTCTACTAGGCAGTAACATAAATTTAATGTTATTTCTTGGTCTTTAGGGGGAATGTCAACAAGCACTTCTGTGATAAAGAACCTAGTATTTCATCTTCAAACACATCAGCAACGAACAGCCGCCACCTGATCCGAGCAAAGTCGGAATATTGACAGGGGGAGTGTTCTGAAGTGTTTTCACCTTCCCCACGTATGTCACAGAAGGTTCTTAGTAAGCCCACAAGCAATTTGCAGTCTTCTCTGTCTAGAGATGGTAGAAATGATGTATTGAAGCATGCGCTTGTTTAGCATCCATCCTGGAGAGTCATGCCATGTACTAATGCTGTCTAGAGATCTTGCGATAGAGGCTCTCTCTAGAAGTGAACAGTCCAAAGGATTGTTCACGCCCTATACGCCCTATACAGGTATACCCGTATGAACAGTTTATTATTATTAATGGGAAAGTAAAAACATTTTATAAAAAGTACTGACCATTGTTTGGTAGAAATGCTTCTTTCTTAAGCAAGTTCATCAGCAATCTCGTTTCCCATGATCCCGCGTTGACCCGAAACCCAGAGATATCTTAGGGAATTAAGTCTAAATTAAGGGAAGACTTGCATTCCTGAACTATGTTGGAGAGAGAGCTGTGTAGGACTTTGAGCATAACTTTTCTGGTTCTTCGGCTCTTCGGATATAGTTCGAGGTTCGATAGCAGAAGAGTCGAAGATAGAAGAAGAAGACGATAGTCGATAGAAGAAGAGTCCTCGGAAACACGTCACGACCACGACCCTAGTGGTCAGACCGTAGTGGTCCTACCGTAGTGGCCCGACCCTAGTGGTCCTACCGTAGTGGTCCTACCGTAGTGGCCCGACCCTAAGGGTCCTACCGTAGTGGTCCGACCCCAGTGGTCCGACCCCAGTGGTCCGACCGTAGTAGTCCGACCCCAGTGGTCCGACCCCAGTGGTCCGACCGTAGTAGTCCGACCCCAGTGGTCCGACCCCAGTGGTCCGACCCCAGTGGTCCGACCCCAGTGGTCCGACCCCAGTGGTCCGACCCCAGTGGTCCGACCCCAGTGGTCCGACCCCAGTGGTCCGACCGTAGTAGTCCGACCGTAGTAGTCCGACCCCAGTGGTCCGACCCCAGTGGTCCGACCCCAGTGGTCCGACCCCAGTGGTCCGACCACAGTGGTCCGACCCCAGTGGTCCGACCCCAGTGGTCCGACCCCAGTGGTCCGACCACAGTGGTCCGACCCCAGTGGTCCGACCCCAGTGGTCCGACCCCAGTGGTCCGACCCCAGTGGTCCGACCCCAGTGGTCCGACCCCAGTGGTCCGACCCCAGCGGTCCGACCCCAGCGGTCCGACCCCAGCGGTCCGACCCCAGTGGTCCGACCCCAGTGGTCCGACCCCAGTGGTCCGACCCCAGTGGTCCGACCCCAGTGGTCCGACCCCAGTGGTCCGACCCCAGTGGTCCGACCCCAGTGGTCCGACCCCAGTGGTCCGACCCCAGTGGTCCGACCCCAGTGGTCCGACCCCAGTGGTCCGACCCCAGTGGTCCGACCCCAGTGGTCCGACCCCAGTGGTCCGACCCCAGTGGTCCGACCCCAGTGGTCCGACCCCAGTGGTCCGACCCCAGTGGTCCGACCCCAGTGGTCCGACCCCAGTGGTCCGACCCCAGTGGTCCGACCCCAGTGGTCCGACCCCAGTGGTCCGACCCCAGTGGTCCGACCCCAGTGGTCCGACCCCAGTGGTCCGACCCCAGTGGTCCGACCCCAGTGGTCCGACCCCAGTGGTCCGACCCCAGTGGTCCGACCCCAGTGGTCCGACCCCAGTGGTCCGACCCCAGTGGTCCGACCCCAGTGGTCCGACCCCAGTGGTCCGACCCCAGTGGTCCGACCCCAGTGGTCCGACCCCAGTGGTCCGACCCCAGTGGTCCGACCCCAGTGGTCCGACCCCAGTGGTCCGACCCCAGTGGTCCGACCCCAGTGGTCCGACCCCAGTGGTCCGACCCCAGTGGTCCGACCCCAGTGGTCCGACCCCAGTGGTCCGACCCCAGTGGTCCGACCCCAGTGGTCCGACCCCAGTGGTCCGACCCCAGTGGTCCGACCCCAGTGGTCCGACCCCAGTGGTCCGACCCCAGTGGTCCGACCCCAGTGGTCCGACCCCAGTGGTCCGACCCCAGTGGTCCGACCCCAGTGGTCCGACCCCAGTGGTCCGACCCCAGTGGTCCGACCCCAGTGGTCCGACCCCAGTGGTCCGACCCCAGTGGTCCGACCCCAGTGGTCCGACCCCAGTTGCTGCGGATGAATTGGTGTCTCAACATGAACATGAGAATCGTAAGACTCCAAGTTTGGGAGTTTATTTTATGGATGTGTTCAAATGGTATTACCAACTTATAGTTCCATACCTATCAACAAAACACCATTTAGCAAAAATTTTAATTGAATTGAATTGGGCCTCGCTCTTTGAGCTCCTTCTTGCCTTGCGCGTGCTACTTTTTTTTTATTCTGTGAGGAATATTTTGGAAAGCTGTCCCACAGGCAATTAGCACTCCTTGAGTTCAAGCAATAACTCAAAGAAGGTAGTGCGAAAAAATGCAAGCGTAGCACAATTCTAAGTCTGCCACTGAAAGGGCTCTTGTTCCTTAGTCGCTGGTGAGACGTCTGCTTATTTTACTGTAAGCCATTTGGGAACGTGTGCTTGGTTCGCCTACATCATTGAGACACTTTCCTTCACTGATTGAATCCTGAAAAGGGCGCCCCTTTGTTAGAAGCCGTAGCAAAGGAAGTTTACAAACTCCAGTTCGATCGTAAGAAAGCCTTTTCCGGTCGTGGTGTGGAAAGTCCATTAGCGACCCCATTTCACGTCCAGGATGAGCCAGGACCCAACGAAATTTAGGAGGATTCAGGGCACCCAATTTAGAGAAGACTTGATCTCCTAAACATATATATTTCCCGGATTAATCAATTTCTTAACCATAGCACAGGTGACGCTACAGACACAAGTATTTCAGCGCTTACCAGGTTTCTCCTGAATCGCTAAGCATACTAAGCATGTAGTCTGATGTTGTTGTGCCCCACCTTGACACCAGTGTCAGAGGCTAGGTTCTGTTAGCGTACTGAGAAACGGTAAAAGTATGTTTTCTCAGTCGGATCCAAAATCTTATTATTTCTGCTGATGCTCTATAGCGGTTCAATCGAGAATCGTTTCTTAGATAATTCATCTCACACAAACCATTTGCTGGTTTTAAGTCGCTCAAAACCTCGTTTAAACTTCCAACAGACGCTACCGCATGTTCAATGCGGAGTCTGAGGAGAAATCTGTCATCTGTCTGAGCCGCAGAGACTGTGACACTGTTTCAAAAAATTTAGAAAACAATGCATTTCGTAGGGAATTTGACACTTCAGTGACTTCGGAGATGTTCGTGAAGATTCAATTAAATTTGATTCACTTTGTTGAAGCTTCGGTCTTCGTCACGAACATTAGATACGAGATGCCATCGAATTAGAACACTCAAGCAAATGAGACGCCAACCTTGTCGCAGTTAAACTTGAGGTGCGGAAGAAAAATGGAGGAAAACTCTTTTTACAAAGTGTGGTCTTTCTTGACAACAAGTTGAAATTAAGCAGCTCTGTTTTTCATTGATGCGACGTCGAATGCAATTCAGATGCTTCACGTCTTTCAAATTTCCTCGCCAATGCCCAACTGTTGACATTTTGAGTGAACTTGCGGAATCCTTAAAAAACAAATTGTGTCCTTGATTCACAAATTCATAACAAATTCATAACCTCTTTCAAATTAACTCCCAGTGCAAAGATTTTCCAACCTTTAAAGCTCCTCAGCGGCAACATACAACGATACGTGACAATAGAAGAAAAACCAATTCGGGCCTATGCGTCAAAACAACGCATTCTTTCGCACCTCACATCGACCTCCCCCGCTCGTCTCTTACCACTCCGCTTAGCACATCCTTTGACGTTGCCACTTGTCGGCTGAAATTACCCAAGTGACGACCGTTCACCAAATATAGGGGCATCACGCAGCATGATTTCGCGGTGAGCTCCAGCGTCGTCGTCGTCGTCGTCGTCATCATCGTCGCCATTCAAACCTGAGGCGACCCGAAAAAGTGACTTATCACAAGTCGCCTAGATTAGTTCACTATTTTTCCATTTTCTCATTTTTCCGCAAAAACTGTGCTATCCTTTCAAGGAGAATCGCATTGAATGCCAATGGCAGGAGGCTGCCGAACATGTACCGAGTTTGAAAGAAGAGAGAACCCCGCATCCGGGAATACCTTCGACGGTCCCAGTTCCCTCGTCGCTTTCTGTTTACCCCCATTAACTTGTTCTCATCCCCCCGTGGTGCTGGCGGAGGAATGAAAAAAAAAAAATTACGACGAACGAACGGAGCACACAAGGCAACACGGCTTTCAGTTGAGTTATGCCTAACGCAAGTTATGTTCCATGATACAGGTGCAACCCTTGCTGTACGCATTCAGAGTCCTCTTACCCTCAACAGTGGAAGCCGAGCCAGAATTTCACCCTCGTGCCCTAAGAAATTCGCTATACTCGTACGTAACGTACCCCTTTTGTTGTGTTCCTCGGCTCTGTGCACGAGCAGCGTTACCCGCCTTCTCCCCAGCACGGCCGTCGTCTTCGTCGTCGGCATCGTCGTATGGATAAATTGGAATTTAAAATTTATAACATTTCCTCGTGATAAGAAAGACAGAGAGAGGGAGAGAGGCGAAGGTGTGCGTGTGTGCGCGACTGAAAGCCTGTGTATTCGGTTGGATTGAGGAGACGGTGCCCGGAGTTTAATTCAATAGAACGTGGCTCTTAGTTATATGCAAGACTGAGTTCAGTGGGTGGAGGCGAACTTCAACTAGGAGGGGGTAATGATGATAATGGAATGTCTTTTCAATGTTCTGCGTTTTGAAAGATGATAGTCGTGGGCTCGCCATGGGGTCGATGACTAGTCCGTCAAAGGCGCTGAATTTGCCAATCCCCTGACGGTGACTAATATGAGAGCTTAGCGCCGCTGTCGTATCGACACATTAACTGCACTTGCTCGCCGTCTCCCCCCTCATTGTGTGCATTTTCCCGAAGTCTGTGTCACGGGGTGAATATTAGATTTTATCGCTTGCTTTGTCGTTCTCATTCTTCACATCTTGCTGAAATAGATAAGATTGCAAATGCAGATGATGGCCTAGGTACGGCAGGGGATTTTCTGCGAACATTCGATGAGCAGTTCGAATTGTCTTTCTAGCAAGGACAGCGGGCGGGGGCGATATATTTTTTGCAAGAAAATCTTTTCTTCTTCTTGAGATTGTACCTCGGTCAAGGAAGGACCTACGGCCCAGAGAGTACGACCGCCCAGATGGTACGTTCGCTTCTCACTTTGTTGAGCGGTATAAAGTCACCAGATTTCGATGGAATGAGGCATGTAGACGTATTTACGCCCATCCTGTGCGAATTGATAAATATGAGTATCGAGGAATAAAAAATTCTTGCTCTTCTAAAGACCGTTGTAGAAAAACCAGTATTTAAAGGAGGTGCGAAAAGCAAGCAAGCAATTATAGACCAACACCAATATTGCCTTTAATCGAAAGGTGTCTTTTAGAGGTCATAACAAACAAGCTAACAAATTTTATTACAAAGAATTCTTCTATGCTTGCAAGCCAATACGAGTTCCAGAAAAAATAAAAGCACTGGTAAGCTCTGAGGGCCATTTGCAAGCTGCATCAATGAAAGCTTAAACAGAAGTCATCATTTTTTAGTCCTACCATATTTGTGGACTTCAATAAAACATTTCTTACTTTGAACCACGACAAGCTAACTTAAGTCCTAGAGCATGCTTGAACAAGACGATGGTAAACAAAATGATTGACAGGATATCTTCATAACAGGAAATAGGCGTAAAAATCGATCAAACGATCATGCGTAGTATGGAGTCCCACAAGAGTCTGTATTGGGTCCAATTCTTATTATTTTAAACACCAACGATCTCTTACGAGTATTCAAGGAGGAACTACCATTCTCTTATGCATATGACATAGCGAGATTTGTGCAGGAGGAGTTTCCCAACGCAGTAAAATGGTGTCCCGATCCCAGACTTGTAATTTTTGCATTAAGGACCAAGATGATGCACATTCTAAGTCGACAAGGCATCCAAAAATGGAAATTCAAATGCATGATGCACATTCTTAGTCGACAAGGCATCCAAAAATCAAATACTATTCAAAAACAATTCCTGCAACAGCTTAATTTATTCCCCGATCTAGATTGTTGAGGACTACGAGTATAAATGTCATTGCATCTCAATTGATAACAAATTTCTGTGGGATACCTGACTTCTTCTTCCTGTGGCGCTCCAGTCCGGGATGAACCTGGGCCTCAACCAACATCCCTCTTCAGCCAGCACGATCTTTCGCCAGCTGCCTCCAGTTCCGCACTCCAAGTTGGTTGAGGTCCTTCTCCACTTGTTGCGCCACTTTAGTCTAAAGACTTTTCTAAAGACTTTTCGTGCCGGAGCATAGGTGTCCATACGCTCTACATGGAATTACCATGTCAAGCTTTGTATCCGAAGACTCTTGACCAGGCGCATGTCGCTGTACAGCCTATAGAGTTCGTCGTTAAATCTTCTCCTTTAAATCCCATCAACGCAAACAGGACCAAAAATCGAACGCAAAACTTTTCACTCGAAAAGACTAAGGGCTTCCTCATCCGCCTTTGCTAACGTCCTAGATTCCACGCCATAAAGTAGAACTGGGATAATTAAGCTGCTATAGAAAACGTGCTTAGTCCTTCGAGAGAGGGTTTTATTACACAATTGCCTCTTAAGCCCCAAGTAACACCGGTTGGCAAGAGTGATTTCTTAGATTTATTCAGAAATTTTTCAAATATAAAAACAAGGAAACGTCGTATGAAAAACTTTCTTCTATACTTTAAGCCAATGTTTTCAAATCGATATAGTTTAAGTTCTCATTTTGACAAAGTGAATTGTGTAAGGAATTGTGTAACTATTGAGCTCAGCTTTCTACAATACGAGGGTTGCCTCTTATATTTCGGGATTAGAGAACAAAAACAAATATTAATCATCAAAAATAGCTTTATTGTTTTTCAAAATATTCCCCATTAAGATCTATACACTTTTGCATGCGTTTGAACCAATTATCGAAGCACTTTTGGAACTCTGATTGAGGTATCTCCAAAACATGCATTCTGAACGCATCAACCGCTTCTTCAGGTGTCGACAAACGTTGATCTCTCATTTTATTTTTTACGTACAGGAATAAAAAGAAGTCATTCGGTGCCAAGTCAAGACTATACGGCGGATGACTCATTTGATCGATGTTTTGAGTGGTCAAAAATGCAGTTGTTTGAGCCGATGTGTGAGAACTCGCATTGTCTTCGTGAAGAGTGATCCGTCTTAGGCGGTTGCTTTTTCTGATTTCTTGAAAGACAACTGGCAAACAAATGGTTGTGTATCACTGAGGATTGACTGTTCTGCGTTGTTCTAGTAATACTGTTGCGACATGTCCAGTTTTTCCGAAAAAAACAGGCGACCATTTGCTTGAAAGTGCTTCGTGCGTGAGCAACTTTTGTTGGATTTGGCTCAATTTGAAACACTCATACAGCCGACTGCTGTTTAGTTTCGGGCTCATACGCGTAAATCCACGATTCATCACCTGTCACGATGTCATAGACGTGTTTCGAAGCGCCGCGATCGTATTTTTGGAGCATTTCTTGGGACCAATCGACACAAGCCTTTTTTGAGCGAATGACAAATTTTTATGCAGGGGAAACTGTCTTTCCTTCGTCGGCCCTTTTGGTCACTGTTGATTTTCAATGAAACCAGGCTATTTCATTGTTATTGTCCCAACGTTTGACAAATTGTGTGGGATCCAACGCTAACACATTTTTTTTACGGTCAAATGTTCATGCAATATTGAATGTATGCTGGTCCCACTAATGCCTAAGGTTGTCTCAATCCCACGATAGGTCACATGACGATCTTGCAATATCAGTTGGCGCACAGCATCAATGGTTTCCGGAACAACAACTGATTTTGGACGACCTTCACGAAATTCGTTTTGGAAATTCGGAAGGGAGATACTTGGCAACCTTATACATACTGTCCACAAAGAATCGATACGTCGAACAACACCTGGGTCGGAATGTGACAATTGACAGCTAAAACTTTGATTCAGCTAAGGAGTTTGTCTGCCTCGGGGCAAACGTGAGCTCCACATACGACAGGTTAGTGAAAATTTGGCGTAGAATGACTCCTGGCAGCCGGTGTTTCGGTGTCAAAACCAACTGTTGACACGATGGACTACAGTAATCCTTTACAAGACGTTAAACATACGCGTCCTCTTATACGGAGCTGTGAGCTTGGCGATAAGCAAAACTACAGAGCAGATTCTTGGTTCCTTCGAGAGAAAGTTTCTGAGACGAATTAATGATCCTGTCTGCGAGGAAGGCGAATGGAGGAGCAAATATAACAGCGAACTCCGTGTGCCGTACGAATGCATGTGGATGCAGTGCAAGAGGTAAAAATCCGTCGTCTACAGTGGCTCGCCCACATCGAGCGAATGGACAACACATTTCGAATCCCAGCATCCGTGAAAAAAGAAAAAACGAGGAAGGCTGAACCTCCGGCATGGAGACCAAGTGATTGCGGACCTCTGGGGGGCTTTGTCTTGACAACTGGAAGCAGCGCGCTCGGGACCGTCAAGAATGGAAGGCAGGTATAGCTTAGGCTTCGAATCCCAGCTTCCGTGAAAAAGAAAAAACGAGGAAAGCTGAACCTCCGGCATGGAGACCAAGTGATTGCGGACGCTTGGGGGCTTTGTCTTGGAAACAGCGCGCTCGGGACCGTCAAGAATGGAAGGCAGGTATAGCTTAGACTCAGACCCTTTACCTCCCTTCACTTGGATAAGCAACAAAGTCCTTTCAAGACCATGACAAACTTCAAATGTTGCTCTCTTTGAGAAAACGCGTTCTTCAAAAACTTTCGCATTCATAAGAAGTGTGAACTTTGTGATCCAATGATTGAGATTTCCGAAGAAGCTCTCCCAAGAACCATGGAAACTGACCTGGTTTCTTAAGCTTAGACCACTTCACACTCAACAACAAAACTTTGCTTTTTCCCGGATTCTATGACATGTCTGTTTCTCGTTGCAGGGCATAAAACATATTTCTTAATGAACAAATGAAGACCCCACTCAGCGTTGTCCACACAAACAAAAAAGTCAGCGGCCTAGCCCTCTCCCCAGAGGCACTCCATCAGAACCCGTGAAACCAGCACATGTTTGCCAGTCATTTCAAAAATATCCCCCTTTGCTCAGACACCGGTGAATAGAGAATTTCGAAAACAATTTGAAAAATGTTGCCATTTCAACCGATCGACTCTTGTCAGGTGTTCTCTCTCCGTCCCCTGTACTCATTTCGTCATCCCGCTCCACATTCAAATGTGTCTCTCATGCATATTTCATCAGATTCCGTATTCAATTCAACCTTTCACAAGACTGCACAGGGTTTTTCTGTCATCTCAGTCGGGGGTTCGAATTCCTGGCCGCCGACGCTGCCGCCGGTGTGTCGGTGTGTGCCTGCACCCTTCGTACGGCTGCTGTCAAACCGGGGTCAGAGAGCGAATATGATCTTGGCCCCCCTCAATGAATTTTCTTTCAGTTTTTTATATTTTGTGGCTGTACTCGAAATGTTTTCCCCCTTTCTCACTCTCTCTCTGAATGGCTTGAAAACGGTATGGCTGTGCTAAATTTGAAAAAGGGAAGGAATTCAATTGGAGAACCGATTGAGGTTGTCGCTGGTGACAGTGACAATGGCAGGCATTGCGATGAGGCACGCAACGCGCAACACAATCACCGTCATTTTCGTCGGTCACTCGTTTAGGCATTACCCCTTCCGTTGGGTATTTCCACACGGTTTCTGGCAAGATACGTGTTTACGAACAAAGCGAACAG
Source organism: Eristalinus aeneus (assembly GCA_955652365.1). NCBI lineage: Eukaryota > Metazoa > Arthropoda > Insecta > Diptera > Syrphidae > Eristalinus > Eristalinus aeneus. Next base: position 25,557,541 of record OY019133.1, on the reverse strand, counting down.
AGGACAGACAAAACTGAAAGCAGAAAAAAAATAAATGCCGAAGAACCCAGAACAAAAATGTAGCAGCGTGAAGACCTCACACAGCTGCAGCGGCAACAGCAACAGCAGCAGCGGAGTATTACTTTTCAAACAAAAGACAGGAAAAAAAGGCCGATCCGAACTATACCAAGGTAGAAAATATCTATCTTCGTGTGTATCTGGAGACGTGGACACATGTATATGCGAGCGTACGTATCTGTGTACATGCCGTTGGAACAAGATAGGAAACCGTACGCAACGAGAAACTGTAAGACGGCGAGGCTGAATTTTCATCGTATCTTGGCGATACAAAACATCGCCGTAGTTGTCGTCGTCGTCGGTGGCGATGACGACAACACGGCAACGACAACAGAGTTGTTTCGCTGGATCTGGCACTGGCTCTGACTCTGACTCTGACTCCAGCTTTCGGGGTCTGTAGATGGCTGTGCCGATGATGGTGGCGGAGGCGGGCGGCTATGGCTGTGGCTTGTTGGTTGCCTCGCCAGAGACCGTCGTCGTCGTTGGATCTCATTGTGCGCTCCAGTGGGCTTGTGTGCGTGTTCTGTTGCCCGCCATACCAGTTGCCACCCCATTCCCCGTCGCTGTCATCGCATCGCATGCACACGAATCGATATTCCGCTCTTGGCTGAGTGTGCGTGCGTCCGCCTGGGTGTGTGTAGGATATTTCATTTTACATTTTCTTGTTTTCTAATTTTTTTTGCTTCCTTCTCTGCCGCTCTGTAGCTCGTCGCTCTTCTGGTCGCTGTTGTGTGACTGTGCTTCGTTTGTGGTGCTGCCTGTGTTGTTTTTTGTTGTTCTTGCCGCTGGTGTTCGTGTTCTTCCTCATCTCGGTCGGTCTCGGTTTTGCTTTTCGTTTTCGTTCGCATTTCGTTCTATTTTAATGTTTTCGATGCATGCAATGCACTAAGCACAACACGCAAAGTCGACTGAAAAACACTGAAAACACTGGAAAACCAGTCTGCACTGCACTCTGGCGTGCTGGTCGCTGTTGCTGCTGGCTCTGGTCGTCGGCTGCGGCTGAGGCTGAGAATCGAGAGACTTGGCCGGTTGGTTGGTCGTTTGGATCTACGCGCCTGTAAAACGGGTGAGGTAACCGCTGCTTTCGGTTGAAGGAGGTGGGAAAGGGTTGCCGGAGGAGGAGAGATGGCTGTTGGTGGTTGATTCAGAAGATGGGTCTTGTGTGTCGGTTGTGGCAGAAATGCAGGCCATGACGGCGGCGGTATGGTATGCAAGGTGCTGGTTTCCTTCGGGCGGTAGACACCTGCATGCAATCGGTTCTGAAAATGGTTCCAGGCTGTGAGCTGCGAAACTGTGCTGGTCCTTGAAAGACTATCAAATGACACGCAATCGTTGCGGGATCCTGTATTTTTTTTTTTTGCGATTGTAGTTTATTTGCGTGCTCTCTTGTGAGGCCTAAATTTGATCCTGAAGTGCAGAATTTTTTTCTGAGAAACCTGTTAAGTTCTCGGACGAGAGAGGATAATCTGCCCACTACCGGTGATGTTTTCTTGACTTGAAACGGGAACAGGGTTGACACGCTGATGTTGGGGCTCAAGACAGATGGTCCGGTGCCAGATGATGGATGGCAGCAGTGGAACAGGCTGTATGACAGTCAGGCTTGGACTACGATTTATCACCAGATGGTTGTTCGATTGGCAAGAGAAGTTTTGCAGTTCCTGAATTAGACACAGTTTCCTTTTATTTTTTAATGTCTGACAGACACTGTCTCTTGTGCGGAGTGATGCTGAAGCGGTGTTCAAGACGGAAACGAATCCTAAAAAGGCGAATCAAGGTCGAGTATGCGTGCGCACTTTTAAATGTACTCATAGCACGGCGTGTGTGGCGCTAAATGGCGAGGTTATCGTTTCCGGTTTGTGTTTCTTTTTGGTTTTGACTTCTGCCTGAAGAAAGTCTGAAGTTGAGTGGGTCTGGTTGAGGTGCAAGCTGAAGTTAAAATTTTGCTTTTTTGATCGTTCGAAATAATGACAGATTTTTGTTACATGTTAAGGCGTGAAATAAATCTTGGATCTCCAAAGACAGAGACAAGTCTGATTGCGAACTGATCCTTCTGGTAGTAAGTAGTAATCATCATTGACAGAGGTGTCGTCTCTATTTGACTCTAAAAATATTTCAGGAACAGTGTGGGTTTTTTGAAACGTCTCAAGAAGTTCAACAAATTTAGAAAAAACTGAAGTCAGAAAAGATAAAAATTGCACATACACGATTCAAAAGAATCAACGCTTGTCCCATTTTTTAATGTCAAAATCAGGGCCCCACTGCACTGTGTTCTCAATTGCAACATTAGATAATTATACGATATATACCATAGAATTGGCCGCCATTGCGTAGTGGGTAGAGTGCGACGCTCACATGCCGAAGGGTCTAGGTTCGTTTCCGGGCTGAACATCTCGAATTTTTCACGGCACCACCTCTTTTGAGTTGCTGACAACACTCAAAGAGTAATAACTGTCTAAGAAAGCTTCTCAAACTCCGCCGTTCGGAGCCGGCTAAAAACTGTAGGTCTCTTCTACTCCTGAGAGAACAGTAGCGCGCACAACACGAGCAGTTGATGAGCAAGCTAGGCCCTGGTCCCCTGCGGCCCCCTCGAATTTTCGTCGAGATGAGATGAGCAAATAAAGATTTAAAAAAAAAAAACCTTCAATGACCAAACCATGTCAAAATGTTGATTTGTTATAGTTTGAAACCTAACAATGAATTTCAATAGTTTATTTAGTGAAACGGGAATTTATTTTCATGCAACTGATCGAAGAATGAGTTGTCATTAAGCGTTAGCTTGAGGTGTGGATCCATTCACGGTTTCAATCTTTTTTCGAATGTTAAACAAATTTGTCCTAAACCCAACAGTCAGCTGCGCATCTGTTCTTTGCTAAAAAATTAAAGTTTTTTGTACGATTTTATGTCTCGCAAAGTATATCCAATGCATGTAACCGGGCTCCTCTTTTTTCTTTTGGTAAGGTTATGTTATGAGTTCTGCGTGCGAGTTTTGCTCCTGTGTGCGCTGCTGGCATCTTCTTCTTCTTTTTCTTGTGGCGCTTCAGACTGGGGTGGACCTGGGCCTCAACCAACATGCCTCTCCAGCCAGCACTATCTTTCGCCTGGCATCTGGAGAAGGAAATTTATAGATGAACTCTATAGGCTGCACAGCCACATGCGCCTGGTCAAGCGTCTATACAACTTTTAAGAAGGCTAGGCCATGAAGAGGGTATGGACACCACTGCTCCGGCCCGAAAAGTCTTTCAATCCGAGACATTGCGATAACGCAACAGAGGACGGCCTAGGCTGAGGTGGCGCACAAAAGTAGAGAAGGATCTCAACCAACTTGGAGTGCGCAACTGGAGACAGCTGGCGAAAGATCGTGCTGGCTGGAGAGGCATGTTGGTTGAGGCCAAGGTCCACCCCGGACTGTAGCGCCACAAGAAGATGAAAAAGGCTATGTTGCCGTTCACTTCGAGTGACCCAGTGGGACAATTCTTATTCCAGTTGATTGGGTAGACATTGTGAGACTGAGTAATTGAAATAAACTCAACACCTTACAGTCTACGAACTTTTTCAACTCTCACATTAGAAAGATTACCTAAACCGGTTTTGTTTGTACAATAAGAAACTTCGTTCTGATTGTTCTGAGAAATGTACATACATGCTCTAACCAGGTGAGGGTTGGTCTTCTAATCATCCTCGGCTCGACAACCTTTACAAAAACCATGATAAGGGAATCCCAGTCTCTTCCCTGTCAAAGAGGGCGCATTTTAGTACACCTTCAAGCAGACATACGCCTCTTTCTATAAACTTTGTCCGTGAGAGACTTAAGACTGAAAAAGTCGTGAAAGATTTGATGTATGGTTTATTTTATCTTTCCGACTTTGTTTAGAGGGGGCATTGTTTCCAATTCAGTGCCCTGCGGCGGATCAAATCTTTCAACATTTGATTAAGAAAAAATAAGTCGAATGATGATGCTTCATTGCATAAGAGACCTGGGCCTAGATCAACATCTCTTTTTGTACTGGCAGAGCAATGGAGACTTATAATAATAATAATAACTATTTTTGGCGCTACTGTCCAAAGGGGGACCAGGGCCTATCTTGTTCATCAACTACTCGTGTTGTGCGCTCTACTTTTCTCTCACGAGTAGAAGGGACCTACAGTTTTTTGCCGACTCCGAATAGCGAAGTTTGAGAAGCTTTTCCTTAGACAGTTATTACTCTTTGAGTGTTGTCAGCAGCTCGAAAGAGGTGGTGCCGTGAAAAAATCGAAAAATTGGTGTTTAACTGGGAATCGAACCTAGACCCTTCGGCGTGTAAGCGTCGCACTCTACCCACTACGCCACGACGACCACAGAGCAATGGAGACTGCTTACCGAAAATCTCATTTTTTGGCAACATTTCGGCAGCAGAAAAATACTACAAAAATTCACTTACAGTTGGTTTACAAATGGACACGTACTTAACCGTCAAAGAATTAACGTTACGTTTGAGCTCAGGTGTCAGTGATGCCGGCTGAATCAGTTTTCCCGATTGGGATTGAAAAAAAGATATTTGAATACAAGTTGTGGACATCCGTGTAGACGAAAATATTTCTGTCACCTTTCCATTGTTCTTCTTTTATTTATCGTGTTCTAATTTCCTAATCGAAAATCCAAGACTTCGAAAACCAAATAATCCTGGAATTTCATAAGTACAAACTTTACATGCCGGATTTAAAACTGAAAATTTTAGAGTTGCACAATTTACTCGTCAATTTTTATGGTACATCTGAAAAATTTGTGGAGAAGATCTCTGAATAATATTTTTTTTTAATTAAAATATATTTACCACGTGTTGAGTGTGTTTTATTTTTAACAAAGCGATACATCTGATGGGGGAACTTTTGCCGCCATGGCGTAGTGGGTAGAGTGCTATACTCACCCGCAGAAGGTCTAGTTTTGATTCCCTGCAGAAATCTCGAATTTTTCACGACACCACCTCTGTTGAGCTGCGGTCCCTTCTACTCGTGAGAGAACAGAAGCGCACACAACATGCGTAGTTGATGAGCAACCTATGCCCTGGCCCCCTGTAGACTGTCGCGGCATACAATGGTTAATTATTAGGACTTTCTTCAGTTTGAAGAATTCTATTCCTACCATTGTATACTGCTATTGCAACGCAACTTCAAACTATACAACCTCCTAACCAGAGTCCGAATTCCTTGTGAATAAATTGTTTTTCCGAACTTTGAACACTTTTTGTCCAATGTTTATCGTAAATGCTTTTTTTAATGGAGTTTTGCAGCTTCAGTTATGGTTGTTAATTTTTATTTTAATAAGCTTGCTCATGAACTACTCGTGTTGTGCGTGCTACTGTTCTCTCACGAGTGGAAGGGACCTACCGTTTTTTGCCGACTCCGAACGGCGAAATTTGAGAAGCTTTCTTAGACAGTTATTACTCTTTGAGTGTTGTCACCAGCTCGAAAGAGGTGATGCCGTGAAAAAGTGAAAAATTGGAATCGAACCAAGACCCTTCGGCGTGTTAGCGTCGCACTCTACCCACTACACCACTGCGACCACAATTTTTTACTTTTACCGCGTTTCAAATTCTATATTTTTCTATATAAGCATGGTGTGCCCAATTTGAGTTTGTTTACGTTCAAAAAATAAGAGAAATTAAATTTTTGACAATTGTTCTCGCTGAAAAAGTTCATAAAATTGTTGATATAAATGTAAGCTAGTATTTTTTTAGATTTAAGATACGATTTTATATATTTAATAAAATATCCCAAAATTAAAAAAAAAACAATCAAAAAAGTTCAAGAAAGAGGTTGCTTTTTCAGTGACCTTTGCACACGCAGTGCCAAGCGACAGTTGGAGTTATTCGCCATTTTTAGTGAATGTCCAAACATTTGACAGGTTTTATAGAAAAGAAACGTCACAAATTTAGTTTATCATCATCTTGCTCAATCTTGTGCAATATTTACATTCAGAACAGAAAAATGGAGAAAAATTCAAATGAACTAATCTGTTGTAGACCTTTAGAATATTCTCTTAATTAATTCACTGTGAATAGAGGGCATTCAGATTAAGCGAAACAAGTTTCACAAATTAAAATGCAATGAAAAACTACAGGACATAGTTTATAGACCATGTCAAGCATTTATCTTAATTTAAATTTTCCTGAAATTATGCAAGCACAGGTAGCAGTTTTTGTATTTTATTCATAAATTGATTGACGAGCAATTTATTCAAAGGTTTGAATCTGTTTAGCTGCTTGTATAAGTTGAAGAACAAGCTCAAAAAGATTTTGAAATTGTTTGATCTTTTGTGTACATTGTGAAACAAAATTTATAAACTTGCAAACAATTGTTCTTTTTCCTTTTTCTTGTATCTAACTAACAAATGAATAAAATAAACAAATGTGCAAGCATAAGTAAGTGTGGTCACCGTAGCGTAGTGGGTAGAGTGCTACTCTCACACGCCGAAGGGTCTAGGTTCGACTCCCAGCTCAACACAAATTTTTCCAATTTTCCACGGCACCACCTCTTTCGAGCTGCTGACAACACTCAAAGAGTAATAACTGTCTAAGAAAGCTTCTCAAACTCCGCCGTTCGGAGTTGGCAAAAAACTGTAGGTCCCTTCTACTCGTGAGAGAACAGTAGCGCGCACAACACGAGTAGTTGATGAGCAAGGTAGGCCCTGGTCCCCCTGTGGACTGTCGCGCCAACAATTTTTATTATTAAGCATAAGTATTGGCGTTTCAATTTGATGGAAATATTTATATCCACACCGAGTGCTTATAGTTGGGTTAAGAGCTCAATATCGCAACTCATATCATGAATTCGCCCAAAATCGTAATACCAAAACAATATGATTATATTCCTGGTTTCCAGGAACTTTTAGAAATAAGTACTTCTAGGAAAAACTGATTTTCGTTAACTGTCCTTATAACGGTTGCCCTTTGTGACATGCCCCTTAAGAGTGTGAGAAATTCGTACACTATAAATCGCAACTCATATGGAATTCGCCTTCAAAGGCAATGGAGTTGTTATTAAACAACCGAAAATTGGTTCAATCAATTCTTTTTCACAATTTTTGAAAGACGTCGTTTCTTTTTGTTTTACTTTAGTATTTTGTCTTCATTTTGTTTGAATCAAAAGATGACAATATCAAAATTTGTGTTCACCGTGGCGTAGTGAGTAGAGTGCGACGCTCACACGCCGAAGGGTCTAGGTTCGATTCCCGGCTGAACACCTCGAATTTTTCACGGCACCACCTCTTTCAAACTGCTGACAACACTCAAAGGGTTATAACTGTTTAAGAAAGCTTCTGAAACTTCGCCGTTCGAAGTCGGCAAAAAACTGTAGGTCACGCCCGCACAACACGAGTAGTTGATGAGCAAACTAGGCTCTGGTCCCCTGGTTAGTGTCATGTAGTTTTCTCTGAACCATGATTTTGAACGTGTTGAAATTGTTAACATCTCGCATAACTCACAGACTGGCAAAACGGGACCATAATTTAATAACGGTTAGAGTAGTTCGCTGCATATATTCGTTCGAAGGGCGTTGTAATGGCTATTGAGAGAGCGCCACGAGGAGACTATGTGTCAACTTGACCTAGTACTGGCAAAGATAGTGTTGGCAACTCGCCTTGTTGAGGGCGGTCAACAACATCGTCAGAAGCCTATTCCATGTTGGGGCATGATGGTTGAGGCCCAGGTTCAACCCGGACAATGGCGCCACACAGAGAAAAGAAAGGTGAGTATTAGAAAATCCAAGAACCATTCACTAATGAAAATCTCTTTTCAAGCAATTTTTTCAAATAGCAACTGCAAAATAGTGGTCGCCGTGGCGTAGTGGGTAGAGTGCGACACTCACACACTGAAGGTCTGGGTTCGATTCCGGTTGAACAGCTCGAGTTTTTCACGACACCACCTCTTTCGAGTTGCTGACAACACTCAAAGAGTAACAACTGTCTAAGCAAAAGCTTCTCAAATTTCGCTGTTCGGAGTTTGCAAAAAATAGTAGGTCTACTCGTGAGAGAACAGTAGCGCGCACAACACGAGTAGCTGATGAGCTAGCTAGGCCTTGGTCCCCTTGTGGACTGTAGCGCCACCCAATTATTAACTGCAAAATAGTTCCCGCGATGGACTCGTCCTTGGCAACGAAAATTTTCTTTACTTCAGGAGGATTTTGCAGTAATTTTTTAATTTTGTAAAAGTGTAAAGAAATTATTGAATTATTACATTTGTACCAACCGATCCCTGAACTCTTTGGCGTTCTAGACTCTGAGTGAAGGCGAAATGCAGACTCTTCAATTTTTCTCTAGAATTTCTTTCATTTGACTGACTACCCCATTCAGATTTAATTCGAAGTCCCAGCAGAGCTTCCCATCACAGCCTGTGTTAAGCATTTCTCCCTTTGTATCGGATGTGATATTATTTCATGTTCGAAAGTGTGAATTCAACAGAATACAGCACGAAGCACAAAACAAAACCATCTGACTACATTATGTCGTAACAGAAACGTACATCTGCTTGTTTTCATCGCACCAACATCTATTTCTCGAACCAGGTTTCCAACGCAACGAACATGATAAATAGAAGAAAACAACAGAAAATGAAAAAAACAAAAACCTGTAGGTGCAACAACACACCCTGCACCACCTACCTAGCACAGTCGTCGGCAGCGGAGAGTGAAAACTTCGAACAAGATATTCATTGCCTGCCCGGCAACTGAGCAACAGCGAAACAACAACAAACTAATAAATAATAACAAACTAATTTGAATTTTTTGCGCATTTTGCCATGTAGGTTATCTTTAATTTTTTCTTTCTTTCTTCTCCTTCTTTTCTTTTTGTTCTTTTTTCAATTTGTTTTTTTATTTTCTTTTTATTATTCCTCGTACTTCTTCTTTGTGGTTTGTGTGGTGTTTTGTTGTTTTTTTTTCGTTTTTGATTTACAATATTTTGTTTAAAAACTATTTTAACATAATCCACCTATAATAAAATAACATGTTTTCATTTTGTGTTTTCTCTCTTACATAAATCATTTTAATATAAAAAAAACAAAGACATTTACATAAAATTGTGTGTGTTTTTTGTAATTTATCCTTTATACAAATTTAAACAAAAGAAAACAAACTCAATTAACGTACATAACTAAACAAGGAAAACAATATTAAGATACAATTATGTAATCTTTTCTTTTTCTTTTTCTGCTTATTTGCAAGGAGCATGATTCTAGATTTAACAACTTATAGTTTGTTGTTATTTTCTTTTATTTGCTTAGTTGTTTTGTTTTTTGTTTTTTTTTTTTTCACAAATTTGTTTTTAACTACTATTCTCTACAAGATTTTCTTAAAATAGTGTCCTTTTTTGTTTTGTTTAATAATATGTAATTTATTATTTTGTTTTTCTTTAATTATTTAGTTTAGTAATTAATTTTAATTTTAATATGTATCACAATAGAAAAGAACGTATTTTATTTATATATATTTTTTCTTCTTGTTTCATTTTTTAGAAGTGTGTTGTAATGTTTTTATTCATCTCTTTAAAATTATAAAACAATAGAAGTTAGTTTTTGTTTTTAATTGTAATGCATGTGTGTTTTTTTGTGATTGAGTTATTCGTTTGTGTATGTACCACCCTTTCAATTTTAATTTAGATTTTTCTTTTTTTTTTTTTTTGGACTACAGACTATAATTGTTGCCACGGACTGCCTATGAATCATTTTAGCGTGACTTTGAGACGGTGTCTTGCATAGCACCTTACGAACACATGCTTCTAGATCGTATTGCGATTCCGTTAAACAGATTGTCGTTTCTCATGACTTTTATTCTTAGCAATCAGGAAATCGGGCTGATCAGCATTGGTCCCTGATCTTCAACCCAAAAAATCAGGTTTCGAATCCCCCAAAATAAAGACTGCACTTAGTTCACATTTGGCTGTGAAACAGCAGTTGAGTAGCTTGATCGCTGATCTTGTCGCTAGGTTAAGTTATACAAAATTTGTATTTTTACAAACCAGGGCAACTATTTTATGAACCATGAACAATTCCATTGTGTGTAGCGGACAATCTTTAAGTTTAAACCTATACAAGGGACATGCAACCTCTCTTAAACCAAGGTTGAGCTGTAAACTCATAGCTGTACTTAGCTGCAAACGTGCAGGAATGGTGCCTCAAAGTGGAACATGAACGACTCAGATTGGTCTCCAACACACAATAGATTATTGTAACACAGGAAAATGTTACATTCCACTCTTTTCTTTTACCGCTTGTTCATAAGTGAAATTGTTGATGGTTCCGAAGGAAAAATTGAGAAACAGCCTTCAGCCGCCCCAAATTTTTGTATTCAGCCTTCATTTAAAATTTTGCTAGAGGTATAGCTTACGCAGCATTGTCTCGCCAAATAGCCACAGAAGGAAAACAACTGTGGGTTTGAGACCCATTTTGGGTGGATTTCCGAGCAGGAATTGAAGAGCCGCCAAGTGTATCACTTTTATATGGAATGGGGCTATGGAAATTGAATTCTTGATCTTTGTTCGACAAAATGGCATGACTGGGAAGCTACAAGACCCTTAAATGTGCCTCGGTTCAAGGAGAAGTTTAGAGCAGTCTTACACAACATTTTTAAATAAATTCATCAAAAGCGGATGTGAATGTGAAAAAAGTTTAAGTTTTAAGTAACAGAAAAGTGACATCAACTTTCGTCTGCAACACACAATTTGGTCTCAACTAGAAAGTACAGAAGACAAGTCTTGGAGTCTGCATTTCTGAAAAGGTAAGAAACCACAAACGAAGTAAATTTCTTCTACCTTCCAAAACAAAAAGTTGTAGGTAAAGGAACAAAATAAGTGGGTTTTGAATGATAGTCGCAGAAAGAGATGAGTTTATGCGAACTTTAAAATCTGTCAATTATGTCCACCGATGTTTCAGGCAGAGACTGTGGAGTGATAAAACTTTGTCAGAAAAGACTCCAGATATAAAGAGAAAAGGAAGTTCTTTCCAACATTTGAGACTGAGGTACCAAGAACAACCTAAACCCATCAATGTATCAACGAAGAAGTCACGGAAGACTGAAATTGTAAGGTTTTAAGCGAATCGTGGGTAAAAACCCGCAAAAGGTAGACTTATTGTATTTATTTACTTCTTTTTTTTTCTGTCACCTTACTTTTGAACCACGGGGCTTACATTTGTATTTGTATTTAACGTTTTAAACTAAGCTTCGCAGACCCGAGGTGCCCTACAGCACGTGGTCTAAAATTTTGTGAAAGTCTTCGCCCTAACAACGAAACACATCATTTGGCTGCCCAACAACTTCCAAGGTTCGACGTTAAGCGATTCATTCAAATGACACAACATATCAAAATGGGTGCCTGAAATTTACCTTTTTTCAGAAGTTTTTTATTGAAACATGGAATGGTGCCATTTTAATGTTTTTGAAAGTAAACAGTGAACAGACAAAATTGTTAAGGATATATTTGAATTCCAAAATCACTTTAGCGGGGACGTCACATAGGTCACGTATCGACCTTGTCTGTAGTCCACGGGGGAGCACATTGATAGAAATGCAACAACTCCAACGCAAGCCTTAAGTCTTCAAAGAAGTAGACTTTGGAAAGATGTTCGCTGATGATTGCAGCTTAAGTTTGGGATGTCAAAGTCGACTCTTTCACCCAACATGACCTAAGAAAGATGTCTCTAAGCAACGATCATCGGCATATGAGAAGAAGCAACTGAAAAAATGAAAATCTAAACTCTGCTGTTGCTTCTTCCCATTTTGATATTTGACACTAACAATCCCTACTGCAGTTCATTGTAAAAATCTTCTGATGCAGGGAACAGAACCGAAATTTGACGCCCCGTTATTCTAAGCAAAATTTAGCATTGATTAAGAGTGGAAAGTCGTGTTTTTAAAAAAGCAAAACTGGAATTCCAAATCAGAAAAACCCAAATTTTGCATTGAATTGTTGATATTGGGCGTCTCGACATGACACTCCGCCTTAAATTCCATAGACAACCAGTCAAAGGGACTGAATAAAATTCCCAGGTCCCCGTCAAATCCTCAGATGTCTGTCAAGAAAGAAAGAAAACACGTTTTTTCCTCTGGAGGCATAACTGAAAACCCCTGACAAAGGAACAAAGATCATGTTTCTGTCTGCCTCCTCTGTTTTCCAAAGACATAGGGATGAAACCAATTCCCCTACACAATTCATATGGGCGAATGTTAACCATCAACTTTGAGCCCTCTTTAAGATCCTCTTCAAAGCGCATCTCTTCGGGATTCTTCGAAACGTTTCACTTTAAGTTGGGATAACTTTCAAAGCATGTGCTCAGTTTTACAAAATTCCAAAACAAGAACGAACACATCAACTCCCACACGCAGCAAAAAGGGAAACAAATGACACGAAAAGCAAAAAAAAAAGTCCCACACGCAGCATCTGGAGAGGTAGCAGTGGCAGCACCACCACCACCAGCACACTGGTTTTCTTAGAAAATTAACGTGTGAAGCACCTGAAGCGAGAAATTTGCTTCATGCATCGCAAATTGATTTGGGTGTTTCCGACCAGAGACCAGTTCTTTCGCTTCAAACTCGAAATCGGTTGAATGCCAATCAACTGTGTGACGGTGGCTGGTTGGCAGTTTTTTTTCTGTCGTTCGTTCGATTGTGCCTTACATGCGTGCGTGTGTGTCTGGCTGATATTTCGGTGGGTGCCTTAGCAAGCGCGGATGTGTGCGAGTGAGCGACAAGAAAACTTGATTTCAAAGCGCGATTGAATACGAATCCCGTTGTCCCTAGAACGGCGACGAATGAAAAAATGAAAAGAAAGTGTACATCCTGTTGCGGGAATTTATTTTGCAAAAAAATTAAGTCCTTCAGTTGAAGATCGAAGGACATTTGAAGGAGAACCTCTTCAACAGTCTGAAATTCGACTACAACACGGATCCAAGTCCAGAAGCAAGCTCGAACTGATTCCCTGCCTAACGGTTACATTTCAACGAAGACAAACAACTCAACATTTGACAGCTCCGTCTCAGAGCCACTGACCAAAAATAGACGTCCGGCAATTGTTCGGAGACGACGCCCCACGCCGTCCGCGAACAAAAACTTAAAAACTCCTGACAGACGATCTAATAATAGTTATCACCTAAAACAACACTCTTGTATGGCAAGCTGTCAGAGGATGAACAGTTAAACAGAAAAAGCTATTACAATGGACGACGAAGACGATGACGGTGAAGGTGACGATGACGGTGAGGATAATTGTGATGATGATCCTGTAATACTTTGGTGATGTCGACGACCGTGGCGCTCCGCTGACGCATCATCTCACAAGCCATAATCCGAGATTCAGCTTCGACAGTTTGGGCAGCTTCATGACGACGTCGAGGCCCTTCGACGAGAGTTGCGTGCAGCCGTAGAGATCGATGGTTTTCAAGTTGATCAGATCGTCGGCGAGGGACTGCAGTCCCTTGTCGGTGATGCGGCTGCACTGGCCAATGTTCAGGTGCTCGAGTTCGTGCAGGGACTTGGCGATCTTGAGCATGCCCTGATCGGTGATTTGGCACTGATTCAGACTGAGGGAGCGCAGCTGGAAGAGCCCTTGGGCAATGTGTGTCAGGGCCTGATCGCTGATCTTGTCGCAGAAGCTCACGTCCAGGGAAATGATGGAGCTGCCACCCTCTGTTAGGTAGGCCATGCCGATGTCGGAGATGTTGTCGCAGGAACGCAGGTTCAGGTGCTGCAGCTTGGGCATGCGGGCCAAGTGCTTGAGTCCGCTGTCCGTGATGGACACGCAGAAACTCAGGTTGATGCGTTTTAGTGACGTTAGACCTTGTGCTATATGACCGAGCGCTTCGTCGCTCAGCCGCTGGCAATCCTGCAGGCCGAGGTACTCCAGCTCTAGGTTTCCTTCAGCGGTCTCCTTGCTGAGGCCAGACAAATGTCCGATGCCCTGGTCACTGACGTGCCAACACGATCGGAGGTTAAGATTCTTCAGCTTCTTGAGGCCCCACGCGATAAGCAGCAGGCCTGTGTTGGTGATGTTGCAGCAGCCGCCAAGTTCGAGGGTCTCAAGGTTCTTTAGGTGCTGCGCTATCCGGCCAAGACTCGTGTCGGTGATCTGTTTGCAGAGCGACAGGTCCAGCTCCTTCAGGTTGGGCAGATCCATGGAGAATGCATGTCCTAGGTTGATATCCGCGACGTTATAGCAGCCACTCAGGTTCAGGGACACCATGTTCGGCAGGCCCATGACGAGATCCCTCAGCGATCGGCGCAATGAGAGAATCTGGATCTTCTTGATTCCCCTCCGCACCAGCGATGCAAAGAGACTAGGACTAGATCGCTTCAGATGCAACTTGGCCTGCACACCCTTCCAAACGCTCTTGGCGTACGCTGCGTCCCGCCAATGGGTGCAGACTTGCGCGGCACGACCGCGATCCTTAACGGGCAGCCGCTGGAAGATCATCTCGAGAATCTCGGGGTACAGGTGGCCAATGTGCGTGCCCTCGGGCGGGGGAGGCGTAGCAGGACTCGCTGGCCGCTGGTGCGCCTTCATGGCCGAGCCGGGCGCATGCTGCAGGAATATGGCCGGTGGTAGGTGCGGGTGGTGATGGTGGTGGTGGTGATGACTTAGCGTCTGCAGCTGAGGCCGATGCAGCGCGTACGGTGTGAACCGGAGCAGGGGATGCGTCCGATGCGGCGTCAGGCTGTGCAACTCAGTCTGTTGATACAGGTGATCGTCCATTGTCCAACCGAGGTGCGTAGTCGTCGTGCCTCCGCCCCCGCCGCCGCCACCAGCTCCGCCGCCATGGTAGCTAGACAGAGCGGCCGCGGTCTGCAGGGATATCGTTGTCTGATGGTACGGAAGGATTTCTGCGTTGGTGGTCATACTCACTTCTGCTCGCGCCGACACAGCTAGATCCCGCACAACAACACTATTCTTGCGAGGATTACTCTCAGTTTAATTTTCACTTTCGGTTGTTTCTCTCAAGCACTCATCTTTCTCGAAACGAACTTTTGCTTTATCTTCTCGCTTCACTAGCACTCCTCTTAAACCCGGACCCGCACTGAACTAGACTTTGAGATCGCGGCGGAATCTGTTCGACCGCTGATTCCGTAACGTTTTCTGCTCAACACAATATCGACACACTCGACGGCACCGTCAGAAAAACGACAGGGAAACGGCGAACTTGAACTACTTGCGATACTGATTAAACTCCGTTATTGTACTGCGAACTCAGGGAAATACAGAACCACACCAGAGAACGACTTGACACAGACTGACTATCGACACGGTCGCACAAAGAATTCCCTGTGTGTTCGGTGTTTGCAATCCGACGAGCATGCTTCTCCGCAAGCATTTCCGAGAAACGTTGCGAGAGTGTTGGTGCGCGCTGAATTCTCACTTTCCCCTCCGGCGCTGACAGTGCTGACGATGTGTGCGTGCGTGTGAACAGCTAGGGAACGGTGTGGGTGAGAGCAAATCTGTGGGGTGACAGTGATGCCACTTTTCAGGGCACGCTGAGAGATTTATGGCAGGGTGCAGTGCAGGTAGAATTTCTTCGTGGCTGCCTGTCTGCCTGCCTGCTCAGGTGAAGGATCAGGTAAGCGCTGCACTTTGCCGGAGGGGCGTCAGGGTCTTACGTAGAAATTGGGAGAAAAGAAAAAAAACAGGAAAAAACCTCGGCTTAGGCTGAGAAAATGTTTTTTTATTTTTTTACGAAATCCTGTGTTCGATAAACGATTGAGGGACAAATGAAAATAAATCAAAGTTTTGGACATGTCCTAAGAGATGTGACGCAACGGACTTCTGGGAAATTACAAATGTCATTAAAATCGACTTTGGGGCAGCCGTGAGAATTGATGTGCGCGTATGAGCTATGGATGAGTGTGAGGGTTTCGAATGGAACACTTGTTTCTTGGACCCTCGATCATACCTGTGGGTATGTTCTGAGATTTCCAGTCAAAAATGAAAAAGGAGAGGGGCTATTGGTTGGGGATGATCGGACGGAAAGGCAAAGCATCTTGAGGTTCCGAAAATTTAAAACAACTTAGGTTATAAAGTGCATTTCATTTTATGCGGTATTTAGAGACTTAAAGTCTTACTTGTAGAAATTGTTTAGCAGTAGTTTTGCTTCCAGAACGGGGCTATGGCGGACTGAGTGAGGACAATTGTTGTTTCTTTTCTTCAATAAAAATCATGAATCTTCTTTTGTAGATTTTTTAAGATTTTTTTTCATATTTGATTTAATACATAAAATCGTATCTTCAGTATAGAAAAAATACTTAGCACTAGCTTACATTTATCTCAACAATAGTTCTGAAATCTAACTTACTGACCATAAGCAGGTGCTCTAAGCTAATCTGTGTCAAAGTTAAAATTGCCTTTGGGCATTCACTATGCCTGAAGAATCTCATTTGAAGAACGTTTTCCCCTCAATTTCATGAGTTTAGGAACTGTGGAAATTTTTTATCTGAAGGTATTAACGTTAAAAGATTCTTCTATCGTGTTACAAGCTGAGGTTTTTGCCTTCTCCTCCACCTGTGTCTGCTGAAAATCGTACTTACGAACAAAATATGTTTAATTTAAAAAGAACAGGTAATAAGAGTATAGGAAGAGAAGGGGGACTAAATAAATATTTGGTGAAAGCTTTCTTCTAAATTTACAAATTAAGGTTTGGTTATTTTTTATGCAATATAATAGTTGCGATCAAGGTCGATGCAGGGATCCTGATTGCAGCAATCTCTTAATATAATAATTGTTGTCGTGACAGTCCACAGGTGTTGTCAGCAGCACGAAAGAGGTGGTGCCGTGAAAAAATTGAGGTGCTCAGACGGGAATCGAACCTTGACCCTTCGCCGTGTGAGCGTCGCACTCTAACCACTACGTCACGGCAGCCACACAGCAATCTTTTATCACTTCAAAAACACTCGTCGGAAAAATGTCCTCAACACAGTCTTTTGAATTTCGATCATGCAATTATGTTTCTTTTGATGACTTGAAAAAGATTAACAGATTTAACTTCAAGCTTAGTAAATAGCTGAAAACACTGCCCAAACATTTAATTTATTTTGTCCATTGGTGAACATCGTTTTATCGCTCATCGCTTTGTCTCTTACCACTTTGTCTTCCACCATTTTGTCTCTAATCATTTTGTCTCCCACCATTTTGTCTCTCATTATTTTGTCGCTCATTACATTATCACTCATCGCTTTGTCGCTCATCGCCTGGTCACTCGTCGATTTGTCGCTCATCACTTTGCCGTGCCTCGCTTTGTTGCTCATCGCTTTGTTGCTCATCGCTTTGTCGCTCATCGCTTTGTCGCTCATCGCTTTGTCGCTCATCGCTTTGTTGCTCATCGCTTTGTCGCTCATCGCTTTGTCGCTCATCGCTTTGTCGCTCATCGCTTCGTCGCTTTGCCGGTCATCATTTTGTCACTCATCGCTTTGTCGCTCATCACTTTGTCGCTCATCGCTTTGTCGCTCATCGCTTTGTCGCTCATCGCTTTGTCGCTCATCGCTTTGTCGCTCATCGCTTTGTCGCTCATCGCTTTGTCTCTCATCGCTTTGTCGCTCGCCGCTTTGTCGCTCGCCGCTTTGTCGCTCATCGCTTTGTCGCTCATCGCTTTGTCGCTCATCGCTTTGTCGCTCATCGCTTTGTCGCTCATCGCTTCGTCGCTTATTGCTTTGCCGCTCATCATTTTGTCGCTCATCGTTTTGTCGCTCATCGCCTTGTCGCTCATCGCTTTGTCGCTCATTGCATTGTCGCTCATCGCTCTGTCGCTCATCGCTTTGTCACTCATCGCTTCGTCGCTCATCGCGTTGTCGCTCATTGCTTTGTCGCTCACCGTTTTGTCGCTCATCGTTTTGTCGCTCAGTACATTCATCAGTACTTTTCATCGTTTTTCTCTCATCATTGTGTTGCTTTGAATTTGTGACACTTTTCTCTAAGTTTCACTACAGCTTTTTCGCTTATGGATGGGTCCCTCTTAGATTTACAGCTTTGTCCCTCATCTTCAATTGTTAAATTGATAAGTCCAATGTTTTTTACGTAAAATTGCATCCTGAGTTATTTAGCACAAACACTTTTTTCTAAACGCAAATACACCGCGTGTGTCAAAACCATAAAAATTTCAGATAAATAAACCAAACAGTTTTTATAATATAACGGCGGACAGTCGTATGACATGAAGGTACCACTGAACGCCGTTATACTCGTAAATGTACTCTCTGTTTAACTGATCTGAAACCTGAACTGACAAATAAACTGACAACTGAACTAAGGGCCGAACTTAAAACTGTACTACTACTGACCTGACAACTGAACTGAAAACTAAATTAAAAATGAACCTGACAACAGAACTGAAAATTGAACTAACAACTGACCTGACAACTGAACTGATAACTGATCTTAAAACTGATCGTTGTCCTGAAAACTTTGTTGACTTGTGCTTTCCAAAAATTTCTTATAGAGAGTGAGCTTGAAGCTACTTTCGGGGTTGTTGTTTGAACTGCTTTTAATGAGAGGTCTCTGTATGCCTCATCTGCAGCTCACTTCTGGGATCTCCAGTGAATAAAAATTTATGAACTAAGCATATTTCAACATAATAAGGCATTTTTACAATGACTACAATTTTCGCGTTTTGCAAAAATTCATAAAAACTTCTCTTTTCACCTGCGATTTGGATTCTATTCTGTTGAATAACCTTGAAGCCAAAATTGCTGGCACAAACTATCTGCTTATTCGAAGCGAAATTTCAAAACAACAAATTGTTGCCATAAAACCCTAAACTAAAACGTGACATTTTTCACTAACACCCAAACCTAGAGCAACCGTAATCGGATCTTCCGAAGGCTTGTCCCATACGTTTACGATGGGAAACTGATTTTATTGACAAACTAAACGCATGCATCGACCTGGATGTATAAGATTCATAATTTCATCTGCCTCTACAAAGGATTTAATCGTTTAATAACTTTTGAGTTTTTTTTCGAATTTTTGGAAAACATGCCCAGGTCGTGAGCGGGGATTGGGATTCTAGGAATCCCTCTCGGTAATCTTCTTAAAATCATTCGCAAGGCATGCAAATATCCCTGAGGGTCGCGCTGCCTGAGGAGGAGTAACATAAGACGTTCAAGACAAAAACGCGGTTTTTATGAATTTATTGAGAAGGATTGTTTTCTCGGAA
Organism: Eristalinus aeneus; assembly: GCA_955652365.1. Taxonomy (NCBI): domain Eukaryota; kingdom Metazoa; phylum Arthropoda; class Insecta; order Diptera; family Syrphidae; genus Eristalinus; species Eristalinus aeneus. The sequence continues at coordinate 25,538,327 of OY019133.1, read as the reverse complement.
GGGGGCGCAACAGAAAGCTGGACTCAAACTATAGCAGGGAGTCGTACAAAATTTACCACGTTCTGCATTCTTTTCAGATGATAGGTGTGATCTATTGCTCACTTACTAGGCACAGTCGTTTTCGATCACGTTTGAGATCTGACTTTGAGCTGTTGCTCAGTCGTGTACCACAAGCCAGGGTTACGTCACTTAACCTAGAAGACCTCGCTGCAATGGTCAGCCTCAATAATGACCATCGATTAATCCGACCAAGGCCATAAATTCCGTCTTCTCGCGTTTATAAATACGAAACCGCATTCTCTGTAGAAATAATTACACACCTCGGCTCTGCCTCACAGAGTCCACACCTTGCGCGGCGTTGTGAAAGAATCTAATGATGACAACAAATCACCGAGAGATGCACGTCCATAAACAAGTTTTCTGTTTTTCTTAAAGACAAAGTTTGATTGGGACTTAGTTCGATTGCGTAGAGGCTCTGAAGTGGGACATTGGCGAGATTTCGACAAGCGCTCGGCAAACAATCGCTGGCTTGCGGTGATAAAAGTAAAGCCGGAAACCGATCACATCTTGGGCGAGCCCATAGATTTTATCGAGAGCCTGCTGCAATTTTAAAGATGACAAACATTGATTTAGGGATTCTTTGACTTCACTGTGAAGCTGTTGACATGCCATGTCGTCATCGGCTTGTTTATGGAAATCGCGGTTACTTTCAAATGAGCATTTTTTTTTGTCTTAAGGAACTTCCACTTAAGTATAAATTTAATTAACAGCAGGTCTAAAGGCGGTATCTGAAGTGTGTAAAAACGTGTAAAAATTCATTGGAAGAAAACAAATTTTCTCTCAGGCACAGGCAGTTGTTTGCTACTAGGCAGTGGTCTCCGTGGTTGCTTGCAACACCTGTGAGACATGAAAGAAGAATGGTTTACAACACCATGTCCAAATGAGAGAGAACACTTGGACTGCGAAAACTTTCAATCTGTTCACTCTTAAAGTCTCGTGCGCCCTTTAGTGTGTCTCTCTCTCGAACCGTTTAGAGTTTTTTGGACAATGAAATTTTATTAAATATCAGTCCACGATGTGGGAAAACAGCGCATATTTTTCAGTTATCAGACAGCAAATGACAAAGTTGATAGAGACATGCCGTGTCGAATCTTGTCATTTCGACCTAGATCTATAATCGCGTTGGATTGCGCAGTTCGACCATGGATAAGGTTAATGCCGGCAACAGACTCACAGGACGCAATGTCAGAAAGGGGATTCTGTAAGGGGTCATGGTTTTTGAGGTAATTACAGTGAGTAAAATAAGTATTTGCACACCTAGTTTTTTTTTACTATTTTAGCGTAATCTGAAAAGTTTCAGCTGAATAGAATATACATTATAAAACTGTAGTAAAAGGGTTAATATTAAATACAAAAATGATTCAACTCAATATAAAATGACTCCAGTTATTTAAAAAAAAACAGTAAAAATAAGGTGAAAAAAGGATTTGCACACTACAGTTTTTGAATGAAAAGTATTGAAAAAAAAAAAAAAAATTGATGGAACTTTAATTAATATTTTGTGTGCATCCCGTTTGTTGCAATGACGGCTTGTAATCTCCTCGGCATTGAATCGATGAGATTATGAAAGTTATCCGGATTTATCTTAAGCCATTCCTCAACAAGTGCTGTTTTCATGTCACTTTTACTTGAAAATTTTCTTTTTCTTATTTCAGTATCCAATATACTCCATAGATTTTCCATTGGGTTTATGTCTAGTGATTGGGGGGGGGGGGCGTCACAAGTTGGTGGGGGTATTATAAAACAACCATTCCTTCGTAACCCTTGCACAGTGTTTAGGATCATTGTCCTGTCGGAAAAGGAATGTTCCCTCCATATCCAATTCGACGGCGCTTTGAAGTAAATTATTGCGCAAAATGTCAATATACCCAAGAGCCGTCAAAATTCCATCGATGAAGGCGATGTTACCAACTCCGTTGTAAAAGCCACACAGCCCCATACCATAACATGTCCATAACCATAACCACCATGTTTTACCGTGGGCTTCAAATGGTTAGTTTGGAGTTCTGTGTTTGGCTTCCTCTACACAAATCTCTTTTCGTCTGATTAAACTTGCTTTCATCCGAAAACAAAACACTCCTCCAAAATTCGAACGACTCCGCAAGATAAGTTATTGCAAACTCTAACTTTTTTTTTGCTGTTGATTTCAGAAATGAATGGCTTCTTCCTAGCTGACCTGCCATAAATGTTTGCGAAATGTCGAACATTCCGAATAGTTTGGGTTTGTACTGTTTGCCCGGATATTGTTGCCTCATGCTGGGCTAAATTTTGTGCACTTATGAATGGCTTTTTTCGAGCCTCATTTATAATTGCTCGTCTACCATATCACTCGCACTCAGCTTCTTCGGTCGTCCAGCACGATGTTTGCTTGCCATTGTTCCAGTGTCTCGAAACCTTTTGAGGGCGTAACGAACTGCAGAGAAAATAAATCCAACCGAATACGCTATCTGTCGTTAGCTCTGACCAATTTCGCTCAAAGATATAATTTTCTCCCGGACATTAAAAGGTATTTCACTTTGCTTTGGAGACATTTTATTGATTTATATAGCTTTTCGATCTATACAGCAAAATTCATCACGCCAAATGAATAAAGAAACAAGAAACACCTCAAAAACCGTTAGATTTTTGATTTTCAGGGAAAAATGTGTGTGCAAATACTTTTTTGACCTTATTTTTACTGTTTTTTTTTTTTTTTTAAATAAATGAAGTATTTTATATTGATTTGAATCATTTTTGTATTTAATATTAACCCTTTTACTACAGTTTCATAATGTATATTCTATTCAGCTGAAATTTTTTAGATTACGCTAAAATCCTAAAAAAAAGTAGGTGTGCAAATACTTATTTTACCCACTGTATTTAAAACTCAGCATTTGTGACGATTTCACAAAAGTCTTAAAAGGGCAGAACCGAAATGGAAGTTATTGAAATAGGTCCAAAGTTGGAGGCGGAAAGGCAAGTACAGTCAACACTGGATAATATTACACCACGTCGGCAACAAAATAATGTGACACTAAGGGCGTTGGGACATTATCCGTTCTGTCATCTGTCTTAAAATAGCAACTAATAATAATTGTTGGCGCTACAGTCCACAGGGGGACCAGGGCCTAGCTTGCTCATCAACTACTCGTGTTGTGCGCGCTACTGTTCTCTCACGAGTAGAAGGGACCTACAGTTTTTTGCCGACTCCGAACGGCGAAGTTTGAAAAGCTTTCTTAGACAGTTATTACTCTTTGAGTGTTGTCAGCAGCTCGAAAGAGGTGGTGCCGTGAAATATTAGAAAAATTGGTGTTGAGCTGGGGATCGAACCTAGACCCTTCGGCGTGTGAGCGTCGCACTCTACCCACTACGCCACGGCGGCCACTTTAAAATAGCAACTGTCTGGTTGAAATTATGCCTTAAACCAATTTGTGCTAATAAGCAATGTGACTATATCCGAGTTCAACTGTATCAACTGTCCAAATCCAGGGTGGACAGTTGATACAGTTGAACTCTCGATACTCGATACAGTTGTACTGTATCAACTGTCCACCCTGGATTTGGACAGTTAATACAGTTGAACTCGGATATAAAGGGTGTCCCAACAAGAACGCAAGATATACATTTTAAATAAAACGCAAATATTTAAAAAAGAATCGTGAATTGTTTATTATATCGTAAAGTAGACAGAATGAGGTTATGTGTGGAATAGCACATCGGTCAGATGGCCGCCGCGGCTTTGCTGGCACATACGCGATCTTTTAATGAAATTTTCAATAACCGTTTTGCATAAATGCTGCGGTATTTCATTAATGCAGCGTCCAATTTCCTCTTTTAAGGCTTCAGTCGTCGTCGGCTTATTCGCATACGCCTACGACTTCAAAAAACCTCAAAGAAAAAAGTCCAATGGTGTTAAATCGCACGATCTAGGCGGCCAATCTGGTCTCCAAAACGCGAAATAACGCGAAGGGGATATGACTGATGCAGCAATTGAATTGTTTTATCTGGCTGTATGAGTTGTGGCGCCGTCTTGCTGAAACCACATCCCCTCCACATTCATTTCTCCAATTCTGGGCACGAAAAAATTGGCAGAGTAAATTTGGAAACACCAATTTGCTGAGCTCGGTGTCGAATTGAGGTGGATGGAGTTTGAGCTACATCGTACGTATCATCACGTATCATCACGTATCATCACGTATCATCACGTATCATCACGTATCATCACGTATAATCACGTATCATCACGTATCATGACGTATGTTGATCGAAGGCGTGTTGTTGTCTTTACATCATTTACCAGTATACCGGTATGAAGTGAGCGTCAAGATACAAATGTCTCGATAGGGAACATTTGTTTCGAACGAACCCTTATTTTTTTGTTTGTTTGCTATGACATCTGTGCAAAATATTTAGTATACATCAAGTCATTTAACAGACATCATATTTCTTCATCGTGTTAAAAATGTCGAATTTTGTACCAGAAAGTGATGATTTGCGGAAAGTATTAATTTTTGAAGAAAGGTGCTGCAGAGTCGCATCGAATGCTTGTCGAGGCATATTCTGATCGAGCTCTATCAGAAGCAACATGCAAAAGATGGTTTCAACGGTTCAGAAATAATGATTTTGATGTGAGAAATGAAGAACGTGGAAGACCACCAAAAAAGTTTGAAGACGCCGAATTGCAAACGATATTGGATGGAGATGACACTTTGAGTCAAAAGCAAATGGCAGCAATGTTAAATGTTGCACAACAAAAAATTTCTGACCGTTTAAAAGCTATGGGAAAGATCCAAAAGTGTGGAAAATGGGTGCCAAGTGAATTGAATGAAAAACAGATGGAAAACCGAAAAAACACTTGTGAAATATTGATTCAATGACACGAAAGAAAATCGGTCTTGCATTGGATTGTTATTGGCGATGAAAAATGGATATATTTTAAGAATCCTAAAGGGAAAAAATCATGGTTTAATCTGAGACAACCATCAACATCGACTGTAAAACCAGATCGACTCGGCAAGAAGACAATGCTGTGTGTTTGGTGGGCCCAGAAAGGTGTGCTGAACCACGAGCGCCTAAAACCTGGTGCAACCGTTAATACTGATCGCTACCGACAACAAATGATCAATTTGAACCATGCATTGATCGAGAAACCACCAGAATGGGCCAGAAGACACGGCAAGGTAATTTTGCTCCATGACAGTGCACCTGCACACAAAGCAAAACCGGTTCAGGATACAATCAAAACACTTGGCTGGGAACAGCTACCCCACCCGCCGTATTCACCAGACTTGGCTCCTTCCGACTACCATTTGTTTTCATCGATGGGACACGCATTGGCTGAGCAGCACTTTGATTCCTACGAGGAGGTCGAAAATTGGATGGCTGATTGGTTTGCTTTAAAGGACGAACAATTTTATTGGCGTGGTATTCACAAATTGCTAGAAAGGTGGTCCAAAAGTGTAGAAAAAAATGGCCAATACATTGAATAAAATGTTTTTACTTTCCCATTAATAATTAGTGTTTTATTTTCGAAAAAAAAAAAACACTTATTTCATTCCGGTATACCGGTACACACCCAGTTTAAGCAAATTTTTCCATTAATCGCTTTACAGTTGACTCTTTTGGAGCGTTGTGGTTGTAACCCCAAATTGATCGCAATTTGCGAACTGTAGCCCCAAACTTTTACCAGTTTGGTAAATCAATTTCACAGTGAGAATGCGTTCTTCTTTAGTGTAGCGCTCCATTTTTATTAACCTTATACCTTCTACTAACAAACAATAATAATTGTTCAAATGTCGCAAAGTGGCAAATCGAATGGCGTCAAATTTAAATCTTGCGTTCTTGTCGGGACACCCTTTAGTAGCTGATGATGCACATGATTCAAAATCACATCGGTAACACTGTGTCAATGTAAACACTGAATGCGCGAGAGATGAGAGGAACCATTGTCTTGTCTTGCAACAGACCAAACTCTTTAAAAAACGAAACCACTATGGCGCACCGTTTCATGGTATTGTGTATTGGGAGAGTAAGCCCCGAAAAGCGAGCGAAGTCCATTGCTCTTGCAGTTTGTCTCCGAACCAACTTCAGGATAAAACTGTTTATTCTGATCACTTTCGCCCATATTGAAGTAGAATTTCTTCAACTTGGACCAGGGAGCTCAGCAAAGTCGAAGACAGGCCTGGAGATATGCCTTCATGACAACTGTAGCCTTTCCATAAGACTTGCTTCCACATTGAACCACACGGAACGACCGTAGGTTACATAATCATTACGTGGTAGACGGTCATAGGCCCAACCAAAATAGACTTAGATTATTTTTTTGTAATGGATCTCAAATCGAAATAAAAGCCATACTACTACTACTAATCGTTACGTGTGTCCCCCATCCGTTTGCCTGTCATTCTCTCCATACCTTTAACGTCTATGAATTAAATCGCATGGAAATTAAAATTAGATGTATTTGACCTAGCGTACCCCTCCCCGACAGGTCTTTTAATAAAAATTTTAGGCTTAATTTAAGGTCAAAAATATGTGTCCCCCATTAGCAGATGCTTCCACGTTGATCGTGTGTCATATTCTGCGAACGAAACCATCTTTGCGTGGGACAATTTGACACTAGGTAGGTAGGTTAAGGTGGCTGATGAATGCACTTAGTCCCATACTGGACCATTGTGCTACCACACCATGTGGAAAGAACCTAAAACCAGCTGGAGCCGATAATAAAGTTTAAAATGTCGGCGGGAGAGGTTTTATTGAGGTCATGTAGGCCGTTGAGAAAATAGCTTCCAAAGTGTCTGAGGCGCACGAGCGCCGGGCATGTGCATAACAGGTGTAGGAGAGCTTCTGATTCTTCCTCATCCCTGCAGCTTCTGCAAAAGTCATTTGAGGGAGCCTCTAGCCTGCTAGCATGCTCACCGATTAGAAAGTGCCCGGTTATGGCTCCCATGACCAGGCTTATGTCTGATCTTTTGAGCGAAAGTAGCAGTCTGGAGCGTTTGGGTTCACGAGAGGGCCACACCTCCTTGGAGACGCGACAAAGATAATGGTTTGACCACCTTTGCTTAGTCTGATGGATCGCGTTCAAGTGCAGTCCTAACTTGCATGTGGCGAGAGGGATACCGAGGTGTTCGTGTTCCTGAAGTAGTGGTTGCGTTGTGGCAAGCCTGGCCAATTCGTCAGCTTGAAAGTTGCCCGGAATGTCTCTGTGACCTGGCACCCAGCACAGGCATATATTAAACATCGTATTTGAATTAATATTATTTATTGAAGTAATCTGTAAGACGATAAGAGTCGGTAGATGATCCTAAGTCGCTCAGCAAACATCTGCTGTGTAAAGCGATACTGAGAGTTAACACTTGGAGAACGTAGTGTTTTGTGTTACTCTGTGATGGATATAAAAAGAAAAAAACAAAAAAAAAAACTGCTCAGCCATCTCATCTAAGGATGTGCGGCAGTTCATGACCGTCTTAGAGTTTGATGAGACAGATTCCAGGGCCCTGAGTGCAGCCTGACTATCCGTAAGAATAAGGATATCAGCCGAGGATATTCTATTGCTCTTCAGCCAAGACAGTGCTTCGCGAATGACCATTACTTCAACTTGGAACACGCTACAGTCATTTGGAAGTCAGAATTTTAGACTAAGGTTAAGATCCTCAGAGTAGACTCCGCAACCAACGTCTTCGTTTGTTTTTGATCCATCGGTGTAGATGCACGTAGCGTCTGCAACCCACTGTGGATTGGCCGACCACACGTCTCGTTCAGAGATCATAGACGGAAATTCTGTGTCCAGAAGACCTTCAGCGCCGCGTTGTCAAGATTTTGGTGTACAAAGTTTACTCTTTGAAGGATTTTTGAGTGTCCGTGGGACACGTTCCATTGTGATGAGGAGATCAGTCTTATGGCTGTACTAGCCGCCGCCTGTTGGGCAAACAGATCTATGGGCATAAGGTTGAGAATGACGTCCAATGCATCTGATGGGGTGGTTCTTAGAGCACCGCAGATACATATGGAGGCCAGTCGCTGGACTTTTCTGAAAGTGTTATAGTGGGAGACTGTGTCTAGTGCAGGCCACCAAACTGCAACGCCATGGTATAGTAGAATAGGGCGCACCACAGCCGTATAGATCCAGGCCATCGTATGCGGTTGGATACCCCATTTAGACCTAATGGCCCTTCTGCACATGTAGAGTGCAGTCGTGGCTTTGCGGGTGCGCTCGGCAATATTTGCCTTCCAGCTGAGTTTCCTGTCCAGCGTAAGTCTTAGGAACTTGACTGTCTCGGAAAAAGAGCATTGCTGGCCACTGATGGTCGGTAGGTCAAAATTGGGAACTTTGTATTTTCTGGTGAAGTGGACTAGTTCTGTTTTTGGCATCGATGTTTAGTCCATTTTTGCTCGTCCACTTGGATAGGAGCGATAGAGCATTTTGCATAAGGTCCCTTAGTAATAATATTTGTTGGCGCTACAGTCCAAAGGGGGACCAGGGCCTAGCTTGCTCATCAACTACTCGTGTTATGCGCGCTACTGTTCTCTCACGAGTAGAAGGGACCTACAGTTTTTTGCCGACTCCGAACGGCGAGATTTGAGAAGCTTTCTTAGAAAGTTATTACTCTTTGAGTGTTGTCAGCAGCTCGAAAGAGGTGTTGCCGTTAAATCCGAAAAATTGGTGTTGAGCTGGGAGTCGAACCTAGACCCTTCGGCGTGTGAGCGTCGCACTCTGCCCACTCGGCCACGGCGACCGATTTCCGTAGGTCCCTTAGTACCGAGGGAAATTTGCCAGAGAGCACAATAGCAATATCGTCCGCATTTGCTATCACCTTGCAGCCCTCATCTTCCAGGTATAGTAACAGTTCGTTGACTACTATGCTCCATAGAAGAGGGGAGAGGACTCCACCTTAGAGAGTGCCTCTGCTAACGTATCTGGAAGTAGTGGTGGAGTCCAATTTGGCCGTGATACGCCTGCTAACGAGTAGCTGATATATCAGGGAGGTGAGTCCCTCGTCTACGCTTATGAATTAAATCGCATTGAAATTTAAATAAAATGTCACCGTCCCCGACAAGTATTTTAATAAAAAATGTAAGGCTTAATTTCAGGTCAAAAATATGTGCCACACTTTAGCAGATGCTTGTACGTTGATCGTGTGTCATATTCTGCGAACGAAACCATCTTTGCGTGGGAAAATTTGACACTTGTCCAGTTTATTTATTTCTTATTTCTTTCTAAACTCTGTCTCCTAGCAGCTTCCATTGCTCGCCCGTCAGAACAAAGAATCCGACGATTCGTTAGCTGCCCTCAGCCAAAGTCTCAAAAACATGTTTCAATTTATATTAACGTTTAATAAATTCCATGAGTATATTTTCCTTACAGACAAAACCTTACGCGACTAGAGTCTAACTTACAAGCTACAGCTGAGTGTGCGGCAGGTCAATCAATTGACCTTTCTCCTGAGAATGAATCTTGAGGATATCTTTTGAATGGGAATCTCCACCAGAAGGACCACGATGAAGGACATGAGTATGGACAGGACAATGACGCCGATGAAGTCCATTGCCGAGCTTATCTCGCTAAAGTGTGTCGCCTCGGTGCGCAGCCCGAAGATGACAACCACTATTACCGGGGCGGTCATGTAGATGCTGAAGCAGAACTTGTTCATGAAGAGGAAGATCTTGGAGGACATAATTTTGTTGAGTTTGCCTCCCTGTCCCCACTCGCACATGACGATCACAGAAGCCACGCAGAGCCCGAAGACAAGTTTGCCCAGCGACATGATGCTGGCCACCAGCCAGGTGGGGGCGCTGCGCCAGTAGCTCATGACGTTCGTCACGCAGTAGAGGCAGAATGTGAAGGTCCAGAAGACCACTTTCAACGGCATCCTGAATTGAATCTTCTGGTCGCGGTGGCGGTGGAAGAGCCAGCCAATCAGGGCGCCAGCAAAGTACGGGTTTATCCGCACCCACGGCTTCACGTAGAGCTGCTCCAAAGTGCCGTAGATCACGTCGATCCTGGAAAGGAAACAAAATGAGTGCTTGAATGGGGCCAGTGGCACGGGCTTACTGGAATGTGATGCCGTTGAGGTAGTTGCAGAGAAAGCTTATGATGAGACTGCTGGCGAGGAGGAACGAGAAGATGCCCTTGCCTATCGACTCGTTCTTCGCATAGATGAACAACATCATGGTGAAGAGAATGAAGAACTGCATCTCACATCCAAGGTACCACGTCCACGAGGAACAGATCTCCTTCAGGTCCAGAAAGTTGTTGATGAACAGAATGTTGTACCACCAGTTCCTGAAAGGAAGGGTCAGTCTAGGGAGCTCATCGAAAGACACCTTACTCACTCCTTGCAGTAGAGGCCTGTGTAGCGGTTCATTTGGAAGGGCGAATAGACGTCCAGGAAGTCGTACATGCAGTTGCTGAGCATCATAGTAATGAGCATAATCGGCAGCAGTCTGCGGGAATTCAAATTCGGTCAAGGGGACTGGAGTGCAAAGAATGCGGTGCGATTTACCTGACGTAGCGGTGCAGGACAAGCTTGAGGAAGAACTTCACGTTGTCCACCAAGGAGTTCCTTTTGATGTCGTTGATGTTGCGGGCGTTCGAGAGGAAGTTGAAGACTAAGAGGAAGGAGCTGCGAGAGAGAGAGATGGAAGTCTCGTAAGAGGAATGTAGAAATACAGTGCAGATCGTTACCTTATCGCAAAGAAGACGTCCACGTAGAAACAGGACTGCAGGACTGGCTGAAGGACCAATGCCTCTAGCTTTGCGAAGATCACCGGCACGTTGTTTATAGCGAAGAGTGAGTAAAAGTACACGTGGAACAGGGTGACCCACAGACAGACGATAGTCCTGAATCCGGCGATTGCCGGCAGGAATCCCTTCGAGCCCTCCAGCTGGAGCAACCGCTTGTAATTGTCACTGAGGTCGAAGCAGAGGAAGAACTGCTCAACGCGCGAGAAGTCGTCCAGGGGCATTTTGTTGTCCTTGTTGACGGCGTTACTCCTGTGAACACGGTAAATGGCTTCGGCGATGATAATCAGGAGAGCCAGGGACGTCAGGACACCACTGAAATGTAGCAACGCGTGAGTGGCTTGCGGTGGGCAATGTGCGGACGAGTGTACTCACAAACAAATCAAGAACCCAGTGCTCGTGAAGATGGTCCACTTGAACATTGGCGCCTTGACGTCGATCTCCCGCATCTGTATGCCGAACCGCCTTTGCGTCTCAAATACGTTGTTCGAGAAGTAGGACTCACTGAAGTAGGTGACCTCATCCTGATTGCAGCTTTTCGGGAGACAGAGACCAGCGTGGATTTTGTTCTGAAAGTATGATGGATTCAAAAGTGAGAAATGAAAGTCGGATAGGGGTGTGGATTGTAGTCGTAGTAGGTCTCTGGCAATTGGAAGACTTGGACTTGGTGCAGCGCTGAATTCATAAAAGGAGGTGAAGTTGATTTTTGGATTTAGGGCGGACTTCAAACGAAATGCTAATCTTCTAATGATCTGCCTAGGATCCCATTTTTAGCTGGAAAGTGGACTCGATCTTTAAAATTATGTTGATTGTGGACAATTCGAAGTCCGAAACTTAAGTAGAGATCTCCTTAAAATATGTGTCAGGGATGGACGGTGCTGACACAGGTCTGGTCGAGACACTGGGCCGTCAATGGGGCCGTCAATGGGGCCGTTGATGTCGTAAAGTATGAGAGTTAGAAATGTTTACCAAAGACAAGATCACTAAAAGAGGACCAACGACGTCAGCCTCTAAATTGCGTCCGAATTTTTTGCATGAATTAACTTGGAATTAACTTGTTGCTATTCCACGGATGAAGAGTTTTGTGCATCATGTACGGGTCAAATGTAAAAAAAAATTGTTTGCTGAGGTAGGTTGCTTCGACTGCCACCTGATAGGGGTGTAAAATCTTCTGAAAGTGCGGAGACTGGCTTACTTTTCTGTGTTGTGAGCACTGTCCGAAGACGGTTGCAAACAACATCCAGGTAAGCGATTAAAGTTCGTTGGTGCGTGATGCGTGAGAACGAACTGTTAGAAAAGACGAAGCTTGTACTGTACAAGCAGCTCATTCCACCGATCATAGCGTATGGTTTTCCTGTGTGGTACATCACCTCGAAGACTAGTATGCAGAAACTATTGATCTTCAAAGGGAAGATACTTCGCAGAAGCACCGGTCGTACCATCGACGATGCCCAGAAACACTACAGCAACAAAGTCAACGTGAGAGCACGCATCATCTCTACAAAAGTAATTGGTGCAACTGTTTAAGAAGCAGCTCAGTGAAACTGGAACCCAACAGAACTCACAAACATAACCTCATAGCTCAGGAAAACACCATCGACACAAGGATCTATACAACCCAAAGTTAAGACAGGACATCGCTTAACTGGAAATAATTTACTTAAATTGTGCGACGAATTCAGCGACGCTCACACTCTGAAGGTCGAGGTTCGATTCCCGGCTGAACACCTCGAATTTTTCACGCCACCACCTCTTTCGAGCTACTGACAACACTCAAAGAGTAATAACTGTCTAAGAAAGCTTCTCAAACTTCGCCGTTTGGAGTCGGCAAAAAACTGTAGGTCCCTTCTACTCGTGAGAGAACAGTAGCGCGCACAACACGAGTAGTTGATGAGCAAACTAGGCCCTGATCCCCTAAGGACTGTCGCGCCATACAATCGTTAATTATTGTTCATCCGTCGAACCCCTGTTGTTGAGCGACACCTTCAGTTACGAAAATTTTCAATTTGTAAATATTTTGTTCAATAAATTGAAATCAAATGAGCAAAGCAGTCGCGAGCGATCTGTTATAAAACCAAACGACGATGTAGACGATGTCGGGGTAAGCAAACAAAGGCGTGGGTAAACTTAAAAGATCTAATCAAGGGCTACTTTGGTTGCTTTTGTAAGTCGTCTAGTTAAGTGAATAAATTGTGCAACGCGGAAAAACCAAGAATTAGAGAAAAAGTTAAAAATAACAAGCAAACACGAACGAGTAACAAAATAGAAATTCAACAAGAAAACAAGTAAATACAAGGAATTGAACGCAAACAAGTAACGAATGACAATTTTGAGAGGAAGAGAGCGATTTGAATCTGGCTGATGAGACATTTCTTATTTGGAGAATCTCAAAAAGAAACGTCGCTAAGCGAAATATATGCTTATACACACCCGTATTTAATCGCTAAAAGCGACAAGCCTAAGAAGAAAAGGAAAAAAACTTTGATCTCCTTACTAGCTAATGAAAAGCCGAACAACTTGCAGAAGAGTCTCAGTCGCTCCTGAGAATCGGGGAAAAATTATTACGTAGGAACTGCGACGTTGAGGAGGGACTGCGAAAATGAAGTGAAGGGCGATGACAAACGCTGACGATGAACTTTGAGGATGAACAGTGACGACGAACTGTGACGATGAACTGTGACAACGAACTATGACGTTGAACTTTGAACTGTGGCGACGAATTGTGACGACGAGCTGTGACAACGAACTGTGACGACGAACTTTGACGACGAACTGTGACGACGAACTGTGACGACGAACTGTGACGACGAACTGTGACGACGAACTGTGACGACGAACTGTGAGGACGAACTGTGACAACGAACTGTGACGACGAGCTGTGATGACGAACTATGACGCTGAATTTGAGGATGAACAGTGACGACGAACTGTGACGATGAACTGTGACAACGAACTGTGACGACGAACTGTGACGACGAACTGTGACGACGAACTGTGAGGACGAACTGTGACAACGACCTGTGATGACGAAATTTGACGATGAACCCTGACGATGAACTCTAACGATGTACTTTGAGGATGAACAGTGACGATGAACTGTGACAACGAACAGTGGCAACAAACTGTGACGACGAACTGTGACGACGAACTGTGACGACGAACTGTGACGACGAACTGTGACGACGAGCTGTGATGACGAACTATGACGCTGAATTTGAGGATGAACAGTGACGACGAACTGTGACGATGAACTGTGACAACGAACTGTGACGACGAACTGTGACGACGAACTGTGACGACGAACTGTGAGGACGAACTGTGACAACGACCTGTGATGACGAAATTTGACGATGAACCCTGACGATGAACTCTAACGATGTACTTTGAGGATGAACAGTGACGATGAACTGTGACAACGAACAGTGGCAACAAACTGTGACGACGAACTGTGACGACGAACTGTGACGACGAACTGTGAGGACGAACTGTGACAACGAACTGTGACAACAAACTGTGAAAACGAACTGTGACGACGAAATTTGACGATGAAAAGTGACGACGAACTTTGACGATTAAAAGTGACGATGAACTGTGACGACGAACTGTGACGACGAACTGTGACGACGAACTGTGACAACGAATTGTGACGTCGAACTGTGACGACGAACTTTGACGATGAACAGTGAGGACGAACTGTGACGACGAACTGTGACGACGAACTTTGACGATGAACAGTGGGGACGAACTGTGACGATGAACTGTGACGACGAGCTGTGACAACGAACTTCGACAACGAACTGTGACGACGAACTTTGACGATGAAAAGTGACAACGAACTGTGACGACGAACTGTGACGATGAAAAGTGACAACGAACTGTGACGATGAACTTTGAGAACGACGAAATACAGCGTTCAGGCAGAACGTTTCAGATAACGATTGACAAAAAATCGGTCCAAGTGAATAAAACGGGGGAAATATGACAATATCAAGGCTGGAGTTGGTCAAAGTTGAGGTTGTAGGGATATCTGCAAAGCTAATTACGACAGCTGGAGGAGCCCATCTATATTGCCGGTGAAAAAGTTCGATGAGTGAAAGCTCAGGGTCCAGCTTACAAGAAAGGATTCCCTCAATTGCTTTCTTCAACTACCAGAGAATAAGTCTTCTTAACATCGCTTACAACTTCCCTAATGCCATTTTTCGTGAGCGCCCGAAACAAGCCTGTTTTACTTTTTTAAAGGCAAGCAGAAAGTTTTATAGTCATGTGCAAAGTTACTTAATATCAAAGATGTATAATGCAAAAAAATGGAATATATAAAATTCTTCACTCAATAAGTCCCGGGACTGACATATGAGGGGCGCCACTAACTAAAAATCCTTATTTTTTTAAGGAAGTACAAGCCTTCAAATGAAATTTGTCATATTTTCATGACTATCTGATTATAAGGTTTTTTTTTTTTGCGACTTTTAAAAGAATTGAAAAAATTTAATTTTGTGTGTTGATTAAAAACTGCTTTTTGATGGGGAAAATATACCGTGCAAGCTCAGAAATGGCTTGAAAAGTGTTACAGAGACTCTGCTCGATCAAAACAACTATTTGTCGGTGGTATACTGACTTCAAGCGTGGCCGTAAAGTCAAAAACGATGCTGCACCATCTGGAAGGGCAATTGAAGTGGTTGCACCTGAAAACCTCAAAAAAGTACACAAAATCGTTTTGGAAAACTGCAAAGTGAAATTGCGCGAGATAGCTGACATTTTAAAGATATCGGAAGGCACTACTTTGCACGACCACTTGCCCAAGAGAAAGTTGTTTTCGAAATGGGCGTTTGCTCACAATAGACCAAAAACAAAGACTTATCGATAATTCTCAGAGCTGTTTGGAGCGGTTTTTGGCCAAAAGCGAGAACTTTTTGCGTCTGTATGTAACAATGGATGAAATATGGATCCACCACTACACTCCAGAGTCAAATCGGCAGTTAGCGGAGTGAACAGCAGCCGGTGAACTACACCCAAAGCGTCCAAAAACAAGGCAAGGTTATGGCATCCGTATTTTGGGATGTGCACAGAATTTTATTCATCGACTATATTGAGAAAGGCTAAAGGATCAACAGCGAATACTACATGACATAATTGGTGCAGGAAGGCGAAGAAGGAAGAAAGAAATTGCAAAAAAACAGTCCCACATGAAGAAGAAAGAAATTCTCTTAAGCCAAGACAATGCACCGTGTCACAAGTCGTTGGCTACCATGTGCACGAATAGAGCTTTCAATTTCTTCCGCTTCTCCAGATCTGGCCCCCAGCGACTTCTAACTCTTTTCAGACCTCAAAAAGACACTCACCCAAAAATAAAATACGGCTCGAATAAGGAGGTGATTGCCGAAACTGAAGCCTATTTTTAGGCCAAAGGAAAATCGTTCTATAAAAAGGTATCGAAATGTTAGAGCGGCGTTGGACTGCTTGTATCACTCTTGAAGGAAACTATGCTGATGAATAAAGTCGAATTTTGTCTAGAAAATGAATTTTTGTTGGTTAGTCCCGGGACTCCACTGACAGGCTTGAGTTGTGAGAGGTTTGCGACTAATGCCAACATACAATCGTTCTGAAAAGTGTGTGTTGGCTCATCTCCAGGCAAAGTCTAGTCCTTTAGAAAGCGCTTATTATTTCTGGAGTTTGGGAAACACTGGAGTGCTCAAACTCAAAAACTGGTCAATTGTACTAGCAAGCAGTGCCCTACAGATGTGGGATTTGGTTTTACGTGACCACCTGCCTTTACGGCTTATATCATGGGGAACCATTTTCCCAAGAGTCGTAAGTAACGCAAGACTAAACGCCTTAGTTACCCAAGTACCAAACTAAGATCATGCTTGAGGGGCAATCACCCCACCTTGGTTTGATGCGAGGCCTTTCTAAAACCTCTTCCGCTCTCTGGGTCGCAGCGCCCGGTTGGGAATGCAACTCCACACTGAGAAAAGATAGGGCCCTAACCGCCTTGCCTAGTTGTGTGTGAACAACCAACTAGACAAGTCAGCACAGTACTATCCTCGACTCTACCCTCGATGTTAGGTGGTAAACCACAGCCACCACGATACTCCCACAAGGGGGCCTACCGCACGGGAAAGTTGGAACCGAAGTTCCAGGGGCCCCTGACCTCCCGTGGCACCAGAATATAGCCTCTGGTCAAGCTGTCACTACCAGTCAGTTTCCCTCAAAGCCTGGGTCTGTTAGCCGCCATCCCGCCACATATCGGTATAGTGATACGGATGTGATTTTGAATTATGTGATCCATAAATCCATCACTTGGAGGCAGTGCCCTACAGTTAATGTAGCTTTTTGGGCTCCTGGAGGAATACCAACAAGCGCTTCTGTGACAAAGAACCTATGTTAACAGCTCCCACATCAGCGCCAAACAGTCGCCACCTGATCCAAGCAAACGCGTGACACTGACAGAGGAAATGCTCTGCAGTGTTTTGACCTTCTCATAGGCGTCGTAGAAGGTTTCATCAGTCCAAGCACATTTAAATGCCTAGCGAAAGTGAAGTGTCTCTCTTGTACGCCAACAAGTCTTCTGCGGTGGTTCCTGTTTAGAGATGGAAGAAAAGTCGCGGATTTCTTGCTGACATTTGGGAGCATGTACTTGATCAGCCTGCATACTGGAGAGTTATGAATTTATGGTTGTCCTGCCGAAAGACTCAACCGTCAACGGAAGCCCAACCAAGGAAGCGGGACGACCCAATGTGAGTTTTACTTAAGACTTGACAAAGAGACGTTCAAGAGGTAATCGATTCAGCTTCCCCACTGGGAACTGACGAAGTTCACGTGTCAAGGTTCCTTTTTGGCGTTTTTTAGTGTTTTTTGTATTCCTCAGCTTGAAGAGCTCCAGAAGCTTAAATACTGTTCGATTGTGTGCTGTTCAACAAGCTGGGCTGTCATATCTTTATTTTGTTATTTTTCAGAAAGTGATTTTCTGTTTTATTCAATTGTAACTGCAGGCGTGGCCGCCGTGGCGTAGTGAATAGAGTGCGACGCTCACACGCCGGAGGGTCTAGGTTCGATTCCCGGCTGAACACCTTGAATTTTTCACGGCTCCACCTCTTTCGACCTTCTAACAACACCCAAAGCGAAATAACTGTCTAAGAAAGCTTCTCAAACTTTGCCGTTCGGAGTTGGCAAAAAAATGTAGGTCCCTTCTACTCGTGAGAGAACAGTAGCGCGCACAACAAGAGTAGTTGATGAGCAAGCTAGGCCCTGGTCCCCCTGTGGAACGTCGCGCCAATAGTTATTATTATCATTAATCCCACAGCCAGCATCCGCTACTTATTATAGCTCGCAACTTATTTAAAGTTTTGCTCGCGATTTTTGGTCCTCTTTGCCTTGATGGCACTTGGAAAAGAAGATTTAACGACGAACTCTGTGTGCTGTACACCGACATGCGCCTGTGTCAAGGGTCTTCGACTACATCGCTTAAGATTGGAGTGCGCAACTGGAGGCCGCTGGCAAAAGATCGTGCTGGCTGGAGAGGCACGTTGGTTGATGCCCAGGTCCACCCCGAACTGTAGCCTCACAAGAAGAAGAAGAAGAATTTATTGAAGTTGAGGAAGTTGAAAAAGAACATTTCTTCCTTTAAGTCGTTGTGTGGATTGAAAAAGATTTCGCACGACGATAGTCCTACGCTTAGAAGGCAGTCTTCTCATGCAGCTGACAGACGCGCAGTTCCAACGGGAATTCTCACCACATCCGGTCGGGTTGAGTTCAATTGAATTGTCATCACTCAAATCGAACAGAGTTTTCCAGAAAATTCCATGGCCACCGTCCATTGAGAGGTTATCAAAACAATAGAGACTTCAGTTATCTTTGAGCACATTTCGTGCTTCGCGCCTATCAGCTTACAACCCAGATCTAAACCGAGGTGTGTCTGGGCCGCGAACACAGAAATTCATTACAGACAAGAGCCCTACAGCAGGGTCAATAGCTGGTCAATGCCGCTGCAGTGGCCAGACAAAGCGAGACCTTGCCGGTCCCCAAAGAGTGTAATTGCCGGACAATCAATGCCCACATGTGCGCGCAACAGTGTGAACACCCACAGAGGCAAATCTGTTCAAATCAATGCATAATGGAGCCCAATCAATGATGGCATTGGGCATCGAGAGTGGTGTAACAGCACCGGGGATACCAATGGCTCGGCGCATGACGAAACCGTTAAATCACACGAACATATGTGATTAGGCGGTCTGGTGCGGTGACTTGTTTTGTTGTTTTCACAAGCCACCGTGCTTGCAGCTTTCCTCTGCGGCGACCGCGATTGAGATCAATTTGGCATCCATCAATTTATTGCCAGCTCATGTCTGGGCTAAGTCTACTTTGTGATGGAAATATGATACTTTTGCTTATTTTTGGTTTTGTGTCGAAATTTTGAAGTTTTACAATTTTTGGGTGAACTTGCAAAATGGGGAAGAAACAATTATCGGCCAGAGGACGCGGTTGCATCAGATTAATTTATGGATTGGGCTGAGAAGAGATTATTGGAGACTGAGGGACACTTGATTTTGAAGGTCAGCCGACAACTCAATCTGTGAGGCTGGATGTAAGTCGCTGGTAGATTGATTTGGGAAGTCGGCGTGTTGAAATCGGGGGAGGCAGAATTAATTCTGCTTGTTTCTGGGTCAATGAGCCCTCCTCCAAAAGACTAAAACGGTGTTCTGTAAGACTGTAAGTCCTCCGCGATGACTGCTTTTGAAAGCGGGTGAAGCAACTTTTGGGGCATTTTGGTTTCTAAACAGGGGGACCAGGGCCTAGCTTGCTCATCAACTACTCGTGTTGTGTGCGCTTATGTTCTCTCACTGGCGCGACAGTCCACAGGGGGACCAGGGCCTAGCTTGCTCATCAACTACTCGTGTTGTGTGCGCTAATGTTCTCTCACTAGTAGAAGGGACCTACAGTTTTTTGCCAACTCCGAACGGCGAAGTTTGAGAAGCTTTCTTAGACAATTATTACTCTTTGAGTGTTGTCAGCAGCTCGAAAGAGGTGGTGCCGTAAAAAATTCGAGGTGTTCAGCCGGAAATCGAACCCGGACCTTCGGCGTCTGAGTGTCGCACTCCACCCACTACCCCACGGCGGCTACAAAGCAATCAATTAAGAAAGTCATTTCTAAGGTTTCGTATTCAAAAAAGGTACACTTATAGTTTTGGTACGTCCTTTCATCCATAAGACACATCGTACACTTCGTGTCTCCTCATCTTAGGAAACAATCTCAGTCCTTATGTGAAAATGCTATTTTGGGATAAAAAGTATGGCTTTTCTGCAAACATCAAGCTTCGAACTTGATCACTTTGTAAAGGGTGATCTTTTAGTTATTATCTTTTGGGCAACACTGGTTCAACTCGTACACTGGTACAGCTGACGCATCTTCAGTTTGGTCTATAATTTAATTTAAGAATGAATCTTCTTAGAAACGAACAGCGCTTGCAAATTATTGGATTTTATTACATATGCGTGCTCTGTTAAGAAAGTTCATCGAGCGCTTCTTCCATCATATGGTCAAAAATGGAGGAAGCTCATTTTTGGCTCGATGGGTACGTAAATAAGCAGAATTGTCGATTTTGGAGTGAATATCAGCCAGAAGTATTGCAAGAGCTACCAATGCATCCACAAAAAGTCATAGTTTTTTGCGGTTTATGGGCTGGTGGCATCATTGGACCGTATTTTTTCAAAGATGATGCGAATCGTAACGTAACTGTGAATGGTGAGCGCTACCGTGAGATGATATCAAACTTTTATTTTTGCCCAAAATGCAAGAGCTTGACTTGCATGACATGTGGTTTCAACAAGACGGTGCCACATACCACACAGCACGAGCAAAAATGGAATGTTCGGTGAACATTTTATTTTACCTTCAATTGGCCGCCTAGATCGCGCAATTTAACGCCTTTAAACTATTTTTTGTAAATGAGGGCAAAACGAAGTACATGCTGTCATCAAGGAAGGACACACAACATCGACGTCTCGGACAGAGCGTCACACTAGGCAGCAGAAACTTCGAGGTAGTCAAGGACTTCGTCTACCTCGGCTCCGCGGTAAACAGGGACAACAACATCAGTACCGAAATCAAACGCAGAATCACTCTTGCCAATCGCTGTTTCTTTGGGCTCAAGAAGCAATTGAGTAATAAAGCCCTCTCTCGAAGGACTAAGCTCGCTTCATATAACAGCTTGATCATCCCCGTCCTACTATATGGAGCGGAATCTTGGACGTTAGCAAAGGCGGATGAGGCAGCCCTTAGTCTCTTCGAGAGAAAAGTTTTGCGTGCGATTTTTGGTCCTGTTTGCGTTGATGGCATCTGGAGGAGAAGATTAAATGACGACCTCTATGGTCTGTACAGTGACATGCGCCTGGTCAAGCGTCTACGGATAAAACGCTTAAGATGACTAGGCCATGTAGAGCGTATGGACACCACTGCTCCGGCCTGAAAAGTCTTTGAATCCGAGCCATTGGGACAACGCAACAGAGGACGACCTAGACTAAAGTGGCGCACACAAGTGGAGAAGGACCTCAACCAACTTGGAGTGCGCAAGTAGAGCCAGCTGACGAAAGATCATGCTGGTTGGAGACGCATGTTGGTTGAGGCCCAGGTTCACCTCGGACTGTAGCGCCACAAGAAGAATAAGAAGAAGAAGAAGAAGAAGAAGAAGAAGAAGAATAAGAAGAAGAAGAGAAGAAGAAGAAGAAGAAGAAGACTATTTTTTGTGGGGCTTTGTTAAAGCTCATGTCTAAACAGACAAGCCCGCTACAATTGACGCATTGGAATTCGATGCATTGAAGCATTTATTCGAGATACCGGCCGAAACATTGGAAAGAGTATACCAAAATTGGACTAATCGTTATGATGAGTGAGGGTATGAAAGACTAATTTTGTGTGTCAGTTTTACAGTAGTGCCAACTTAAAAATAAAAGAAAATCCTTTCCTCGTACTTTTTGGCCTGAGTCGTTTCTCGTTTCTTGGAAAACGCTTGAACTCAATAAAAGAGTTTACACAAAACAAACACAAAAATTTCAAATGGCTATAACAGTTCCATTTTATTTCACAACACTGTTCTCGAAAGTTCGAAAAGCCGGACTCAACTCACTGAGCACATACCCTGACCAAGATCTTTGTCACTTATAACTTCCCGAAAAGCAGCAAAAAAAAAAAGGCAAATTGACTCCTTGTCAGATTTGTCATCGTCACATAAAAAACACAGAAGGTCATGAACTCTCGATTCGCTCTCCAACACATCCACAAGACTTTCAGTTTCGACCTGTCCAGCTTGATGAGCTCACAAATAGCTGCAGCAGCGCATTGCACAAACTGCGACGAACGCATCGTCGCCTGTCAAATGAACCGAAAAAGAGAAACGAAACACCAACCGTGACCACAGAAAGTCCAGATGCACCATAAACCACCGAATTCTCATCACTCGTCACTGGCAAGTTTTTCGCGTCTCCTTCGCTGCCCGAGAATGTGACGCGCCGCTTGTGTAAATTGTATACCGCACGCAAACAATGCGAAAAAAAATTAAATCGAATTGCTAATTGCCTCATACACAGTTTGATCACTTTTCTTCACCAGGAAACGAATCGTTATGTGATACCATTCCGAGAATTCAGCAAACACCTCGACTCCTCATTCCACACAACACACGTTACGCGCAACAGCACATACCTCGAATTGCAGATTGAGATCCACCTGAACGGGCGCCGTAAAATTGAAGTAGGCCATCCAAAAGCGCACTGGGAAGGGACTGGAGACGTTGAAGTGATTCGTCTGGCGATACCTGTTCGACAGCGATATCCTGTAGGGCTTGTTCAGGTCTTCGCACATTTCCTTGCCGGTGAACCAGTAGTAGTTGCCCCATGAGAAGCTCCTGGGCGCAACCCCGAACGAGTCGATAACTGCGGGAGAGACAGTTGTAGTATCCTCTTGATGGCCCGCCCAGCAATCACTTACCCTTAAGGGCCCAACGTTCGTGGTGCACGATATCGCGAAGAAACACGTCCAGCTCCTTGGCACACTGACTCCGTGTGATGTTCGATAAACGGACTCCCTCGGCCGCTACTCCGACCAGGAAATTGGTCACTTCCAGCTGATCCAATTCCCCAGCTGGTAACCGAACCGCCGCGCCATCATCAACAGCGCCTTTCACTTTCACGCAACTAATAGTCGAGACGAGGAAAGTAATAACCGCGCAGTGGATTACTGCTTCTGTAATCGTTGTCGTTCGCCGGTGCAGCAACATGTTGCCAACGTGAGGTGCTCGAGCTGACTGGCCTACTGCTGGCCGCGTCTCTTCACCAAGTTCGAAGAAAAAAGTGGCACCGCTGCTGCCGCCCGTCGTCAATACGGCCAAAGAAATGGAGAGACAATTGAGTCTGTGCTTTTTCAGACCACTTGCGCGAGTAGATTCGCGCGATGCGTCTTTTCCATCTCGGCTCTCTTGAGGCAGCCAAGGGACACATTTGCATTTTCATGTAACAGCCGAGGTTGATCGCGGAGGGCATCATCCGCGGGCGGTGGCGGTCGCAGCGATGCTTCCGATTGCGCAACCACAGCGCAGCGCGCTGAAGAAAGCCGCACTCCGAGGCAGATGAGTGATGATAATTTGGTTATAAGACGGCGATTAGCGTCTAGCGCTGGGTTCAATGACAAAAACGCGAAGTTGCATGCTCGGGCCAGCAGACTGGTCGGGCGAACTTGACGAGTTCACGCTTTTGGCTGCGAACAAGATTTGATGGTGCTTTACGCAAGTGACGAAATATCGATCTGCAAATTTAGTGCTCAGGCAGCGATGTGGACGTCGCTGGAGTCCGATTTCGGCGGCTGTAAAAGTTGCGATGAATGTCAGGTGTAGTGAGCCAACTTTGGTTGGCAGTTTTTGACGTTTTGAAAGACACCGTGACGAAAGTGGCGCGATTCGCAGACGAAAATCGCAAACAGGATTTGGACAAGCAGAAGATGCGAGAGGAAACATTAGTTCGAGATGCTCCACAAAGATGTGGTCGGCGATGAAGCGATTCGTGCAAAAAGGATTGCACAATGGTTTGTTGTTGAAAATGCAAATTATTGTGGCGAATTTCGGCCTTGAACCATTTGGAGTTTGTGATATGTGGTGAGTTGGGGCCAGAGGCTGGACTTTAGAAGTCCCAAAGAAAATTGATTGGCTTGATTCGCTCTGTTAAAAGCTCATACATTTTGCTATCAGTGCAATTTTGTGCGTGGAAGCATCGCCTAGGTTGTGGCCGTTTTTCTATTCAAAATCCGAGATCTTTTCAAAGACGTTGTGGAACCCATTAAATCACACGATCGTCTGATCAACGAAAGGCCATGTAGTTCGATGTGTGTTGGATGAGGTGAATTCAATTAGGGTTTGGCTTAAGAGAATCATCGATACATTACAAAAAAAGCGCAACAAAATCTCAATTAACGCGCTGACTCCAACAATCTAATGTGAGATAAGCTTGATGGCTCGCAGTCCCTCCCGTGCCAATGAAAAGGGAAAACAAACGGATATTGCATCGGATTGATTGTCCGAACTCTTTTTTTAAAAGCGCAGTGAAAGTCTTTCAACGTGAACTCCGAGCAATAAAAAGAAGATTAAGTTGCTGCCGAGTGGGGACTGAATTGGCAGCTGAAACACACATAAACTGCTCAATCCCAGACAATTTCGAATAAAGCCTATTAGTCAGCAATTGATTTTGTAGCAATTCTTGTTTTGGCAGGCGAGTGAAACTCGCAAACTAGATGTTCAATAGCTTAGCTTGCCACTACCCCGGCCATCCGTCGAGATCAAGCCAAGCGCAAGAGGATAAAAGGGGTCTGAAACAGGAGCGCAAAAGCACAAGATCAACGTTTGGAACAGAGCGTAGAGGCGGTCACGTCAAGTGGAAATGGATTTGATATAATTAACAACCTCATCTAATCTGTGGTGAGAGTCTGGAAAGATGTGTAAACTCCTTAACGGCGATGAGGGCCCCAAATCTGCTGATAGGCAGAATGTTCTACTCGATTTGGAAGATGATAGACAATAATTCCGTTCCCCCGATTTAGACGTAATGAAGATAACAATATCGAAGCTAAAGTCGAACAAAGCTGCTGGAGCGGATGGACTGTCCTCAAAACTGTTTAGAGCAGCTGGAGATGACCTGGTTGGTGCATGCACCAGCTCATCTGTAAGATATGGTCGCAGGAAAGTGGTATCTCAACGTCGTTTGACATTTATGACATTAGAATGTCACAGAAGATATGATTTGTTGAATGGTTGAATATGTTCACTCAAAAGTTTGCCCGGTCCACAAGAAAGGAGACCCCTTGGCTGCGTCAATTATTGAGGGATCAGCCTTCTTAACATCCAATACGCGATCCTTTCTGCCATATTGTGGAAGCATCTGAATGCGTTTATCCCTAACCTGAAAGATCCCTATCAGTGTAGTTTTAGACCAGACAAGTCTCCAATAGATTAGATCTTCACATTACGGCAGATCCTGGAAAAGACCCAAGAAGTGCAAATCAACACCCATCACCTTTTCGTCGATTTTAAGGCCGCATATGACAGTGTGCATAGAGACGAGCTATACAGTGCCATGTCTAGTTCTGGCATTCCTACCAAACTCGTCAGATTGTGTAGGATGGCGATGGAGAATTCTCGCTGCTCCGTCAAGGTCGGTAACGAACTCACCGAGACCTTCAGTGTCAAAAAAGGTTTTAGACAAGGCAATGCACTGCCATGTGACTTCTTTAACATCATCCTCGAGAAGATCGTGCGTAACTCACAAGTCAACACCAGAGGCACAATCTTCCAGAAGTCAGTTCAATTGGTAGCTGAACGCTGTTGATATTGACGTGATTGGATGAATACAGCGAGCCGTCAATGAGGCGTATGTTTGCATTGAAGCGGAATCGGCTAAAATGGATCTGGCGGTAAATGAGGGCAAAACTAAGTACATGCTGCCATCAAGAACGGGCACATAAAATCGACGTCTCGGACAGAGCGTCACACTAGGCAGCAGAAACTTCGAGGGAGTCAAGGACTTCGTCTACCACGGCTTCGCGGTAAATAGGGACAACAATATCAGTACCGAAATCAAACGCAGAATCACTATTGCCAATCGCTGTTTCTTTGGGCTCAAGAGGCAATTGAGCAATAAAGCCCTCTCTCGAAGGACTAAGCTCGCTTTATATAACAGCTTGATCATCCCCGTCCTACTTTGTGGCGCGAAGTCTTGGACGTTAGCAAAGGCGGATGAGGAAGCCCTTAGTCTTTTCGAGAGAAAAGTTTTGCGTACGATTTTTGGTCCTGTTTGCGTTGATGGCATCTGGAGGAGAAGATTCAACCACGAACTGTATAGGCTGTACGGCGGCATGAGAATGGTCAAGCGTCTACGGATACAACGCTTAAGGTAGCTAGGCCATGTAGAGCGCATGGACAGCACTGCTCCGGCCCGAAGAGTTTTTGAATCCGAACCACAGGGGCAACGCAACAGAGGACGTCCTAGACTGAGATGGCGCACACAAGTGCAACCAACTTGGAGTGCGCAACTGGAAACGGCTGGCGAAAGATCGTGCTGGCTGGAGAGGCATGTTGGTTGGGGCCCAGGTTCACCCCGGACTGAAGCGCCTCAAGAAGAAGAAGAAGCCTAACTATCCCAGTTCTGAAAGTGAATTGAGAAGCGCTTTTCCTTTTCGTGAGAAAAGTTTAACATGCAATGTTGGTCCTGTTTGCGTTGATGGCGTATAGAGGAGAAGATTCAACCACGAACTTAATGGGTGGTGGTGTGCGCTCCCGGCCTGAAAAGCTTTCGCGTCCGAGCCATTGGGACAACGAAACAGAGGACAGTCTAGGCTATGATGATGCATATAAGTGTAGGAGCAAAAATAAATCAACAAAAGAATTCTTGCACCACAAATGCGCTATCTCGTTCTGGCTTGGAAAAGTGGAAGCCAGCAGATTGGTTGAACGACCCGAAGTTTCCAAAGTCAAATGCTTTTCTGATCAACATGGTAAAAATATTCAGAAATAAGAATAGGCATATCCCACTGCTCAAAGAACATTCAAATATTTATTTTATTGACAATGAGAAAGGCAATGCTCTAGCCGTAATTTTTGAGCGTAATCATTGCATATCGCAAGATTTGGGTGATGCACATACACACTCTGTGGTTGATAGTTCAGTCGAGAGACTAACAATACTGAACGTAAATACAGCTATAAATGCTTACATAAACGAAGAAGACATCTTGTTTTTTATAAATAATTTAGTAATTAGAAAGTCTGGACGATTAGATCATGTAAGAAACATCTGTCTTAAGGAAATACCAAAAAAGGGGATCAGAATGATGGTGTATATTATCAACTAATAATAATAATAATTGTTGGCGCTACAGTCCAGAGGGGGACCAGGGCCTAGCTTGCTCATCAACTACTCGTGTTGTGCGCGCTACTGTTCTCTCAAGAGTAGAAGGGACCTACCGTTTTTTGCCGACTCCGAACGGCGAAGTTTGAGAAGCTCTCTAAGACAGTTACTACTCTTTGAGTGTTGTCAACAACTCGAAAGAGATGGTGCCGTGAAAAATTCTGGGTGTTCAGCCGGGAATCAAACCTAGACCCTTCGGCGTGTGAGCGTCGCACCCTACCCTCTACGCCACGGCGGGCACTTATCTGTGTAATATAATCCAAAATTTTCTGTCTGATCGTCGTTTATCAAATGTAGACTACTTGAAGTCCCGAGTACCTCAGGGTTCTGTACTGAGGTCCATTCTCTATAATTTATATAAAGTTAGTCCCAAAAGTAAGTATACACTTCATCAACTTCACGAATAATGCAACCAAAATGCAACCTGCTAGTTATATTTCTAATTCACTGTCAACACATTTTCTTCACGTAATTGAACTGCCATCTAAAAGCAAAGATAACGGTTAAAATTGAAAATTATGCGAAAGAAGCTAAAAAAATGCGAGAAGACACACAAAAGCTCGTTCCAAAACTAAGTATACAGCTGCAATATTGTTGGGTGCCTTTTCCAATGAAATAGTCACCTATTTTCTTTCTTCTTTGAAGTTGCGAATTGTATTGTGTGAGTTAGTTTAAAAGTCTTGTAAAAATAGATTTATTGCTAATTGTGAAGATGGTGCCTCGAGGAAAGAAACTTTCTACTGATTTGAAAAAATGAATTATTAAGAACTTTTTAGATAACAAGTCAATAAGAACAATAGCCAAAATAGTCGATAAAAGTCCCGCTACAATACAGAAAGTAGTGCAAAAGTATAAAATTAACGGTGGTGTAGAAAATGAAGTTCGATCAGATCGGCCCCACAAATTCACGGAACAAAGAAACCGCCTAGTCGTTAGCAAAATAAAAAAAGATACAAAGACGAGTGCTCCGAAAATAGAGAAAGATGTACTTAATGAAACAGGAAAAACATGCCACCCTAATACCATCCGTAAAATACTGTATGATGCTGGTTCTCATGGAAAGAATTTAAGCAAGAAACCATTTCTCAGCAAAGTCAACCGCCAAAAACGAGGAAACTTCGCTAAAGCTTATGAAAACCTTGAAAGTTGTTTTTGGAATAAGGTAATATTTAGTGATGAAAGTAAGTTTAATATCTTTAATTCTGTTGGCAGAGGAAAAATATGGAGAAAAAAAAATACCGAACTCGATCCATCAAATACATCAGGAACAGTGAAACATGGCGGACCAAACGTGATGGTATGAGGTTGCATAGCGGCATCTGGTGTTGGTAAATAAGCTTTTATTGATAGTAAGATGAATCGGTTTGATTATTTAAACATTTTAAGAAATAATTTATGTGAAAGTGCCTGAAAGTTAGGCTTGGTCGAGTGGAACAAACCTAAAGTTTCAGAATTCTGTTAAATATTTAGGTATCCATCTTGATTACAGGAACACATCTCACAGACTGTTAAAAAGGTTAATATTGCAACGAGAGTCTTTTACCCATTTATAAATAGAAGATTATCACTTTCTCTGCCAAATAAAATAATTACATTTAAAGTTATATTTCGAGCTATTCTTCTTTATGGTTGTTCAGTTTGAGGAAACTCCGCCACAAAAAAATATTATAACTATCTGAAAATAAAGTTCTAAGGTTAATATTAAAACTACCATGGAATTATCCTACTTTACACGTTCATAAAAGAGCTGGTGTTGAATTTGTGTCAGAGAGAATATCGAAAATCACTGAAAAATGTATGAATTCTTGCGCTTTTGCTGACAATCCGCTAGTTATTGATCTGTTTGCAACTACGAAGGTTGCCGCAATCTGGCAACTGCCTGGTCTATTGTAAAGTTTGACATTTTTGAGGATTTCGGGATTGGGCAACCCTAGTGTTGCAATCTGGCAACTTCCAGCTCTATCGTAAAGTTTGATATTTTTGAGGTTATACATATGCAGAAGTATGAAGTGGAGAAGGACCTCAACCAACTTGGAGTGCGCAACTGGAGACAGCTGGGGAAAGATCGTGCTGGCTGGAGAGGCATGTTGGTTGAGGCCCAGGTCCACCCCGGACTGTAGCGCCACAAGAAGAAGAAGAAGAAGAAGAACATACGCAGAACGTTTTAACATACGAGCGCTATTTGTGTTGTTTACAGTAACTTAAAAGATTCATCTCGACCAAAAAATGGATTAAATCGTGAACATTTTCGTGCGATTATTTTTTACAACTTTCGATGTGGATTAACTCAACAACAGTGCATCGATGAACTTAATTCAATTTTTGGCGATGAAGCTCCATCAAGGACCAGTGTTTATCGATGGTATGATGAATTCAGCAGAGGTCGTAGTTCACTCCCAGACGAATTTCGTGAAGTTCGAAATCAGTTTTTGTTCCGGAAACCATTGATGCTGTGCGCTAACTGATATTGCAAGATCGTCATGTGGCCTATCGTGAGATTGAGACAAACTTAGGCATTAGTGGGACCAGCATACATTCAATATTGCATGAACATTTGACCGTCAAAAAAATGTGTTCGCCTTGGATCCCACACAATTTGTCAATCGCTCAAAAAAAGGCTCGGATCGATTGGTCGAAAGAAATGCTCCAAAAATACGATCGCGGTGCTTCGAACCATGTCTATGACATCATGACAGGTGATGAATCGTGAATTTATGCGTATCAGCCCGAAAGTAAACAGCAGTCGACTGTATGGGTGTTTCAAATTGAGCCAAATCCAACAAAAGTTGTTCGCGCACAATGCGCCTCCAAGCAAATGGTCGCCTGTTTTTTTGTCGGAAAAACTGGACATGTCGCAACTGTACCACTAGAACAACGCAGAACAGTCAATCCTCAGTGATACACAACCATTTGTTTGCCAGTTGTCTTCCGAGAAATCAGGAAAACCAACCGCCGAAGACGAATCACTCTTCACTCCGACAATGCGAGCTCTCACACATCGGCTCAAACAACTGCATTTCTGATCACTCAAAACATAGATTTGATGAGTCATCCGCCGTATAGTCCTGACTTGGCACCGAATGACTACTTTTTATTCCCGTACGTAAAAAATGAAATGAGAGGTCAACGTTTTTCGACACCTGAAGATGCAGTTGATGCGTTCAGAATGCATGGAGATACCTCAATCAGAGTGGCAAAAGTGCTTCGAAAATTTATTCAAACGATGCAGAAGTGTATAGATCTTAATTGGGAATATTTTGAAAAACAGTAAAGCTATTGGCGATGATTAATATTTGTTTTTGTTTTCTAATCCCGAAATATAAAAGGCAACCCTCGTACTAGTCAAAATGTATGCTTTATTTATTTATTTATTAACTTGTTTGCCTGTTTATTTATTTATTTTTGTTTGTTTATTTAAATTATTAAGTTAATTCAATAATTTATTTTTTAATTTATGTGCTTATTAATTTATTACTTTATTTATTTGATTGTATTAATTTATTTGTAGATTTTTATTTATTTATTGATTTATTTATTTTTTAACTAATATTGAAGGTTTTGTCGTGTTTCTTTCAAAATTCCTGTCTAGTTTCCTTTTTAAAATGTTTGTAATAACTTCTCAGAAGAAAGATATATAATGAAAATATCAAATCTCTGTAATTAATAGTAAATTGTGCAATAACAAAGCCATTGTAAATTTATAACGAAATGAAGCTATCTATCTATCTAAATTCTTTTCTGATATAAATACGTTGACCTTCTCTGGCAACGGCGATGTATGAATAAAGACAGTTGCAATTGTAAGAGTTGAATTTAATTTAAAACTTTCCTCGACCACAATTCTCAGAAGTAAGATAACAGCACTCGGTACCCGATTCGAAAAGTGTTCGGTTAATCCGGGTTGGAGTGGCTGTACAAGTGCGAGTGTACGTTTGTGTCTATGTCGCGTTATTTTCGTAGTCGGAAAAATAATTTCATTTTGTAAGATTTTGATAATATCGAAAGAGTGGGTTAATTTCTTAAAGTTTGCAACAGTTTCGAGACTCAGGAGCCGTGTAAAGTGTCAAACAACCCGCGCTAAAGTCGAATTTAAAACCCGGTTGGAAGAAGCAGTGTTGGATTATTGGAACGAGGACTTGGCCGCTCTGACTCAAGAATTTCCGTCGACGTCTAGGAGTCTGTGTTATGAATCAGCTCTCTTGCGAGATCGTGCTTCCAGCATTGTACGCTACGGTGAAGACAAAGAAACACTTGATGCGGAGCTACTTAAAGCAGCAGACGGCCGATCGTTGAGAATTCGATTCTGTGTCCTCAATTTGCAGCGTTTTTAACTGTTGCTTTAATTCCTTGATATCCCCCTTCTGGTGTACAGCTGAACTACCCTTGGGCAACAGCACTGACTGAAAATTCGGCAAGAGACTAATAATAATAATTGTTGGCGCGACAGTCCACAAGGTGACCAGGGCCTAGCTTGCTCATCAACTACTCGTGTTGTGCGCGCTACTGTTCTCTCACGAGTAGAAGGGACCTACAGTTTTTTGCCAACTCCGAACGGCGAAGTTTGAGAAGCTCTCTTAGACAGTTACTACTCTTTGAGTGTTGTCAGCAGCTCGAAAGAGGTGGTACCGTGAAAAAATTCGAGGTGTTCAGCCGGAAATCGAACCTAGACCCTTCGGCGTGTGGGCGTCGCACTCTACCCACTACGCCACGGCGGCCACGGCAAGAGACTGCCTTGGGAAATAGTGACACGGGACAGCAATTTACTCAACTCCTCGTCATTTTTTATGGCCAGTTGCAAGTGACGAGGAATAATTCTTGGTTTCTTGTTATCACGCTCAGCGTTGCCACCCAACTCGAGCACTTCAGCAGCAAGGTGCTCCAGAACAGGGCCAGTGCTAGTATTGCTCAGATCGTCGTGTCAAACCTCAGGCTAAAGTTTGCTCTTGCTGCTCAGGCTAAAGTACCCAACTTTGGCCGTATCCATAAGTTCCAAATGTCTTTAAACAAAGTTTCAAGAGCCTAGATTGTGATCCGCGCTTCGTATCCGAATTTCTGAACCTTCATTCAACTTGCAAATTTGAGAAGTAAAATTGCGTTGCTCATTTTAAGTACCACAAGAGTACCATTCTCTGCCCCCAAGTCAAACCGACAAGTGACTCTCGGCTCGATCGGGGAGACTGAATCAATAAGTGGTCTTACATAATTAAATCGAAAAGTCGGTTAATTTAATTAAAGAGAGGTGTGACATGGCGAACGCAGTGTTTGAGTATTTGACCTTCGCATCTTTAGCCAATTGCGAAAATCAAACGAAGGAGAAGTCTCACCCGCAGTGACGACACATGACAGCGTAGTCAGTTGCAGTTAATCGTCCCGGGAGCCAAACTGCTTCGGGAAGTGAGTTCTGATGAATTCCAACCTCTTCTGAATTTACAAGTAAGACCAGTCATCAGAAAGTTCAATAACATTCCATACGTCAGAGTCAAGAACATTTTTTTTTTCAAATTTTTGTTGTCATTGCAAGTATCACGTATCGCGCAGCTGTAAATTAGACTCGTTACACAGGCACAGATGTAAACTTGGCACGGCAGAGGGGACCGGTCCATTTGAGCTTAAGATTTTGGCTCAAACTTTAGTCTGGTGTGTGAGTGAAAGCTGGTGGTGCTGTGTGCGCATGCGATTTACGAATTCAAGGTGCAAGCGCTCGGCTGGTTTACTGCCGATTACATCAATCACCGGTGTGGTGCCAGTGACGAATTTGTGCGGGGTCTACGAGCTGTGAGTTGCAATCCAGCGGACTCGGTGGAAGCGTGTGTGATGGATGGTGTGGAGAAACTTCAAGAAGCTGCAGACAATAGATGCTTGATGAGGCGATGACCTTGCAATTGATTTAATTCGTTTTTTAAGAGCGCCAACGCAAGACTTGATGTGGACAGATTTGAAGGCTATCTTAGGTTTTAAATAAATTTTGAAAACTGTTTCATCTGAAGATGTAAATAGATAACGGTTTACCGTGAGCGGGTGAAATCGGATTGAAACAAGACATGCTCATTTCTTTAGTTCTGCTGAAGAAGAGTTATGTACGGTGAGCAAGTTAATACACAATTCAACGCTGAACTTAGAGCAAACGAATACTGAGTCAGCCTATTTATTCAACGATCGGAGGCATTCATTTCACAAGGGGAATCTAAGCAAATCCACTACATTCATCAATCGGCGACACCGGTCTCATGAGTTGAAAATAAACAAATTTCTTATAACTTTGGCAGCACATTGGATGACATAAATTTACAAAGATATATTTAGAGCTTAGTTTAAATGTCTAGTTGGAAACTAGTCACCAAATCGAAATAATGTGTTTTAAAACCCGTACAGATATGGATTGAATGCAGGTTGCAGACAGGCTTGGCGGGGACTCTTTTGACAAGGTATAAACAAGCAATGGCTTTAGACGTTTCCTTATCAAAGTATGTGGCCTTTAAGGATTAATTTGAAAAACTTTACTAACTTCTACATATCCTGCATGTCCTGCCTTTAGATGGTTCCTTTTCAAAAGTCTATGGTCTTTAAGGATTAAGTTGAAAAAATTTACAAATTTCTACATATCCTGCATGTCTTGGCTTTAGGCCTTTCCTTTTCAAAAGTCTGTGGCCTTTAAGGATTAAATTAAAAAAAATCTACAAACTTCTACATGTCCTGGCCTTAGGCCTTTCCTTTTCAAAAAGTCTATGGCCTTTACGCAAAAAGTAGAAAAAATATACGTGTCCTACTCTGGTGTACCTTAAAGACTAGTTTCTATCCACCTTTTTGCCTCTTTGATACTCCATTGGTTTTTCACAGCAGCACTATTTTGTGTTTGTTTTGCTCAAACTCGCCATGGATATCTTGAAGTCTTCCCATTTCAGCGTGTCCATGAGGTTTTTGACCGCTGCAGCCACGTCGTGCAATTGTTTTCACTCTGCAAAATCATGTTGTCATGCCTTTCGGTCGTTTCTGGCTGTTTTTTTACGCAATGCCCGACTAAAATACATTAGTTGTAGTTGACAACGTTTCTTTTCAATGAATGCGCCTGGTTTTAGGACGTAGTACACCACACCTATCTGGTCCAACCATATGCAGAACATAACCTTTGAACCACGGACGTTTTTCTTTGGCGATGATGGATCGGGTTTCCTAGCATCTTCTTCTTACTGTTATCGCAATACATATACAGAGGTGGCCACATAATTAGACACAACAATTCAAGTTGCATTTAATGAACCGCAGTAATAATTTTTATTTGCTGTCTCCATTTTGGATTGTCTAGCTTAGAGTCTGGACTTGAGCCCAATCGAGAATATATGAGGGGATGTAAAGAGAGGTTTGAAAACAAGGAAATAAAGAAATTCTGAACAACTCTTTCAAAACATCGAACCACAATCAAGATGTCGGAAATCAATTGAAAGTATCCAAAAAAGTGGTCGCCGTGGTGTAGTGGGTAGAGTGCGACGCTCACACGCCAAAGGGTCTAGGTTCGATTCCCAGCTCAACACCAATTTTTCGAATTTTTCACGGCACCACCTCTTTCGAGCTGCTGACAACAATCAAAGAGTAATAACTGTTTATGAAAAAGTCTCTCAAACATCGCTTTTCGGAAGCGAAATAAAACAGAAGGTCCCTTCTACTCGTGAGAGAACAGTAGCGCGCACAACATGTGTAGTTGATGAGCAATCTAGGCCCTGGGCCCTGTGGACTGTCGCGCCATGTTATTATTATTTTTGTTATCATTGTTTAATAAATGTTTCTTGAAAATGTTATATAAATTAGGTGCAATCAATAAAATCACAAATTAAAGTGAACATCTAGTCGTATTTTCAATTTATTTCAATGTTTTCAAACGCTTCTCTCGTGTAACGTATTGAGGCAATTTTCTGTAAGAATTATACCATTATCCGATCGAATAAGTTTTCCGAAATGCCTCCACTAAATATAATTTAAATGATTGTCAAAATGATATTTAGATAGAGACCATAGACATCCATGATTTCGGCATTAATTACATATTTATAATTTATTAAACACTAGTATTGCTCACTTAACAGAGATTTGGTCATTTTATCCTTACTTTTGACAATGTATATGTAGCAGCAATATTTGTATATTTCTATTAACAGTACTTATAATAGAGGAAAAGCTGAAGATAAAAACTACTATGCACAACATGATTTCACAAGGAAATAAGAGGGCTGGTGGTGGTACAATTTGATTTCAAGCAAACGAATAAATATAAGTTAATAAATAAATAATAAAAATAAGAAACAAACAAACAAATAAATAAATAAATATATAAGTAAAAAATAAATAATTATATAAATATATAAATAATTAAGCTAAAAAAAATGAAAAAATAAATAAATAATTAAATATATAAACAAATAAGGAAGAAAGTAGTAAATCAACAAATAATTAATGAATAAGCACTAATTAATAAATAAACACTCAACAAATAAATAAATACAAAAAAAAAATTAAGACATGAAAAGCGTATTAAAATACAAAACAAAATAAATGTATACAGTTATGAATCATTTCAATACTTTGCTTTGCGTTATTTGAAATTTCCAAAGGCGGGTCTAGCCACAATTGCCCTATACCGGTGAACCATAGAACATTATCGGTTGATATATAGACTTGTAGATTACAAGTTTATTCTCAATACTCATTCTTTTACTACTACTTTACAATACTCATCTATTTACGATTAATAAACGGATATAACATTTTAATTGCCAAGTTGATCTTTTTTATAGTTTCTTGAATTTGAGGACCGGGGTTTTGTCTAAGTGTACTCCAAGGTATTTAGTACTTGATTTTCTATCTATTTGTATGCTATTGACTACTATTTTGTTTCTTGTAAATAGAGCAGACTGAGTTTTTGAAGCATTTAATTAAATCTTTCATTTATTGAGATAATTTTCTACTTCATTTACGCCATATTGCAATTTAGTAACAATGTCCTAACCCAATGAATCGGTAGCGTAAATGCAAATCAAAATGAGAAGAAAGGACAGATCACTCACTTTATAAAAGTGAGTTCAACCTGAAAAGACGTAGTTTTCTTTCTTTGAGTTTTGCAGTCTGCTCCACGAACAAATAGTTCTTTTAAGAAATATACAATTTTTAATTATTTTAAGATATTCGTTTCTAATTGCTGTAATACAGTGCCGCACTTTATTATTGGCACACCATGTTTTTTTTAAAGTTTATTCCTAGTGTAAGGCCTTGTAAAAACCTGGATTTATTAATTAATATTTTTTTTCTATTAGCTGCATGTATTTACTTTTAAATGCAATTCAATTCTTAAAAAAAAAATTTTGGTAAAATCAAAAAAAAATAGTAAGTAAAAAAACAATTTAATTTTTCGCACAAAATTATTGGCACGCTTAGCATACATTGCAGTAAAATTCTTTAATTTTTTGCAACTTGGCAACTTTTTTAGCAAAAAAGAATGCTTTTACAAACAGTTATACAAAACCAATTTGGTTTTCTAGTCACAGTGAGATTTTTTTTTTTTTTTGAAAAAGTTTGATTTGTGGTAAAAACAATTAAATCAAAATGAGTTCAAAACAAAAAGAAATTTCGGAGTCGGAACGAAAAATCGTTGTGCACATGCAAAACGAGGGTGAATCGTATGCGGAAGTCGGACAAATTATTTACAGTAGCCGTTACACAATTCGCAGCATCGTGCATCGTGTTTTTGATTCTCGTGAATGCAAGCAGATTGTGCGAAAAGTAAAAGTTAACCCAAAAATTACATCTACACAAATCGGTGCTGAAAGTAACAAAGAGTTCGGGAAGACAGTCCACCCTATGACGGTAAGAAGAGTACTGCACGAAGCCAACTATAGTGCACGTGTTGACGTAAGCAACTTTTTCATAGACAATTATTTCTGTTTGACTGTTGTTAGCAGCTCAAAAACTCCTTCCTTTGACGTTTATCAAGAAGCAGTTTTAGTTGAAAAAAACGCTGTTGAATATCAAAAAATAAACTAAGAATTAACTTGGATCCTTTATTTGGTACACGAGAAGAATGTCCGCACGCGAGAAAAAAAAGGGAGTCGTAAATTAATATTCGAGACAAGGAATGACATAAAAGTTTTGTAGTAGATTTGTGGAAATTGGTTGTTTACATTTGCTTTCGACATCTATCGGTTTCAACTAGTAGATCATCCAATTTTTTTAAACCAACAATTCTGCAAGTTCACTTTGCTTTTGATCCAGTAAAGCCGTCAATTCCTCCTTCTTTTTGGGCTGCCAACCTTTTTTAAAGTATCAAAACCCTTCCCTGCATCATCTATCGGTCGAAGTGAATTCATCATAAACGCCTGGAAACATTCAATGGGCTTCAGCTGCACTTTTTCCACTTCTAATTAAAAAAGAAAATTAAAACTTTCTGCAAGTGTTGTATATTTATTTGTATAAATTCGGAAATTTTCGAGGACAATGTTCTTGACGCACACGAATTATTGTTGACAAGTATCACAATGAACACAGCGAGCCGCCAATGAGGCGTTTGCTCGCATTGAAGCGGAAGCGGATAAAATGGGTCTGGCGGTAAATGAGGGCAAAACTAAGTACATGCTGTCATTAAGGAAGGACACACAACATCGACGTCTCGGGCGGAGCGTCACACTTGGCGGCAGAAACTTCGAGGTAGTCAAGGACTTCGTCTACCTCGGCTCCGCGGTAAACAGGGACAACAACATCAGTACCGAAATCAAACACAGAATCACTCTTATCAATCGCTATTTCTTTGGGCTCAAGAAGCATTTGAGTAATAAAGCCCTCTCTCGAAGGACTAAGCTCGTTTTATATAACAGATTGATCATCCCCGTCCTACTTTATGGCGGATGAGGAAGCCATTAGTCTTTTCGAGAAAAAAGTCTTACGTCCGATTTTTGGTCCTGTTTGCGTTGATGGCATCTGGAGAAGAAGATTTAATGACGAACTCTATGGGCTGTACAGCGACAAGCGCCCGGTCAAGCGTCTACGGATACAACGCTTAAGATGGCTATGCCATGTAGAGCGTATGGACACCACTGCTCTGTCCCGAAAAGTCTTTGAATCCGTGCCATTGGGACAACACAACAGAGGACGACCTAGACTAAAGTGGCGCACTCAAGTGGAGAAGGACCTCAACCAACTTGGAGTGCGCAACTGGAGACAGCTGGCGAAAGATCGTGCTGGCTGGAGAGGCATGTTGGCTGAGGCCCAGGTCCACCCCGGACTGTAACGCCACAAGAAGAAGAAGAAGAAACGCTATTATGCTAGGCATAGAACCTATAATATCGCTAATGAATAAAGTGAACAAGATCGGCAAACCCACCGCCCGTTGTTGCACTGTAGTGGAAATTTCGTTGCCATTTTACACAACGAACTTCCTACCTGTTACCATGTCATAGATCATATATAGCAATGTTTTATGAATGCCGAGCCTGACTAACTTAAGGAAAAGGCCTTCTAACCATACGGTGTCGAATGCTTTTTCCATGTCAATCAGGCATTCCACTGAATGTCGGAAACCAATTTAGACGCGGCATGAATGGTGTCGTGCCTCGTCCTGAAGCCAAATTGGTTTTCCGGTACTAATTGTTTTTCCTCAACCCATTCTTTTAGAACTTAAATGACTATCTTCTCAAATACCTTGCTTATACACGGAAGAAGACTTATAGAACGGAGATTCGTTGGGATCGAGGTATCTTTGCCCCGTTTCGGAATGGGCTGTACCACAGCTGTTTTCCAATGCACCGGGTAATATGCATTACTCAGCGCATTGTTGAACAGAGTTGTGTATACGTCCACCGCCTAAGAGGGTAAATGGCGAAGAACAATATTTGGTATCCCATCGATTCCCACTGATTTCTTCTTTTTCAGTGAGTTGAGGATACCTTGGAGTTCGTCTTTTGAAATAAGGATGGAGTTGTTTCCATCATCGGCGACGACATTAATTGCCGGAAGATCGTCACTGAACCTGGTGAAACCAGAGTTCTCGGATCGCCATTGACTTATTTCATTTCGAAGACAGACATGGTTTAGCAAGGCTCTGTTTTCCAGGCCGTGATTCGGACTACGAGTCCTGTGGACCGTAAACACTCTGGAAGACAGCACCAATTGCTTTTACCTTCTCCTGGGGATACTAGAAAATAAATATTCGCTACAGGGAATGACATGAAAGTGGAACATTTTTGTAGTAGATTTGTGGAAATGGATTGTCTACATTTTACATTTAACAACATTGACATCTCTCGGTTTCAACTCGTACGACACCCAATTTCCTTGCTTTTGAATATTCCGATTTTCTTAGATTAATAATTCTGCAAGTTCAGTTTGCTTTGGCACGGATTTTGAACCAGTAAAGCCTCCTCCTTCTTTTTGAGCTGCCCGAACATTCTTTGTTTTCCAAGCTTATATCACTATTTTTGAAGTGTCGAAACCATTCTCTGCATCATCTATCGGTCAAAGTGAATTCACCATATAGGTCTAGAAACTTTTTTCTCTTATAATTAAACAAAAATTTAAAACTTTCGGCAAATGTGGTTTATTTATAAATATCTATATATCTACCGATCGGTAACTCAATGCTGATGTAAATGTTAGGCTGCGATGTAAGAGAGCGACTTAATATTGTGTACTGAGTCTTTCCTTTTATGGTGGCGACAGTTAAAAATTTGTCTGAGAAGTGAATCATAACCTGCATGGTACTTACGAGTAGGACATAAGAAAGCCATCTACGTGATTAACGGTTCATAAGTTTAGCTGTGATCTTACTTTAGAGAAGAGTTAAATGCGTTTTGAGTGATCGTTTTTAGCCGCACTACACAAATGTGAAATGTTCTGTCTAGGCCAACTTTTCCGCCTTACTACAAATCAACTCCCACTACAACAATGTGCACATCTTCTTTCTCTCTTCCTCATTTAAGGGACTTAAACAAACGCTTTAGCGCGTGCCAACTTAAAGAAAAATCTGAGGTATTTTCTGTGCCGTTTTTGACCGTCGACAAAACATGAATTTAGCCGAAAATGTGCTGAACACTGTGTGGGTCAGCCCAAACTGTGATTTGCATCAATCACTTGAAAGAATACAAAAACAGCCAACAGGCTTAGTCAGACCGAATATTTGAACATATTTACTGAATGCAGTAGCACCAAAGGAAAATACAAGGTCTGTTCAAATATAAGGTCGATTTCCAAATTTCGTGGGCTACGTATATTCGATTATCGTTTTTTTTTGTTATGTTGGTACCCTTGTCGCGAATATATGTTTACAGTTCCAGCCTTTTAGTATATTTATTATATTTGTTAGAGGCATAAGAGTTAGGTGTGTTTTGTGTGTTCAGCGATTTCCTGCTGTCAACAAAATTTATCAAAGAATTTGTATTAGCTTTCGTTTGAAAATGGTATTCTTGAGAGTGGTATACAAGAGCGGCACTTTTAGTCAAAAAACTGTTTACAAGTGGTACGAGCTTTTCAAAGAAGACCGAGAAGTTGTGAATGACGACGCTCGCCCTGGACGCCGCAGCACGTCAACAACCGATGAAAAATTTGAGCTGTGAAGAAAATTTTTCATGGAGAATCGTCGAATCACTTTTCAAGAAATTGGTGAAGATGTCGGTATATCAGTCGGCTAATGCCACGCAATTTTTTTTGGAAATTTTGGGCATAAAGCGTGTGGCAGCGAAGTTCGTTCTGAAATTGGTGAATTTTGACCAAAATAAATGTCGCATGTGCATCGCTCAGGCGTTATTGAATGACGTCAACGGCGATCCAGATTTGCTGAAAAGCAACATAGCTAAATAATAATAATTGTTGGCGCTACAGTCCAAAGGGGGACCAGGGCCTAGCTTGCTCATCAACTACTCGTGTTGTGCGCGCTACTGTTCACCCACGAGGAGAAGGAACATAGCTGGTGACGAATTATTAGTATATGCTTATGACGTCGCAACAAAAGCCCAGTCGTCCCATTGGAAGAGCCCGGGAGAGTTAAGCCCAAATAAAGCAAGCCAAGTTTGATCAACTGTAAATGTTTTGCTGACTGCTTTCTTCGATTACCGTTGGAGAGTGCATCAGGAGTTCTTTCACATGAAAAACAACAATGTAAGCATGCCTTAGCCACCGTGTTCACCATATTTAGCCATTTTTCCGACTTTTTCCTGTTTTCAAAATTGAGGCCCATGAAAGGACGGCGGCTTGACGGAAGGAGCACAAGGGCATATCTAAAGTGCATGTCAGGGTTGCTTCGTGGATTGGGAAAACCGCTGGCACAAGTGTTTTATGTCTAAAAGAGTACTCTGAGGGGAACAAAATAGAAATTGATGAATAAGTAAATATTTTTTGAGAAAAATAAAATTTTACCTTATTTTTGAACAGACCTCGTCGTGTCTTTTTCCACAGTTCCCACCGCTGAACGGCAGCCCGTGTGGCTCCTTTCTGTTTCAAGACTTAAGAAACTGAAGGGAGTCGGCAGAAATTCCAGTCAAATGAGTCCTCGGCAAAAATTCCAGTCGAATGAAATGACAAACTTCAAAAGATATAGTTTTCCATCGGCCTAAATAAGTTTAAGCATTATTGTATGAAGCAATTAAAATAAAAAATGAATTCCTACCATTCCGAAGAACACACTTTTTAAAATGAAAGCCTTCTTCCCCTACGAGTTCCCACAAGACTTGATACCTAAAGGCAATGTTTCAATTTCTCAAAGTTAAGTTTCATTAAAAAAAAAAAAAAAATAAACAATCGTAAATAGTAAATCGTGGCTTAGCTTTTATGTTTATAGAACGACACGATTTCGGCCACCAACCCGTGACGAAGCGAAATCCAAAAACACTTGAAACCGTCTGTCTAAATATACGTTACAGCAGTTTCCCTCATCTGATGAGAAATAAATTTGAAAGATGCAAATTTCCGAAAAAAATGTAGTCGACAGCGCAACAGAAGCCTCCAAAAACCAATAACTTTCCCTGCGCGTGGCAGTTCCACGTGCGACATTAATTGCTTGTCGTGTCCCAACATGCGAGCTTATCGCGTTTGACTGCAGGCAGCTTAGAATGTTCGCATGCTTGCAAACTCCATTTCTGCTCGAAGACCAGCAGAACGTAGTTCGTCGCAGAAGGTCCATCAAACGGCCGCGAAAGTGAACAGCAAATATTTGAAACATGTTTTTGAAAATTCTCCTGCTGGTCGCTCTCATAGGTCTGAACACTTGCGTGGGTAACGCCAATCAAGTCTCCATTCCAAATTCGACATTGGACGATGAGCACAGTCACCTGAAAGTGACTTCAATAATTTTCGGACTCTCGAAGCTGGCAAGTGAGCAGCATCTGAGCAGGGAATGCTTTAGCGAGCTTAAGTCGATCGAGAGGGGAGTCATCGACAAAGCGCCTTGGGCCATGAAAGGTATGCACTCTGATTTTCGCACAGCTCCTTACTTCTGTTCATTTCAGTTTTGGACTCTTCGGGTGTCAAGGATTCCGGGTTCATCTGGGGACAGAACTACTGGCTGGGAAGTCCAGAGGGCTGCGCTTCTGTTCAGAGTCCCCTTCAAATCACTTTGTCCAACCGGTACGAACGGAATATGAAGGATGGACTCCTCGAGCAGACAGCTCCCTTTGAAATGGACTACCGGGTGGCGCACATTAAGCACGACTCCCCCTGGCAAGTGGAGGCAAAGTTTATGACCGAGAGGATCCTCCACGTCGGACTGTGTTTGCCCTCATCCTGCTCGTCAACCGAAATCGAGAACCTCACTCAAACTTTCCTCAACGAAAATGTTCTCATGAAGTTCTACGACCTCCGAGCTGAGGTGCTGTACGTCAAGGACCTCAAACTGACGGACAGCTTCTTTAACAAGTTGAGTTACAAGATCTTCACAGGAGTGGTGATCTTCACTTTGGCGATGATGGTTGCTGCGAGGTTTGTCACTGACGAGGACAAGGACGGCGGCCTGATCACTTTCATCAAATGCTTCGATGTTGTCAGTAACGGTCGAGCCCTCTTCACCGTGGAAGGACACTCGCCAGACTCAGTTCCAGTGATAGATGGCCTCAGAACAGTTGCATGTTTTTGGATCATTCTGCCCCATGTCTCTTGGTTCATGCACTTCACCATGAATAACAAAGCGTTTTTCATTTACTACGCTGAGAAGCTGCCTTTCCAGTATTTCTCCCCGGCAATGGCGCTGGTGGACGTGTTCTTCACCATAAGGTAAGTGACCGGTTACGTCATTCATGCAAAAACTAAACCCTCACACCTGCAGTGGTTTCCTTCAGACCTACAACTTCATGCGAAACAAGGAGCAGTTCGAGACGATCAGGCAGAACACGCTGGGAGCGAACTTCAAGACTTTCGGACGAATGCTGTTTCATCGGTATTTGAGGTGAGTTTGCTTTCTCTCACAGTTCTATCATGTGGTCATTCCCTCGTTCAATTCCTATCCAGATTAGCGCCAGTCTTCCTGGTAATGATGCTAGTCGTCGAACTCTCCACAGTTTACACCCAAGACGTCTCTGTCTTCTACCTTCACGAGCGCTTCGACCAGTATTGCTCCGACTACTGGTGGAGAAATATCATTTTTATTCAGAACTTCTTCGACAATAAGAAGATGTGCCTCAGTTGGAGCTGGTCACTGGCCTGCGACATGCAGTACTTCTGCCTGATATCGGCACTCCTGTTTCTGTACACTAAGTAACTGCCCTTCCAACTCACCCATGCGCTAGTATCTGTATGATCGACTTTTCCAGGCATCCTCGGGTGGTCAAAAAAATAGTAGCTTGTGGCATCCTCGCCGTGGTCGCGTGGACCTACTACAGTGGACTGAAATGCGGCTACAAGATCTCATTGGACGTGAGCTATCAGACAGGGACGGAAATGTACTCTTATCCCGTCGTTAGGATTGTGCCCTACCTCCTGGGCTCCATTTCCGGTTGGTGGATCGCACAGAACAAGGGCCAATTCAAGATGGGAACCACCGTTGAGAAGTGTGTGTGGAGCTTGGCCTCCACTTTGTTCTTAATGTGCATCTTTACCGTCAGCAGTCCGGACAGGACGACGGTTTCAACAATCTCTTTGATTACTTTTGGGCGGTTCAGCTTTTCGATGGCCGTTAGTTGGATGATCATTGGTAGCGCCGCCGGACGCGGTTGTTGGTGGTCGAGAATCCTGGAGAACAAATTCTTTCAGCATTTCAGCCGACTTTCGTACGCCATCTATTTTCTGAACCCCATTGTCATCACAACTTTCTTTGGGTTGTCCAACAGCAGCTTCCACGCGGATCCCTTGATGCTGGTAGGCTTCTAGTCTTAGTCAGAGACGCCAATTTGTTGAATCAAATTTTGTTTTCAGTATGTCCTGACTTTCGGATTCATGGTGATCGTCTACATAGGGTCGATCCCGTTGGCGCTGGCCTTTGAGATGCCCTACAGCAACTGGTCCAGTGCGCTAAAGAAGAAGACGAGGAAGTCGAAGGTTTCATAGAAAGAGATCACCAGACAAATGTTTCTCCAATAAAAA
Source organism: Eristalinus aeneus (assembly GCA_955652365.1). Taxonomy (NCBI): domain Eukaryota; kingdom Metazoa; phylum Arthropoda; class Insecta; order Diptera; family Syrphidae; genus Eristalinus; species Eristalinus aeneus. The sequence goes on along the minus strand of OY019133.1, from coordinate 25,493,563 downwards.
CAGAGATTCTGTAGAGACGGAACATATGCTTGTGTATTCAATTCCTATGTTCTCGACTGTTTCCTGCTTCTTTAGAAGCGGCGTTGAAAGCAAACCAAAGTGCATGCTGTCGTCAAGGAACGACACACAACATTGACGTCTCAGACTGAGCGTCACACTTGGCAGCAGAAACTTGGAGGTAGTCAAGGACTTTGTCTACCTCGGCTCTGCGGTAAATAGGGACAACAACATCAGTACCGAAATCAAACGCAGAATCACTCTTGCCAATCGCTGTTTCTTTGGTCTCAAGAGGCAATTGAGAAATAAAGCCCTGTCTGGAAAAACAAAGATAGCAGCTTTATCATCTCAGTCCTACTTTATGCCGTGGAAACCTGGAAATTACTAAAAGCGGATGAGGAAGCCTTAGTCTTTTCGAGAGAAATATTTTGCGTTCGATTTTTGGTCCTATTAGCGTTGATGGCATCTGGAGGAGAACATCGACGAACTCTATGGGCTGTACGGCGGCATGCGCCTGATCAAGCTTCTTTGGATACAACGCAAAACATACCTGGGGCACGTAAAACGTATGAACACCACTGCTCCAGCCCTTAAAGTCTTTGAATTCAAACCATTGGGATGACGCAACAGAGGACGGCCTGGGCTGAGAAGTCGCACAAAGCGGAGAAGAACCTTAACCGACTTGGGGTGCGTGAGTGCAGACAGCTGGTGAGAGATCGTTCTGACTGAAGAGGCATGTTGTTTGAGGACCAGGTCCGCTCCGGACTATAGCGCTTCACAAAGAAGAAGAAGAGCTAAAGAACGTGGACCCTCATGGTTTTAGCCTTCGCCTATTGTCTGAGTAATTTTGTACCAGCTTCTGATACGTAGTCAGTCAAGGAGACAGATGTGGGATTTGGTTTTACGTGATCACCTGCCTTAACGGCTTATATCACGGGGAACCTTTTTCCCAAGAGTCGTAAGTAACGCAAGACTAAACGCCTTAGTTACCCAAGTACCAAATTGGGATCATGCTTGAGGGGCAATCACCCCACCTTGGTTTGATGCGAAGCCTTCCTAAAACCTCTTCCGCTCTTTGGGTCGCAGCGCCCGGTTGAGAATGCAACTCCACACTGAGAAGGGATAGTCCCCTAACCGACTTGCCTAGTTTTGCTTAAACAATGGGCTAGACAAGTCAGCACAGTACACTATCCTCGACTCTACCCGCGATGTTAGGTGGTAAACCACAGCCACCACGAAACTCCCACAAGGGGGCCTACCGCAATGGTCAGGCTGGAACCGAAGTTCCAGGGGCCCCTGAACTCCCGTGGCACCAGAATATAGCCTCTGGTTAAGCTGTCACTATCAGTCAGGTTCCCTCTAAGCCTGGGTCTGTTAGCCGCCATCCCGCCACAGATGGTCTTTCCTCCGTCAGTGTTTCCGTTGTCACTATAAATAGTGATACGGATGTGATTTTGAATCATGTGATTCATAAATCCAGTCACATCATCTGGAAGTCAAGGAGACAATGGCCGACCGCGTCAGTCGTTAAGTAATAGGTGGTTTTTCAGAGGTATAAAACTTTAATTTGGCTAAAGATAGTCAATCTGTCGGCCGTTTTGTCAACTACGAGGGTTACCTTTTATATTTCGGGATTAGAGAACAAAAGCAAATATTAATCATCGCCAATAGCTTTATTGTTTTTCAAAACATTCCACATTACTATCCTTTTCATGCGTTTGGACCAATTGTCGAAGTACTTTTGCAACTCTGATTGAGGTATCTCCAAAACATACATTCTGCACGCATCAACCGCTTCTTCAGGTGTCGACAAACGTTGACCCCTCATTTTATGTTTTACGTATGGGAATAAAAAGAAGTCATTTGGTGCCAGTCAGGTATTCCGGTATGCAGTGAGCGTCAAGATACAAATGTCTCGATAGGGAACGAGACTTACATTTTTTTTTTTGTTTGTTTGCTATGACATCTATGAAAAATATTTAGTATACATCAAGTCTTTGAACAGACAACATCATATTTTTTCATCGTCTTAAAAATGTCGAATTTCGTGATGATTTGCGGAAAGCATTAATTTTTTGTTTTCATTTGAAGAAAAGCTCTGCAGAGTTGCATCGAATGCTTGTCGAGGCATAAGGTGATCATGCTCTATAAGAAGCAACATGCAGAAGATGGTTTCAACGGTTCAGAAATAATGATTTTGATGTGAGAAATGAAGAACGTGTAAGACCACCAAAAACGTTTGAAGACGCAGAATTGCAAACGATATTGGATGGAGATGACACTTTGAGTCAAAAGCAATGTTGAATGTTGCACAACAAACAATTTCTAGCCGTTTAAAAGCTACGGGAAAACCCAAAAGTGTGGAAAATGGGTGACACATGAATTGAATGAAAGACAGATGGAAAACCGAAAAAACACTTGTGAAATTTTGCTTCAAAGACACCAAAGAAAATCGGTTTTGCATCGAATTGTTACTGGCGATGAAAAATGGATTTATTTTAAGAATCCTAAATGGAAAAAATCATGGGTTTATCTGAGACAACCATCAACATCGACTGCAAAACCAGATCGATTCGGCAAGAAGACACGAGCTCCTAAAACCTAGTGAAACCGTTAATACTGATCGCTACCGACAACAAATGATCAATTTGAACCATGCATTGATCGAGAAACCACCAGAATGGGCAGAAGACACGGCAAAGGTAATTTTGCTCCATGCCAATGCACCTGCACACAATGCAAAACCGGTTCAGGATACAATCAAAACACTTGGCTGGGAGCAGCTACCCCACCCGCCGTATTCACCAGACTTGCCTCCTTCCGACTACCATTTGTTTTCATCGATGGGACACACATTGGCTGAGCAGAACTTTGATTTCTACGAGGAGGTCGAAAATTGGGTGTCTGATTGGTTTGCTTTAAAAGACGAACAATTTTATTTTACGTGGTATTCACAAATTGCCAGAAAGATGCTCAAAATGTGTAGAAAACAATAGCCAATACTTTGTATAAAATGTTTTCACTTTCTTGTTAATAATTAATGTTTTATTTTCAAAAAAACCGCTCTTTTCATACCGGCATACCTATTTGAAATGACATTGGATGACTCATCAAATCGATGTTTTGAGTACTCAAAATTGCAGTTGTTTGAAACGATGTGTGAGAAGTCGAGTGATCCGTCTTCGGCGGTTGGTTTTCCTGATTTCTTGGAAGACAACTGGCAAACAAATGGTTGTGTATCACTGAGGATTGACTGCTCTGCGTTGTTCTAGTGGTACAGTTGCGACATGTCCAGTTTTTCCGAAAAAACAGAGGACCATTTGCTTGGAAGTGCGCGAGTAACTTTTGTTGAATTGGGCTTAATTAGAAACACCCATGCAGTCGACTGCTGTTTACTTTCGGGCTCATACGCATTACTCCACGATTCATCACCTGCCACGATGTCATACTGTCACCTGTCATCATGTATTTTTGGAGCATTTCTTTCGACCAATCGCCACCAGCCTTTTTTTGAGCAATTAAAAAATTGTGTGGGATCCAACGCAATCAAATTTTTTGGACGGTCAAATGTTCATGCAATATTTAATGTATGCTGGTCAATCTCTCGATAGGTCACATGAAGATCTTGCAATATCAGTTGGAACTTATGAACCATTAATCACGTAGATCGCTTTCTTATGTCCTACTCGTCTATACCATGCAGGTTATGATTCACTTCTCAGAAAAATTTTTAACTGTCGCCATCATAAAAGGAAAGACTCAGTACCCAATATTAAGTCGCTCTCTTACATCGCAGCCTAACATTCACACAAGGATCGAGTTTGCATTTGCCGAAAGTTTTAAATTTTAGTTTAATTAGAAGAGAAAAAAGTTTCTAGACCTATATGGTGCATTCACTTTGACCGATAGATGATGCAGAGATTGGTTTCGACACTTCAAAAATAGTGATATATGCTTGGAAAGCAAAGAATGTTCGGGCAGCTCAAAAAGAAGGAGGAGACTTTACTGGTTCAAAATCCGTGCCAAAAGCAAACTGAACTTGAAGAATTGTTAGTTTAAAAAAAATCGGATTAATCAAAAGCAAGGAAATTGGGTGTCGTACGAGTTAAAACCGAGAGATGTCGATGGTGTTGAGTGTAAAATGTAGACATTCCATTTCCATAAATCTGCTACAAAAATGTTCCACTTTTATGTCGTTCCCTGTCGCGAATATTTATTTTCTACTCACTTTTCTTCTTCTTTTTCTCGTGTGAGGACATTCTTCTGGAGTACTAAAAAAAGAATCCTAGTATATTCTTTACTTAATTTTCCCTCTTCAAAAGCGATTTTCAACTCAAAACTGTTACTTGATTGGCGCCAAAGGAAGGAGTTTTTGCACCGCAGTTTTTTTTTGAGCTGTTTACAACACTCAATAAGTAATAGCTTGGCTTGCTTTCGTCACTCTCATATGCTCTGGTTTCGATGTCGAAACGATATACCAATGATTCGTCACCGTTATGACCCTTTTAAGCAAATCTGGATGACAGTTGACGTCATTCAACACTTCCTGAGTGATGCACGAACAACATTTACTTGGTCAAAGTTCACCAATTTCAGAACGAACTTTGCTGCCACACGCTTCAAGCCCAAAATCTCCCATAAAATTGCATGGCATGAGCCAACTCGGTGGCCTCCGCGGCGTAGTGGGTACAGTGCGACGTTCACACGCCGAAGGGTGTAGGTTCGATTCCCAGCTTAACACCGATTTTTCGAATTTTTCACGGCACCACCTCTTTCGAGCTGCTGACAACACTCAAAGTGTAATAACTGTCTTGGAAAGCTTCTTAAATTTCGCCGTTCGGAGTCGGCAAAAAACTGTAGGTCCCTTCTACTCGTGAAAGAACATGTGTGTATTTGGTTTTACGTGATCACCTGCCGTTAAGGCTTAATACCACGGGGTCCATACACCCATAGTCAGGAGAACGCTGACTAACGCCTTGGGGATCCCAAGTACCAATCTGAGTTCTTGTCTTAAGGGACATTCTCTCCTCCTTTGTAAGGAGCGAGGCCTTTCTAACACCTCTGCTGTTCTTTGGGTCACAGAACCCGGTTGGATGCAACTCCACATCGAATCAGAAGTATATTCCCATAACCATCTGACCCTATCCGACCCAGGTGACTGGGGCAGAACAGATCATATAGCACGGCTAACTACTTCCAATTCTCCCCGCGATTTGGGTATAAACCACAGCCACCACGATACTCCCACAAGGGGGCCAACCGCATGATCAGGATGATTCAGGGGCTCCTGACCTCCCGTGGTACCAGAATATAGCTTCCGGTAGAGCTTCGCAACCATGTTGCTCTCGGTAGGATTCCTTAACATCCAGGACCGATAACCTTATATTCCTACTCTAACCTAATTATGAGCTGCCATGAGAGCAGCCATTCTAGCTCTTCGTCTGCTGAAAACTTCCCTAGCAAAACCCCTGATGGTGTCTGTACTCTGTCTAGTCTGGAGAACCAGGCTGACATCGTAAGTCCCATCAGTGCAAGATAAAGAGGACATTGACACAACACGTGCAACCAATCCTCAGAGCTATATCCGCACAAGCAGGTCTCTGAGACGCTTATGGACCGCGTGAACAAGAACGAGTTCAAGGAACCGTGTCCAGTAAGCAAGTAGCTCAGATGCATACTTAAATTAAGACCTCCAATAGACTTAACGAGTGACACATCGCGAAGGAAGCTATATGTCACCCTGCCATTTTCACAGTTTTCCCATCTATCCTGCCATTTTTGTCTGAGCAGCTGATCTAGTAGGTCTTTGCGCTCGTTAAGAGCAAATCCATCCTAGCCGCTAGAGTAGATTCTTCCAGCACTTGGTACTGGAATGCCTCTCTTTAAGGCGAAAAGGATACTTCTTCTGATAATCTCCAGGTCAAGTGGCAGTACACTCGTGAAAGAACAGTAGAGCGTACAACACAAGTAGTTGATGAGCAAGCTAGGCCCTGGTCCCCCTGTGGACTGTAGTGCCAACAATTATTATTATGAGCCAACTCGTATACCGACATACTTAGTAGCTCCTCCAGTAGTGATTTGATAAGTCTCCATAACAATTTTCTTCACTTACTCAACATTTGCATCAGTTTTTGAAGTGCAGGGGCTTTCAGGGTGAAGGTCGTCAGTCACATCTTCTCGACCTTCTTTGAGAAGCTTGTACCACTTGCAAACATTTTTCTGACCCAAAGTACACTCACCGTATTCGATTTTTCACACAAAATTGAATGTAAATTCTTTGATCCATTTTTTTCTACACCAGGAAATCGCCGAACACGCAACGTGATGCCTCGCGCGAGCAGAGCAAATATACTAAAGGGCTGTAACTATAAACATATGTTCGAGACTAGCGTAGCATAATAATAATAATTGTTGGCGCTACAGACCACAGGGGAACCAGGGCCTAGCTTGCTCATCAACTACTCATATTGTGCGGGCTACTGTTCTCTAACGAGTAGAAGGGACCTAAAGTTTTTTGCCGACTCCGAACGGCGAAATTTGAGAAGCTTTCTTAGACAGTTATTACTCTTTGAGTGTTGTCAGCAGCTCGAAAGAGGTGGTGTCGTGAAAAATTCGAGGTGTTCAGCCAGGAATCGAGCCTAGACCTTTCGGCGTGTGAACGTTGCACCCTACCCACTACGGCACGGCGGCCACTAGCGTAGCAACACAACAAAAAAATCAACAATCGAAAGTACATAGGCCGCGAAATATTTGTGTCATTAATATTAACATATTGCTAAACTGTCTAGGTATGTGTCAATGTGATACCCGTCCAATCTGTGACCACCAATTACTGTTGGAAAGAGAACGAAACCATTCATGCGTGAGCGTAACTCTAGATTGTGCAAAATAATTTCATTTCCCCATTGAAATGCCTGTGACTATAAAAACGATGGAACTCCAAAAGTTCAATAATATTGACCGTCTAAATTGAAAATAACAATTGCATATGCTGTCCTTGGTGGCAATTTTCTCAAGCCGCCACTTTTTCCTACTTAAGTGGTTCAATTACATCATTACCGCGTGAATATTGGTTAATTTGCTTGGAATTATCGAAGTCAATGTGTAAACATCTCTCTAATGAGCAGCTAATTACGACGCTGCCTAGAGTCTGAAGTGCAAATTGATTCAAAAGTCATACGTGCTCGACATCTGCAGTCCAATCATCTTTGCCGTTCATAGTTTGAATTCTGTTGTTCGAATCAGTCCTCTTAATGGCTAAACTTCGTGGTCCTTCGATAAGTCTCTGCTCTCTCCAGAAGGTCTCAGACGAAGTTTCCTTCTAGATTCATTAACGACAAACAGACCCTAACAAAAAAAAAAAAAAGGAAAAACACCAGTGTCAGCATTCGTTGTCAATGTAAAGGTTAGATACCTCGACCCAGAACTCGATCCACATTTACAGCGCAGCAGCAGCAGACGTTTTTTTTTACACAGAATCGGTTACCTCTGTTGTGGCACCAGCATTTATCGGCCGACAAGTTGGATCATACCCGTTTGTCTTGGCCTAGCGTTCACGGCTGATCGCTAGTAACTACAAACGTTTGTGTGCTTACTCGCAGATTTCATTGCTGGACGCGTGTTAGAAGAATGCAGTGCGTCGTAGAGAAACTGCTAAGCGGGATAAATTCGACGGCAAGAGTAAGCAGAAAACAAATTTGGAAGTATTTCCTTACGGATGTGATCGCGTGGAATATGTGCGTCGTCACGTTTTTGGTGGTCGTTTTAATTAACCTGGCGCCTGCTTTGGCAAAAACTGCTCCTTTGAACGATGACAACATCTCGGAAAAGTTGATCGGTCACCTGGAAGTGACTTCGATCATTTTCGGACTCTCGAAGCTGGCAAGTGAGCAGCATCTGAGCAGGGAATGCTTTACCCAGCTTAAGTCGATCGAGAGGGGAGTCATCGCCAAAGCGCCTTGGGCCATGAAAGGTATGCACTCTGATTTTCGCACAGCTCCTTACTTCTGTTCATTTCAGTTTTGGACTCTTCGGGTGTCAAGGATTCCGGGTTCATCTGGGGACAGAACTACTGGCTGGGAAGTCCAGAGGGCTGCGCTTCTGTTCAGAGTCCCCTTCAAATCACTTTGTCCAACCGGTACGAACGGAACATGAAATATGGACTCCTCGAGCAGACAGCTCCGTTCGAAATGGACTACCGGGTGGCACACGTTAAGCATAACTCCCCCTGGCAAGTGGAATTAAAACTCATGACGGAGAGGATTATCCACATTGGTCTGTGCGTACCATCTTCCTGTTCCTCTGCCGAGATTCAAAATCTGACTCAGTCTTTCCTGGAAAAGAACGACCTCATGAATATCTACGATCTTCGAGCTGAGGTGCTGTACGTCAAGGATCTCAAACTAAAGGACAGCTTCTTCCACAAGTTGAGCTTCAAGATCTTCACAGGAGTGGTGATCTTCACTTTGGCGATGATTGTGGCTGCGAGATTTGTCACTGGCAATGGGAAGGACAAGGAAGGCGGCCTGATCACTTTCATCAAATGCTTCGATATCGCCAGCAACGCGCGGACCCTGTTCACCGTTCAAGAAAACACTCCAAACTCAATTCCAGTGATTAATGGCCTAAAATCGATATCCTGCTTTTGGGTCATTATTCCCCATGTTGCCTGGTACACGTACTACACCGTCAACAACAAGGCAATTTTCGCGCACTTCGTTCAAAAGCTTTCGTTCCTATATGTCAACCCTTCGTTTATGCTGGTGGATTTGTTTTTTATCCTTAGGTAAGCGGGTGTTGAAAATATTACAGCAACTCACTAAGCAAGTCTTCACAGTGGTTTTCTTCAGACCTACAACTTCTTGAGGAACAAGGAGCAGTTGGAGACGATCAGGCAGAACACAATGGGAGCGAACTTTAAGATTTTCGGACGAATGCTGTTCCATCGGTGTGTGAGGTGAGTTTGCAGTTCCTTCAGGGTTTCACAAGGTTTGAGGCTTTGATCCGTGTGAGATGAGGTGACGAATGAACTCGTTTCTTACCACACCAGTCTCATGTGAAATGTGCTGCAAGAAAAATGAGAACAGTTCATCAAAACTTTCCTCAAACTCTTTACAGATTAGTACCCCTCTACCTGGTCACCATGTGCTTGGCCGAACTCTCATCGTCCTATGCCCAGGATACATCCTACTTCCACCTCCACGATCAGTACGATCAGCTGTGTGCGAATTACTGGTGGAGGAATGTACTTTTCATTCAGAACCTCTTCGACCACCAGCAGATATGCGTCAACTGGAGCTGGTCACTAGCCTGCGAAATGCAGTACTTCTGCGTAGTATCGCTACTCCTCTTTATCTACACCAAGTAAGTCTCCCGTGCTCTTGCCAACAGCGCATCATTCATTTTTTTCTTTTCCAGACACCCTCATGTGGTCAAGAATATTGTGCTCGGTTGTGTGGTCGCCACCATGGCATGGACCTACTACGTTGGATGGAGGTGCCAGTATCAAGTCCTGTTCGATGTTGGTTATCAAACCGGAACGGATATGTACATTAACCCCACGATTCGGGTCGTTCCCTATCTTCTGGGCTCCATAGCTGGATGGTGGCTGGTGCAGAACGGTGGCCAGTTCAGTCTGGGAAAGACCGCTGAGAAGTGTGCTTGGATCGGGGCGGGCAGTGTCTTCCCTACATGTCTGTTTATTTCCATTATGCAGGACAAAACGTGTGTAGAGTCTATTACCCAGTTTCTTTTTGGGCGTATAGCCTTCGCGCTGGTCATATGCTGGATGGTCATTGGTAGCGCCACTGGACGCAGTTGTTGGTGGTCGAGAGCTCTTGAGCTTAAATTCTTCCAACATTTCAGCCGACTCTCGTACGCCATCTACCTCCTTAATGCGTTTGTCATAATACTCGTGTTTGGTTTGTCCAACATCAGCTCCCACACGGATCCCTTGATGCTGGTAAGCTTCCAGGATAACAACATCGACAGGGTGATTTTGATTTTCACTTGCTTTCAGATTGTCCTTGCTTCTGGATTTATGGTGATCGTTTACTTTGCGTCGGTTGTGTGCTCACTAGCATTTGAGATCCCATACAGCAACTGGTCGCGTGAGCTCACGAGGAAATCAAAGAAACTAAAGGGAACTTAGGTGTGAGTGCCGGTGGGTGTACCAAAATCCTCGCAAAGTTTTATTTTTAAGCTGATTATGTGGGGCGTGTGATGTATTTAGCCTTAAGGTTTATTCCAACAAAAATGTTGATCAGAAAATAAAAGATATTGATGGAAATGGATGGAAGGGTGTTATGGCAGGAATGAAGTCCGAAATTCGTCGGATATAAGGTTCGGAACAAAGCCTGCCGGAATCAAAATGGACAACTTGTGGTAGAGTCGCCGAGAATCTGGAAGGATCATTTCGTCATTTCGTTTGTCCATGACCTGATAGGTCCTTATCAGTGTGGTTTCAGACCAGAGAAGTTCCCAATCGACCAAATCTTCACTTTAAGGCAGATCCTGAAAAAGACCCAGAAGTCCAATTCGACACTCACCACCTATTCGTCGATTTTAGGGCCGCATATGACAGTGTGCACAGAGACGAGCTATACAGTGCCATGTCTAGTTCTGGCATTCCTACCAAACTAGTCATATTATGTAGGATGACGATGGAGAACTCTCGCTGCTCCGTCAAGGTCGGTAGCGAACTCACCGTGACCTTCAATGTCAAAAAAGGTTTTAGACAAGGCGACGCACTGTCATGTGACTTCTTCAACATCATTCTCGAGAAGTTCGTGCGTAGCTCACAAGTCAACACCAGAGGTGCGATCTTCCAGAAGTCAGTTCAATTGCTAGCTTACGCTGATGATACTGACGTGATTGGACGATCACAATGAGCCGTCAATGAGGCGTTTGCTAGCATTAAAGCGAAAGCGGAGTCTGACTGTAAATGAGGGCAAAACTAAGTACATGCTGTCATCAAGAAAGGACACACAACATCGACGTCTCGGACAGAGCGTCACACTAGGCAGCAGAAACTTCGAGGTAGTTAAGGACTTCGTCAACCTCGGCTCGGTAAATAGAGACAACAACATCAGTACCGAAATCAAACGCAGAATCACTCTTGTCCATCGCTGTTTCCTTGGGCTCAAGAGGCAATTGAGTAATAAAGTCCTCTCTCGAAGGACTAAGATCGCTTTATATAACAGCTTGATCATCCCAGTCCTACTCTATGGCACGGAAACCTGGACGTTACTAAAAGCGGATGAGGAAGTCCTTAGTCTTTTCGAGAGAAAAGTTTTGCGTGCGATTTTTGGTCCCGTTTGTGTTGATGGCATCTGAAGGAAAAGATTTAACGACGAACTCTATGGGCTGTACAGCGACATGCGCCTGGTCAAGCGTCTACGGATACAACGCAACAGAGGACGGGATAGGCTAAGGTCTCGCACACAAGTGTAGAAGGACCTCAACCAACTTGGAGTGTGAAACTGGAGGCAGCTGGCGAAAGATCATGCTGGCTGGAGAGGCATGTTGGTTGAGGCCCAGGTCCACCCGGGACTGTAGCGCCACAAGAAGAAGAAGAAGAAGAAGAAGAAGGGAACTCGTTTGAAAATGCTTAAAATTTGGTTTTAATTCAAAATGTTATATAGAAATGTAATTAGCCTCAGTTAAAGCTTTTACTCAATTAATTTAATTTAAGGGAATATTTAACATAAAGATATTCTGAAATTCATAGTCTGTAGTGGTGATCATAAGTGATCATCACATAACCACGAAAATCCCTCGTTTCTTTTGTGAAAACAAGCATTTACACAGCCCTGTCATGTTTCAATTCAATTGACGGCATTGCCCCTAACCATCGGCAATGAAGTTTAAGGTTTGAAATTCATTCCATTTACGGATGTCTACACAGAGGCGTTTTAAGTATAAGTATAAGTATAAGTATAAGTCTATTTATGGGGTGATCATACCATATGTGGTTTTTCGTTTATATATTTTTAAACACATGAAGTCTTTTCAGGCCGAAAAAGAATTTTCTATTGCCAACAAAGTCTAGTACGAAGGTTTCATTTTATATTTCGGGATTTGGCAACCCTAGAGCCGCAATCTGGCAACTACCAGCTCTATCGTAAAGTTTGACATTTTTGAGGTTATACGTACTCAGAACGTTTTGACACACGAGCGCTATTTGTGTTGTTTACAGTAACTTAAAAGATTCATCTCGCCCAAAAAATGGAATTAAATTGTGAAAATTTTCGTACGATTATTTTTTACTGCTTTCGACGTGGATTAACTTAACAACAGTGCATCGATGAACTTAATTAAATTTTTGGCGATGAAGCTCAATCAAGGACCAGTGTTTATCCAGTGAATTCACCATTCAACCGAGGTCGTATTTCACTCCAAGACGAATTTCGTGAAGGTCGTCCCAAATCAGTTGTTGTTCAGGAAACCATTAATGCTGTGCGCCAACTGATATTGCACGATCGTCATGTGACATATCGCGAGATTGAGACAACCTTAGGCATTAGTGGGACCAGCATACATTCAATATTGCATGAATATTTGAGGGTCAAAAATGTTTGTTCGCGTTGGACCTCACACAATTTGTCAATCGCTCAAAAATAGGCTCGTGTCGATTGGTCGAAAGAAATTTTCCAAAAATACGATCGCGGTGCTTCGAAACGAGTCTATGACATCGTGACAGGTGATGAATCGTAGATTTATGCGTATGAGCCGGAAAGTAGACAACAGTCGACTGTATGGGTGTTTCAAATAAAGCCAAATCCAACAAAAGTTCCTCGAGCACGAAGCATTTCCAAGCAAATGGTCACCTGTTTTTCCAAAAAACTAGAAATTTAGCAACCGTACCACTAGAACAACGCAGAACAGTCAATACTGAGTGGTACACAACCATTTGTTTGATAGTTGTCTTCCAAGGAATCAGAAAAACCAACAGCCGAAGACGGATCACTCTTCACCACGACAATGCGAGTTCTCACACATCGGCTCAGACAACTGCATTTTTGAGCACTCAACCCATCGATTTGATGAGTCATCCGCCGTATAGTCCTGACTTGGCACCGAATGATTTCTTGTTATTTCCGTACGTAAAAAACAAAATGAGAGGTCAACGTTTTTCGACACCTGCAAAAGCGGTTGATGCGTTATTTGGAAATATGCATATTTTGGAAATACTTCAATTAGAGTGGCAAAAGTGCTTCGACAATTGGTTCAAACGCATGCAAAAGTGTATAGATCTTAATGGGGAATATTTTGAAAAACAATAAACCTATTTTCGATGATTAATATTGGGTCTTGTTCACTAATCCCGAAATATAAAATGCAACCCTGTTGTCGGCAAATTTCTCAAAAATATCATAAGCGGAGTTATCCTTTTTTTTTTTTTGTTTTGACATATTTAGGTTTTTCAGATATAGAAATGCGATCTGTTTTTACGTCCTAAAGGATGTTTTTGAAAACCAACTCTTGTTCGCAGCTTTCAAGGTCGGCCAGATCCTACCTTCGATTCAATTCGTCGTTGTCTGTGCTTCACTGGATGTTTTTGGCTTCAGCTCGAATGGCTTCTGGATGACTGTTTTGATATTTTACCAATTTATGACCTTCTTTTTTCGACAAAAAAGTTAATTTTTTTTTGTGGTCGCCGTGGCGTAGTGGGTAGAGTGCGACGCTCACACGCCGAAGGGTGTCGGTTCGATTCCCAGCTCAACATCAATTTTTCGAATTTTTCACGGCACCACATCTTTCGAGCTGCTGACAACACTCAAAGAGTAATTTTTTTTTTGTTATGTTTAACAATTTTCTTACCTTACGCACTAGCTTGAAAACAATGTCAGTTGGCCACAAGGAGAACTTTAAATTTAATATAGTCTACTTTCACGCGTTGGCGGGAATTGGTTTTGGTGCAACCACCAGTAGAAGTGTCGTTCTCTGGCGGACTGCGCCCTATCTACTGAACCGAAGAAGTTCCTCGTGGCTGCGAGCGACGTCCGGTTCGTATTGGAGCCGCCTATCCACTGTTCGGCGTACGACATGGAAGATGATAGGACATTCTTCCGTGTTCTGAATCAGCCCTTTCGAGTCTAAGTAGAGAAACGCTTCAGGAGGTATGAATCCGTTCAGGCGCACCTTTTCATGGTACATGAAGTTGGGGTAATACGCCCCAAAGATCAGACTGTTGGAAGAAGTCATCGCTCGTGCAATGTGCCTTCGAATCGGCTTAATAATGAAATTATCTATCCTAATTAGATTCGCCTCGGTCTACAAAACCTCGTTGGGATAGAATTTCTTGTAATCGGATTCAGGTGTTCGATACAACCGAAGGCAGGCCCGGAGACATTGCCTCTCAAACACCCTCATCTTTTCCATCTGGGAAGGACTCAGATTGAACCACACTGGGCAACCGTACACCATGATTGGCCGTATGAGAGCCATGTAGCAAATTACCTTTACTCTGGTATCAAGTTGGCTGCTGTAAAACAACCAACTTGCCGCAGCAAAGGCTTTCTTAGCTTTTGTCAGAGCTGTATCTGCATGCTTACCGCAGTACAAGTACTGGTCCAACCAAATGCCAAGATATCTAACTACATTTTGCACAGTTAACGGCTGACCCCGCGGGTCAAATATGCCGAACGTGCGCCAGTTTTTCTTCGTGTCGCTTGAGGCTCTGGATAGCGGAGTTCGAAAGAGGATAGTTTCGCTCTTCCGGAAGTTGATTTTCAACTTCCAGTCGTCGTAAAATCGCTGAATTTCGTCAAAGTCATGCTGCAACAAGTTATTTATAACTTCAATTTTCGGGCCTGATCTGTACGCTATGAGATCATCGGCGTACGCGATTAAATGCGGCATGGAACCAATAAGATCGCTAGTGAATATAGCGAAAAGGATCGGTGAACCAACGGCCCCTTGTTGCAAACCATTTTTTATGTGAAATACTGTGGTGGATGTAATGTTGACATTTTTCACAAAGAACTTCCTACATATAATCATATCATAGATCATATACAGCAGCGTTTTATATATGCCTAGTCTGACTAACTTGAGGAAGAGGCCTTCTAACCAAACGGTGTCGAACGCCTTTTCCATGTCTATAAGGCAAGCACCTGTGCATTGGTTCTTGTTCTTGTTCCACTGAATTTCGGATACCAATTTGGACGCGGCATGTATGGTATCATGCCCCGCCCTAAAGCCGAATTGGTTGTCTGATATACTCAAAGAGTAATACCTGTCTAAGAGTGCTTCTCCAACTTCGCCGTTCGGCGTCGGCAAAAAACTGTAGGTCCCTTCTACTCGTGAAAGAAGAGTAGAGCGTACAACACGAGTAGTTGATGGGCAAGCTAGGCCCTGGTCCCCTTTTGGACTGTAGCGCCAACAATTATTATTATACAAGTTAATTATTTGCTTTCTTATCAATCAATACCTTTTATTTTCATTTGTTTTAAAATTTAAATAAAAACACTTTTTTTCAAACTCCAACAGCGATTAAAAAACACAACAAACACAACGTTTTCTCGCTTAATTGATTGGGTACCGTAAGTAAAAGATTGGTTAATAAAACAATGTTATCATCTGTAAGAAAATTTTGTGGTTGGAGGTTTGTATGTTTGGTTTGTTCTTGTTATTTTCAAAGGATAAATTAACATATTAAACTTTTCTGAAAACTGAAAGCTTAATCATTACCTTATTGAAAAGTTCCATTTTTTTTTTTTTTATTTCACTCTACGCAGACTCTTGTGAAGCACTGTCCATATGTATGGAAATTAAATAAGATGAGATTCAAGTTTCGCCTGCTATGTACATTCGATTATCAATTTTTTTTTATTTGTTAAGTTGGTACATTCGTCTCTAACGTATATTTACAGTTTCAGTTATATAGTTAATGCATAATAGTACGGCGAATTTTGCGTGTTCCGCGATTTCCTGTTGATCAAAGAATTTGCATTCAAATTTGTGTGAATAATATAACGCTCAAAACCACTTGATTTGTTGACAGTGGCATGCGGTGGGTGTACTCTGAGTCAAAAATGCTTTTCATAGAAGGTCAATAAGATGTGAATGACGAAGCTGCTCCTGGACGGCCTAGCACATCAACAGCCGAGGAAGTGTTGAGAAGGAAAAATTGTGATCGAGATTCGTCAAATAACAATTAGAGAAGTTGCTGAAGATGTCGGCATATACGTTGGCTCATGGCATGCAATATTTTAGAAAATTTTGGGCATCACTCGCGTGGCAGCAAATTTCGTTCCGAAGTTGTTGAATTTTGACCAAAAAAATGTCGCATGTGCGTAGCTCAGAATTTGTTCAATTACGTCAACGGCGGTCCTGATTTGCTGAAAAGGAACATAGCTGGTGAGGAATCATGAGTATATGGTTATGACATGGTTCACTCGTGATTGCTTGTTCGTAATTTCTTGGCCAGAAGCAACACCGTAATCATGTCTCAGCCACCGTGTTCACCAGATTGTGCACTTTTTTCGACACTTTTCTGTTTCCACAGTTGAAAAGACCCCTGAAAGGACGGTGACTTGACGGACGGAGCTCAAGGGCGTACCAAAAATTTGGGTATCAGAACTGGTTTGAGGATTGGAAAAAACGCTGGCACAGGTGTTTAATCTCTGAGGGAGTACTGTGAAGGGGACAAAATAGAAATTGATAAATGAGTATTTACGTTTTGGGAAAAATAAAATATCACCTTATTTTTTTCTGTTTTCTGAAGTATGTGTGTTGGTGGAAATGGAATGAAAAAATAATAAAATTTACGATGGGCCTTCAATATATTTTTCGGTATCGAGGTGACGCTGTGGCTATCTATATAAAATGACTTATTCATCAAGTAATACTATTATTTTAGTGCGTTCATGTAAAATTTCATATAAATGTGATTATTAATTCGCATTTTATCTCCAGTTAAACAGAATCATAATGACAGCTGAAACGATGATGGTGAAAATTGACCATTCCGCTGTAATTAAATTTCTCACTAAGCAAGGAAAAAGTCAAAAAACTATTCATGAAGTGATGGTGGCTGCTTACCAGGGTTCGACACCTTCATTATCAACTGTGCAAAAGTGGTCAAGTGAGTTCAAGAGAGGGAGAGAGAGCATTGAAGACGACCCCCGCTCCGGCGCCCGGCTACTGCTTGTACGGAAGAAAGCATAAAAGAAGTCGAAAAACCTATTCTTGATGATGCCCGAATAAAGAAGAAAATTATGGCAGAGATCACCAAGCTTTCAACTGGTACCATTCACACCATTCTTCATGACCATCTTAACGTTTAAAAGGTCAGTGCAAAGTGGGTGCCACGAATGCTCACAGCGCCTCAGAAAAAAGTGGGAATCGCACGCTGTAGAGGGATTTCGGATATTTGTAGTGAGAACGCGGACGGTGTTATAGATCGAATTGTTACTGGGGACAAAACATGCGTTCACCACTATGACCCTGAAAGCTAACAAGAGTCCATGCAGTGGCATGAAAAAGGTACAGACCTCCCGAAGTAGTTTAAGGTCACTCCGTCTGCCGGGAATCTCATGGCCAAAGTTTTTTGGGACTCAAAGGGAATCTTGCTCATTGAGTACAAAAAAAAGGTGAAACCATCAACGCCACATCCTACGCTTCCTCCTTCGTCTTCTTATTCTTCTTGTGGCGCTTCAGTCCGGGGTGAACCTGGGCCTCAACCAACATGCCTCTCCAGCCAGCACGATCTTTCGCCAGCTGTCTCCAGTTGCGCACTCCAAGTTAGTTGAGGTCCTTCTCCACTTGTGTGCGCCACTTTAGTCTAGGTCATCCTCTGTTGCGTTGTCCCAATGGCTCGGATTCAAAGGCTTTTCGGGTCGGAGCAGTGTTGTCCATACGCTTTACATGGCCTAGCCATCTTAAGCGTTGTATCCGTAGACACTTGACCAAGCGCATGTCGCTGTACAGTCCATGCAGTTCGTCGTTAAATCTTCTCCTCCAGTTGCCATTAACGCAAATAGGTCCGAAAATCGCACGCAAAACTTTTCTCCCGAATAGACTAAGGGCTTCCTCATCCGCCAGGTTTCCGCGCCATAGAATATGACTGGGAAGATTGAGCTGTTATATAAAGCGAGTTGGTCGCCGTGGCGTAGTGGGTAGAGTGTGACGTTCACACGCCGAAGGGTCTAGGTTCGACTCCCAGCTCAACACCAATTTTTCGAATTTTTCACGGCACCCCCTCTTTCGAGCTGCTGACAACACTCAAAGAGTAATAACTGTCTAAGAAAGCTTCTCAAATTTCGCCGTTCGGAGTCTGCAAAAAACTGTAGGTCCCTTCTACTCGTGAGAGAACAGTAGCGCACACAACACGAGTAGTTGATGAGCAAGCTAGGCCCTGGTCCCCCTTTGGACTGTACCGCCAACACTTATTATTAGTTGGCGGTAAAAGCGAGCTTAGTCCTTCAAGAGAGGGCTTTATTATTCAATAACCTCTTGAGACCAAAGAAACAGCGATTGGTTAGAGTGATTCTGCGTTTGATTTCGGTACTGGAGTTGTTGTCCCTATCCCTACCACCGCGAAGCCGTGGTAGACGAAGTCCTTGACTACCTCGAAGTTTCTGGTGCCTAGTGTGACGCTCTGTCCGAGACGTCGTTGTTGTGTGTCCTTTCTTGATGACAGCATGTACATAGTCTTGCCCTTATTTACCGCCTGACCCATTTTAGCAACTTCCGCTTCAATGCCAGCAAACGCCTCATTAACGGCTGTGTTCGTCTAATCACGTCAATGTCATCCGCGTAAGCTAACAATTGAACTGACTTCTGGAAGATCGTGCCTCTGGTGTTGACTTATGAGTTACGCACGATCTTCTCGAGGATGATGTTAAAGAAGTCACATGACAGTGCGTCGCCTTGTCTAAAACCTTTTTTGACATTGAAGGTCTCGGTGAGTTCCTTACCGACCTTGACGGGGCAGCGAGAATTCTCCATCGTCATCCTACACAATCTGACGAGTTTGGTAGGAATGCCAGAACTAGACATGGCACTGTATAGCTCGTCTCTGTGCACACTGTCATATGCGGCCTTAAAATCGACGAATAGGTGGTGAGTGTCGAATTGGATTTCTTGAGTCTTTTCCAGGATCTGCCGTAATGTGAAGATCTGGTCTATTGTGGACTTCCCTGGTCTGAAACCAAACTAATAGGGACCTATCAGGTCATGGACAAACGGTTTCAGACGCTCACAAAATACGGCACAGAGGAATTTGTATGCTATGCTGAGGAAACCAATCCTTCGGTAGCTGGCGCAGTCAAAGGGATCTTTCTTGTGAACCGGGCAAACGACACTGAGATTCCACTCATCGGGCATGCTTTCCTCCGGCCGTACCTTGCAGATGAGCTGGTGCATGCGCCAACCAGGTCATCGCCATCTGCTTTAAATAGTTCTACGCTTCCACTTTGCATAATTTTCGGGAGGAAATTAAAAAGAAAATACGGGGTGTGTTGTTTCTTCATGACAACGCTCCTGTTCACACGGCGCGAGTTCCCAAAGCTGCTGCGCGAGATTGTGGTTTCGGAGAAATCCAACACCCACCCTATAGTCCAGACCTTGCTCTTAGTGATTATTTCCTGTTTCCGGATTTGAAAAAATGTCTTCGTGGACAAAGATTTTCGGACGATGAAGAATGATGAAGAAGCCCGATGATGAAGAACTCAAGTCGGCAATAAATGGGTATTTTGCAAACAAAGAGAAAATTTATTTTTTAGAGTTTAGAAAAGATGTAACAAATGCATTGATATTAGGGGAGATTGTATTGAAAAATTAAAACAATTTAAATTGAATTTGCATTTCCCGAGAAACTATGTTGAACTCCCCTCGTAATAGGCACAATAAAAACTGGCATTTATTTAAAAAGTCAAAGTTTAAATATTAAATATTTTTTTTTCTTAAAATAAAATATGTTTTTATAGATTTAACATTAAAAAATAATATAATAAACGAATTTTTATTCTTAAGAATTAATCTTGTGTGATTCGCTTAAGACTGTGTTTTTCAAATTTGTTTCAATTTTTCAAAGAAGTGTGGTCAGTGTGGTGTGTTTAGTGCACTCCGCATGGCGCTTTTTTTCACTGCACTACCAGATTTTGGCTTCGGAGTTAGGAAGAAATTGAAGATCCCTTCTGCACGCACACGGCACGGATATTTGCTGAAAAAGTCAGTACTTGGTCTGGTGCCTTGTAGACTGCAGCACACTCTCCTTTCCTTATTTTTTCATCAAAGCTGCAAGCCCCATTGCCTTGTCGATAACTATACACAATACAAACCATCTCCAATGTCTCACAACTTCACCTTGCTTATACTGAACTTTCTAGAAACATTTAATAGCTTCCCATTCGAAGTCGCCATGAATCCAAATGACTTTCCTTTTACTCTCCGAGCCTAAGCTGAACATAATTAATCAATTGGTCCGTTTAAATAGTTTAATTTTATTTTAAATAAATCAAGGAGCCTCTCTAAAAGCTTCCTCTCCCATAAACACACCTCAAGGTTTAAGAACGCACAAAATATATTAAAAGTAATCAACTACACATCACCCTTTAATAAAACCAGAATCTAAAAAAAAACACTTCTATTTGGTGAGGGTTCCCTGGATGAAACTTAAAGCTTACAAGAACAAAATCACATAGCATCTAGATGCGTCACACACACCACACGAGCACATTGCACACACTAAACTTAAACATATCTAGCAGCAAGCATCGAATTGGTCTACGTAGTGAATAAATAAACCACTCCCACGGACGTAGCCCATCCGGCGCCTATGTAACCTTCAGTTTTCTCGTTTTCTTCATCAGTGCAGAGGACCAGTTGCAATAGGGGATCTCAAAGGCCAGCGAGAACACTATGGACACGATGTAGACGATGACCACGAAGCCACTTGCCAGGACACACTGAAAATTGGGTAGAATTACAAAATCTCTGCTCGTGCCAGGAAACTGTGCGAACTCACCAGCTGCAGGGGATCCGCGTGGGAGCTGGTGGTGGACAAACTGAAGACGAACGCAATCACGAAAGGATTCAGGAGATAGATCGCATAGGACAGCCGGTTGAAGTGCTGGAAAAGCTTATGCTCCAGGATACTCGACCACCAACTACTGCGTCCGGTGGCGCTTCCAATGATCATCCAGCACACCGCCATAGAGAAGGTCAAACGACCAATGACCAGAAGAGAAATTGTCTGCAGGAAGGTCATGTCTCGCTTGATGGTTGAGTAGATGCAGGCGAAGAACACTATGATCGATAAGTTCCACACGCACTTCTCTGTGATCGTTCCCATCGTGAATTGGCCCTTATTCTGTACCAGCCACCAGCCGGCTATGGAGCCGAGGAGGTAGGGCATGATCCTTACAAAGGGGTTGATGTAGATCTCCGTGCCGGTGTGATAGGCGACGTCGAACGAGAGTTGGTACCGGGATTTCAGTCCAACGTAGTACGTCCACGTGATGGTTGCGAATACACCACCGAGCACAATGTTTTTGACCACCCGGGGATGCCTGGAATAGGTGCGAATCCAGAAGGTGATGAAGTGTAGAATTGGAGACGAGAATGACTTACTTGGTGTAGACAAACAGAAGCACCGAGATTAGGCAGAAGAACTGCATCTCACATGCCAACGACCAGGTCCAGTTAAGGCAGAGCTGCTTGTGGTCGAAGAAGTTCTGAATGAAAATGATGTTCCTCCACCAGTGGTTGGAGCAAATTTGGTCATAGCGGTCGTGAATGTAAAAGAGGGAGACGTCTTCCGAGTACGATGTGAAAATTTCAACCACACCTGTGAGAACCAGGTACAGAGGAGCTAATCTGAAAGGGTAGGTGTACCAGAATGTGAATTGGGCGATTCCTTGAAACCTACCTCAAGTATCGATGAAACACCATCTTCCCAAAAGCCTTTGCATTCTCCCCCAGTGTGCTCCTCCTGATTGTCTCCAGGCGCTGTTCGTTCTTCATGAAGTTGTACGTCTGCAGAAATCCACTGAAAGAGTTAAAGCTTAGTCCTTGCAGAGACCTTGCCGCAAAACCACTTACCTTATGGTGAAGAACAAGTCCACCAGGAGTGGTGCCGTGCTCACATACTGGAAAAAGACCTTCTCCCCGTATGATATGAGGAAAGTCTTGTTGCTCACGGTGAAGTACATGTACCAGACGACATGGAACAGCATAATCCAGAAACAGGACACCGATCTGAGCCCGTTTATCACCGGAATCGAATTGGGTGCAGTTTCTCGAACGGTGAACAGTGCTCGAGCGTTGCCGGCGATGTCGAAGCATTTGATGAACGCGACCAAGCCGGAGAAGATACCTTCCTTGGCGGGCACCACGTCTCCGATGTCAGTAACTGGAATTTCCTTCTTGCTGGTTGTCACCCCGGCAACGAAGAAACTCGCAGCGAACATCATCGTAAGAGTGAAGGCCACTACCGCAGTGATGATCTTAAGACTGGTCTTGTTGAAGAAGGAATCCTTCAGTTTGAGGTCCTTGATGTACATAACCTCGGATCGAAGGTCGTAGATGTTGCCCTCCTCGAGGACATTCTCATCCAAGAAGGTCTGCGTGATGTTCTGGATCTCTGGGGACGAACAGGCCGATGGGAGACACAAGCCCACGTGGATGATCCTCTCCGTCATGAACTTGATTTCCACCTGCCAGGGAGAGTTGTGTCTCACATACACAACCCGGTAGTCCATCTTAAACGGCGCCATCTGCTTGATGAGACCATCATTCATGCTGCGTTCGAACTGGGGAGAAAGCGTGATCCGCACAGGCTTCTGCACAGCCGCACAGCCCTCTTGGCTGCCCAGCCAGTAGTTCTGTCCCCAAATGAACCCCGATTCCTTCGTCCCGGAAGCGTCCAAAACTGAAATTGAAAAGAGGTAGAAGAGCGTTTGGAGGTAAAATTTTTCACGTGCGTACCTTTTATGGCCCAAGGCTCCCTCTTGATGATTCCCCTCTCGATGGACTTGAACGCGCTGAAGCACTGCTCGCTCAGATACGCCTCGCTTGCTATTTTTGAGAGCCCAAAAATAATCGAAGACGCCCCAAGGTGACGGCTCGAGGTCTGGGACAGGGCTGCGTTGCTGCGTTCCGCCGGGCGTGGCGATTTTAAAGCCGCCGGCACTCGTCTCGTCTCATTGGACTCGCGCACAAAAAACTGGTTCTTCACATCGATCCTTGCGCGCGCAGCTCCGGACAGCTCGCATAGTTGCTCGCACGTCAGATTGTGACGCACTGACGACACCTGGTCCACCCCAAACACATGAGTACTTAGACTTGCGACTGCAATCAGCAGGTAGGTGATGACAAACATTTCCACACTTCCACGTCGGGTGCGTGGATCTCCGCGCAATTGGCAATGAACCGGACCGGTGCTTCCTCGGTTTCGTAACCTGGTCTCAAAAGCTGTTTATACCTCCCAACGACCAACGGGCGGTCGCTCTTCAGTGACAAACTGCGTCTTCCTGGTTCGTTGGAGCAGCAATGAAGTCTGAAAGCAAACAATCAAATATTTGTACTGGTCGGCATTTGACTGTGCCCCGCGACCCGCAATGGATCAGGACTGATGAACTGGGGAAATCCAACCCACCGCGAGTGACGAATCAACAGAGAACAGAACAACAACGACTGGGGCCTTAATTGCTTGCGCAAACATGGATGACAATCTTTGCGCGGTGCGGCGAACACTCGGATTGAATTGGCGTGTGATTTTTGTTTGATTGCCAAGCACTGCCAAGCACATTCGACTGTAATTTGAGCAATTTCAAATGCACTTCTAATTGATTGTTGTGTGTGTCCACCCAAGTAACTGTCAATTAAGCGATTAGCAGCAATTCGACTGAAAGCATCATCAAGCCGAGTGTGAGGCACTGCATTCATAAATTAAAAGAAATGTGGTCGGCGGTTGGGCGCCAGTTAATGGAATTGAGCTTCAATCAAATCATCATTATTTTTCTGTTGCAGGGATAATGTGTAAGAGTTAGAGATTGAGGTTATGTAAGTGTTTGCAAATATAATGCGACCTTACTTGCAAAAAACAAAAACAAACTAAAAAATATTCTCATCACTCAACAGAAGTTTGACTTATTCAAGGTTTTTTCAAAGTTGAATGATAATAGCAGGAGAGGTGGCTTTAAACGAATTTGAAAGGGTCGATTAACCAATGGACGGGCGCAGTTGCATTCAAAAGATCTGAGATTGTCTGTGCCGAGCCCGCTGAGTGGTTGTAGTTTCTTATAAAGCCTCAGTGGAAGTTCTGATTTTGAACTTTCATCGAAGTAACTTAAGGTTCGTGATCAAAGTCACACAGTTAAAGGGTTTGTCTTCCTCAGGAAAACTACGTCCCATCGTTCACATTTTAAAACGGACACTTTTTTCGGTCTACTCTTACAGACCCCGTAGCAGCCGTGGTGTAGTGGGTAGAGTGCGAGACTCACGCGCAGAAGGTCTAGGCCTGATTCCTGGCTGAAAACTTCGAATTTTTCACGGCATCACGTCTTTCGACCAGCTGACAACACCCAAAGAGTAATACTGTCTATGGAAAAGCTTCTCAAACTACGTCGTTCGGAGTTGGCAAAAAACGGTGAGTCCCTCTACTCGTGAAAGAACAGTAGCGCGCACAACACGAGGAGTTAATGAGCAAGCTAAGCCCTGTGAACTGTCGCGCCATACGAGGGCTGCTTTTTATATTTCGGGATTAGAGAACAAAACCCAATATTAATCATCTAAAACAAGGATTTATTGTTTTTCAAAACATTCCCCATTAAGATCTATGCACTTTTGCATGCGTTTGAACCAATTGTCGAAGCACTTTTGCAACTCTGATTGAGGTATCTCCAAAACATGCATTCTGAACGCATTAACCGCTTCTTCAGGTGTCGAAAAACGTTGACTTCTAATTTTATTTTTTACGTACGGGAATAAAAAGAAGTCATTCGGTGCCAAATGAGGACTATGCGGCGGATGACCCATCAAATCGATGTTTTGAGTGCTCAAAAATGCAGTTGCTTGAGCCGATGTGTGAGAGCTCGCATTGTCGTGGTGAAGAGAACCATCCGACTTCGGCGGTTGGTTTTCCTGATTTCTTGGAAGACAACTGGCAAACAAATGGTTGTGTACCACTCAGTATTGACTGTTCTGCGTTGTTCTAGTGGTACGGTTGCTAAATGTCCAGGTTTTCCGAAAAAACAGGCGACTAATTTCTTGGAAATGCTTCGTAGTCGAGGGACTTTTGTTAGATTTGGCTTTATTTGAAACACCCATACAGTCGACTGCTGTTTACTTTCGGGCTCATACGCGTGAATTCACAATTCATCACCTGTCACGATGTCACAGACGTGTTTCGAAGCACCGCGATCGTATATTTGGAGCATTTATTTCGACCAATCGACACGAGCCTTTTTTTGAGCGATTGACGAATTGTGGGAGGTCCAACGCGAACAAACTTTTTTGACGCTCAAATATTCATTCAATATTGAATGTATGCCAATGTCTAAGGCTGTCTCAATCTCACGATAGGTCACATGACGATTTTGCAATATCAGTTGGCGCACAGCATCAATGGTTTCCGGAACAAGAACTGATTTGGGACGACCTTCACGAAATTCGTCTTGGAGTGAACTACGACCTCGGTTGAACTCACCATATCATCGATAAACACTAATCCTTGATTGAGCTTCATCGCCAAAAATTGAATTAAGTTCATCGATCCACTGCTGTTGAGTTGATCCACGTCGAAAGCAGTAAAAAATAATCGTACGAAAATTTTCACAATTTAATTCCATTTTTTGGGCGAGATGAATCTTTTAAGTTACTGTAAACAACACAAATAGCGGTCGTGTGTCAAAACGTTCTGAGTACGTATAACCTCAAAAATGTCAAACTTTACGATATATGTAGCTACCAGATTGCGACACTAGGGTTGCCCAATCCCGAAATATAAAAGGCAACCTTCGTATACTTATTCTTACAGAACCCAAGCCGTATCTTATTCTACCAGGGAAATTTGCTAATTTCACACTAGATAGCTCACTGACAAATGGTCAGCAGTGTCACGTATTCAAGGTCTTATAAGGGTAGTGTCGGCCCAGCTTCAAGGAATGGAGACAACATGAACTCTGCGTATTCAAGGTCTTATAAGGGTAGTGTCGGCCCAGCTTCAAGGAATGGAGACAACCTGAACTCTGCGTATTCAAGGTCTTATAAGGGTAGTGTCGGCCCAGCTTCAAGGAATGGAAACAACCTGAACTCTGCGAAATCTATACGAAGTCAGGAAAAGCATACAAATCGAACAAGTCCGTAAGACATTTTTTGAGTAGCAGCCTCCAGATAGAAGTAGGAGAGGAAAATCGATTTGTCGGTAGATCAAAGGTCAATTACGAGTACAAGCTGTCAATCATATTTCAGTCACACTGAGTGCCTCAGCGGGTTCTGATCTGATCCCTGCAAGTTAAGTAAGAAAGAGATCAGTGTCTGTTTATCGACCAAGCCATATATGTGTTTTGAAAAGACTGTTATCAGTCGGGAGGAAATACTTCACTCCATCCCTCTGGTAGTTTTCGAACACCATCTTTAAAAAAGAGCCCCCTTTGGCATTGATCCAATCATTGAGGCATTGAGCAATTCTTCGATTTCTATGACATTTGACCCTCTAAATCGTTTTGCATCTGTTGAGAAAGCCAGGAGTCGTAAAGAAGAAAGTCTACAGAATACAGCCAGGAGTCGTAAAGAAGAAAGTCTACAGAATACGGCGGATGGGGTAAGACATCCTTTTTCAGCGCTTGCCGGTAATCTTTGACGACAACATTCATCTGAGGCCGAGCATAATCTCATGTTGCAAAATCACTTTGTCATACCATTCGTTCATTCTGGCCATTTTTCACGCCATACACGACTCAAACACGTCAGTTGAAGTCGATTACGTTTCCCACGAATGGTTTCGCCTAGTTTTAGTAGCTCATAGTACACCACACTCATCTGTGCAACCATATGCAAAGCAGGACCTTTGAACTTTGGAGGATTTTCTTTGGCAGCCATGTAAACAATGATGAAAGCAAACTTCGCTTGTTGTTCTTGGAGATTCAGCGGCCCATAGTACAACGCCCCGTCTAGTCCCACCATATGCAGAGCATGATCTTTGAAAGATGGAAATTTCTCATTGGCGGCTATGTGGACGATGATTGAATGGGTTCACCAGGCTTTGCATAGCATTCTTGGTGTTATCGAACTATATCCGCTCTTGACCTCTAGTCACGATCCAGTGCAAAATCTCCATCCTTTGACCTCTTTCAAGAAGCAATTTTGAAGTGAGAAATTGCCTGTAGACATCACACAGTTTCAACTTGTACATCACGCAGTTTCCTCACAAATTTCTTTAACTGAACGGAGATTTTTTGCCGGGTCACTATCAACCATTCTGCGAGCTCACTATGCATTTGGCACGGATCTTGATCCAGTAAAGCTTTCAATTCTTCCTTCTTTTTGGCCTGGCCTGTGTCTTCTTTGTGTACAACGCCAGATTCACCACTTCTGAAGCTTCGAACTACGCTCTGTATGATTTAACGGGCGGAGCAGATTTATCATTAAGTATTCGATGAGCTTCAGCTTCTTCAGCTTTTCTTCCAAATAAAAAAACTCAAAACTTCCGGCAAATGCTGCATTTTTCACGACAAATTCGAAGAGTCTAGAAGAGACACTGTTGAACACTGACATTGATTCTTGATGACACACATTTCCAATGAAGTCTGTAATCACTTCCAAGACCAGCCACAGGTGGCGCCATCTTTTGAAACAGAATTGATTTGGTGGTCCGCGATTTTTTTATTTAAATAACCTTGGTGTGGCTGAAAAAGAAACCGAAACGCGTCAGCTAAGCTCGATGCTGACGGCTGTACATTACAAATATTGCATAATCTGCGGCGAGTTAGGCGGAATCATCTTTTGCAACAGAATTGATTTGCACAAAATATCACTAATTTTGACCATAACCATATTTTGGCGGATCTCTGACTGACTTGACGTCACCGACTCAATTTCCTCGCAATATGAAGGTAGTTTCATATATTTCTTGAAATCCGCTTGAGCTGAAGGGATTGCTAGCACGCTTAAGTAATACGAAACAAGCCACAGGACGTGCAGAAGCTGTGGCAAAGGTACCGATGCACATTGGTCTTAAATGTCTGTATTTGAAAATGAAAATAGGGCAAGGAGCTGAGATGGAAAAGGTGCTTCACTATACCTCGGCATTTCGAGCAGGACACAAATTATGAAGGATATATAAGGTTGTCAAATATCTCCTTTCCGCTTTTATGCTCTTCATTCAATGCTTCATAAAAAGTGTTACAGTGATCGGATTTAGTTCAAATATGCGCGGTTTTGTTTGATAATCTGTTTCCATCTAGACGCCAGCTTTATAATACCTCCCTCGTAAGAGCCCCTCCTTATTTGCGAAGAACTCGGGCAGCCGCTTTTCACAAGCCTCTTTTGAGTTCAACTTCACACCACCAAGGGCGTTCGCCATGGACAGGAACAGGTGGTAATCACTTGGCGCTATGTCCGGGTTAAATGGTGGATGCGATAAAACCTCCCATCCGAGTTCCCGTAGCTTCTGACGAGTCATCAACGAAGTGTGTGGTCTGGCGTTGTCCTGGTGGAACACTACACCCTTTCTGTTGCCCAATTCTGGATACTTCTGGTCGATCGCCTGCTTCAAGTGGTCCAGTTGTTCGCAGTAGATGGTAGGATTAAGCGTCTGGCCATATGGGAACAGCTCATAGTGGATGATTCCTTCCAATCCCACCAAATACACAGCAAAACCTTTCTGGCCGTCAATCCCGGCTGGGCCACTGTTTGGGACAATTCATCGGCCTTCAACCTTGACCCATAATACTGTCGTTTGTGATCCATTCTTCGCGGCCAGTCACCATCTGCTTCAAAAATGGGTCGAGTTCGTTCCGTTTCAGCAGCATATCGCAGGCGTTGATTCGGTCCAGAAAGTTTTTTTGCGTCAAAACATGCGGCAAACTTTTTTGTATCCAGCCTACTGCAGATGGCTTAAAATGGTTTGGTGACTAACTCCCATCTCCTGGGCGATGTCACGAGATGCCACATGCCGGTCTAACTCGATGACTTGTTTCGATCGGTATTCGTCGTCACAGGTGTTCCGCCGGCTGCTTATCCATGGTGCCGTTTTCACCGGCTCTGCATCGGCGAAACTATTCCTACAAGGTTCGAAGTGATAGAGTACCATCCCCCAAAACACCATTAATCTCAGGGAACGTTTCTCTAGCGGATTTGCCTTTAACGAAGGAAAAATTTGAAATAGCGCGAATTTCGTGGTTAGTGAACTCCATGTTTACACGTCTATAGCTGCTGAACGCAATATGCAAATTAATCATGCATACCGTCGTTTTGTAGGTTATATCAAGACCTTTCAAATGATGTATAGTATTGCTAGATATGTTGTGCTTTGTACATAGCCGGAAAATTTAAAGGACAAAAAGGCGGAAGGGATATTTAAACGTTTAAAAAATACGTTAAAAGCGTCAAAACAGAGCACTGGAGAGCAACAGTGTTTCCCAGTAGTCTGTTTTGACTGTGTCGTATATTCGACTTCAATTCATGAAAAAAGACTTTTACTGGGCAGTTCTCAATAGAACTGTCTGTGATAGGCACCCTCACGCACAATGTGCCCGGTTTCGCCTTAATCGTGCAGAGATTGGTTTCACTTTCGATGAGCGGAAGCTGTACTGTCGGTGAAAAGAAGTCTTTAGCAATTCAAAATACGGTTTGTTAGCGTTATCATGAACGTAGAAAGAAGAGAAGCAGAAGTTGGGGAAAGAAGACACCATTTAAGGAACAGACTGGACTACTTAAAAAGAGTAGAACAGATGAACACGTCTGTCACAAAAAACCCAAGGAGAACACTGGAAATATTTCGACCAATCATGGACCTGCTTCAAGCCGAACATTGAAATACAAAGCTGCAGCTTCAATTGACATGCATATCAGTTTGCCCAAAATGATATGGTTCTGAAATTGCTTTGTCTCTGCCCACAAATGCTGAAAGGCATTAAATCCATGCCCTTCCCCGAACCACCGAGCGCAAAACAAAAAATTCATTTCATGTGAACGCTGAACAAATTTAATTCCGCCCCGAACGCATCCCTCCCCCAACTCCACGTGCAGCAGCAACGCATTCAAACACGAACTCTGTGCAATTCGACGCATAAGTCAATTTGAATGCATCATTGAATTAAAAAATTGTGCCAACTTGGCCATTCAATTAAAACAAAGTGTCAGCTTCCGCTTTGCTCTTCGAATTCGAAATCGAAATCGCCCCTCATCTGGTTGCGATGGTCTCGCCATTACATGAGTGTAAACAAGTCGAGAGAAATGAAACATCAAATTACAAAACACACTCGCCGCCACACTCATTAGCATAAATACCTAACTTGGCCACAGACCTGCGCTGCAAACGAATTCGAAGACGCGCAACACTGCGTGCGCTGGACTGGCCGGTCGAGTGCGGTGACACCTCCGATCTGAGAGAATTGGCCACCAAATGCATCCCAGACTCTCTCACGGACGTTGCCCAACACCGGAGCTCTTGAGGTGGTCCGCGTTTTTCTCTTTTAATTAACCTTGGTGTGGTCGAAAAAGAAACCGAAACGCGTCAGCTGGCCGCGATGCTGGCGGCTGATCGTTATAAACATTGCGTAACCTCCGCGGCGAGTTAGGTGGAAGAAAGGTCTGTGTCTGAGTTGTTTACTTTGACGGGCAGCGAAGCCGAAATTGTCGATGTGTGTCAAATTGGGTGTCGCAGATCTGAACTCGGATTTGGCCGCCAGTCCGGATCTATGGGGAGAGGTGGTGTCGCCGCAGTTAGGAAATCAGCCGATCGGTGGGTGTGGACGCCAGAGGTGCTACTGTGACTGAGACTGGGGCGGCTGTGGCGTTGTGGCGGTTGTGCGCGAACGACCTCGTTCGGAAACAGAGCAGTTTGCTTTTTTATTCCGTTTCGACGTTATTTTTGGCCATTTCATCAGCTGCGGCTGGTGCAAGAGATGTTAACACCATTTGTAATGAATCCAGTTGGCCGCAGGTGTTGACTAAGATGTTGTTAATTGTGATGTGCCAGTGCCCTCTGTGCTGGATTTTTTGCAACTACTTGCCACCGGTGTGGTGGTGGGATGTGAGGTGCATTTGGTTGCGAAAGGGTGTTGTTTAATTGTGTGTGTGTGTGTGTGTACTGCTTAGTCGTCATTCGTGACTTGACTGGAAACATGTCCTTGGAGCGATGTTGCATTTTTTGGACATTAATGGCGCTCCATTGTCATAATAATTCAGTTGAATGAGATGTGAGAGGTTGAACAGCGTGCCACATACCTAAGTCACTCATGGGGCTCAAGTTATTGATTAGAGGAATAGCCTTGGATTGTTCAAGAAAGAAGGTTTTTGCGGGAGACTGTGGTTGGACGGACCTAATTGAACATTTTGCAATTTCCAATTGTCTGCTTTGAATCGAAGTCTGTCGTAAGGCCGACTAAATGGCAACCAACGTCTTTGAAATATGACAAGACAAAGACTTGAAATAGAGATTTTCTGTCTGTACAAACCAAGAAACCAAGTATCCTTGGCTGGTTTCTGTAACAGAGTCAGAAACGAAAACATAATGGCGCCATAGGCGATGATTGACAATGAAAACCCTAACAGTTTGGAAACTTCTTCCCTTTTCGGAGATCCGTCTTTCCGAGAGGATATTTATCACGACGGCTTTTCTTCTATTCACTCAGTTTTCCAGAAAAATAACCAAAAACGAAATTTTAACGTGCAAATTTAAGTATGTGTAAGCCTTAACTGTGAAGTGCTTAAGCCGTGTTTCTGGAGGTTGGGATGAATTTTTCTAAAACCTCACACTGGTCCACACTGTTGTCTTCTTTCGTTGAAGGTTTTCGAACTCCACACAGAAGTTGTTGAACTCACAAACTGGTTGATTGCACCAAACAAACATTGCATCAGGATGAATTTTTTAAATTCGCTGTTGTCCAGTGTGCATTGTCTTTCGGGGCTTACCAGCTTCTGTGACAAGGTGTTTATATCATTAGCGGTAACAGTAGCTTCCACCTCATCTGAGGAAGGGCAGGATAGTCCCAGGGAATGGCGCTGCATTGTCACTGTTCTCCCCAACGAGGGATTCAACGTTCGTAGAGTTTAGTGGGCTGTTTGTTTGCAAGCCGGAAAATCGTTTGCAATATTTTCTGTCATGATATATCCAAAAGGTGTACACCCACAGCGGGACAATGGTGCTTTTAGTTGCCTTCTCCGGAAAACAAACCATCGATGGAAACCCTCACTAACAAGGCTTCAGATTGTAGGTACTTCCTGTCGGATTTTTGTCTGCCAATTTAATTGGTGGTGGTCGCCGTGGCGTAATGGGTAGAGTGCGACGCTCACACGCCGAAGGTTGTAGGTTTGACTCCCAAATCAACACCAATTTATTGAATTTTTCATAGCACCACCTTTTTCGAGCTGCTGACAACACTCAAAGAGTAATAACTGTCTAAGAACACTTCTCAAATTTCGCCGTTCGAAGTCGGCAGAAACCTGTAGGTCCCTTCTACTCGTGAGAGAACAGTAGCGCGCACAACACAAGTAGTTGATGAGCAAGCCCTGGTCCTCCTTTGGACTGTAGCGCCAGCAATTATTATTATTATTATAATTTAATCGGTGATCTCACATCGCATTGACTTCAAACACGTTTCTGGAAACGGAAGACGGCCTAAAATATAAATTTTGAAAATATTTAGCAGTGCAAAAAGGATGAGTTAGGCTCTTTAGGAAAAGTCCCCGTGTAACTGGCCTCTGTTGCTAAGAAAAGACAATATTAATACTTCACTACAGTTAATACAGAGCTCTGTAGTCAGTTTTCATTAACTTTCAAATAAGAAAGGCACTAGTGAAGAATATTGGTCCACTATCACTAACATAAGGGACAGGAGACACATTTTCACACATGTTTCCAATAATAGATCGAAGACCTCAGAAACAGTTCCCTACCAAAGACCTGGTTTTAAACACACTATACCGTCGGCTTGTAGAACAGCAGTTCAATAATAGGTGCTCCACTTGATGGAATTTACAAGCACTAAGAACAGGAGTGGTAGTTAAAGCGGAAAGCACACGTCTCCGATAGACTGTACGGCAATCGTAACAAAATTATTTCAAACTGCCTACAAAATGTGTTTTTTGAGCGAGGATTACTGAAAAAAGGGGCTCCCATACTTTCCTGTAGATATGGCTGTCGAAGCGTTGTGGGCAAATGGATAGAGGTCTTTGGTTTCATTTCTCAAACTGCAGATTTCCTCCGTCGTTTTTTACTGCACTATCTTTTGTTGAGCTTCTGATAAAACTCAGAGAACACTAATTGTGTAAATTCGATGTTCGCAATGTGTTCAATCTACTCGTGAGAGAATAATGCGACGCACAACACGAAACAGTCATTAAAACCTGTGCCGATATCTAATTTTTTACTTTAAGAGTCTTCACAAACGATGCTCGTCAACCAACTTACCTTAAGTCGGTAATGTAGGTCAATGTAAAGAAGAACTGAATGTCATGTCAAAGTATAAATTCGTGGCATCACATTAATACAAGACAATCAGAAAGAAGTCCCCTATTTGTAAACTAGATCAGAAGTTTTATTTAACTTCTAATTCTTCCAAAAAAGGGGAATATAAGGACATTTATAATAATAATAATAATTGTTGGCGCGACAGTCCACAGGGGGACCAGGGCCTAGCTTGCTCATCAAATACTCGTGTTGTGCACGCTACTGTTCTCTCACGAGTAGAAGGGACCTATAGTTTTTTGCCAACTCCGAACAGCGAAGTTTGAGAAGCTTTCTTAGACAGTTATTACTCTTTAAGTGCTGTCAGCAGCTCGAAAGAGATGGTGCCATGAAAAATTCGAGGTGTTCAGCCGGGAATCAAACCTAGACCCTTCGGCGTGTGAGCGTCGCACTCTACCCACTACGCCACGGTGGCCACAATAAGGATATTACAGAGTTGGGCATAAAATAACATAATGACTAATGACTAAAGAAACGCGACTAAACGTTAGTCATGAATAATTTATTTGCCGGATTTATTCATGACTAATGTTTATTCATGAATTTTCGTTATTCACACATACGATTGACGG
This sequence comes from Eristalinus aeneus, assembly GCA_955652365.1. Taxonomy (NCBI): domain Eukaryota; kingdom Metazoa; phylum Arthropoda; class Insecta; order Diptera; family Syrphidae; genus Eristalinus; species Eristalinus aeneus. The sequence goes on along the minus strand of OY019133.1, from coordinate 25,459,351 downwards.
TTATTCATGACTAACTCTGTATCATGAATAACCACCAATCGCGGGCATGTCGGAACTTACGCCTATATTTGCATCTCCAGTAACGAGACCTTTTTTAATGACAAGATGAATTTTTTAATGTCTTGTTAATGTTTGTTTATTTGTTTATATTATTATGTAATAGATTTTGTGCAATAAATGCCTGACCATAGAAAAAAGTAATTAGCATAATAATAACCAAGTCGAACATGGTGCTATTATTATGCACAGTGCTGTATATATTTACGCGGCCAAACTTCAATTGCAAAAACTATGTGGTAAGAAATCACCAAAAAACAAAAAGTTCGACAGTAATATTTTAAAGTTCGTTATCATTTGAAGTAACTCAATGCTTTGTCTTATTTTTTTATGAACAGTGATATAGCTTGAATAAATGCTCTTATTTAGTGATAAATGACTAATGATTAACTTATTTGAATAACTCTAGAATAATGATTGATTTAGTCATGAGTAATTTCTGCGAATAATATATAATTAATTGGTTAATCATTATTTTCATGAATAATGAATAAATTAATCATTAGTCGCTTGAATCCGGCAACTAATGACACTGGGACATGAAGCCTGTTAAATAATTTGTTGGCATTGAAACTTATTAGAACATTTATGAAATTGATTTAAATGAGAATTTAATATATCCTGTTATTCTTCTCACTTAAATAAGCAATTAGCACTCGACAGAATTTTGTGTGAAGCACGTACTAACGAATGTGGTGTTTAAACAAAAACCTGTTTCCCAACTTATTTCGAAACGTTATTCAAGAACTTGACGAAATCGTAAATTAAAAAGTTAAAAAATAACTATCTCCACACACTATTTGACTTTATTATCGCATAACACGGTGAACAATCAAAGCAAAAATCAAAGGAACTTGGATTTAGAATCACGGAGGAGAAGAGTAAAAATCGTTTTTTCAACTTTCCTATATTTGTCAATATTTATTCAGCTGATTTCGAGCAATAAATCGGTCTGGGGAATTACAAGTGCACAGTCCGTTGGGGAATTTCTATTTGTTGGAATATATATTGAAGTTTATTTGTTTACTTTGCAGATTAACACCGAAGGAAAGAACAAAATTACCGGTTAGCAGATAAATATTTTCTGCGACTTACTGATAAGCTCATTTTAATTTGAACAAATTCTTATCCTTTTGTGCAGGAATTTAGAGATGTCTAATTGTCTTTTTTTCCACAATTGCGTTTCTATAATTTCATGTCCGTTGGTGTGTTCTTCACACAGTTCAAATGACTCAGATATCTTAAGCGGTTTGAATATGATTAGTGAAAGGATTTTATCAGAACAGAAGGTAAATCTTTAATATAAGGTTGCCAAATACCTTCCCGCCTTTTTGTCTTTTTAATTTTCGTAAATGGCAATACTATACATCATTTGAAAGGTCTTGACTTAACCTACAAACGACGCTATGCATGATTAGTTTGGATATTGCGTTCAACAGTTGTAGACGTGTAAACATGAAGTTCACTAACGCCGAAATTCGCACTATTTTAAATTTTTCCTTCGTTAAAGGCAAATCCGCTAGAGAAACGTTCCCTGAGATTAATGGTGTTTTGGGAGAGGGTACTCTATTACCTCGAACCGTGGAGGAATGGTTTCGCCGATTCAGAGCCGGTGAAAACGACATCATGGATAAGCCAGCCGGCGGTAGACCTGTGACGACGAATACCGATCGAAACATGGAAATCATCGAGTTAGACCGGCATGTGGCATCTCGTGACAATGCCCAGGAGATGGGAGTTAGTCACCAAACCATTTTAAGCCATCTGCAGTAGGCTGGATACAAAAAAGGGTGCCGCATGATTTGACGCAAAAAAACCTTCTGGACCGAATCAACGCCTGCGATATGCTGCTGAAACGGAACGAACTCTATCCATTTTTGAAGCGTATGGTGACAGGCGACTACAAATGGATCACTTACGACAATATCAAGGGAAAACGGTCAAGGTTGAGGGCCGGTGAATGGTCTCAAACAGTGGCCCAGGCGGGATTGACGGCCAGAAAGGTTTTGCTGTGTGTTTGGTGGGATTGGAAGGGAATCATCCACTATGAGCTGCTCCCATATGGCCAGACGTTTAATTATATTATCTACTGCGAACGACTGTACCGTTTGAAGCAGGCGATCGACCAGAAGCGTCTAGAATTGGCCAATAGGAACGGTGTAGGGCTCCACCAGGACAACGCCAGACCACACACTTCAGTGATGACTTGTCAGAAGCTACGGGAGCTCGGTTGGGAGGTTTTATCGCATCCACCATATAGCCCGGACATAGCGCCAAGTGATTGCCACCTGTTCCTGTCGATGCCGAACGCCCTTGGTGGTGTGGAGTTGAAATAAAAAGAAGCTTGTGAAAAGTGGCTGTCCGAGTTCTTCGCAAATAAGGAGGGGCTTAAACGAGGGCGGTATTTTGAAGTTGCCGTCTAGATGAAAACAGATTATCGAACAAAACGGCGCATATTTGAACTAAATCCGATCACTGTAACACTTTTTATGTAGCATTGAATGAAGAGCAAAATAGAGGAAGGGAGATATTCCTGACATGTGGTCGCCGTGGCGTAGTGGGTAGAGTGCGACGCTCACACGCCGAAGGGTCTAGGTTCGACTCCCAGTTCAACACCAATTTTTCTAATATTTCACGGCACCACCTCTTTCGAGCTGCTGACAACACTCAAAGAGTAATAACTGTCTAAGAAAGCTTCTCAAATTTCGCCGTTCGGAGTCGGCAAAAAACTGTAGGTCCCGTCTACTCGTGAGAGAACAGTAGCGCGCACAACACGAGTAGTTGATGAGCAAGCTAGGCCCTGGTCCCCATTTGAACTGTAGCGCCAACAATTATTATTAGATATTCCTGACTGGCGGCTAGCTTAAAACGAGTTCAGAAAATATGCCTTGAAGAGGTGCATTTGAGTGAATTCAATTTTGGAGCACAAATTTAAAACCAAATACAAACGCCGCAGAAGAAGCACGTCATCAGCGATGTATAAATTGACCCAATTATCACCGTTCATCTTTGTTCCGACTTGGCTACAACTGAAAAACCGAAAGAGGGAGATGTTCAAAAGACAGCACACCTATCCATCAATCCTACTGAAACCAGGTCTGACCGAGTGAAACCACTCAACTCAAAGTGCCTTCATCGTGCAATGTGGGTTTCTAACCGAACGGTAGGCATGTGATCGATCGGTTTTTCTGTTCAGTGTGTTTAACAAATTAGTGATGAATGTCATTTGGAACACGTGCTGAATTACGGGTAACGGGAAGAAGGCGGTTCTACCACAAACAAATGTCATAGAGCTTCGGACATATCCCCAAAGGGGTATAAAGTAGAGTCTTTTTTCAACCTTGCAGCTCCACTTCATCACCGTCTAATGTTTACCTCTCTTGACTGACAAACTGAAGTCACAAAATAGCAACTAAATTCTCACAATGCAACAGCGCGCTAATGAAGTATGCAATCATGTGGAGCTCAAGCTGCCTTTGGCGATCGCGATGCCATTCACAGCATTACCTCATAGGTTGTCAGTAATTAACGGTTATTTGATACACTTAGCATAATTAAGGTTCAACGACGAAGTGACTTTTCTCCGAAAATGCCAAAGTTTTCTTTTTTTTTCAATTTTGAATGTACCACTTAATCCGTCGCCCGGACTTGAGTTTCACTCTAATTGCGAGCCTGCTGGGCAGTAACCACCCAAAACGCAAATAACAATTGCCCATCAACGTACAGTTTATTTGAAAACATCACCAGCAGCAATTGTGTCCAGCATATACATCCGAAATGCGTCTCTGAGTCGCCGAGAGAAAGAAAGGAAAACGACAAGAAAAAGCGAATAAATTATGTCACTCCAGTGTGTTATAGCATCTCACAGATACGTTGCAAAAAAACAAAAAAAAAACACGGCCAGGAGAGGAAGACAAACTTGAAGTACCTTAACAAGCACTAAAAAGAGGGAAAAAGCAGCAATGGCGACGTTAAATGTGTCAGAGGCAAAAATCACTTTCGAATGTGTTACTTAAGATCAAACAGATCGAGCGGATATCCAAACACAAATTGGAACAAGATTGTCTGCATTGGAACGACCTACTTACCGACAGACGTTTGTGGCAGATGCCAGCAGGAAAATCCTCAAATTCGATACACCGTTGCGTAACAAAGTCTGATCGATCTGTCAGTGAATCTTGTTTATTTCTTTTTGCACACAACCGTTAGTCACAAATAACAGAACAAATAAAGAAGAAAAGCACAAAAAATTCAAAATTCAATTGAAGTTACGTCTGCAGATGGGGCGGGCGAGGAGCGCGCGTCACGCGTTGCGGGGGATAACGTACTCTAGACGAATTCACGAGTGTTTGACAGAAGCGACGAATATACAACCGAGTTGCGTGTGGCGTGAGACTTTCTATTTGTTTGTCTGTTGACTTTCGATTTCATTTGATTTTAATTCACTCAGGGGCAGCCCATGCACCCGGCGATACATATGTAATTTGTCTACACGCCAGGTAATTCTGTAAATCTTCACAAAATTCCGAAAATCGATTCGGTTTCGATTTGACTGAGTGACGACGCGAGACTAGTGAAGACGATGGAAAAATTGAAAATGTGTGCAAGCGGGTGCGTGACTCTTAATCGCTTGCCGCGGCTCGGTAGTGTTTTGAACGTCGCAACGGAAATTGAACGAATGAACTTCGTCTGGGTTATGCCCAAAACTTTTATAAACTTTGGGGGGCGCACAGTTAAGACAGTGCCAACGGCCAACGGCCAGCTGCTGCTGCTGGTTGTCTGTTGTTGGTGTGCTGTGATCGGTCAGAGCCGCAGTGATGCCACCGTGTACTGGGAGATGGCTTTTGGGAGAGCACAAGCGGTGCACTGAATTGTGAACTCTCCAGGTAATTTTTTGTAAGAAATGTGCGCGCTTTCGGTTTCTGCATTTTGTTGTCTTTCCGTCTTCGATTTTGTGATTGTGCAATATTTATGATTGAATCATTTCCAGAGAAAGAGAGAGAATGAGCCACCGCTGATGGTGACTTACCGTCAGATACAGAAGTGACACGGGTCATTGTGAATGAAAGAAATTTCAATGGAGATGCAGACTGGGTGGGATTTTGTTAAGATCGGAGGGTTTTTATAAGTTTTGTTTTTCAAGGTCACCTACCGGTATCGATTGCACATCGATTGCTGCATGACCTTGCCGGTGGATTTGATGCAATGCGTGCGATGAGTGGTTAGACCTCACTCGGAGCTGTGGGACAAATTGAATATTTGGCTATTGGATCTCTTTTGACATGTGTCGGTCCATGGAGGGGCGAACATGGTGTCTTGTCAATGTCAAGAGTGTAAGTACTTTAGTTTGGTTGCGATGCGATAACCTTGAGTGATGATTCAAAGCTGGTCTTGAAATGCACTTTGATTTAACGGCAGTTGCACAACTGTCTAACGAGGTGAATAGTGTCGTATCTTTAATGTATTCATAACTTTATATGTCTCTGAAAAGTCCGCCAATAAAGTTGCTCTTTATTTGTTTATCAATGCTATGCGTTGCGTACATGTAACCGGATTTTTTTGGTTAATGGGGCTTGAATGCAGGCCAAGTTTTTGGCAGATGTTACTGGAAAGTGTTAGTTGAAACAAATAAGATACTTCTAGAAAAGAAAACAGAGCTGGTCCATTGTGCCACTGCTGCTGTTTGGCAACTAGAAGTTGATCTGGTTCACCTTTGGTGGGAAAACATTTTTCTTCTTCATCCAGTTTCAATGTGTTTCTCTCAAGCTCTTAGCTGTGAAAGCACCCACTACAACGATCTTCGATTATTAGACATAAAGATGCGACTTAATTTGTCTAGTCATCTGGTTGCAGTTTCTCTTCCTTCATCCTTCGGTACAAACCTTCCAGATGATTTTTAAGGGATTGCACGCCCGTATATACAAAGCGCTGTTTAAGAACTCATTTGAACCAAAACGAGTTCTTAAACAGAGCTGTGTATATCCGGGCATGCAATGCCTTAAAAATCATCTGAAAGGTTTGTACCGAAGGCGGCCCCTTACTTCCTTATGCTGACACTACTATATGAGGTGGACTTGATCCTCACTTAACAAGAAATGTGTCTCAGCTTCGTACGCATAGTTAAATGATGGTTCTCCATATTCCACTTCCACAGCACTGTTGCTTGCGGTTGGCTTCGAATATTTCCGAGTCGAAGCAGAGCAGCCAGTTTCTCTCACCGAGCCTTCCCAATCTTTGTAGTCTGTAATCAGTTCAATCATAAATCTTCTCTTGCAGGCGACCGAAAAGATCACCTTTTGAAAACAGCCAGCCTCCTCCGCAGTAGAAAGTCCGTGTGTCATGCTGAATTCGCCTAGTCAGTAAAGTTTCTTGGAGTCTCACAATCTTGTCACAGTCTTGAAAAAATGGGATAACAGAACGTCGAGCTAGATTTGAGAAGGCTTAAATCCATGGTTTGATAAGCACATGACATTTAGGAAGAAAGGAAAACAATAACAGAGCATTTTCCAGTGAAAACATATGAGTTTCGATTGAACTAAAGTATGCTTAGACACATTATAAGTAATTGTATAGCGCAGCAGTCCAAAGGGGACCAGGACCTAGCATGCTCATCACCTACTCGTGTTGTGCGGGCTACTGTTCTTTCACGAGTAGAAGAGTCCTACAGTTTTTTGCCGACTCCGAATGGCGAAGTTTGAGAAGCTTCGAGGTGTTCAACTGGGAATCGAACCTGGACTGAGTGTCGCACGCTACCCACTACTCCACTCCGGCTAAATACAGACACATCATATGACTAAAATCATCCCAGGATCTTTATCCCCTCACAGTTAGACCACTAAACATTCCTCACAGTTTTTCTTTATTTAACAAAAATGTTCACGTAAGCCTTTTTCTTCGGTGTGGGGAGCATCAGAAACGTCAATTCAGGTCTCAACCAACATGCCTCTTCAGCCAGAATGATAACTCGTCACCTGCCTCCAGTTGCGCACTCAACGTTGGTGGAGGCCCTTTTCCGCCTGTGTACGCCATCTTATCCCAAGCCGTCCTCTTTTCCATTGTTCCAATGCGTATTCGAAAACTTTTCGGTCGGAATCGTGGTGTCCAAGGGCTCTACATGTTCTAACCATTTTAAGTGTTGTATCCGAAGTTTACGTTAGGGTTATTGAAATTCATGTAAGGATTGGAAGTGCATAGATTGTAAGGGTTATAAGTCTCGAATCGTAGTAATGAATAAAAGGAAGAATTCAAGTCCGTCTGAAGTATGTAAACACCTGAAGGGAGAGCCAAGCCTTTCCCAAAAATCATAAAATAAGCGTTTTTATGTTCTTTAACGAGTTAGGGGACCTGCAGTTTAATTTTTTTTTTTTATAATTGACGTGTGCAAAAGGGGTTGCGAGTACCCTTAAGTGACCGGATCAAGTCACAGCACGGGCCGAAGGTATAGAGGAAGAGAGGGAGAGGAGGTACCGATGCACATTGGTTTTAAATGCCTGTGGATTGTAATGAGGAGGAAAAATCGAGCTGGGAAGAGCATTCCAGATTCGTGTAGTGCGGCTAAAGAACGAGTCTCTGAATTTGACTGTACGTCCGAAAGAGGGCTTGAGGGTGAATTGATGGGCATTCCTAGCGAGGCGCGTATTGCGGGTGAATTCTTGAAGGGGAGGAATGCAACTGGCTAATTCATCTGAGCATTTCTTGTTAAAATAGCGATAAAAAAGTGACAAGGACGTCACGACATTACGTCGGTGTTCTAACGAGTCAATCGACTTCGCAATATTACTGTCACCTATAAGTTTTATCACTCGCTTTTGAATTCTATGTAGCAGAGAGGTCTTAGGAGCACCTGACCAAATAGGAGCGTTATACTCAAGTTTTGGGCGTATGTATGCCTTGTATATTGTAGCCAGATCAGAGGGGGTGAAGTAATTCTTGCATTGTTTAAGGAAACCTAGACATTTCGCAGCATTTTTGGCGACCTCAAATATGTGATCGTTCCAACTAATTGTTGGGTTGATACACATATCGAGGATGGAAAGTCTTTCGGTTTCAACAACGCAAATGCCATTCATGGATAACGGCTGATTATTTTGTGATCGCTTTAACGACAGTAGACAGCACTGTGTTTTGGAAGCATTAAATTCCACTCTATTCCTATTTCTCCAATCGATTATGCTGTCAAGGTCGGAATTTAATGTGCTTAACATACGCTGCCGTTCCGAGTCTAAGGCCGAAGTGGAGGGACGTGAGCCAAGGAACGAATATGAAAAGCTGAGGGTACTGTCATCAGCGAAGGAATGAATGGGATTAGAGGTAGCAGACAAGAGATCATTTATAAAAATGAGAAAGAGTGTCGGAGACAAAACAGAGCCCTGGGGAACACCAGCATTAATATAGTGGATATCAGACTTGAATCCATCCAAAACGGCTTGTATTGAACGATTCGAAAGGTAATTTCTAATCCATTGAAGAAGAGACTCATCGATCGGACGGACGACGCTTCCATCGGAGTTTGAAACTATTTTTCTACGCATTTACTTAATCCTGCCAATAACAGAAAGGACTTGAGGGCGCCAAATACAGTGGATCAAAAAAGTATTGCCAATAAGGGTATTTTTCAATTTAACACTAACTAAATACTATTTCTTGGAAAAATTATTTTATTGAAAAGAAGGAACAGGAAAGAAAGAAAATAGTTGCATTATAATTCAATTTCATTATAACATTTACGAAAAAAAATACTTTAAATAAATGTATAAACAAGTTTGGAATTGAATGAAATTTTTCCTTGAAAACTTTTGTGGGCTTTATTCAAATGGACTCATCGATAATCGACAATTGTGTCGATTAATTGACTTTATATGCAAGATTGAATGTGAAAGACAGTGAAAGGAAATTCAGAACTCCTTTCCACCCTAAATCGTACAAATAGCAACAACATTTTGACGTTTCGTGATATAAAAGCTTCGAATTTTTTCACATACTGCCTGTCCAGACGAGTTGTGTCGGTACTTTTAGGGCAAATTCGGTGGGAAGGTAAGAGAGCGGATCCTTACGATGAAAATTTAAGTTTTCTTCGCGAGCAGTTCAGATCCATTCCCAAATTGTTCCGACTTTTGTCAATATAAGCAATATGTTCTTGTCCAGAAACCAATAAGGAAGGAGATGGTCAACTGAACAGCTGATCTCCCCTTTGTCCATCGACCGGTTGACTGTTATTTACGTGTTTAAGTAGAATGAATTGTTGGCACTACAGTCCAAAGGGGGACCAGGGCTTGGCTTGCTCATCAACTACTCGTGTTGTGCGCCCTACTGTTCTCTCACGAGTAGAAGGGACCTACAGTTTTTTGCCGACTCCGAACGGCCAAATTTGAGAAGCTTTCTTAGACAGCTATTACTCTTTGAGTGTTGTCAGCAGCTCGAAAGAGGTGGTGCCGTGATATATTATAAAAATTTGTGTTGAACTGGGAGTCGAACCTAGACCCTTCGGCGTGTGAGCATCGCGCTTTACCCACTACGCCACGGCGACCACGTTTAAGTAGACATAACCTCAAATTCTGAAAGTTATTTACGTATCATCGAACATTGTCTCACTTTACTCACACATGTTTACGTTTTGATTTATATGCCCTCTCCTTCTAACAGTGTGAAGAGTGAGGAGATCCACCGTATAGACAGTTCACACGTATTCTCATTTGAAAACAAACAAAATCCTTTTTGTGCGTCAGCTGTTCAAGAGGGGGAATGTTATAAAAAATGCTGTCAAAATTAATTCAAGGGCGGGAGACGAGGGAGTTGACTGTCTCCCTATTGGTCTCTGTTCTTGTCGTCGAGGTGAAAGGTAGTGTTTGTTTCGTACTGTTTGCTCCTGTATTTTTGTTTTTTTTTCCTTTCTCTTCCTCGTCCAGCAGTAGTAGGTGTGTTCCAATTGAATTGCTACGAATTTCCCCGAAAAACTCCCAAAAGACTGATTTTTTCGTAGAGGAGAGAGCTCAGGAGAGAGTAAAATATTTCCCCTTCCTTCGAATTTCTGCCGAAGTAAAATCTGTGGGCAGCAGAAAATAAATAAAACCTCTGACATTTGATATATTTTTAACTGTTTACGAATTTCTATAAAAGTCGTTTCACAAGTTTCGGTAGAGTTACTCCCAAACTACTCAACTACGAATTTCTGTGCACAAATGAATTGGAACAGACCTATTATTTTATTGTTTTCATGAATGTCAATGAAATATATGAAAGAAATAATAAACAAACAACTGCTAACGTCCGCTCTTAGCTGCAACCGACAGGAGTGAAAAATGTTTCAATTTTGTCGTTCCGCAAAAGAAGATGAAAAAGTGGCCGTGTGTAGTCACAGCATATGTGGCAACGAAGTGTTGTGGAAACATCACGTCTGGACAGGCACACATCGTGACAATGTCCCAAAACTAATCACTGAATAGGTGTGTTCCAGTACTTTCTGTACCAAATTCTGAATTCTGTCATTTATTAAGGAGTGGGGGTAAATCTCTTTCAGAAAGAAACAAAGTATGAGAACACTTCGGCCAAATGTGTAAAGTACGTCATTAAGAAATGTCAAATTCAGTTTTCGCTACAGAAAAAAAACACAACAACAAAATTTGAGACACATACACGATAATGGGTCGAACACTAATTAATTTGACAGCAAACCAACAACCTACGCACAAAAATGTCTTGTGTTAAAAAGAGCAGGGTGGGGAAATATTTTACTCTTTCGAGAGGGAGCGCATTTGACGTAAAACCCATTTTTTCGGTATACGGAAACGGACTTTGAATTATTTTGTACTGTTTTGTGTTGTTTGTTCGAGTACGAGTACGGGAATCCACCTAATATTAAATCGACGTCCAGGAAAGCTAAAGAATTTTGATCGATAAATCAAAAATGGGAAAAGGCGCACTGAAATTGAAGAACATACGTACAAACCTCATAACAACAGCAGCAACGCAGTATTGTGTTATTGAAACAAAAAAAAATCTTCATAAGAAAGAGACACCGTGTTCAACCTTCCAATCAGTTATTAGCCCTTGTCGTCGTCAATCGTTACATCACGACATCCATAAACAAAGTCAACGTCGGTTTCAGATGTGCTAAGTACGAGGGCACAACATATCACATAGAATAAAATAGGTTTGATTATATTTGCATACCTTTGACAAAAGCAAGTTAGAAGTGTTCATTTAGCTAAACACAAGAAATGTTAATTTAAAACTATCCATAAAAATCCAGGCAATTTCACACCTGCCTTAATTTATGATTAAGTCCTTGAGAAAACAGTTAGAACGTAATAAAAAAATCTATGAAATCCTAAAACCGATTTAAGAGGACTTTATGTTGTATTGTTATTGTTTATAAGTGGAAATCATAAAGGTTTCGAATTTATTCACAACTTTTAGACAACTTTTTCGTGTTTTTGGCATTGATGTTGAACTTTACAGAAAATAAATGTAAAACTTAATTTTTAAGTCACGAATTGTGTGAATAGTACCTGAAGAAAGAAAAAATCGAATGTGGACGGCGCTGCAGTATGATCCATGCGTTTTTTCAATTCATCCTCAATTTAATGCTGACGCCAAATTTGACAATTTCTTTGCACTCTCAGACCGTTTACAGTAGCTCGATGGTGGTTGCGTTCCTTCAAGTATAAAGCATCAAAAATCAATTCAATTCAATCAATTCAATTTAGTTTAGCAGCTACGTACCACGAAACAGAAGCAATGTAAGGTACATTGGACGATAAGTGTGTTCCAGTACTTTTATTATTGTTGGCGCGACAGTCCACAGGGGAACCAGGGCCTAGCTTGCTCATCAACTACTTGTGTTGTGTGCGCTACTGTTCTCTCACGAGTAGAAGTGACCTACAGTTTTTTGCCGACTCCGAACGGTGAGGTTTGAGAAGCTTTCTAAGACAGTTATTACTCTTTGAGTGTTGTCAGCAGCTCGAATGGCACCATGAAAAATTCGAGGTGGTCAACCGGGAATCGAACCTAGACCCTTCGGCGTGTGAAGGTGTACGTCGCACTCTACACACAACGCCACGGCAGCCATTACTTGCTGTACCAAGTTCTGATCTGTCATTTTCTAAGGAGTGGAGTAAATCTCTCTCAGAAAGAGGCAAAGTACAAACACGGATCTAACCAAATGTATAAAGTATGTCATTAAGAAATGCCAAATTCACTTTTTCGATACAGAAAACAATAATATTTGAGACACATACACAGAGATAATGAATCAATGCTCACTTATCTCTGTACGCACACCAATTAATTTGACAGAAAACCAACAAACTGCCCACAAAAATTTCTGGTGTTGAAATGGGCAGGGTGGGGAAATATATTACCCATTTTTCCGGTATACAGGAACGGACGGCTTGTGTTGTTTTGTACTGTTTTGTGTCATTCGCTTCGGGTACGGAAACACACCTGATAGTCCTCGTCAGATTGATAGGATTTTTAAATCGATTACGCAACCGAAAGGAAAGGTCTTTTCTCAAACCCTAACCAACAATTAAGGCTGTTCTCTGAATGCGATCGCTAGTCTTAATTAGCTCGGCATTGGTGTTTTACTGTATTTACAGCTATGAACTTTTTAAGGGTTCCTGTGGAAAGGACAACACACAAGTTTTGGCATAAAATAAAATAGTTTTCATCAAGCAATAATTTGCAAACAACAACGTAAGTTAAACACCCAAGCAAAATGAAATCATAATTTATTGACAGCCACTCTCTCCGTTTGTATCTTCTTTCTTGATCAAGATCATTTATACCTAATTGTTGTTACTCAAACGTTATATTAGGTCTGTTCCAATTGATTTGTGTACAGAAATTCGTAGTTGAGTAGTTCGGGTAAATATCTCTCTTGCAGAGAGTAACTCTACCGAAAATTGTGAAACGACTTTTCGTAGAAATTCGTAAACAGCTATCAGACATATGAAATGTCAGAGTTTTTTTTATTTTCAATTTGACAGCCATCCGTTGCCAAGCTGCTGCCCACGGTGTTTTCTTCGGCAGAAATTCGTAAGGAGGGGAAATATTTTGCTCTCTCGAGAGCTCTTTTTTCTACGAAAAAATGGAACGTTTTTTTCATATCAAATTCGTAGACAATTAAAGCAACGGAACGGGCCTATTATTAATGTAACAATTTTTAATCCAACTGATTTCTTGAACTCTGTCTTACCTACTCTAACCGCATTATCGACGTAAACAGCGTTACACAATTTTAACCCTTTGGTTGCTTTATTCGCTTGTGCTGCTGATGATAGGCGACTTTCAAAAATATTTTTTTTTCAAAATATTTATGGGTTTTTTAGAAGTATTAATAGAAATAGAAGCGGTAAGATTTACACTTGTCCTAATTGAATGCCAGTCACTTGTCGGTTAAGCAATGTGATTCCCGAACAAGATGGAAAGGTAGTTGGCTCAATTTTTAAGGTTGAAATTTTTTCCTAATGGGCGACCATCTCTACAAAATGAAGGTTTGCTCTTGCCATTTTCTCCTAGAAAGCTAAAGATATATTTATAACATTTTAACACGATAAACCAAAGTTTAGCAATGTGTGTATAGCGTCTACACAAGGATCGTACAAATTGTAACATCATATGTCTCCAAACACCTATCTCAATGTTATATATGTAAATCTTGCCCTTTCAGTGGCAAATTTAGAATGTAACACTAATTTCGCCCATCTAAGTATCACTTTAGTATAATTGACGCACTGCCCTACCGACGTGTCATGCGCCCTGCCATCAAGCAACTACTCAAATTCACCAGCAATCATAAATTTCATACACCACACGAACACATCCGATCGCTTCACTTGTTATTCTACATTCGCTATTTCATCTTCGTGAATTCGGAGTGAACATCAAGAAATGGCGTCGATTGTCAAGTTATCAATTTTTCGGGTTAGAAAATCCGTGTAAATTCTTGCAGTAAGAATTCGAAAAAAATCCCAATCACACTTTTCATAAATCAATTTTTTTCAAATCAAATCGAAGAACATTGCACAATACATCCCCATTTGCCTCGCGTTGAGAACGGAAAAATCCCACAAAGTAACTCATACCAAAACAGCGAAACCTCCAGCATTCGTTTCGTAGGTGTTGTGCGTGCGTGTGTGTGTTTGTCAGCCTGTGAGTGTTTTTTTTTTCTCTTGTCGATTTTTTTTTCGCAAAAACCGATCAATTCCGTGGGCCCTAAAGGATAAAAAATCGATTCCCAAAGGACCTCCTTTCCCCCTAACCCCAAATTCAAGTGCAATATATTATTCTCAACAACGATCAAGAGATTCCAACGAAAAGTTAGTGAGTGTATCGTTTTTGTTCTATTGTCAAGGCGCAGTGAAGTGAAGTGTTTTGGTAGGTGAACGGCTGAAGGGGGCAGAAAATGACCAAGTGACTCTGGGTGATGCTCTGTGAATTATCCTGGAAGAAGCCAACAACGCAGTTTGACCAGAATTATGTAAATAATGGCGTTTTGGCCTGACCCAGTATTATCCTTTTGAGTGTGGTTCATTGAATTATTTTTTTTTTTGTTGGTTCGACCCTTTTGTGAGTTCTAAGCCCACACACAAACACGCACTCAGTTGTACTCTTGGATTCGGGAAATCTCGGCGGTGTCTTTTTGGCTCGTCGCTGGAAGAAGGAAAAAATTTCACGGAAAATCAGTAAAATCGGCGAAACCGTACCTGGTTGAGGAGGAGAAGCAACATAAGAAAGAAAAAAAAACGAATCAAGAAAAAACGAAGGAAAAAGGATCCGTTTTCGCAATTGCTGTCATCGTTGTCGGTGTCGTTTTCGTTGTCGTATCCGTAGTTCGGCCCGCGACCCCCTCACATAACCGCCGGATTTATTCTTCGGTTCTCTCCCCCATCCATCTACAACCTTGCACGATATTGAAAGAGTTTCTCGTCTTGGTGTTCGCCAGAAAATAAAAAAAAAAAAAAAATAACGAGAAGAAAGGAAAGAATTCTGTCTCTTTGTGTGTACACCACACTGTGCCAACCGCCTATCCTCCAATCCATAAGCATAAATCCGAGGTACACACGCGTGCATATATACGAATATATATATATATTTTTTTTTATTAATAATTGATAAGTGTATCCTGCTGCCGCTGCTGCTACGTTGTCGTCATCGTCGTCGTCTAGTGCTGGTTCAAAATGTCGACGGATAAGATTAAAGTAGCCGTGAGGGTGCGACCCTTCAATCGACGTGGTAAGTGAACAGATATTCCTATGCTTTCGTATGCTTCTCCCTCTTGCTTTAATTAATTTAGGAAATTAGCTCTAAAGGCTGAACTGGCTTGTCGAACTGTGACCTGTCCTATCGCCAGCGATAGCGCGCTTCTCTCCCCCCAAGCTGAAATCAGACAAAGTCAAGAGACTCTCTGTGACATATCCCATCATATGACTCACGTTCTCAGATGTTTGTGTTGTGTGCCAATGGAGCACGAAGCGAAATCGCGCTACGTCTTTACCCATACTCTCGTCACTCGTGTGTCTATGCACGGACTGAGGTTACCTGTTTTGCTATTATTTTTTTTTTGTTTTCTTGCTTTTTTGCCTCATCTTGTCTTAGTTCGGTTTAATTCATTAACAGTGGTGTGGAAAAATAATTGGACGACGACGGCTACCGGAGTGGGGGTGAATACTTGGTTTCGGTTACGAAATGATGCCCCTTCAGTATTTGGAGAAGGAGCTCAAAGTGGCAAAGGTCCCGAAGGAAAACGCTTGTTGGTGTCTGATGAATGCTCGTCTTGTGGCGCTTGGGGCAGAAATTATGTGGAAGGAAACTGGTTTTCACACGCAGTTCTCCTTTCTAATGGGGAGTAGTACCTTGATGCCAGAGGTCATGCAATGGGAGGGGGCAAATGCCAAGTTGAACGTCGTCAATGGAGTGCTGCTGGTCTGTTCATAGGAGGGAAGAAACTATGCGCTAAGTAGAAACAAAAACAAAAATCTAATTGGAAGCGAAAACTTGGTAGTCCTTTTTCAATTTAATTGCCTTTGACAAGGAGGGGGAAGTTTTGGCCTTTGAGTTGCTCAAGATGACCTCGTTTTACAGTCCGACGATTTTTGTTATGATTTGCCGCGTTGTCAGGGTTTCTTTATTTTGGATTGTGCAAGTGGTCATCATCTGATGGTTGCCTGTGTTTGTTAATGAAAAAGTTTTTGCCTATGCGGTTGGTGGCAGTCGATGAGTCTTGCGGTGGAGTATGAATAGGAGGGTGGACAGGCTGTATGAAGCCAGCCATTCTATCGTCAGTAATACAAAGATTCGTTCTGAAAACTGGCAACAGGTTTGTAAAAAATGTATTCTTTCACATTTTGTAAGCGTGGCTTTACTGGTAATGACTAGCAGCCCTACTGGAGCATTGGTTATTTACCTCTTTCCTTGTGCTAGTGGAACCAAAAGTGGAACTAGATGCGTTTTGAATGCAAATTAATAATAATTGGGTGGCGCGAGAGATCACATGGGGACCAGGGCCTAGCTTGCTCATCAACTACTCGTGTTGTGCGCGCTACTGTTCTCTCACAAATAGTAGGGACCTACAGTTTTTTTTTCGGACGGCGAGAGAGAAGCTTTTAGTGCAAAGCTGCACCGAAATATTCCTGTTCCAGGCTACTGGTTGGCACCGACGCCTTTGCAAGAGGCTTAAAATTTGTAATATTCGCAAGCTTAAGACAGATGTGGGATTTTGTTTTGTGATCACCTATCTGTACGACTTATATCCCGGCAACCATATGCCCAAGAGTTGTAGATAACGCAAGACTACACGTCTAGGTCATGTAGAGCGAATGGACACCACTGCTCCGGCCCGAAAAGTCTTCGAATCTGAGCCATTGGGACAACGCAACAGAGGTCGGCCTAGGCTAAGGTAGCTCACACAAGTGAAGGAAGATCTCAACCAACATGGAGTGCGCAACTGGTGACAGTTGGCAAAAGATCGTCCGGACTGGAGATGCTTTTTCGGTTGAGACCCAGGTTTACCCCGGACTGTAGCACCACAAGAAGAAGAAGAAGACGCCTTAGTTTCCAAAATACCAAATCGGAATCATGCTCGAGGGACAATCACCCTTGCCTTTCTAAAACCTCTGCACTCTTTGGGTTGCAGCACCCGTTTGAGAAAGCAAGTCCAGACTGAGTCGGGGAAGTCCCCTCACCTAACCAATTAACTAGACAAGTCAACATCGTACACTAACCCCGACTCTGCCCGCGGTATTGGGTGTTAAACCATAGCCACCATTATACTCACACAAAAGGGGTCTTCCGCACGGTCAGTCTAAAACCTAAGTTCCAGGGGCTTTTGAGTTCCCGTGGCAGCAGAATATAGCGTCTGGTAGAGAAAGTCCCTAACTCTGCCTAGTTCTGAGATTTGGGGGTACCAATTAACTAGACAAGTCAGCACCGTACACTAACTCTCGCTCGCTCGCTCGACTCTGCTCGCGATATTGGGTGTTTAATTAAGCACAGCCACCATGATACTCACACAAGGGGGTCTATCGCACGGTCTGGCTAAAATCTAATTTCCAGGGGCTTTTGAGTTCCCGTGGCAGCAGAATATAGCCTCTGGTCAAGCTGTCCCTACCAGTCAGGTGCCCTCAACACCTGAGTCTGGTAGATGCCATCCCGCCAAATGGTCTTTGCTTCATCAGTGCTTCCGTTGTCTTTTGTAGTGTTACGGAAGTGATTTTTGAGTCATGTGATTTATAAATCCAGTCACATCACGTAGGCCCAAGCCTACCACAGTGAAACCTACTCTAAGTGTGGCTCTTCAAAGTCAAGCGCTTTTTCACGATCCTTGAAGTCGCCTTTCGCAGATTTCAGTCGCCATTTCCAAAGAACTATATTTAGCTCAGAAATTGCACGCAAAAGTCAATGGTAAAGCCAACATGGAGGACTTAAAAATTGACAGCTTCTGTTGATAAGAAGAAAAGAGACGTCCTTACAGTTTTTTACTCCAGAAACAGTTCGAAGTCTGAGATTTAAGGAATAGGCTGTTTGGAATTTTTTGGAGAGAATATTTTGTTTTATAATGAAAGTTGAGAAACACTGCTCTGGCCCACACAGACCCGAACACTACTCCATTGAACTTGGGCGGAGGATAGTCGTGAGTTTTCTTAAGTGAATAACTTGGACAGATGACAGTCCTGAGTTTTCTTGAAAAAGGACACCAGAAGGTGGATAAATAAGCCCCTTTCGCTTACATTTGTAAGTTTATTTTTTGTGCAATACCGTGACATGCTCACTAAATCATCCGCTGCATAATTTTCCGGAACACAATACTGCTTAGCCGTCATGCCACGTTATACCCGACAAGCAATGATAACGTACACAAGTCAAATTTGAATTTTATACGTCTTACGGATCGCAAAATAAATTTACACATCTAAACGACACAAGAACTCACTCCTCATGACAGATCTATCCGATTTTCCTCAAGACTCTGTTCCCACAGATAAGCAAGTTCTCCCTGGCCCCTCGCGCTGACTTGGATAAAAAAAAAAAAAGAAAAACATGTTCTCTGGGCAGCTCCCTTATCATTGGATTACATCGAGACGACTCCAATAACAGTGCATCATGGGGAAATGTCGTTGATTAATTTTTCAAACTCAGCAAATTGCCCGCTTTCGCTGAGGGAAGATAATTATGTCGCTTTAGAAAAATGGGCTAACGATGTCGTTAGCCGACAAACGAGCGCGGTTTTCGGAGTATTTTATTGCCAGTCCACAGTGCCCACGGGGTCCCCTTGGGACGACTGACACGGCAATGAATTGTTAATCATTTGAAGTTAAGACGCCTTGTTCGAGTTTCAAGTTAGAGTCACGTTTGCCATCAATCTCTTTGTTTGAAGTAATTATGACAAGAGACTTTTAGGAAGAAAAATTCCACCACGAATTCCTTGTTTTCTTTGAAATTGAAGTAATTTAATATTGTACCAATCAAAGTGGCCCCCCATATTGCTTTCATCCTGACAGAAAGTTCTTGTGAAGAGCACTAGGACCATCGCACGGAAGGCATCCTCCTTTGAAAGGAAAACCAACAAGAAACCGACGGATATTTGCAACGGTAAGGTAGATGGGCTTCCGATTTCCTGGAAGGAAAAACCAACTTTCGCACAATGCCTTGATCATAATCCATATTAAATAACGACTCTTCGTATGCCCCACAAGGAATTCAGTAACATTTCGCTTCGCGATCAACAGGGTTGCGTGGACGTGGTATCCTGCCCACATCGGCGGCGTGCGTTACGTGCCCGAATGCAAACACAACGAGATTGGTTACGATGAATTTGATGAGCCCGCAGTTCGTGGAATATCCGAGAAACTTCTTTCATTCCTGAAGGGCGGGGGCTCTTATTTATGCATGAGCTCACAACCATAGAATACATATTTCGACAGGAAGCCAAGGCCGTCGCAAGTAATTTCACGCAACAACCGGCCGACATCTGGACGTGTGTGCACAATGAGGAACATGAATGTGATCCAATTAGTTGTCCTTTCTCCTTGTCAAAAGCTCCAATCCACCATGAATTCATTCCCCTGACTCTGGATGGTGGAGCACGCCCCGAGCAGGACTCTCATATATGCGTTCCACAGCCCCGTTCGCTGTTACACGAGTTTCACTTGCAAGAGATTTTGAACCCAAAACATGATGATTCAGTACCCCTGGGATGCATTCCACTAAACAGTTCGACCTTGTACATGTCGCTAGAAAGTCACCAATGCACACCCCGAGGGGAACATCTTTGTTCTCGTTTTGACAAATTTACTTCCGTCGCTCATCATGTGTGCTGCCATCGATTTTTGAAATTTGACCCGGTGCCTGACAGCAGGCGACGCGCCACGAAGCTGGTGTTTAACACTGTGGCGACCCAACAATCGGGACTGAGCACACAAAGGCGCAGGGGATAAGTGTTGGGCCGTGTGTGAAGGACATGAACTTGTCCCACTGCAGAATATTGATTGAAACATTCAGATATCAGTCAATGGATGTTATCTTTCCCTCGCTCCACCCTATTTTTTGAGTTCGGAAAGTTTGCTTTGCTACTTTGCGATTAAAGTTCAGGGTGCTTATCTTTGCGGAATTTATCGGCGAGGGAATATTAAGCGGGGAAAAATGTCTACTACTTTTGTGCACAGTTGCTTTGCGTCGTGTCATATGACGGTCACTGATTCTTTTCATTGGATGAGGTGGGAACACATTTATTCCTGAGAATCCGATGAATTATTGCCCGTATTCGATACCAATCTATCGTCGGCGACTGCCATGAGTTTGAATTGCACGGACTGCTAAAGATTGGAATCAAACAAGGCGCGCCATTTTCGACAGACACGAAATACTAATGCCTTGTTCTTGGGTTTTTGTATTTTCTTTACAGTCTGGTCCGATTGTGGTGACAAAAATGAAACGATGACCTTTGGGGGAATTTTTAAACATATTTTCTATTGATTTATCTAGCTTCAGACAAAAACTGAGCTAATTGCGGACTCTTATCTATAAAGACCTGACTATCAGAATAAACTTTTATAAATATGAGGAATTGATTAAATATTGGACAGCCGAGACAACAAACACCAATGTTAATGTCGGTAAGGTAGTGAAATAGTTCTTGCTTGAGGATTTAATACTTTTTTATTTTCTTTTCGATGCAACTACTGGACAGTTACGGAACTCTTTCCGTTGAGCATTAATTATGTACAAAATAAAAAAATGTATAAACAATTTCAAACTGGCACAATAATTTGAAAAAAAAAATGTGAACTTTTGACAGGTGGACATATTTTATTGCACGAGTTTTTGAAGAAGAAATATTTAATACGTTAAGAACGGGGTGTAACACCGGTGGTTCACACATTTATGTTTTATCTTGCGGTGTGTGTGTGAAGAAATAACGGTATAATCAAAGCAGCACGATATTGATGTGTACACTTTTCGCAAAATTTGTTGTTTTTCTTTTAACTTTAAGCATTTTTTGTGCAAGGCGTCGCCAGGTAAACCAATGTTTAACTTTTGTGCCGCCAGATGATGATAAAAGTGTTAAGGAAAGAGAGAGAAAAGATTATAATTTTTGTGCAGTAATTGCAAGCTGTCAAAAACGAAATGAAAATGGGGTATTTATTTCTGCTGAATACATTATTTTCCAGAATTATATAGTTTACACGAATAAGACTTAAAAGCGTTCTGATTTGATGGTATATAATATAGCACATATAACTAAATCATCTACAGTTGTCTTCTTAAAAATAGCAGTGCTCCTCAAAAGACAAATAATTTTCTGTTAATTCAAATTGTTTTATTATTTTTTCAAAAAACGTATAGAAAATTAAAATATTTAAGTCTTAACAGGTATATCACAAAATAAACATTGTTCATAACTTTTAACTATTTTTTTGTTGGTCGTAGTAATATTTCGCAGTTGTTCATAAAAATGGCAGTGTTTAGAATTATGCTGTGCCTAGACACCAGAAATCAATGAAACAATATGAAATCATTATTATTTACAGCTTACTAGAAGTACTTTGTAGCAAAGCCTTTGTTTTTTATCACTGTGCTGCATCTCCGTGGCATTGAGTCCATCAGACTCCGACATCTCTCAACTGGTATAGCTTTCCATGAGTCTTGCACTACCTCCCACAATTCCTTGGCGTTTTTTGGTTTGGCCTCATGGACAGAATTTTTAACATCGCCCCTAATGTTCTCAATGGGGTTTAGGTCAGGAGATTGTGCTGGCCACTCCATAAAGGTTATTCTTTTTTCATCAAACCAAGATTTTGCCCGTTTTGACGTATGTTTTGGGTCATTATCTTGTTAATAATAATTGTTGGCGCGACAATTCACAAAGGGACCAGGGCCTAGCTTGTTCATCAACTACTCGCGCTACTGTTCTCTCATGAGTAGAAGGACTTACAGTTTTATGCCGGCGAAGTTTGAAAACCCTTCTTATACAGTTATTGCGCTTTGAGTGTTGTCAGCAGCTTTAAAGAGGTGGTGCCGTGAAAAAAGTGTTCAGCCGGGAATCGAACCTAGACCCTTCGGCGTGTGAGCGTCGCACTATACCCATTACGCCACGGCGGCCACCATCATTCATTATCTTGTTGATATACCCAAACCAGTGGCATTTCCTCCTCGGCATATGACAGCATAATCTCTTCTAGAATTTTAACGTACTCAGCACTGTCCATCACCATCAGCACCCTTGATAGGATATATAGGCCCAACCCCATTATATAAGAAACAAGCCCAAATCATTAGTTTTGCTCCTCCGTGTTTAACAGTTTTAACTGTATAACGGGGATTATTTTCTTCATTCTTTGGTCTTTTTACATATTCCCGCCGACTCTTGGACCCAAATAAGACTATTTTGCTTTCATCGCTCTATAGAATATTTCTCCATTTCTCCTTAGGCCAATCTTTGTGAAACTTTGCGAATGCCAATCTTTTCTGTTAAAAGCGTTACTTTTCGCGGGCTTCGAGCTGGTAGTTTAGCCTCCAGAAGACGTCTTCTAACCGTCGCAGCACTCACCGGAAGTTGGAGTTCATCCCTTATCTGTCTGGAGCATATTGAAGGGTTCTCCTTTGCCATGTTGATAATTTTTCGGTCAGTTCGCTTAGCCGTCACTTTTTTTGGACCGCGTGTTTCAGCCCTAGCCTTCCAGTTTAGCGCATTGCTGACCATTTTCGCTGAACATCCTATGATTTCCTGGATTGAAGCATATGTTTTTCCCTCCGAACGCAATTTTTGATCAAATTCCGCATATCTTGATCGACCCATATTTCTAACTTTAAAGTATGTTAATAAAAGACAACATATAACGGGTGTCCCAACAAGAACGCAAGACTTAAATTTGGCGCCATTCGAATTGTCATTGTTTTAAATTTGAACAATTATTATTGTTTGTTAGTAGAAGGTATAGGGTTAATAAAAATATAGAGCTACACTAATGAATAACGCATTCTCAGTGTGAACATGTTTTACCAAAATGGTGAAAGTTTTGCGGCTACAGTTCGCAAATTGCGATCAATTTGGGGTTACAATAATACTCCAAAAGAGTCAACTGTAAAGCGGTTAATGGAAAAATTTTCTGAAACTGGGTCTGTAACTGATGTAAAGACAACAACGTGCCTTCCACCAGGTAGATTGACTGAAAATATCGCAGCAGTACGTGATGATGTCACTAAAACTCTTTTTTCATTAAAATGAATCAATGGTGTTCGGTATCGTGAAATGATAACCAATTTTTTTCGTGCCTACAATTGAAGAAATGAATGTGGAGGGGATGTGGTTTCAACAAGACGGCGCCACATCTCATACAGCCAGAGAAACAATTCAATTGCTGCATCAGTCATTTCGCGTTTTGGAGACCAGAATTGGCCGCCTAGATCGTGCGATTTAACCCCATTGGACTTTTTTCTTTGCGGTTTATTGAAGTCGATGGTTTATGCGAATAAGCCGACGACGACTCAAGCCTTAAAAGAGGAAATTAGACGCTGGATTAATGAAATACCGCAGCATTTATGCAAAACGGCCATTGAAAATTTCATTAAAAGATCGCGTATGTGCCAGCAAAGCCGCGGCGACTACCTGGCCGATGTGTTATTCCATACATAACCTCATCCTGTCTACTTTACGATATAATAAAGAATTGACCATTGTTTTTAAATATCTGCGTTTTATTTAAAATTCAAATCATGCGTTCTTGTTGGGACACCCTTTACAAAAACATTCACTTCCCAAACAAGAATACACAAATATTTTTTAAACTCTAAATAACGATTTCTGAGACACTTTTTGGTAAAACCAAAAAACACTGCTTTTTTATGAACAGCCTTCAACCAACAGATTTCAATGAATGAGTGAAAAAAGGAGAAAGTAAGCCTTTATTTTTTATTTTTTATTTCTGGTATGGTATCTTGGTTACCGGAAAATACAATAAAACCGGATATACATTTGGAATAAGGATTTTCTTAGAAATATGTTGCTAATTATCTAGATCGTATACCTACTGCTATTTATATGAACACAACTGTAGGTACCACCAAAACGTTTTTTCGTCAAAGACTACCTAATCATAAATCGGGCATCAACAACAAGAACTCAGTGAAAACAGCATTTGCTAATCATTGCGTTCAGACTAACCATCTACCCGAACTTGATGACGTCAGAATCCTTATACTTATACTTAGTTATACTTTATTTTTAAAAAATTCATATGCATTAATACAATTAAATAGATTAACAAAATGTATAATATGGTATGGCCTATGGGCGTCTACCAGATGGACTTTAAAATAACTTTAAGTTTAATTTATATTGACAAATAGGTATATTAGATTTAAAAGTCACCTTCGACTATTCGGGATCTATAACTCAGTGCTAGTTTCAAGTATTTATATAATTTTTCCCAGCCGAGACTTCCATTCAAAATACATAGCGCTTCGTTTAAATCGAGGATTGGTTCACCAAAAAATATCACACGAAACTCTTTTAGAATCGGGCATCTAGCAATGAAATGGAAAACGTCTTCTTTTTCCTTGGGATTGCATATATCACACAGTATAGGAAGCTCAGGGCGGTGCGGAATGTAGTTGAGGTTTATAATTTCACCCCTTAGTTTAAATATAATGCTTATCATTGAGAGTGGTAATTTATTTAGGAAATTAGAATATAAATCGACGAATAAAATCGGCTATAAATCGACCTTTACCGGGAAAATTGGGCTTATATAACATAACCTCTATGAGCCAGAAAGCTTGCAGCTTCCAATATCCTGCGAAGATTGGGCTTCTATAACATAACCTCTATGAGCCAGAAAGCTTGCAGCTTCCAATATCCTGCGAAGATTGGGCTTCTATAACATAACCTCTATGAGCCAGAAAGCTTGCAGCTTCCAATATCCTGCGAAGATTGGGCTTCTATAACATAACCTCTATGAGCCAGAAAGCTTGCAGCTTCCAATATCCTGCGAAGATTGGGCTTCTATAACATAACCTGTATGAGCCAGAAAGCTTGCAGCTTCCAATATCCTGCGAAGATTGGGCTTCTATAACATAACCTCTATGAGCCAGAAAGCTTGCAGCTTCCAATATCCTGCGAAGATTGGGCTTCTATAACATAACCTCTATGAGCCAGAAAGCTTGCAGCTTCCAATATCCTGCGAAACCAATTTCTTAGAATGGCAGGTCTAATGTCCGTTCGAATTTGAAACTTTTCCCCACACTCAGTCGCTATTTCCTCCCATCTTTTCACGAGGCTGCTGCTTAAGGTGATTAATATTTTGAGTACAAGATGGGGCAAACTTCCTTCATCCATTTCTAAGACTTTCAATATGTAGTTGAAGTACATGTTTAATGTATTTATGTATAACGGTAACATAGTAGTTTCCAGATAAACCATATAGTTCGTTGTACTGACCGGCAATCGAAAAATTCGTTTGAGGAAGTACCTTCAAAAACTGTTTTGTGGCATCGAACTTCCAACACCCCAAAATTGGGCACCATACAGCATAATGGAGGAAGCAGTAGTACGAAATATCTGGATCTTTGCGCTATGCTCCACAAACCTGTTTTCCATGCAACGGCCCCATACTGATGATATAGCTCTTTTCGTCTCAGCCAATTTTGCCACAAAATGCTTTTTAAGGTTAAGGTTAGAACGGATCACGATGCCGAGGTACTTATACTCCCGAATAATTTCCAAATTTTGGCCTTTATAATTCCACTTTTCCTTCCTCGCATATCTACCACCTCCTTCCCTGGAGATCATCATCATCAGAATCCTGCAAACGGAAAAACATACCAGCAAAAGGTACTCTGGAAACCCTACACATAATCAAGACCAACAACAATATGAATAGGAAACAGGACATACAAAACATATCTGCCGTATATTCAGCGCTTGTAACGGCCTAGACATATTGTATTCAATTTGATATTCAAATTTCCCATCATTCAAGACTGATCTTCACACAAAGAAGTGCTCAATATTTTGTTTTTTGTGAATTTATTTTTTTTTGTTCTCCGTAACAATAATATTAAATAACATCTACGTCTTGTTACAACACACATTTAATGTGTAAGTCTATTCTGCATTTGTTTAATTGCATTTTTACTATGTAGGCATGCAAAATGTTTTATTTTATTGTTTCAATAAATAAAGATCCCGTGATGAAGGCAGCAATCCCTGCCGAAACGATTGGATAAAAACAACGAAATAACCTGGTTTCATTGAAAATCAACAGTGACCAAAAAAGCCGACGAAGGAAAGAAACAGTTTCCCCTGCATAATGTAATATAGCACTTCTTGTACGTCTTCTTGTACTAATTTTAGACTATTTTGGTCGTTCAATTGTACACTCTAAACCTTAACCTCTAAATATCACATCAATCTGATAGCTGTTCGATGCAAAAATTAAATCATTCCTTAAAATTCGGTCAAATGAAAAACAGCTAAAAAGTTATACGACTCGCTATAGTTGCTTTTTGCATCATGAATCCATTCACGGCCATATAAGCGTTCCACACCTTGACAGACTGATTCACTCTACTTCGTCATCCCATGTCCAAAATGGTGCCGCTGTTATCGTCATTTCATATTAAGACAACCGTGTCCACATGTAAAGAGAGAGATTTATTACGAAGTCCATATTTGTTTCGTGAATCAACTGAAGCCAACAGTTCAGAAGCTTCATTGTGTCACAATGAGAAACGATTTTCTGTTAGAACACCCTGGGAAACCGTCCAACATGTGGTTGGTATGATGCAAGCGATGTAGCTTGCGCTTCGGTGAATAACATGTGATTTGAAAATTGAATTACGGGTAAATGTAAACAAACTTTTTCGTAAGGGTTGGTGGTTACAAAAGGGAAATCATTTTTAAATTATATCCAATTGAGAGCAAAGAAATTCGCCTCATACGAGTACATCTTAAGTTTTTTTTTTTTAAAGAAAGTAAATTAAATTGTTGGCTATGCTGTTCAAACTGTTTTGATTTCAAAAATGAGAAAACAAAATTTCAAAAAATGAACTTTTGGACAAAAAACTAATTTTTCTTTCTACCAGGTACAAGAAACATTTCGCAATATTTTCTATTGCATTGTGAACTTTTCAACGATATGATGGAACGTAGCAAATCTTGAAGTCAAATCTTTCTTCTATAAAAAAAAGTCAAAGTTCAAAATAGGTTCAAGAAATTTTTTAAGATGCAGAACTTCAGCTTAACGCTTTAGAGCTCTGTCTAGTTTTCTGAAAATTGATGGTCCTTCTCTTCTTCTTTATCCATTACACTGATTGATTTGAAGCCCTTTTGATAGCCGTCAAATCAACTTAGTCGTACATTTAATTGAATCATTCTCATTTTCAGGCATAATAAATCTCTCTAGCAATACGGGATTCTATTACTTACTTATTTCCTTATCAGGCAGACGAACCTTTAAGGGTCTGAACTTGAGCAATTGCTGCCTGGGGACGTTGCCTCCAGTCATTAAGGCCAAGCTGTCTTACATCCGCGATGACTTGGTCTCTGTACCGAAGACCAAAGTCTTCCTCTCCTCCTCGAATCAGGAGGCTCGGATTCGAAGACCCTCTTTGCTGGAGCGTTGTTGTCCATTCGCTCGACTTGGCCGAGCCATTGTAGTCGACGGATTTTTGGCTTCCGGACTACATCCACATCATTGTGCAGCTCGTAGATTTCGCGGTTGTGTCTTGTCCTCCATTCGCCTTCCTCGGAGACGGGACCATATATCCGACGTAGAATTTTTCCTTTCTTCTTTCAAGGGCACCAAGAATCAGCCCCGCAGTCTTACTTAATGTCCAGCTTTCGACTCCATAAAGCAGGACTGGCAGAATAAGGGTTTTGTAGAGCATGACTTTGGTCCTTCGAGCCAGGAGTTTTGAGCCGAGTTGTTTTGACAGACCGAAGTAGCATCGGCTGCCAAGGGCGATTTTACGTCGGATTTCCACTACGATGTCAGTCGTGGAATTTACGTTTGCCCCGAGGTAGACAAACCCCTTTACTACCTGTCGACGTTCTGGCCTAGGTGATGTCCGGCGGATCGTGTTTTGCTCGATAGCATATATTTAGTTTTGTTCTGGTTAATCTTTAGACCAGCTCGTTTTGCCTGTTCCTCAATTGTCGTGAAAGCTTCCACTATGGCGTGTTGAGACCGCGCGATAATGTCGGTGTCATCAGCGTATCCCAACAGCTGAACTGACTTGTAGAAGGTAGTGCCTTCCGTGTTGACTTTTGGGAATTGAAGAAATCACACGACAACGCATCTCCTTGCCAGGATTCTATTAGAAGAAGAAATTCTTCTTATAATAATAATAATTGTTGGCGCTACAGTCCAAAGGGGGACCAGGGCCTAGCTTGCTCATCAACTACTCGTGTTGTGCGCGCTACTGTTCCCTCACGAGTAGAAGGGACCTACAGTTTTTTGCCGACTCCGAACGGCCAAATTTGAGAAGCTTTCTTAGACAGCTATTACTCTTTGAGTGTTGTCATTAGCTCGAAAGAGGTGATGCCGTGAAAAATTCGGAAAATGTATGTTGAGCTGGGAATCGAACCTACACCCTTCGGCGTGTGAGCGTCGCACTCTACCACTACGCCACGGCGACTACAAAATTCTTATATTGCAACAAATACAGCGGAATCACTCTTTCCTTTTTTTTTTAATTAAATCGGCTTTATGCGACTGAGCAGAATATTCGAATTTCGTAAAATGAACTCCGTATTATGACGCAAAGAGAAAGACAGACATTATTTCCAGAAAGTGCAAAATAAACAAACAGCTGACATACACTGAAATAATTGCAACTTGAGCAATGCAAACAGTCAGTTTGCAAGTGTATTTCAAATTGTAACACTTTCTGGACAGACGCTATTAAAGCAAAAGCCGTCAGTTTGGTTGCCGAATCACCAAAATCCAATTTCTGGTTTTTGCAAACCGACACTAATGGAAAAGCGACACATAAAAACTAGAGTCGGGAAGTGAAATGCAACGCTATCAGAAAATAAGAAAAAAAATAACATTATTGCAAAGAAATTTGAGGAATTATTCGTGCAGGCACAACCACTTCAAGTGGCATGTCACTAATGTGTAAACAAATTAAACAAACAAACGCTGTTTTCAAGAGAGCACGAATATTTATTAATAATCGAAACGTGAAAGAATCACAAGTAGGTAAATAAAAAAAAACTTCTTTATCGGCAATGGCAAGGTGGTGTTTTTCTTCAGCTTAAAACTTTGTCTTAAATTTTTTTTTGACGAGACTTTAAAACTTTTTTTACAAAATTAAAACGTGCAAGTCAATTTCTTTTCAGGAAATAAAGCCATTCTGCACTCGTTAAGCTAAAATTGACCTATCCCACTTCGTGCAACTTCCTCCCCAATGCAAAACTCACATATCCTCTTCCGTCTTTTCCTTCGTGCAATAGAACACGTTTAACGTATTTGCATGAATAAGGTCTAAGGCAACGCTGGTGTTGACTCATCGGCGAAACAAAGTCGCAATCAACACACCCCAGATAGCCGGCCCTTCCCTCAAGGTGACTCAATGACGATGACCACTTGGCCGTCCTGTCGCCTGGTCAGTTATTCACCTCTCTTTGTCTTAATCACTTCTTTGCAACTTCCCTGCGCCTCGCTTTTAGTTTCGCAAAAGTGCAGCAGACCGCACGAACTAATTCCTTTCGCGTATAAATAATGCATTGTTCGCGACATTTGCCGCAACTCCCCACGGCAGTTTTTTAGTGGTGTGTTTTTGCGCGCAAATTATCCTTTGCCCGAGTTGACCGTAAAGCAACACCCCGGCAGGAGTCTAAACAATAAAAACGAAACCAAACCGAACACGTCACGTAACAAGCTCCTGGACTGGAGTGGCGCCCAACAAGAGGGCCACCTAATTCGTATGCAAATGTACACAATGACCCTCGGGAGCAAGGGTTTCCTCTGGTTTTTGGTTTTTGTCTCATTCAGCTTTTTCAACTTTCTCCTCGGGTTTTATTGTTTTTCGACAGTGCTTGGAGTGCGCTGCATGTTGTTTTGTTTTAGCACCCTCTTTGTGTGGTCAGGTCAGGTCGTAAATCTCGCACGGCTCGGTGCGGCTCTGTGTCCCGTGGCTTGCGAGTTGTGTGCGGGGAACTTTACAGAAAAACACACATATTTTCTTTTATGGCCCTCGAAAGGTACGAGGCGGGCGGTCGGAGGAGCATATGCGTGCCATGTGTGGGAATGGACATGACCAGGGCCTTTCTCTCAACACAAAAATAATTACGTTCCGCATAATTGATGCAAACACACACAAACGCCACTCACTACAAGTGTGTCGTCCTGGGCTGGCCTAAATTTTCGTCTGAAAATCAGACCTAGTCTAGCTGCCCGATTTAAAGTGCCACCCGATTCTCGGATCGATGTGTGTGAAGAAGTTCTCCGCCGCCAGAGCCACTGGCATAGAGGCAGTGAAGACAAGCAAAGAAAACGAACGAGGAAAGAAAATGCCCAACAAAGGCGACGTAGGTTCAAAAAACTTGTCCTCGTCTTCGTCGTTGTCATCGCTTCGCTTTTGCATCGTGGCTTAGTTGCGTCACCAGCCCCGCTCCAGCTGGCGAACAATGTGGCTGGTCATGCTTTTATGACTGTTGAAACGTTTTTAGCTCGTTTCGACGTTTTATTTGCCGTTTTTTTTTCTCTGCGTTTTCACCTTCGTTCGTTCCATGTGACTGTGTGCGAGGAAGGGGCGGTCCGGTAGGAAGTTGTGCTGTGGTCGGGCGACTTTGTGTTTACATTGCGCCGATTTAATAAATCAAAGAAACTAGTGGTAAGTAGGTTGTTAGGGTTGCCAGCTCTTTGAGGAGGGGAGGGTGGTATAAATTATTGAAGAGCTCTGTTTGCATAAGCCGCGATGGCGCTTGCTGTTCAAAGACTTAAATATTCGCCCGAATCGCCTGCGGCGCACGGTCTATAGCGCAACTTTGGAAGTATATAGGTCAAAAGCTTCTTGACCCGTAAATAAAGTCGTGGGAATAACCCCAGCAAGCGGGTAGTAGCCGGAGCAAAAATTCGCTACCCATGGAGCCCTCGATCTGAAAAGCCAAAATGGGGGAGGTATTCGCTGGAATCGGGTACGAAGAGTTCCTCTGAATAGAAATGAAATTCCTGTGCGAACGAAGGAGCGTTTCATTTTTATGCAGGGCTATGTTGACTTTGAGGCAGTGCTTGTTCAAAGCACTCTGTTATTGCCCTGACCTTTGAAACTGCTTTCTGCTTAAGCAAACACATGCGAGAGTGTATGTGGATGGGGAAACTGTTTCTGGAGAAGTTGCTTATGCTATTGCATAAAGTAATTAATGCTTCAGGTGCGTTGTTTCCGAAAGTTTTATTCGTAAAACTCGTGGCATATGCCGCAATTGCGATTGTGAAGAGGGAGAGGGACGTAGAGCGAGAGGCAGAGTGAGACGCGTGTGTGTCTTCAATTTTTTTTTGTCTGTTTTCTCAAGATTAAGTTTTTGGCTGTGTGCAGGGAAGGCACATAAAACTGAATTTATATTTGTTTACCCAATGCAGAGTTGGCTGTCAGGCGTATTGGCTACAGGCTAGAAAAAAGAGAATTTTAAACCATTTCCTTAGTTGACAATCATTTCTGAGCAGTGAATGCAAGACAGCGGAACGCAATTAAGTGTAGGTTATGTTTTGTAGCCTCAACCCCTGTGACAAAGTTAGAAGGTCGATAGTCACACCTTTTTGCATTCCGTTTAAGAAATAAAGGCACGCCCTGTTCGTGTTCCTTTGGATGAGGCAAATTAATCCAAAATTGTTTATTCTGGCTGGCAGTTCATTTTCTACAACTTCTGCCATTTTTCTTAAGTAAAAAAATAAGAACTTTGAATCCACGCTGTGTCTTTTCTTACTTATTATTTGAAACACCACTTCCGCTTCCTAACAACTGCCGTGTTCTTCAAAAGCACGAAGTTCAACACTTCAAATGAATGCCATATACTGAAATGACGTACAAAGTAGATTTCCAGAGTATGTTCCAGTGGAATAATACAAGCTACGAAATCTCTTGGCAAACCGCACGAATTAATTTATAGACCCAATAAAAATTACTTGTTGCCAAATTTTAGCGACAGGTGATTCTTCTACAATCCCTGGAACAAAATATTGTAAACATTTTTTTTTTTACTTTCGATTTCTCTTTTAGAAAATACACACCATAATACCATAAATGTATGCGCGCTATTGTTCTCTCGAGAGTAGAAGGGACCTACAGTTCTTTTTCCGACTCCGAACGCCGAAGTTTGAGAAGCTTTTTCTTAGACAGTTATTATAAGGTTGCCAAATATCTCCCTTCCGCCTTTTTGTCTTTTAAATTTTCCAGCCATGTACAAAGCGCTTCAGAGCTCGTATCGGGCATTGAAAGGTCTTGACATAACCTATAAAACGATGCACCTTTAGTTTGGATTTTGCGTTCAACAGTTGTGGACGTGTAAACATGGAGTTCACTAACGCCGAAATTCGCGCTATTTCAAAGTTTTTCTTAAAGGCAAATCCCCTAGAGAAACGTTCCGTGAGATAAATGGTGTTTTGGGGGATGGTACTCTATCACTTCGAACCTCGGAGGAATGGTTTCGACGATTCAGAGTCGGTGAAAACAACACCATGGACAAGCCAGCCGGCGGAAGGCCTGTGACGACGAATACCGATCGAATCATGGAAATCATCGAGTTAGACCGGCATGTGGCATCTCGTGACATCGCTCAGGCGATGGGAGTTAGTCACCAAACCATTTTAAACCATCTCCAGAAAACTGGATACAAAACAAGTTTGCCGCATGATTCGACGCAAAAAAAACTTTCTGGACCGAATCAACGCCTGCGATATGCTGCTGAAACGGAATGAAATCTACCCATTTTGGAAGCGGATGGTGGCTGGCGACGAAAAATGGATCACATACGACAATATCAAGGGAAAGTGTTTATGGTTGAAGGCCGGTGAATCGTCCTAAACAGTGGTCAAGCCTGGTTTGACGGCCAGGATGGCTTTGCTGTGTGTTTGATGAAATCATCCACTATGAGCTGCTCCCATATGGCCAGACGCTTTATTCTATCATCTACTGCGAACGACTGGACCGCTTGAAGCAGGCGATCGACCAGAAGCGTCTAGAGTTGGCCAAAAGGAAGGGTGTAGTGCTCCACTAGGACAACGCCAGACCACACACTTCGTTGATGACTTGTCAGAAGCAATGGGAACTCGGATGGGAGGTTTTATCGCATCCACCATATTGCCCGGACATAGCGCCAAGTAATTACCACATGTTCCTGTCCATGGCGAACGCCCTTGGTGGTGTGAAGTTGAACTCAAATGAGGTTTGTGAAAAGTGGCTGCCCGAGTCCCTCACAAATATTACGAAGTTGCCGTCTAGATTATAGAACAAAACAGAAATTAGAACAATTAGATTATAGACAAACAAACAAAACGGCGCATATTTGAACTAAATCCGATCACTGTAACACGTTTTATGAAGCTTTGAATAAAGAGCAAAAAAGGGGAAGGCAGATATTTGGCAACCTTATATTTTTTGAGTGTTGTCAGCAGCTCGAAAGAGGTGGTGCCGTGAAAAATTCGAGGTGTGCAGCCGGGAATCGAACCTAGACCCTTCGGCGTGTGAACGTCGCACTCTACACACTACGCCACGGCGGCCATAAAATACACACCGACCATATCCACAACAAAAATTCAAACAAATTGTAAGTTTTGATTATTTGGTTTCCAAGCTGCGAGTGCCTCTCTACACCCAGATAATACTGATGCAAAAGTGATTCATAGGCAAACTAGCTGCACAACGTACACAAATAAGGAACCGTTAGGCAACCCATTTACCATCAACGAGAATCCTTGTGAAGTTTCACTTTTTAAATTTTTATAAAAAAGGATATATGAAAAAAAAAAAAAATATTCACCAAAGTAAGAATCCGACTTATAATTGCACCCAACTGTTCGCAGGGTATAGATATACAAAAGTTTTGAACAGATTATGCATACCAGAGAATTGTAAGTCGTGCAGCTGCCGCAAAACCCGTTTCTACTCTCTTGATTTCTGGAGATCCTCTAACACGAACGACATGTCTCTATATACATTTGCAAACTGATGCTAAAAGACTTTTGTAAGCAACAACTTTCAGCAAAATATATTTAATTGACAGATGATACCTTTCTTAAACTGAGCCTTGTATATGCAATTCCGCTATTCACGCTTTTTAAAAAAAAAAAAAGTAATCTCAGCATGTGTTTATTTATAGGACAGAAAGTGGTTGACTAATGACGTTAAATGCGAATTTCCTTATCGAATTTTTAAGTTCCTTGGGTTATCTCATAAAATGCACCAAAAGGAAATCAGCACGTTGTGCATCATTATAAGAATTTACTCAAAAATATGTCATAAAAATTATCTCGAGTTAAGCACGAAAATGTTTTCCTTCCCCTTCTGATCATCATAATCGTGCGCTTAAATTAAAACATGATTTACAACTCAGTCAACACAGCCACCTGAACACATTCAAGCATTATGCGTCACCGTAACACTTGTGTGCACATGTGAACGGCAAAAACACAAGCTAGACGCGATGATTTTAGGGTCAATGAGAAATTAAAAATTCAGAATAGACAGACAATCAAACATCAGTCGTAAACACTTTCGTCACAGTCTATTAACCGACTGCGAATGGAAAGGTTTTGAACTAGTCAAAAAAGTCGCCACATGAGACAGTGATAATTGCATGATAAACATCTTCGGAGAACAGTTTACGTCTGCTTAATGAAGGCAAATTTATTCCCACGGAATTGGGACCTTTACGCTTTCTATTTGAGTGCGATAAAAGACAATTTTTTAGGGCCCTTTGAGTGGGTTTGGTATGGAGAGTGGAATACATGTGGGAGTTAAGCTTGTTGAAGTCGGTAAGGCAGTATACCCAATTTTGTAACCATCTCCTAAAAGTAATGAAGTTATGAAAGTGTTTGCTTTGCTTACTTTTGTATTGCCATCAAAAACATGATTAAGAGTTTTTCAAACTTGCCAAAGACTACAAACAATAAATTCAGTATTAATCTATGTTTTGTTATGTTTAACGTTTCATACCCATCTTGAAAATAAATTTCTGGTCTGATTATAACCTTTGCAATCCTCATTCACCCGTTTGCTCTGGGATTTGGTGTTGGTGCAGGAGTCGCAAATTTGCATCACGTGGACAAAGTTTGTATTCAATAGGTTTTATATTTATACACATCTGGAATTTGGCTTTTTAGTGCTTTTGAAATGTTTAATATTGTTAGCATTTTTGTGTTTTGGGATTTTAAATTTCCGGATTCTGTTTGGAACTATGAACATATTTGTGACAAGACATTTCAATTAGCCGCCGCGGCATAGTGTGATGAGTGCGGTCTTCACACGCCAAAGTTGCAAGATTCTATTTCCGGTCTGAAACATCGCATTTTTGAAGGCACCATCTCTTTTGAGCTGCTGACAGCATTTAAATTGTTCTAACTGTCTATAGAAAAGTTTCTTAAGCTTGCCGTGGATTGAGGCGTCGTCCAATATATATATATATAACAATTTTTTTCTTCTTTATTTGTGAGATGCCGTGAGGAACCGAGTGACAGAAACACATGCGTGTCCTTTTTTTGCAACTATTAATGATTACCAAAAATCCACTTTCCTTTCTTCATCTTGATTACAATTCATTTAATTATTTTCTTTTTTTCTTTTTCAGAAATTGAAATGGGAACACAATGTATCGTCGAAATGGAAAAACATCAAACAATTCTGCACAATCCGGCCTCTCTTGACAAAATCGAACGGTGAGTGTGCTCTTGTGGTAGTGGTAAAACCAAATCTCAGGACTTATCGTCTTCTCGTCTTTATGAAGGGGGTTTCCCATATCCGAAAATTTGACCGGCGAAAAAAAATAATTTTTTATTGCAGTGATTAGAGCAGGTATTAATAATTCAGCAGAAAATAAAACCTCCTTTAAGATGTAGATTCTGATTTTTAATTAACGCTCGCGTGGGTCTCGAAAGTTAATGACTTCTTTTATGAGCTACTTTTGCCGTCCCTGCTTACGCTCAGCACACACTTTGCTTTCAATTAACCCTCCTCTGTTTCAAGAACATCGATAGGAATCTATTGTCAAGGATGCACAAACAATTCATTTAAGTGAGTGCTACAGCCTCAAGGACGATGGTTGCGTAGGAGTTCATCCTCCCACCCATTCACGGGCACTGCAAATTCACGAATCAAAATCGAATAAAATGAAAACTTTAAATGGCTGGAGATTTAATGGCGTTTTTAGGGACTTGATAGGGGTTGAAATTGTTTATAGTTTCAAAGCGCCCGGATTAAGAATACCATAAAATAGAGGAATCCCTTCGACAAACAAGGAGGCGAGCGAGCATGTTGCTTTACAAATGCGACGCAGAATGCAATGCACAAATACTTCAATACTTTACATTGTCATATATACAGTCAGTCGTCGGACACAAGCAATCAATTTTATTTTCGAAAAAATCCTTAAATTCGAAAAATTCTGAAGTCCGAGACAAAAACGAAAACTGAAAATAAAACATTCTTCAGAGACATGACCACTTTCAAAGTTTAAACAGTTCCAAATCAATGCTGAATGAAGAAAGCGATATGTGTGCTCGTAAAAACTTTTCCGAATTCCAGGACTCAATGTTTTGATGTTTTCTAAATTCTAGTTTTAGGGGTTTAAATGACTTATGTTTGCGGAGCGCCATTCATTTTGTATTACTTCAGAGATTTGAATTAGTGTACACATGACACAAACATAGTTCGATTGCTGCTTGGCAGAAGAAGTCAAAGAAAAAAATCTCAGAAGAAAGCAAATTTCCAAACAACAACAAATCCTGACAATGCGGAATACTCATACTTGAAATATTCATTTCAAACCTGTTTATAAAAAAGTTAAATGCCAACTCACTACTGGAAAACACACTGGATTCGGAGTCGGATTGAAGTTAGGAATAAATATTTATAAGGTTTTTTTTTTCAAAAAGGAAAATATTGTGCTTTGAGATTTTGTACAAAGTATCAATGTGGTGTGATGTGTGTCCTGCCCGAAAATTCAACGAACTCAAGGATGCTCTAACGTGCTGGGAATTAGCATTGTCTTAAATTTAAATTAAAAACTACGCTTTAGTTGAAATAAAAGAAAAAATTAAATTAAAGGAAAACATCATAAAGAGTTCTCAGTTTCTACTTCTTGTGGCGCTACACTCTGGGGTGGACCTGGGTCCCAACCAACACGCCTCTCCAGCCAGATGTGGGATTTGTTTTTACGTGATCATCTTTCTCTTCGGCTTATATCACGGGGTCCATTTTCCCACGAGTCGTAAGTAACGCAAGCCTAAACGCCTTAGTTACCTAAGTACCAATCTGGGATCATGCTTGAAGAGCAATCACCGCATCTTGGTTTAATGCGAAGCCTTTCTAAAACCTCTTCCGCTCTCTGGGTCGCAGCGCCCGGTTGAGAATGCAACTCCACACTGAGAAGGGATGGTCTCCTAACCGCCTTTCCTAGTTATGGGTGAACAATCAACTAGACAAGTCAGCACAGTACACTATCCTCGACTCTACCCGCGATGTAAGGTGGTAAACACAGCCACCACCGTACGGTCAGGCTGGAACCGAAGTTCCAGCTCCCGTGACACCAGAATATTGCCTCTGGTCAAGCTGTCACTACCCTCAAAACCTGGATCTGTTAGTCGCCATCCCGCCACAGACGGTCTTTTCATCAGTGATTCCGTTGTCACTATAAATAGTGATACGGATGTGATTTTGAATCATGTGATTCATGTCACATCATCTGGGCCTCTCCAGCCAGCACGATCTTTCGCTAGCTGCCTCCCATTGCGCAATTAAAGTTGGTTGAGGTCCTTCTTCGGTTGTGTACGCCATCTTAGCCTAGGCCAGCCTCTATTACGTTGTCCTAATGGCTCTGATTCGAAAAATTTTCGGGCCGGGGCACTGACATCCTTACGCTCTACATCGCCTACCCATCTTTAGCGTTGTATCCGAAGAGGCTTGACCAGGCGCATGTCTCTGAACAGCCCATAGAGTTCTTCGTTAAATCTTCTCCTTCAGATGCCATCAACGCAAATTGGACCAAAAATCTCACGCAAAACTCTTCTCTCGGAAAGACTAAGGGCTTCCTCATCCGCTTTTAGTAACATCCAGGTTACTAGCCATAAAGTAGGACTGGGACGATCAAGCTTTAAAGCGAGCTTGGTCCGTCGAGAGAAGGCTTTATTACTCAATTGCCTCTTGAGCCCAAAGAAACAGCCAATGGCAAGAGTGATTCTGAGTTTGATTTCAATACTGATGTTGTTTTCCCTGTTTACCGCGGGGCCGAGTAGACGAAGTCCTTGACTACCTCGAAGCTTTTGCTGCCTAGTGTGACGCTCTGTCCGAGACGTCGATGTTGTGTGTCCTTTCTTGACGACAGCATGTACTTAGTTTTGCCCTCATTTACAGTCAGTCGCTTCAATGCTAGCAAACGCCTCATTGACGGCTCACTGTGTTCGTCCAATCACGTCAATGTCATCGGCGTAAGACAGCAATTTTGCTGACTTCTGGAAGATCGTGCCTCATGTGTTGACTTGTGAGTTACGCACGATCTTCTCGAGGATGATGTTAAAGAAGTCACATGACAGTGCGTCGCCTTGTCTAAAACCATTTTTGACATTGAAGGTCTCGGTGAGTTTGATATCGACCTTGACGGGGCAGTGAGAGTTCTCCATCTTCATACTACAGAGTTTGGTAGGAATGTCAAACCTAGACATGGCACTGTATAGCTCGTCTCTATGCACACTGTCATATGTGGTCGAAAAATCGATAAATAGGTGGTGAGTTTCGATTTGTACTCTTTGGGACTTCCAGGATCTGCCGTAATGTGAAAAGCTAGTTTATCGTGTTCTGAAACCATACACTGGCCTGACACCACCCTGATTGGGACCTATCAGGTTATGGACGAACGGTTTCAGACGCTCACACATTACGGGAGAGAGGATTTTGTATGCGATACTAAGAAGGTTGATCCCTCGATAATTGGCACAGTCAAAGGGGTCACCTTTTCTGTGAACCGGGCAAACGACGCTGAGATTCCACTCAACGGACATGCTTTTCTCCGGCCATATCTTCTGGACGAGCTGGTGCACGCGCCCAACCAGGTTATCTTAAGCTGCTTTAAATAGTTCTGTGTGCAGTCCATCCGCTCCATCAGTCTTGTTCGACTTCAGCTATGATATTGCTATCTTCACCCCGTCTAAATTGGGGGAGACGGAATTCTTGTCTATCATCGTCCAAATTGAGCAGAGCATTCTGCCTAACAGCGGAATCTGGTCCGTCTTCTCCGTTAAGGAGTCTGCAGACTGAATACGTTGCCTATATAAAAGTCCGATAACTTCGGCAGTTTTAATTGGGTTTCGTGCAAATTAATTTATTTATTACATAGTAATAATAAATGAAAAAACTTTATTTAAGAAAACAGTACAGTTATATATTACAAGCATAAAATGACGAGCTAGGCCGTCCGAAGACTGGACCGTCCGAGGACCGGACGTCCGACGACTGGACCGTCCGACGACTGGATCTCGATTACTGAACCGTTCAACGTCTGAATTTCGATTGCTTTTTGTAGGATGCTGATCGGAGTAAGTCACCTCGGTATTCTTAATCTGATGTGTTGTGGATGGGGGCGCTGAAATGTGAACCGATGCACATGTTTAAAAATCATTCCGATATTCAAGTGGTTTCTTGGATTTTGGGATCGCTTGGGTCATAAACCATAATGTTTATGAATTCCAGATTGTATTGTTTGTCCAGTGTTAACTTGCATTTTGAAATTTTGGTCCTATATAAGCGTGTCACCCTTTTTGATTTTGTGATTCTGCCGATCTCCTTAAAACAAGGCAATCATCGGGAAAGTTTTTAACAGGGTGTATCTTTTGTTTGCTTATTTACAAAACAAGAAAATACACAACTGTCACACAACAAAGTGGTTGTAAGTTTTCTACATTCAAAGAAATGTATTTTTAAAGCATTTTCCAAAGTTTTTCTTGTTTTATTTGTTCTTCTGAAAAATTACAAAAAAAAAAAATTAAAATTAAGTATATTTATTTGAAAAAAAAAAAAACTACTTCCTTGAGTGCGCTTTGTGATAATAATGCAATAACTAATAATAAACAACACTTTTAGAAGGTCTAGTCGGACAGTCATTTATTTTCGCAAGTACTTGTCGGTTTTGATATTCTTAACGGGTCCCTTGTTTCCTGTTGACTACTGCCTGTGATTCATGCTTATCACTGTACAAAACAAAAGCCTAATTAACACCTGCATACAGTCATCGCGCGTTCATGATTTCACAGACTTTTTGGCGTCTATGTTTACAAAGTAAAAGATCAAAACAAAATGATTCTATGTTAACGTGGTTAGCTTGAAATTATTCACTGATATGGACGCTGACACTGGTGTGTGAGTCTTTCATGATGACTTGCCGATTGATACTGAACGAAGTGACAAATCAATTTGATAGGAATCATGCGTGATCTGTCAATTTTTTTTTTTTTTGCTCAAATATTTTTTGTATTGTATTGTTTATTTTCATTATTTCATTTTATAATTTAAAAAAAAAATAAATAAATATAGATTATAAAAGCATTAGATGTAGTTACAAATGAAACAATTGTTAGCGACATTTTATACTTTTATACAATATGTAATAAAAATAGTGTTAAATGCCACCTTATCAGGCTTTTCAACTAAGCTTATAAGTGTGGGTGGGATGCCCATGCATAATCTGCTTAAACAAGGTTTCAGTATCTATTTCAAATAATTCAAAGAAGAACAATTCAGGCAAGAAAAATAATTCATTATATTTTTATGATAATTTACATCAGAACACTTAAGAGTCAAATTCTTAAGTGATTTTCAAAACTTCGAGACTAAGTTATAGATCTAATGAATAATGGAAGATTGTTAAACAGCCAGCAAGAAGAAATCAAATAAAAATTACGAAACGCAGTGGTACGGTTTTTGAAACGGAGACAACAAATGAAGAATTAGTGCGAAGTCCAAAGTTAAAAATTATTCTTAAATTTCGATGACCCTATCTCGAGATAAATAATTGAATGCCATAGTAATTAAGACCCGTTATGATCTTTGCGTAACAGTTGGTATTCGTTGTCTCTAGGTAGATTTGATGGCGTCATATATTAACAGCATACATCACTGTTTAGAAGATGCTGTTGCTTTTGTTCATAGAATTGTCCAAATTCTTCTTCTTCTTGTGGCACTACAGTCCGGGGTGGACCTGGGCCTCAACCAACATGCCTCTCCAGCCAGCACGATCTTTCGCCAGCTGTCTCCAGTTGTGCACTCCAAGTTGGTTGAAGTCCTTCTCCACTTGTGGCGCCACTTTAGTCTATGTCGCCCTCTGTTGCGTTGTCCCAATGGCGCGGATTCAAAGACTTTGGCAAAGATTTATTCAAATACTCTTGCCAAAGTTTCTTCACCTGCTTTTCGGCCGTCTGTGTGCGACTTTATCATAGTGTTGCTTAGCCTGTGGATTGTGAACTCTGTTATAGCAAGATTGTACTCGGAGAAATGAAAAAGATACAGCTTTTATATTTTTCCGTCATTCTATGCGGCGGTACCTATGACGAGCAGCGCAGTTATACACAGAACAAACAAACGATTGTAAATTTTGGTTCATTCAACTGATCAGCTGTGGTCGTGGCGTAGTGGGTAGAGTGCTATGCTCACACGCCGAAGGGTGTCGGTTCGATTCCCAGCTCAACACTAAATTTTTCGAATTTTTCACGGCACCACCTCTTTCGAGCTGCTGACAACACTCAAAGGGAAATAACTGCATAAGAAAGCTTCTCAAATGTCGCCGTTCGTAGTCGGCGAAAATCTGTAGGTCCCTTCTACTCGTGAGAGAACAGTAGCGCGCACAACACGAGCAGTTGGTGAGCAAACTAGGCCCTGCTCCCCCTTTGGACTGTAGCGCCAACAATTATTATTATTAACTGATCAGCTACTGGCTCTTAATAAAGAAAACAAAATCAATTATCTTTCGTTGTTACATTATCTTTAATGTACAGTTTTACCCAAAACAAGCGGCTGATCTACGAGGGCAATGTAAGAATCGTAAGTCCGGGTGATCTTCGGTTCAGCACATCCATACCCATTCGCGATGGGAATGAGGTGGAAGAGACGGGCATTTTTATTGGTGGCTAGAGCCACATCAAGTACCTCAGCTGCTGTCAGCTTGAAACGCATATTTTTTCGTTCCCTTCGGCCAATTTACATTTAGATTAGATTAGGTAGGATAAGTTAATACGTTACAAAAAAAAAATAATTATAAACAAAACAAAAAAAAAAATACAGTTACATAGTTTAGGGTACTTTTAAGGCTTTAGTATTTAGTATGAAGTTAGCTTTAAAAAAATAAATTAGTATTTAGTATGAAGTTAGCTTTAAAAAAATAAATTAGATTACTAAGTTCTTTTATTATTATTTATTTATTGAGTAAAGTAAGTAATGTGGCCGCCGTGGCGTAGTGGGTAGTGTGCGACGTTCACACGCCGAAGGGTCTAGGTTCGATTCCTGGCTGAATACCTCGAATTTTTCACGGCACCACCTCTTTCGAGCTGCTGACAACACTCAAAGAGTAATAACTGTCTAAGAAAGCTTCTCAAATTTCTCCGTTCGGAGTCGGCAAAAAACTGTAAGTCTCTTCTACTCGTGAGAGAACAGTAGCGCGCACAACACGAGTAGTTGATGAGCAAGCTAGGACCTGGTCCCCCTTTGGACTGTAGCGCCAACAATTATTATAAATAAGTAATATATCACAGTTTTAATTTGAAGGAAAAGCCACTAAAAAACCTTCATTAAATTTTATGGTGTTGTGGAAGGGAAAAGAGAAGTGGTATTAACACATAATTTCAAAGATGGCACTGACATAAAAATAGATTTAGATACAATTAAAGATATAGACAAAATAGTTATAAATTAACAAATAAATAAAATCAGAACAGAGCAGAACAGAATTATTTAAATAATATTATTTAAAAAAATAAATAAACAATAGATTAATATTAATAATACTATCATTAAGAATAAGTAACAAAATAAATATAAATAAATAAATATAAGTAAATAAATATTAAGAAATAAATATAAATTAATAGATAGATAATTATAAATAAATATATAAAAGTAGATAAATAAATAAATAAATATATAAATAAAGAAAAAACAATATATATATATATATATATATGAATAAATAAATAAATAAATAATGCAAAAAAAATAAATATAAATAAGTGAATAAATACTTCAATAAAACATCTGACAATTGCGCTTAAGTGAGTTATTTAAA
Source organism: Eristalinus aeneus (assembly GCA_955652365.1). NCBI lineage: Eukaryota > Metazoa > Arthropoda > Insecta > Diptera > Syrphidae > Eristalinus > Eristalinus aeneus. The sequence goes on along the minus strand of OY019133.1, from coordinate 25,415,817 downwards.
TTTGAAATCAAGTGATGGTTAGATGATGTGCAGGATATGTTATATTTCTGATTAAGTTTCATAATTCGAGAAGATACCATTTCTATATTTGTAATTTCATGAAGTTCCTCTGTGGATAAAAGTCTAAGTAAATTCAGCATAATTCTTAAGATCTTATTTTGAATTATTTGTAACCTGCGCACATAACTTTTTGCACATTTATCCCATACCGGAGGTCCATAAAATGTAATTGCTTGAAATATGGCCTTAAATATTAAGAGGTTGTTATAAGTGTTCAATTGTGAACTCTTATAATATTATACACCTTTTTAATGACTTCCTGCACATGAGCGCTGGAAGTTAAACGTTTGTCTAAACAGATGCCTAGATACTTTACACCAGACTTCCACTCAACTTCGACACAATTGAGTAGAAGGTTGTTTCTGGGTAGCAAACTAGGTTTCCTTTTGCGCGAAAAGAAAATAGCTTGAGTTTTCAGAGCATTCAATTTAATTTTCCAGGCCTTGCAGTATAAATAAAGAGTATTTATAGCAGATTGCAGATAGTTTCAACATTGAAACCGATTGAATCAGCAGTATAAATACAAGTGTCATCAGCAAATAAGGCAATATCACAGTTGGGCAATCCTGGCATGTCAGAAGTATATACTTAGATTGAAAAGAATTGGCCCAAGTACAGATCCTTGCGGGGCACCAGCACAGATTAATTTGTTTTGAGAGTTGTTGATACACACCTCAAAACTACGTAACTAAGTTCTTTAACAATATTTTCTTAGTAATAAATTTGTAAAAAATTAGCGTCAAAATTAAAATGAACAAAAACATGATTACACGCTGAAAGGCAAATACATATGAGAATAGAATAGATGAACTTAGAGTGCCCGCATAGGTCCAGTGAGATTGTTTTTAATAATTGTTAATTAAATAACTAGTTTAAGTATTTTTTTTTAAGTAGAATTAAGGAATTAGAAAAAAATAGAATAAAAAAATGCATATCAAAAAAAATGTTTCCCCAAACAAGCATCACTTCATAAATATTATTCTCTCTTTCACGGCGCTCATACGCCGAAATCCAGGTTCGATTCCCAGCTGAACATCTCAAACTTTTCACGGCACCACCTCTTTCGAGTTGCTGACAACACTCAAGGAGTTATACTGTCTAAGAAAATACTTCTCAAAGTTCGCCGTTCGGAATCGGCAATAAACTGTAGGTCTCTTCTACTCGTGAGTACAACACGAGTATTTGATGAGCAAGCTAGGCCCTGTGGACTGTCTCGCCATATAATTATTATTATCTTTTGTTTCTCCGCTTGCCTTCAGTGCAGTCAAAATCTACAGACGAAGCTTATCTTGAAGTCAAATTTCCGGAGCTCTTCGGTCATATTAAGATTGAGCAACAGACTTGAATTGCTTCGTTTCTTCTTAATCGTAGCACAGATGAAAACTAAACTTGAAACCTTAGTAGAGGCGATGAAAGGAGTTCTGCAGCCATTACCCATATAGATTGCGTAAGGCGCAAACAAGGCCACTGGCAATAGCAGATATGTTTTGTACAAAAAAACATTTTTTTTGACGATTGAAACCTCCCCTGGGTGAGGTAGGTTGCACCTTTTTCTTTTCTTTCTTTCTTTTAATTTTAACACTTCAGCAACCCTGTCACTGTATCGGTAAAATTTGAAGCATTACACCAAAAAATGTGGAAGTGTCTCTATAATTTGTTGAATTTAATCTGCATTTTTATAGAACTTCATCCAAATTTCACGAAATCCAAAACCTTTACTCCAGTCGTTCTGCTTATGGAGCTTCTGACAGATCATTTACCTGACAGGCAACACGTGTCACGAGCTCTTTGACCGCAGGCCACTTTGGGAAGCTATTAATCACACAGAACCGTCAATCAGCATTCCCAAACGTCAGTAAGAATCACCCATTTCACGCTCCAGGGAGTTCGAAGCAAATCATTCATCGGCCCCAACACCGTTAAATGGAGGAAAACTTGTTGGAAACCATATGACTGCAGTTAATACCAATATAAGTCACTCCGAATCATCACAGTTCGTCGGAAACAAACAGAAATCGAAGAGCCGACCCGCAGCGAGTGCCGTAATAGCATTGCATTATGAGGAACACTATCGATTTGCCATAATCACTCTGCGGTGATCCATAACCTGGTTTTCGTTCGTTGGAAGACTCTTATCGGGTCGCTTGTCGCGCTGTGATAACGATATGACTTCGCATACCTGTGCGGATGGCGTAACTCGCCGCCACCTGTTGTCGGTTCTATACTTCTGCCGAACCACACTGACTCTGGCCTGGTTAGTGCGCTCGGTTATCGCGCACAGTTCGTAAACAAAAGCAAACCCTCAGCCTCACCGGTATGATATCATTGTCGACAGTGCTCGGCAGAAGCAGGTTACGAATGAATTTAGCACCTTCCACTTCAGAGACGCACACATGGATACGCGGGTGCTCGTGGATTTGTCATTTCCGCACCTCTGCCATTACCTCCTCGTCGGTGTCGTGTTTTTATTTTCGTCCAATGTCACTGTCAATAAAAGCGAACGTACTGGTGACACTGTAGTGACCGAAAAAAGCACCAACAACCTCCCCTGGGAGCAACGCCAAATCTGGCAGTGTCACGAAATTTTCTCCTAACGTGATTCTCGGCAATTAGTGCTCCACTTGTGCCATTTACTTGTCTAACCGTGCGACGGCGACGTGTATGTGCAGCGTGGGGCGGCGCGCGATTCTCTGGGAATAGAGTTCATCATAAACTTGGCAGCGCAAGGGTCGCGACTTGGTTGTTTAATTTAATTTGACTTGAAGGTTGCCCCTTGAGCGGCTGTTGTGCATGTCAATGGCAGTCGATTGAACTTGAACGGACTTTTCCCGGGGCTAATCGGATTGTGATGAGAGTGCGGACCGCTGTCGTCGTGCAACGCGACAATCTGGAGTGATTAAGCTGCTTCCGAGGGAAGACGTCCGGCTCTCGGGTTTGAATGCAATTTGATCGCAAACGAGGGGGAGGCGCCAGCTGTCAGCGGCAGCGGATAGAATTTAATTTTGCACCGGCATGACGGTTGCAGAGCGGAAGATTTTATAGCCAAGGAGTGTACGTTCTATTAATTATACACTCGTGAGGTTCCTTCTCCCTGAAATGCTATGTCCACAGCGAGGACAATTACTGGCGATAGTTTGAATTGGAGAAATTGCTGCAACTTGACTTGGTTTGCACAACCCCATTCTCGCAAAGGTGGTGGATTGAAATTGTGAGGAGGAATTTTAACAGGGGGAAACTTTCAAGCGAATAGTGTTGAATTTATATAGTGACCGTTCGAATTGGAATTGTTTGCATTTGAATAAAAGATGCCATTGATTGTACATTGTACAGAGGTTAAAAATAAGTTTTTCCATTTGTCAAGTGAATATGCATTAGTCGTGTTAAACTTTTAAGAAAGTTTTAGTTCTTTTGTGGCTTATTTCAAGGAATACAATCTAGCGGTCGGCGTGTGGCAAAGGATACGAAATTCGAATCTGGTGCTAAGAGTTCATCTCACACTTTGAACCAACCAATTGTAATAAAAACAAAACTATGATTTGTGTTAGTAATAAATTGCAGGTTGCCCGTGCTAGAGAGAAAGAGGGCAATAATAACCTCACAATGGGGGCTGAGAAAGAGGCCAGGATAGGAATTCCAAGCATTGGAGTTACTAAAAAAATCTTACTTGGGTTTCCTTAATTTGTTTGCGGTCGTAAACGTACAAAGCGACAAAATCTTCAGGCTGCTTACTGATACAGTAATTAGAAGTGAACACAAGCAGAAATATCCATACATCCATTTACACGAATTAATGGAAAAAACTTTAAAAAGCAATATAAAAATCAGGGCGTTTTCAATGCCTCTTTTGTGAATTATAGACCTGGTTTAATTCTCTACAGTTTTATTCTCCGCATTTCGTTGGCTGTCTTAAGATAATTTGCATTTGAATAGTTGAAGTATTTTATTTCCTGACGATGGTTTACTGCAAGTGGAAGGCGCTTCTTTTCCTATTTATAAAACCACTAAAACAAGTGAGTTATTGAACAAATAAGAAAAGATTGTTATAGTATTTTTAACTGTTTAAATATGCACTTGTTCTCTTAGGAGAAACGTCTAATAATTTGATAACTTTAAAAGATCGCTCAAATATACCTACCGTAAAATAAAATCTTCTTTACAACTACTGCTTTACCACTACTACTAAAGCCGATAATGCAGTTTATCAGTGTTTGACTTTTGACTGTTAAAACTAGATTTACGGAAAAAATTTATTTTTTACTGAAACCCGTCAAATTGACGGGTATCTTAAAATGTGATACTTTGCCTTTTTTTGCCTTCTTTTGTCAAAAAGTGTGAATTTCTTGCTAGAATTTATAATTTTGAGACAAAAGATAACTAAATTTAATCATTTTTAATTATTTTCAAAGTATCGGAATTTTAAAATTCAGATTTTTTTTATTCATATAATTTTCTGAATAAATTTACATTTTTTACATATACAGTGGCTCCAAAGAATAATCGGACAAATGTTCTGATTACTTTTCAAGCAATACAGCTAATAAAATAAGTTAAAAGCGCTATTCCTTTTTACACATATTTATTCTTTGATACATCTTCTTTAGAAACAAGAAGAAACACTTTAAGAAAACCTCAACATAGCGGTTAAAAGCATGACAATCGAAACAAAACTCATTTTTAGTGCGCAATAAATAATCGGACAACTTAACAAATATTTCAAAAACTACCGTTATCGTTTAGAACATGTACCTCTTGGCAATATTTGTTTCACATTCACTTCATACTGGCATTGAGTAATAAGCTTCCGTAGTTTAAACTCCTTTTTTTGAAAATGGCTCCACGTGGTAAGCAAGCATCTCTTGAAGTTAGACAGTTGATTGTGAAATTAAACAGTGAAGAAAAAATAGTAAGAGAAATTGCTGAAATAGTCGGGAAAAGCAAATCTACTGTCCACGACATCATAACAAGGTACAACAAAGAGTCCAGATTGTCTTATAAAAGTAGGGTGGGGCAAGGCAAAATACTCGATGAGAGAGAGGAACGGTCAATTTTAAAAGAAATACAAAAATATTCATTTAAAACAGCTAAAAACCTACAAATCTTGTTAAAAGAAAGAAGTGGAAAAGATGTTTGCTTAAATACCGTTCGAAATACCCTACACAAATGTAATTACTATGTAAGAGTGGCAAGGAAGAAACCTTTTATAAGCCAGAAAAACAAAAGTGCAAGAGTGAAATTTGCGAAAGAATATTTATTGAAAACTCATGATTTCTGGAACACAGTAAATCATTTATTAGATATCTTTAAAACATTTCAGGCTCTTATTTTTTTTAATTTGAAGGTCCTTTTCACTGATGAAAGCAAATTTAGTTTGCATGGATCAGATGGCGAAGTGTATGTTTGGCGGCGACCAGATGAAGAGTTTTTGCACAAGAATACCAAAGCCACCGTCAAACATGGAGGAGGTTCTGTAATGGTTTGGGGCTGCATGTCCAGTGCTGGGGTAGGCAATCTGCGTTTTATAGAAGATGAAATGGACAAATTTGTCTACCTCAACATCTTAAAAGAAAATGTGAAGCAAAGTGCAGACAAGTTGGGAATTTTAAATGACTTTGCGTTTTACCAGGACAATGACCCCAAACATACTTCACAAGTAGCAAAACTCTGGTTAATCCACAACTGTCCCAAATTGTTGCAGACACCTGCACAGAGTCCAGACCTCAATGTTATTGAACATCTTTGGGAAGAACTTGGTAGACGAGTATACGAGAGAAAGTTCAACTCATTGACAGAGTTAAAACACAGTTTGGTAGAGGCATGACATTCTATTCAGCCCGAAACATGCAAAAAAAACTGGTAGATACGATGCCAACACGGTTACAGGCAGTTTTGCAAGCCAAAGGATATGCAACTAAATATTAATATTGAATTTTGGGTTATTTTTCGTTCTTTGTCCGATTATTTGTTGCGCACTAAAACATGAGTTTTGTTTCAATTGTCATGCTTTTAACCGCTATGTTGATGTTTTCTTAAAGTGTTTATTCTTGTTTTTAAGGAAAATGTATTAAAGAATAAATATGTGTAAAATGGAATAGCGCTTTTAACTTATTTTATTAGCTGTATTGCTTGAAAATTAATCAGAACCTTTGTCCGATTATTCGTTGGAGCCACTATACATGTAGTTTTGAGTGTACATTTACCACAAACATACTTTTCACATTTTAGACAGATATAACTTGATTTATTTTTGTTACAAAGCCCAATTTGGCAAGATTTACGAGTGTTCTATATGGATGATAAATTTGTAATATTTACGACGTCACTTCGATTGTTATCGGCAGGTTCCTCGGCCAATTGAAAAATAAAATTTTTTCTCAATATTTTTACCCCTGTACTTTCCGTGTACAGAACCCAAGCGTTGATTGCTGCAAAATCTAAAATATTGTAAAATACCTGAAGTGGCCATCTGCGAGATCCTGCCTTGACACTATATTTTCGTGCCATTTGGTCTACAACATCGACTCCAAATTTGGTTTCATTGTAAAATTTTACAGTTTCTGGCAAACATTTTCTGCTTACATCAATTTTAACATTTGATTTATGTTTGGAACTTGAAGGCCTGTCACGAGCAGAGCCTATTTCAAGTTTTTCCCATAACGTCCCATCAACAGCAGCCTCGATTTTAGGATCTCGATCTTGGGATTCATCCATGATGTCAACGTTTCGTTCCATTTGGGTTTCATTATTTCGATCATGAGAATCATAATCAATTTCCACGTCGCTTTCCGATTCTGATAGAATACGCATTCGTTTTCTTCTCTGCCGTATACAAGAATAATTTTCATATTCTGAAGAGTCCCTGTCGATCGTTTCATCTGAATCAGAAGAATTCATTGCATTGTCGCTTTCAGACAGATGAAATTCATCACCTTCAAAACTGCCGTCAGAAGAGTCCTCATTGATGTTCTATATTTTTTGTAGCACTGCTAGAGAACTAAGATTTTTTTTTCATTGTTGCGCTATTAATTTTTGGAAAAATAAATGATTTATAACAAAATAAAATATTACAAGTTCATTTTCATCTTACTCTTATATTTTTTGTACTATCATAAAAAAATTTTTGGAATTGCAAACAATTTTTGATTTTTTAACAAATTGCTTTAATATAACTTTGACGAATAAACAATTTCACGAAAGCAAAACTAAAATAAAATGCTTCTAACATGAAGGGAAATCCTCAAATTAAAATTGTATGCAATCATATGTTTATTGCATCATAGCAAAATCAATTTGCACTGAAAAAAATGTACGCGTCAATTTGACGGGTTTCCGTAAAAATAGGTATACCACATACGTATATTTGAAACTAGGTTGCCAAACGAAAAAAAATACAATATATAATTAAACTAATTTAACATTTATTTACCAACAAAAAAAAATTAAATTTGCTTTTATAATATTCTTCACATGAACTTTTGAAATTTGAAATCCGTCAAATTGACGGGTTCCGTAAATCTAGTGTTAAGGTGGTCAGTTTTTTTTCCGGTGTTTTTGCTTTTAAACCATATAGAGTTCAAAACCATATTCAAGTTCGGCACACTACAGACTATTTAATACTGTGAGAGTTTTTGTGCAGATTTTTTAAGCGAAAAATAGGATTTCACTACATTTTATCTGAAATTGTCAGCCTAAAATTCATTCTTATCAATGACCCAATATCCATATGAATCGTGCCGCCTAGATTGATCCCCAGGAATTTACATCAGAATATGAGTATCACAACACATCAAGAACTGATACAGTATCAATATCCCCCTTAAGAAAGTATTTTGTAAACCCCTTATCGTTCGTTGCATATGGTCCTACAAAAAGCACCAACCAGCTTTCACATTCGTTGAACTCTCACGATGCTTCCCTCATTTATTGACAACATTGACAAGTGTGCCATCTGCTGTTTATGAACCAATAAATTCTAAATTAAACCCAAAAACAAATAGATTCCATCCCCATCTGGCTAAATCAAAAGCTGATGAATTCAGAATTCAAAGTCGCCAACCAACATGACTCACAAACGGGTTAGTTCACCCAGTTTCATGCATCAGTGCTTTTTTTTCTATCTCCCACAACGGGTCAAAGACTGAATTGGAAGCCACTCCGAGATGGAAGTGTATTTGTTTCTAGTCCAGCGGCAGAGTAGACTGAATTAATTTGCATTTGAGACTAAAGTTTTGTTTGCATCTCCTAATGAACAAGGCTTGAGGCTGCTGCGCAGCCCTTGAGGTGTCTCCTACGCCACGCCACACACGCTACTATATCTCGCACTCAGGTATGAATTAATTATCAACTGATTATTCGGTTTTTCACAGACTCGTACGCCCTCGCACTCACAAAGGGGTATTTTTTCCATGCTCTCGGGATGGCGTTCGGGGCCCTTCGCAGTCCCACTGTGTGCTACGAATAGTGAATTGCCTACTACTCTATGTTTACATACTGATTAAATTCCTTTGATTAAACGCGTTCCATTCGTCGGTCCCCCGGCGGCAGCGCTCAAGGTAAGGAAACACAAGCTCCATCAGCGCAGAGCTTATCAGGAGTTACATACAGAGTGAAGGCTGTCGTCGTCGTCGTAGTCGGTTGTATGGTGGATGGTGGATAGAGTATGACTATGGATATTTGACACTGAGAAAGTGTCTCTCCCCTATCTGAGATCGGGTGTGAATGTCTGTCGTTTCGGACGGGAACGAGGAAATTTCTCATAAAATTCTAAATGATGACAGTTGAGAGGGAGATCTGTTGTGAACCTTGAAGTCATCAAAACGAAAGTGTACTTGTCACGATTTGGAGCTCCTCTAGGGGAAGTTTTGTTGTCGTTTGGATTTTTAATTATCTCGGTCCGCCCCCGAGGTACCGCATGTGGTGTGAGGGAGATGGGGGCTGTGTTTGCCAAGGGATTTCAGCTATCCTTCGGCAGCAAAATTATTCTATACTGGTTACAAGTTAGAATGAGATGAATTTGGCTCTGGACTCAATCATAACTGTCTTCTCTATAAATAGCTGCTGAGAAGGGGTTGCGAAAGGGGCGTCTTTTGTGAGAAGTAGCACACTTGATGTGCAGGGGCGATTGGCACAGCTTTTGTGAAAATAACATTTCAGGAGGAGGGGACGGTGTGTTTGAAGGATATAGGGGAAGACAAGTGACGAGAAGTGTGTCTTTTTGTTTTTTTATTTAACTTCAAGTCGTCTGTTCGTCTATGAAGTGGTTTGTGATGGCGAATGATGCATTCTTTAACCAGGTTGACGAGTTTTTCATAGATTCTTTCATTTCAAAAAATTGGGTTTTCGGAATATTTGTTGTTCAACAGACTACTCGAAGATGGTTTGGATTGAATTTAGGCAACAGTGAATGAATTTTATTGAGGCTTGTTTGAACAGACCCAATAAAGTAAAGCTTGTGGAAATCTTCCTTGATTAGAGTAAAGTGTGCTTAGTAAGGTACATTTGAGGGAGAGCAGCAGATGGAAATTTCACCAGCCAAGGAGGCAAACACCACAATGAAGACGACTTCGCCGCCAGACAAGCAAAGAGGCACAGGGGTTAACCAAAAACACATTTTGTCAGTTCGTTTTACCTTCGCAATGTAGTGCTTTTAATTGAAAGGGTATTTGTTTCTGGTTTAGTAAAAAGAAGATGTAATTAATTTGCATTGTAGACCTTAGATTAGCTTGTGTTTTCTTAATTGATGGATTGTTGTTATAGCTCTGCGACGGAATCACATGAATTCCGATTTTCGTTTTATCACAAGCCGCAAGAATTTATTTTAATCAATAAAATGTCTGCTTTAGGATATCTAGGATTTCTGCAATTCAATATATATATACCATAAATACGAGTAAATATCGTATTGTAGCACCAGGTATCGAGATCTCTTAATGGCATAGCCGGCCGGCCAAAACTTTGAGACTCTGTTTCTTGTCTTTATTTGACCTTTCTCACCCTTTTTCAGGAATTTATAAAAGGTAAATTAGGCCTAATCTTCTTAACGTAAACTGTTAGTGATGAAAGACGCATTCAAGTTAAGGAACGATAGACTTCGAAAACGACAAGCATTAGTTCCTTTGTGATGCAAAGTTCTGATTTGTTTTTACATTGTACTTCATTCCTCAACATAAATACAAAAGCCATGCCAAATTTTACTAACTTACGACACTCTATGACGAACTAGCTGTTTTTATTTTCTTTACGTTTCTTTTCTTATTAAGATGAACTGCCTTAGCAAACGGTGAACGTCAAAAGTCGCTGTGGACATTTAAGTGAACATTTTGGGAAATCCTTACAATTTTGAAATTTTAAATTAGTTTAAATTATTAAATTAAAAATTAACTAATTAATTAAAATACGTATTTTTAAAACCAATCAAACAAAATATTTCAAACTTATTTGCACAAAACTGCAACATTTCACATTTGCGTAAAACTTTGAAGAGCGCTTTTCGTAAAGTGCTGCCAAGTTCCTGGTTACAGCAACTATATTTTTATTATATAAATTTTAAATATTAGCAAAAAGTTAAAATAGTGTCCAACGCACTCTTCCAGCCCTAGGTGTGTGATCTTTTCTGTAAAACCATTGGTTTTAAATCGAACTACGTTTTTTATGGTAGCCTTAATTTAATATTGCTATCTACATATTCTTAAATTAAAATCAATAAAAACCACTGCAATTCTTTTCATGAACTTAGTAGAGTTAAATAGGATAGTAATTTCTAAAATTTCGCTCAGTTTTAAGTGCACGTAACTTCAATCGTAAGATCTGATATACATTAGTAAATTGAAACATTTCTGTGAAGTTTAAAACACTGAAAATCATATTTTCGTGTCACGTGATTGAATCGATTAAGACCATATTCAAACGCAGTCAACTCGTATTGTTTTCATATGCAGTGCACAACAGACAGCGAAAAAGGTGATTTAAGTGATTTAAAATTGATTGGGTTTGGACAAGGTTTGCCTGCGGATAAATAAGCGCATCGGTTGTCTACAAGCGCGACGTGTTGTCAATTGAATTCGAGTCTTGTCGTAGGGCATTGTACTATGGCGGATCTTATGTGAGTTTGTTACATACGTTCTTATGTGTTTTATTCGTTACGCCCGGGCGAATCTGAATCCAGAGTAGTTAAAAGTGCTGAATGGTTCGCAGCTCCTGTTTTGAAGCTAGCTTCGGTCGCCTTCGTACTCCTAGGAGTAGCCCAACTTTCCAAAAAAAAAATTAGCTTATAAGGTTGATTCCGCAGCATTGGGACTTCATTTGAGTGGCTTCATGTGTCTCAGTAACAGAAGCGGTGTATGTTGAGAAGACAATTTCAATATGTAATAGAATTTTCGTCTCCAACTATTTTAAAGGCAAAAGGCTTTTTAATTGACAGCTGCTTACCATACAATCCCGCATCTTTGCAGCTGTCAAGTTGATTTTAACAGCTTTGCTACTCGACCATTAATCACTGACCGATCTCTCCGTGAATCACCATCACGAAGTGGTGCTTAAACGTCTTTCGTATCGTTTTTATCTCCTATTCACTTTTTATTGACGGAGGAGTGCCGAGTACAGCACCGCTTCTGATTGTGAAATAAAAGATTATGTTTTCGGGTTTCATTGAGTTGTGGCTGAAATGTAATAAACTTGTAAATACGCTTTTAAATTGATCTTAACTGCGGTGCAGACGATTTGACGAAACCGTTTCACGATCGCAATGAATAAATATTTACGATGCAATGTATTGTGTGTGACGATCCCTTTAGAGGGGGTTGTGGTATGAAGAAATTTTCAAAAAGTTGGGTTCAGTCTGGGGGACTTTATTGGGTGTTACATGAAATGAATGAATTCCAATTCTAACTTGAAAAATATAAGCACATGTCCGTGAAGTCTGATAATAGCTGAGATATCACGGTCGGCTGGCAGTTGACATTCGTTCTGTTTTTGCATTCCATATTTTTATCAGCTATCGTCGCAATTATTATGTGGGTGGTGTAAATGGGAATTACTGAGGGCTTTTCCAAGTCAACAGATAAGCTGCAAATTAAAGACGTTAATTCATTTTAGTATAAAATCATCTTAAAAGTATACGACGAATACTACTGTGAACGAATAAATGTAAAGTACATAAATCATTTTAAATTGTTACTAACTGCACTCCTAAACTCCAGATTTTTTTACGCGTTAAAATCGGTGCCGTTTTTTGCATTTAGCATCATCTGGTGGCAGCAAAAATTTAAGGTTGGCTTATTTGGTGGTCGCCGTGGCGTAGTGGGTAGAGTGCGACGCTCACACGCCGAAGGGTCTAGGTTCAACTCCCAGTTCAACACCAATTTTTCTAATATTTCACGGCACCACCTCTTTCGAGCTGCTGACAACACTCAAAGAGTAATAACTGTCTAAGAAAGCTTCTCAAATATCGCCGTTCGGAGTCGGCAAAAAACTGTAGGTCCCTTCTACTCGTGAGAGAACAGTAGCACGCACAACACGAGTAGTTGATGAGCAAGCTAGGCCCTGGTCCCCCTTTGGACTGTAGCGCCAACAATTATTATTATTATTTGGCGGTGCCTTGCAAAACAAATTTTTAAATTTCAAAGAAAAGCAACAAATTTTGCGAAAAATGCACATATCAATATCGTGCTGCTTCTGTTGTACTGTTGTTTTTTCACACACACCGCTCGATAAAACATTCATGTGTGAACCACCGGTGGTACACGCCGTCCTCAACGTGTTTAAGGATTTAATTCCAATTTGGTCTCCAATTGAAATTGTGGTGACTTTTGAATTTAATACGTTCATACAAACTTTAAATTAAAAAACAACAAATGAGTTTTTAAAAGTCAAAACGTTTTTTGGTCTTCAAGCATCAAAATTTTCTTAAAAATTTAAGTTGATAAAGTGCATATTGAACTAAGAGTTAAATATGAAAAAAATCTCGGTTTAAGCACTCGCCCTTAAGCTTCATTTTCCACGAAACAACAATGTACTTATGTCAAAAAAACATGTAAATAATTTCCGCGTCTTAAGCCTTAAAGTATACACAATCTCCAACGTTTGAATAAACTTCTCAAAGAAAAAATAACAAAAAAAATGACAATGAGCGTTCATTTTTCATATTTACAAAAACTATGCACCCACCCTTACATTTAAATTTACCTTTGCCATTCAAACGTCAATCCGCAACTTCCACGTCCCACATTCAATTTAATTCAATTTTATGAATTGAATTCATTTGTTATAATTTGTTTTCAAGCAGGGAAACAACCTAATTAACATCAAAATCGTTTTTTTTTTTTTGTTTTACTGGGATACATATCCTTAGAGACATGCTATTTTCCATTGGGCGGCATTGTTTCCTGCTTCAAAAGTTAATCTTCTTCAATCACTTTGCACAAATAATGGCCGTTTACGACTGTCCAGAATGAGGAAAGGACAAGCCAAGGTGTAGTGTCTACTGGGAATTGCCAACACCGCGAACCCATCCCAATTTCGTAACAATAAATTGTATAAAAATAGAAACGTAAACGTAGACATAGAAGGCGAAATCCGTTGTCGGGGGCTTTTGAAATTTATTAACCTTATACGACCGAAATAGGAAAAATGGAAGAAACAAATTGTTGCGTGCAAAATGCAAATTGAAATTTGTTTTCCGTAGACAGTGACGCATTCCTACGCATTCATCAGATGACGTAATATTCACAGGATTCACGCAGAGGTCTATTGACGTGAGAAAGGGAAGGGCTACCTTTGACTTAGGGGAATTCTTTCGATGAAGAAGTAGGTGCCCACTGATGATATGCGAAACTAGGGTTATATTTAACGGGCAGATAGGATTTGGATCAGAAATCAAATTCAACAACAATGACGCTTATGGAAAAACTTACTAAGAAACACGTCATCGTAAGCTTTTCAGTTTGAGATAGATGGACGATAACATTTGCGAGCGGATTAGTGGGAGTTTTATATTATCTCGAAATCGTAGTTGTTTAATTTCGAAATTGGGTGTGTTCCACATTTTCATGTATATGCTAGGTTTCCACAAGGGATTGTTGTTTGTTCGTTTGAACGATGGTTTCTTTAGACCAGAAGTTAGTTGGGGTTGTATTGTACGAGTAGTAGTGTAAGGTTTCTAGAAATTGTATTTGGCGTTGATTACAGTTTAGGAGGAAAGCAAGAATCTGATCGACGTGGTATTGTTTGAGTTTCGTAATTGTACAATCCTGCGATTACACCCACCTATCAGGTATACCGGTATGAAGTGAGCGTCAAGATACAAATGTCTCGATAGAGAACATTTGTTTGTTGAGACATTCTCTATCAGAAGCAACATGCAAAAAATGGTTTCAACGGTTCAGAAATAATGATTTTGATGTGAGAAATGAAGAACGTGGAAGACCACCGAAAAAGTTTGAAGACGCCGAATTGCAAACGATATTGGATGGAGATGACACTTTGAGTCAAAAGCAAATGGCAGCAATCTTAAATGTTGCACAACAAACAACTTCTGACCGTTTAAAAGCTATGGGAAAGATCCAAAAGTGTGGAAAATGGGTGCCACATGAATTGAATGAAAGGCAGATGGAAAACCGAAAAAAACTTGTGAAATTTTGCTTCAAAGACACGAAAGAAAATCGGTTTTGCATTGGTTTGTTACTGGCGATGAAAAATGGATTTATTTTAAGAATCCTAAACGGAAAAAACGGGACAACCATCAACATCGACTGCAAAACTAGATCGATTCGGCAAGAAGACAATACTGTGTGTTTGGTGGGACCAGAAAGGTGTGCTGTACCACGAGCTCCCAAAACCTGGTGAAACTGTTAATACTGAGCGCTACAGACAACAAATGATCAATTTGAACCATGCATTGATCGAAAAACCGCCAGAATTGGTCAGAAGATACGGCAAGGTAATTTTGCTCCATGACAATGCACCTGCACACAAACCAAAACCGGTTCAGGATACAATCAAAACACTTGGCTGGGAGCAGCTACCCCACCCGCCGTATTCACCAGACTTGGCTCCTTCCGACTACCATTTGTTTTCATCGATGGGACACGCATTGGCTGAACAGCACTTTGATTCCTACGAGGAGGTCGAAAATCGGGTGTCTAATTGGTTTGCTTTAAAAGACGAACAATTTTATTGGCGTAGTATTCACAAATTGCCGGAAAGGTTGTCAAAATGTGTAGAAGACAATGGCCAATACTTTGAATACAACGTTTTTACTTTCCCATGAATAATTAGTGTTTTATTTTCAAAAAAAAAAAAAACATTTCATACCGGTATACCTGGTAAGTATAAATTCCGTCAATCATCTGTCGTGGAACAAGTAAAGAGTTTTCTTTTGCGTTTCAACTCTTTAACTCGATGCTAGTGGAGTTTGTAGAGTGTTCTCAGTTTGCCATGACTTTCGAATACCTTCATAATTTTGGGTTGTAGCTCGCAGCTTACCAAGTGCTTGATACGGATGCCAATCATTTATTACTATTTAAAATAAACACTGGATAGTTGAAACGTGTCTGAAACGAGTAGGCTTGCTTTATACAACAGCTTAAACTTTCCAGTCCTACTTTATGGCGCGGAAGCCTAAACGTTACTAAGCCCTTAGTCTTTTCGAGAGAAAAGTTTTGCGTGCCTTGATGGCATCTGGAAAATAAGGTTTAATGAAGAACTCTAAATGCTGTACAGCAACATGCGCCTGGTCCAGTGTCTTCGGATACAACGCTTAAGATGGCTAGGCCATGTGGAGCATATGAACACCCCTGTACCGGTCCGAAAAGTTTTCGAATCAGAGCCATTGGACAACGCAACATAGGACGGCCTAGACTAAGATGTCGCACATAAGTGGAGAAGGACCTTAAGCAACTTTGAGTGCGGAATAGGAGGCAGCTAGCGAAAGATCGTGCTGGCTGGAGAGGCATGTCGGTTGAGGCCCAGTTCCACTCCGAACTGAAGCGTCACAAGACGAAGAAGAAGCTGAAACGTGACAAACGTGACCAAGCAGAAAAGGCATGTCGTAAACTTATGGGAAAGTGGCTAATTTCACAAAGTTCCCTTTGAACTTGTTGCACTTGAGTCGTCAATGATCCTTTTTCTTTAGTAATAAGGTCCACAGGGGGACCAAGGCCTAGCTTGCTCACCAACTACTCGTGTTGTGCGCGCTTCTGTTCTCTGACGAGTAGAAGGGACCTATAGTTTTTTGCCGACTCCGAACGGCGAAGTTTGAGAAGCTTTCTTAGACAGTTATGAGCTTTCTTAGACAGTAAGTCGGAAATTGTGGCCGCCGTGGCGTAGTTGGTAGAGTGCGACCCTCACACGCCGAAGGATCTAGGTTCGATTCTCGGCTGAACATCTCGAATTTTTCACGGCACCACTTCTTTTGAGCTGCTGACAACACTCGATTACAATTTGAACAAGCTAGGCCCGGGTCCCCCTTTGGACTGTCGCGCCAACAATAAATATTATTAATCCTGAAAAGTGTTTTCGTGACATCTGCTTGCGGCTTATCAAAATTGGTCGCTAACGAAGGAGATCACACACAAGGTCCAATCGCAGCGCTTTTCCACTCAATTGCAATAATTGATCAGTATTACCAAATCCGGCCGGACCGTCTTTTACTGTTCTAACTCATTTGTAATTTTGACTTACGACAATTTACTACTCGACAGTCAATAGCTCTCGTTACTGTGGCGTCAGTGGATGGTTGGTTTGAATACTTGTTGTGCCTGACACTTAGCTGTTGATTTAAACCAGTCAACCAAAGTAAGGAATCGAACCTGTGACCTTCAACGTGTGAGGTCCCCCACACCGCGAACTGGATTTATTCCTATATTACAGAAGTTATGTGTCATTGACTTCCTGTCTTCCCGAAATGATGATATGCTTCCGATTTGAACTGCCGTCGTTCGTCAACAAATTTATATTTTTTTGAATCAAAACAAGTCTTTATTGACGATTAATAAAAACTGTTATCGTTGTGTTCAGCGGAATTGTTGTAAAACAGCTTTTCGTAAACTACACAAGGAAATGTATTTGTCAATAATTCTAAAAGCGAGGTTTCGTAATCATTATCTATCGACACGAATCGGCTCGATCACACAGCGGTTGCTTGATTCATCCAATCAGTCCCTCTTACATTGAGCGTTGGAGTGACTGCCACACATTTGTCAGTAATGCATTGAATTCAACGCAAGCGCTCATGAATCGCGAGGGAATTACCGAAGCAGAGTGTACTTCTTTGACATACCTACTTCAGTAGCGGGTGTAGAATATCGAAATGCTCCAGCACATGCAGTTCGCTTGGCTTGGACAAAAATAAATCCAAAGCCCCATCGTTTCTAGGCCGACAACAATAACTCACTTCTGTCAGGTCATGATCTGTTTCTGAAAAGCAACTGTAATAGAAATTTGTGTAACACACACAAACACTCAACCTTCCTCGTCGTCTCGTTCATCCATTTTTGCTGTCACGTCTGACTGCTCCTTCCGAAAGGATGTGCGGATACAAATCCGCAACAAAACAAAACATGCCCTAATTGTGGGTGTATGACATAACAAAGCCCAGCAAGGAGAAAAAGCTTCCTCATACATGAATGACACAGAAAAGGGGGTAATACACAGAACCGAAGAAATGTAGCGCCCGCTACCAGGGGCCATTATTCGAAATGGGAACTCTGTTCGTACCCGAAGCAGCGCCGTCTGACAATGGGCCACAGCTGAAGCAGCAGCACACACCATAAAGGGTGGACGCTCACCTGTCCTGCTTGACCGCAAATCGATTTCTAAAACACGAGCACTCCCCGGGCGATGAACAAACATCCCGCAGTGTGTGAATTGAGGCAGCCCTCCTCCCTACAAAGGAAACAGCATCATTTCAATTTTCCCATCAACGGTATGTGAGTGGGATTCGTTTTGATTTGTCGATAGAAAGAGCGGATGCCGATAGGGATATTTACACTGCGTGCGAAATGCAAATGAGAGGACCATTCGATAGGCGACGCAGGCAACGTTGACGTCTCCATTCCGAAAGTGATGATGCTAAAAATATCCCTGACATGGAGTGCGGATTCTAAACAACAGACCTTTATTCGCCATACGAACAGCGATAGCTTTCAAATTGCCATCTCAAGATGCACCGTGGGTGGTGCGGTTTGAAGCAGCCCGGTGATGGAGTGGCTGACTTGCAAATTTCTTCCAATCCTCCGGTTTTCAAATTACCTGCCGCCCATTTCTGCGTCTTTGCTTCGTTCGTCTCTTCTTGGCTTTGGCTGAGTGTGTGTGTGGATTGGGGGAGGGATGTTTTTGTAGCTTCAAGTTATGGCATCGTTAGATGACGTCAATGATGTGTTGCGAGACAGGAAGGAACCAGAAAGTGGCGGCATGCGGCAAGTTTCCTGCGATAATTTATTTCAAGTAACTTTTGCGGGAATTCCGTACTCGGCCCACATTCAAGGAGATATGAATGGAGAGCTGTCAAAGTCAGCAATTGACTTGGCCATAAAAGCTAAGCACAGCAAACTGAAAATAAAAATTGGCATACGATCAATACGCCCGTAACAATAGCATTCAGCCTCACAGTTGACAGCGCACAATACCTTCGAAGGGGTTGCAGAGATAATCCTTTGACAGATGAAAATGGAGAACAAAACAATGAGAAAATGGAACTGAGCAATGAGTCGCAGTCGCTGTGCCATTGAGAAGTCGTGTCTAATAATTTGACTGGGATTAGAGCATTTCTATTCATCTAGGTTCGTTCGTTTTGTGCGCTTGCCAAGAATAGACTTTTATGAAGTGATTGTGCCTGCGGCGCATTTAATCGCGCTCACACAATGCTGCACACAACACCCGAAGGGAATCACATTCTTTGAGGGGGGTTAGGAGATGTATTTCCTTGGGGTGGATTTGCTGGTGGATATTGAATCTTGATTGATTTTTTTCGTCGATTCGATTTTACGTCCTCTTGCAAGGAATGATACGCCTTTGATCGGACGGATCTTGGGGACAAACCCCTGGGGGATTATGGTGGATAAGGCTGAATTTGTAATATTTCCTGAGTGAATTTTCCCGACAGGCAAAAGTTATACGGAAGAAAATCCAACAAATTTAAATTCTTCAACAGGCGCTGTTATTATATTGTATACCAGCGTAAAGAGGGATTTGAGGGCGATTTCTGTATGTTATGTCCACAGAAGTAGATTAGGTGCAGTAAGCAGCAAGGGATTTAATTAGCAAAGCACAATTGTGTGATTTCTCTTTTCAATGATTTGGTGGATTTTGTACCGACGGGAAGTTTGGAATTTTTCAACAATCTATACAACATTATGTATTAAAACAATAAACCTTAACTTTTGCATGTATAAAGTAAATGTAAAAGTGAAGGTCCGTCAAGATGGTAATTCAACGCTCTTTGGGTTGGAGCAGTGTGATTTAATTCCTTTATGTCTAGCATTGCGTCCTAGCGCCCTTAGAAGTACCCCGGTTGCAGCAAGTTCTGTTTTTGTTGAACTAACGATGAGTCGCAGGTATAAATTGAAAAGGGAAAAAATGATTCAATCCCAAGTAGGCCCAAACACATATTTTGCCTAAAAAGATTTACCAATAGTTGTATGCGGTTACTGTGCAATAACTGCATCAAGTACTCAATTGTACAGACTTTAAGAGACGGTAAAAAAAATAGTACTTACTTTCACATAGAACGATTTCCATAACGCGAAAAAGAATAAAAAATATGTACGAAGGTTGCCGTTTACATTTCGGGATTGGGCAACTGCTAGGTCTATCTAGCAACTGTCAGGTCTATCGTAAAGTCTGACATTTTTGAAGTTATACGTACTCAGAACGTTTGTGACATACGAGCGCTATTTATGATGTTTACAGTAAATTTAAAGATTCATCTCGCCCAAAAAATGTAATTAAATCGTGAAAGTTTTCGTGCGATTATTTTTTACAACTTTCGATGTGGATTAACTCAACAACAGTGCATCGATGAACTTAATTCAATTTTTGGCGATGAAGCTCCATCAAGGACCACAGTGTTTATTGATGGTATGGTGAATTCAACCGAGGTCGTAGTTCACTCCAAGACCAATTTCATGAAGATCGCCCAAAATCGGTTGTTGTTCTAGAAACCATTGATGCTGTGCGCCAACTGATATTGCAAGATCGTCATGTGACCTATCGTGAGATTGAGACAACCTTAGGCATTAGTGGGACCAGCATACATTCAATTTTGCATGAAAATTTGATGGTCAAAAAAATGTGTTAGCGTTAAATCCCACACAATTTGTCAATCGCTCAAAAAAGGCTCGTGTGGTCGAAAGAAATGTTCCAAAAATACGATCGCGGTGCTTCGAAACACGTCTATGACATCGTGACAGGTGATGAATCGTGGATTTACGCGTATGAGCCCGAAAGTAAACAGCAGTCGACTGTATAGGTGTTTCAAATTGAGTCAAATCCAACAAAAGTTGTTCGCGCACGAAGCACTTCCAAGCAAATGGTCACCTGTTTTTTTCGGAAAAACTGTACATGTCGCAACCGTACCACTAGAACAACGCAGAACAGTCAATTCTGAGTGGTACACAACCATTTGTGTGCCAGTTGTCTTCCAAGAAATCAGGAAAACTAACCGAAGACGGATCACTCTTCACCACGACAATGCGAGCTCACACACATCGGCTCAAACAACTGCATTTTGGAGCACTCAAAACATCGATTTGATGAGTCATCCGCCTTATAGTCCTGACTTGGCACCGAATGACTTCTTTTTATTCCAGTACGTAAAAAATAAAATGAGATGTTAACGTTTTTCGACACCTGAAGAAGCGGTTGATGCGTTCAGAATGCATGTTTTGGAGATACTTCAATTAGAGTGGCAAAAGTGCTTAGACAATTAGTTCAAACGCATGCAAAAGTGTATAGATCTTAATGGGGAATATTTTGAAAAACAGTAAACCTATTTTCGATGATTAATATTCGTTTTTGTTCTCTAATCCCGAAATATAAAAGGCAACCCTCGTACATCACTCCGAGGTCAGTTCAAAAATAAGATGAAAACTTCGCAGGCTATGTGCATCCAATTTTTGTTTTTTCCATGTTGGTACCCTTGTCTTCAACATATGTTTGCAGTTTTAGCTATATAATAATAATTGTTGGCGCTACAGTCCAAAGGGGGACCAGGGCCTAGCTTGCTCATCAACTACTCGTGTTGTGCGTGCTACTGTTCTCTCACGAGTAGAAGGGACCTACAGTTTTTTGCCGACTCCGAACGGCGAAATTTTAGAAGCTTTCTTAGACAGTTATTACTCTTTGAGTGTTGTCAGCAGCTCGAAAGAGGTGGTGCCTTGAAATATTAGAAAAATTGGTGTTGAACTGGGAGTCGAACCTAGACCCTTCGGCGTGTGAGCGTCGCACTCTACCCACTACGCCACGGCGACCACAAGTTTTAGCTATATAGCGTATTTAATTTGCTTGTGAGAGGCATACAAGTTTGAACGGTTTTGTGTGTTCAGTGATTTCCTACTGGCAAACAAAATGTATCTTAGAATTTTCGATTTTGTGTGACAAAGTAAAAGAATAAAGAGTAAAGTTCTCAAAAACACTTGAAATGTTGACAGTGACATACAGCGAGTGTTCTCAGAGTAAAAAAAACTGTTTGCAAGTCGCACAAGCTTTTCAAAGAAGGTTGAGAAGGTGTGAAAGACGACGCTCGCCCAACCAGTACGTCAACATTCGATGAAAATGTTGAGAAAATGAAGAGAATTGTTATGGAGAATCGTCGAATCACATTTAGCGAAGTTGCTGACGATGTCGGCATATCGGTCATTAAGCGTATGGCAGCAAATTTCATTCCAAAATTGCTGAACTTTGACTAAAAAATGTCGCTTGTTCTTAATTATTGACCAAAAGCAACACCGTTATCATGCCTCAGCCCCTCAGCAGATTTGACCCCTAAGACAGTTTTTGAAAAAAAAAAAAAAAAAAAAAAAAAAAAAAACACTTTAATTTTTCAATAGACCTCGTAAACCGAACTCATCATTCGATAGTTGCATTCGCATGCATTAAGAAAGGTAAATAATGTTAGTTTACAGCTTATTTCAACTCAATTTGCACAATTCTCAGGCATTTAAAACCTCTTCCTCTATACCTTCGGCCCGTGGCTACCAAATAATGTGGCGCGAAAATTATGAAAAATAAGTTTTTCGATTTAAAGATTTCACTTT
Organism: Eristalinus aeneus; assembly: GCA_955652365.1. Classification (NCBI taxonomy): domain Eukaryota; kingdom Metazoa; phylum Arthropoda; class Insecta; order Diptera; family Syrphidae; genus Eristalinus; species Eristalinus aeneus. Next base: position 25,393,510 of record OY019133.1, on the reverse strand, counting down.
TTACAAGAATCGAAATCAAACCACAGTCCAGACTGGGTCAACAGCTCAATCACCTGAAAGTGAAGGGGTATTTTAATCGTTGATTAATCTCTTACGACCGTCGTATAAAAAAGAAATACATTTAAATAAAATGAATGATTACGGCATCACTGAACTCATTGGATTTAACCATCAATGAAACTCATTAACGAACGATTGGCGGCGTTGATATTGTACTTAAATTTTTTGCAGCTCATTCTGACAGAATTAATTGTCAGAGAAAATCAGCGAACAAATGAACAGTGTATAAAAAATTAACGCAAAGTGCTCAATGGTTTTTGTATCGTTTCGTTTTTGACGCTTGCTTCTTCCTACACACACTCTGCCTTTGAATCCAGATATATGAGTCTTTGTTTTTCCACTAAAAAAAAATATTTATCGAATTTGGTTTATTTGCTGAGACTTGAATATAAGTATTTAATTCAATACGTTATTTAATATGCTCGGTAACTGAACGTTTTGTTGTTCTCCTTTATGCATTGCTGTCCTCCTAGGAATAAAATTTAACATCCAACTTTTAAAGGGTATTCACCCTATGAAGGAAGAATTTCTTAAAATTTGAGCAAACACTCATATTTTTTCCCATTGCAAAACTAAAAGTGGCTAATAAACAAACGGTCATTTGACAAATGCACATACTTGGTGGTCGGGAACGTGCGCTACGGTGAAGCCAATTAAAATGTGTACCCACAACTTCTTCGACTTCGTAGGGCGCCAGGGTGAACCTGGGGCTGAAAAATGTTGATTTAGGTTCTTCTCCACTTGTGTGCACCATTTTAGCCCTGGTCGTTCTCTGCTGCATTTTCGCGCCTTGGATTCGAAGACTTTCGGAGAGGATCAGTGGTGTCGATATGCTTTACGTGGCCTAGTCCTCTTAACCGTTGTATCCAAAGACGTTTGATCAGGCGCATGCCGTAAAGCCCATATAGTTTGATGTTGAATCTTCTCCTCCAAATGCCATCCCATACAGGACCAAAAATCGCAAACAGAACTTTTCCCTTGTTAAGGCTTTCTTATCTTAAGGGATTCCTCATTTGCTTTTTACAAAGTATAAGATCCCCCAAATTAAAGCACAACTGGGATGATGAAGCTGTTATACAAAGCCAGCTAAGTCTGAAAAGAGAAGGCTCTTAATTCCTTAATTTCGCCTTGAGGCCAAAGAGACAGCGATTGGCATAAGTCATTCTGCGTTTGATTTCGAGACGAGGTAGAGGAATTTCTTGACTGTTTTGCTGTTTCTGCTGCCTAATGTGAAGCTCGGTTTGAGACATCAATGTTGAGTGTCCTTCCCTGCCCTTATCTATGCCCAGACATATTTAAGCCGCTTTCGCTTCGTCCATGGAAGAACCATTTCCCAAAATTTAAACAAAAACTTTTTTTCTCATTATTTTCTCCATTGCAAACTATACGTTGGTATTGAAATGACGGTACTCTTACAAATGCGCACATTAAATGGTCAGAAGCGGTATGTTACAATAAAACCAAACACCTAACAAATAAAATAGGTTTTATGACGAAAAATTACAAATTTTCATTAATTGTCCTTATTATTTTTTTGTACACAGCTGTACGTTAATAATAAAACAAATTTTATACATTCTGTTCCATTAAATATATGAGTTTTACATTAAAAATTCGGTTGCACATAAAGGGTGTCCCAACAAGAACGCATGATTTGAATTTTAAATAAAACGCAGATATTTAAAAACAATGGTCAATTCTTTATTATATCGTAAAGTAGACAGGATGAGGTTATGTGTGGAATAACACATCGGCCAGGTAGCCGCCGCGGCTTTGCTGGCACATACGCGATCTTTTAATGAAATTTTCAATGGCCGTTTTGCATAAATGCTGCGGTATTTCATTAATCCAGCGTCTAATTTCCTCTTTTAAGGCTTGAGTCGTCGTCGGCTTTTCCGCATAAACCATCGACTTCAAAGAACCCCAAAGAAAAAACTCCAATGGTGTTAAATCGTACGATCTAGGCGGCCAATTCTGGTCTCCAAAACGCGAAATGACTGATGCAGCAATTGAATTGTTACTCTGGCTGTATGAGATGTGACGCCGTCTTGTTGAAACTACATCCCCTCCACATTCATTTCTTCAATTATAGGCACGAAAAAATTGGTTATCATTTCACGATACCGAACACCATTGATTCATTTTAATGAAAAAAGAGTTTGAGTGACATCATCACGTACTGCTGCGATATTTTCAGTCGACCTACCTGGTCGAAGTCGCGTTGGTGTCTTTACATCAGTTGCAAACCCAGTTTCAGCAAATTTTTCCATTAATCGCTTTACAGTTGCCTCTTTTGGAGTATTATTGTAACCCCAAATTGATCGCAATTTGCGAACTGTAGCCGCAAAACTTTCACCATTTTGGTAAAACAGTTTCACAATGAGAATGCGTTCTTCATTATTGTAGCGCTCCATTTGCATTAACCTTATACCTTCTACTAACAAACAATAATAATTCTTCAAATGTCAAAAACTGACAATTCGAATGGAGTCAAATTTAAATCTTGCGTTCTTGCTGGGACACCCTTTATTTTAGATATATAACGATACATGTAATATTGTGTATCTCAGCATATATCTAGATGTTTTGCTTCGTATAAGAACGAAGTCGCCGTTGCGTAGTGGGCAGAGTGAGACGCTCACACGCCGAAGGGCCTAGGTTCGATTTCCGGCTTAACACCTTAAATTTTTCACAGCACCACCTCTTCCAAGCTGCTGACAACACTTAACGAGTAATAACTGTCTAAGGAAGCTTCTCATACTTCGCCGTTCGGAGTCGGCAAAAAACTCTAGGTCCCTGCTACTCGTGAGAGAACAGTAGCGCACACAACACGAGTAGTTGATGAGCAAGCTAGGCCCTGGCGCCTCTGTGGACTGTCGCGCCAACAATTATTTACAGGAACGAAACCTTCTACATGCAAAACTAACGCTTTTGATGCTTAATAAAAGAAAATATCTCTCTTGTTCCAAAGCTCTACTACACAAATGCTCTTCTTTAATATTTTCATTGTTTATATTATTAGTTAAGTCGATAAGAATTAATGAATGAAAAAAAAGGTGTTCAATTTTCCTGACCAGTACTGTATATTTTAGCACTCTTTTCTGAAATTGATATTCCGCACACTGTCACACAATTGTGTAACCAATTCCAGCACTTCCATATCTAATGCTAGGAGTTGCTCCCAGTTGAATATATTTCCAGTGCATTAACTTATAAAATATGTTAAATCCACATTCACATAGAATTGAGTTAAAGGCAGCTTAATCAATTGAATTGCAGGCTATTACATCAAATTGCCAATTGATTGGCATTCTAATCGGATTTCAATGAACTCCACCCTTGGCACTCGCTGCTTATCGAAAGATAATTCTGAAAAGAAAGCTCCCACGAGGGGTTGAAGATTTTTTTTTAGGGCAAATCAATAAGTCGCAAATACACACACTCTCCGTGTTATTTTCATTTGTTTTTCTTTTCGTGTCTACTAGTCAAACTCACATGCGGTCGTAATTAAGTAAAATGTATGTCAGCGAAAACATATCGATAAGAGTGTACTTTTGGCGCAGAAATGTTTCAATGCAAATTGAAACAAACGGATGAATAGCGGAGTGAAGAGGAACGAGTGGATCAATGTGAATATACTCGTACGTAGAGTAGCTTTTAAAAGCAATTTCTCGCATGCAATGATGCCAGAAATGATACCATAAAGAAATGGTCAAATTAAGGGTTTAAAAATCGAGTTCATAATTAATGGATGCAATTCGAGTGGAAGAGGAAAATAATAATCAACTCTTTACTGGGTCGTGCGATACTTGTGAACAAAAAAAAGAAACAAAATGATAATTCGAATATCAGTCTTTCTTCCCGAATCTTTTTGACGCCACGGTTGTAGCAATCATGAGTGTTGAGATTATAGATAGTCCCAAACTTGGAGTATCTCTTACTTTGTAAGACAAATTAATATGGCTTGCCCCTCCACGTCTTTAGTTTCAAGTTGTCTGGCTTTTCTTTTTCCGAATCGAAATTTGTCAGGAACGAAGCGTATGACAATTTTCGCGAACATACGGATTTTCGATTTGCTTTTAGAAACTGAATGATATCCTTGAAATATTCTTTAAAATGCGCGTTGCCTCCACTTGTAAAAGATTTAAAGCACTTTACGATTAGGCTTATAAGAGAGTGTTGATGGGCCTGCATTTCAAGCAGTAGTTTCCAGCTGTGCACAGGTAGTTTTTTTTTCTGTTTTTGTTTACCGGTATGAAGTGATACGTCAAGATGCAAATGTCTCGATAGGGAACATTTGTTTTAAACGAGCCCTTATTTTTTTTTTTTTTTTGTTTGCTATGAAATCTGTGAAAAATATTAAGTATACATCAAGTCATTGAACAGACAACATCATATTTTTTCATCATGTTAAAAATGTCGAATTTTGTACCAAAAAGTGATGATTTGCGGAAAGTATTAATTTTTGAAGAAAAGTGCTGCAGAGTCGCATCGAATGCTTGTCGAGGCATATGGTGATCATGCTCTATCAGAAGCAACATGCAAAAGATGGTTTCAACGGTTCAGAAATAATGATTATGATGTGAGAAATGAAGAACGTGGAAGACCACCAAAAAAGTTTGAAGACGCCGAATTGCAAACGATATTGGATGGAGATGACACTTTGAGTCAAAAGCAAATGGCAGCAATGTTGAATGTTGCACAACAAACAATTTCTGACCGTTTAAAAGTTATGGGAAAGATCCAAATGTGTGGAAAATGGGTGCCACATGAATTGAATGAAAGACAGATGGAAAACCGGAAAAACACTTGTGAAATTTTGCTTCAAACACACGAAAGAAAATCGGTTTTGCATCGGATTATTACTGGCGGTGAAAAATAGATTTATTTTAAGAATCCTAAACGGAAAAAAGCATGGGTTAACCAACCATCAACATCGACTGCAAAACCAGATCGATTTGGTAAGAAGACAAAGCTGTGTGTTTGGTGGGACCAGAAAGGTGTGCTGTACCACGAGCTCCTAAAACCTGGTGAAACCGTTAATACTGATCGCTACCGACAACAAATGATCAATTTGAACCATGCATTGATCGAGAAACGACCAGAATGGGCTAGAAGACACGGCAAGGTAATTTTGCTCCATGACAATGCACCTGCACACAAACCAAAACCGGTTCAGGGTACAATCAAAACATTTGGCTGGGAGCAGCTACCCCACCCGCCGTATTCACCAGACTTGGTTCCTTCCGACTACCATTTGTTTTCATCGATGGGACACGCATTGGCTGAGCACCACTTTGATTCCTACGAGGAGGTCGAAAATAGGGTGTCCGATTGGTTTGCTTTAAAAGACAAACAATTTTACTGGCGTGGTATTCACAAATTGCCAGAAGCTGGTCAAAATGTGTAGAAAACAATGGCCAAGACTTTGAATAAAATGTTTTTACTTTCCCATTAATAATTAGGGTTTTATTTTCAAAAGAAAACCGGTTCATACCGGTATACCTGTTACACCGCTCAGACAAGGACACGCCCAATTATAAGACTGACCCATACATACAAACAATATAAATATGCCCTAGCTGCCTAGCTTTTTTGACTTTCGAATAGCGAATAGTATTAACTGTTGATCATAACGTCTTGTCTGAAACATGGATATATTGGGTGTCCATCGTGTATTTTCTTTTACCAGCGAACCACTTGTGCATGTCAGTGTCTTCCTCCCTGTTCAACAACTACAGGATCTTGAAAATCCGTTTCTTACGTGTTAATCCGTCTTCATGCGCATGACATTGAAAAGAATCACGGAAATCATCAAGCTTTTTTCGAAATTCTTTTTATATCGATGGTCGATTATTCTGTTATTGACTGAAGCACGGGCGTTCTTCTTCGTCGTTCCAAAACTTGTCGCGTATTTGGGAGCTAAGCCAAAACACTATACTTGTCCCTGCACGCTTTAAAATGCGAATTAAAGCCGTTGAATTCGACGAGGAGGCAGTGGGTGTAGAATTGGGACATCTTCAGTTTTCTGGAATCAATCTCAGTATGAAGGTTTTATGGAAAACTCACTTTCCTTCTGGCTTAAGGAGAAAGGATTGATTAAGGACTACAATAGCATTTAAAATGAAAGGTGCTCAAAACGTCTCTTAGTTCAAACTGAATTTTGAAAACTAAGAGTGTCTAAGTACGTTTCTATTTTATCTCAGACTATTTCAGATCACTTTATTCAACTCACATTTCTGCACGGCACCGCTTTTTTGAGCTGCTGACAACACTCAAAGAATGCTACCCGTCTACAAATATGCTTCTTAAATACCGTCCTTTATTATTATTATTGTTGGCTTCACAGTCCAAAGGGGGACCAGGGCCTAGCTTGCTCATCAACTACTCGTGTTGTGCGCGCTACTGTTCTCTCACGAGTAGAAGGGACCTACAGTTTTTTGCCGACTCAGAACGGCGGAGTTTGAGAAGCTTTACTAGGCAGTTATTTCCCTTTGAGTGTTGTCAGCAGCTCGAAAGAGGTGGTGCCGTGAAAAATTCGAAAAATTGGTGTTGAGCTGGGAGTCGAACCGAGACCCTTCGGTGTGTGAGCGTCGCACTCTACCCCATACGCCACGGCGACCACCGTCCTTTGGAGTCGACAAAAAACCGTATATTCCTTCTACTCGTTGGAGAACATACATAGCACGCACATTACTAGTTTATGCCATGGTCCCCTTCTCGATTGTTTTCCCATATAACAAACATGGATAATACATGACACAACAGCATGCGCCTTTAAGCTGCATAGAGAAATGTTTAAGCCAAAACTTATTGGCCTTTTAAAATAGATGCAGATCCACAGAATCCATTTTCTTAAAAACTCAACTAGTAACTGTCACATTTCCATATGCTTCCGTCGTCAAATGCTAAAATACCCAATCCATTCTATCTAGTATAAAATTTTCCATTCAGAACCCGATCTCTGGAAAATGCTTCTTCAGCTTCTTCGGCGATGTATGAGGAAATTGTCCGCATCTGTGTGTATATTTAAAGAGAGATCTGACGAAATGTTTACTTAGCGCCGGGGGCAGTGTATTTTTACGAGCGCCACTTGGCTTATTCCGATCGGTTATTTCGAGAAACATTACGCCCACGAAACGCTTTGTAACTCTTTTTTATAGCATCTCTGCTGCATTATACACGATGTGGCGTGTAGATAATAAAACATTTAAGACAAATAATTGTTGATTAGATCAGAACGATAAAACATGCAAAAACACAAATGCAGTCGCCTGCAAAACATTTCCAGCAGCAACCAGAGTGTCTAAAAATATCTCCCAGCTCCCCTATTTTGTTTAACAAACGCGTGATTGCGGTTGATTGCCAGATGTGTGACATCACTACAGGTGGTGCTTGGTTCTCTATGATCTTTGCTCATCACGTCGTGTCACGCTTCGGCTGTTATGACACGCAATAACGAAAGTGCCACATCCGCTCTGTCCTTTCTTGCAACGACTTGGTGTTGACACTCTGAACTGTTTCCTGTTGCAAAGCCATCGTCGGTCGTAATAAAAATTTGTTTCACGACACCGATCACATTTTAAAGACTTTTCTTGACATCAAAGTAAATGTGAATCGCTGGTGAAATAAACCATGGGATTTCCTGGATTGCTTCTTTATAATTTTTAAATGATATGAAAATATACTACGACGATCTCCATAGAGTTTCTTTGACTGACATTGCTGTTTCCTCTTTTTCAGAAAACAACCGAAAACATTTGCGTTCGATCATTGTTTTTACTCAATTGATCCCGAAGATGGGAATTTTGCATCGCAGGAGGATGTTTTCGCTTCTGTTGGGCGGGATATCCTTGACAATGCATTTCAAGGTTACAACGCCTGCATATTTGCCTACGGACAAACTGGTAAGCACACATCCCATGTGAGAATCATTTAGAAACTAAACACTGTTCGTTCTAGGTTCCGGAAAATCATACACAATGATGGGTACACAGGAGTCAAAAGGAATCATTCCACGTCTCTGCGACGAACTCTTCGGTTCGATAAGTCACAAGACAACGTCCGAGCTGTTGTACAAAGTCGAAGTCTCCTACATGGAGATTTACAATGAAAAAGTTCACGATCTCCTCGATCCGAAGCCAAACAAACAGTCACTGAAGGTCCGGGAGCACAACGTGTTGGGTCCGTATGTAGACGGTCTGTCACAGTTGGCAGTTACGTCGTATAAGGTAAAAGCATTCGGAAAGTTTCATCAAGGAGAATGGGATGAATGATTTTTTTTTTCTTTTTGCAGGACATCGACAATCTAATGACAGAAGGCAACAAGTCTCGAACGGTTGCCGCAACAAACATGAATGCCGAATCATCTCGATCTCATGCCGTATTCTCGGTGGTACTAACACAAATCCTAACAGATCCCGGCTCCGGGGTAAGTGGTGAGAAAGTCTCCCGCATGTCTCTAGTCGATTTAGCTGGTAGTGAGAGGGCTGTCAAAACAGGAGCCGTAGGTGATCGCCTTAAAGAAGGTTCCAATATTAACAAGTAAGAAACAAATGTCAATCCGGCGCACAAACAGTAAAAATGATTCTTTTTAGATCATTAACAACACTGGGGCTTGTGATCTCGAAGCTGGCGGATCAGTCGAGCGGCAAGAATAACCGCAATGACAAATTCGTACCCTACCGCGACTCAGTGCTAACGTGGCTGCTAAAGGACAACCTGGGTGGCAACTCAAAGACAGTGATGGTGGCCACCATCTCTCCAGCCGCTGATAACTTCGAAGAAACCCTCTCCACTCTGAGGTACGCCGACCGAGCCAAGCGGATCGTCAACCACGCCGTGGTCAATGAAGATCCCAACGCACGAATTATTCGAGAGCTGCGGCTGGAAGTGGAAACACTGCGCAATATGTTGAAGCATGCCACTGTAAGTACCATGAAAAAACTACACATTGTCAGACTCGTTGTGATTTTGCCTCTTTACTTGCAAAGGGTTCTCCGGTGGGTGATATTCAGCGTGTGGACATCCACGATAAGCTAGCGGAAAGCGAAAATTTGATGAAGCAAATTTCTCAGACTTGGGAGGAAAAGCTAGTGAAAACCGAACGAATACAAAACGAACGACAGCAGGCCCTTGAAAAGATGGGCATCAGTGTACAGGCCAGTGGCATCAAAGTGGAGAAGAACAAATATTACTTAGTCAATTTGAATGCAGATCCGTCCCTAAACGAGTTGTTAGTTTATTACCTTAAGGTGAGGTCACACGTCAAAATATCGAGGGTATATTTGGGAATTATTTGAATTATTACATTTTTAGGAGCGTACGTTGGTAGGAGGTCATAGCATTTCTGGTCAGCAGCCGGATATTCAATTGTCCGGGTTGGGAATTCAACCAGAGCACTGTGTGATCATCATCGAGGACGGTGGTCTGTACATGGAGCCGATTCAGGGTGCCAGATGTTTTGTGAATGGTTCGCCAGCCATCGATAAGACGCCACTGCACCATGGCGATCGGATTTTGTGGGGCAACCATCATTTCTTTCGTGTGAATTGTCCGAAAAGTGCCAATACCAATCTGAGTTCCGAACCGCAGACCCCTGCCCAGCTGATTGACTACAATTTTGCGCGTGATGAAATCATGCAGAACGAACTAAGCAACGATCCCATACAGACGGCAATCGCTAGGCTTGAGCGCCAGCACGAGGAAGACAAGCAGGTGGCCCTGGAAAAGCAACGATTGGTGAGTGGGAGGATGCACAAACTGAATGCATAAAATGATTGATAAACTTTTTCTCCACAGGAGTATGAACGTCAATTCCAGCAATTGCGGAACATTCTGTCGCCGAGCACACCGTATGCCCCATACGCCCCATACGATCCGCTTCGTCTGGGAAAGATCACACCCAACACGCCAACATCTCAGATGAGAGTTGAAAAATGGGCGCAGGTATGTACATGCTACCGCCTAGGCGCGATTCGAAAATAAAACCTCCGCATTTGCAGGAACGTGATGAAATGTTCAAGCGATCTCTGGGTCAACTTAAGACAGACATCATGCGTGCAAACGCCCTAGTCCAGGAAGCCAATTTCTTAGCCGAAGAGATGGAGAAAAAGACCAAATTCAGTGTAACCCTCCAGATTCCACCAGCCAACTTAAGTCCCAATCGCAGAGTAAGTCTCAATTGTCCTTTTGCCTGGTTATGACCACATTAATGTCGTGTTAATTGTTTCAGCGCGGAGCTTTTGTAAGCGAACCCGCCATTCTGGTGAAGCGGGTCAACTCAGGCAGTCAAATTTGGACAATGGAGAAACTAGAAAACAAACTGATTGACATGCGAGAGATGTACCAGGAGCACAAGGAACGTGTGCTGTCTGGCTTGGTAAGACACAATATCTATAAAGTAGCCTCTCCTACTTAGTATTTAGTTCATGAGTTCATTCCTCTCTCAATCTTAAATCATATTAACTCACATGCCACCATTTGTTTCATTAACACACGCTGTGCACACTAAAGCCGATCATTGAGGCTTTTAGTGACGATGAGGACAACGAAGAGGTAATTCTGCTCAAATATTCCTAATGTTTCAACTCATTCTGTTCCGGGTGCTAGTATGCGTGCATTTTTCACAATGAACCCCCTTTTGTTGCAGGAGGGTGGACCACAGAAGCCGATGGATCCATTCTACGAGTCACAAGAGAACCACAATCTAATCGGAGTGGCAAACATTTTTCTGGAGGTCCTGTTCCATGACGTGAAGTTGGACTATCACACTCCGATCATCAGTCAGCAGGGCGAGGTCGCTGGACGACTTCAAGTGGAGATCTCACGCATCGCCGGACAATTGCCACAGGACAGAATGTGCGAGTCGGCATCGGACAGTTCTTCCGACAGCCGAGACGATGATTACGACCCAAATGACCCGATGGCCAATCAAATCACTTGTCGAGTGACCATAAAGCAAGCCTCCGGCCTTCCACTGTCACTGTCCAACTTCGTATTTTGCCAATACACCTTCTGGGGTCACCAGGAGACAGTGGTGCCGGTCATCAATGCCGAGGTGCCCACACACAACCAGAACATGTCATTCAAGTTCGAGCACACCAAGGATTTTACGGTGCCCATAAACGAGGAATTTCTGGAGCACTGCATCGAGGGTGCTTTATCTATTGAAGTATGGGGACACCGCAGCGCTGGCTTTTCAAAAACAAAGGGTTGGGAAGTGGAGCAGCAACAAGCAAAGGCGCGTTCCCTGGTCGATCGATGGGCAGAATTGTCACGCAAAATTGAACTCTGGGTGGAGATCCACGAGCTGAACGACAACGGAGAATATTCGCCCGTTGAGGTAACCAACCGGAGTGAAGTGCTTACCGGTGGAGTCTACCAGCTTCGGCAGGGCCAACAGAGGCGAATCCATGTCCGCGTTAAGCCAGTTCAGAACTCAGGCACCTTGCCAATCATTTGCCAGTCAATAGTCAACATCGCCGTGGGTAGCGTCAGCGTTCGGTCACGGTTACAGCGCCCGCTAGACTCGTATCAAGAAGAGGACTTAACCGTGTTGCGGGAGAAGTGGAGTGAGGCTCTGGGAAGACGGAGGCAGTATTTGGACCAACAGATTCAGAAGCTCATCAAGAAAGAGGAGAAGAGTGAAGAAGAACGCGAGCGAGAACTGAGTTTGGTCCATCAGTGGGTCTCGTTAACCGAGGAGAGAAACGCGGTATTGGTGCCAGCCCCGGGATCTGGGATTCCTGGGGCTCCTGCCTCGTGGGATCCTCCAGCTGGAATGGAGCCCCATGTCCCAGTTCTGTTCCTCAACCTGAACGCAGATGACCTCTCGGCACAGAACACAAACGACGAATTCTCCATTGCTGGTCTGAATTCAATTTTGTCCAAGGAGCACGGCCATAAATTCTACACGCTGCAGATCTTGCAGCATCTAGACAAGGATGTGTGCGCCATTGCCAGTTGGGACTCATCCATGCACGACAGTCAGGCACTGAACAGGGTTACAGAGGCCAACGAAAGAGTTTACTTGATTCTGCGGACAACCGTGCGCCTGTCGCATCCAGCCCCAATGGACTTGGTGCTCCGGAAACGCTTGAGTCTAAACATTTACAAGCGGCAGAGTATTACTGACCGATTGAAGAAGTTCCGCCTTGTGCGCGGGGAGAATGCAATCTCATTGACCGGGGTAACCTATGAAGTTGTATCGAACATTCCCAAGGCATCAGAGGAGCTGGAGGATAGGGAGTCATTAGCACAGTTGGCAGCCAGTGGGGACGATTGTTCGGCGAGTGATGGAGAGACGTACATTGGTAAGTTAGATATGCTCTAAGATATTGGTTCAACTAGTCACCTCTTTCCTTTGCAGAAAAATACACAAAAGGCGTTTCAGCTGTCGAGAGCATTCTCACTTTGGACCGCTTGCGTCAAAATGTCGCAGTCAAGGAACTGGAAACTGCACACGGTCAGCCTTTGTCAATGAGGAAGACCGTCAGTGTACCGAACTTCTCGCAGGTAATGTACGGCATACACACCCCATTATGCATTTCACACAACACAGCTTCTTTAAGCAAAGAAAATGTATTTTACACACGAATATGTTGCTCATCAACAAGAAAGAATTGCGTTATTCTCTCTCAGTGTAATCTTTCTCTCGCCCATACTCACAATCGAATTTTCTTTTCTGTTACTTTCTGTTTCTTCACTGCTTTCACCCTTACTTCCGTATTTTGACAAACAAAAAAATCAATCTGTTGCCTCTGTGTGTTTTGTTGTCCTCACATAATGAAACTTTGTTAATAATCGGCCTCGATAAAACCACATTCAAAAACTCACCAAAATAACAGGCCGTCAAAGACACAGCAACCACTGGAGGTGTAAGTATTGCTAACTCATGTGTGTGCAACCAAAGTCTTGTTGTGTGTTGTTGATGTTGTTTAAAAGTTAAGTTTCCGTTCAGTTCGTTATTTTTCGATTTGATTTTCGTTATACTTTTCGTTTCTGTTTCTTGTGTAATTTGCGATTGCTTCCACCAAAGAAGATTCGCCTCTTGTGGAATGTATTCTTATGATTTGTGTTGTTAGACAATAATTGATTTGTAGGTGCACTTCCGACGTCTTGCGCCAGTGATTTCTAATCTAACCATCCTCTCTTTCACTCTAGATAATGCGATTCGATGTGTCTATGGAGTCCCTGATCAATGTGGGACGATCAGAATCGTTTGTGGATCTCAACAACACGGACTTCTCAAAACAATTCTTATCTCAATCAGGTGGGTGTGAATCTGACGCCAAAAGGAGGGATAAATTTGACTCAATAATATTCTTGTTTTTCTCTGCAGGACAACAAGGAACACGCGACTTTGGGGTGCGCAATCGACACAGCTTCGGTGGAAAGGGTTCAAACGATGATTCACCTGGAAAACCATTTGGCATAGGTATACGCTTGCATGTTCCGTTCTCTTTTCCCATTCGAATCTCGTTTAATTTTCATGTTATTTGCTAAATCAAAAGTTACTTATCCTAAGTCCAAGCAAAACGAAACAAAAAATCGCATAGTTTACGCCATGGTTAGCACAATTCTTAGTGGTTAGTTTGTTTGAGCAAAATGCAAATGCAAACGCAAACAATACTCCAAACAGAACGGTATCGTTTAGACACGAACACATTGTTATCCCGCTAACAATGCAGTTCGCAAGTAAAAAAAAAATTAAAATTAGCTCATAGAAACCTGGAGTTTTGTTTCTTTTTCCTAATTTTCTTTTGAATGGTTGCATAATCGTACAACTATACTTAAAACAACCCGGGAAGGGGGGCAAGACAAAAGAGAATGCTATGCAACAAGTGAAACTGGAAAAGTACACTCCGCCTCCTAATGGCAGTTCTATGACCCACAAGTTGCCCTTGGATAGTGTTTGTTCCTCTTCTTCCTGCGAGGGATGAGTTGAAGAATGACTTATTGCATGATAAAGCAATTAATCAAACCAAGCAATATGACTATTAGAGTCGGGGGAGTGTGTGCTTATGTTATTTACACACAAACACCATACGGAAATTCAATCAATTATTTAGGAGTGAAAAATGATGGATAGATGTCATAAAAATATTAATTCTTCGGCACACATGACATGGGGGTTGAAACGCACACTGTGTGCGGCAATATGGCAGTTTGTCCGCGTGTCCTTGTCAGCAGTGTGTTGAGGAGTAATTAACATGTTTGGGATAAATAAATTGTGACTACTCACTGGAGGGTAATTATGTTGACTGAGGAATGTTAGGATTCTATTAGGTCTCATTAGGAATGAAGTAATTGAGGGAGTGGAGCAAATACCACCTCTTGGTGTGGTTAACATTGCGCACAATTAAGAACAGCGTCTGGAAACTGATACTTAAAGAAATCCTCCCTATTAGGGACAAGGTTACAGAAAAAACGACAACAAATACAAATTAATCGGTAAATGTCTGTGATGGTGAGGAACACTGTCTGGTATCTGCTGTAACCTTAATCCATTTGACTACTAAGTGGTAAAAGGAATTCGGTTTTGTTGTGTGAATCGAAATAAGCTTTCCAAACTTTCGACACATGGAGCATTCTATCACCATTTTTAACTTTTATTATCGGTGTAATACAAAGATCGAGTTCTCTCTCATAAGAATATCACACTTTAAGGATTTTAATCATTTAATTGAATCACAAAGGGAATAGGTAATGTTTAAGTTAATCTTAATTTGTCGCGGAAAAGTTATGTACATTGAAATAATGGTAAAGACGTGCGCCATGAACTTCTTTCGAATTTGACAACAATAACTTTTTTGAAGCTGTTTAAACAGCTTAGTCGTTTAGTAATGTCTTTTTGTGTATCTGAAGATTAGATTCAACTGTGAAAGGTCAATATCACACAACTAAATGAATAAAAAAGGCGTGAAATGATTCATTTTAATTCATTTCTATTTTTAGTCAGACAAAAAGTCTGTTATGATTGAAAATTGTAATGCCATGTTGCGTAAAAGTTTTAAGGAGAATATCTTAACATATTTACTGAACAGAAAATTCTGAATTATACACAAAGTGTAAATAATTGCTTGGAAATGTTGCTCTTGCTTAAAGTGGGTAAAAGATAAATGCATAATCAAAGTCCTCTCAGAGGAGAATTCACTGTTCCTATTTCATATACTACGCAATAAAACTGTACATCATCAGCATCCATTTAGAGCTTTTATCTGACACACACTTAGCACACACACCCCGCACAGCTAATTTGCACTTCACTTCAAGTCATCACCGTGTCTGCAACGCATTTATCACATCCCCAGGTATAGTTGTACGATTATCGGATAGTATGCCATTTAAATAAAACTCAACCGTATAATATTTAGAAATCAGTCCATTTTGTATTCTTTAGTGTGTTCCATATTACCTTTTATGCTTAGCAACACAGAAGCGCATAATGAATTCGTTTTTATCTTCCTTTTTATATTATTTTCCAATACATACATTTTTCGTAACTAATAGAATGTGTGCTTAGCTTTTAAGTAATGGCTCTCGGCGCTCTGTTCAAAATTTTTTAACTCTATAATATCAAGCAAAAAATCACAATTTTTATCAAATCAGCTTCTGTTCTGTTAGCATCGTATTTTAATAACTAAAGGTAATTTAAATTAGTTAACGTACACGATCAAAGTTCTTGCGATTATCCCATCCCCCTAGCTACAAAGATGCATCGCTTAGACTTCAGTCGATTCCATGTGAGAATCGATTGATTCGTAAGTGAGCCGCTACTTCTAGATATTTTTTATAAATTGATCAGAAAAAGAAAAATTAGAAAATTAGTTATAGTTTAAAAAAAATATTATGTAACTTCTATTTTTCTTATATGTGAATATTCTTTTCTCGTTTTTATATTGTTTGTGTTCGTTAATCGAAACTAAACAATCAAAATTTGAAATCCAAAAAAAAAATATAAATCCGTTTAACAACTACATATCCACATCGTTGTCTTCCGCGTTGTTGTTTCTATCTCTCTGTCCAGGCTCTATATTGTCAGGTAAAAGATATTTAAGAAAAAAATTAAACAAAGTTTTCTTTACTGCAACCTACACAATACGCACAGACATATACACATACAGAACTGTAATAACAGACAAACGGACAAATTCACGACTGCTAAAACCGATCACACCGCTGTACAATAAATTCCAAAGCGAACAAAAAACGAACAAACAGAGGACAGCCACAAAACAAAATTTAAGTCTAAGAAACTGTGCATCCTACCGCTATATGATCCGAAATGTTCGTTGATTGTGTTAGCTCGTGTTGATTAGTAAAACAAAAAAATGTTTTCTGTTTGTTTTTTTTTCTTTTCTCTTATTGGTTACGTTCTTTCGTTTGTGTTTCGTTCTTTCTTTTCGTTCAGTGATGAGTTACTTTTGTTTCAAATTGATATTTGTTTTGTTGAAAACAATTGGCAAACATTGTCTATGATATTTCCTGTATATTTCTCTATCTCTCTGCTCTGTCAATCAAATGTTTTAATGGATTTCTTTGATTTGATTTTAATTTCTGAGGAGGAAGAACTTTGAGACGTTTTTAATCGTTGCCAACGCGCTCTTTCGTTTGTGTAAGAGGAAACCAATGCTTTCGAACACTTAGGATTGATTAAAATTTTCGCTTTTTTTGTTTTAATTTTTATTTGCATTCATTTCGACAATACAACAGAAATTAATTTTGTTTGTCTTCAATCTCAAACAAAGTTCTTTACCTCACGTTCACTTGAAATATGTACAAAAAATATTATATACAATATTTTTATGGTTATGTGGCGAGAACACATAATGTGAACTCAAGTAAGCCTTATGAAAGAAAATCAATTAATGTGAAGAGCAAAACGTTGGAATATGAATAGGTATACTGGTTACAGCCGTATTTAATGTTTTCAAATTGCAGTTTTTATGGGTCAGTAACTTGTATTAATTACGTCCCTGCCCTTTGTACATACTACTTATAATAATAATAATTGTTAGCGCAACAGTCCACAGGGGGACTAGGGCCTAGCTTGCTCATCAACTATTCGTGTTGTGCGCGCTACTGTTCTCTCACAAGTAGAAGGGACTTACAGTTTTTTGCCGACTCCGAACGGCAAAGTTTGAGAAGCCCGTCGCTACTACCGATTGAATTATTTAGTGAGGTCTCCGGACTGTGACGCTAATGTGTTACGACCCACTTTTGAGACAAAGAAAGCGTGCCTAACAATCTGGGCCCGACTTTGTACTTCTTGAATTTATTATTTCTTTTAACATATTACTTTCAAATAGCACTGTATTTAAATATCTCTGCAGTACATAGACATCACATTCCATAATTCAGGAATTTAAACAGCGCTTTTTGAAAACTTAAGCATTGGATATAGCTGTGCCTTAATTAAAAGCTTTTTGCTGACAAACCACTGAAGCGAGTGTTTCAAATTCCCATGGCCAGCGTGGAAAACACGATTTGTAAGCTTAGCTCGTCCTCAACTTAAAATTTTAGTTAGACCGGAACACTCCAAGTATCCACATGGACACTAAAAGTTATCACACGTTAAATCTGTGATCCCAAAAAAAAGATGAAATCCCACCAAACTAGAAGAGGCTCTGGAGACGTTGGTTTCACCTACCCTTATTTACTCATTCAAACTATTACAGAGGGTATATCCTGTGGTGAGATTGTGCGGTTAAAGTGTCATCCCCTTTTACGGGGAGGTATATTTTTTGCTGTAATCTTTATTCTGGCATTAAGATATTATCTGCATGTCGACCAACAGCAACGACCACTCAAATTGACTCTTGCCGGCCGTTTTACAGTCAAGATCGATTTGGTTCAGAACATAGTCAACTTTTGTTCGCAATTTTAAACCTACATATATGTTTCTCACATAATGAACGTTTCTTTCAATTTTTCCCATTACTAAAGGCTCAAAGACTACTTGACTCTAAACTTTATGCTGCGCGATCGAGATATTCCGTGGCCTTCTTCTTTCCAATCAAGTATATCATTCAAATCAAAATTACTTCCCAATGGCAGTGTATTTAAGGGATAACTTGAAAAGTTCGATAGATTAACTGGGAGTGTATATATTATACTAGTTCATAATTTTTCCACAACGTACGAACATTTTGTTTCGGTGTCTGATCAGTAAAATATGTTTTGTGACTTAGCAGCAACCTCATTTTTAATCTCCGTGGTTGTGGATAAAAAAATAAGCTTTTCGTTGGAGCTTTGTTCAAATTCAACGAAGTTTTCCTCTTTTTTAAACTCCGCCATGGGTAAAAAAAAATCTTTTCGTAGAGGCTTTGCTCATTTTCAACCACTTTGCGAGTTGATCACATGTGCTTTCAGCATGTGCCGCGTAGACACATTCCAACACAATTAAAGACCCTGCAGCTAAAGTAAATCAAATAAAGGGAATCCATTGTACTTTGTTTCTGCAATTCTGTATATTTATTTCTATATGATTACACACCCACACGCAATATACGAGATCATCTATCATGCCTATGGCGAACAATACTCTGAAAAGGCTTTTCTTTAAACCCAGAGTTCGTATTTTATATCAAAAAGTGAATCTACAACCTCCATTTCAAAATTGTCTGGCAAGATAATTCCGAACATACGCTTATTCATAACATACCAACGTGAGTTCCCTCCGCTTACATGTCCAACACTTATCACATTGTAGCTACAAAATAATTGATATATAATATTTATTGTACAATCAGTTTATTTTTATTTTGAATGCGTGAATGTCTTTATATATTGTTGTGTTCGTTTAGAGCTTGACATGACTGTTGCTGTGCAATGCGTTTGTTTTAGAACAGCCACCGTTTCATAAAAAATCATCTATCACTCGAGCTTTAGGGGGGGTTTCCATCGTTCATTGCCACATGTCATCATCACCATCACAACCATTCATTGCATTTTATAGAACTTAACGAATGCTGCACATAAAGTTACAAATTCAAAAGATCACCTAAAATTCTTGACTGAATAGCAGTCGTTGTAACGAAAAAAGAAATGCAAAGCAAAAATCCTACCAAAACAATACCTAGAGAAATGTTGTAAAAAAGTTTTAGCTAGTTCGTAGAATGTGCCCCAATCTCTAGAGATTGGCGATTAAACGTACAAAAAAAAGAAAACAGAAAATAAACAAACAAAGAAACCCACGAACTGTGTGTTGAAAATTAACATTTAATGCTTTAATTTAAATTCACTTGGAATGCAGCTCGGCCCACCTTCCTCAATCTCAGTTTGAATCTTAACTCACTGAGGTCACAACCCACAAAGCGTATGTTTACTAATAATGTTCTCTTAAGAATTTCCTTTCGCAATTCCGAGGACTAACTCATCCTTATTTTTCATTAAAGCGTCCCCAGCCACGAGCAAGTTAAGTGGACTGCGTATGACAACACTGCACGAGGAGCCCTTGGGACAACGTGCTCTGGCCGAGGAACCAGAAGACAGCTACAGTGACTCGGAATATGCAGACTACGAAAGTGGAAAATATGCAAAGAACTTTAAGGCAAAGTCCCGACTTACCTCATCTAAGACCATGGACTCATTCATGGATATCAGCAACTCACACACAAGCATGAGTTACACGTCGAGTGCGAACTCTACACTGAAGCATTTAACAGGAATCGGAACGCCAAGTATGAGTTCATCCACCTCAAGTGGTTACGGGTCGCAGGTATGTTCTATAAGAAACTCCTATCAACATCCTGTTCTGATTGTTTTTCATTTTTAGGCGGTATCTTGCAGTAATCTCACAAATGACGATACAGTTTCCATGAGATCAATGAGCATCGATGAAACGCCTGGTAAGTCATGAACCTGATGTCTTCCACAAATCATGGCTAATGATAACGTAATTTGATTTGTTAACAGATTTCGATCGAGTAAATTCCGGTTCACCGCCCACAAAATTGTACAGTTCTACAATGTCTGCCAGCAACAACATCGAAAACATTCCAACACCATCGGTAAACAGTCGCCAGGGACGATTCAATCCGTTCCTGAAAGACTTGCCAAATTTGAGTAAAAGTGCAATAGCCGATGTCGCTCCTCTAGAGGAACCACCAGTTTCGAAGTGTCTGACCCCAACCAAGGATCATCCACTGAAGGACATCATTGACGAGTCCGAGACACAATCAGAAGACTCACAGTACAGTGACGATAACAAAAACGATGCACAAATCCACACCGCCACCGACATCAAGGAACCTCCTCCGTCTCTCCCAGCAGTGACAAGCGATGAGAACAAGAATCATTTCACAAATCTGCAGCAGCCGCCTGCTGTGGAAGACAATCAAAATGCCAACGAGTCGTTCAACACAGTCAATGATGATGAACAGCGAATGGACAACAGAAGCAATACACACAGCGAAGGAACCGGAATTGTGAAAACACAATTGCCACCCGGAAAGGTTGTGCGCAGAAAAAAGACAACTGTCAGCCAAGTGCGCTCGAACAGCGGCAATCGGGCATCGCTTCCCATGATGAAGTCTGTCGAGTTGACATCTTCAAACGACAAACTAAATGCTCAATTTAACAATATGACAAGCAGTGGGACAGATTCCTCTGAAAGGCTTGAAGGTAAGTACGATGATGCTTTAAAGGGAAGAGCATTCCAAACAGTGTTTGTTCCTTCCTTTCAGATGATTCTAAGCATCATGTCGAAGAACCACTTCCCGACTGGGTAGCAGTTGGCGAATCGGTACTGATCCGACCATACAACACCAGCGGGATCATCAGTTTCGTTGGACAGACGCAATTCCAAGGGGGCACATGGATAGGCGTTGAGTTGGACACACCAACCGGAAAGAACGACGGCAGTGTACAAGGCATTCAGTACTTCCAGTGCAAGCCGAAGCATGGAATCTTTGTGCGTTTCGACAAACTGATATTGGATAAGCGAGGCAAAGCAATGCGGCAATATAAGGCCGAAAAGAATTCTAAAGGTAAGCGAACTAACACCCACAAGGATTTATCTAGACCATAATAAAACCCTATATTTCCCAATTTCAGTTGTCATAGATGCCAATATGTCACGATCCCGAAGCCGTGGCGAATCCATAAACACGCTCGGCACATCGAGAAAATGATTATATCCGAAATGTTCACATCAGGTGCAGCGTCTCCACTGTTGGGGAGAAACTGATGAGCAGCAGCAACAGCAACCAACTCTAAGGAGTTGCAATCGTACTGTGAAAAACGCGAGCCGCACCAATGTGAACATTTCAGGAAATACAAAATCAAACGCAATCACAGTCACCACACGAACCTGCATCAACCGACGTTCAACTGCATTCTAAACCGACACAGACAGACAGTCAGAGGCCAGGAACAACAATCCTTAGAAGACGAACAGCAGCCCATCGGGTGTCGCAGCAGAAAGAAAGGAAGAGAAATAAGCAAACAAACAAAATTTAACTAATTTAACAAACGCTTAGTTTATTAATTTACTTAGCTTAATTACAATTAGAACTCTTAAGTGTAGAAAAGAAACAAGCAAATAATTAATGTATTCTACTATACTACTGCTACAACAAATACTACTACCGCAACAACTACTGAAAGACAGATCTATATTATTTGTTCAACTACGATTAGAGTACGTGTTTAGTTGAATGCAATGAGCATACTTGATATTTATACTTAGATTTAGAACGTTCGACAGTCACGAACGTCGTATTAATGTCATTTTAAAGAAGCGTGTCGCCCATGCTGGGCGCGCAAAGTTATGTTATACTGCTTTTACCATTCTGACTACATACTTACTTGTTATTATTTCACCAACACACACGTTCGGAGCAAAAGTCTATTGTCTCTGTTCCTCTGATTTGCTTCCAAAAAAAAAAAACATAAAACACAAAAGAATCAAAAGAGAAAATAAGTAATTTGTGATTATTATACAAATACATATATGTTTTCATATTTTATTATTATTTTTTTAATATCGTTAATTTTACAAGAAAGTATTTTGTAATATATAGTGATGAAATGTTTTATTTTGTAGTCCTTTTTTGTTTTATTTTTTTTTGTAGAGTACTGCTGTGAGAAGTGAACGTAGCGATAAATCAAATGGAGGAAATAATTTTTGAATTAAAGTAAAACTGTTATGTGATCTATTTTTAGTTTAAACGTTTGCGTTTTATTTTGCATTTCTGTTTTCGTTCGTTGAGTGATCCTTTTTGTTGTTTCAGTTGTTGGGTTTCTGTTTTCATTGTTACTGCACACAATTTTTATATATTTTATCAGCGGGAGCACTGGATGGATATATTCTATAATAGTTCTTTAATGCATAGGGTAAATAGAAGTTTGTCAAGAGGGTAAAAAGAGATTGCTTCTAGCTTAGGGGAACATTTCTTTAGAGTTCAAGCAATAAATAAAGAACTTAGATTTACTATTGTTAGTAAAATAAACAATTTCAGTGTTTTTACACCAGTGCTATAGATTTTTCGTCGGTTGTATGAGGTGTAAACAGAATGTACAGTATATGTCTTAACAACATGCCTTGAATTGATCAAAAATGAAATCCTCTAAAGATCGTTAAGAAGACACTTCAAACAAAAAGGAGGATAGGCAGCCGAAGTCAAGTATATTCAATGTTGCACTAAAAGCCATTGCCTATTGTGTTGTAACAAAATCGTATACTACAATTTTTACAACGTATGTATAGCAATCAAAATTAGGAAGATGAGTTGTTAAGAGAAAGGAATCAAAACAAAACAAGGGAAGCAATTAATAAACAGTGATTACCTAAATAACTTCCTAATCTTCAGGCAAAACACGGACGTATTTACCAAAGAAGTTTACTCCTGATTTATTGTTCCAATAGTCATAAAACAAACCTTGTACTCTTCTGACCGTTTAACTTCCTTTCCGACAAACACCTCAGGATTCAATTGAGTGAATGTTTAAACTCAATACCTTTTCTAAGTATATTCACTTGCAAAAGCAAGTTAAGGTGTGTCAAAAAAAAAAAACAAGGAAAATCAAATGGTGTGCAGATTCTCTGCAACACTTGTGACAAAAAATATGTCACAATTTTGTGTCAAAATTGAGTAAAGACAAAGTCGGTGCGTTTGTGTGTTTTAAAAAATGAATATTTTGTGACCTCAAAAAACTGGTCCCACATGAAGGAGAAATGAAGAAAATAGCTTCAGTGTCTGATTTATATCCATCGCACCCACAGTATATGAGACTCGCGCATTTTGAACATATGTAAGATATCAGTGTCTTCCTACATTTCAAAATTTTCAAATTAACCATATACTTCAGTTGAATTAAATCGTTGGCTAATATACACAACGTGGCCGCCGTGGCGTAGTGGGTAGAGTGCGACGCTCACAAGTCGAAGGGTCTAGGTTCGATCCCCAGCTCAACACCAATTTTTCGATTATTTCACGGCACCACCTCTTTCGAGCTGCTGACAACACTCAAAGAGTAATAACTGTCTCAGAAAGCTTCTCAAATTTCGCCGTTCGGAGTCGGCAAAAAACTGTAAGTCCCTTCTACTCGTGAGAGAACAGTAGCGCGCACAACACGAGTAGTTGATGAGCAAGCTAGGCCCTGGTCCCCCTCTGGACTGTACCGCCAACAATTATTATTTTACAATTATTATGTTACAATGGATCCACCACTACACTCCAGAGTCATATCGGCAGTCAACGAAGTGGACACTAGCCGATGAACCACGCCCGAAGCGTCCAAAAACACAAAAGTCGTCTGGCAAGGTTATGACATGCGTATTTTGGGATGCGCATGGTATTTTATTCTTTATTCTTATAATCTTGTTGCATTTGAAGAAAGAAATTGCAAAAAAACGGTCGAATATGAAGAAGAAAAAAAAACTCTCTTTCAGCAAAACAATGCACTGTGCAACAAGTCGTCGGCTACTATGTCCAAATTGCACGAATTGGGCTTTGAATTGCTTCCGCACCCAGATTTGCACCCGTATTCTCCAGATCTGGCTCCCAGCGAATTCTACCTTTTTTCAGACCTCAAAAAGATGCCCGCCGGTAGAAAATATGATTCGAATGAGGAGGTGATCTTCGAAACTGCAGCCAATATTGATGTCAAAGATAAAGGGTATCAAAATGTTGAGGGGCGTTGGACTGATTGTATCACTCTTAAAGGAAGCTATGTTGATGAATAAAGTCGAATTTTGCCTAGAAAATGTGTCTTATTGGTTAGCGCCGGGTCTTATTGAGTGATGTAATTTGATGATGATTCGAAAGGAACGAATCCAACGAATTTTTATGTGTTCCTATTGAAAAAAAATACCTTTTGTGTTTTGCATTTAATTGTTTTGTCACGGGAAGAGGCAAATATCAGTATTGGCTATTGTTTTCTACACATTTTGACCACCATTCTGGCAATTTGTGAATACCACGCCAATAAAATTGTTCGTCTTTTAAAGCAAACCAATCAGACACCCAATTTTCGACCTCCTCGTAGAAATCAAAGTGCTGCTCAGCCAATGCGTGTCCCATCGATGAAAGCAAATGGTAGTCGGAAGGAACCAAGTCTGGTGAATACGGCGGCTGCTCCCAGTCAAGTGTTTTGATTGTATCCTGAACCGGTTTTGCTTTGTGTGCAGGTGCATTGGAATGGAGCAAAATTACCTTGCCGTGTCTTCTGGCCCATTCTGGTTTCTCGATCAATGCATGGTTCAATTTGATCATTTGTTGTCGGTAGCGATCAGTATTAACGGTTTCACCAGGTTTTAGGAGCTCGTTGTACAGCACACATTTCTTGTCCCACCAACCACACAGCATTGTCTTCTTGCCGAATCGATCTGGTTTTGCAGTCGATGTTGATGGTTGTCCCAGATTAACGCATGATTTTTTCCGTTTAGGATTCTTAAAATAAATCCATTTTTCATCGCCAGTAACAAACCAATGCAAACCCGATTTTCTTTCGTGTCTTTGAGGCAAAATTTCACAGGTGGTTTTTCGGTTTTCCATCTGTCTTTCATTCAATTCATGTGGCACCCATTTTCCACACTTTTGAATCTTTCCCATAGCTTTTAAACGGTCAGAAATTGTTTGTTGTGCAACATTTAACAAATTTCTCCGAGAAGCTCTCAAAAGGCGTTCATTTTGCGGAATTTTTGTAGAAGAGAAAGATCACGTCGTGGCGTAGTGGGTAGAGTGCGACGCTCACACGCCGAAGGGTCTAGGTTCGACTCCCAGTTCAACACCAATTTTTCTAATATTTCCCGGCACCACCTCTTTCGAGCTGCTGACAACACTCAAAGAGTAATACTGTCTCAGAAAGCTTCTCAAATTTCGCCGTTCGGAGTCGGCAAAAAACTGTAGGTCCCTTCTACTCGTGAGAGAACAGTAGCGCGCACAACACGAGTAGTTGATGAGCAAGCTAGGCCTTGGTCACCCTGTGGACTGTAGCGCCAACAATTATTATTATATATTATACAACCTGTTCCACTGTCGGTACTAAAATGTTTTCGAAAAAAAAATAGAATAACTTTTGCTTGTTTATTTAGAATATTTATTCTTCAACAAAACTATTCACAAACAATTGAGTAGAGCTGAGATCATAGAACTCACCTATCACCTTGTTACTTTATTCTCCACTCTCCTTAGCAGGTGACGTGCTGTTTTATTCCTGCCGTTAATTGTGCAGATCCTGGTTTTGTTTTGTTTTTGGAACCTAAGCGCCGCCCGTCTTCTCATCTATTACAAC
This sequence comes from Eristalinus aeneus, assembly GCA_955652365.1. Classification (NCBI taxonomy): domain Eukaryota; kingdom Metazoa; phylum Arthropoda; class Insecta; order Diptera; family Syrphidae; genus Eristalinus; species Eristalinus aeneus. The sequence continues at coordinate 25,367,707 of OY019133.1, read as the reverse complement.
GCATTGCTCCCGTTTCGTAATTGGAAGGCTCTTGAGTGTAGACGACGCAAACCAGTTCGTGGATCTCATTCAGAATCTTATTATTGCCGAGACCAAAAACTCGCAATACAATCCATACCTGATCCTATACACACCATTTAAGTAATTTAATGCATACATTGCAAAGTTTCATAGCTCTTAGAATAGAAACTGACTAATTCGTATGACACAACAATGTCTTAAAAGTGACTTAGTGTACGTGTAAGTGTAGGTCCCTTGATCCACTTACATTTTCATCGATTTTATTTCTGTAATGTCTCGAAATAATTGAACTTTAAGACTTACTAACGCCTCTCACACAGTAGAGACTCTTCTACAGCGGGCAGTATACATATGTAAAAGAGTAGTGGTTGGCTTATCTTTCCACCAACCACATAACGTACAATGAACGAAATATCATTATTCTGATAGCACTTCCCTTCTTTAATGGAAGTTTCTAAATCAACATACATACGACTGAACAAAGTTAATGGTGTACAGACCAATGATTGTTAGAAATTGTTGGAACAACAGAGAAATGTTCAATCTAGAAATTCAGACAGTAAAATCCGCGTAAGGTTAGGCCCTATCCTTACCAATTTGATTCATTCATTTTCAATTGATCTACAGGTCAAAAGATCAAATATTACGAAAAATACATAGCTGTTAATTAAATTCCTTGTGTTGTGCTTAAACTTAGTCCCTTGGTTTATATTGTTTGACCGGAAAATGTGTTAGCATTTATTTAGTAGGTATTTAGGTATAGAATATAGAAAACACCATGTAACGCAGTAGATAGTGTAGAAGGTCCATATTTTAAGAGTGCAATACACACAGTTATTATTTAAATTATAAGCAAATTACTGATTCATTCATTCTCTCTAAGGAAACAAAACCAAAAGCAACCAAACCAAAGTGGTATAGATATATTTTAAAGTAACCGTTAGGGCAAGAGATAAGAATAATGAAATATTACGAATATGTATTTAAAAAAATAAATAACAACAAATTACGCACTATTAATATCCTTTAGAATGATGAAAAATGAACGTTTTAGACGCAAACGGCTTCGCTTTATTCTGCCGTGTACAATCCTTACACCCTAAGAGTGGCATAGTGAGTTAAGAAATTCATAAACACATATATTGGTAAGTGATTATTTGTATTCACTTTTTTCCCTTAAGATGTAGGCATTTCTGTTTGTTTGCATTCGCATGTCTCTCATTCATTCGCCGCCTCTACCACCGCTGCCATTTCTTTAGGTGTTTTCAAAACAAAAAAATAAGCCAACTTGTTGTTTGTTTTTTGAAAAAGCAATAAATGCACCTTACTAAACATTTAACATTCTAATTACTCACCCTCTAACATTCGTTAGTTGTGTACTTTTAAATAAGATAAGAAAACAACTTTAAACCAAAGAATATAAATGAATTTAGTCCGACCTAAAAATACTTACTTATATAGCTCAGAATAAAGTATTTAACAATAAGTAACAAGAAAATATAATTGTCCATCCAACAAAAAACCAAAAACAACAAATAAGCGATTTTAAAAAATCAACAAAAGTTAAATTAATGTCTGAGATATTTGAAATTCGTAACAATAAATTGCAATTTACAAGACAGAAAATAATTGAAAACAACAACAGTTTATTGTAAATTCCCGAACGTAAACTATTTAATGCGTACACATACACAAAGTGAAGAGAACTAATTTAAATGCAAAACAACAACAAAACAAATAAAAATGATTTTTTGGAATATATATATACTCTTTTTTTCTACAAAACAAAAGAAAACGTCCAATTTTTTCTCAAATGAAAAAACAAAAATTAAATGAACTTAAGAAATACTACATACTCGTATATACTTAACAATATATTTGATTTATCTTCGATAGTTTTGTAAAAAGAATACAAAAATCAAATGTGAACAAAATGAAAAAAAAAAATAAAATCAGAAAATTATAGAAGAAGACGATTTGCAGTGAATAAATTCGACAATGTGTTTCTTTTGGAAACCATGCGATTAATATTGTGTCCTTTTGATTTTTCTGTTAACTGCATACTCGAATATTTCTACTGAATCAATAGATACAAGAAAACGACGACACTATGGCAATAGTTAGATACTCGAATAGCAACAACACGTACTTCACTAACAACTCAATTCACTTTTTTTCTGTAGACGCAATTACTCGAATAGCACGAGCTAGCCATACACACACAGACAATGGGTCATACGATTTTTGTGTTATCAAATGGTTGGTTTTTCTGTCCTCAAAATTTGTGTAGTTTTCAAAGTACAATTATTAAAACAAACTTATCTTTATGATTGACTTTATTAACAGCGAGAGTTGTGAATAAGTGGAGGATATAAATGAATAATTTTAAGGCATGAAAAATCCTTAAAGAATTTATTTTTTGTTTAAAATGAGCTGATTTCAAGGAATGACATGCATTAGTTGCTTGAAGAAGAATATTTCTCATAGTCAATGGAAGTGCGTAACACGGCAGTCAATCTAATGATGCATTCACCAAAACTTTGAGTGTTTGGTGCGTAAGCAAGAACAAATAAACGTCAACGTCAAGGTGAAACTAGAAAAAAGTTGAAGACATTCTTTATAAACTTTGACAAAAAATTAATTTCTTTAAGTATTTGAAATTGAGTGGTCGCCGTGGCGTAGTGGCTAGAGTGCGACGCTCACACGACGAAGGGTCTAGATTCGATTCCCGGCTGAACATCTCGAATTTTTCGTGGCACCACCTCTTTCGAGCTGCTGATAACACTCAAAGAGTAATAACTGTCTAAGAAAGCTTCTCAAACTTCGCCGTTCTGAGTCCACAAAAAACTGTAGGTCCCTTCTACTCGTGAGAGAACAATAGCGCGCACAACACGAGTAGTTGATGAGCAAGCTAGGCTCTGGCCCCCCTGTGGACTGTCGCGAGAACAATTATTATTATTATTTGAAATTGAATATCTTAAAATCATGGGAGTCAGATTTAACATGTTGCTTCTCGCACACCAAATTAAAGAATTTAGAAATGAAATAATTACTGCACTCTAAACATTCTCGAAGTAAAGGGACGAGATGATTATCTCCAATAAATCAACCTCAGAGTCTTAATAACGAAGCCATCTTATAATGCACTCATCGACGCCTCCTCGAGTAAATTTTTGTTTTAAGTACCACGTCTGTTGAGGTGTCCGCCTTTGCATAGTGTGTAAAGAGCAACACTCACACGTTGAAGGTTCCAGGTTTGATTCCCGGACTAAATACCCTATTTTTTTTACTTTTTTCGCACCAACTACTCTTTCTAGCTGCTGCTGACACTCAAAGGGCTCTTTACTGTCTTTGAACAAAATTCTCAAACTTGTTCTCTCTCGCCTCTCGGAGTTGACAAAAAACTGAAGGTCCTTTCTACTCGTGAGAGAACAATAGCGCGCACAACACGAGTAGTTGATTAGCAAGCTCGCCCCTAATGGACTATGGCATCATTTAATATATAGACTCTAAGGCTTGAGAATGTTTGACTTTTTTACACAATTCAACACAGCCTTAAATCATCTGTATCTGTCAACAATCGTATTTGCTTGTTTTCACAGTTTATAATTATTTGTTTGTTTTTTCAGAAAATGTCCATAAGCTAAGTTATACATAATCGTAATTTAAAAGAACGATTATCTGGATACGAAAAGATTTATTTAACATTTTACGACAAATAAATGTCAAGAATATAAGCATGCCTGTTCTCCGGAGATCTGTCGTTTTAATTGAGCACGGACAATCTATATTTTATAGATCGTAAAGTCCCTGCAATTAAAAATCAACCCATATCCATAAAGTCAATGAAATTAATAGACAATTGAACAATTGACTGAAAATAAATGTTTTTTCAACAAAATCCAACCATTTGATAAACGCCCGTATTTCACTTCTTAGCACAAAACAAGTAATGTTTAATAAATTGTAGCGCCCCTCTAGAGAAGGCAGAAAGCAACTTTTTCAACAACACAAACTTGATGAGCTTAAAGACTTTCCTCTAGCCGCCAGAAGGCGTCAACTTAAAAGAAACTACAAAGTACTAACAAAGCTCAAAATCCATTTGAAAACCATGAGAATTTTCTAAAAAAGATATTAATACATTTAAAAATATACATAAATATATATATATCTATATACAATTAGCAAATTTATTAAGCAAATCATCGTGTGCTTTTTGATGGTAATTTTAACAAACATTCATGTGAAGACAAAAATAAGAGAAAAATAAAAAAAAATAATAATATGGAGTAAATTTATTTTGAAGAAAAGATGCTTTCATAAGGCCTATATAGTATAGCTTGTACCTACAGGATTTACACTAATTCTATATATATATACACAATCTCTAACACATACATCCAAAAACACAAAAAACAAAAAATCAAGGAAAGATAAAAACACTTAAAGAGAGCAAATGTTTCCTTTTGTATTTTTTCTGCAATTGTAAAATATTATATAAATATTAAGAAAATAATATTTAAAAACATGAAAATTAAAAAGCAAAAAAAAAAAGATTTAAAAGCAAAAAAAAATATTTTAGATACGTTATAATGCCCTTTAAAGGCGGGAGTCAGGAAATTAAAGGCCTGTTTGCAGAGTTGTAAGAATTATTAAATATTAAATAACACAGAAAACATTCTCCCTTATCATTTCAAAATGAGATAATTAATCTGACGCAATGCAATTAACGCAATAAACAATTTCTAATTGAAGTTACGCAAAGCAGTGAGCAGGTAGACAAGGTAGATGATGATGAAGAGTGTTACTATACAAAACCGCATTGTTGTTCTAATTGTGCAAAAGCAAAAAAACAAAAGAAGAAAACTTAAGAGAAATAATGTGATGATGGAAAACATTTATATATATACACTTGAATATTTTAATTTGTGGTTTTGTTTGACTTTAAGATTGAGATGTAAGCAAATCACAGAACAAAACCAAACATAAACATTTACTTTGAAAACAAAAACAAAATGAAAAAAATTTAAAACAATTGTAATGTAACTTTAGTTTAACTATACGTAATAAAATGAGAAAACACAAATCATCCAGAAGCAACCAGTAATCTAAATTTAATTATAAACTGTAAAAGAAAATAGAAAGTAATACCAAAACCAAAAAGAAAATTAACAAAATGAAACACAATTTTCGATGTCTTAAAGAAATAAATGAGAGTCAACCAGTAACTGACTGATGTTGTTTGCTTTGAATGCATGCACACCATGTACCACATGGAGATGGGGCATTAAACATATCGATTGGCAATTGGATTCTAAAAATATGTCAATATCTCTTTTTTCGCTTGCAACAGTTTCATATCAAAATGTTCATTATCAATCTCTAAAACAAGTTCTTTATATAACAGACCAACCAATTCGGTTTGGCCCGTATCAATCGTTAGCCATTAAATATTAGGTCCGTTCCATTTGCTCTGAATTGCTGCGAATGTCTACGAATTTGCCCGAAAAGCTACGAAAAAGCGTTCCATTAGATGATTTTTTCGTAGAAGAGGGAGCTCATGAGAGAGAAAAATATTTTCCCCCTCCCTACGAATTTCTGCCGAAGAAAAAACTGTGGGCAGCAGCGCGGCAGCATATGGCTGTCAAATCGAAAATAAAAAACCTCTGACATTTCATATATCTGATAGCTGTTTACGAATTTCTACGAAAAGTCATTTCACAATTTTCGGTAGAGTTACTATCTACAAGAGAGATTTTTACCCAAACTACTCAACTACGAATTTATGTACATAAATCAATTGAAACAGACCTATTATCTCATAAACGGAACTCTTCATACTTCTCCAAACATCATCAGCGGGACAGACAGGCAAAATGTGACTGACTTCCTCATCCGCTCGAAGAAATTTAATACCAATTAGTTAATTACTAAAGAGATTTTCAATAGTGGAGCTTCAACCTTTTTCTTCTTAGATAAAACAAAAACGGATTAAGATGTCCAAACATATTAGGTCTGTTCTAATTGCTCTGATATGCAACGAATGCCTACGAAATTCGATGAAAACTCTCAAAAGGCTGACTTTGCTGATTTTTTTGTAGATGAGGGAGCTTATGAGAGAGTATAATATTTCCCCTCCCTACGAATTTCTGCCGAAGGAAATTCGGTGGGCAGCAGATGACTGTCAAAGTGAAAATAAAAACCTGTGAAATTTCCTATATCTACGAAAAATAGTTTCACAAGTTTTGGCAGAGAGATTTTTACCCAAATGTACTCAATTACGAATTTCTGTGCACAATTGATTTGGAATAGATCTTTATCATGTTTTGAAGAACAGATGTATGAAATTCAATCTCTCGCATGGTCAAGTTTGTAATCCAGTAGTTGAACTCAATTTTTAAGCAGTTTTCAACACAAATTGGCCGAAATTTCAATTTTCTCAAGTCCAATATACAGTACCTCACAAAATTGAGCATACACTCACAGCTTAGATATATTTTTATCTTTTTCGCCTTAAAAAAAGTAGTTAATTATTAAAATTTAAATGCAGTTCGAATTGACATATTTCAATTGCTAAAAACCATAAACAAAAATATGAAAATTAAAAAAAAACTTGCTATTTCTAAGCAAAAAAAGGCACTTCATTTTAACACACAAAATTGAGCATACACTTAAAGTAAATTCAAGTTACGACTAAAACACAAAACAAAAACAGTTACAAATAAAATTTTAGTAACGCGTGGCACCTCCTTCAATATCTTTGACAGCTAGTAACCGCCAATAAGTCAGTAAGAGATGACTGAATCCCTTCCGAAGCTGCCTGAATTTTAGCTTTTAGCTCATGCTTATTGGAGCAGGTACTCTCTTTAACCCGCACTTTTATTTCGTGCCATATGACTCGTCAGAAGCTATGGGAGCTCGGATGGGAGGTTTTATCGCATCCACTATATAGCCCGGACATTGCGCCAAGTGATTACCACCTGTTTCTGTCCGTGACGAACGCCCTTGGTGGTGTGAAGTTGAACTCAAAAGAGGCTTGTGAAAAGTGGCTGTCCGAGTTCTTCGCAAATAAGGAGGGGGGCTTCTACGAGGGGGTATTACGAAGTTGCCGTCTAGATGGAAACAGATTATCGAACAAAACGGCGCATATATGAACTAAATCCGATCACTGTATGAAGCATTAAATGAAGAGCAAAAAAGCGGAAGGGAGATATTTGACATCCTTATATATCGCTGCCGGGTGTTTGGTATATTTCAATGTCTTGACCTAGCCCTAAATGAAATAGTCTGCAGGCGCTAAATCACATGAATGAGGCGGTAATTTGACGGCTCAATTTCTTGAATTTTACTCTTCGATAGTTGTAAATACTGTGTGGCTCTTGTCACAGTCCTGTTGAAACCACATTTTGGCAAAGTCTACAGTGCTCTAGGTGACGCTACTTTTGCGATTTCTAAAATCACAAAAAATACAAAATTGGAAAAAATAGAATTTCGCGGTGTTTAAACACCGCCTTTTTAAGGGAAAAAAATATCGTGCAAACTTAGCAATGGCTTGAAAAGTGTTACAGGAACTTTGCTCCATTGAAAACAATTATTTGTCGGTGTCATGCTGACTTTAAACGTGGCCGTAAAGAGACCAAAGATGCTGAACACTCTGATAGGCCCATTGAGGTGGTTACACCTGAAAACATGAAAGAATAACACAAAATCTTTTTGGAAAGCTGCAAAGTGAAATTGCGTGAGATAGCTAACACCTTAAAGATATCAGAGGACGGTGTGTACATTTGTCCATGAGAAAGCTCTTTTTGAAATGGGATCCACGTTTGCTCACAATACACTTAACACAATAAAGTTTCAATGATTCTAAGAGCTGTTTGGAGCTATTTGAATGAACAGGACTTTTTGCGTCGGTATGTTACAATGGCCGCCGTGGCGTAGTGGGTAGAGTGCGACGCTCACACGCCGAAGGGTCTAGGTTCGATTCCCAGCTCAACACCAATTTTTCGAATATTTCACGGCACCACCTCTTTCGAGCTGCTGACAACACTCAAAGAGTAATAACTGTCTCAGAAAGCTTCTCAAATTTCGCCGTTCGGAGTCGGCAAAAAACTGTAAGTCCCTTCTACTCGTGAGAGAACAGTAGCGCGCACAACACGAGTAGTTGATGAGCAAGCTAGGCCCTGGTCCCCCTCTGGACTGTACCGCCAACAATTATTATTTTACAATTATTATGTTACAATGGATCCACCACTACACTCCAGAGTCATATCGGCAGTCAACGAAGTGGACACTAGCCGATGAACCACGCCCGAAGCGTCCAAAAACACAAAAGTCGTCTGGCAAGGTTATGACATGCGTATTTTGGGATGCGCATGGTATTTTATTCTTTATTCTTATAATCTTGTTGCATTTGAAGAAAGAAATTGCAAAAAAACGGTCGAATATGAAGAAGAAAAAAAAACTCTCTTTCAGCAAAACAATGCACTGTGCAACAAGTCGTCGGCTACTATGTCCAAATTGCACGAATTGGGCTTTGAATTGCTTCCGCACCCAGATTTGCACCCGTATTCTCCAGATCTGGCTCCCAGCGAATTCTACCTTTTTTCAGACCTCAAAAAGATGCCCGCCGGTAGAAAATATGATTCGAATGAGGAGGTGATCTTCGAAACTGCAGCCAATATTGATGTCAAAGATAAAGGGTATCAAAATGTTGAGGGGCGTTGGACTGATTGTATCACTCTTAAAGGAAGCTATGTTGATGAATAAAGTCGAATTTTGCCTAGAAAATGTGTCTTATTGGTTAGCGCCGGGTCTTATTGAGTGATGTAATTTGATGATGATTCGAAAGGAACGAATCCAACGAATTTTTATGTGTTCCTATTGAAAAAAAATACCTTTTGTGTTTTGCATTTAATTGTTTTGTCACGGGAAGAGGCAAATATCAGTATTGGCTATTGTTTTCTACACATTTTGACCACCATTCTGGCAATTTGTGAATACCACGCCAATAAAATTGTTCGTCTTTTAAAGCAAACCAATCAGACACCCAATTTTCGACCTCCTCGTAGAAATCAAAGTGCTGCTCAGCCAATGCGTGTCCCATCGATGAAAGCAAATGGTAGTCGGAAGGAACCAAGTCTGGTGAATACGGCGGCTGCTCCCAGTCAAGTGTTTTGATTGTATCCTGAACCGGTTTTGCTTTGTGTGCAGGTGCATTGGAATGGAGCAAAATTACCTTGCCGTGTCTTCTGGCCCATTCTGGTTTCTCGATCAATGCATGGTTCAATTTGATCATTTGTTGTCGGTAGCGATCAGTATTAACGGTTTCACCAGGTTTTAGGAGCTCGTTGTACAGCACACATTTCTTGTCCCACCAACCACACAGCATTGTCTTCTTGCCGAATCGATCTGGTTTTGCAGTCGATGTTGATGGTTGTCCCAGATTAACGCATGATTTTTTCCGTTTAGGATTCTTAAAATAAATCCATTTTTCATCGCCAGTAACAAACCAATGCAAACCCGATTTTCTTTCGTGTCTTTGAGGCAAAATTTCACAGGTGGTTTTTCGGTTTTCCATCTGTCTTTCATTCAATTCATGTGGCACCCATTTTCCACACTTTTGAATCTTTCCCATAGCTTTTAAACGGTCAGAAATTGTTTGTTGTGCAACATTTAACTTTGCTGCCATTTGCTTTTGACTCAAGGTGTCATCTCCATCCAATATCGTTTGCAATTCGGCGTCTTCAAACTTTTTTGGTGGTCTTACACGTTCTTCATTTCTCACTTCATAATCATTATTTCTGAACCGTTGAAACCATCTTTTGCATGTTGCTTCTGATAGAGGATGATTACCATATGCCTCGACAAGCATTCGATGCGACTCTGCAGCACTTTTCTTCAAATGAAAACAAAAAATTAATGCTTTCCGCAAATCATCACTTTCTGGTACAAAGTTCGACATTTTTAACACGATGAAAAAATATAATGTTGTCTGTTCAATGACTTGTTGTATACTTAATATGTTTCACAGATGTCATAGCAAACAAACAAAGAAAAAAATAAGGTCTCGTTCACAACAAATGTTCCCTATCGACACATTTGTATCTTAACGCTCACTTCACCGGGTATACCCGGTAAGTGTTAATTGCCAACTCTGAAATTACCCTTCAAACGTGAAGGCAACGCAACGTTATGTATATTTATTTCGATCAAAAAAAAGGGGCATTGCCTTGATAAAAATAATTGATTATTAAAATAATTCAAGGAGTCATTATTATGAGTTTTTATTCACACTTTGTAGTGTTTAAGTCTCTGTGAGAGTATTTATGAGTAACCGTTTCAATCGACGGCTAGTCAGACATTGCTTAATTCATACATCTCTTTGGATGCTCCTTTTCAAACAAAAGCAATGTTAAAATATACATTTTTCAAAAACTAGATGTTTTTGTAACTCAAATTAATTTTGGTACGGTTAAAGGAAAAATTGAGCTATGAGCTCCAGATGTAGAACATGCATATCATTTCTCCATAGCTTTTATGAGCCCATTATTTGCCAAAAATTCTATATATGTAAACAAAAGGAGAAGGGTATTTATTTACTCAAAACTCATTTAATAAGACAAGACATCTTTTGTGCCTATTACGCTGCAAGTATTCCTGAGAACGATCATCGACTGACCCTAAACAGAAGAAAGTTTCGATCTGTGCCTACTTCACCTGGCTTATCTAATTATCCAGAAGCAATAGATGTTGGTGCGACATAAACCATAACACCAGTCGATGCATGAGGTCTGAAATTAATACGTTCATATGACAAAATGATGACAAAATTACCTTTTAAACGTGCAACAGCGCATGTAATTATTTAATTTAATTACACATTCCAATACTCTCTTTAATTACTCGCCAACTTGACTGTATACTAATGTCATGATGTAGATCGCATTTACACGACGTCATAGCCACTGGACAGGGAAACAATTTGCTTACTGAACCATCATTCGTGACGAGATGGAATTCTCCCTCTCGAAGTAATCCCTGGAAATGCAGAGTAACCAATCCATTGAGATGATTGCTGGTGAATCAGTCTCGAAAAAAAACCGTTTGTCATCCGCGAACAGAAAACACAAGCTGATTCAGACTTAGAATATATATTTATTCAGCGATTAATAAATAATACATCATTTTGTGTTCGTTTGTTTAGATTTACACAACCTAACTATTTTGTTCGTACAAAATGTCTGGTATAAAAAATTGTTCATCTGTCATACACGTTCGCCAATAGACTAGTGCTGTGAGAGAGGAATGTCTCAGTTCCTAAATACCCACAAATTGTTTGTTTAGGAATCATTTACGAATTACAAGGCTATGTTTTGATTTTTTTGTTCAAAATAAAATGCTCCATCGACAAAATTCATTGATGCATTCGGCAACAATACACATATACAATTAAAGCTTAACTCTTTACAAAAAGATACCAAGAAGTACAGGCGTTGAATTCACAATATACATATAAAATCGTTTAAAATATAAAACTTTACAGTGTAATTATCTATAAAAAGAAATATATGAGTTATTGGTCAGTGTCCGTTCTCCGTTTATCTTCGCTCGATAAACCACTTCTGAGTCTCACTCTCCATATCACAGATGGCCACTTGGACGTCATCGGAGCTCTTCAGTCCCCGATGGTCCAGGCAGAGACCGGTTTTGAGGTGTACAAATTGCTCGTTCGCGTACTCCCACTGTTCGTTGAAATCGGACTTGTCAAAGCAAGGTGTCATCACAACTCTGTACGGCGGTGAATCACTTCGTTGCACTGTAGCGCAACTAAGCTCATTGCGCAGGACTCCGTCCAGAGTTACCGAGAAGAATTGCGACTTTGTGATAGGGGTTGTGCAGTAGTAAACGCCGAGATTGTATGGCTTCTCGTTGTTCTGCTGCAGATCATCAAGGCATAGGTTGCGAGTGACTGCTCTTATCCTGGAGGGGATTCGAAATTAATGTTTGTTCCTTAAACGGTAGGTGGGTACTTACTTTCCATAGGTGAGGACGTTCTTGGTGGGGATGAATTTCTCGGGATACACATGGTTCAGGTACCACTCGAAGTTCTTACAACGGAGCTTCTTGCGCAGCATAATCCTATGCGTAACATCACCAATGTCGGGATGGAACTTTAAGTCTGGCCTGTTCATGTAGAAGAGGTTAATGTATTCGTCCATCCAGACAAGGGCCATTCGTGCCGTGTTGATGCCGTGTGTATCGCGATCGTTAGGGAATCTAGTCAAAAAATTGAAGTTAAGCTCGATTGCTTGTGCTCGTTCTGCAAACTTACGAATAAGGATGAAAATCTCTGAAAACATGTCCGACACGGGAGCACGGAATGGTTTCAATGGTGCCACCACATTGCCAAATTCTGAAAGACATCTCCAGATTCTCTCCACCCCATCCATCCATCTGTAAAAAGTGACGCAATGTTAAGATTTCACCAATAAGCTGCAACAGGCTGAACACTTACCTGCTCATCATAGCTGCCTACTTCCCAGAAGTATTGCCGATCAATGGCAAACAATCCGCCAGCCATTGTGGGACTGTACGTGGGACACACCTCCAGTGGTCGATCACATTCCCGCTTAATGCGAGCATATTCGCGGTCAGGCACGTTTATCCAATCGAAATGTCCATTCCACTGGAAGCCACCAACTTGAAATTGCTTATATCCATTTGTACTGTATTGAAAGTCTTTTGAGTCGATAACATCGATAATGGGAACTAAGACACTTGTACGTGACTCCTTGATGCGGGCAAGAAGTGGCTCTATCCATCCGGTGACTCCCTCGCAGTGGGCGTCCAAGAAAATCAACGTGTCACCGGTTGCAATGCGGGCTCCGGCCAGACGTGCACGGATCAATCCCAATCTGTAAAAATACGGCCAGAGTTTGTGTTTAAATCGATGAGGGTCATAATCGTTTGCATTAAGTGCCCAAGCAGCCGGCAAACAGAGCTTATGAGCAACAGAAAGAAAACTTCTTCAGTCGTCAAATGAATAATCATACGCTATATGAGGCTAATCAGAATCAATTCCCCCGCAAAACGTGCCGTGAATGCGATCAAAGTTGGGAGTATTTCTTTACAACTTTGACCCAAAAACAATGCTTCACCGGCAATTCAAGAAATCGAATGGAAAGCGTGGATGAAATCCACCGATTTCGAGAAGAAATCAAACAATCCAAAAGAAACCTTTGCAGTGGCTAAGAGCAAAACTTTTACCATTCCCAACGAAAAAACTGGTTTTCCACTTGGCTACCAAAATAAGAGCTCCATTAACACCAGGTGACGCCAAGGCAGCGTCACGATCATCCAGGTAGTAGAGAATTTTATCTATTCGGGTTCCACGCTAATAACGCCGAAAATGAAAACCAGTCGAGAGAAGTGTTACGCTGAATGGATTTCGCAAAGTACATCACCGGCTAGAAGACGAAGACCTGTGCCGGAGGAAGTGTTTCGCAGATGTCGTCTATACACTGAAGCAAAGCGGTGAGAACGTGAAATTGAATATTAAGCGGTCGTTAAACATGACAGAATTAGATGGAAGAACTTGTGTTGATGTTTTAAATGGCAACACGGCACGAAAGCGACTTCACTTCTTCACGCTTTGTTCTTGAAGTTTAGATTATGTTCTATGTACTGCATTTTTGTTGTCGGTGGATTCGTGTTAGATGCTTATAAACTACAAGTAAAGTTCCGAAGCAAGAGAATCAAAGAATTCAAATTCCTTTTCTGTTATGCTTATTTCCAGGCCGACTGGTTTCAGTCGCCTCAAATTAGTTAATGAAGGAAGATAACGAACGAAATGGCGCTTGGAGTAGATGAGAGTAGGTGTTGTCACCTACCTGACCAGGAACTTTGTAGATAGTTCTCCAAGTCAAGATACGCGAGAGGAGTGAGCTCATCACAAGTTGAACTTTTTATTTAAATTATGTTGAAGTAATGACACACGACGCACACGCGTTTGGTTTTGATTGTTTTTTTTTCAACTTCTGAATCAAATCGAAACCCATTTACGCAGAAAGTGACTTTTCCATCAGAAATTATAATAAATCTTGCCTAAATCTCATATAAAAACTAGAAAGAAAGGCTTTCATTTTATATTCTAAAGATTCAAGAAACCAACACATTAGGGTTGAGATTTTAAATAAACTCATAAAGAAAAGAAGTCAATTTACATTTTTCTAATAAACAGTTTAACGACCGCTGCTGCCCGTGGCGTATTCTAGTATATTGTTGTTCATTAATAGACAACAGGTTTGTGATTCTGTTTTGAATTGAACTAATCGGGGATTTCAGATTCAGATCGACATTCTTCTACCGGTTTTCGTACAGGTATAATAATTTAAAGACAAAAAGTCCTTTAAATTACTGTTGTTCGAATAAATTACAGATGTCTCCAACGAAGGTTGGAAGACTCGGTAGAATGGTGAATATTTTTTTTTTAACCTCTTAAGACCTGAGCATGAACGAAATGGAATAATAGTGTTTTGGAGTATTTTTTATACTTTACGGGGCATAAATTAAGAACACAATTTTTTTTTAATTTTTTTTATTTGGAAGTGTGAAAAAAATGTGGTGCACATACAGTGCGCGAATAAAATATAGCACAATTCGTTTTTTTAACATTTTTTTTAACAAAACAAACACAATGAATCTATTATTGAACACAAATTGGAATACTTCTTATTTATGTATAGAGTTTTTTTTGAGTAAAGTAATGCAATACAGAGGAAATGAAAAAATACCAAATTTTGGTGCGAAAAAACGATAGCAATTTGCAGCATGTAGTTTACAAAAATATCATATGTACTACTATTTAATTTTCTTTTAACTCTTAATAATGAGTAGTTCCTCCAATTTTTTTATAATTTCTGCCATTCTTGTGCCAATTTGAAAAACAATGCTTTGTTTAATTAACATTTGCCTGTTATTGCCTGTTTTCAGTATAAACAACCCTGGCAAGAAGACCCCAACAGTTTTCAATAATAGTTATATCTGGCTATCGTGCTGGCCAATCTAAAACATCAACGTTGTTATCTGAAAAATATTTTTAAAATAATTTTCGCCGTATGCACCGCAGCATTGTCTTTCTGAAAAATAAGCAGCAAGTCCGTAATTACACCAGTTGATTCTGTTGTTTCAGTTCCTGGTAATCAAATTTAGGTACTTATTGCTGTCCATTCTTTGTGGTACAAACTTTATATCAGTCTTATCATGGTATCCTATTCCAGCACATATCATAACAGTTCGCCCACCATGTTACCGACGACTCAATATTGTCTCCTCTTTTCTTAAGTTGTGATAGTAATATGCCAGGCCATCGGGACCGTCGATATTAAACTTCTTCTCGTCCGTGAATAATACCCGACGCCATCGTTTTTTCCAATGAATATGCTCCATGGCGAATTCTACCCTGTGATCCTTGTGTTTTGCCGTAAGTGATGGTTTCTTCTTAATTTCTTCTTCTTTTTCTTCTTACACTTCTTTTCTTATTTGGACGTTTCTTACATTAGTCGTGACACCTGCTTGTTCAGCGATTTTGCGAGCCGTTAAGCCCGAATTCGATGCAACTCTTAGAGTTGCGCGCCTATCCCTGTCACTGATAGCCCTTGGATGCCCTGGGCTACTCTTCTTTCCGTAATTTTAAGGGTATTTGAGGAAATTTTAAATCACTTTTCGGCTTCTTTCAAGTTTTTTGGCAATATACGCAATTCTGAAATTTTCTTGGTGCAGTTTTGTAAGAACCTTTATTTCGGCACTGCTTAATTTTTTTCCTCTACACATTTTACAACTTTTGGCACTCTCACAAAAATAAAATCACAGAATGGGCCTTTTTCTTTGATGTTCTTCAAAGCTGCTTACACAAAGATCACCAAAACGTGACGAAAATTCCCTTTTAGTGAAAATGTGCTAATTTTTTTTTGGGGTGTTATCTACAGTTTTTTCTTATAATTAAGGATTTTCTAGAAACTTCTTCAGGCACGCAGTGCAAAACCACTGTGGCTTTACTGGGGCGCAGAGAGGTATAAGAAAAAAGGATGTAGGTCATTAACCATTATCCTATTAAAACTAATTGTGAAATTACATGTTGCGCTATATTTTTTTTGCGGACTGTATGTGCACCTTGGATCTTAACAACGCTCAAAGCTTTTGGATTTGTGATAGTTTTCAAACAAATTGTTTTTTAAAATGCACAGATAAATAACACATTCCACATGGTGCGGCAGCGTTAGGAACACATCGGATGGCGACATTTGTTGTCTACAAATCATGGCAGATGTCCCACATTATCAAGCCCTATTTCCGGTTGTGGTTGTGGTACCACTGGTCGGTGTTTTTTTTGCAGGATGTTTAGTTGTGCATTGTGGGCCGTTGCTTTCAGGATTCGAGTTGGGTCTCATCGAGGGGCTTGAAATTGGACAAGATCTTGAGCCAGGAAGCAAAAAATTTGGATTAGCCATCCCACTATCATATTTCATCATTGTTCGGCCAAATTTAATCTATACTGGAGTACGCCCAATATATCCTTACACTGTACGCCTTCTTCACTTCAACAGCGCGTGTCCATCACCCAACAATTAACAAAAACAAGGTCGAGAAAGTGTTAAAAGGTTCTCACTGTCCACTTTCTTGTTCTCATTGAAGTTCAGTAGTAAGCAATTAACCTATCGCACAAATCAATTCCACCCATGCTTCTTCTTCTTCTTCTTGTGGCGCTACAGTCCGGGGTGGACCTGGGCCTCAACCAACATGCCTCTCCAGCCAGCTGTTTCCAGTTGCGCACTCCAAGTTGGTTGAGGTCCTTCTCCACTTGTGTGCGCCACTTTAGTCTAGGTCGTCCTCTGTTGCGTTGTCCCAATGGCTCGGATTCAAAGACTTTTCGGGCCGGAGCAGTGGTGTCCATACGCTCTACATGGCCTTGCCATCTTAAGCGTTGTATCCGTAAACGCTTGACCAGGCGCATGTAGCTGTACAGCCTATAGAGTTCGTCATTAAATCTTCTCCTCCAGATGCCATCAACGCAAACACGACCAAAAATCGCACGCAAAACTTTTCTCTCGAAAAGACTAAGGGCTTCCTCATCCGCCTTTGCTACCGTCCAAGATTCTGCGCCATATAGTAGGACGGGGATGATTAAGCTGTTATATAAAGCGAGCTTAGTCCTGCGAGAGAGGGCTTTATTACTCAATTGCCTCTTGAGCCCAAAGAAACACCGATTGGCAAGAGTGATTCTGCGTTTGATTTCGGTACTGAAATTCCACCCATGCATGTGTTGTAATATTACACTACACCTGGACGATCTATGTCAACTTTCCGTTTATTTTGCTTGCACCAACGTTTGCAGTCATCTGACATGGGGCGCCAACATCAAAAAAAAAAGTTTGTTAGTGGCGCCTCCTATATATCCCGCGCTTAATTGTATTGATCTGTATCGTATTCACACCAAGTGCTGTAAATTAAATTTAAGAATAGGCTTAACAAAATCATACTGAAATTCTGCGCATTTTCATCTGAACTATGAATGGATCAAATTCGTGTTGTGCACATATCCAACCGGGAGAAGATGGGAAACTTTATACACTGCCTGGATTTCTTATAAAAATTTAAGATGCACGATTCGTTTATAGTAAATCGTAAACTCCTAGTGGCTCCTAAGTAGTCTGACAGGCAAAAGGGAACAGTGATTGTCAAGTGTGTTTTACAGATATTTGTACAGACAGTACTGTCCTTGTTTAATGCGAAAGTCAGCGTCTTAAAAAACATCGAAGATTTTGTAGCTTATTTTGATGCTCAGAAGATCGACATTGTTGTGCTTCTCTTTTTTTAATTTAATACTGTTTCGTTTTGCTATTATTAGTTTATATTTCGATGGAATTTGACACCTGTGAGATTTCAATTTCTGAAGCAGTGCCTGATCAGACTTTTGGAAAATAGTGCTTTTTGAGTTGACTTCCAAGTTTTGCAAGATCTTTTCAAAAAAAGAAAAAACCAACTTTCAAGGCGTCTATTGGATAAGCGCTTACCTTAAGCGATTAAGTTTAGTACACATGTCAAGACTTTTAGAGTTAGCGTTTGAATTGTTTGCCTTTTTGTAGAAAACCGCACTAATGTGACGATCTGTTAATGACTTTTATACACTGTAGCCACACTGATAATTTTCTGACCACAAAAAAGACAACTCTGAAGTGATAAAAAACGATGAATTCATCACGTGCGACCATGAGACAATTTCGTAAGCACGTTAGCAAGAGAGTGTACATACACCCAATGATTTATGCATAATAATAATAATCATTGGATGGCTTGACAGTCCACAGAAGGACCAGGGCCTAGCTTTCTCGTCAACTACTCAAGTTGTGCATGATACTGCTTTCTCGCAGGTAAAAGGGACCTACAGTCTTTTGTCGACTCCGAACGGCAAAGTTTGAGAAGCTTTTTCTTAGACAGTTTTTACCCTTTGGGTGTTGCCAGCAGCTCGAAAGAGGTGGTGACGTAAAAAATTAGAGTTGTTCACAGCCAGGAATCGAACTTGGACCTTCGGCGTGTGAGTGTTGCACTCTACCCACTACGCCACGGCGGTCGTTTCTGCATAGAAAGAAGAAAAACTTCATTAATAAGTTGACCATTTGAGGTAGCACCGTGCGGCAGGACAAAGAAACATAATGTGCGTAGAGTTAAATAGGCTAGAGTATATTATAAACTAGGTTTGTGTGTTAGTCTTATATTAAGTTAAGAATTGTTTATCCCGAGTCTTTCAGATTTAATTAAAAATGAAATTAACAACGAACACAAAGATTAAAAGAAGCCAAAAGACACAACTAAGCTAACTAGAATCATATCGTGTCTTTCCGTCACTGCTTCTTTCGAACTACTAAGAACACTTAAAGTGTGTTATTATCCATGAAAAGTTTCTCAAACTTCGCATCTTGCTCACGAAATTTGTTCTAAGGTCACGAGGGGACAATATCACACACATTTCAGTAAAGTTTCAGTTAAATTGCATCCGATATTAGGTGTGTTCCCGTACCCGAAACAAACAACATAAATCAGTACAAAACAGCACAAACCAACACACTCTCCGTTCACGTATTCCGAAAAAATGGGTTTAACGTCGAATGAATGCTCTCTCAAGAGAGTAAAATACTCCTCTACCCTGCCCATTTTAACACAAGAAATTTTTGTGCGTAGGTTGTTGGTTTTCTATCAAATCAATTGGTGGGCTTACAGAAATAAGTGAGCAGTGTGTATGTGTCTTAAAATTTGTTGTTGTTTTTGTTTTCTGTATCAAAAAGCAAATTTGACATTTCTAATACTTTATTTGGTTTTGAGGTGTTCCCGAACTTTGTTTTTTTCTGAGAGAGATTTCCCTAACCAATGACAGACTTCACAATTTAGTTCAGAAAGTACTGAAATACACCTATAAACAAAAGGTGTATTCCAGTTGAGCATTAGGCTTTTCCTTATATCCCATATGAATGTTTAATTAATAAATTGTTGCGCGACAGTCCACAGGGGGACCAGGGCCTAGCTTGCTCATAAACTACTCGCGTTGTGAGTGCTACTGTTCTCTCACGAGTAGAAGGGACCTACAGTTTATTGCCGACTCCAAACGACGAAGTTTGAGAAGCTTTCTTAAACAATTTGTGTTGTGAGCAGCTCGAAAGAGGTGGTGCCATGAAAAATTCAAGTGTGTTCAGCCGGGAATCGAATCTAGACCCTTCGGTGCTTGAGCGTCGCACTGTACCCACTACGCCACGGCGGCAACATGAATGAATACCTACAAAGCGAAACAAAATTCTTGTGTTGAGTAAGCCCTACATCTTCATACGCATGTGCTGTATTATAATAACAAAAACACAATTGGACTTTAAGCAGGTGCAATAAAAAAAACTTAGAAGAATAACAAATACACAATCTAATCCAAGTTAAAATTGCTGCTGAGCAGGCAAAACGTTCCATCAAAGACCGTGCATCATTCATCCAGTGTGAACTTACTGCCCAAAAATTAGGCATCCAAACATCATGCCTCCATAATCGTTGAGTCTTGTGATTCATTTGTGTGTTCGTAAAAGAGAATGTGCCTCAATGTTTATAAATCAACGTTTACTAACGTTTACCAGTGTTATACAAACCTTGGTGAATAAATGTTAATGAATTTGGACGTCAGCTTATTTAACAAAAGTGAATGCGTTTATACCTGAATTAGAAAAACGAACTCGCGGGGTCAGGCTTCTAAGAAAAGTATTTCCTATACCACACAGCCAAAGCCGCAACACATGTGCTGTTTTCGATGCAGGTAGAAGTGGGATAAAGGAAAAACTGAGTAATCCCTGGTGGATGTGTTTGCGAGGTTTCAAGTGATGACAACTGCATACCTAGCTATTGTAGGGTTTTACAGACATTAACACTTTAAATGAGGTTGGCCGCTTGCTGCCAGCAGATAGAAAATCGATTAAATAAGTTCAGTAAACTGCTCATTTGAACAATCGGTTAATCCCCCCGCATGGTAAGGCAAACCCGATGAATTAGTTGAAATAGGAGAGTGAAACTTGAGAGTATTTTGTGTTTTATTTGAGATTTTCGGCAAACAAGAGAATCGTAAACGATTGCAATTAATAATAATAATTGTTGGCGCTACAGTCCAAAGGGGGACCAGGGCCTAGCTTGCTCATCAACTACTCGTGTTGTGCGCGCTACTGTTCTCTCACGAGTAGAAGGGACCTACAGTTTTTTGCCGATTCCGAACGGCGAAATTTGAGAAGCTTTCTTAGACAGTTATTACTCTTTGAGTGTTGTCAGCAACTCGAAAGAGGTGGTGCCGTGAAATATTAGAAAAATTGGTGTTGAACTGGGAGTCGAACCTAGACCCTTCGGCGTGTGAGCGTCGCACTCTACCCACTACGCCACGGCAACGATTGCAATTAGGTAGCAGTAAAACAATAACGTTGTGTGCTATGACATAGTGGATAAGTTCGTCGAATTGTATATCTGATGTTCGATACCTGAACTGGATTTCCATCCATTCATCTTCTGTTTCCTAGAAATCACTTTTTTAGACCTTACAGAGCTGTTAAAAGACACAACTGGAGGCCTCTACACTTTTTTAAAGACAGCTGGCGGTAGAAGTTCTGGTCACAACGATAGATTCAGCGACCTAGTTTATAAACTGTGAAAGCATCAATATGGATCAATTGCCTGACAAGCTAGTGATGATTCATAATTAAATATGTTTATCCATATCGTCTGGAGCCATCGCTCCCAAACAACCCATGAAAGGAAGCCATTACCCGGAACTAAAAATGATAACAGCACAGGGAGCAGCCAATTATCACCTCAAAAATTCTCAAGGGTACAGATACTGATCGATATCGTTCAAACTTCATTCGAAATTTCTACATCGAAAGATATTTCCAAAATTTTGAACACAGTCCTCAAACTTTAGAGCAAAGGAATGAGTACAAAAGTTCATATCAACGAATGCAACGGCCTTTTGTTCTTGAAAGGTTCTCATCAATTTAAACCATAAACTCAATACTTAACAGCTGAATTTAATAAGTTAAGTCCACGACAACTTTGTTCAATATTTGTCACATGCAATAGATCTAAACTTTGAACCTGTTGATTCAAGCTACTGTGAGAGTACATCGCTAAGTTAGCCACAGTTTTTTAAAGAGTGTGAATTAAGAGACCTCAGTTCTCTTTATTCGGGTGAACAATTCAACTTCAATTACTCATTTTCCCACTACATCTACGAAATACTTATGTATCGTCATCTACGTGGCCTTAAGAACGAAGCCACTAAGTGGTTTGGCTTTAAACCTACAAGCCCTTCCAGCTTAGACGACTTTAAGCTGGCTTTAAGAAAATGATGTTCAAAGCTTCACTTAGAAAAATCTGTAATATCAGGGAATTGTCAGACTTTAGCCCTAAATTCATTTACATTCCCTCGCATAAGAAGAAGCATAAATCTCACAACTCTCGAAGTGTGTATTTCTGCGCACAATCTGACATTAAGAGTACCGTCACGGATCTCCTGCAATCAGAACCTTCAACAAACAAATCTCTCGGGTTATCAAAATGTTTACTTACATCTCGTAGGCCACACTTCTCTGTATAATTTTTGACGTGCTTGGGCGTCAATAACTCAGTGGCGGCGTGTTTTCTTCTGTGTACTTAGTGATTCATAATGAACCTGCTCTTTATCTCACGTTCTCTCGTCGAATGAGATGATCCTCATCACTCATCAGCGACGAGATAACTGAAACTTGTCGTTTGCTCCAGGATGTCGCACCCATATGTTTAACCGGTTTGAATGTACATGCCAGCCGTTCGCCAATCTCAAATGTACAAGTGTAACCTTCCAAACAAATTCCCTCTGTCAGCAGACAACGTAATGTAAAGAAGCATTCGAGATACCGGCAAACCGGACCAAAATTTTGTTCGTCTCAAAGTGCGCGAGGTGTTCGGCTTGAATGTGAAAGCTTCGCCGCCAGCCGAATAGCCGCATTCTGAAGTTCATTACCACCGAAACGAGCGACATTTGATTTTATTCTAAGTCACACTCAGACCACGATCATCTATGAATTATTTATCACATCTCGCCCGCCCGCTGAATTCGATATGTCCAGAATGAAACAACATTGGCGAGGTCTACCCAATCAAAAAGGTCACACTAGTTCGCTTGCGCCCAGTAAAAGCTGTCCAGCAAGCCAGCACATCTCGTCGCAACCACTGCGATTACGCACTGCCACACACATTTGACTGATAATCATAATCCAAAGTGTGTCTCAATAGTACACACAAAGATGCGCATCTTCGTGTTTTGTCACTTGATTAGCACTGTCAGTTGGCTGCAGGTTAAATGTTAGACAACCACAGCTCTCCGGCGGGACAGGTTAGACGAGTTTGAGGCAAAGCGACGAGATGCCAACTCGCAGCCAATAATTGTTACCTAATCACATTCAAAGATTAAAGAAGCAGAGGCACACTTACCTGTTTTTCAGGCGCAGCACGTTAACAACTCCCTTTGGAAGACGTGTAGAAATGTAATAGTCTAGTTTCCCGCCCAGCTCTTCATTCGTGCTACCGTCATCGACCAGAATGATTTCTTTCAGTATCCGGGAGTCGCCAGTATTCAGAACGCTGTGCACAGTGCGTAGCAGCACTGAATATGGTTCATTGAAGAAGATGATCACCACACTAGTGGTGGGTAGTTGATTGAGGTCATACCTGATGCTCATGCATAATGGAAGTCTAGAGTCTGGAGTTGTTCGATTGTAGGACAATTTCTCGCTGAGTACCTCATTGAGAGCGATTTTCTTGTAGACTTCATCACCCCGGATTTTCTCGTCGCCCTCCAGCGTTACAGCGCGTCCTTCGTCACCGAGTCCAGGCACTTGTTTGCTTAGGTCTTCTCTGATTTGCTTCTCAAAAATATTCTCCTCCGTGGGGTATATGAACGGGGTGACGACAGAATTATCCTCCTCGTCCTGCAAACTGCTTCGGGACACTCGCAGAGCGGCGGGGGGTGCCGCAATTTGTTTACTCTGCGCGTCGATTCCCTCCCCATCGACGTTTAGATTTATTACTTTGAGGTAGAGAAAGAAGCAAGACACAACCACCGCGAAGACTATCAGCTTGCCATAGAAGGAACGTCGGATTCTCGGAAGCATTTTCTCTTCTTAAATACACACACACACACTTTCTTCTTAAACACTAGCAACAATTAAATTTATGGAGATTGTTCGCGGGGGAAAATATCACTTCTTGTTTTGATGATTTGCTCCAAATTGAAACACGATGGCAGGTTGGCCAGGCACCACACATATACACTCCGATCGGTCAGCGTAGACGGTTGAGAAGAAATTCATGGCACTTCGGTCGAGACCAGTGTGTGCACTCCACTGCTGAGAATTCTGATTTCGAGTGGCGGGGACAGTGGCCAGCGCAAATCTTCATCTCTCTCTCATCTCCGAATACAATAAATTCGGTGACTTTTTCGATTTCTCTGTCTTTTTGTGTGATTAAGTAAGACAACGTCAGCAGATCTTGTTTTCTCAAGCCACTGGTGAGTGGTCTTCACTTAACACAAATATCTAGACGGTTTTGTGGAATGAATACGGCCGCAAGAACTAAGCCACAACACACAGAGCACGCGAAAAGCAACAAATTGCTCGCAAGGTGAGCGTTGGATATCACTTAGGTGTGTGTTTTTTTTTTTTTCTTTCGTGGGAGCTTAAGCGAGAAAAGAGAAAATAACACAAATACTAGAAATTTTTTGAGTTGTCAATGCGAAGAGGAGACAAGCGATGGAATGTCATGTGAAGAGGTGCGCCAGAGAACGAATGAAAACATTGAATGATGAACAACAGGTATCGGCAAGGTAGTTATCTCTTTTTCGTTAAATTGCCTGATTTTGGTTTGTGTATTGGATGTATGGATATACAAACGAATATAGATGGCGAGCAAAGCGATTGGGAGTGAAACGCTTGGAAGTCCAAAGTGGGAAACTCAGTCGCAAAGGTTTAAATTTGGATTTTCAGAAAACAACAGTTGAAGTAAGTTAAACTGTTGTAGAAAAACTCTGCTGAAATATTCTTCAAACTCCATAATCCATTTAATAATAATAATTTATATTTTATATAAATATTTAATAATAATAATAATTTCCGGAAATTGTCAAAATGAATTTACGATTCGCTGTCATAGCAAAAAATCAACAGCAAACGTGGGTATGCGGTGGAGCTAGTGCTGAAATAAAACAGTATATTTTTTTTTGTACGATTAGTACACGTTGAGAGTCAGAAATAGGGTACTGCCCTGAAGAAGAAAAGTTGACGCAGTTTGTTATCAACTATCAAGGCGGAGGAGAGCCGATGACATAAAATTGTACTAGATTACTGGCGACATTTTTAGATTTAAAATTTGATTTGACTTTTGTTTCTATTTGTATAAAGCAAAACAAAACAGAAAGAGCAGATGAAAATTTTTATGAAACATAAAACCTAAAGTTCTATACGCATGCGTTAGAATCCGTATTCGCCTGAAGCTGCGTTCATACGAGAGCTAGATCTGCTATTATATGTGTTCCAATTCTTTCTGCACCATATTCTGAAGTGTGTAATTTTTTAAGAAGTGGGAATGAAAATCTCTCAGAGAGAGACAAAATCTAAACAAATGTACAGAAGCGCAACCTAAAATATCATTTATCAAATGTAAAATTGAATTCATGTGTTCCCGTGCCCGAAATAAATCCCGTAAAACAGTATAAAACGAAGCGAATAAACGAAAGTCTATTCGCGTGTGTCAAAAAAGTGTTTTACTTCAAACCACACACAGGCATATAAACAAATATCAATTATTTTGACAGAAAACATAAAACCTGCACACAAAAATTTCGTGAATCTAAAGTGGTACGGTGGGGAAATATTGTAGAAAGTGCGCATTTGACTTAAAACCCATTTTTTGGTGTACTGGAACAGACTTTAGTTGATTTGCGTTGTTTTGTAATGTTTTCTGTTAATTATTTCGTGTACGGAAACACGCCTATTGTCACATCTGTCAGTGTAAAACTTACCACCGTGTCTTATAACCTCAAAATTTGTTTGACAATATTTGCAAAAAACACATTATCAAATGTTGTAAGACATTTGGAACGAGTTTTGCTGTTGTCTGAACACAGCTTATATGAAAAGCAAACGCCTTTGGAGAAAGCTTAAACGATTTAACGCGTTATCAAAAGATGTAGTATCGTAGGTGACTAGTAAGAGCATGAGTGAACATTTTCAGAAAAGTTTTAAAGTCGATTAAGTAATTAAACCCTTGTGCGAAGGACACTTCTCTTTAATTGCCAAAAGTTCTGGACATTGAAGGACATTATAAAGTAGGTTCCATGTTAGCTTGGAATAGAAAGTCCTGCGTTTCATTCGGCTTCTGTTTAAGTTAGTGTTGTCTGTAAAAGAAGACACCACAACGAAGTCTATAGCCAACGATTGTACCGCGACGACATGCACCTAGTCAAGAGTCCACAGATGAAACGCATAGGATAGCATTGCTATGAAGACTATGTGAATGATATGTATATCCCTATCATCGTATTTATGTAAATTGAATTGAACGAAAGTCCACAGGTGAGGGAGGAACAGGGCCTAGCTTGTCCATCAACTGAGCCCGCTACTGTTATCTCACGAGTTGAAAAGACTTGCAGCTCGTTCCGACTCCGAACGGTGAAGATTGAGAAGCTTAGACAGTTATTTCTCTTTGGGTTCTGTCAGCAGTTTGAAAGAGATTATTATTATTGTTGTCGCGACATTCCACAGGGGGACCAGGGCCTAGCTTGCTCATCAACTACCCGTGTTGTGCGCGCTACTGTTCTCTCACGAGTAGAAGGGACGTACAGACCTACTAGAGCGAAGTTTGAAAAGCTTTCTTAGACAAGTGTTACTCTTTGAGTCAGCAGCTCGAAAGAGGTGGTGCCGTTAAAAATTCGAGGTGTTCAGCCAGGAATCGAACCTAGATCTTCTGCAAGTGAGCGTCGCACTCTATCCACTACGCCACTGCGGCCACAGCTTGAAAAAGGTAGTGCCATAAAAATGAGAGGTGTTTAGCCAGGAATTGAACCTGGACCTTCGGCGTATGAGTGTCGTACTCTATCCACTTCGCCAAAACAATTTTAGCACTCGATGATCTTCCAAATAGAGATGACGGAGAAGGAACTTAATCAGTAAGATTTGCGTACACTGTGGCATCAAACAAAAAATTCTGTCGGTTGGTAAGATTCGTGAATTGAAAAACAGGATCTCTGTGGACTGTGGTTACACACTAAGTGCCGATTTTTCAATAGTCAAATAAACAATCGGATAGGAGTTAACTGTCAGTTAAGACATAAGTACATTTTTCAATAGTCGTTTAGCAGCTATTCGAGGAACATAACATCTAACTGTCGGTTTAAATTATCTGTCTGTTTCTGCGTCAGATAAAAGGTCTACTCCAATTGATTTGTGTACAGAAATTCATAGTTGAGTAGTTTGGGTAAAAATAGCTCTTGCAGAGAGTAACTCTACCGAAAATTGTGAAACGACTTTTCGTAGAAATTCGTAAACAGCTATCAGACATATGAAATGTCAGAAGTTTTTTTTATTTTCGATTTGACAGCCATCTGTTGCCGAACTACTGTCCACATTTTTTTTTCGTTGGCAGACATTCGTAGGGAGGAGAAATATTTTCCTCTCTTGTGAGCTCTCTCTTCTACGAAAAAATCAGCTAATGGAACGCTCTTTCGAAGATTCGAATTTGTAGCAATTCAGAGCAATTGGAACGGACCTATTCACACCCATGCCATGTGAAGTTAGACACCGTTGATACTGCAAATACGGTAAAATAACTATTCAGCTCTTATTTTTTTAATTGAAAGAAACTGAAACTACATATCAAGTAGATAAAGAGTAGAATAAATTTATTCATTAGTAAGCAATCAGTCTGTTAACCTATCAATTGAAAAATCAGTCCTAAGAAACAGAACTTTGGAATTGCTTAATGAATCCTTCCTTTCAATTTTCATGATGCGATAAAGAAATCCCCGGCTTCTCCTCCGTCTAAGCAGTTATTTGTGGAAAGCCAACCAACTTAATCGTTTCAATCGACATATGCAATTGCGAAGAATAAGCTTACTCAATTCTCAAGGCTGTTCTGATTGAGAAATGCCTTTAAAATCCCGTATTCTTGAAGAGTTTCAGCTTTCCATCAAGCGGATGGGTGGATGGACATCAAAATCTCTGTCATTCAACCCACCACCCTGATTTTCTCCTTTTCTTTAAGCTTCGGATCGGGCTCAATATCACACAGAAGTGAAAATAGATCTGAACTGAGTGTACTTGAAACTCTGCATTAGAATAATTCAATTTTCAGAATATTAACTTTTCGCTCCTTCCTGAAGTCGAAGCAAACCCAAAACCTTTTAACGGTTAGCCCATCCCACGTTACCAAGAGCACACAAAACCACAGCGACCCAACATCGAAAAGGTTAAAGTACTGCTCACTTCCCTCCAACTTGCACCACTCCCCGCCACCACCAATCCAGCAAAGCTCAGCGAAATACTTTTTAATCTTCAGCCACAAAGCGACCGAGAGACCCACCCCGCCCTTAGGTCAACATATTTTCCATGTTCGTCTTAATTTGATCGCCCCCAACCATCGGCAAGCACCGCCCCCCAGCCACAACCGCTCAGCGCTGACCATAAGCGTAAAGCACTCCAGACTCTTGCACAAAAAAACGTCCAGCGACCAGAACGTTGACGTCCACGAGAGGAAAAAAATAATAACAATACGTAGTACATCCCCGAAATATGTTCGTCCCCGCAATTGAACCATAAAAAAGCGAACAGGACCAATCCACCCCCAACGGCGACGGCCATGGGGGGAGGACACACACGTAGTGTGTGAGGCTGCTTTTTGGCATCATCGCCCTGATTGCCGTTCGATTTTCTCTCCCACATACTGTGAAGTGGGCAGTGCCAGTGCGCTCCACTGTTAATGGTCTACACTTCAAATGAATTATTTATATCGCTGCTGTGTGGTGTGCTGCTGGCCGCAATTTGCGAGTCCTCTCGGCACTCTCGCTCGCAGTGGAAGGAGCAAGAGTGCTGTTTTTTTTCTGTGAAGTCACTAAATTACGTTAAGTATCGTCCTGGGTGGGAACGCAGGAATAAATTTCCCGATACCGCCACCATATCACCACCACCACGAATGCCACGGAATGTGTCGTCCTTTTTTTATGTGCGACAATTCTGGATTCCTCTTTTTTGGTGAGCCCCCGTCCTCGTTGCTGACGCTGCACAATTGGTGGAACGGCTCCTGGTGTCCTTTGGCAGTGTATGCATGCGAAGGGAATTTGTAATAAGCGCGACTGGGTTAATCGTTGCATCCGATCTAATGCCTCATTCTGTAACAATTTGTCATGAGATGATAGTTGAGTGGTAGCGGTGCGGCAAAACGTGCCGGGGCCGCACACAGCGGCTGCGGTGCACTCATAAACCAAAATTTAGGTAGAGGAAGGACACCTAGGCGGGCATCCGGCAGTCATTGGTCTCAATGTGTTGCAGCCGGGATTTATCGCCTCGAGAAAAATCGCCAAGTTGTAAAACAATCACGTTCACCTTCCACCGGTGTTGGTGGGTTCTTGATGTGCGGTGTGTGGTACTCGCGGCGTATCGGTTGATGGCGGTGTGTTTTGTTGGTTATCCTTTGACGAGGAAATCCATTAATCAAGTATGGAGCGCGAAATGAATGAGAAATTTGAATGGGAAGGGGTTTGCAGATGTGTGAAAAGAGAGGCAGTCACTTCGATGGCTTGGGAGGTTTTTAATTCTCCAGATTTGTTGGTTTCTAGAACAGGAATTTCCAACGAGAGATTGAATTACAGTGTGAAAGTCTACAAGAGCTTAAGCAATACAGAAACTTCAAGACAAAATAATGCAATTTAACAACACACCTCGAACAGGTTAGAAAGAAGGCACTGAAGTCGAGCAAGAGTGGACCAAAAGACCATGCTTTCTGCATTTCTCCAGGTTCTCCTTCTTAGAAAACAGAACACGCCTGCAACCAAAGCCGGAGGCCTTCAAGGCAATGTCACAACGAAAGTTGGGAGTAGTTCGAGCGCTCGTACAACTCTAAGGAAAACAAAAAGATCATTAGAGACGGAATTTTCACAATGTCAGAAGAGGAAGCTTGCTGATGGCTCATTTGTGTTGTTTTGCCCCCAAAATGAGGCGTCATATTCCATTTATCTGGTGACAGGCAATAGCACTGAGTGAAGATCAGCGATAGTATAATGCAAGGTTCACTAAGATGTCAACCTGCATCCCGCTTCCGATGCGCAATGGCACAGTGTGAAGGCCATCGGAAACACAATGGAATGACTTTATTATTTTGAATTGAAAGGCTTGCTCAAAAAATTTTTCATCAATTGTTATTCCGTCCTTTTCAAAGTAGTCCCTTTCAGATAGCGTTTTTTTCAATCCTCAAAGCCCTTGAGCTTCCTAAGGGATTCGGTATGTATCTCCTCAATCGTCGCAAAACGCCGTCCTTTCATGGATCTCTTCAATCTTGGGAACAGGAAAAAGTCGGAGGGAGCTAAATCTGGTCAATGCAGTGGCTGAGGCATGACTACCGTGTTGTTTTAAGCCAAGCAATTACGAATAAGAAATCACGAGGGAGCAGCTGCATTATCGTGTTGCAAAACCAAGAATTGTTTTTCGACAATTTCGGAAGTTTTCTTCACATGGTTTCTTGTAAGCGGCGCATAACTTCAAGATTATACTCCCTATTGACCGTACGACCATGTGATAAGAACTTCTGATGCAACATAGCAAAATAAAAAAATCGATTATCGAATGAACCAAGGGCGCGAAACTTTAAAATTCACCTTATTTTGTGAACCTCATACAAAGAAGAATTAGCCTGGTGAAAGACCGAAAAGATAAGAGTCGGCTTGTTTGATTATTACGCTAAGAAACGTATTTTATGATTCGCGAGCTCGAATTGATGGAGATTTGTTGAACTTGAATGAGCTCGAAAATGTTGTTAAGAGAAGTTAACAATTTAGAAAGAAGCCTACTAGGGCTCGTGGCAAATTTATGTCCTGTTGTTGTAGAGCAGACAATGAAATTGAAAAAATTATGTGGGAGAACAGTGAAAAGAAGATAAATTTTCGACTCAATCTGGAAGAAGAATGACAAGAATCTCCCCATCTAAGGAGAAGTCAAGAGTGCAAAGTCGGGACTAATGTCAAACAGAATGGTAAGATATGGACGGAAGAAACAATGCCACAAAAGAACAGTGGCCCGATTTACAAAAAAGGAAACCAGTTCGCTTAACATGGCGTAAAAAGTTTGTTGGTCTTGTTTCCGATGATAGCATTTGAAGGCGAAGGTTTAATGACAAATTTATTGTTCTGTATGGAGGCATGCATCTAGTGCATTCAGATATTACGCTTAAATTGACACAGCCACAGCGTATGGATACCATTGCTTCAGCCCGAAAAGATCTCGAATCCGAGTAATTGGGACAATGCAATAGAAGATGGCTTGGACTAAGATGGCGCACATTACTGGAGAAGGACTTCAACTGAGCGAAAGTGCTCTACTAGAGGAAGCTAGCGAGAGATTGCACTTGTTGGACAGGCATGTGGGTTGAAGCCCAGGTCCATCCCAGACCGTAGCGAAGCCAGAAGAAACAATGTAAGTTTTCCGACGTTAAACTGTATTGTCCTATCTCGACTCCGATATCCGGGTTTTTGCCTTGGCTACAACAACAAGGAAATGTTCCGAGTCGGTGTTGGCACCAGTAAGGGGTCTGACATTAAGAATATGAGAGGAGTGTTTGCCGTTGAACGGAACGTGATCAATCTGATTGACGGTGGAACTTAATGTTTTGTACTTTGGCATGTGTTTTCTAAAGTGTCTTCGGATACAACGCTTAAGATGTTTAGTGTTCTTCTTACCTAGTTAAATAATTGATTCGTAATTTTTTTAATGTTTCGGGTACAACGCTTAAGATGGCTAGGCCATGTAGAGCGTATGGATACGACTATTCCGGCCCGAAAAGTCTTCGAATCAAAGCCATTACGACAACGCCGCAGAAAACAGCTTAGACTGAGGTGGCGCTCACGAGTAGAAAAGGACCTCAACTAACTTGAAGTGCACAACTGGAGGCAGGTGGCGAAAGATCGTGCTTGCTGGACAGGCATGTGGGTTGAGGCCCAGTTCCACGCCGGACCGAAGCAAAACACGAAGAAAAAGATGTCATTTTTCCGACTCTAAACCATATTGGCCTGTCCCGACTCCATTTATCTCTCGACATTCGGGTTCTTACCTTAGCTACAACAATGTGATCCAAGTCGGTGTTGGCACCAGTGAAGGTTAGGATGTGGATGGATTAGGGGATCGCCAGATTAGTTTATGAATGTTAAGGTATGACAGCCGCGTGTTAGCCACAGGGAAATTCCGCCAAGAGGCAAAGTTCAACAGCCTGAGTTCGGTTTTGGATGTGTTTTCGTGCAAGCTGTGTTTTCTGATAACTCCAGCAAAGATGTCCTCTTTTCCCAGCTAAGCGTTGGTATTTCCTACAACGATCGTCATCCTTGGTGTTGTCATCCTTCTTTTTCTTTAATGCATTTTTTATTAATTCATTAAGGCTCCGTTAAATAGTAGACAAAAATACTTGAACTAGCTTACATATCTAATCTAGCGTTAATTCTAACTTACTGACTTCTTACAAATACTCTAAGCTAACCTAGGATTATTTTGTTTTTACCTTTCTCCTTTGTTTTATAATTGTCCTGATTGTGGTATTAATTTTTTCCAAGAAAACTTCAAAAAATTTGGAGATAATGTTCTTCTCACTTAGAAAAAAACTTATGCTAAAACTAGAGCTTATTAACTATACGTCTTACGTCCAGGCCTATACCTACTTAACATTTTCATTTTTCTCCTCTATGGGGGCGTGAGCGGAAATAAGCCTTGATGCGGATTGTCATGAGGGTTCCAAAGCTTAAGACTTATTGCTTAAATCTATGTCGCACAACAAATCCACAACCGAATAAGCGCTTGTTACAACCGCTGTCATAGAAATTGCAGTTTCTTATTGTTTTTTGCCGGGCCCATCTCTACTTTGTCTACTTTGCAGCTGTCCAGGGCCTCCACGAGTTCTCCCGCTGAACGTAGCCTGTGATGGGACCTCACATTTCACTTGTAAAACTGAAAATCTTTGCCCTTCAAACGTTTGCCGGGGTCTTCAGCAGTTGATTCATACACATAAAAGGTATGTCGATATCTCCGAACTTTAACAGATCACTCAATAAGGCCCGAGAGCCGACTTTTGTCGACTATGGTTTGTTTTGTTAGTGGCACCCCCTATATGACCCGGGATTTATTCGGTGGAGTGCTACCTGTTTTGATGTGGTGAGGTAAATAGTTAATCACATGCAACTGGTAGGCCAGGCCCATTATTTAACCGTTAGACAGAAGGGTTCCTTGCATACATTGGTACACCACATAACGGGTGTTGTGATGGCTATCCAGGGAGCGCCGAAAGAAGGCTATATGTCAACTTAACCCAATGCACCTGGGATGATAGTGTTAGTAGCTCGCCTTGTTCTTCAATTAGAAAATTTTTCCAGACTCCCCACCAATCTATTAGTCGATTAAGCTCACTTCTAAAACTACTTTCTTCTAAGTCCGAATCAAGGCCATAACCACGGGCTACATCTATCCACCATTTATACGAGGGTTGGCTTTTATATTTCGGGATTAGAGAACAAAACAAATATTAATCATCGAAAATTTATTGTGTTTCAAAATGTTCCCCATTAAGATCTATACACGTTTGAATGCGTTTGAACCAATTGTCGAAGCACTTTTGCCATTCTGATTGAGGTATCTCCAAAAAAATGCATTCTGAACGTATCAACCGCTTCTGCAGGTGTCGAAAAACGTTGACCTCTCATTTTGTTTTTTACGTACTGGAATAACAAGAAGTCATTTGGTGCAAAGTCAGGACTATACGCGGATGACTCATCAAATCGATATTTTGAGAGCTTGAGTTTGAGTTGTTTGAGCCGATGTGTGAGAGATTGCGTTGTCGTGGTGAAGAGTGATCCGTCTTCGTCGGTTGGTTTTCCCGATTTCTTGGAAGACAATTGGCAAACAAATGGTTGTGTACCACTCAGTATTGACTGTTCTGCGTTGTTCTAGTGGAACGGTTGCGACATGTCCAGTTCTTCCGAAAAAACAGGCGACCATTTGCTTGGAAGTACTTCGTGCGCAAGAAACTTTTGCTGGATTTGGCTTAACTTGAAACACCCATACCGTCGACTGCTGTTTACTTTCAAGCTCATACGCATATAACCACGATTCATCACCTGTCACGATATCATAGACGTGTTTCGAAGCACCGCGATCGTATTTTTGGAACATTTCTTTCGACCAATCGGCACGAGCCTTGTTTTGAGCGATTGACAAATTGTGCGGAATCCAACGCGAACAAAATTTTGTTACGGTCAAATGTTCATGCAATATTGAATATATACTCTTCCCACTAATGCCTAAGGTTGTCTCAATCTCACGATAGTTCACATGACGATCTTGCAATATCAGTTGGCGCACAGCATCAATGGTTTCCGGAACAATAGCTGATTTTGGACGACCTTCACGAAATTTGTCTTGGAGTAAACTACGACACCGGTTGAAGTCACCATCACACTGGTCCTTGGTGGAGCTTCATCGCCAAAAATTGAATTAAGTTCATCGATGCACTGTTGTTGAGTTAATCCACATCGAAAGTTGTATAAAATAATCGCACGAAAACGTTCACGATTTAATTTCATTGTTGGGCGAGATGAATCTTTTAAGTTACTGTAAACAACAACAAACTTGGAGTGCGCAACTGGAAACAGCTGGCGAAAGATCGTTCTGGCTGTAGAGGCATGTTGGTTGAGGCCCATGTCCACCCCGGACTGTAGCGCCACAAGAAGAAGAAGAAGAAGAAACAGCAACAAACGTATGTCAAAACGTTCTGAATACGTATAACCTCAAAAATGTCAAACTTTACGATAGCGCTGGCAGTGGCCAGATTGCAACACTAGGGTTGCCCAATCCCGAAATATAAAAGGCAACCTTTGTACCATGCCGTTTGGTTTTGTGTTGAGTGTAGAGGTACTTTTTGTGGTAGTCGTTCATCCAACATGCTCATCACTCTTAGTGCGAATAGCGAATATTTTAGACTGTAGTTTGACTTGTTAAGGCATCTATTCTAAATGTAACGGAAGCACCGTGATTTTCAGTGAAATTCTTGAGAAGATCGCGCGAAATCTATGAGTCAACACTAAAGACGCGTTCGTCTAATGACCAGCTAAGGCGGATGGCATTCTACGGCCACAATGTTTTGTCACTAAAACGATTATTGTTAAACGCCTATATATGGTAAAGATTACCACAGTCCTAAGATTTCAATTCTAGCCTTTTGGATACCGTAACAGGGAGCATCTTTTTCTAACTTTGCACACACATGTAGAGATGGACTTCAAAAATCTTGGTTTTGTGAAAGTGAATGGAGAGCGCACAATTGAGTGTTAACTGAAGTGACTTCAAATAAATTATATTATGTAAAAAAAGTAGACCAAAAAGAGGAAGCACAGGATGTTTCATTATGTGTTGTAGTTTACCAAGTGCGTCGAGAGTTTGATTCTCTGACTGCACACATCACATTTTTTCATGGCTTGATAAACGTTAAACGTTAAAAAATCTAACAGCATTCAAGAACCTCTTAATGTCTGTGAAAATATTTTTCAATGTCAAGATTCATAATCGGAATTACACTGTGGGTCCACTCCGCACGTAAGAGAGTAAGAACATTGAAAATATGAGTAGTACGTGAAATTCTTATGAGTTGTAATCTGTCTCCTGGACAGCACTTTCATCTGCGAAGATCCTTTCACACCTAAGCAAGAGAAAACATGAACAGTTAACTTAAGGAGCCGAAAATGATACGATTTGACAGCACGTCACTCCCCCACCTGCACCCCACACACCATGATCACCATTCGAAGTTACACTGCATACCCTTGAACTTTTTTCCCCACCCATTGAGCAACCTTACCAGCTCCGTCTCCTGATGAGACCACCAGCAAGGGCGGACAAAAGGAAAGTTCCCATTATCGCCTCCGTCTTGATCGCAGTCTGGGCACACTGCGATTTTATTGATCATTACGCTCATTTGGTGTATTCTCTTGCAAATTGAGTTCCCATCTTTCGAACGGCCTCGGGCTGAATTTAAATCAGACCCAAGCCATAAAGGCCGAACAATGCCAATATAATTGAATTAGAATATCAAATATGCAAAGTGTGACTTTGGGCCAGACTCCAACCCTCGTCGCTCCGCGTGAGCATGATCACAATTAAATTACCCGAACAACTGCTGCCAGCGCCTACGGCCAGCCACAGCCGCAGCTGACGTGGTGACACCGATATGCGGTCTTCAGGAGGTACACCACTGTGTCAGCGAGTGCTTTTCGTGACAGACGCATGTGAAATCCTCGCCCACGCCAACGTCACCGCCAACGCCAATGCCAAAGCCAGACCTAAAACCACAGCCTATCAATCGGTGGTAGTGGCGGTTTCGACGAATCGCCTGCCAAATTTGATATTCAGGTCTTTTGTGTGCAAAGCGCAAAACGAATGTGCTCCTTAGTACACCGAGGCGACTGCGCCGCCGCGATAACGTAGAACTCGCTCATCGCACAAGCGCAGCTCTTGCCCAAGTGATCCAATCGACCGAATCTGAATTCATTGATCACCTATCAGACAGTTGACCACTGTCCGCGGAATCATTAATTTATTGCGAAGCCAACAGCACGACGCAGCGCAGATCAATCGATCGATCAGTGAATTATGCCCAAAATTTTGTACCCGTCCCCGTCATCACCGGCGCAGCCAGCGTGACCATCATGACCATAGTCATCACTGCGGGGACGTCTGCGTGTGTGTCGCGCTCACACGCTTTGTCGGTGAGCGCGCACGCTACTATGCGCGCTGCAAAGGGTAACTTCTGAGGAATTTCGAAATAATGCAATCCCTTCTGAATGCCTAATAAGGACTCGTCTGGAACGCACACCACCATCATGCCGCACAGTCACCGGCGGCCAGACTTCTTGCACTGTGCGCCCATGCAGCCCGATCCTCAAGCTCGGTTCCCATGCGATATGGGCACGTCCGCGCTGGAGCTGCATTGATATGTCTAATGTCTTAATTCTCCCAGTTATCAGTTCGACAGAATAGGGTAATTAAATTATTGTTAATACATCCACGTGAGCGGGCCGTGGAGGGGGCGTCTTTCAAGTGGCCGCGCTTCTGCTGGCTGTCACCAGATATCGACGAGAGCGATCATATTTATGCGTCGGAAAGTCTGCGGTATCCGTTTGTACACGTGAAGCTGCTGTCGCACGGCTGTATGCGGTGGAGGATTCGGGATTTTTGAGTCTCACTTGCTTTCGAATTTGGCCATGAGAAACAATTTTTTTTGTTGATTTGTGATTTGTGTGACGTTATCTGGCAACATCGTATATTTAGTAATAAAGGAAGCGATCAATCACTCGGAACGCATCGAACTCCCTGGAATAGATAATTAGTGCGCATTAGCTGTCGCAGTCGCAGCCGCAAAGCAGTCAGTCATATGAGAGAGTCGACGTTTTGAATTTGATTTAAAGAAGGTGGCCAGGTGTCTGTTGGGATTCGGTTGGGTGTGACAGCTTTTTGTGGTGCACTTGAAGTTTTGATGAAAATTTCTGAAACGGCGTGAGATTCATTCTTTTTCCAATCTTTG
Organism: Eristalinus aeneus; assembly: GCA_955652365.1. NCBI lineage: Eukaryota > Metazoa > Arthropoda > Insecta > Diptera > Syrphidae > Eristalinus > Eristalinus aeneus. Next base: position 25,330,264 of record OY019133.1, on the reverse strand, counting down.
ATGGAATGTTTTAAAAGAAAAGTGAGTTCTTGTTTGAGAACAGAAAGAGAGCTTGTAGGTCAACCATCCGTCAACGCAGGTTCCAAAAATACAGTTCTGTTTGAAACAGTTTTTCATAAAAAAAATTGGAAAATAATAAAATTCTGAAACAAAAACAGGGGGATGAAAGGCCCCTGTGGGTTATGGGTTTTATTTCGTGGAAATGATAAGCATCCGAATATTTCAAACTGAAATAATGAAGTCTAAGAAATTGCAACAAGATGTGTGTAATTGTGCTAAGCATGCTGATCGTCAATTTGCTGGTTCTTGATGTTCAAATAGTCTTTGCATTGACATTTGCATTCTCTAAGATGCTTTCAACTTATTGACAAGTTTTCCTTCTCTAGACCCGCCTTGAATGAATATGACTTCTTTATTAAAAGCAACAAACGTTCTTCTATTAATTGAAGGGATGGTTCTAGTGATCAAGAGCAGTTTTGAGGTTAGATGAAGTTCCCAGATCTGGAAGGTTGCTTAAATCAATGCAATTTGTTGAGAATTTCACTGATCACATTGCTTAAAAAAACAAATAAAAAGTTTTGGAAACTTTTTGCATTTGAAAACATCTGGAAAATAGAATGATTTTGTTTACTGTGAAAGAATACTATTAAATGAAATACGAGGACCGTTCAATATATTTTCGGTATCGAAATGAAGGAAAATGCAAATTCAATTTAAATTGTTTTTATTTTTCAATTTAATCTCCCTTAACATCAATGCACTTGTTACATCTTGAGATAAACCTCTAAACCTCGAGCCCTCAAAAAAATAGATTTCCTCTTTCTCTGCAAAATATCCATTTATTGCCGACTTGAGTTCTTCATCATCCGAAAATCTTTTTCCACGAAGACATTTTTTTAAATCCCGAAATAGGAAAAAATCACTAGGGGCAAGGTCTGGACTATAGGGTGGGTGTTGGATTTCTTCGAAACCACAATCTTGCTCAGCAGCCTTGGAAACTCTGGCCGTGTGAACAGGAGCGTTGTCATGAAAAAGCAACACACCCCCATCTTTTCTTTTCAATTTCCTCCCGCAAATTATGAAAAGTGGGAGCATAGGGTATGGCGTTGATGGTTTCACTTTTTTTTGTACGCAATCAGCAAGATTTCCTTTATAAGAATAATTGCTGGCGCTACAGTCCACAGGGGAGCCAGGGCCTAGCTTGCTCATCAACTTTGTGTGTTGTGCGCGCTACTATTCTCTCACGAGTAGAAGGGACCTACAGTTTTTTTTGCCGACTCCAAACGGCAATATTTGAGAAGCTTTCTTAGACAGTTATTAGTCTTTGAGTGTTGTCAGCAGCTCAAAAGAGGTTGTGCCGTGAAAAATTTGAAAAATTGGTGTTGAGCTGGGAATCCAACGTAGATCCGCGTGTGACCGTCGCACTCTACCCACTACGCCACGGCGACCACAATTCCCTTTTGGTCCCAAGAAACTGTGGACATGAGCTTCCCGGCAGACGGAGTGACTTTGAACTTCTTCGGGGGGTCTCTTCCTTTTTATGTCACTGCATGAACTCTTGTTTGCTGTCAGGGTCATAGTGGTGAACCCACGTTTCGTCCCCAGTAACAAGTCGATCCATAACACCGACCGCGTTCTCACTACATATCTCCAAAAGCTCTCTACAGCATGTGATTCCCACTTTTTACTGAGGCGCTGTAAGCATTCGTCCCATCTTGCACTGACCTTTGAAGGGTTAAGATGGTCATGAAGAATGGTCTGAATGGTACCAGTTGAAAGCTTGGTGATCTCTGCCATCATTTTCACCTTTATTCGGGCATCCTCAAGAACAAGTTTTTCAACTTCTTTGATGCTGTCTTTCGGGGCGCCGGGGCGGGAGTCGTCTTCAATGCTCTCTCTGCTTCTCTTGAACTTACTTGGCCACTCTTGCACAGTTGATAATGAATGTGCGGAACCCTGGTAAGCAGCCACCATCTCTTCATGAATAGTTTTTTGACTTTTTCCTTGCTTAGTGAGAAATTTAATTACAGCGCGATGCTCAATTTTCAAAATCATCGTCTCAGTTGCCATTATGATTCTCATTAACTAGACATAAAACCCGAATTAATAATCACATTTATATGAAATTTTACACGAATGCACTCAAACAATAGTATTACTTGATAAATAAGTCAATTTATATTTATAACCAAAAGTTCACCCCGATACCCAGAATATTTAAGCGAACTTTTTACTCCCCTCCATCATGATTTTTATTGAATGTCTTGTTCGTACTAGTTCAAAACATGAGCTTGATCCAATATCAAATTCGGTCCTCCTCTCGACAGCAGTTGATTTGAACAAAACTTTTTAAAACTTTAGTTTGTTTCTTCTTACTAGCCTATTCTTCATAAGGAGTAAAGCGGTTTTGATGATTTAGTTAAAATACAGTCGAACAACATCGCTTGTAAATACAAATCGGTATAATTTCATCCAACCAGTTGCTTTTTTCAGACAGATGACGGAACACATCATTTTGTTACCGACGTGACATGATTTTTTCCGGGTTCGACTGTATTCTATTTTATTTAAAGGATCGTTTTGTAAAATATATTTTTTCAATATTCGCCAACACATGCTCCGTTTTGCTGTCCAAGTTTGTTGTTGTTTACAGTAACTTAAAAGATTCATCTCGCCCAAAAATGGAATTAAATCGGGAACATTTTCGTGTGATTATTTTTTACCACTTTCCATCTGGATTAACTCAACAACAGTGCATGGATGAACTTAATTCAATTTTTGGCGATGAAGCTCGACCAAGGACCAGTGCTTATGGTGAATTCAACCGAGGTCGTAGTTTACTCCAAGACGAATTTCGTGAAGATCGTTCAAAATCAGTCGTTGTTCCGGAAACCGGAATCTATGCGCCAGCTGATATTGCAAGATCGTCATGTGACCTATCGTGAGATTGAGACAACCTTAGGCATCAGTGGGACCCGCACATATTCAATATTGCATGAACACTTGACAGTCAAAAAAATTTGTTCGCGTTGGCTCCCACAAAATTTGTCAATCGCCCAAAATAAAGGCTCGTGTCGAGTGGTGCAAAGAAATGCTCCAAAAATACGATCGCGTTGCTTCGAAACACGTTTATAACTTCGTCACAGGTGATGAATTGTGGATTTACGCGTTTGAGCCCGAAAGTAAACAGCAATCGACTGTATGGGTACTTTAAATTGAGCCAAATGCAACAAAAGTTGCTCGCGCACGAAGCAGTTCCAAGCGCATGGCCGCCTGTTTTTTCGGAAAAAACTGGACATGTCGCAACCGTTCCACTAGAACAACGCAGAACAGTCAATTCTGAGTGGTACGCAACCATTTGTTTGCCAGTTGTCTTCTAAGAAATCAGGAAAACCAACCGCAGAAGACGGATCACTCTTCACCACGACAATGCGAGCTCGCACACATCAGCTCAAACAACTGCATTTTTGAGCCCTCAAAACATCGATTTGATGAGTCATCCCCCGTATAGTCCTGTCCTGGCACCGAATGACTTTTTGTTATTCGCGTACGTAAAAAACAAAATGAGAGGTCAACGTTTTTCGACACCTGCAGAAGCGGTTGATACGTTCAGAATGCATGTTTTGGAGATACCTCAATCAGATTGGCAAAAGTGCTTCGACAATTGGTTCAAACGCATGCAAAAGTATAATGGATAATATTTTGAAAAATAATAAAGCTATTTTCGATGATTGATATTTGCTTTTGTTCCCTAATCTAGAAATATAAAAGGCAAACCTGGTAGGAACAGTTGTTGCTCTATTTAAATAAAGTAAAGAATTTAGTGTAAGAGACATTCGTGAAAAGAAAAACGCTGATAATTGGTGTCACGTACTGAATTTTTTTTAAATGAAGACCAAGGTGACCATTCCACTTGAATACCGCATGAGAGAATCGAATTAGAGCTTTAAGTCTCGTTGTCCCAAAGAACTGCGAACTAAATCTGAAAAAGGTCCTACATAGACAGGCGCATGACCAATCTCAATTTTGAAATATGAAATCATTAACCATAGAAGTAATATAAGACAAAATTTGTTTTTCCGCGAGTTTCTACAATTTGGTTTTTATATGATTTCCATAGACACAGAATTGAAGATTTTGTGAAAATGCTCCCTCACACTTGAACGTAGTTCAATCTTCCTAAACATGTGAAATTTAATTACTATTAAATGTACTTATTGGGTCTATAACTTAGTTTATGCGGTTTGCAAAGAGATGGCGTAACTTGCATAATTCCATTGTTACTATTTCATTAGAAAATGTGTCGGAAAGCAACTTTCAGAATATGTCATTAATTTGAGGCGTAAACAACAATAATTTTTTTCACTCAATTATGTCGAACGTTGTGTCTGAAAAAGTGTTTTTGCGGGGAGTTCTGTTTCTGTGAAGAACACTGCATCGTATTTAGGTGGAAGCTTATGCTGAACATGCGCTAGCTGAGCGAACTTGCCAAAAGTGGTTTGCACGATTTAAAAGTGGTGATTTTGAATTGGAAGACGATGAACATCCTAGGCAGCCAAAGAAGTTTGATGATGAAAAATACGAGAACTCGCAGAATCGTTGGATTTCACTCAGCAGCCATTGCAAAACGTTTAAAAGCAGCTGCATATATTCAAAAGCAAGGAAAATGAGTTCCGCATAAAAACAAACAAACACATAAATTAAGTTTTGTACCCAATTATTGAGTCGGTACATTCATTAAACTGTGGCCGCCGTGGCGTAGTGGGTAGGCTGCGACGCTCATACGCCGAAAGGTCTTGGTTCGATTCCCGGCTGAACACCTCGAATTTTTCACGACACCACCTCTTTCGTGCTGCTGACAACACTCAAAGAGGAATAACTGTCTAAGAAAGCTTCTTAAACTTCGCCGTTCGGGGTGGGCAAAAAACTGTAGGTCCCTTCTACTCTTGAGAGAACAGTAGCGCACACAACACGAGTAGTTGATGAACAAGCTAGGGTCTGGTTCCCCTGTGGACTGTCGCGCCAACGATTGTTATTATTATGTTCACTAAACTCCTTCATTCCGATCTACACTTGCTTTTCGTTTTTCGTTCGAAAGCCCACGTAAAAATTGTATTTCGCATTAAAAAATCTTGCGGACTTTTGATCTTTGTTTAGTGGTCCATTTTTTATAAGCGGTTACTCTGTAAAACTTTATTTGATTATGCCTCGATTTTTCCTAGGAACACAATATGGAAAATCCGCCTTATTTTAGAAAAAAATTTGTGTTCGTAAATGTTATAATGTAATCTGCACAATTTCCTCCATTTTGAAGCGTTTTTTAAACTAAGTGCAGTGGAATGAGCAACTTATCTATGCCAACAAAGTTATTAAATCTTTTGACAAGAAGAAAAAGAACCAAACTCCGCTTATGAATTTGATGTACAATCTGAGCCGCCCTTACTGCTTACAAATTTCAGACAAAACAAAACGGGTGTTTATTTCCTTCTATCCATATGCTTAATGCTTGATTGGTAATCTTCAACAAAAAGTTTTGAGAACTGACTTTTTCGTATTGGCACGAAATAATTTTAAACAGTCTACTTCAATGACGTATTCTGAGTTTTTATTTGCCTTTCACAACTGCACATTTTTTTGGTTTCAAGTCACAAGCAGAACTTCTACTTTATCTTTAACTTATCTAATTTACTGTGACTGCAATTGGGCGGAGTCAAAACCAAGTTTAACGCCAGTTCCCAAGAAAAACGGGTCTCAAGGAAGTCATCTAAAAACGGTAAACTTTACGACCGAGACTTGCTATGGCTGTCCAAACTGCGCAGCATTGGACGTCAAAACTCCACCCATGGACGTTGACATAGCTTTGGCCCAGCACAAAAGCGTCTGTATGCCCGAAACATTCCCAATTTACTGTCGAATTTACATACGCCGAGTACGCCTTTTATGAGATAAAAAAGCAATAAAACAGTTTTCTATTTTTTTCTCACCATATCTCCTGGGAAAGTGTCCACAATAATCAATACCCCGTCTCGTTCGCTCAATTGCTCAATTGCAAAGTTGAGAGTGTGGAAGAAGCGAAGGAAAATCCACTTGGAAGCTCTGCATACCCTCATTCTTGAGGCGACACTTGAGGCACAGTGGTACTAATCGTAAAATACGATTACCTCGCCCGTAAGAATGCGGGCCACTTCCACTTTACCTCAACAACTGTCATTAATCGACCGAATGACAGATTCTCCGCTCAACTAGGTAAATACTCTCCACACATCGGCCGACGATTACCGTCGACAAAGTCAACTACACGGAACGAATGTGACAATTTCATGCACCAAATTGCCGTTATTCCGTCTCACAACCACTCAACCCAAATGCGTGCGTCTGCACATGGCAAGATCCAGGAGAGCACATTAAGATTGATGCCGTATTGGAACGGTGTGGCAAGCCTCCAGGTGTCTCACGCCCTTCGGAGTGGAGTTTTCGCCTGTCCGAGTGTGCATGTGTATGTGTTGGTGTGGTGCTTTGTTGTGAACCCAATTTCATGGATTTAATTGTTGTTTGCGAATGGGTTTGAGGGCTGTGATTCGGTACGTCCTCTTTGGGTGCTCCTGTTAAATGCCGACTGATTTATTCCCACTAGCGCCCTTTCACTGCCAAGTGAGCAGCAGCAGCGGAGTGTCACAAGCTGCAACTTCCCGCAGCCCTCGCGGCACACATAAATGTGCGCTTCGGTGACGTTTACGCATTGTTCGCATTTGTGTTCTAACTCGTAATAGGTTTTATTCGGTGACACGCCTCCTCGAATATTTCTGACACGTTCATCTGACTGGATGGCTTCCCCTTCTTCGCTGCTGGAACTTGGTGCCTTCAGAAACTGGCCGAGCGACCGTCGGCGGCGGATGGGTCTTTTGTTGAGTTGTTCGTGCGGATGGGCATTTGAGGATGTGGTGGGAAATTGAATGGAGGGATATGCGGCAGGATTCATTAGTGTAATCTGTCTTCTAATTAATTGCTGCTGGAGTTTCGCTCCTTTTTTATGTGACACTTTTGAATTGAATGAATATTCGCTATACGATCTGTCAGAACCTGGAATTCAATTTGACGTGGGAGAAAAAGAGACGAAGAAAGAGAGAAGAAACTGCAGGATATCCTGTCGCAATTTATCATTTGCATCGACTACGCCCCGTGTCACAGCAAACAAAGTTAATACAGCAACTGTCATAATTCGCAAGCAAATCGCAATTATAGCTAATGCAACGCAATTACGTAGCAACGACGACAACGGCGTTATGGCTGAGTGACTGCATGTTTTCGGTAAAGAAACGAGTTAATAGAATGGAATGGGGATGATGAGGTGGAAAGAAGGGGATATTGGCATCTAAAACGTTCTCTCTCTCTCTTTCTTTGAAAGAACTGGTAAAGGGTTACCGTAAGGGAGGCGTTGCCGCCAAATGATTGAGTGAGCGGAGTTATTGGTTCCGTTGGGTGAGCTGAAGCTATCAATTGCCCTGTTTATCTTGATGTGGAATTGGTGTTTAGTTGTGCAGCTGACTAGAGCGTGCGAGTGTGTGAAGAGGGCTTGGAAGTGTTTCAGTTGCTTGTGACCTCCATTTTTCCGGCCTGGGCCATGCACGTCAATCTGTAACAGAGCTGTCCAAAAGCAGGTCAAATCAAAGTACTCTTTGATATAGATAGAGAAAGTTTAACGTTATGTCTGCACGTTCTGAAATTATGAGACCACAGGCTAGTCGTTGACAGGCAATAAAAATGAGCCCGACACAACTTGTAGTTTTCTGCAAGTTGTGCAGCCAATATATCCATCATTGATTAAATTATGCAGCAGTCGCTAGTTCATTTGTGTAACATTCGCGTTCTCACGTAGACGCTACTGTCAGGCAGTGGAAAGGTAGGTAAAACCAATAAAGACTTCTATCAACAACACTTTGCAATGACAAATTGAACATAGTTTAGAAGCATGCTTTCAATTAACATTTTTAAACATGTTAGACGTCACATTCAGAGATGAGGAGTTTTGAATATGACTGTGGAGCGAAAAATGTCTGGCACAACACTATCGATATTTGGACTTAATCAATGTGTGCTCTGAACAGTACAGTTTCCATTCTGATTCAGATTTTAGATAATTGTCTTATTAAAGACCAATTTCGCCAATCTTTTGTGTATCAGAATTCACGTAAACATTTTCATTATTCTTGTTATCTTTGTTGGACTCCGCCCATGAGACAACAACTTTCAGCTGTCTCATCTGATTTCTAAGGACAATTTTTGTGGCATTGATTTTTGGTCCTGTTGAAGAAGAAGATTCTGCGGCGATCTTTATGGGCTATATGTACTTCGGCATGCGCATGGTTTTCGGATACAACGCTTAAGATTGATACGCCAATGAAAATGAATGGTAATCACTGGTCTGGCCTGAAGAGTCTTCAAATCCGAGCCATTGGGACAACTCAACGAGGGACGGGCTAAGCTGATATGGCGCACACAAGTGGAGAAGGACCTCAACCAACTTTGAGTGCAACTGAAGGCAAGTGGCGAGGTATCGTGCTGGCGGACGAGGCATGTTGGTTTAGCCCCAGGTCCACCCCGGATTTTAGCGCCATACAAAGAAGAAGAAGAAAAATGTTTGTAAAGTCAATTAATCAAGTTTTCATACTGTGGAAGGCGCAATGAGTCTCATCATCTACGTCAACGATTTCAAGGACGATTACGAAGATTAACAGCTTAGAGGGCGGTGGCTGAATACGGGATGTCAGGCCTTTTCTGCTTCGTAAGATAGCGTTTAATGCAAAAAAATAGTTCTGCAAACAAACCCGGCATTCGAATGCTTCAGGTTTTTAGGATGGAGAGCTTTGGTGACGGCGGGTAGAGTGTGTCACACATGAAAAAGGTCCGAGGTTCGTTTCCCAGACTGAACACTTCCTATTTTTCACGATGATACTTATCCGCGGAAGGTCCAAGCTTCGATTTTCGGATTGAACACCTTGAATTGTTTACGGCACTTCATCTTTTGGGTTACTAGCAACATTAAGGGAGTTAACGAAAAAATATTCTCAAACTTCGCCGTTAGCAATCGACAAAAACTGAGGATCCCTTCTACTAGTGAGAGAATAGTACACGAGTAGTTTATGAACAAGGCGGGCCCTGCTCCCCTTGTTGAATGTCGCCCCATCCAATATATACAGGCTGGTGGAAGCCGGCTTTCTTTCCTACCTTCCGTCTCTAAAAAAAGCCATTTATTTCAAAAAATTAAAAAAGACCCAAAAGACCAAGAGTTGCGTTTGCAAAAGGCGTATATTAACTGAACCATTGGCAAATGGAAAAATGTTTTATTCTCAGATGAGTCCAAATTCAATCTAAAAGGTTATGATGGAATAAAACAAGTGCGAAGACCAAAAAGCATGATGGAGGAAATATTTTGGTCTGTGGATGTCCCATTCCCAATTTCCAGTCAGGGAATTGGACCAATCCATAGAATAAACGAAATAATGCATCGTGTCATGTATAAGGATATTCAGAACGTGAAGCTGCCGTATGCCGAAAAAGAGATGATCTTTAAATGGATGTACCAGCATGATAATGCTCCAAAGCACATTGATAAAATTGTGCAAAATTGGCTTTTGGAAAATGAAATCACCGTTTTGAACTGGCCAGCACAGTTACCAGATCTGAATCCTATAGAGAGTCTATGGGAAATCGTAGTTTGACGGATTCTGCGTAAAAAGTGCAAGAACAAATATTCTTTATTTGCTAAAAAGGAAATGGCTTGAAAAAGTATCCCCGCGGAAAGTGTAAAAAACTTCATTGAATCGATGCCCCGCAGATGTGATTATCAAAATTTACAAAATAATTACTATCGAAATTATCAAAAACACAATGAATTGGTCACGAAATATTGCAAAAAATAAAATTTTGAGAATAGGTCCTTTAGTTTTGTCGCAGCTGTTTTTATAGTATTGCTCTATTTCCTGTTGTTATTTTCTTTTATCTGGAATTTGTTTTTCGGTTTTATTTAGTCTACTTACTTACTAATCAGGCAGACGAACCATGAAGGGTCTGAGCCTGAGCAATTGCTCCATCGGTGACAGTCCTGGGCCCGCTGCTTCCAGTCATCAAGGCCAAGTAGTCTTACATCCGCGTTGACTCAGTCTCTGTACCTGATGTTCGGTCTTCCTCTTCTTCCCGAACCAGGAGGCTCGGATTCGAAGACCCTCTTTGCTGGAGCGTTGTTGTCCATTCGCTCGATGTGGCCGAGCCAGTGAAGTCGACAGATTTTTGCCTTCAGTATTACATCCACATCCTTGTACAGCTCGTAGAGTTCGCGGCTGTGTCTTCTCCTCCATTAGCCTTCCTCGCAAACGGGACCATATATCCGATGTAGAATTTTTCTTTCAAAGGCACCAAGCATCAGCTGTGCAGCCGTACTCAATGCCCAGCTTTCGGTTCCATAAAGCAGGACTCGCAGAATAAGGGTTTTGTAGAGCATGACTTTGGTCCTTCGAGGCAGGAGTTTAGAGCCCAGTTGTTTTAACTGACCGAAGTAGCATCGGGCGATTCTACGTCGGGTCTCCACCACGATGTCATTCGTGGAGTTTGTGTTTGCCCCAAGGTATATAAACTCCTTTACTACCTCGAAACTGTAGCTGTCGATTGTAACGTTTTGGCCTAGGTGGTGTGCGGCGGATCGTGTTTTGCTCGATAGCATATATTCGGTGTTGTCCCCCTTGACCTTTAGACCAGCTCGTTGCACTTGTTCGTCAATTGCCCTGAAAGCTTCCACTACGACGCAATGGGACCGCCCGATAAAATCGATATCATCGGCGTATCCCGACAGCTGACTTGTTGTTGTTTAGTCTATTGTTTATATAAATTACAGAAATAAGATAATAAGATAAAATTTATGTAAATCTATTAAAACTTAAGAAAGCTTCTCAAACTTCGCCGTTCAGAGTCGGCAAAAAAATCTGCAGGTACCTTCTAGTCGAAAAAGAACAGTAGCGCGTACAACACGAGTTGTTGATGAGCAAGCAAGGCCCTGGTCCCCCTGTTGACTGTCGCCCCAACAATTGTTATTTACTATTGAAATTTTGCAGTATTATCCGGAATAATGTAACCAAATGCCATTGGGTGCTATTATTTTGTCCGACATTGTATATACATATACAGATGGCAAGCTATGCGGGCATCATCGTCATCATGATTAACGCCTTGATTAGAACACCTTGATTAGAACACCACTTAGTGTTAGCAAAAGTATTATTCGGCGTTAAGGCTTACCTTGGCTTGGTTGAAATCGAGAGACGAAAAAACATTTCTTACTTGCCTTGTATTGGTCAGTAAGCATGAAAGACGAGAGGGGTTTTCAGTTCAGTATTCGACATATGTATGTAGGAGTCCAACTGAGAAAATATAATCGTGCATTTGAAAAGTTGTGTGATGACCCCAATATTACATGCCAAACAAACACTAGCAAAATTACAAATCCCAGATTCCAGAAGACACCTCAGATCATAAGTTTCAATACGCACATACATGTGTATTCATAAGCACACTATATGCACATAGCCGTGTAAAAGTATTCATGTTCTAACCAACAATTTTATGCCTACGTCCACATATAAATATAATATATGTGGTCGCCGTGGCGTAGTGGGTAGAGTGCGACGCACACACGCCGAAGGGTCTAGGTTCGACTCCCAGCCCAACACCAATTTTTCGAATTTTTCGAATTTTTCACGGTACCACCTCTTTTGAGCTGCTGACAACACTCAAAGAGTAATAACTGTCTAAGAAAGCTTCTCAAATCTCGCCGTTCGGACTCGGCAAAAAACTGTAGATCCCTTCTACTCGTGAGAGAACAGTAGCGCGCACAACACGAGTAGTTTATGAGCAAGCTAGGGCCTGGTCCCCCTTTGGACTGTAGCGCCAACAATTATTATTATTCTTAGCCAACAGTGTACAAGTAGGCGTGTAGGGGATGAAACCTATTTGTGATACCCCGGTCATATTCCACTTTAACTGTTGGGCTCGATAGAAATTGAATGCGCATAAAAATATAAACTTGCGTCATGTAAATACACTTCAAGGAACGTGGATTACGATACTGACTTGTCCTTAACGTCCTTTAAGAGCTCTTTATAGATTTTTTAAATTCTCATGTTGATGTGTCTCGATTAACAGATACAATTTTCAAAGAATTTAAGGACTCTTTTGAAACAAAAAAATTAAACAGACAATTTAAATATTTTCTTCTCATTTTACGTTCAATATATTCTCGGCATCGGGGTGAAGCCATGGTTTTATAAAGGGTGTCCCTACAAGAACGCAAGATTTAAATTTGGCGCCATTCGAATTGTCATTGTTTTACATTTGAACAATTATTATTGTTTGTTAGTAGAAGGTATAAGGTTAATAAAAATGCAGCTCTACACGAATGAACAACGCATTCTCATTGTGAAGTTGTTTTACCAAAATGGTGAAAGTTTTGCGGCTACAGTTCGCTAATTGTGATCAATTTGGGGTTACAAAATTGCCTCAAAAGAGTCAACTGTAAAGCGATTAATGAAAAAATTTGCTGAAACTGGCTCTGTAACTGATGAAAAGACAACAACGCGCCTTCGACAAGGGTGATCGACCGAAAATATGGCAGCAGTACGTGATGATGTCTCCCAAACCCCATCCACCTCAATTCGACACCGAGCTCAGCAAATTAGTGTTTCCAATTCCACTATGCAGCGAATTTTGACGAAAGATTTGCATCTTCATGCATTCAAAGTTCAATTGACTCGGGAACTGAAGCGAGCTGACCATGGACAGCGAAGGGAGTTCGTTAATTGGGTATTGGAGAGACAACAAGAAAATGCTGATTTTGTCGATGAAATCATCTTTGGTGACGAGGCCCATTTCCATCGCGTAGATAGTGCGATTTGACACCATTGGACTTTTTCCTTTAGGGAAATCGATGGTTTATGCGAATAAGCCGACGACGACTCAAGCCTTAAAAGAGGAAATTGGACGCTGCATTAATGAAATACCGCAGCATGTATGCAAAACGGTCATTGAAAATTTCACTAAAAGATCACAAATGTGCCAGCAAATCCGCGGCAGCCATCTGGCCGATGTGTTATTCCACACATAACCTCATCCTGTCTACTTTACGATATAATAAAGAATTCACGATTGTTTTTAAATATCTGCGTTTTATTTAAAATTTAAATCTTGAGTTCTTGTTGGGACACCCTTTATAAGGTTGTTGCCTTTTGTCTTTTGAATTTTCTATATGTACAGAGCGCTACAGAGCTCGTATCTGGCAATACTATACATCATTTGAAATTTGACCTGGACCTAGAAAACGATGCATTCAAAAACAAACAAAGCGTTCAACAAGTCTAGATGTGTTAACATGGAGTTCACTAATGCCGAAATTCGCGCTATTTCAAAGTTTTCTTTCGTTAAAGGCAAATCCGCTAGAGAAACGTTCCGTGAGATGAATGGTGTTTTGGGAGATGGTACTCTATCCCTTCGAATCGTGGAGCAATGGTTCCGACGATTCAGAGCCGGTGAAAACGACACAATGGATAAGCCAGCCGGCGGAAGACCTGGGACGACGAATACCGATCGAATCATGGAAATCATGGAGTATGACCGGCATGTGGCATCTCGTGACATCGCCCGGGAGATGGGAGTTAGTCACCAAACCATTTTCAACCATCTGCAGAAGCTTGATGTTTGGAAGCCGCATGATCCTTCTGGACCGAATCAACGCCTGCGATATGCTGCTGAAACGGAACGAACTCGACCAATTTTTGAAGCGGATGGTGCCTGGCAACGAAAAATTGATCACAATCGACAATATCAAGCGAAAACGGCCGTGGTTGAAAGGCGGTGAATCGTCCCAAACAGGGCCTAAGCCGGGATTGACGGACAGGAAGGTTTTGCTGTGTGTTTGGTGGGATTGGAAGGGAATCATTCACTATTAGCTGTTCCCATATGGGCAGTCGCTTAATTCGACCATCTACTGCGAACAACTGGACCGCTTGAAGCAGTTCAGGACTTATTTATCATTTACTAAAACTATTATTTTAGTGCAGTAAAATTTCATATAAATGTGATTATTGATTCGCGTTTATTTCTAGTTAAACTGAATCATAATGGCAATTGAGACGATGATAGTGAAAAATGAGTATCGCACTTTAATTAACTTTCTCACTAAACAAGGAAAAAGTCAGAAAATTATTCATGAAGAGATGGTGGCTGTTTAACAGGATTCCGCACCTTCATTATCAACTGTGCAAGAGTGGTCAAATAAGTTTAAGAGAGACAGAGAGAGGATTGAAGACGACTCCCGCTCCGGGGCTCCGGCTACTGCTGGTACGGGAGAAAGCATCAAAGAAGTCGAAAAACTTGTTCTTGAGGATGCCCGAATAAAGGTGAAAATAATGGCAGAGGTCATCAAGCTTTCAACTGGTACCATTCAGACCATTCTTCATGACCATCTTTACCTTTCAAAGGTCAGTGTAAGGTGGGCGCCACGAATGCTCACAGCGTCTCAGAAAAAAGTGGGAATCGCATGTTGTAGAGAGCTTTTGGATATGTGTAGTGAAAACGCAGACGGTGTTATGGATCGACTTGTTACTGGGGACGAAACATGGATTCACCACTATAACCCTGAAAGTAAACAAGAGTCCATGCAGTGACATAAAAAAGGAACAGACCCCCCGAAGAAGTTCAAAGTCTCTCCGTCTGCCGGGAAGCTCATGCCCACAGTTTTTTGGGACCAAAAGGGAATTGTGGTCGCCGTGGCGCAGTGGGTAGAGTGCGACGGTCACACGCGGATCTACGTTCGATTCCCAGCTCAACACCAATTTTTCAAATTTTTCACGGCACCAGGAAATCTTGCTGATTGAGTACAAAAAAAAGTGAAACAATCAACGCCATACCCTACGCTTCTACTTCTCATAATTTGCGGGAGGAAATTGAAAAGAAAAGATGGAGGTGTGTTGCTTTTTCATGACAACGCTCCTGTTCACACGGCCAGAGTTTCCAAGGCTGCTGCGCAAGATTATTGTTTCGAAGAAATCCAACACCCACCCTATAGTCCAGACCTTGCCCCTAGTGATTATTTCCTGTTTCGGGATTTAAAAAAATGTCTTCGTGGTAAAAGATTTTCGGATGATGAAGAGCTCAAGTCGGCAATAAATGGGTATTTTGCAGAGAAAGAGGAAATTTATTTTTTTGAGGGCTTAAAAAAGCTTTTCTCAAGATGTATCAAATGCATTGATGTTAATAATAATTTTTGGCGCGGCAGTCCACAGGGGGACCAGGACTTGCTCATCGACTACTCGTGTTGTGCGCGCTACTGTTCTCTCACGAGTAGAAGGGACCTACAGTTTTTTTTTGCCGACTCCGAACGGCGAAATTTGAGAAGCTTTCTTAGACAGTTATTACTCTGTGAGTGTTGTCAGCAGCTCGAAAGAGGTGGTGCTGTCAAAAAATTCGAGGTGTTCAGCCGGGAATCGAACCTAGACCCTTCGGCGTGTGAGCGTCGCATTCTACCCACTACGTCACGGCGGCCACCATTGTACTGATGTTAGAGGAGGTTATATTGAAAAATAAAAACAATTTAAATTGAATTCGCTTCATATCGATACCGAGAATATACTGAACGCCCCTCTTGTATACACGTCCGAACTTTGTGACTGCTCGTTTTCAACTGGCTCGCTTGACTATATGTTTGTACCGGCAGCTATTTCTAGGAATTACACTCTTTGAATTTATGTTTTGAATATATCGTTACAGAATATTTTATTCAAAAGGTCTTATGGGGAAAATATTTAAACTTTCGAGTACATTTTCTCCATTTTAATGCTTAATTACACTGTAACAGTATTTGCAGAAAAAACTCAAAGCAAAAATGTATTTCAGTTGAATTGTCAAACAGTACCCACCCTTACTTTTATAAGGAACACTTCGAAAGGCTCAGAGTACAATCTGTGCTTAAATTGAATCTAGTTTTAGTATATCGGTCGCTAAATAAATGAAATATGAAGAGTGTAATAGGCAGACATAATGCTGACGTTAAAATAGTTTCGTGAAAATAGGCCATAAAAGCAGATTCGGAATTGCTTATACTTTGCACAATTTTGTCTTATATCACTTCTTTCACACAACAGCCTCTTTGCATTAGATCCGGCTTCAAGCACAAAAGGACATCCTGTCTTCAAACAAAATAAGATAACTGAATTTTTCAAAACTCAAAATAAATCGATTTTTATTGATTTCTTTACAATAATTGCTCTTCACATGCATCGTGCTCATTCGTTTATATTATTTCACTTAAAACGATCTTATCTAGTAGTTTAACGGTATATAAGTACTTAAAAATATCTACTCTTACTTAAAATTTATAAATATTTGTTCTTTTAAAATATTTATCAATATACAATGCAGCCGCAAACAATTGAGAACAAATCAAACCTAAACACTTCGACAGACTTGACATAAATCAGTAGATATTTCTCGCTACTGTTGGTATGACTGTAGAGCTCGGACTGGGCCCGGTCAGGGCGGTGCCGTTGCTGTTGAAGCACTCAAAGCCGCTTAGTTCTAGGGAGATCTTCTTTCGCAAGTCCGGCTTGGGACCACTCAGTCCCATTTTCTCCATTTGCTGATGCTGGGAACGGACAGCAAATCGGTTCACATGCACCGGAATGGGAACAACGATTTTGGTGCCATTCCCAGTGCTGCCACGGCCAAGACCGTGAGTTGTGAGGCCGGCCTTGACTCGTTTCCACTTGGCTCGACGATTTTGGAACCAGATTTTTACCTTTTCGAAGAAAAATTTAATGTTATGGAGGCTTTTTGGAAGCGAATTCATCCTTACCTGAACTTCACTGAGTTTGAGACTAGTTGCTATTTGACTGCGCTCCGTGAGACTGAGATATTTTTTCGCGTGGAACTCACGTTCAAGTTCGAGAAGTTGTTCCGAGGTGAAAGCTGTTCTTCTTCTTCGCGACTTTGAATTGCTGCTGCTACTGTTGCCATTTGCTTGGCCCTTCACAGATCCACTTCCGCTGGAAGCGTTTGGTCCTGAAACTGCATCATCATCTGAACAATCTTCCGAATCTGAATGGGTGAAATCTGAAATGAGGAATGGGAAGAATTGTTGTTAGACTTTAGAATGAGCACAGTCCTTATACAGTTTTAGAGATATAATCTATACAGGGTATACAGTACGAGGGTTACCTTTTATATTTCGGGATTAGAGAACAAAAACAGTTATCAATCATTGAAAATAGCTTTATTGTTTTTTAAAATATTCCGCATTAAGATCTCTACACTTTCGCATGCGTTTGAACCAATTGTCGAAGCACTTTTGCCACTCTGATTGAGGTATCTCCAAAACATGCATTCTGAACGCATCAACCGCTTCTTCAGGTTTCGAAAAACGTTAACCTCTTATTTTATTTTTTGCCTACGGGAATAAAAAGAAGTCATTTGGTGCCAGGTCAGAACAATACGGCGGATGACTCATCAAATCGATGTTTTGAGTGGTCAAAAATGCAGTTGCTTGAGCCGATGTGTGAGAGATCGCGTTGTCGTGGTGAAGAGTGATCTGTGCTCGGCGGTTGGTTTTTCTGATTTTTTGCAAACAAGTCGTTGTGTACCACGCAGGATTGACTGCTCTGCGTTGTTCTAGTGGTACGGGGGCGGCATGTCCAGTTTTTCCGAAAAAACAGGCGACCATGCGCTTGGAAGTGCTTTGTGCGCGAGCAACTTTTGCTGGATTTGGCTTAACTTGAAACACCCATACCGTCGACTGCTGTTTACTTTCAAGCTCATACGCATATAACCACGATTCACGATGTCATAGACGTGTTTCGAAGCACCGCGATCGTATTTTTGGAACATTTCTTTCGACCAATCGGCACGAGCCTTGTTTTGAGCGATTGACAAATTGTGCGGAATCCAACGCGAACAAAATTTTGTTACGGTCAAATGTTCATGCAATATTGAATGTATACTCTTCCCACTAATGCCTAAGGTTGTCTCAATCTCACGATAGTTCACATGACGATCTTGCAATATCAGTTGGCGCACAGCATCAATGGTTTCCGGAACAACAACTGATTTTGGACGACCTTCACGAAATTCGTCTTGGAGTAAACTACGACCTCGGTTGAATTCACCATAAACACTGGTCCTTGGTCGACCTTCATCGTCAAAAATTGAACTAAGTTCATCGATGCACTGTTGTTGAGTTAATCCAGGTGGAAAGTGGTAAAAAATAATCACACGAAAATGTTCACGATTTTATTCCATTTTTTGGGCGAGATGAATCTTTTAAGTTACTTTAAGCAACAACAAACTCGGAGTGCGAAACTGGAGACAGCTGACGAAAGATCGTGCTGGCTGGAGAGGTATGTTGGTTGAGGCCCAGGTCCACCCCGGGACTGTAGCGCCACAAGAAGAAAAAGAAGAAGAAGAAACAACAATAAACGTATGTCAAAACGTTTAGAGTTCGTATAACCTCAAAAATGTCAAACTTTACGATAGAGCTGGCAGTTGCCAGATTGCAACACTAGGGTTTCCCAATCTCGAAATATAAAAGGCAACCTTCGTATGTCCAATTTTAATTTGCTGATGCCTCTTCTTCTAACAGACAACAGCATCGTAAGGAAACCAATTGCTAGCTCTCTGTTGTTACCCATTGTGGGTTTCTGCCACTCACATCGCCTGTGTGACCATACACAAGAATTACGGTTGTGATAGAAGCCGTGGCTTAGTGGGCATCTGGAGGAGAAGATTTAATGACGAACTCTATGGGCTGTACAGCTTCGCCTGGTCAAGCGTCTACGGATACAACGCTTGAGATGGCTAGGCCATGTAGAGCGTATGGACACCACTGCTCCGGCCCGAAAAATCTTTGAATCCGTGTCATTGGGACAACGCAACAGAGGACGACCTAGACTAAAATGGCGCGCACAACTGGAGAAGGACCTCACCCAACTTGGAGTGCGCGACTGCAGACAGCTGGCGAAAGATCGTGCTGGCTGGAGAGCCCAGATCCTCGCCGGACTGTAGCCCCACAAAAAGAAGAAGAGGAAAAAGCTTAAGAGATGTGTCTACAGTTCGGATAGGATCACAAGTAGTGCTTACAACTAGTTGTGTTGATTCTTTTAGCTAACTTTAAAGAAAATTGCAATAATTATCTGTTGTAATACAACACACAATCCTGTCCCCAGCGATATCTTTATTTTCCTCGATAGTCAATTGATTATGGATCCACAGGTAAAGAATATTCCACATCTTTTGGTTGTATTGTCATCAACAAAGGATGAGCGAAGCATAGAAACGCACGATGTTACCAATCAGTAACTCATTGCAAGAACTTAAGCATTGCTTATTTAAATAATTGAAAATTAGGTTAACTGATAATAAGTTGTAATACATTGCAATCTAAATTTTGTACGCAAGCTTTACAGTTAACGTTAAGAAGTTTTAAAATCTTACTCCTCTTAAAGTTTAAAAGCCATCGGCATGGCGGTCTCACTTGATTCTCTCACGGTACTATTTATTACATTATGAGGTGAAATGGGGAAGAAGCATTGAATTTAGTGTAGAACATAGAAACGCACGATGTTACCTATCAGCTCTGCACACGGTTTAATGAAGACAAATTCATCGACAGGGACAAATAATATTCCATCACGCATCAATACCAGAAACCGATGTAGCACAAATCATCAATGTAGCGGTTCTAGGAGCGCGAAGAAGTCTCTTTCCGTTTCCATTCGTTTCCTCATCAACTTATTTGAAGGACGCTATCTTCAATCATGATTAAAATCATAAAAACTTGTTTCCTTACATTTTTTTTTTAGAACGATGTCAAAGAATTGTGTGACAAATGGAAGGAGTTCATCAGCTATGGAACCAACTACCGCTGGATTATTATTAAAATTATTAGCATTTCTTCAAGTCCAGGCGACAAAAATATTCCCAAACTCAAACAGATACTCCAACTATGACTTCTATGACCATAACACTATAACTTTTGAATTATTTAGGCGATGATAATTCCATTCAATCGTTCTGTCGCACGAATAAAATTCGCAAACATTATAATGTGATGAAAAAGTTACTCAGATGGCATTGAATCATTTAAGATCAAGTCTTTAAAGAGGTTCAGATTTCAGAACTTTCAAGCTTTGTCAATAATTCTAGCGAATGGACAAAAGTGAGAACTTCTTAAATGTATACCCACTCGCATAACTATACAATTTTGTTTGTTTGTTAGAGGTTGGAAAACACTGCACAGACTCGAAAACTGATGCATTGTACTACAAGGTATTTACTTTAATTCTTTGATCTTTGGGTAGAAGAAGTCTAGGGTTTCAGCGCCAACCACATGAGGACCGAACAGCTGCAACATAACTCGAACAGAGGAGGTTTCAGCTCGAGCAGGACATTCACAGAGGAAGTGCTCTGCAGTGCTTTCTTCGCGGATGGTTCCAATACTAAGCCAAGCACACACAATTGCGCATGTGAAGTGTCCCTTTAACAAGTCGTCTGCAGTATTTCTTTTCTGGAAATAACTGGAAGCAGATTTCTTGCTGACATTTGGAAGAATGCGCTTGGTGAGCCTGCATCTTGGAGAGTCATGCCGTTCCCGGTTGTGCTGTTGATGGAAGCTATGACAAAGAACGCGTGCAGTCCCAAGGTCCTTTCGGCACTATGACTGCATCACTATACATGCATTTCTAAACTGTAATTAAATTTCCTATTCAACGAAAGTGAATTTAATCATATCTGTCTCTCCAAAGATTTGCTTGAAGCGTCCTTCCTTTTGGAGTCCTTAATTTTTGAAACAATTCATCAACAGTGCAGTGTAAAAGCAACTACAAACAGAAAATCCCACTCTCTTTCCTTCTAGATGCTGTCTGCAATTCGAGCGAGCTGCAATTAATAAAACTGACACAGATGAACGAATTTTCTGCTCGATAATTAAATCTGCATGCTTTGCCACAACGCCATTGCCAAGCTTCTATCGTTTTTTATTGTTTTATTTACTCTTTGGATAGTTTGGTCTTTCGGTATATGGCTTAAGCCTTCAGATCTCATCCTGTGCTGAAGATCGAAACCAACGCTTCATGGGACTTAAAAGATGTGATTGTATTGATGTGTAAGTTGACATGCGCCTGGTCAAGCGTGTACAAATACAACGCAAGATGGCTAGGCCATATAAAGCGTATAGACATCGCTGCTTCGGCCCGAAAAGTCTTCAAATCTGAGCCATTGGGACAACGCAACAGAGGACGGCCTAGGCTAAGGTGGCGCGCACAAGTGGAGAAGGACCTCAACCAACTTGGAGTGCGCAACTGGAGGCACCTGGCGAAAGATCGTGCTGGATGGAAAGGCATGTTGGTTGAGGCCCAGGTCCACCCAGGCCACATGAAAAAGAAGAAGATTCGTGTAAGTTGACTGTCAGGAAATGGCGAATCGTTTTTTCAATGCTAAATTTTCTTGTAAATTAGGTGCCGAACTGCATGAAGGCTCGATTTGGTAACAAAGTGCCCTACCTTCGTTATTACACGCCGATTCACACTTCCGCCAACACTAAAAACACATTTATCGCTTCAAATTTAGTTACGGGTAAATTCAACATTTTTAAAAATGTGGAAAAGCTACTCGCGAAAAGGAGTTTGAGTCTGGTGAAAGATTTATCGGCAGGGACACTGTTAAAAAATAGTTTTACTTAAAATTTTTTGAAATAAACACTTAAATGTTTCACTTTCTCATGTGCCTCCCCTTAACTTCTCATATTCACTCCAACGAATTCAGAATGACCAGAATTTTGGGGAGAAAGGAAAACTATTTTTTAGCATTAACAAACTGTCAGCCAACCGAAGTGCCACCATCTGTCAAAGGTTCTATGCAAATCAAAACACGCCCACCAACCACTTATTTAATTACGCATTTGCCCAAAACACACATATGTACGTCTGAAGGAGGAGAAATCATTTTCGACGCTATTGATTTTCATTGCGCCATGCATCAAACGGCTTGTGAAATTTAAATTTACAAATTTCTTAAGTGAACAGACCTCCGAACACGATCCATTATCCCGCAGGACGCAGCAAAGAGCAGTCCCCTGCCGGGCGGGGGTGTGTTACACTCATAATCATATGTATATCTAATTCGTTGTGTTATCCCTTAAAAGTCAATTGAATACAATCGGGCAACAATGACAACAATGAAATATTCATGGCAGGCTTAATGGGGTGCGGCATGAAAAGAACAGGACGACGGCGACGGTGGTGACGATGGTGACGGTGGTGGCGGCATGCGTCTGCTACAGTTGCGGTGGCGGTGACATTATAATTTCATCATCATCCACACTTAATCTCTGACAAATGGGGGATGAAAAGCGGCGCGTCGCTTCAGTGTCAACCCACCCGCAAATTAAATCACTTCTCATCGTTTTCGTAACACTTTTATGGTCGAATTAACGCAGCTCAAGGACTCGCAACTCTACAGTTGCGAACCGAGATGCACCCGAAGAGTGAGCGGGAGCGGCAGTAATTTACACCAGGGGTGGGTAAGTTGTTTTAGTGATTTTCGAAAACGATACACAAAAGCGTTGAACCGTCGTCGTTCGTCGTCGGTTGGCGTGCGTCGTTGTTGTAGTTATCCCGCAGATACTCGTATCATGCTTGTTTGGGTATAATTTGTGTGGCTCGGCAGACGAATGGTGTTTTTTTCTTCTGCGCTGTACGATCCGATTAATTTGACCGCTTGAGTGCTTCCTGAAGGGAGAGCGATGCGGAAGAGGGTCAAACGGCAAGGAGAAGTTTAGCAAACGCTTTTCAAATGCAACGCGTTAATGTATTCATCTGCGAAGTGAAGTTGTTTTTTCTGTTGACTTGGCCCTTGGACGGGGATGGTTTGGGTGGTGATGGAGATGGAAATTAACATTAAGTTATGGATGTCAAGATGTCAGGACGAATGAAAGGATCTCTACGGTGGATGCAGCGGGGAAATATAATTTGATTGACGTACAACAGCGGCACTATGAATATTTGGGGCTTCACTCACGATTAGCCGTACTCTGTCTGTCTGCTGCGGGGTGTCAGTCAACAATTTTCGCGTTAACTGCGAAGGAGATTAAGAATGCGTGCTTTTGTGATGGAATGGTTCCACTCAGCTGATTTTGGAAAAATAATTAGGGTGCAACGAGAAGGCATCGATTTGGAAGAAAAGAGAATAATTGAAATGCATTTTTCATTGCTTACAAGGAGAGAGGCGTGTCTCCTGTAATTTATTTTTCTAAATTTTTTTTTGAAATTTAGTGCTCTGTTTGTTGTAGATGGAAATGCAAAAGCATCGTGGGATGAACATTGCCTGCAACTTTTACAGATATTCCACTTTGCGTCTAGCTGGAAATTGTAGGAAGACGCTACCAGCAACCTTTTATTTTTTTTTCTTCTTTTCTTGGCTGCAGTCCGGGGTGGACCTGGATTTCAACCAACATGCCTCTCCAACTCGCACGAATCCAATTTGGTTGAGGTCCTTCTTCAATTGAATTGAATTGAATTGAATTGAATGCAATCTTGTGTGCAATCTCATCCTAGGCCATCCTCTGTCGTCCCAATTGTTCGTGGTGTCCATACGCTCTACATGGCCTGCCCAATAAACTATTCTTAATGAGAGTACAACATGCTTAATGCGTTTGAGTTAATAACTAAACCTGAAGCACATGGCGTACAAAATATAAAATAAAACAAAAATACATTTCGAAAACAAAAACTAAAAACTGTACATGACGGGGTTTAATTTAAGAATGTTACAAGACTTAAGACGTTTTCCCAACTCTGCGACTTGTGAAAACGAAATCATTGATAGAACAAAAGACCAATTGATGCAATTGAGTATATCGGAGCCTAGTTTGGCAGCCTAAGAGGTAGTATATTACTCCCTGACCCATGTTTATGTGCTGATGGTGTGGAAAGTCTGCAAATGTTCTTAACTTGAACAAAGGAAAGGCGCTTACAGGAGTGGCAGTGCGCTTTTGATTTTAAGCTAAATTGCAGGACCTATGATTAATTAACAAGTTGAAAAGCAGTTGCGTTCCCCCTGCTGGCTCAGATCAGTCCAAAGTGTATACTATCCTTAGACTCAGTGTGCGATTGCATTGTTAACCAGTACTGTGGCTTGAAAACAGTAAAGGCTATAAAGATGCCCCAAGCCGACGAAGGAGAAATAGCTATCTCTTAGAACAATATCCTCTTTGGACTTGTGTAGCCGATACATTTAGTTTGGTGTTATCTTCAGCCAGAGTTGTCGAAATTTTCCAGGTTCTTAAATACCGTCATATACCACCAAAATATTGTGTTTTTGTTTTTGTATCAATTACATTTTAAAATCAGTATTATGATTCAACGCAACGTAATAGTTCTGCTGTATAAACTATAAGATCTGTGACCGCCGTATCGTAGTGGGTAGAATGCGACGCTAACTTGCAGAAGGTATAGGTTCGATTCCCGACTGAACACCTCGAATTTTTGACAGCACCATCTCTTTAGAGCTGCTGACAACACTCAAAGAGTAATAACTATCTAAGAAAAAGCTTCTCAAACTTCGCCGTTCGCAATCGCCAAAAAACTGTATGTCCCTTCTACTCGTGAGAGAAAAGTAGCACTCACAACACGAGTAGTTGATGAGCAAGCTAGGCCTTGGTCCATCTGTGGACTGTAGCGGCACACAATTATTTAACTATTCTATTTGTCTTTTCGCCACTGTAACTTTAAATTGAAAAATATGCATATACGAAGGTTGCCTTTAATATTTCAGGATTGGGCAACCCTAGTATTGCAATCTGGCAACTGCCAGCTCTATCGTAAAGTTTGACATTTTTGAGGTTAAACGTACTCAGAACGTTTTGACATACGTTTGTTGTTTGTTTCTTCTTCTTCTTTTTCTTCCTGTGGCGCTACAGTCCGGGGTGGACCTGGGCCTCAACCAGCATGCCTCTCCAGCCAGCACGATCTTTCGCCAGCTGTCTCCAGTTTCGCACTCCGAGTTTGTTGTTTTTTACAGTACCTTAAAAGATTCATCTCGCCCAAAATATGGAATTAAATCGTGAACATTTTCGTGTGATTATTTTTTCCACCGGGATTAACTCAACAACAGTGCATCGATGAACTTAATTCAATTTCTGGCGATGAAGCTCAATCAAGGACCAGTGTTTATCGATGGTATGGTGAATTCAACCGAGGTCGTAGTTCACTCCAAGACGAATTTCGTGATAGTCATCCAAAATCAGTTGTTATTCCGGAAACCATTGATACTGTGCGCCAACTGATATTGCAAGATCGTCATGTGACCTATCCTGAGATTGAGCCAATCTTAGGCATTAGTGGGACCAGCATACATTCAATTTTGCATGAACATTTGACCGTCAAAAAAATGTGTTCTCGTTGGATCCCACACAATTTGTCAATCGCTCAAAAACAGGCTCGTGTCGATTGGTCCAAAAAAATGCTCCAAAAATACGATCGCGGTGCTTCGAAACACGTCTATGACATCGTGACAGGTGATGAATCATGGATTTATGCGTATGAGCCCGAAAGTAAACAACAGTTGACTGTATGGGTGTTTCAAATTGAGCTAAATCCAACAAAATTTGCTCGCGCACGAAGCACTTCCAAGCGCATGGTCGCCTGTTTTTTCAGAAAAACTGGACATGTCGCAACCGTACCACTAGAACAACGCAGAACAGTCAATTCTGAGTAGTACACAACCATTGTCAGTTGTCTTTCAAGAAATCAGGAAATCCAAACGCCGAAAACGGATCACTCTTCACCACGACAATGAGAGCTCGCACACATCGGCTCAAACAACTGCATTTTGAGCACTCAACCCATCGATTTGATGAGTCATCCGCCGTATAGTCCTGACTTGGCACCGAATGACTTCTTGTTATTCCCATACGTAAGAAATAAAATGAGAGGTCAACGTTTTTCGACACCTGAAGAAGCGGTTGATGCGTTCAGAATGCATGTTTTGGTGATACCTCAATCAGAGTGGCAAAAGTGCTTTGTCAATAGGTTGAAACGCATGCAAAAGTGTATAGATCTTAATGGGGAACATTTTGAAAAACAATCAAGCTATTTTCGATGATTAATATTTGTTCTCTAATCCCGAAATATAAAAGGCAACCCTCGTAGTAGGCTTCAACTTTAAAATGAGCACATTCCGAAGTCGTAGTATGGTACAGACGTAAAGCGTTCAAAAGAAAGCCATATTTTTGGCTTCATGGCAGAGATCCAGGCCTTTAATGGCCTAAGGCTACCGGCAATGTATACATTTATATTCCCACAGATCGACCAGGATCAAAAATTCAAATTTTAACTGTTAGCGCCCAGTTGGATTTGAATTATCACAAAATCTCGAAATACTTTCCGACTGAGCTGGAATTTAATGAGTTTAAAGTGAACACAGATCTGTGTTTCAAAAGCTCCTCTCGAGCTGAACTTGCCAAACCACCTTTTTCTTACAATTAACATTTATCATTAATTCTAGGTCCACACTATATTTTGAATACACAACAGGCGCCTAATTGAGCCTCGAAACTTATGGCGAGTGACCGGAGTTATTCGCTTCTGAGCGACTACTTTTTTCAGATGGTTTATTTCTTAACAGTGCGGTTTCATATTAAGAACCATGCCGTTTAAAAATAGTGTCTTACAGGGTGCCTCCCTTTTAATATCAGCAAAGAAGGAGACGTTTTTAATCTTCAATTCGAACTTAACCATCGTTTGCGATGAATAACTGCGATTCGAACACGCCACTGTTGTCAGTGATTTACTTTGGGCTACCATGACGCGCTTTTGAAAAGGTTTGATGTAGTAGCTGTTGAAAGTTCGATTCATGAGGTTATATGCTTTTAACTCTTATACCCATACATTCAAACCTTTCAGTCTTTTGCTTTCAACCAGAAAGAAAAATCTTGCGAGACTGCACTTCAGAATCTCGTCGGTAGAATTGAAAGTGCACTTGACAGGAAAGAATACGCGCTGGGCATTTTCGTCGATATAGGAGGTTCTTTCGATAATGTGACTTTCGATGGCATGTGTAACGCGGCCAGGAATCACGGCGTAGAGGAATCATTGGTGTTGTGGATAAGAGCAATGCTAATGAACAGGACTATAACGCGGAGCCGGAGTGTGACAAGTTTGTAATGTCGGGGGCTAACAGAGGCTGCCCTCAAAGCGCCGTCCTGTCTCCCCTCCTATGGTGCATGCCGGTCCGCTTTAAATAGTTCCATCACCAACGCCCAGGCTTATGCAGACGATGTAGCCGTACTGGTTACCGGACCATGCCTTGCGGCCGTCCGTTCACGTGGGCAGGCGGCTCTTGACATGATCGATAACTGGTGTACTAGGAATGGGCTTTCAGTCAACCCTCTTAAAACTGAGGTTGTTTTCTTTGCGAGAAGGAGGAATATGACTGGTTTGACTTAACTGGTACTTAAAGGCGTCAATATCCCACTTTCCAATGCAGCCAAATATCTAAGTGTTATCCTGGACAGTAAACGTCTCTGGAAAAGACACCTTGAGACAAAAACCTCCAAGGCGCTGTCAGTCTTCTGGCAATGCAAGGGAGTTTTTGGTTCAACCTGGACTCTATCACCCAACAGATCGGTTTGGATTTACACGGCAATGATAAGACCACTTCTCTCTTATGCAACAGTCGTTTGGTGGAACAAGCTTTCTCGCAAACACGTGACTGCTGCTTTCCCCAAGCTTCAAAGAACAGTTCGTCTCGGCTGCACAGGGGCTTTTCCCAGCACGCCTGGCTCTGCTCTTGTTGCTCTGATTAGTCTCCCCCTCCCCCTTGATCTCCACATCTTGGGATGTATACTCAAGGCCATCTCTCGCTTAGAAAGGAATGATCTTTGGTTCCACTTGCACTGGAACTTTGATGACCTCGCAGATCGCATCTATGATACTACTCTCATGGACATGCCGTCTGATGCGAGGTCGCCAATAATACAGTTGCGACGCTTATACAAAGTCGACTTTCCCGGTGTCTTGGACTGGCTCTGGCCAGAAATTGAACCGGGAAAGGAATGTAGTCGGATTTTCACGGACGGCTCCAAGACAACGGAGGGTTCTGGAGCTGGGGTCTTCGTGGAAAACGACAACATCAGACTTCACGTCTCCTTAGGTAATTTCGCGTCGGTCTTCCAGGCGGAAGCCTTCGCGATCCTAATGGCCCCCAACTATATTGTGAAGAAAAGGTGGAAGGGAAGAAGTATCTGCGTCTGCAGCGACAGTCAAGCTGCGCTCTAGGCTTAACCCTTTAACCACTTCCAAGATAGTTCAAGAATGCAAGTCTTTCCTTAATTTGGTCGGCAGACTGAATTCGCTAAGACTTGTCTGCATCCCGGGTCATCCGGGGATCCTGGGAAACGAGACTGCCGATGAACTAGCTAGGCTCGGTTCAGTAGAGGCATTCGAAGGGCCCGAACCCACATTGGCACTACCCGCGTTTCTGGTCACGGCCCCCGTTGATGGTTGAGTCTCTCTACAGCACAACCAGAGATGGCGTGACTCTCCAGAATGCAGGGTGACCAAGAGTATGCTCCCAAACGTCAGCAAGAAATCCGCGTCTTTTCTGTTACCTCTAGACAGAAACGAGTGCAGACCACTTGTCGGCGTACTAACGGGACACTTTACCTTCGCCATGCACCTGAGTTGGCTTGAGCTTAGTGATGTCACGCTCTGCGACGCCTGTGGAGAAGGTGAAGACACTTCAGAGCACTTTCTCTGTCAGCGTCCTGCTTTCGCTCGTATCAGGTGGCGGCTATTTGGCGCTGATGTGGTGGGAACTGAAAACCTAAGTTCTATATCACAGAAGCTCTTGCCGAGTTTTCTTCGGAAAACCAAGAAATTACATTAAATGAAGGTTACTGCCTGGTAGTACAATGGACCAGTATTTGAGTCTGAGCGCTCCAGTGCAGCTTATCCCAACCTCCAACAAAAAATAATCTATAAGAACCAAGAGTAAAGCTTCTGGTGCAACCACTCGTTTTGTGCGTGTCATTGTTGTTTTATTCGTGCAAGGAACTGACAGTTAAATGCTGACTCCAAACGCCGAAATTCCGTGGACGTTAAGAATAGCGTCACGCGTGGTATTCTTCGTTTACGAGCATAAGGCACTTACAGCTTTTTTTTTACCATCTCCCAATGACGAAATTTGAGAAGCTAAACTGAACAACCAGTTTTTGAAAGTTCTACTTCAAAGACTTAACTAGACACAACGTGTGAAAGGGTTTATCCAACATATGATTCGAACTGTTAACCTCCCTAATGGTAGTAAATGCAAATATCAAATTCGTTTTAGCGATCGTCTTCCCCCTTCCTCTCTCTCTGATTCTCACTCTCTCTCTCTCTCTGATCAGATACAGGTCTCAGTTGAAAGACTCCTTCTTACTGGCGGATTTATGTGATGATCTTTATGTACCCAACCTTGTTGAAAGTTAAGGTTTTTGTCCGCATTGTTCTAAGCAAAAGGATTGATTAACAAGAGGAGTTGGTCTACATTTTGACATTTATTAAAATCTCTTCGGGAATTAGTGACGATGGAATTCAAACAAGAAGTCGATTTCAAGTTCTTTCGATAACAAACATCAAATAAACGGTTTTACATGGTTCTTTTATAAAACGTGGAAAATACTTTGCAAAGAAAAAATACCTTATTGCATTTCCTGACACCAGAATCCGTCGAAGTTTTGAACAAAATGAACAACATTCTTACAAAAAATAGAATCATGGAGAAAAGACATCATAACCTCATTGTTTTTTTTTTTTGACAACCCGAAAATATCTAGATTTCAGTTCTGAAACCAGGCAGAATGCACATAACCACTGCAGCAGACTTCCAGCTCCAATTCATACATTCAAAGAAGGCTTATATCATTTCCATCATTAATTACCTTGATTTTTATCCGCATCTTCTGGTGACATTGTCAGACTTATATCACTGCACGAATCTCCACTGTGCTCAAACTCTTCATCGGGCCGCTCGAACTCGTTCGACTCCATTTTTGAGATCGATAAACGATCCACACTTATTGCACCACAGTTTGCTCTGTCACTTGACTCCAAGTTCCTTGAATCACTTTCACTTGTGGTTCGATTGAAGCACTGTAACCTGTCATCGCCGCGACCATTTGCATTTATAAGGAATTCAGCGAGTTTCTCGCGTGCGGGGTCGAAGCTTCCGTTGCTCACGTTACTTGTCACAAAGTTCACAAGTTTTTCACAATAATTCTGATCGCCGTTGCTGAGCAGGGACAGAGAACGCCCATCTAGAGCTTGAAATTTTTTATCCACATCCCCGGTCGAATGCAAATGACTGCTGGCAGCCGCAGCCGCTGTCGAAGCGACGGCAGCTGATCCATGCTGTCCGGCCAGGTAGTACGATCCATTCGAGAGGAGTTGACTGAGGCGATCCTGAGTCTGACCAAAGTAGCCGTGTATCCAGGGGTTATAGAAGGGAAAATTCGGCGAAAATCCCATTGTCAGAGCATGCGGGCCAAATGGGAGTTCAGTAGACTCGACTGTAGGAACTTTCACTTGACGAGGTGTCGCTACCGATTTGGGCGCATTGCGATTTGCGATTATTGACTCTATGGAGAAAGGGCTGGAGATCTTGGACAATTTTGTGTTCTCCACCTCGAGCGAACGCGTCGGATTTTCCATTGCGATTCAACGCTTTAGCATTACGTTGTCACTGCTGCAACTATTCCAGAAAACAAAAGTCCGTCAATTTGAACCGAAGAGTGTGAAAGCAGACACAACAACGTACACGAACTACGCACGGAGCAGAACTGTCATCGGCGGCGAACGGCGAACGGCCTTTGCTGACGGCATTGGCTTTGGCATTCGATTATCCCCTCCAATGTTCAAACGGGTTTCCACTGCGTGCGCCAGTGAACGCCCCTCTGCACAAATCAACATGGCTGCAATACTTCAACGCATGCCAATGAGCGTATCGGACGGGCTGTGTGACGCGCCCCACTGTGCAGCAAGAGTGCTACTTGTGTTCCGTTTGTTTAGCACTTTTCGGAGTGTGCGCTGTGGTTGTGTATGAATACGCATTTTCCGTCTCTCTCTCTGACACTGCTGATGTTTCCCATTGAGCAGCGACATGCACAACAGTCACGCCTCTTCATTAAAATGAATTTCAAATAGATTACCGAGCAATTTTGTGGGCACCGAAGATTCGCGGGCTGCGAGCAAACAAACGCACGTATAGGTGGGTGTAGTGGAGGTGTAATTTTTTTTCTCCGAACCGGCATCCGGATGAGAGCAATTAAAACTACTCTCTGGATAGTTTGTTGATACAAGGGTGTGATTTGAAGTGGAACTCCACTTAGTGTCTGCAAAGTTTGAGCGCCGTAGCGATGGAGTCGTTTTTTGTCTCTTCCAAGGGATGGAGTGTAGCTGTTGAGATAGCGTTTCTCATAATTGATGCAAATCACCGCATAATAGTGTCAAACTAGATGAGATTTAAGTGGGAAAAAATTGCAGGCAGAGGTAATGAAATGGAATCGAGCATTTGGGACAATTTTTTGAAAGAGGGTGGGGGGTGTTTAATGGGATTTGTTATAAAATGCAACCTATATATAGATCTTAAGAATTAAATTAAATTTGACAGCTTTTGAAGAGAGGGACAGGTAAACAAAGAAAATAATTCGCAGATTACATCCGCCATTTTTGTAAAACATCTTGCTATCATCGAGCATGTATTTATAAATGTCTCCTTTCCGCCTTTTTGTCTTTTGAATTTTCCGGGTGTGAACAAAGCTCTATAGAGCTCGTATCTGGCAATACTATACATCATTTGAAAAGCCTTGACATAACCTATAAAACGACGCTATGCATGATTTGGATATTGCGTTCAAAAATTATAGGCGTGTAAACATGGAGTTCACTAACGCCGAAATTTGCGCTATTTTAAGGTTTTCCTTCGATAAAGGCAAATCCGCTAGAGAAACGTTCCGTGAGATTAATGGTGTTTTGAGGGGTGATACCAGGTATATCTTTATGAAGTGAGCGTCAAGATACAAATGTCTCGATAGGGAACAATTGTTTGGAACGAACTTGTGAAATTTTGCTTCAAAGACACGAAAGAAAATCGCTTTTGCATTGGTTTGTTACTGGCGATGAAAAATTGATTTATTTTAAGAATCCTAAACGGAAAAAATCATGGGTTAATCTGGGACAACCATCAATATCGACTGCAAGACCAGATCGATTCGGCAAGAAGACGATGCTGTGTGGTTGGTGGGACCAGAAAAATGTGCTGTACCACGAACTTCTAAAACCTAGTGAAACCGTTAATACTGATCGCTACCGACAACAAATGATAAATTTGAACCATGCATTGATCGAGAAACGACCAGAATGGGCCGGAAGACACGGTAAGGTAATTTTGCTCCATGAAAATGCACCTGCACACAAAGCAAAACCGGTTCAGGATACAATCAAAACACTTGGCTGGGAGCAGCTTCAATTGTTTCATGCAAATGTTCACCTTGACTGCGCCTCAAATGGTCCATCCGCTTAGTCCAATTTTGGCATACTTTTTCCAACATTTCGGCCGGTATCTCACGAATAAATGCTTTAATGTTGTCTTCCAATTCGTCAATTGAAGTGGGCTTGTCTGTATAGACATGAGCTTTAACATAAAAAAGAGCCCACAAAAAAAGGCGTTAAGTCGCATGATCTATGCGACCATTTGACCGGTCCCGAACGTGAAATAAAATGTTCTCCGAACTCGCCTCTCAATAAGTCCATTGTTACGTGTGCTGTGTGGCATGTGGCTACATCTTGTTGAAACCACATGTCATGCAAGTCAAGCTCTTGAATTTTGGACAAAAAAAAGTGGTATATCATCTCACGGTAGCGCACACCATTCAGTTACGTTACGATTCGCATCATCTTTGAAGAAGTACGGTCCAATGATGCCACCAGCCCATAAACCGAACCAAACTGTGACTTTTTCTAGATGCTTGGTAGCTCTTGCAATGCTTCTGGCTGATATTCACTCCAAAATCGAAAATTCAGCTTATTTACGTAACAGTTGAGCCAAAAATGAGCTACGTCGCTGGACACAATTTTTCGGCGATGAACTTTCTTAACAGAGCACGAATTTTGATAATAAAATAAATAATTTGCAAGCGTTGTTCGTTTGTAAGACGAGTCATGGTAAAATTATAAAACAAACTAAAGATGTTTGACAGTGAAAAAAAAGCGCGTCAGCTGTTTCAACCAGTGTTGCCAAAATGATAATAGCTAAAAAACCACACTTTATAAATAATATGGACTCTTTCTTAGAGGCAACTTCTATATGTCAGTCCTTGGACTTATTGATGATGTTAATAATAGGTCTGTTCCAATTCATTTTTGTACAGAAATTTGTAGTTGAGTAGTTTCGGTAGAAATCTCTCTTGGAGAAGGTAACTCTGCCGAAACTTGTGAAACGACTTTTAGTAGAAATTTGCAGAATTATATGTAAACAGCTATCAGATATATGAAATGTCAGAGTTAATTTTTATTTTCACTTTGACAGCCATCTGCTGCACACAGATTTTTCTTCGGCAGAAATTAGTAGGGAGGGTAAATGTTTCACTCCCACTTCTACGAAAAAATCAGCAAATGGTACGCCTTTTGAGAGTTTATCGGCGAAATTCGTAGGCTTTCGTAGCAATTCAGAGCAATTGGGACAAACCTAATATTAAAAGGAGTTTACAAATTAAGAAAGAGAACTGCTTTTTTGAAATTTTTTGAAAGTTTTTTGCGTTCTTTTTAAGGTATACCCGTACGAAATGAACGTTTTGTTGAAAATAAAACACTCATTATTAATGGGAAAGTAAAAACATTTTATTCAAAGTATTGGCCATTGTTTTCTACACATTTTGAGCACCTTTCTGGAAATTTTTGAATACCAAGCCAATAAAATTGTTCGTCTTTTAAAGCAAACCAATAAGACACCCAATTTTCGACCTCTTCGTAGGAATCAAAGTGCTGCTCAGCCAATGCGTCCAATCGATGAAAACAAATGGTAGTCGGAAGAAGCCAAGTCTGGTGAATACGGCGGGTGCGGAAGCTGCTCCCAGCCAAGTGTTTTGATTGTATCCTGAACCGGTTTTGCTTTGTGTGCAGATGCATTGTCATGGAGCAAAAATACACTGCCGTGTCTTCTGGCCCATTCTGGTCGTTTCTCGATCAATGCATGGTTCAATTTGATCATTTGTTGTCGGTAGCGATCAGTATTAACGATTTCATCAGGTTTAAGGAGTTCTTGGTGCAGCACATTTTTCTGGTCCCACCAACCACACAGCATTGTCTTCTTGCCGAATCGATCTGGTTTCGCAGTCGATGTTGATGGTTGTTCCAGATTAACCCATGATTTTTTTCCGTTTAGGATTCTTAAAATAGCTCCATTTTTCATCTCCAGTAACAATTCGATGCAAAACCGATTTTCTTTTGTGTCTTTGAAGCAAAATTTCACAAGTCTTTTTTCGGTTTTCCATCTGTCTTTCATTCAATTTATGTGGCACCCATTTTCCACACTTTTGGATCTTTCCCATAGCTTTTAAGCGGTCAGAAATTGTTTGTTGTGCAACATTTAACATTGCTGCCATTTGCTTTTGACTCAAAGTGTCATCTCCATCCAATATCGTTTGCAATTCGGCGTCTTCAAACTTTTTTGGTGGTCTTACACGTTCTTCATTTCTCACATCAAAATCATTATTTCTGAACCGTTGAAACCATCTTTTGCATGTTGCTTCTGATAGAGGATGATTACCATATGCCTCGACAAGCATTCGATGCGACTCTGCAGCACTTTTCTTCAAATGAAAACAAAAAATAATGCTTTCCGCAAATCATCACTTTCTGGTGCAAAATTCCACATTTTTAACACGATGAAAAAATATGATGTTGTCTGTTCAATGACTTGATGTATGCTAAATATTTTTCACTGATGTCATAGCAAACAAACAAAAAAAAAATAAGGGCTCGTTCACAACAAATGTTCCCTATCGAGACATTTGTATCTTGACACACACGTCATACCGGTTTACCTGGTAAACACAGTTATCCGAATAAATAAAGTCGATTTGGTTACAGAATTAATCGCTTAGTGGAAATATGTTTGTCTTTTGAAAATATGATAATGTGTTGTGCTGTGCGATTAGTGGAGGTCCTATTTTAAAGATAACAGGAAAAGAAAATTAATTTTTTAACATGGTTTTAAAGAAAGAGTCCATAAAGGGTAGTAGTAGTAGTAGACCTAAAGTTTTTTTTGTCGACCGAACGACGAAGCTTGAGAAGCTTTTTCATCAACAGTGATTAATCTTTGAGTTTTGTCAGCAGCTGAAAAGATATGGTGACGTGAAAAATGCAATGTGTTCGTTCCAGGAATCAAACCTGGGACCTTCGGCATGTGAATGTAACGCTTTACCAATGATAGCATTTATTGATTTTGAAATATTCGGTAAGTGAGTGTTTTTGTCTGGCAATTCTCTTAAGATAATGTTTAACATATGACGTGATTGATTGTGTAATATATCGTAACATTATCAAAACGTATCATTTCAGATATATTTTACTGCTGATTAGCAATAAATGGTTTTAAGCCACTTAAGTAGTAAATTCAAGACGTCAATTTGACGACTTCAATTGTTATCACAGGAAAACAAAAGTGCCACCACAAAGAAATTAAATGAAAAAAAAGATTCCATATAAACAAAGCATATAAGGAATAGTAAGTTAGTTAGTTAGTTAGTTAGTTTGACTTTTATTTTCAATAAATGTTTTACAATGTAAAGTTTAACCTGAGTCATTTATGGTTTGGCATATGGCCGTCTACCAGGTTGACAAAATACACACAAAAGTTTTAGATTAAAAATCTCCATCTATGATACGTTTTCTATAACAAAGTGCTGCTACTGAATAATCGTATAAGGCCTTCCATCCCTTTTCTCCATTTAAAATGCACGTTACTTCATATTCGTCTAAAACAAGTTTTTCGAAAATTGCTAGTCGAAATTCTTTTAGAATCGGACACACACCAATAAAATGTAAGATGTCTTCTCTCTTCCTCATGTTGCATAGGTTACAAAGAATTGGTAAATCTGGTCTGTGGGGGATAAAGTTTAACTGAACGAGTTCTCCTCTCAGTTTAAAAATTGTGCTTATTTTTTCGATTGAGTGACTGTCAAGGAAGTATGTTTTTTCATTTAAAAAATGGTTTAGTTTGCTGTAGTAGTTCCTAAACAGTGAAGATTCAGCTTCTTCGACATATTTGTCATATGTGTGTCTACCAAAATTCTCCAAAACAGAGTTAAATTTTTTTCTTAAAAGATGAGGAGGCTCGTCCGCCTCAATAGACAGATTTAGACCCCATTCAGAAGCTGTTTTTTTCCATTCCTCGCAAATGTATCCGTTTGTTCTAATTAAACTTCTTAAAACTACGTTTGGTAATCTGCATTCGCTCATCTGTAGTATTTTTAAAACATAGTTGAAGTGCATTTTGATGGTATACAAGAGCAACGGAGGAGTTCCCGTTTCAATATGTAGCATATAGTTGGGGGTATTTTTTGGTAACCGAAAGATCTTCAAAAAGTAGCAAAGGAATTTTTCCACACCATCATAGCCTTTGTAGCCCCATACCTGAGCTCCGTAGAGCATTATTGAAGCTGCAGTTGAGTGGAATGAAGTTTGTTTTGCACTTTTCGATACGTATTTATTTTTGAAGCAACGTTCCCAAATCGAACAGATAGCTCTTTTAGCAACAGTTAATTTTTCCTCAAAGTGTGGTTTCAAATTTAAAGAGGACGATATTAAGATACCTAGTTATTGTATCTGGATACTACCTCAATTTCCTTCCCGTCCAACTTCCACTTTTCCAAAGATGAGACGCGTCCCCCTGCGTTTCTGAATATCATCATTTTCGATTTACCAAGGTTTATATTCAGATTCCAATTTTTACAAAAATCGTTAATCCTGTCTATCATTAATTGCAGACTATACTTCACAGGATCATTTTTGTAGTCAGTCTTCATTTACTTTCAAATAAGATCGTAGTTCCATATAAGGAATATAAAGAGAAAGAGAAAAGAAGAACGAGCAATTCTCCGTCCTGTTTGTGAATGACAGCAGGGATCGGATAGGCTAGTACTATGATTGATTTTCATTTAGAAAGGCAAAATGTAAGAAACCCTTTTCGGCGGCAAGTTGGTTGTTTTATAGCAGCCAACTTGATTCCAGGACGAAGATGATCTTTTACATGGCTCTCATTCGGCCAATTATGGCGTTTGGCTGTCCAGTGTGCTTAAACTTATGCCTTTCCCGGATGGAAAAGATGAGGTGTGTGTGTTCACTCCGATTGTATCAAATACCTGAATCCTATTACAAGAAATTCTAACCTAATAAGGTAGTGTACAACGAGGCAAACATATTCAGAATATATCATTTTATTATTAAGCTGGCTTAAAGGCGTACTACATGAGCGATGACTTCGCCCAACAGTCTGATATTCGGTGCTTATTATTTAAACTCCATGTACCACTAGTAGGTGTCGCAAAAGCCTCCATCACGCACGAGGCATTTTTTTATACGAAAAGATGCCCCTTCATCATCCATGTCGTACGCCGAACTGTGGATAGATGACTCCAGTACGAACCAGACGTCGCTCGTAGCCACGGGGAACTCCTTCAAACTAAATATAAGTTAATAAAAGTTTAATAAACCAGACCAATTCCCAAGGGTGATCAATATTCTGTGAAACATCTTCACTTCACCACATAAATCACCGAGGATTTCAATGAATTCTCAAATTTTTCGCGTTAAGATCAGACGAGCAGATATACCGATGTCAGTAAAAATGCCCAGTGCGTAGCGCTAAGAATGTAGAGATCGGCATTTTCTGCAAGTTTTTTCTCAACTTCTCCCCTTTTTCGGCGTGACACCTCACATCGAATGCGTAATAATTTAAGGTTGCCGTCTGCGCGTGAGGACTCCGATTATCCTTACAGCAATGCGCAAGCCCAGTGGTGCCAGTTTGCGATTAATTAGAAATGCAAATTAATTCAAGCGTTCTGCGGTGTGCACGGCGTTTATTGTTGGTACACACATTCTTACGTGCGTACACGAGTGA
Source organism: Eristalinus aeneus (assembly GCA_955652365.1). NCBI lineage: Eukaryota > Metazoa > Arthropoda > Insecta > Diptera > Syrphidae > Eristalinus > Eristalinus aeneus. Next base: position 25,292,017 of record OY019133.1, on the reverse strand, counting down.
TAAGCAAATCGCCAGGGGCACTTTAATTTAATCTTGCGGTGGTCCTTGTTTAACATAAATCGAAGGAAAACTGTATGATTATTGATGGATTGTTATTGCTTGTTGTGCGTGAGTCGTCGGCGTTTGTCATGTTGAAGGGGGAGCTATCGGACTGTGTATGTGTGTGCGAGAGGAGCAGAATTTGGCCTAGGGGATCGACGAGATATCCGGTTAACTTGGATTGATGACCAGTAATGAGTGGACACTAGATATTTGTGTATAGTCGTGGGTATTAATTTAGTTTCGTCACGTTTACGAGATTTAATCTTATCAGTCATCCTGGAGAGTCAGGCCATCCCTGCTTGTGCTGTCGATAGGCCCATCTTTCGATAGAAGACCTGACACTGGCGAAAGACGTGCAGACTTTAAGGGGAATGGCAATATCTTCTTCTTCTTCTTCTTCTTCTTGCGGCGCTACAGTCCGGGGTGGACCTGGCCCTCAACCAACATTCCTCTCTAGCCAGCACGATCTTTCGCCAGCTGTCTCCAGTTGCGTACTCCAAGTTGGTTGAGATCCTTCTCCACTTGTGTGCGCCACTTTAGTCTAGGTCGTCCTCTGTTGCGTTGTCCCAATGGCTCGGATTCAAAGACTGGCAATATCAATGGCAATATCAAATGCTTTAAATTCTGCCTGCAGAGTTAAGTAATGTGTTTCTCTTCCAAATTAACACTATGTACAGCTACGAGCAACTAATTAGAAACGATTATAGTACATAGTTAAAACCGCATTTAAATAAAACGCAGTATAGTATATAGATATAAATAAGAAAAGTTATTTTTATGTAAAGGACACCCAACAAGAACGCAAGATTTAAATTTTAAATAAAACGCAGATATTTAAGAAAAATCGTGAATTCTTTATTATATCGTAAAGTAGACAGGATGAGGTTATGTGTGGAATAACACATGGGCCTGACGGCCGCCGCGGCTTTGTTGGCACATACGCGATCTTTTAATAAAATTTTCAATGACCGTTTTGCATAAATACTGCGGTATTTTATTAATGCAGCGTCCAATTTTCTCTTTTAAGGCTTGAGTCGTCGGCGGCTTATTCGCATAAACCATTGACTTCAAAAAACCCTAAAGGAAAAAGTCCAATGGTGTCAAATCGCACTATCTAGGCGATGGAAATGGGCCTCGTCACTAAAGATGATTTTATCGGCAAAATCAGCATTTTCATGTTGTCTCTCCAATACCCAATTAACGAACTCCCTTCGCATTGCATGGTCAGCTGGCTTCAGTTCTCGATTCAATTGAACTTTGAATGCATGAAGATGCAAATATTTCGTCAAAATTCGCTGCATAGTGGAATTGGAAACACTAATTTGCTGAGCTCGGTGTCGAATTGAGGTGAATGGAGTTTGAGTGACATCATCACGTACTGCTGCCATATTTTCGGTCGATCGCCCTTTTCGAAGGCGCGTTATTGTCTTTACATCAATTACAGACGCAGTTTCAGCAAATTTTTCCATTAATCGCTTTACAGTTGACTCTTTTGGAGCATTTTTGTAACCCCAAATTTATCACAATTTGCGAACTGTAGTCGCAAAAATTTCACCATTTTGGTAAAACAATTTCACAATGAGAGTGCGTTGTTTATTATTAGATTTTTTATATTATATTATTCTTATTAACCTTATACCTTCTACTAACAAACAATAATAATTGTTCAAACAATGACAATTCGAATGGCCCCAAATTTAAATTTTGCGTTCTTGTTGGGACACCCTTTATATACATTTCATAGTAAAAAAGTTTTAAAAATAAGATTTACATTTAAAACGTTGAATAACAATATTTTATCACTGTTTGGGTACACAACATCAATTTTAAGGAGCATATACAGTGAACCAAAAAAAAAACTGGGACATTTATTACCTTCAAATTCAGCTTGAAATATCTCAGCCATTTTTTAATATATTAAAACGAAATGCAGTTTAATACGGTTTAGTAATCCAAACACATTTATTATTATCAAAAATAGTGCAAATTCATCGGCCAAAAAAAACTGGGACGATTACAAAATATGAAAATAATTATATTTTTTTTAATATTATGTGTGTTGTCAAGCAAAAGGCTTTTATAACCTCCTGCAATCTTCTCTTCATCGATCCGACTAGGTTTTTTATTACAGCCCATGGAATTTTTTCGCCATTCTTCATACAATGTTGTCTTTAACTCTTCTCTGGTACAAATGATTCTTTTTCGAACTTCCTTTTATAACACAGCCCAAAATTGCTCTATAGGATTAAGATCCGGACTTTGGAGGGATGCGGCAACTCCTTTTTTATGTTCCAAATACACCAATCTTTGGTTATACCGGCTGTGTGCTTTGGATCATTGTCATGCAACAGTATTGCACTCGGCTGTAGTCCCATTTTTTCTTTGGTTTCGGGGTACACATATTCAGGACATCAACGTATCCAAACTAAAATTTCCTTCAACTACATGAAGAGAACCAACTCCGTTTGTTGCCATTAAACCCCAAACCATTATGTTCCCACCACCGTGCTTAACTGTAGAAGTGACATTCTTGGGATCCAAAGCAGTTTCGTCCCTCCTCCACACAAAGCGTCGACCATCACTATTGAAAATGTTAAATTTTGATTCGTCACAAAAAATTACTTGATTCCAGAACTCATCCGTCTTCTGCACGTACTCCTTGGCATACTCCAGTCGCTTTTTTATGTTTCTATCTGATAAGGCTGGCTTTTTGTGAGGTGTGCGGGCTTTTAGATCACTTTTATGTAAAAAATTGAGCACGGTTTGCGGAAGAACTTCTGCAATTTTTATCTTTCTTCAAAGTTTTGGCTATTTCCACAGCTGATTCTTTCGGGTTTCTATTTGCCACCCTCGTTTTCTTTGATCCTCGTTTCCTCGTTTCCATTTTGAAAGACCTTCTCAAAACGCGATGAAGGATACTGTTATCTTTAAAAAACTTTTTAATAATGAAGACTGGATTTAGGTTTATTAACCACAGAAGAAATTTCGCGAATACTATAATTTTGTTCATAATAATCAATTATTAAAGCCCTCATATCACGGGACGTCTGTTTATTTTCCATTTTTTCAACAACAAAATTTAATTACATAAATACGCAATGGTAAACAACTTGACAGAATAGCGGAGAAAATCTTTGATCAAAGATAAGAATATAAAAGTAACGATACATTATTTCTGGTCTTGGAGAACAAATGTCCCAGTTTTTTTTTTTTGGCCGATGAATTTGCACTATTTTTAATTTAAACCTTTAGTTGCTAAACTTAAAAAATTGACAAAGAATTTGTTTGGATTGCTAAAACCGTATTAAATTGCAGTTTCATATGCAATTTATTTCGTTTTAATATATTAAAAAATGGCTGAGATATTTCAAGCTGAATTTGAAGGTAGTACATAACTGTCCCAGTTTTTTTCGGTTCACTGTTATTAAAAACGATATGGGAGGTCAGGAAAAAACTTAATAAAATAAATATTCTCATACTTTTTAAAAACTTTTACTCAGTATTAGGTAAAATAACCTTTTTGTTTTATAACTCCTACGCAACGATACTCCATGGACTTTGTTAGAGAACGATATCGCTCAGCAGGTATGAAATACCAAGATTCATTTACCTTTTCGAACAGTTCGTTCATATTGGAATTTTTTTTAGCTTACGCTAGATTTTACATCACTCCATAAGTGTTCGATAACGTTGAGGTCTGCACTTGAAGATGGCCAATTCAAAACATCGATGGAATGGTCAGCGAAAAAATTGTTTGTTAACTTTGCTGTGTGTTTTGTATCGTTGTCTTGCTGAAATTTTTAAATAACTGGTAAATTTTCTTCAGCACACGGTTCCATTACCTTTGACAATATGTCCATGTATTTCTTTTTCGTGAGGATGCCATCAATTCGATGAATTGGACCAACGCCATTCCATGAGAAGCATCCCCACACATTGATTGATCCTCCACCATGCTTAACAACAGAGCGGTGTATTTTGGATCGATTTGCGTCGCTTGGATCTTCTTACGACTCGTCTACCATCTGTTCCCATACTGTTTATTAAAGTTTCGTTGCTCCATAATACAAATTTTCATTGTTCTGTTGTCCAATCCAAGTGATGCCGAGCAAATTCAAGACGTTTTTTTCCTTTGGATGCTGTTAACCATTGGCTTCGCCCGCGCTACACGACCATGAAGTCATGAAATCCAGCTTCGACTAATCGCACTTCAGAAGTACCCATATGAATAAACACCAGGCGAACAGATCGATCGGGAGTGTTAAAAATAACGGAACATAACTTTAAAGTAAATCCTTCAATGATCGGTGTATCATTTTTAATTAGGTGCCCGCAGCGTACGTTCGTTAATTTATTTCAGTTTAAAAATGTACCTGGTGGGAAAAAACTTTTAAGCTCCTTAGCTTAACTGTCTCGCCTTTAGATTTGTATCCACCAAAAATGACCCCGCAAAAGAAAACGAATTAACTTTTTGTCACAATCGCACAGGCATTTGTAGACTGTCATACCTACGTCATTCATATCCAAATGTTTCCTGTCTTCCCGATCACAAGGAAGTCATAAAAAGTGTTTGTACAACGAAGTTTTAAGTTATATCACTTTGGATTTGGCATTGCACTGATGAAGACGAAGTAATCTCTTACGAACTGCGGTCCTATACTATTTATTTCATTTTAAAACAGGTTCCAATGTTTCGCCTTCTGCGAGGCAAATGCAATCTTCTTCAGCCTCGACGAGTTTTAATTCGAAATTCTCTCATCCATTCCGATTACCCCAGATCTTCCCAATAGATCCGACGGTCTAAATAATATTCAATGGGGTTCAAGTTGGGTGGAAACCGAATGTTAAGTATCTTGTTATTAATGGACAAAAGCGATTAACTTCTAATTTTTGCAAGAACTATTCAAGAAACTTAACATAACGACAAAAACTCAAACGACCGCTTAATTTTGAAGACAGTTTTTTAAGACATTTCATTTTATGGAACCCCTGTTTGGGGTTGATATGCGAATAGTCAAGCTGCAGATTTCTCAGAACAAGCTTTAAATTTCTCAGAACAAATCATCAGCATTAAAAATGATTCTGGTTTGCCTTAGCTTTTCTCTATAAGGAAGCTTCAAGATTTGGCTGAAGGAAAGGCTGGAAAAGGAATTGTCTCCAGACCAAGGACGACTGTTTTTAAAAAAAAGTAGCGGACTAACAGTTCTAGACGTATCTTACGAGGTTGGATTTCACTCTTAGACATCTTGATGTCTACAATATAAAACTTTTGGAACTAACATTATAGCCGTATTGAGGTGATGAGAAATTCACAAATGATATGCGAACTTGTTGTTTAAGATAAACAAATTATGGGTTCTATGTACTTTTGGAACACCGCCACTTCTCCATGAATTTGTTCAAACGAGCAACGCATAACAACAATGTTCCAATGTTGCTTTCCCAGTTCACTAAAGTTTCTTATTTCTGCCAGAGAATGATCTTGTATCTCTTGTTTCTGGAATTTCAGGTTTTTTTTTATTCCAAGTACGTTTCTTTTTTCTTTTGGAAGTTGCGAAAAACTACACTGGAGCGCTCAGACTCAAAAATTGGTCCATTGTAAAACCAGATCTTAAATAACCTTTTTTTGTTTGAGGTTGGGATATGCGGAACTGGAGCGCTCAGACTCAAATACTGGTTACAGCCAGTAACCTTCATTTAATGTAATTTCTTGGTTTTCCGAAAAAAAAAAACTCAGCAAACGCTTCTGGAAAAAAGACCCCAGGTTTATAGCTCCCACCTCATATGCGTCAAACAGCCGCCACCTGATCAGAACAAAGAGACATTGACAGAGGAAGTGCTCTGCGGGTCCTTCACCTTCTTCACATGCGTCGCATAGGGTGGCGTCACTAAGCTCAAGCCACGGATTTCTTACTGACGTTTGGGAACATGCACTGGGTCAGCTTCTATTCTGGAGAGTCATGCCATATCTGGTTGGGCTGCCCTAACCAGGGACGCGGGCATCCCAAGCTTGGTTCAAGATCTGTCATCGTTAATAGCAAGCTCATTTTTTTATAATTAATAATAATAATTGTTGGCGCTACAGTCCAAAGGGGGACTAGGGCCTAGCTTGCTCATCAACTACTTGTGTTGTGCGCACTACTGTTCTCTCACGAGTAGAAGGGACCTACAATTTTTAACGACTCCGAACGGCGAAATTTGAGAAGCTTTCTTAGACAGTTATTACTCTTTGAGTGTTGTCAGCAGCTCGAAAGAGGTGGAGCCGTGAAAAATTTGAAAAATTGGTGTTGAGCAGGGAGCCGAACCTAGACGCTTCGGCGTGTGAGCGTCACACTCTACCCACTACGCCACGACGATCACGTTTATTTTTTTTATAATTGGCGCGCACTAAAGGAATTGCTTATATTCTTAAGTGACTGGAACTAAGTCACAGCACGGGCCGAAGGTAAAGAGGACGAGAGGGAAAGGAGGTACCGATGCACATTGGTTTTAAATGCCTGCGGATTGTAATGGGGGGTAAAATTGGGCTGAGAAGAGCATTCAATATTCGTGTGGTGCGGCTGAAGAACGAGTTCCTAAACATAACTGTGCGTCAAAAGGTGGATTTAAAGGTGAACGAATGAGCATTCCTAGCGAGGCGGGTATTGCGGGTGAATTCTTGAAGGGGAGGAATGCAGCTGGCTAACTCGTTAGACCATTTATTTTTAAATAGCGATAAAAAAGTGATAGAGACGCAGCATTTCGTCGATATTCAAGCGAGTCGATTGACTTCGCAGCACTATTATCACCAATAAGTTTTATCGCTCGCTGTTGGATCTATGTAATAGGTGCAGAGAGGTCTTAGGAGCACTGCAAGCGAGTCGATTGACTTCGCAGCACTATTATCACCAATAAGTTTTATCGCTCGCTGTTGGATCTATGTAATAGGTGCAGAGAGGTCTTAGGAGCACTGCAAGCGAGTCGATTGACTTCGCAGCACTATTATCACCAATAAGTTTTATCGCTCGCTGTTGGATCGCACCGGACCAAATAGGGGCGTTGTGCTCAAGCTTTGGGCGGATGTACGCCGTATATATTGTTGCCAGGTCAGAAGAAGTAAAGTATTTCTTGCAATTATCAATCTCATTCCCCATGACCCCGTGGTGTTCCGAGACAAGTCCTAGCTAATTGAGCCTCAATTAGCAGTTCTAAAAGCGATGAAGAACTGCTAATTGAGCCTGCCGCCCAAATTAAGGGAAGACTTGTATTCCTGTGTGGCCGCCGTGCGACACCCACACGCCAAAGGTTCAATTCCCTGCTGAACATCTCTTATTTTTCACGACACCACCTCGAGTTGCTGGCAGCAATAAAAGAGTAGTTAATGTCTATGAAAAATCTTCCTAAACTTCGCCGATCGGTGTCGGCAAAAAACTGTAGGTCCTTTCTACTCGTGAGAGAACAGTAGTGCGCACAACACGTTCATGAGCAATCTTGGTCCCTTCATCCATTTATTATTGCATTCCTGTACTATTTAAGAAGTGTTTGGAGGGTTGAGTAAGGTCCTAAGCACATATTGAATATCGCTACAGACACAGACATTTAGCCCCTACCATCTGTTCTTGACAATTTAGTTCGTGGTCATAAGGATCGCCTTGAAGGCCAACTCGAAATTACCTAAAAGGTGAGAAATGTAATGATAAATCGAGTATAATAATATACTCTAATCTAATCTAATCTAATCTAAAATGTGGTCGCCGTGGCGTAGTGGGTAGAGTGCGACGCTCACACGCCGAAGAGTGTCGGTTCGATTCCCAGCTCAACACCAATTATTCGAATTTTTCACGGCTCCACCTCTTTCGAGCTGCTGACAACACTCAAAGAGTAATAACTGTCTAAGAAAGCTTCTCAAATTTCGCCGTTCGGAGTCGGCAAAAAACTGTAGGTTCCTTCTACTCGCGAGAGAACAGTAGCGCGCACAACACGAGTAGTTGATGAGCAAGCTAGGCCCTGGTCCCCCTTTGGACTGTAGCGCCAACAATTATTATTATTATTAATCTAATCTAATAAATTGAATGCTCCAGTTCTATCCTTGAGAATCTGAATACATTTCCTTCGCGGTTCAGTCTCTGTCCAGAGCCAGTCCTGAACACAGGAAACGCCGACTTTGTATGAACGACGCTACTGGATTGTTCGTGTTCTCGCACCAAACGTCTTGCCCATAAGACGGATAGAGAGATGCGGAATTTCATCAAAGCTCCAGTGCGAGTTGAACCAAAGACCATTTCTTTTTAGTCGGAAAATTGCCTTGATTGGTCATCTCATGATGTGGATGTCAAGAGACGGGAAGGTTTTAAGAGTAGAGCCCGGCGTGGTAGAGAAAATCCCTGTGCACCCAAGACAGACTACTCTTTGAAATTTAATGTAAGCAAGCTTCCGTGAAAGCATCTTCCACCAAACGACTGTTGCATAGGAAAGTGGAAGTCTTATCATTCTCGTATATATTCGTACAGATCTGTTCGATGATAAGCCCCAGGTTTTACCGAAGTCGCCCTTACACTGCCAGAAGACTGACAGCGCTTTAAATGTTTTCCGTCTCAATTTTTTTTATTGTTTTGTATCTGTCGGTGTATAAAAACTAACACAACTGTCGAATTGACGGTATGTTTTCAAAAATTTAAAATTATCCACCGTGCCAATCAAAAAATTATGTTTACCTTCTCAAACTATCGCTCGCCTCGGACAACCTCTTAATCACCTCGTTTTCGAACTAGGCATAAGTATGCAGTATATCTAATGATATGCTAGGAATATTTGAGTCCCCAATTAAGGGTACCGTATATAAATGTTCGTGTCTGCATCCTTCAACAACAGTAATTATGAATTAAAACGAGAAGAAAAAAAGCGGGGGCAATTGCGATCAATTTCATGCTGCCATAACTCGAACTATGTACATAGCTCAGCCACCGGAATAAGCATTCGTAGAAACACGAGTGTCCTGCGGTTGCTGTCAACGTTCACTGCTCCTCTGTGGTCGCTCAACGGCTCTCAAATCGATTACATGTCCTCCGCTTGACGTCCAAATCAACCCTTTTCGCCTCACTGATAGTGGTTTGTCTGCGTAACCGTTCGATAAACAATAATTTGCCACCAACCCACTAATTAGATCGAAATTAAAAACCATTTAGTCTGTGAGTCCTTTGTCCAGGCTGCTTAGCTCTCGCTGTCGCACGGTGGGCCTGCAGGCTCAGTGGGAGTGGCCGCCTCGTTGGTTAAACATTGCGGTTGACGGGCGTACGGCTCGGGAGAGTGGAGCGTTGCATAGCCACGTCCTGCACATGCTCGTTCCCATGACTCGGCTGCACACAGTCCCAATGAAATAATTAATTTTTAATTGAAAAATTAATTTGGCAATAAATTACAACGATTGTTGGCAAATTAGATCCATCCCGCTACCGCATCTTCTTCTTCCCAGGCCCGTCATGTCAGCGCCGCCCGAAATTGTTCGACGCAGCGCTCTGGGGTGGTATGTGCCGGAATGTTTGCCTCTTGCGCACACATATGCACGGATTGCCTTGTCGCCTGTGAATGCCGACGAGAACGGAGTTATTCAAAGTATTTCGGACAATTTGTCAGCTCGGTGGCGTTTTTGTCGCTTTTTAATGGACTTGCTCTCGCCGCGGCCGGGTTTGACTGTTGCTGAATGTTCAAGTGCCGAGGGTGCGATATTTAAAGCGGCTCTCGGCGTAGACATGGATGACATAGCTGCGAGATACCCTTAACGTCAACAACATTCTGATTTATTTCTGAACATGAAACGCATCGATGAGTTTTGTTAATTTGACTTTTAATTTATTTTGTTTGTTCTCAGGGAACACTCGAAAGAATGACGACGAATATTTCGTGCGTTCGTTTCAAGACTTTCATCAACCGCACGATCAATTTTGAAATATGAGACCAGTGATGAGTTTTGCACAATTTAGTGGGAACCTAGTGATTCCTCCTGTGGTGGAATGATTTGGCAGGATTCAGCCTTACGGTAGAGAACAAAGGCGCTGACGGTGTAGCTCAGGCCGTCATTGACTCTGCCGAAACAAATTATATTTTAGAAGTGGAGGTTTTAGACGTCACATGTCTTTAACAATCACCTTGCATAAGGTTGCTGCATTGCTCACTGCGGTACGAGCTCTTTCTACATTTACTTTTTAGACATTTCCTAAATTGTTTGATTTTGGATTTTTATGATTTTGATGTTTTTTTAGAAGCTGTTGCAAAATTGGCTTTCCAAATTTTATCTCGTTTGGCATCAATCAATACCTGAAAACCCTGAAACAACGGTTTTGTAAAAAAAAAAACCCGGCCTTTGATACGTAACCGTCCACTGAGCACAGCTTTACTTCACTGTCCATGTTCCCTTGTAAAAAATGCGACTTTTGATACGAATTCATAGTTTGGACGAATCAAACAATAACCGTCCACTTAGCAAAGCCTTGCCTTCACTGTCCGTGTCCTACTACATAAAATATAAATTGAATTCGCATTTTCCTTCATATCGGTAACGAAAATATATTGAACGCCCCTCGTACATGGTGAAAAGGATTTATTATCAAAACTAGAGAAGACAGCTCTTGGACTTCTCGAGAGGAAAATCAGCGGGCGATTTTTGGCCCACTTTTTGGACCACGTACGGTCTAAAAGAAAAATCCCCTTGACTGCACCAATCATCGAGTGATGAGCCTTCTCCACGCTGCCAGAAGATTCTCTCCGCGGTAGTGGATGAGCGATTGAAACAGTTTGTCTGCATCTTGATAGATTCTTATCAACGTGGTTTCAGGCCAGGGAAGTTTACAATAGATCAGATCTTCACATGACGGCAGATCCTGGAGAAGACCCAAGAAGTGCAAATCGACACTTACAACCTATTCGTCGATTTTAAGGCCACATATGACAGTGTGCATAGAGACGAGCTTTACAGTGCCATGTTTAGTTTTGGCATTCCTATCAAACTCGTCAGGTTGTGTATGGATGACTATGGAGTACTCTCGCTGCTTCGTTAAGGTCGGTAACGAACTCACCGAGACCTTCAATGTCAAAAAAGGTTTTAGACAGTTCGACGCACTGTCATGTGACTTCTTTAACATCATCCTCAAGAAGATCGTGCGTAACTCACAAGCCAACACCAGAGGTACGATCTTCCAGAAGTCAGTTCAATTGCTAGCTTACTCTGATGACATTGACGTGATTGGACGAACACAGCGAGTCGTCAATGAGGCATTTGCTGGCTTTGAAGCGGAAGCGGCTAAAATGGGTCTGGCGGTAAATGAGGGCATGCTGTCATCATGGAACGACACACAACATCGACGTCTCAGACAGAGCGTCACACTAGGTAACAGAAATACCGAAGTTTTACTTTACTACAGTTCCCGGAAAAGACCCAAGGAATACAGATCGAAACTTAACACCTTTTCGGCGATTTTAAGGCGAATGACAGTGTGCGAACTATAGAGTGTCATTCTAATTTTGACATTCTTATCAAACTCGCCGGATTGTATAGGAAGACTATAGAGGGCTCTCACTCCTCCGTCCGGTAACGTACTCACTGTGAACTTCAATGTCAAAAACGGTTCAAGGCAAGAGGACGCGCTGTCATGTGACTTCTTTACCATCACTCTTGAGAAGATCGTGCGTTTCTTAGAAGACAACATCTTCTTTCAAAAGTTAGCTCAACTGCTGGTTTGTGGGGGCGACTTTGACGAGATTGGGCGAATAGAGCGGCCTGTCAATGAGGCGTCTGCTGGCATCGAAGCGAAATCAGTTAGAATGGGTCTGGCGTGGAATAAGGGCAAAGCGAAGTACATACCGTCGTCAAGGAAGGACAAACAACACCGACAACTCGGATAGAGCGTCACATTAGCGACCTGTCAATGAGGCGTCTGCTGGCAACGACGCGAAATCAGTTAGAATGGGTCTGGCGTGGAATAAGGGCAAAGCGAAGTACATACCGTCGTCAAGGAAGGACAAAGAGCGTCACATTAGCTACCTGTCAATGAGGCGTCTGCTGGCAACGAAGCAAAATCAGTTAGAATGGGTCTGGCGTGGAATAAGGGCAAAGCGAAGTACATACCGTCGTCAAGGAAGGACAAACAACACCGACAACTCGGATAGAGCGTCACATTATGTAGCAGAAACTCTTAAGCTTCGTATACCGCGGCTCCGCGCTAAAAAGGAACAACAACACCAGCACCGATATTAAACGCAGAATCGCTCTTATCAATCCTGCTTCTGTTGCTGCTTTGGGCTTAAGACAGAATTAAGTAATAAAGCCTTCTCTCGAAAGATTAAGCTTGCTTTATATAAGAGCTTTGTCATCCCAGTCCTACTGGATAAGAGAAACCCTCGGCTTTTTGCGAGAAAATTTCTGTGTGCGAATTTTGATTCTGTTGCGTTGATGGCATCTGATGGAGAATAATCAACAACAAACTTAATGGGCTGTACGACGACAAGCGCCTGATCAAGCGTCTCTGGATACAACGCTTAAGATGGCTGAGATGATGCTCCGGCCGAGGCATAGGGAGAACGCAACAGAGGGCGGCCTGGGCCGAGATGACGCACACAAGTGGAGTACGCTGGCAAGAGATCGTGCTGGTTGAATATCCATGTTGGATGGTGCCCAGGTACACACCGGACTGTAGCGCCACACGAAAAAGAAGAAGAAAAAGAAGCTTCTTGTCTCTGATTTGAGCTGATGTCATTTGAAGAAGATAATTCAACTCAGACTGCTCTGCGGTATGCACCTAGTTCGGCATATAAGGGTGCAACTATCAAGATGGCAAAGCCGTATACAGCGAATGCTTTGAGATGCTCTATGAATCGACGCCTTTGACACAATTCCGCAGAGGACGAGAAAAACCTCATTCAACAAACAACGCTTGTGTCAATTTTAATTTAATAAAGGATTCAGGTTAATTTTAAATATACTCAGACATAGGGAGATATTTCCCATTGGTTCTGCTGAGTACGCCATGCAGAAGTAAGGAAGTGGAAATCAAGTATGGACCTTTTGCACATACATTAGAATGGTAACCTGAATAATGTTGATGCTGAACCTTGCATTGACTTGAAGTCATACTTGCCAACTTGCCAATTAAAGTTCCGTGTTTGAGACTTTTTTTCTTTTTCACACTCTCGTCCTTTATTAACATCAGCAAATAACGATAAAAGATTCTGTTTCACTTGCTGTAGTAAATTTAGTCGATCGAAAGGCAGTGAAATACAGGTGACATCGCTGATACAGATATCACGCCCCAGGCTTAAAGTTATTCTTTACGGAATAGGTTGAAAAGCTTATATAAATTGGATGGCGCGACAATCCAGAAGGGGGCCACGGTCTAACTTCATCATCACCTACTGATGTTGTGCCGGCTAGTACTCTTTCACGAGTAGAAGGGACGTACACTTTTATACCGACTGCGAACGACGAAGAAGCTTTTGAGAAGCTTATTCATAGGCAGTTGTTTCTCGCACCTCGAATGAGGTGGTGCCGTGATAATGTGCGATGTTCAGTCAAGGTATTGAACGTTCGGCATTCGATGTCTCGTACTCTACACACTGGCGGCTACAATGCTTTGAAAAAAGGCATTAATTCTAATTAATTTAAAACATTGAGTGGGTCTACAATAACTTCAATAAAGTTACTCTAAACCTTAGCATAAAAACCAAATGGATGTTTTAAAATATGAAAATTTGGATTCTACAATATTATTAAGTCACTGCATAACAGCCCCAAGGCACATATTATATATAGAGATATTTATAGTTGTTTGGCAAACAGAAAGACAAACATCCTTATAAAATTTTAAAGAGAATTTTATTTTCTAAAACTGGTTATGGTTATGGTTAAATGGTTAAAATTGTTTAGGATATAACAATTACTTGGGTGTCTAAACATGAAAGCTTTTCAAAAGAAAATTATTCTCAATTGAAATGAAAAATCAGTTTATTTATTCTATAACACCACCCTGTAGTATGTCACAGCAGAATATCCAAAGCAAAACAAAAGAGACACATCGTTGATGGGCAGACACTGTTCACAAATCACACATGTGCAACGGACACGGAATCTCGGTTAGTTGCTATAACAAGAAGATGCGTTCGTCGGCTGCTCGTACGCTCGCTCCCTCGTTCGGTGGAAGTGTACCGCTAAATTTAATTGCGTTTTGATGGCTAATTTCACGTCAATGCCTTTTCACGCACATGCACGAAAATAATATCTTAAGTGGGTAAAATATATTAGAATTTATGATCTGTCACTTAGTCACTTAAGAGTGAAAACAGCATTTTCAAAGTAATGTGTGCAATGGACGGTTAATGATTTTTTGTTTCATTTTTCTTGGGGCTTGGTTGCATGGATTCCTGGCATATATACGAATATAGACGTGTGGATAATTGCAAATTTATATTATTTAAATATTGACTGAGACTTTTATAGTTAAGGTGTTATGAGATCATATTGCAGTTTCTAATTCATAAATATCACTAGCGACATAATCAAATGTTATCTTCATCAATGCATGCAAGCAAAAAGTTTCAAAAACGTGTACTCAAAAGAAGCAGAGCATCACTTTCACAATTACAACAGGTGAATAAAAATAAAACTGCAAAAGTGAGAGAGAGTAGTTGTAGTAAATACGTATTTCAAAAAACTAAATGGTTTTGAGCGACCAACGCTGGCATGTGACCTAAGTCTCATGATTATGATAAAGTGATAAACTCTGGCTTTTGAACAGATAATGATGAAATTCTGTGCCACAATGCAAAAACTACATACATGACTTTAGAACATTTAATCGCGGAAACACATACTTCCCGTAAAAGAATAAAGTAAAGCTGAAATTCCCTCCAAAAGTCTAGAAAATTCACACAGATTACAAAAATGAAAGCGACGGTAATTTCAGCCGTTATATCTTTTACGTACGCTTTGAACTAATTTTTGTTCACAATGCAAAACGCTCAGCACAATGCTGAGTTCTGACAGTCATATGTAAATACAGTGTATAGATTCTGTCATATAAATACAGTATATAGGTGTCTGTCATATAAATACGACTTTTATATTGCCAAATGCATGTGAAATTGAATAATAATTTTGAAACCCTCATAATAGGCAAATACTTGCAAAGTAATTCCATGACGTTATTAAGGAGCTACGGACTAGGACAATTAAACTTAAAAAATTTGTATATTTCAAAGTTGATATATAATGAAATCAACAAGTGTAAAAATTCCTTTTTAATTACAAATATTGAAACTGTTTCTCATTGCAAACAAGTCTGAGTACGAAAAACGTCAAAAAATTCGGAGTATTCGGAAAGAAATACATTTGACGTCTTTAGCAACAGCTGTCAAGCAACTATTCTATCAGTGTTTTTCTTTTTCATTTTCAATTTGCATCTGTAGATTTATCATCAAAAGGGGAGCTTAAAAAAATCACAAAATTTTATATGCAGTATTCGCTATTGCACTCATCTAATCTTATCAATCTCAGTGAGTTCCAGTGGAGCAGAAGTGTTTTGTACTTGAGCAGGTAAGTGTGATATCTTTATATAAACTGAACATATCATGCCAATGCAACTCATTGTACTTTCGTCCATTAAAAGAAATGCACAACCAATGCGAAAACATAACAAAGGAACACAATTTCTATTGCAGCATTAATGGGCAATAATATAACCTATGATATGGATGAAAACGATTCCGGCGATGATGTTTTTGAATCGTTGGTTCGAAATCTTGACTACAGGGATAACATATCACACGCTCTGGGACGAATGGTTCACCAGTATGTTTTGCATTTTTTTTCCTTTCATCTCAAGCCCTTTTGAATGTGTGTCTTTCTTTCTCTGAAGCATTGTAGGTTCACTGCCAAGGCATTCGTCTTCAGAAATGCCAGTTATACGAAAACGACCAGATTTAAAAACGTTTAAAGTAAGTTATGTCACTAACAGTTAATTGTGTGATTTTCAATGTGGTGTAATTTCTTACTCTCTTGCAGCATACACACCTCTATAAAGAAATTAAAATGCTATCCGGCTTGCCGCCCACCAACCGCCGGCCCAATGACAAATGGTCCCTGCAGAGGGGTCTTATGAAGCGTGAAAGCGGTTTGGCATCGAGGACCACGGGCTATTTCACACCAAGCCAGCAGCGTCGGATAGCAAATCTTTTTATACCCAGTCACAAGGACGTCCGTCTGATGTCGTTCGACTCGAAGGTGTTCATTAGCAAGTTCAATAAGGACGGCAGTCGGCTGATCACCGCGAGTCAAGGTACACCACCTTAAATCAGAGACAAATTGATTTAATTTTCTCATTCGATCGATGTAGACGCTATAATTAGAGTATTTGACTCATCGAAGGGTACCTATCACCGGATAAACCGCATCAAAGCGCAGGACGTCGGCTGGGGGATTCTGGACATTGATTTCAGTCCTTGTGGAGAATTTTTCACTTACTCAACATGGTCAGACTACTGTAAGTATGTCATGATTACCCCATCAGAGTGTCTCTCGTTCAATGTGGATCTATTTCAGTCTTTATCGTGCCACTGGATGGTTCAACAGATGAATTTCAATGGTTGCGGCTGAACACAGAGGTGAACCGTTCTGGAATCTTCTCTGTGCGATTTTCACCATGCGGCAAAACTCTGATTGGAGGCTGCAACGACTCCTGTGTGTATATGTGCAACAGGGAACGTGGAATCGTGAAGGCTATAAAGGTGATCATTACTCCCTTCGCAAGACGCAAGAAGTTTTTGCAGCAGTTCTCTTCTTAAATTCCAGACTGAAGATGAAAGCTATGTCGACATCAATGCGGTTAGTTATGTGAGTGACATGGACTCGGATATTTTTGTGACGGGCTGCAATCGCGGAGTAATAAAACTGTGGGATAAGAGATGCCTTGGAACAGACGACGGAGTCGCTACACCTGTCTCATCGTTTCTGGGACACAACGACGGTATCACCTATATCGACCCAAGAAACGATGGTCACTACATTCTGTCGAATTCGAAAGATCAGAGTATAAAGATCTGGGACCTGCGAAAACCCACTGCTGTCGAGAAGGTACACAATCAGCGGAGTTTGCCAGCCCACGACTGGGACTATCGGTGGGACGATGTTCCTCGGTTATGTAAATTAAATCTACAGTTTTCCGTAAAAGAGAATATATCCTAAAAAGGATTCTTCATTTCAGACTACAACCCGACAAACATTCTGGGCGTTGACTCTAGTGTGATGACGTATAGAGGGCACAGAGTGACTAAGAGTTTAATCCGCGCAAAATTCTCCCCAGCAGCGCAGACAGGGCAACGGTACATTTACTCTGGCTGTGGAACTGGACGTATTATAAGTAAGTTCATTAAGGAATCACCAATCGGCTGCAAGTCACGCGTTTCATTGTGGTTCTCTTTTAGTCTACGATGTGCTTACAGGACAAATCAAAGAGGCTATAGACGGCCACAAAGACATCGTTCGTGATTTGATGTGGCACCCCGTACGATCGGAAATCGTATCGAGTTCTGTAAGTGTAGTGGACACTATCCGCTGTTGTTATTTCATCAATTCATTTCGTTTTCCAGTGGGATACACATGTGAATCTAAATACCTGCAAAACAAATGACTTGAGTCGTAATCGCTCAGAAACTGCAAGATACCGCGGGGGTCAGCTGCGGCGGTCACGCAGAATAGCAACGCAGAACGGTGAATATGACGAAGACGACGAGGAGGATGAAGATGATGTAAGCCACGATAACGAATCTATTTCTGTACATACAAAATCGCATCTAACGGGAGATTTGCGTTTATTTTCAGGCAAACTTTATGTGGTAGATAGGCGGTTTGAGCTCGCTGCTTGTGGTTAAAGTCATGTTGTTTTGCTCCTCGCGCTCGTAAGTTTTGTTTTCTGGGTCTCACTGCGACTGTACTAGACAGCACATCGAACGTTTTGTTTTTAGTCTTAAATGTACATACAATTAGATTTCTTCTTCCTTTCCTGTTGCCCTATGAGAGATTAAAAATACATTGTAACTAATTTTTTAAATTTTAGTTTTTTCTTTTAATTTTTTTTTTGTTTCCCTCTGGGGTTTGAATGTAAAGTTGTTCTTTTGAAATTTTATGTCAACGAAAATCTGCTTTATTAAGGATAGAAATTGTTGCATAGTTGTTTAAGACGGTCTCTAAATGTGTCTAGTCTATTTTATGAATCTTTTAGATAAAATTAAGATCACGAATCAGAGGAATGTACGTCAATAGAATCAGATTGCCGGTTATTAGCTTTGGCCTGATATGGTTCTGACGTATGAACACCATCCAGATGGCAATAAACATACTTTGATAAGAAAATTGCTTTTCAAGAGAATCTCCCCCCTCAAGAGAACCCCAGAAATATGACAGCACTCGCACTGTGGCAGCCATCAGCATTTATTTGCTAATGTTTCCCCAGGGCGAAAGCCATAAAATGACGGTTTCTTGGCATATTCAAACTTATCGTTATAGACGAAGATCTACACATTAAGTTTGTTCCAACTGCTTTGAATTGCTGCGAATGCCTACGAATTTCTTCGAGAAACTCCCAAATGGCGTTCTATTTGCGGATTTTTTCGTAGAAGAGAGAGCTCACGAGAGAGTAAAATATTTGCCCTTCCTACAAACTTCTACCGAAGAAAAAACTGTGGGCAGCAGATGGTTGTCAAATCGAAAATAAGAAAAACCTCTGACATTTCATATAGTCTCTGATAGCTAATTCTACAAAATTAAAAACTAAACGAATTTCTACGAAAAGTCGTTTCACAAGTTTCGGTTGAGTTACTCTTTTCAAGAGAGGTTTTTAACCAAGCTACTCAACTACGGATTTCTGTACACAAATGAATTGGAAATGGCCTGTTTGCAAACGTTAATAACGCTTGTTGGCACTTACAGAAAATCGAAAAGAGGGAGTCGTTTATACACATGCATTCAACTGCTCTTGAACCAAGTTAATTTCCAAGCGTACTCCAAATTTATGATTTAAGCCTTTAATGGGCATTGGGTCCCATCGAAATATGCTATATACCGCCCCCAAGTTACTCAAAACCTTAAACTAACGATCGCTTGAGAACAAACCTTGTCTCATAGACTCACATCTTCTATTCATCCCTAGGAGCTCATGGCCCAGGGTCTGTATGTCAAAGGAAGCAAAATTAACCGAACCTCGGCTATATCTTTTAACATCACCAATAAAACTCAATTCAATTCATATAAGTTAAAATTTATTAACATTTCATATCTAACCTAAGAAAAACTGCTACAGATCTATCTACACTACAGAGGCTTGAAAGCATTCAACCGCTGGATCGATTTCACTTTCATTTTGGGTATTTTCTTTTTTTGTATCCTCGCCTGCTTCACCTTCTTCATGTAATTTCGATAGATTTCCTGCTTCGGTGTGTCCTCCTTGTACTTGTTCGATGTTCCGCTCCATAGTTTTGTTATCCTCTCCTGATCGCCGTTTATGTTCACAACTTTTAACTGGAGATTTTCACTCAATCCGTACCCGTTTTGTTGGGATATGTTTGAGCCCTTGAACGATTCGAGGTCGACGTTTCGGAATTTCTCTGCACAAAATGTAGAAATTTTGTAAGTATCGAGGCAACAGTCATTTAGCGAACTTACTTTAACCAGATTGGTGGTGGAAGGAGTTTCGTTGTTTTTCTTTGACATGGTGGAGCGGTTTTCATTTTGAATGGCCGGGGTCTCGAATGTGGTTTGTGATTTGGCTTTCTTTTTCGTTTTGGTGGCCAGTGATTGAATGTTACCCATGGTGTCGTTGGTTTTCTTCTTTTTCGATGGAATAGCCGTGACATCAACTTCCGATTTTTCTTCGTCCTCTTCGTGTTTTCTCTTTTTGTTCTTCTTCCTATTTTGTGTTTCTTTATCGGCAACTGGTCCTAAAGGCAATTTCTCGAGAGTGTCTTCCTGTTCGGCTTTGTTTTCTTTTGTGATTTTTCCGCTTATTTCTTCTTTTGTGTGGGCTAATGCGTTTGTTTGCGAAGTTAGGTCGATCTTCTCTTGCAAGGCCCTCTTCTTCTTCTTTTTAGAATGCTTCTCTTCGCCTCCCTCATCTACCACTTCAATGATTCCCGCGCAGTCTATTCCACTTTGAGTCAAAAAGCGCCTTTCGGGAGTTAGAAGATTTTCCTTTTCTGGAACAGTTACTTCATTTAATACAGAATTATCAACAGACTTCTTCTTCTTCTTTTTTTCTTCAATTTGGTTTTCAATTGGATTTTTGCTTTCCTCTTCAATTTTATCCTCCTCCGTCGACTTCTTCTTCTTTTTCTTTTTAGGACGTTGTTCTTCATTCGTGTCATCTTCCACAGTTAAGATCTCCGCGCAGTCTATTTCATTTTGACACAAGGTTTCTTTTCCGGTTTTTAATTCATTCGTTGTTTCTTTTGGAATGCAAATCTTATCTGTAACTCCCGATCCGTCTTTCTCCGCAGATGCCTTCTTCTTTTTCTTTTGGGGTCGTTGCTCTGCGATTGCCTCGTCCTCCACAGTTATTACTTCCGTTGCTATCCCGCATAAGGACGCCTTTCTTTTTTTCATCTTCTTAGTCTTTACGTCGGCAACTTCTTCTCCGCCATTTTCAACTGTCAGCTCCTCATGCAAATCCTCAACTGATTTTACTTCACTCCCATTTCCGTTTTCAGCCTCACATTCGAGGTGCTTCTTCTTGTTCTTTTTCTTCTTTTTTTTACTCTCAGCAGATTCATCCATCGCTTCCGTATCTTGCGCAATGTCCTCACTCCCATTGGCACTGCCCTCCACCTCTTCTTTCTGGCCTTCCGCACCATTTTTCTTTTTCAGAGCCTCCATTTTCATTTTAAAATAGTCTTCGACTGACAAGCCAGTGTTTATTGTATGAGTTCCCAGCTCAAATGCAGATGTCTTCTCAGTTTCTTCACCACTATCCTTATTGCCTGCGTTAAAGGACGGCAGCTGGCTATAAAAATCGTTTTCCTCAGCAGTCGCTTTCTTTCCGAAAATGTTGGCCAAATCCTTCTCACTGTACTGTGACATATCCTTACCCTTTGTGAACTTCTTGTAATGAACTCTTGCCTTGCTCTTCTTTGACCGTTCCTCCAATGACTGTCCACTAAATTTATCCTTTAACTTCTCTTTGCTTGTCTTTCTGCTTTCGGAGCCAAAACCTGCTCTTGGTGTACATTCGTCTTCATCATCTACCGACGCTGTGTTGCTGTTCGAATCTCCCGCGTGTAAGCTTTCCAGCAGGCCGTTGAAATGCTTTTCATGTTCCGTCCACTGGTCATCGCGATCTTCGTACCCCAGCCCATTAGCATCGTTCTTGTAACGAATACGAATAAATTCTTGCTGACCGTTCTCCTTACTACCTAAGCCTTTACCTTTGGTCCATCCCATTTTTTCAAGCATTTTTGTGCCAAAGCGATCACCATCTGTATGAAAAAAGGTTGTTTGAGGGGCTCGTGTGTCTTGCGTCTACGGACGATACATACCTTCAAAAAGAGCTTTTCCTTTCGGCACTAAATTGTAGCGTTTTCTTTGTCTGGGGCCTGCTAACATTGCCATAGTTGTGATCGTTTCTGTTTCTGAATATTCGTTTAAATAAAGAAAGGGAATAATAATTTAATATACAACACGGCAAATGAACTACGGAGAACACAATACGGTAGAGACGTCAAAGCGGCACGTGCAGTTGCTGTCAGCTGTCAAACTCAAAAGAAGTGTTCAAATATACTGTTTATCAGTTGAAATTATATATAAACAAAAATTAGTCTACACTACCTTATAGATATATTCAGACAATGATGCACTAAATCATCAAAACAAAACCGCGAAGTTTGGGTTAATACGGTCACAATAATTTTCCGAACAGTTACAAAACGGACGAAATACCCAGCCAAATATGATGTTCTCTTTCCAGCGGAAATCAATTAAAAATTCAAAATGCACTACGTCACGTGAAGAAAATTGTTTGTTGATAAAGAACGATCTCGAGAAAGAAAACTAACAAAACAATTTTTGGGCTTTGTATGTAATTTATTTCTAACTATAGAATTTGAATATAACATACATTGCATACATTCACAACTGGTAGTAAAATGTAGATTTGGCAGCACATAATTAAATCTCGATCTCAATGTTCCCGATGTAGCCCATTCCTAAAACGTCATATGCCAAATCAACAGCTGATAAAAGGACAACAAACGACCCGCAATTAAAGGAATAAATGGTAACTAGAATTTTTCACCAAAGAAACTTTCAATTTATATCATGTTCTTAGGAAAGCAAAACGCCTGCAGTTACAGCTGACGAAATAGTCAATAAATCCAAACAATGGTCTCTCGAAGGTGACTGCACACTTCTGAGGTGGATGGAACAAATCTCTAAAGTAAGTTTGATATTTGTGATTGACAACCAATTAGCAATCTGGATTGTAGAACCTCGAAAAAAGGGCAACCAAGACCACATCGGATCTTAATGAGCTATCCACAAGATTGGAGAGAACATCAATCGCCCTCAGCAATGCAACGAACTGCTTAGCGGCGCTGCAATACACACAATTCGTAGAGAATCGTGTTCATGATGATGATGAGACTTTGGCGAATGTCAATGAGGTTCCAAATTCATCGTCGGATGTGAGTCGAGTTCAGGATATGAAGTGATTAAATAACAAACAAGTCCTCTTAGGTTGTAGATAGGAGTTCGAATGACACCAGCATGTATTCGTTTCTAAAGAAGAACCTAGAAATGATGAATTCCTGTCACGAAGCCTATGCATTCAGTTACGATGATTCGGATGAAGACGAACCAGCAACAAAGTGAGTTGAAGTAATTTCTACTTGTGAATTTCTCGTAATGGAAGTTTGTTTTGCAGTGTGGTTTACCGGTCGAAGAATCCTTACGAAGCTCGCCCATTGCCACACATTTATGGGACCAATTTGTGGAAGGAAAAGTGGCACATAGGTCTCTGTGACTCGGATACAGACTTCTCAGGCGACGAAAATTCTGAACAGTTCTCGGAATCTTCATCTGAGACGGATAACTCTTACGAGAGCACAGCACAAACGATGTCCGAATGGGACTCAACCGCTTGGGGTCTGAATGCCAACTCCTCCATGGAACAGAAACAATTTCGACTTCCCTCGAATGATGGAGAGTCCTACACTCATTCGGAGGTATCCACTCCAACAGAACAGAGGAAGGATCGGCTTCCCATTGTCCAACCGGTTCAAGACCAGCGTTACTATCAGCACATTCCACGTAAGCAGGAAAAACAGTTCGATGATATTTTCGACGACTCAGCAGTTCAGTCGACACCAACACAAAGCGTTGCACCTCAGGCGGCAGCAAGTCCTGTAGCTCCTGCGCGGCAAGAGAAGATTTATCATGAAAGTCTGATCCCCGACGAGCCGCCGCCAGATGAACCGGAAATCGAGAATGAACCTAATAAACGATTAGGGGCGAAGAAGACATTGAACCTATTCGATGATGACGAATTCAGTTCGTTTATGAACCAAATTGTGGAGACTGCAAAGAACGTCAACAGTGTGCCGCAACCAAGGCAAGAGGATGTACAAGAGCCTCCCAAGAAAATAGTGCCTAATCTCTTCGAGGACCACGACGATCTCTTTGGTGCGTCCGACTCCGGGAGTAAAGCGTTTAATGAACCAAAGAAAGTGCCTCCGCAGAAGGTTGAAGAAGAGACATTTGTTCCCAGGTCTCCACCAAAGGCTGTTCAGAAGACAAAAATCAGGAATCTTTTCGAAGATGATGAGGAGGAGGAAGATGATTTCGAGAAGATGTTTGCGGTAAAGCAAAGTGGAGCCGATTCTTTCTTAAAGAAGGCCACCAATTTGTTCGAGAATGATTCAGATATTGAGCATGAAGTCGCGCAGATTGGCGGAGCTGCTCCCGCAGTGGCAACTGTTAGTAGCGAGGCAAAAGTGAGGGAAGTTCCATTAATGAAGAAAGGACTCTTTGACGACGAAGAAGATGATGATATGTTCGCCATCCCCACCAAGAAACTCAATGAAGGAACCAATTCCTTAAAAAGTGAGAATAAGGTTGAAGGCATTGATGTCACCCTAAAGGAAAAGACGAGAGAACTTGGCGACCAAAGAGCGGAAAAACCACCAGTGTTGGGAAAAACAGGTTTCGAAGACCTTTTTCACGATAAGCCGCCTGCAGATGTATTCACGCCCACTGCAAGCGCTCGACAAACAAAGGTCGCTGACATATTTGCGGATGATTTTGCAGATGATTTTGAAGAGTTTCTTCCAAAAGCTACAAAGAAACTCGTTGCCAAGGAACCCGCTGCAGTGGAACCGTCTCCAAAGGAACCTTCTGCTATGGAAC
The DNA here is from genome assembly GCA_955652365.1 of Eristalinus aeneus. Lineage (NCBI taxonomy): Eukaryota > Metazoa > Arthropoda > Insecta > Diptera > Syrphidae > Eristalinus > Eristalinus aeneus. The sequence continues at coordinate 25,267,566 of OY019133.1, read as the reverse complement.
CCGTTGCAAAGCAACCTGCTGCAATGGGACGCGCTAAAAAGGAACTCATTGACCAGGCGCGAGCCCCCTTTGAACAACCTTTAATAACGTCGAAAGTGAATTTCGGTGATCTCTTTGAGGCAGAACCTCCGGAAGATATTTTTCCATCTTCGCTCGTAAGTAAAGGTCCCAAGATGGCTGAAGTTCTGGCGGATGATTTTCATGAAGATCTTAGGACAGCCTCAAATCCAGAAGTTGTTCCACCAGAGCCTGCTCCCAGGGATAAGGACAATCCAGTGGTTATACCCCAAACAAGAGAGGAATCCCTAGAAGCAGATATTTTTGAATCAAAAGCGGAAAATATTGATGATGCAGCAACTATGGAACTTCCTAAGTGTTCCCAGGATGACCCCATCTTACCCCCCAAAACTAGCACCACGCTACCTGTTCCTCCGAAAATGAGTGACGAACAACACTCAACTTCAGAACATTTAACCGATCAAAAACCAAGACCATCACCACCGGTTCCAAGTTTTTCAAATCTTTTTCCAGACGAACCGCCATCAGATGATGAAGTGCCGATAGGATCGACTTCTACAGAGAAGGACGCGCCAACATTTAGTAGCATAAATCTCTTTGCCGACGTTCCCCCTGACGATGATTTTCAAGTGTCACTGCCAACAGAAACAAAGCGGATTCACAGCATTTTCTATGATGACTTTAACGAAACCATCGAGGCCACGCGGGAAATGCGCGCTCCCTCGAACTACATTTTCAACGATGAACCACCGCCAGATGACGATGCGCAGCCGATAGAGGACAAGTCGTTGCCGGTCGCGGATGAAACGAAGGAGAAGGAACGACCCAAAGTTTCAAAACTGAAGAAATTCGATTTGCAAATTAACGTAGGCGCCCTTCTGCCGACCGCAAAGCTTCCATCGTTCAAGAAGCCAGATACGGTTCCACAAAGGGTCACTTCAACACCGAGCCCTGCTGCAACACCGATTGAGGCGTCATCTAAAGAAGTGCGGGAGAATCGGGACTTACCCGAAAATATCCTTCCGAACCTGAATAAGGATCGTGTAAAGTTGGGGGTGAAAAGACGACCGTCGACTCGAAAAGGCAGACAAGAAAGCTACAGGAAGTCTATGATTGAGGAGGAAGCAGCAGCAACGCTGTCCGACCAAGAAAGCGATGCACAGGCTGAAGAATCCGACAGGAAAAAACCGTCAGTGACCGCCACAGGACGTGATTCAAATGAAGAAATATTTGACTCACGAACATTTTTGAGCAAATCTGTTCCAAACGCTCAGGAGGAACAAAAACAACACAAAAGTGAGCCGTTATCCCTCTCAACCAACAGAGCTGGATCTCTGTTTGAGGACTTTGGTGATTTTGATGGGGGAAAGCTGTTTGGGAACTCCAAGACGCAGCCGGAAATTTCCGCCGATTCCCCATTCCATGACAACGAAGCAGTTATTAACCCATTTGGAACGCCGAAAACAACACCAGTACGGCCGCCAGCGGATGTTACAACAAACCATGGGTTCGATCCGAAGCGAAATTTACTCGAAAAGGAACAATCGAAGCCAGTAGTGCAATCAAACAACGTAACATCACTCTTCGACGATTCAGACGACGGATCCGATGATCTGTTTAAAGATTCGAAGTCGATGAAAAAACCAACTCTGCAGAGGATACCTGAAAGTAAGGGGAAAGGGGAGCCTGCTGCTAAGTCTGTTGCAAAGCCCTCGAAAGCGCCGTCATCGTTATTTTCTAGTGACGAGGAAAGTGAATCAGATGACATCTTCGGAAAGTCGAAATTGAAAGTGCCTCCCAAGAAAATTGAGACGACGAAAGCTAAGCAGTCGTCGAGTCTATTCGCAGATCTCTCCGATGACGATGAAGATGATCTCTTTGGAACAGCGAAGAAGAAACCAAGCGCAGGTAAGTTGATTGATTTGAAGGGGACCAAGTAGCATTTTAAATGTTATGATGTTGAAAAGTGGGACACTCACGACCCCATATCTTTGCAATTGTTAAAAAGAATCAAAAAGTACTAGTTGTACGCGAATGTTTTTAAATTCTACTTTTCGGAGCATCCACTTACGGAGACCAAACAACACGAGTAATCGCTTAAGGAACTAAGGCCAGTAGTCCAATTGTGGACTGTTCGGTCATCCAATTATTCCTAATTATAGTAAAAAGTAACATGCCATAGATTTCTGTGATGCCAAATCACATTTTTGTCATTCACATTAGTTTTATTTAAATTTTCGTTCAAACTTTTCGAGAGCTGGTGACAATTTTTAGATATTCCTTCAACTAAGAGGAACAGTTCTATATGTTTGCCATTCTTACCCAATGAATTCTCCTATTTGTTTGACGATAGGAAGATGTCTAAGTATATCGGTTCCACTCCAAGGAAAACGTCCAAAACAAAAGTGGGAATCGGATCCACTTTCGCACTTTCGAGGACATTACTTGGTGTGTATTCTTCTTCTTCTTCTTCTTGTGGGGCTACAGTCCGGGATGGACCTTGGTGTGTATAAGGAGTCAATAATTCAACTACTAATAATAAATAGAGACCAGGGCCTAGCTTGCTCATCAGCTACTCGTGTTGTGCGCGCTACTGTTCTCTCACGAGTAGAAGCGACCTACAGTTTTTTGCCGACTCCGAACGGCGAAATTTGAGAAGCTTTCTTAGACAGTTATTACTCTTTGAGTGTTGTCAGCAGCTCGAAAGAGGTGGTGCCGTGAAAAATTCGAAAAATTGGTGTTGAGCTGGGAGTCGAACCTAGACCCTTCGGCGTGAGCGCGTCGCACTTTACCCACTACGCCACGGCGACCACTTCAATCATCACCAATTCAACTACTACACTCTGCAAATATTCCTGTTGGAAGAACGCTTCGAGTCCCATTTGGAATTGTAATCTTAATTAAATTATGTACGAGGTTCATAAAGTAACAGGATTTGTCATTTTTCACAAAAAATATTTATTTACTCATCAATTTCTATTTTATCTCCTTCAAAGTAGTCCCCCTTAGATACAATACACTTGTGCCAGGGTTTTTTCTAATCCGCGCAGCAGTTCAGTTCTGACATGAACATTTTGGTATGCATTGGACTTCTCTCAGAGATTGAATATAATATAAATAACCATTTAGCCATGTTTCGTTTCCAGTTATTACCCTTTGAAGTAACTCTGTATCGCCGTTGAGGTCATTCAACAATTTTAAAGCGATGCTTGACGATTCTCCATAACCATTTTCTTCACTTTCTCAACATTGTCATCGGTTGTTGATGTCCCAGGGCGTCCAGGGCAAGCGCCGTCGTTCACATCTTTTCGACCTTCTTTGAAAAGCTAGTACCACTTGTAAACAGTATTTTGACTCAGAGTACACTCACCGTTTGCCACTGTCAACATTTTGAGCACTTAAGTCCACTTTTCACATAAAATTGAGTTCAAATTCTTTGATCCATTTTTATTCGGCAGCACAAAATCGTCGAACACGCAAAACATGTCTCTCACAAACAAACGAGACTGTAAAGACATATATTCGCGACGAGCATACCAACATAACAAAATAATAAAACGATGATGAGATGAGATGATCGAATGTACATAGCCCGCGATATTTGAAAATTCTTCTTATTTTTTTTTAGCAGACCTTGTATTTACAAATGTTAAAAAAAGCAACAACTCTTCGTTACTGAAGAAATACATTTTATAACAATGTCGGACTCGATTTTTTTAATCAGAACAATAATGTCAAATATTTATTGGATGCTATTTAAAACATATATGTGGCCGCCGAAGCGTAATAAGTAGAGTGCGACGCTCACACACCGAAGGGTCTAGTTTCGATTCCCGGCTGGACACCTCGAATTTTTCACCTCTTTCGAGCTGCTGCCAACACTCAAAGGAAAATAATTGTCTAAGAAAAAGCTTCTCAAAACCTTCGTCGTACGGAGCCGGCAAAAAACTGAAGGTCCCTTCTACTAGTGAGAGAACAGTAGCGCGCACAACACGAGTTGTTGATGAGCAAGCTAGGTCCTGGTCCCTCTGTGAACCGTCGCGCCATACAATTATTATTATTTTAAACATATACAGTTTTCTACCTTCACACCGAATGCCCCCGGGCATTTAATGTTTTTGAAGTTCGAAGACTTTTCGGGCTGGAGCAGTGGTGTCCATACGCTCTACATCACGTAGCCATCTTAAGCGTTGTATCCGAAAACTCTTGACCAGGCGCATGTCATTATATTTTCTTCTCAAGATGCCATCAACGCAAACAGGACCAAAAAATCGCATGTAGAACTTTTCTCTCAGAAAGACTAAGGGCTTCCTTATCCGTCTTTAGTAACGTCCAAGTTTCCGCGCAATAAAGTAGGACTGGGACGATGAAGCTGTTATATAAAGCGAGCTTAGTTTTTCGAGAGAGGGCTTTATTACTCAATTGACTCTTGAGCCCAAAAAAACAGCGATTGGCAAGAGTGATTCTGGGTTTGATTTCGGTTCTGATGTTGTTGTCTCTGTTTACCACGGAGCCGAAGTAGACGAAGTCCTTGACAACTTCGAAGTTTCTGCTACCTAGTGTGATGCTCTGTCTGAGGCGTCGATGTTGTGTGTCCTCCCGTGAAGACAGCATGCACTTAGTTTTGCCCTCATTTACCTCCAGACCCATTTTAGCCGCCTCCGCTTCGAAGCCAGCAAACGCCTCATTTACGGTTCGCTGTGTTCGTTCAATCACGTCAATATCATCAGCATTAACTAGCAATTGAACTGACTTTTGGATGATCGTGCCTCTGGTGTTGACTTGTGAGTTACGCACGATCTTCTCGAGGATGATGTTGAAGAAGTCACATAACAGTGCATCGCCTTGTCTAAAACCTTAATTGACATTGAAGGTCTCGGTGAGTTCGTTACCGACCTTGACGGAGCAGCGAGAGTTCTCCATCGTCATCGTACACAATCTGACGAGTTTGGTAGTCAAACTAGACATGGCACTGTATAGCTCGTCTCTGTGCACACTGTCATATGCGGCCTTAAAATCGACGAATAGGTGGTGAGTGTCGATTTGCATTTCTTGAGTCTTTTCCAGGATCTGCCGTAATGTGAACATCTGGTTTATTGTGGATCAGGTTATGGACAAACGGTTTCAGACGCTCACACAAAACGGCAGAGAGGATCTTGTATGCGATGTTAAGAAGGATGTTCCCTCGATAGTCAAAGGAGTCTCCCTTCTTGTGGACCGGGCAAACGATGTCGAGATTCCACTCATCGGGCATGCTTTCCTCCGACCATATCTTACAGATGAGAAGTTGCATGCGCGCAACCAGGTCATCTCCAGCTGCTTTAAATAGTTCTGCGGACAGTCCAGCAGCTTGTTCGACTTCAGCTTCGATATTGCTATCTTCACCTCGTCTAAGTCGGGGGAACGGAATTCTTATCTTTCATCGTCCAAATTGAGTAGAACATTCTGCCAAACAGCGGAATTGGGGCCGTCTTCGCCATTAAGGAGGAGAGACTGATTAGTCGTGTTACGAAAATCGCATGTGCGCGACTTATTCCATAACCATTTTAATAATAGCGCAATACAGAGTCGTAACCACTTCATACCGAAACTGCCAACAATACAAACATAAATAAACGATGTACTTTTCAAATTATAAAAGTTTGTCTTGTTCATTTACCTTGTTGTGGCAAGCGTACAACAGACCACATAAAGAGAGGGGATAAAGATGCATGTCTACTTTAGGTGGTTTGTGAAGCGTGCACTCTGGTGAATTACCTTTTTGCAAAGCCTAACTTCAAACATTCAAACATTGCGAATCGCAAAGGCATCACCATAATGCTGCTCCGCAATTACTCTTCAAACATTGAAACATTTCGAATCGCATAGGCATCACCATCATGCTCCGCAATTACTCTTCAATGTTGCAATTCAATTTTTGGCATACACATGAAAGCCGCCGATTTATGTTGCGCTTCCTGCTTCTCACCGAAAATTTGAAGGCTCAACCCTCCGAGCGAGAGAAGGATGATGATACTTATCACGCATGACTTGAAGGAACAATTAATAGAATGGGAACCACCAACTCGGTGCTCGCTGCATTTGCCTATGTCTCTTTAATCTGCGAACTGAGAATTTGAACTCTTTAAAATATGAAACTGTCAGGATATTCAAGCACAAGTATAAACTTGTGCGAATTTGTTCATTTGCAAATCACCGACACCGATATGGTCGATAGGAAAGCATGCCCGATGAGTGGAATCTCGGCGTCATTTGCTCTGTTCACAAGAAAGGAGACCCCTTTGACTGCGCCAATAAGTCTCCTTAACATCGCATGTAAGATCCTCTCTGTCGTGTTGTGTCAGCGTCTGAAACCATTTGTCCATGACCTGATAGGTCCATATTAGTGTGGTTTCGGACCAGGGGAGTCCACACTAGAACAGATCTTCACATTACGGCAGATCCTGGAAAAGACCCAAGAAATGCAAATTGACACTCACCACTTATTCGTCAATTTCAAGGCTGCATATGACAGTGTGCACAGAGACGAGCTATACAGTGCCATGTCTAGTTTGGGTATTCCTACCAAACTCGTCAGCTTGTGTAGGATGACGATGGAGAACTCTCGCTGCTCCGTCAAGGTCGGTAACGAACTCACAGAGACCTTCAATGTCACAAAAGGTTTTGGACAAGGCGATGCACTGTTATGTGACTTCTTCAACATCATCCTCGAGAAGATAGTGCGTAACTCACAAGTCAACACCAGAGGCACAATCTTCCAAAAGTCAGTTCAATTGCTAGCTTACGCTGATGACATTGACGTGATTGGACGAACACAGCGAGCCGTCAATGAGGCGTTTGCTGGCATTGAAGCGGAAGCGGCTGAAATGGGTCTGGCGGTAAATGAGGGCAAAACTAAGTGCATGCTGTCTTCAAGGAAGGACACACAATATCGACGTCTCGGACAGAGCGTCACACTAGGCAGCAGAAACTTCGAGGTAGTCAAGGACTTTGTCTATCTCGGCTCCGCGGTAAATAGGGACAACAACACCAGTACCGAAATCAAACGCAGAATTACTCTTGCCAATCGCTGTTTCTTTCGGCTCAAGAGGCAATTGAGTAATAAAGCCCTCTCTCGAAGGACTAAGCTCGCTTTATTTAACAGCTTGATCTTCCCTGCCTACTTTATTGCGCGGAATTTTGGACGTTAGCAAAGATGGATGAGGAAGCCCTTAGTCTTTTCGAGAGAAAAGTTTTGCGTTCGATTTTTGGTCCTGGTTGCGTTGATGGCATCTGGAGGAGAAGATTTAATGACGAACTCTATGGGCTGTACGGCGACATGCGCCTGGTCAAGCGTCTACGGATACAACGCTTAAGATAGCTAGGCCATGTAGAGCGTAGGGACACCACTGCTCCGGCCCGAAAAGTCTTTGGATCCGTGCCATTCGGACAACGCAATAGAGTACGACCTAGACTAAAGTGGCGCACACAAGTTTAGAAGGACCTCAACCAACTTGGAGTGCGCAACTGGAGACAGCTGGCGAAAGATCGTGCTGGCTGGAGAGACATGTTGGTTGAGGCCCAGGTCCACCCCGGACTGTAGCGCCACAAGAAGAAAAAGAAATCACCGACACATATGACCTATGAACATTACGCCCCCTTAAAATGAATCATGATCACTATTTCTTTAGGAAACTATTATTCATAAGCCACGTCGGAAGTTTATTTATCACTGTTGATTCGAACTGCAGCACGCAAGCCACTCTCATCTATCCGTTTTTCATTCTTTTCCAGTTGACAAATCAAAAGTGAAACCATCAAAAACACCGCAACCATCGAAGGCAACTGCCCCGCCGCCGCAACAACACCAACCAACCACTGCGAGTTACAATCCACTGTCAGATCTACTGGACGACTAAACAAACCAACGAAGCATCCTTATAACTCATAGTACACGTGTATATTTTTAAAGTAAACATATTTCCTATCGTTTATACATTACGTTACATATAAATAAATACAAATAAATCTACACACTTATGCATTAAAATTTTACCTTCGTTGTCTAGCACATTTGGTATCGCTTAACTATTAGTTTGTCAATTACTTGAGAGTATTACATTGCACACTGTTGGCCACCGCTTGGATCGCGTGTGGCAATCAGGTAGATGAACGCCGCCACGTCGGTTCGGTAAGATTCTTAATCTTATGAGGTTTCTCGTGCATCGCAGTTCGGGCCCAGCTTGGAGATGCATTCCGGCAGCTGATTCCTAAATTGTCTTTGGTTGAGAGTAACGTGCATGAATCTAGAGAGCCACGTCCCGGTACTTGCGGTAGTCGTCCGATTCATTCCCCAGCGATAACTTGCTATTTCCCGCCGTATTGTACACGTAGGGGTTCGTGAACCCGCCGTACCCGATGCCACCGCAATTCATCATGCCGGCATTCATCATTGGCCGGAAGTGCTGGTGGGAGTGCCTCGAATGCATCGGATGGTGATGGTGCTGGTGTAGGTGCTCCAGCAGCGCTTGGTGCTGGTGTGGGTTGTAGTTGATGGGATGGCCAAGCATGGCCATGTAGTACTGCTGCTCGTAATTCTGAAGTAAATTGTTGCCGTAGCTGAGGTCGCGTTGAACTTTTGCGATGCCGTCGAGATTCTCCAAGGAAATGCAGTTTCTGGAGAGCTTTTGCGGTTTCGCAGCGTCTATGGTACAGTAGATGGGATCTGCTGTCACAGAGCCTATCACTGAGTGCTGCTCATCGACATTGTTCGTCATCTTTTTTGAATCGTTGATGGTGTTCTTCAGGTCATCCACGGTGATGTTGAAATATTTAGCATTGTTGTCCTCCGTGTCCAGGACATAGCGAGGATTATACATGCCGGGAAGTGTGCATCGTAGATCCATTAATGATTGGGCTCGATTACCTGTCAAAGGAACAAAGAGAAGCCGTTTGGTAACTTAAACGAGTTTAGCACAGACCACCTAAAGGGTGGTTAGATGGTTTGGGTTGATTTGTGGACTCTGAAAATGAAGTGTGAAAAAATGTTTGACAACCCTATTTGGACTGTTAAGAATTATCGAAATGAACTGTCACTCCTTTTTGGTGATCTATTCAGAATAATGCGATAGGGGCGGCTAAAAACAGAAACCAAATCTGAAAACAAGTTTGGTGAAGGCCAAGCGGGTTCTGGAACTGCTGTCTAACATGAAGCCAATTAAAAGTGATGCAGAGACAACATTCCTCATATTCAACTCAACTGTAAATATCATGAATCATTTAAAGCAGTGTTTGAGCAACAGTTCCGAGATTAAAATGAAAGGAAGAATGAAAGCTTAGTAGACTGCAAGATTTGGGACTCTTGCAAGATATCGCAGCTTCTGGTAAAAGTTAATTCTAAAACAGAACTGTACTCAAGTATTTAAGGCATTCGAAGTAGTTGATAGTAACTTGTTGTGACTTCAAAGCCAAAGGCGGCAAACTACATTACGCCTAATCGGCCAAATACTGTAAAATACCTTACCAAGGTCTTTACCAGCAACAAGTTAAAGATGATTTCAAATTCCTACGATCGCCCCTGAAAGCTGCTACAACTATTTTGCCAGATCAAATTAATTATTCACCGGGCTTCCATTCGTCAGTCAATCACGACTGTTCCGGAATAGATGAACTTCGAAATTGATTTATTGATCTGTACAATATTTGAATATTGGCCCAGTTCTTGTACGACGTGTCTGTTTTTATTTGACAGCAATTTATGCTTCCGTCCCAGATCATTATCGACAATACTAATGACACGTAACGCGAGCAAAAACAAGTTCACAAGCGATGATTGATAACTATGCATTAAGTTAAAATTCAGTTCGATTTTTCCAAAGAAATTACCGACCAATTTGAGTTGTCGACCTTGTTCAGGCACTTAGCCATAAATTAAACTGCAATTAATTTTTTTTAGTAATTTTAACTGTGGGTATATAACATAATTTATTGTCTAGCAGTCTTCACGTGGTGTATGTGTTCACAATGATGAACAATTAAGAGGGTCGATACTGATGGGGAACGTGGGAAAATGCAATTTTCATTTCTTTGGAATAGGAAAGAAATCAATTCTGCAGGAACTGGTTGCAGCGTGTGTGTTCCTCGACATTTTTTTTTATTGCACAGCACAGAGTTAACAATTTAAGGTTTTACATTCATTTTAAAAGTGGTCGCCGTGGCATAGTGGGTAGAGTGCAACGCTCACACGCCGAAGGGTCTAGGTTCGACTTCCAGCTCAACACCAATTTTTCGAATTTTTCACGGCACCACCTCTTTCGAGCTGCTGACAACACTCAAAGAGTAATAACTGTCTAAGAAAGCTTCTCAAATTTCGCCGTTCGGAGTCGGCAAAAAATTGTAGGTCCCTTCTACTCGTGAGAGAACAGTAGCGCGCACAACACGAGTAGTTGATGAGCAAGCTAGGCCCTGGTCCCCCTTTGGACTGTAGCGCCAACAATTATTTATTCATTTTAAAAGGCAATCTGTGGAGAAGTGCTTCTTTGTATTTTTGGGATTTTGAATCGTTGTTTGAAGTTCAGTGCCTGGCGGCATACAGGATATTCTATCATCTTACCGCAGATTTATAAATTAAAATGTAATCTTCGCTGGTTTTTATAATAATAATTGTATGACGCGACAGTCCACAGGGGACGAGGGCCTAGCTTGCTCATCAACTACTCGTGTTGTGCACGCTTCTGTTCTCTCACGAGGAGAAGGGACCTACAGTTTTTTGCCGACTTCGAACAGCCAAGTTTGAGAAGCTATCTGAGACAGTTATTACTCTTTGAGTGTTGTTAGCAGCTCGAGGTGGTGCCGCAAAAAATTCGAGGTGTTCAGCCGGGAATCGAATCTAGACCCTTCGGCGTGTGAGCGTCGCACTCTACCCGATACGCCACGGCGACCACGTTTTCCTTAAATACAGACCTTCAAAAGCATGTGAAGTATCAATAATAATGGATTCGGATAGAAAGTATAATGAATTTTATGAAATTTCCTAGTTTCTGTTCGAGTTACAAATGTTTTGTCCGATACTGTAGGTAACAGATCACTCAACAAGTCCTGCGATATATAGGGGGGGCCACTAACAAAAATAATTAATCTAATATAATTTTTGTTTTGTTAGTGGCGCCCCCTATATGTCCCGGAACTTACTGAGCGATGGATTATTTGGTAAGCACTCCTGTTCAGCCATTTTTATTACTTACACATTTTGACCGTGGCCGCCTTAGCGTAGTAGATAGATAGATACACGCCAAAGATCCCAGGTTCGACTTCACAATCGAACAGCTTGCATTTTCCATGTCACCGCCTTTTTTGAGCTAATGACAACACTCATAGAAAACTAACTGTCTAAGAAAAAAGCTTTAGGTTCCTTCCACTCGTGAAAGAACACACCGCACGAGTAGTTTATAAGGCTAGACCCTGGTGGACAGTCGCGCCATCCAACATATATATATACTTTCTCACTATTGGACCAGATTTATAAGTAACTTAAATACATAATAACAAACAATTTCAAATGTTTTCTGAATGAATTCGACATCTATTCCCGCCGCTCTTTATGCAAAACCGAGCAAATAGAAATTCGTCTTTAAGTTGACAACTGACACCCTCAGCACAACTCGCTCCACAGTCATTGACCTCAACAAATGAAAGAAGAATGAAAACCAAACAGTAAAAGCCAAATTAAGAGGCCCGCACTCTCTAAACTTGGCATTGACATTACTACGCTGCCATATGAGACCCCGTTCGAATTCCTGAAAAATTGAGTGAAAGGCATACCGATACCTGCTGCAGATTGGATATAAATCGCAAACTTAAGTAAGTTATTGGATCTTCAAATGAGTGTCTTGAAGTGGGATGAGCTGAAGAAGAAATCAACTTGAATAGCAATGAGCTACAATTCGTGGGCGTTCTGTTTTGCAAATAGGCGCAAAGAGAGTGAAAGATGAATCTATCCATACGACGTCAGCTTTCCATATAAGCAAATAATTGCGCGGCACTCATGATTCAATTTCCGCGGACGTGCGTCCAACAACAATAAAGCTACAATCTTTTGTGCTGAATGCAAACAAAAAGTTTCTTGGATGGCAGCAATTCGGCTGCCGAGCATGGAATACTTCATTAAATTGACGTTGAAACCGTTGAGAGATTCTAAAGATGTCAAGCGGCTATCAATTACTCTCGATTTCTTTCTTGGGGTGAATGGGCAGAACAACTCCAAAAGGAGAGCGAAGCAAATTCGAAATTTTGATTTCCCTCTTTGACATGCCCACAAGAGGCTAATTCACTTTTTTGAAGACACAAATAGGCGCCAGCGACAGTGTGTGTACTTACCTCGAGTTGCTCCAGTGAACTGTGTAGTTGGCATCGCGAACACGCTCGCATTGAACTCATTCTGCGATCCGTACAGGGAACCATTGTTGAAAAACTGCTGCTGCTGTGCGAGACCGTACTTTTGCTTCGTCTCGTTGATAACGTAGCCCGCGTTGTCAAAGGAATTTAAATTGCAGTTGCTGTGACGCTTGCTGCCTCGGCGTGAGTCACCCTTCGTCATCGGCGCACTGGGGGGTGGAGTTTGAAGCTGCAAGCGCGTGGCTAGATTTTGCAATTGCGATAGCACCTGTGATTCTCGCCGCCACCTAAATATAGACAAATACAATTTTATTAAATTGCTGTAGATGTGCACTTTGACGCGATCTTACTTGAGACCGGTTGGAATGACACAGATCAATGAGAAGCAGTTAATGACCAGCCGAATGAGGTAGGAGATTAGTTCGGTAAGACCGTGAACGGACTGTAGTCCCTGGAAGAGAGGAGAAAAACAGAAAATTCAATTAGTACTGTGGAGATGGTGACATTCAGCACGCGTAGCAAGCGGTTCAATTAGCATGTGGCGAACTTTTCAAGATCGAAGACCCGACGCCAGTGGAGTTGTTTGCATAATCTTCGCTAATCTCTGAGGAGATGATTGAACTTGGGTGGGACGCAATTTATAACACACTTAAGCCATTTGATGACTCACAATAAAAATCCATAAGCCGAAAACCCGCGAAATATTTACATAAGCCACATATAAAGCAACACCTTGATGCTAATTTATCAGCTCGCGTTGGTCGTGCTTGGGATGAGTTGAATGTGGGATGGCCCGTTTGATGCATCTTCTTTTAAACGTGTTCTAACTTACGGCTGGATGACTAAGATGATTCAGAAACATGTGACAGAGCAAACTCAATTGCAATAACGATTGCAGATGCTGTTGAAAAAGATGGTCGGGAAACTGAAACCGACATTTGGTTGACAATTCTTTTTAGTTCAACATCAAATGGGTTTTATGAAACGTTTTATTTTTCTGCGTGAAGCTGCTCGGTGGACTAGATGATTTTTAGAGGAAAGTGTGAAGAAGCATGTAAGTGTGTTCAAAATCAATTTTCTTCACTGCATATTCATATTGCATATTTTTGATTAAAAAAGAAAGTTGAATCATGAAAAGGTTCTGTACTTCAGGAGAATCAGTTGGTTCCCAGTCTCAAACCTTTCTTAGGAGTTCGTATTCAACGCGAAATGGAATACACAGAACGCCTATGCGTGGCAAAGGTGACATGATTCCATACGATTTTGTAGGAAAGATATAAGTTCCATTTTTATGAGTTGGTTCCCAGTCGCAAACCTTTCTTAGGAGTTCGTATTCAACGCAAAATGGAATACACAGAACGCCTATGCGTGGCAAAGGTGACATGATTTTATACGATTTTGTAGGATATAAGTTCCATTTTTATGAGTCCTCAACAGCGAATCAGAGCACAAACGATTTGGTTTTCACAAACATAACCTGCATTTATAACTACTTATTAATGTTGGATTAAGACCTAAGTTTTGGATGTCTACGCCGGTTACTACGGTTGAAGGTTTTTAGAACTATCAGAAGAGTGTATATCGCACATAAATCGTCAACACCATTAACAAGGTTTATTTTAGGATAAATCGGGCTGTTTCTTAAGTAACTGTTGAATTTTTATCGAAAGGAAATTAATTTATTCAAATACTTATACAACAAACTTTAAAGCGTTGAGGACGGTGTGTGCCACCGGTAGGTCACACATGAATGTTTTATTAGGCGGCGTTTGTGAAGAAAACACGGTACAACATAAGCAGCAGCTCGATATTGATGTGTGCATTTTTCGCAAAATTTGTTATTTTTCTTCAAAATATAAAATTTTGTTTTGTGCAAGGCGCCGCCAGATTAGGCAACGTTTGATTTTTGTTACTGCCAGACGAACCTTAAACACAAAAAGTTGTGCCGTCCTTAACGTGTTAATCAAGTATAAATGTTTCATTTCGCTTTATGACCCTTTGTCCGTTTCTGGCAACTTTTGATTTTTTTTTTGTTAAAAACTAAACTAAACAAGTGCGATTTCACAAGGACATCATCCGTTTAAGGAGATCTACAAAGACCGAAATAAATAGTAGTCTGATGTTCCAAGGTGTCGGTGGCCGTGGCGTAGTGGGTAGAGTGCGACGCTCACACGCCGAAGGGTCTAGGTTCGACTTCCAGCTCAGCACCAATTTTTCGAATTTTTCACGGCACCACCTCTTTCAAGCTGCTTACAACACTCAAAGAGTAATAACTGTCTAAGAAAGCTTCTCAAATTTCGCCGTTCGGACTCGGCAAAAAACTGTAGGTCCCTTCTACTCGTGAAGGAACAGTAGCGCGCACAACAAGAGTAGTTGATGAGCAAGCTAGGTCCTGGTCCCCCTTTGGACTGTAGCGCCAATAATTATTATTATGATGTTCCAAGGTCAGGGCTATAAAGAGGATTTATCAAAAGTTTCAAGTCAAGCTCTCTCAGCTTTTAGCAGGTGATCAAAAATGAATGCGATGTAGTGTTATCTAGGTGGAATATATCACTTTCGCTCACACGCATTCAACATAATCGTATTCATTTGACGTTATTGTATACAATCAACTTTTCATGAACAGCTGATGATTAGCTTCAAAAACGGATCGAATTCATAGCGTTTAAGACGCAAATCACGAATGTTGATACAGATTGTTAAATTCATACTCAAATACTTTTTTACATTTCATATGGCGACTGATTGTTACTTTTAATAAATTTAACCATTCACGCATATTCGTATGAAGATACTCTTCGATTAATATTTTGATTTGACCACCATCAGAGACCAATAGGGAGACAGTCAACTCCCTCGTCTCCCGCCATTGAATTCATTTTGACAGCGTTTTTTATAATATTTCCCCTCATGAACAGCTGATTCACAAAAAGGATTTTTTTTGTTTTCAAATGAGAATACGTGTGAACTGTCTATACGGTGGATCTCCTCACTCTTCACACTGCTAGAAGGAGAGTGCATATAAATCAAAACGTAAACATGTGTGAGTTAAGTGAGACAATGTTCGATGATACGTAAATAACTTTCAGAATTTGAGGTTATGTCCAGGTTATGTCTACTAAAACACGTAAATAACAGTCAAACGGTCGATGGACAAAGGGGAAATCAGCTGTTTGATCAGCTGTTCAGTTGACCATCTTCTTCCTTATTGGTTTCTGATCACCATCAACTTAACTTGGCCGACCCGGGCTGTAACCACGTTACTTATCAAATAACAATCGTTCGGGCGATATCGGCGATAATTTGCATCATAACCCAATCACTATGCATAACTCAATCACTATCGTATCGTCTATCGTCTACTTAATACACAGTTTGAGCGCTACTGAACAAAACATATGCTCTGTTCCAATTGATTTGTGTACAGAAATTCGTAGTTGAGTAGTTTGGGTAAAAATCTCTCTTGCAGAGAGTAACTCTACCGAAAATTGTGAAACGACTTTTCGTAGAAATTCGTAAGCAGCTATCAGACATATGAAATGTCTGAAGGCCCCGGCACATAGAATACGTTACTAGCGTCAGCGTCAGCGATACTTTGACAGATACATAGAAATACGTGTATTCTTATGGGGAGTGGTTCATAGACCAACGCTGGCGCTCACGCGACGGATGTAGTAGCTCAACTTTTAACTTTTCTCTCTCCGTCAGCGTTGACAATCGAACATTGTGACATTTCAAGAGATTTTTTTTGAATTTTAAGTTTACATGTTGAGTTTGAGGTTAGTTCTCGTCGAAGTCACACAGGAAAATAACAAAGGTTTGTATTTGCAATTTTTAATAATAACAATAAAATTAACTTATTAAAGATATTAACATAGGACGGAAGAAAAAATAGGAAGGAAATCCTAAATTGAGTGAGAACAAAATTTTTTGCAGGACATAATTAAGGTTTGTAATTGCAAAACTTAAATAAAATACAAAAATTAAATTGTGTTTTAATTATGTTAAGTTAATTCAGTAACTCGTCTGGAGGAATTTTTGCAAAAAAATATATCAAACTGCTCTACACTATATCCGAAAAAATTGAATTTAAAGCTACTGTCAAATGAAATCAGCTGTGCGTTGAAGTATTCATTGTGTCACCCCCTTCCGTCACGTACTTCAACTTCAACGGATATTTTGCCGCTACGCAAGTAACGTATTCTATGTGCCGGAGCCTTGAGGTTCTTTTATTTTCGATTTGACAGCCATCTGCTGCTGTACAGCTGCCCACAGGTTTTTCTTCGGCAGAAATTCGTATTGAGGGGAAATATTTTTCTCTCACGTGAACTCTCTCTTCTACGAAAAAATCAGCTAATGGAAGGCTTCTTCGTAGTTTTTCGGGAAAATTAGTAGACATTCGTAGCAATTCAGAGCAATTGGAACGGACCTATTTTAACAGAGCCGTCTCAATTCATTGTTTTGGTGTGTCTAGACATTACGAATGAACAAGCGACTGTGCACTAGCGAGTGGAATTTTAAAAAATATCAGGTTTGATTTCAGGGATTTTTTTTAAATAATTTTGGATGTCCTTGCATAAGTTGAGGATTGTATGCAAACATTTTGTATTTACCGTGGCGTAGTGGATACTGTGCGACGCTTACATGCCAGGTTCGATTCTCAGCTGAGCACTTCGAATTTTTTACGGCACCACCTCTTTCAAGCTGCTGACAACATTCGAAGAATATCAACTGTCTATAAAAAGGCTTCTCAAACTTCGGCGTTCGGAGTTGGCAAAAAACTGTAAGTCCCTTCTACTTGTAAGAGAACAGTATCGCGCACAACATGAGTAGTTGATGAGCAAGCTAGGCCCTGCTCCCTTGGCGACTGTCACGCGATATTACTAATAATCGCTATTTTGTTTACTTTTTCTTTAAATGTTCACCACTGCAATGCAAAACGAGTGTGAATAAACTATAGTCAAAAACCAATCGACTTTCGCGATTGACAGTTTTGAGAGTAAATGAAGCAATCAAAATAGTATCGTTTTGCCGAAAATCCTGGATTACTTATAAAATAAAAATTAAAAGCTTCTCATTGAAGTGCAGAGGATTTTTAAACGGCCGTATCGTATCGTAACTAACGCTGGACAAACAATACAATCTGGAATTCATAAACAATATTGCTTATGACCCAAGCGAACATTAAATCCAAGAAACCACTTGAATTTCGGAATGATTTTAAAACATGTGCATCGAGTCGCATTTCAACCTCCATTCACAACACATCAGATAAAGAGAACGAGGTGACATTCTCCGGCCAGCATCTTTTTGAAAAAAGGCAATCAACATCCAGTCGTAGGACGGTCTAGTCCTCGGACAGCTTAGTCGTGTTCGTCATTTCTTATTTGTAACATTTAAATTGTACAGTTATTGAAATAAAGTTTTTATTTTATTTTTACTACGAAATAAATAAATTCATTTGCGCTTTAACCCTGAAAGACATTTTTAATGGGCTAACAATTCCAAGAAATATATTCTTTCAAATACCAAAAGTAGACACCTCAGAAATAATTTTATGTGGCGTTTTTGATTTTAACAGGTATACCGGTATGAAGTGAGCGTCAAGATACAAATGTCTCGATAGGGAACATTTGTTGTGAACGAGCCCTTGTTTTTTTTTTGTTTGCTTGCTATGACATCAGTGAAAAATATTTAGCATACATCAAGTCCATTGGACAGACAACATCATATTTTTTCATCGTGATGATTTTCGGAAAGCATTAATTTTTTGTTTTCATTTGAAGAAAAGTGCTGCAGAGTCGCATCGAATGCTTGTCGAGGCAAATGGTGATCATGCTCTATCAGAAGCAGCATGCAAAAGATGGTTTCAACGGTTCAGAAATAATGATTTTGATGTGAGAAATGAAGAATGTGGAAGACCACCAAAAAAGTTTTAAGACGCCGAATTGCAGACGATATTGGATGGAGATTACACTTTGAGTCAAAAGCAATTGGCTTTTGTTAAATGTTGCACAACAAACAATTTCTAACCGTAATGCGAAAGATCCAAAAGTGTGGAAAATGGGTGCCACATGAATTGAATGAATGATAGATGGAAAACCGAAAAAACACTTGTGAAATTTTGCTTCAAAGACATGAAAAAAAATCGGTTTTTCATCGGATTGTTACTAGCGAAAATTGGATTTATTTTAAGAATCCTAAACGGAACAAATCATGGGTTAATCTGTGACAACCATCAACATCGACTGCAAAACCAGATCGATTCGGAAAGAAGACAATGCTGTGTGTTTGGTGGGACCAGAAAGGTGTACTGTACCACGAGCTCCTGAAACCTGGTGAAACTGTTAATACTGATCGCTACCGACAACAAATGATCAATTTGAACCATGCATTGATCGAGAAACGACCAGAATGGGCCAGAAGACACGGCAAGGTAATTTTTCTCCATGACAATGCACCTGCACACAAAGCAAAACCGGTTCAGGATACAATCAAAACACTTGGCTGGGAGCAGCTACCAAATTCGCTGTATTCACCAGACTTGGCTCCTTCCGACTACCATTTGTTTTGATCGATGGGACACGCATTGGCTGAGCAGCACTTTGATTCCTACGAGGAGGTCGAAAATTGGGTGTCTGATTGGTTTGCGAAAAGAAGAACAATTTTATTGGCGTGGTATTCACAAATTGCCAGAAAGGTGGTCAAAATGTGTAGAAAACAATGGCCAATACTTTGAATAAAATGTTTTTATTTTCATTTCATACTGGTATACATGGTAAATATCGGCTTAAAATAATTACAAATGAAGAGAACTTGAAGTCGTAGAAATCGATAAAGTTCAGATTTGGAATACAAGATCGTGAATGGTGTACCACTACCCCCACCTCGGTTTGTGTGATTTTAAAACCACAGAAAGAAAAGCTTTTCTCACGCCTAAGGGTCTAGGTTCAACTCCCAGCTCAACACCAATTTTTCGAATTTTTCACGGCACCACCTCTTTCGAGCTGCTGACAACACTCAAAGAGTAATAACTGTCTAAGAAAGCTTCTCAAATCTCGCCGTTCGGAGTCGGCAAAAAACTTTAGGTCCCTTCTACTCGTGAGAGAACAGTAGCGCGCACAACACGTGTAGTTGATGAGCAAGCTAGGCCCTCGTCCCCCTTTGTCACGGCATCAACTTTTTCGAGTTGGTGACAAGAAGTAAAGAATACTGTTTATCAATGAAAAATTTCGGAGTCCCGAATAAGCTGTAGGTCCCTTCGAAACGTGGGAGAGCAATAGCACACACAACATGCGACGATGCTGAAGAAATTTAACGTACTTAAAGTACAAGTTGAGAAGCCCTATTTTGGAGCTCAGGAGCGATGAATCATTAAATATTCAAATACAAGCCAAAAACAAATGTTTTACATACTTCTTCTCATTGACTCAATTGGTCTGAGATTTTTGTGACCACAAAAAAATACAAAACAAAGTTAAGGGAAACATGGTGTACAGATCAAAGATGAAGGAATCTCTGGTCAACATTGACGTGGAGATCAACAAAAACATTATAGTGACCAAGAACGTTACCTTTCTACGCCGCACGATGTAAAGGGACAACAAAACTCAATTCTGGTGTAGCTCCTTCCAATATCTGTCATTACACAGTTTTAGAACTGTACTTAAATTTGCGGCAAAAGACCACTTGTCATCTTCCACAGAATGTGTCATTTTTGTACCTTTAAGACGGAAATCAATTTTTTCTTAGCACAATGATTCAACCCCACTTTTAATGTGAAGCTAAGCTGTGGTGTAGTCAAACGAGAACGTGAATAACTTATGAATTCAATATACGTCGTCTTAGACGTCAGCCTTTACTCTACGCAAATGCATCACAGAACCAAAGGATATGCCGATAAAAAAATAGCCACAGATCCTTCAATAAGAGTCTATAAAAAAAACATTTACACTGCAATTCACTAGATACACGATTATCGCGTTTTTTTTAATTCATAAATTGTGCGCATTGATTGAATATTCATTGCGATAAAACATCACTTGAATTTGTATTTTGCGTAGACAATCACTAAAGCTTCATGCAGAGAGCACACATCTGTTAATTTCTTACAAGAGTTTCTTGAACCGAACACGCCTCCCATTAGTATTCATTGGTAGCACGCATTTATCGGGTAATGGCTTCGAGAAATCAATCTGAGGCCGAGTACTTGTAAGAGAAAAGTGTTATTTTTTATGGAGCTACACATTGCGATGTCGAATTTTACGAGAACGAAGATGTAACGGACACAAAGGAAACGTGCTTAGCAAATATATACATCATGAGGACAATTACCTCAACCGAGATCTGCAGAAAAATTAGGTTGGTGATAGAAACACGCAGATTGA
The DNA here is from genome assembly GCA_955652365.1 of Eristalinus aeneus. Lineage (NCBI taxonomy): Eukaryota > Metazoa > Arthropoda > Insecta > Diptera > Syrphidae > Eristalinus > Eristalinus aeneus. Next base: position 25,246,789 of record OY019133.1, on the reverse strand, counting down.
ATACGATCATCAAGACAACGTCCAAAGTGTCAGAAGTCGCAACTGATTATCGGTCAAAGAATCGCGAATGGATTGCGGACAATGCGGCGCGAAGGTAAAGGCAGCAAGAATGCTAATTTCTTTTGACCCATTGTTCGTGTACAATCGGCAAAGCAGATGAAAACAATCAACTTAATGCCTTCCGGCATCGTCTAAGCTAATGACTACTCTACTAGTGGCGATCTTTATACTTCACATAAGCCGCTAACAGACTTAAGCCCAAATAGCAGCACATCTTATTGATTAATGACCTACCCAATGTTGTGTTGTCATGACCATGACAAAAAACAGCTCCGGTATCGATAGAACTCCAATAATTACCGACCATGCAAAAAGGCCCCATGACAAGCCCGTTACCAGGCCGTGAATTAAAATCGTTGTAGCGACGAACACAATAAAATACTGTGTACACAGCACGTACGCCGATGCTGGCAACTCGTCCCGCGCCTCAAGGATCCACGACACCTCACAAGAGAATGCAGCTAAATACGCAATCTGGAAGGGGAAGAAAAACGAAATTTATGTTAGCACGACACTTAAATGTTTCTTTGTTTTTTTTTTCAGTTTCAGTTTCACCCAATTTCATCTGCGCCGGAAAAGTGTGCAGCACCGCACAAACAAAACAATAACTTTCTAGCTGCACAGCTTCTGCGTCTTCTGTTGCTGCTGATCATGCGATGTCGCCGTTGTCCACCGCTTGTTTGGGTGAAAACGATGATGCCCCCTGAGACACCCATTCGGATGCTCGTTCGCGATCATGATCACTTACGGGGCAGCAGTGGTATCGGCAACAATAACAAGATCAGATAATGCCACTGCCATTGTGTTACATCACACAATGGAGCGACCAGGCGCAACTTTCACAACTAGATCACAAAAAGCCACAAAATCACTTGCCACTCTCAATGGCACAGATCAAGAAATTGAGAAACGGAATAATAAACTGGTGCGACGACACGGCGTCACAGATGAATGAATGAATATGAGGAAGTGTGACATTTTGCCACAGATACGGTCAGCACTTACCAAAAGGAGTGCAGCTGCAACACAGCAAATGAGGAACAAGTTAGCCTTGATGAAACGCTCCATAATGCGCTCGTTCCAAAACTCATGCAATTGGCCTAGAAATGTTGTTGGCGGTGAAGGTGCAGTACCATCGATACCGACACTCTTGCAGCCGCCAGCCTCCATCATTTTCGCACTGCCACCATTTATCAAGCTCATAGTTCTGTCTTTGTTGTAAAGATCGCGCCTATTTTTACTGTATTTTATTTTGTGAGGCCAATGCTGGGTAAATCGTCTAATCCCATATAAGTCGGCTTTAGCTCCTCTAATGCTGTCCGAAAAGAATTCGCAAGGCCATCATTGTCATCGTTGTCGTGGTGGTGGTGGCGGTGGCAGTGGTGCTGGTGTCGTGATGATCGTCGTCGTTGTCGTCGTCGTCTTCGTCGTTGCTGTGGTTTGTTATTTTGGCCCCGAAAAAGTTCAATATACTCTTTTGCGCCGCACGGCACCTACATAAACTATAAACGATACGGATTATTAAATACGGTCCACGATCACGACACTTTTGATTGTATCAATGTATGTGCTGTGTATCTTTTGTAATGTTAAATGATCGCAACACAGACAAATTAGGGCGGTTAAAGGAGGTGAACGATGACGAGGAATGGGAGAAGGAGAAGAAGTGCACTGTAAATGATCGTCGTTCAACTCATTGTTTTCTGTTTTGGTGTGAAGTACGGTGTCGTTGTTGCCTTTCAACACCGGATGTCCCGTTGTGAATTGTCTTCCTGCAGTGATTACCAAAAATGCAAAATAAATCTAAGCATTTACACAGTTTCGAACCTAAAAGAGGCGCACCTTGCCTGCTGCCGTTGCCAATCAACGTCGGATTGGCAATCATAATCAACCATAAACAGACCGCTTTGGTGTGTACATCATCGTTATTATAGCCCCCATTGCCTTCTGTCCACAATCATTCGTTAGAAATAACAGTTAGTCGTGTTTATTTTTTTGTTTCCTCTTCTCTGTTTTTTTTTTTGTGCTCGAAGATAGATTGAATATTTTAACGCAGAAAATTAGAAAAAAAAACCATCAGACGCACAGAGAGAAAAATAAAGAGGGAGAGGTCAAGAAACATACAACAAACTTATGAAAAAGAAATACACACAACAATAACGAAGGTGCGATATGACACAGATCACTGACGCAATCTCTCAATTAGCATAGCAGGCATTTTTTCATCGCTACGTAATTCATTTCTACACGATTTCTTCCGTTTTGCGTTTTGCACTCTCGCAGCATAACAGTACGCTTGTAATAATTACTCCCCGCCGTCGGAGGATAATTAGATGAAGAAGCAAGAAGAAACCACACACAAGCTAACACACACACAAATGGAACACAAAAAACAGAAGCATTTAACTCATAAACAAAAAGAAAGAGGGTACGGAAAAGAAAATTAAAGAATTCACTCCAGGAACGGTTCGCGGCTAGTTGGAAAAGTCAGAGATCAGATCAACCACCACCACCACTTGGTTCGGTTCCGGGAAATTCAGCGAACCTTTCACTTTTGTTCGGAAAACCGAATAAAGACTCACGAGGGCTATGTCTCTGTCATTAGTTTCGATTTGTATTTAAATTTTATGTTTTCTTTAATCTCTCATTAATTATGCGCTTTCCACTATCCCAGTCTAGAGGTCACCATAATCGTATCGAATCCCGAACGAAACACCTCCCTCCCACCCCGCGCAAAAGGGTATCGCCATCATTTAACTGTTCACCACCATGGCACACGAAAAGAAACGAAAAGTGAAAACGAAAGAGTTGAACGACGAGCTGTGCACGGCACCCGTCACTTGCGCCACAAAACGTGAATTCAGTTCCTACCTGTTGCGGGTCTAAAAGACAACTAACTGTTCGATTCGGTGCTCAGGCTTGTGCTGCGGTCTGCGCTGCGCTGTGCGATGGTTTCTCAGTTTCCCACCTGTGTTCACTCAATCCATTGTGAATCAACAGCAAATTGTCGGCAATGAATCACAGTGAATCAGTACAAATTTATGCGCGCTGAGAGTCGCCGTCTTCGCCATCGCAACGCTCGTCTCTGTTCTGCGGAGGTTTTGAGCTCGAAAAGCTTCTAGATCCGAAACGTGTCTCGTTTTTGATCTTAATTAATTGCCACGAGATTAGGAATGCGTATTGGAGTGAAAGCATTTGTGAATGATTGACGGGCTAGACAATCTCGAAGAGAGGTGCAGCCCTCTGCACTGGCTGCCGTGGTGATTTGAGTCTACTCAAGGCGATTGTTGCCACTCGATTATCATGTAGATGGGGGAATTTAAGGCGACCAATGTTTTACGACAACGCTGGCGTATTTGCATGTCTGCGGCGATTTGTTACGAAATGCCAAAGTGGTGTGACCACCAATTTATTGGTGTTATGTTAAGCTCTTGATTTGTTTAAGATAAGCATTCGAAATTGTCGTAAAAGTTATTTTTAAGTACACATTCTAAATGTGTCCCCTTTCCTGGCCGGTGGCACAAAGTCTTATCTTTGGTTGACTGACTTTGATCTATGCGTTTTGCAGAAGGAAATTTCACACTGTTAAGGTCAGCGAATCGGCGCGGGTCGGTCGATGAGCAAAGTGGGTTACCGTTAAGAAGGTCACACCGCTTGCGAGGCAAGAAATATTTTTCTTTTCCAAATATATCTCAGCAATTTTGAGTGCGAGAGACTTCTGCTTCCGGATTCGCAAGGCAATCTGAGCAAAAACTCATTTTTTCTGATGACGTCTAAAACGATTCGGAGAAGAACTAAATTTGAATAATTTTCCCTCGCTTTCGGTAGTCAAAAATTTGAATTATTACACCTCGCTAAGGTCTGTTTGAAGTTGCTTTTATGGTCTGTTACACAGACGTAGTGCCTAATGGTCCTTTGATTTATGCGGGGTGCGTGACTAATTCTGTTCTTGGGGCACAAGTATCAAGTGAATTGGGTTTGAATGGCACTAATGTAATGGCCTTATGCTCATGTCAATGATCTGGGGGTGTTGACTGATTTAACGTTTCAGAGAAATTCGGTGAACCTCATCCAGGAAAATCGGACGATGTTTGTTGACTTCAGGCTACTTTACGTACGAGGTTTGTTCAGAAAATTGGATTCATTTTCAAATTTCGCGAGCTACGTACAATCGATTGAGACTTTTTTATTTTATTTTATTTTGACTTTTTATTTTATTTTGTCATGTTGGTACACTCGTTCGAACATATGTTGACAATTTCAGCTATAGTACATTTTTTTGTTTGTGAGAGGCATAAATGTTAAACGTATTTTGCGTGTTCGGCGATTTTCTGTTGTTGAAAAAATGGTTGCACTGAATTCTGTTAAAAAAAACTGAAATTTAGTGCCCCAAAGCACTTAAAATGTTGACATTGGCATACAGCGAGTGTACTCTGAGTCAAAAAGGTCGGAAAGGTGTGAATGACGAGTCTCGCCCTGAACTCCGCAGAACATCGACAACGAACGAAAGATTGAGAAAGTGAAGAATATCGTTATGGAGAATCGTTAAATACCGTTTTAAGAAGCTGCTGAAGATGACGGCGTATCAGTTGGCTTATGCCATGCAATTTATTCCGAAATTTTGGGCAAGGAGCGTGTGACAGCGAAGTTTATTCGAAAACTGCATAATTTTGAACAAACAAAAAAAAAAATGTCGCACGAGCATCGCTCAGGAATTGTTAAATGATGTAAACGTCGATTCAGATTTGCTTTAAAGGGTCTCATCTGGTTGCTTTTTTTTTTTTTTTTTGTCGGAGGTTGGGCTCAACTACACTGGAGCACTCAGACTCAAATACTGGTCCATTGTACTACCTCATCTGGTTAGGAATCATGGGTATATGGTTTTGACATCGAAACCAAATTCCAATCGGGCTCTAATGGAAGAGTCCAGGCGAGCTTAGGCCAAAAAATGCACACCAAATTCGATCAAATGTGAAGGTTTTGCTGACTGTCTTTTGTGAGTCTCGTGGCGTAGTGCATCAGAAGTTCCTAGCACATGGTCGTTCACTCCATAAGGAGTATTATATTGGAGTTATGCGCCGGTTGCGAGATGCAATATAAAGAAAACGACCGGAATTGTGAAAAAAACAATTCCTTGCTTTTGCATCACGATAATGTATCTGTTCACTTGTTCGTAGCTTATCCTTAATTTGTTGGCCAAAACCAACACCGTAATCATGCTCAGCCACCGTATTCACGAGATTTGGTCCCCTGCAATTATTTTCTGTTCTCAGCATTAAAGTGGCCGCCGTGGCGTAGTGAGTAGAGTGCGACGCTCACACGCCGAAGGGTGTAGGTTCGATTCCCAGCTCAACACCAATTTTTCGAATTTTTCACGGCACCACCTCTTTCGAGCTGCTGACAACACCAAAAGAGTAATACTGTCTAAGGAAGAGCTCCTCAAACTTCGCCGTTCGGAGTCGGCAAAATACTGCAGGTCCTTCTACTCCTGAGAGAACAGTAGCGCGCACAATACGAGCAGTTGATGAGCAAGCTTGGCCCTGGTCCCTCTTTGGACTGTAGCGCCAACAATTATTAATGAATTATGAAAAGATGGCGTTTTGCGGCATTTGAGGAGATAAAATCTAGATCACTGGGAGACATTTAATGCATGTCAAAGATTCGAGGATTGAATAAAAAAGGTAGTACAAGTATTTTGTATCTGAACGTGACAACGTTGAGGGGAACAAAATAGAAATTGATGAACTTTCTGAGAAAATATGAAAATTCACATACGACCTGGAAGTTTCAATACAATCCAAAAGAAATTGAGTGCCATCGCGGGCTGAGAGGCTATTATGTTAAATCGGGATTGTGTCATATGAGTGGTAGAATAAAACAATTTATGCAACAGATTCAGTTTTTCAGTATGTCAAGTTTTTCCAACAGAACCAAAAACGCTCTCGCTGTTTATAGGCTTCCAAGCGCGCCGATGGACAGGAAAAATAAATCATGCAGAGGATATGGACACTTGAGGAGGAACTTGTTCTCATAGCCACAAATATCTTACTTATGAATACGCCGGCGTGGTATTAGGGGGCTCCATCAAAAAGATTTCTCGGTTTACTTTCCACCAATGAACGAAAAAATGGACATTAATGATCGTCTGTGAGAAGAGGTAAAAGAAAGTCCGTATGTGGGTTTTGCAATACTAAGCTAATTTTAATTTTAATCATTAGTCGTTAATTTTTAAATTTAAATAAATTTTAATGAGCTGCTTCTATATGGCCAGACACTTAATTCTACCATCTACTACGAACAACTGGACCGCTTGAAGCAGGCAATCGACCAGAAGCGTCCAGAATTGGCCACCAGAAAGCATGTAGTGTTCCACCAGGACAATGGCAGATCATACACTTCGTTGATGACTCGTCAGAAGCTACGGGAGCTCGGATGGGAGGCTTTATCGCATCCACCATGTAGCCCAGACGTAGCACCAAGTGATTACCATCTGTTCGTGTCCATGGTGAACGCCCTTAGTGGTGTGAAGTTGAACTCAAAAGAGGCTTGTGAAAAGTGGCTGTCCGAGTTCTTCGCAAATAAGGAGGAGGGCTTCTACGGGGGTATTATGAAGCGGCCGTCTAGATGGAAACAGATTATCGAACAAAACGGCGCGTATTCAAACTAAATCCGATCCGTGTAACACTTTTTATGAAGCATTGAATGAAGAGCAAAACGGCGGAAGGGAGATATTTGACAACCGTATAAATTGGATGGCGTTCCAAACACTTGGGCCTATCTTTTTCAGCAACTGTCTGTGTTGTGCATGTTAGTTCTTCTCATGAAAAAACTAATGCTTAGAATTTGAGAAACATTTTTGAATATAAGTAGTACTTTCTTCGAGTGTTGTCAGTAAAAAAAGGCGGTACTGTAAACAGTTGGAGGTGTCATGGAATCAATCCTGAGACTTGTAAGTGTAAGCCGACATACATTTTTACTGCGCTACGATTATAAATTTATATTGGATGGCGCGACAGTTCTCAGGTCGACCAGAGCCTAGCTTGTTCATTCACTACTAGGATTGAGCGCGCTACTGTTCTCTCATAGGTAGAAGGAACCTACAGTTTTTTACCGACTCCGAAAGCCAAAGTTTAAGAAGCTATATCTTAAATGCTAAATACTTTTTGAGGGTTGCCAGCAGCTAGAAAGACGTAGTGCTGTGAAGAATGCAAGATGTTCAGTGGGCAATCACACCTGGGATCTTTGGCACACTCTACCCACTACGGCGCGGCGATTAAGTCATACCTGCGCCTAGCAGGAAGGTCTTCGACAGGTCTTTCACTGGCGGAATATTACATTTACCGCTTTCTATTGGCGTAACCTTCGGCAAAGCAAATCTTAAAGATTGGATGAAGAAGAGACCGGCCGATATTTTCAGTACACACCACGAATGGGGAAAGAGACGGACGGAGGTCGCAACAGTGTACGCAAACTTAACAAATTTATTGCTGTTTGTAAAAATTAAGTCTCGACATGGTGTACGGGGACTAATTAGTTATCCTTAGTCCAAGTCTATTTTATATGCTTCTACTTCAATTTTTCGTTTTGATACATACATTTTCTTTTTTATATGCGAACCCCTTTAAGGCTTCAGAAGAAAATAGTCCGGTTCTGAAAGTTGTGCGCCTATTCGAGCGCCTTCATTTACAAAGTTAAGGAGAGCCACGCTCTTAGGAGTTTCGGGAATCGGCCTGAGAATCTTTCAAATGGGGACATTGTCAGGAAGCACTTAAATGCAACCAACACAGAACAGCAGATTAGAGACATTCTTCTTCTTCTTCTTCTTCTGGCGCTACAGTCCGGGGTGGACCTGGGCCTCAACCAACATGCCTCTCCAGCCAGCACGATCTTTCGCCAGCTGTCTCCAGTTGCGCACTCCAAGTTGGTTGAGGTCCTTCTAAACTTGTGTGCGCCACTTTAGTCTAGGTCGTCCTCTGTTGCGTTGTCCCAATGGCACGGATTCAAAGACTTTTCGGGCCGGAGCAGTGGTTTCCATACGCTCTACATGGCCTAGACATCTTAAGCGTTGTATACGTAGACGCTTGACCAGGCGCATGTCGCTGTACAGCCCATAGAGTTCGTCATTAAATCTTCTCCTCCAGATGCCATCAACGCAAACAGGACCAAAAATCGCACGCAGAACTTTTCTCTCGAAGAGACTAAGGGCTTCCTCATCCGCCTTTGCTAACGTCCAAGATTCCGCGCCATAAAGTAGGACGGGGATGATCAAACTGTTATGTAAAGCGAGCTTCGTCTTTCGAGAGAGGGCTTTATTACTCAATTGCCTCTTGAGCCCAAAGAAACAGCGATTGGCAAGAGTGATTCCACGTTTGATTTCGGTACTGGTGTTGTTGTCCCTATTTACCGCGGAGCTGAGGTAGACGAAGTCCTTGACTACCTCGAAGTTTCTGCTGCCTAGTGTGACGCTCCGTCCGAGACGTCGGAGTTTTGCCCTCATTTACCGTCAGACCCATTTTACCTGCTTCCGCTTCAATGCCAGCAAACACCTCATTGACGGTTCGTCCAATCACGTCAATGTTATCAGCGTATGCTAGCAATTGAATTGACTTCTGGAAGATCGTGCCTCTGGTGTTGACTTGTGAGTTACGCACGATCTTCTCGAGGATGATGTTAAAGAGGTCACATAACAGTGCGTCGCCTTGTATAAAAGAATAGATTAGAGACATAGGTTTAGAAAATGTGACAAATTAACCTTTTGATGTCTAGTTTCAATGGATACCAAAGAAATAAATCGAATTAAGAAATATAAAAAATATCGAGCCCCATTTCTCCATATCTTTCAAATTCAAACACTTCTCGGAAAATAATACCTGAGAAATTTTGTAAAAACGTGAGAGGACAGCAGCACACAAAATTGCCAAAAAGCATTAGTCCTAATTGTAACCACGATATTTTCATTAAATGCGTTCGTCGTGGCGTAGTGGGCAAGGGCATTAAATCATATGCCGGAAGATCAAGTTACGATTTGGAATGTTTCATCCGAGTTACCGACAACACGCAATTTTCTGAAATAAAGAAGGAAGTGAAATACACTGTACATCTGTTCTTTGGTGAAAGGTCAATAGGAAGCACTAACCGAATGGTTCAAATTCTTTATCCAATCAATTTTCGATTTCATCCAATAAATACATGATTGAATTCAATATAACAACAACTTCAATTTATTTCGATACATTAAGGATACACATAAGAGAAATTCAATTCAGTTCAGTTCAGTAGGCTCTATTAGCCATTAAAATTGGAAATAACATGAAACCTCTTCATTTAGAGCTGCTATAGTTCTTCATTCATTAATTCTTCATAGTCGCCTCTCGGATCTTCTCAAGGACTTCATTCATTTCCGGGGTAATGTTTCTTGTTTTGCACAGTATGTTATGAGCCCTCTGGAGTTGCCCCGACGCAGCCGCTCTGCAACAACTTGTCTTTAGAAAGTGTTCATACATTTGAAGTATTCTTACATGTAACAGGCAGAAGATAGATTTCCAACCAATTCAAAGTAATTTATCCATTTTTCTGTAATCTCTTCAATGATCTTGTCGTCGGGTTGGCAATGTACCTTAGCCATGATCAAGGCTTCCTTGAAATATTGTTTCTCTAGCAGGGTTGTGATCGCTTGCTTCGTGTCGTGTAGAGCGATCATGTAAGTTGCTGCCTGCAAGACGTTGCCTTGTTCGAGAAGCTGATTGATGAAGGCTTGGCAGCATTTCTTCCAGAACCTATGGAAACACATGAGGTGAAGTCCAAGAGAACTATAACTGTCAACTTACATGTAGGAAACAGATGGAGCAAGCGAAACATGCCACTCTGTGAGGGTTTTCGTTTCAATGCGCTTCAGCACCTCCTGTTGCAGATTGGAGGTGATCTGACATGTCAAAATACAGGTGATAGATTTTTTCTCAAATGTCTGCTGATTGCGTACTGAAAAGAGGACATCAAATTTGGAAATGAAACTAATGAGTTGAAAAAATTTAATTTACTTTCTTCCTCGAGCAATCGCTTAGCATCGGCTTGAGTTCCAAAGAGCTTGGGGGTAAGCAAACGATCCTTGTCGCCATATGATGTCAACATTTGCTTAAGTTTCTCCAGGCAGTCCTTGTTGATCTCCTTCGTTGTCAAATAGAGGATAGACGCTGGATTCTAAATGGAACTCTCATAAGTGAACGTGAAAGGAAGAATGTGTCACACTAGCTTACCTTTAAGAAGGAAGGTTTCTTACAATCCTTGCAAGATGCCCCCTTGGTTGTCTCCTTTTCGTTCTCGTCCAACTGAAGCTTATGCAGCATACCGGATACATCTTCATCTCCATCCCTGCAATCGTCCGCAACTCCTTCAGTGCACCCACTGGATTTGTTGCGACCTTTGCGACGTTTCTCTGCATTTGTTTTGCCGTCGACGCTTGCGATCTTCGTGCCCCACTGCACGGCATCTAGGGTCTTCATAGTTTGCTTCTTCCACTTGATGCTCGAGTACTTTTGCGTGTTTTCCAGAAGCATGTTGAACATTTCAATCGAAGTTGTCCGTCCAGCACATATAACAACATTCTCATCTGATGGCAAAAAGAGTCCACAGGTCATGGGACACTGAAACTGTTTGAGAAAGAACTCATCGTCGCGCTGTGAGTTGAGGTCCCAAACTCGGACAGCACCATCAAAACCGCAGGCCAATAGCATGTTCTCCCGGCGATTACTCCATTTGACGCAGCTATTTGCTGCCATGTTCGTGTTAATGACAATGTCTCGAGCTAGTGAAGCGGTTCCATCAGAGTCGTTGAAGTTAAAAACACGAATTTTTCGAGACATCGATGACACTGCTACGCGAGAGGTATTGATGGGGCTCCAGGCGATTTCGGTGATGTAGCGTGGACATATCTCTAGACTCCGGATGAGGTCGTACGCGATTTTCGGACTGTTTTTCTCTTTGAATATCTCAACATGGCCGTTCTGAGTGCCGACAAAAAGATATTTATCCCGCACAGAGATTGCTGAAGCTCCTGTTATGTATTCCAATACAATTGGATCTGTAAGGACAAGTAAAACACGAATTGAGCGAATACGCAAACTCTGCTAGTTTTGCTTAGAAACACATTTGTGTTGCCGCACAAAGCAACTGTTTGATCAATAAATGTGAGTTTTGATGTCAAACACAACATCGAACTGGTCGGCGAAATGGAGACTGAATTTGAAATCGACTTCTTAACCCGTGAAGCCCTCAGGCGTTGTGAAGCTCAAAATGTTCAGTTTTCTAGGACCTTGATGAAATATCTTATTCAATGGATGTACACAGCCCGCAGTGCGGATCTGCTTCTTGCCGAGAAAGACATGGACAAGCGAGATGAGATTTACGAATGGATTTTTGCTCAGGTCATGGGTAAGGCCTTGATTTGCAAACAGTTATGGAGAAAGATTTTATTGGTTTTCGTTGCTAGAACGCAGCCCAGTCATGCAGATGCTTCGTCTTCGGCACTACTTCAAGAGCTCAATCAGTCAGTTCGATACGGTTCAAGCAAAGTACGAGAAAATTACGGCGGACAAGCTAACTCCGCTTTTGGAAACAATCTGCAACATGAACAGCAGGACAAAGGCAGATCAGGAAGACCTTTTCAAAAAGATTTTAATATATTTGGTTGCGGCAAACAAGCTGTTTAGTACAAAAAATGCACAGGTAGCCTCGCGAATCAATTGGAGCTATCTGAGGTATGTGACCTATGTTCTTGCAGATGATGAACGAAGCCAAGTGTGCCCTTCACAGCATTCTCTCACCGGAGGATTTGCTGGACTTTGTGTCACGAAAGAAGCACTACAGGCTCAGCTACTTGGATCGGACGGGCAAAATAATGTGTGGCATTCTCCTTTACAACAAACAGGCAGGAATGGGTGGAGAGGATATTCGCGATGGTGAGAAACATGCACCTTTGTAAAAATTTCTAAAAACTCTGTGATCCGTCTTTAGTTGTAGCTGACATTACGTTGGGCTATAAAAACACCCTCACCTCTCTCCAGATTCAATTAGACAAGTGCAATAAGGACATAGTGCTTGGGATTTCAGCGGTCTCGCACAGTGTGTCGTTGAATTTTAAAACCCTTAAGCAAGTCTATCGAATTCCCGAACACATGAATGTTGAGGACTTGAGGAACTTCAACAAATTCAATTACCTTCATATGCAGTACGAACGGTATTTGCATAGACTTTTAGATCCGCTTAAAAAGCTAAACGACTTGATTGTCCGGTATTCAAATGAAATGAAGGAAGCCTTTCTGAAGTTGAACGAAGTTATAAAGTTTCGATTTGCCATACCAACTGAACTTGTGTTTGTATGTCGCCCACGAATGGATCTTTCTTTACTGTTGTACTAACATATCTTTCTGCCTTTTTTCTTAAGCCACATTTTATTAAGCTTTTCGACTCCTGGTACAAAATTCTTATGCAACTGTATTATCTAGTTGAGGTAAATAGAATCAATGACGAGATGTGTGACATAGTTTCCACAGAGTATCCATTTGAAGCCACCGCCGCAGAACTGACCGCTCGTAAGAATCTAAGGGCTATTGAACTGCCAATTGATATAAACACCAAGGAGAGCTCTCAGATACCATTGACGAAGGAGGGATCTGTTTGCGTAAGTAACTTATACTAGATGGTCTCCGACCTTTGGTTTCTCAACCTGAGAAATAGAAGGGCGGAAGTTATGAGCTGCACGATTGCTTGGAATTTGGATGAAACAGCGAACCACCATTAACTTGTGGTTAAATCAACTAAAATTTTCCAGTCCCGCTGAAACTAAAAAATAAGGAAAAACTGCATTTAGGATTCTAAAGTCAGTGGGAACATTTTGCAAAACATATTTCTTTAATTGGTTCCATTTTTTAATGGAACCCTTCTCTAGGAGTTCAGAAATAAAACAAGGCTACTTCCCTCTATATAGAAAATAGAAACTTTGACCATGTTTGGTTCCAAGGTCTTCAAGATTCTCATTTCTTTGAAAATATGTGGCATTCGAGTAGTTGTGAGGCGTTTCATAGCTTCTCATGACGTATTGATAGACTGAGTGACCTTTAAAACACTGCCCAACATAAACAGCGAGAATTGTCTCAAATGCTTTATCTCATCACATTATTGTGGCAAAATAAATTTTGGGCCTAATCGGCAAGCTAATCTCATGTTGGGAGACGTATTTAAATGTAACGTAATTTTCTTAACGGTCCCCATGACCGACAATCAACCAAGCGCGGGTTCCTTAAAATTACAACTTACTTTTACAAACGGGAAGGAGTAACAACAACGTGCAAAAATTTACACAGCATTATACCTGCACGGAAGCGTCTTCATTAGTAAACATCCGGGAAAGTCATGAACCTGTTCTGACACAAGCAACGGTGATCTAAGCACCTAAACGACAAATCTCTAATACTGCTGTAAAACGTAAAGGCATATAAAGATGTCTTTGCAACATTGGAACCGCCTTCATTCTAAGATTTGACCCCCACATCCTTGTCGCTTTCAAACTCTACCGAGTATTACTCCAGCTGTTTTTCTAATTTCAGCCAGGATTCATAACAAAATTTTGTGGTCTCACAATCGCCGTCACCGGTGGAATTCTAACCTACTCAGAATCATCCCTAGGTCTACTTCCAGTGCAAGATGAATTTATTGCCTTCAGACAAAAGAGTTACGCACAATTCGCTCAAACACACTACACAACCATCGGAAATGTCTTCATAAACACCGCCCGGGAACATCCAGAAATCAGTTTGCTCTTCAAGATTAACGTTCCTCTCATTGTTAAGGGAAAAGGCGTTAAAGGTAAACAAGTGCGAATTGCAGAAAATATGTCAAGTGTTGGGAATCAAACAGAAAACTGCGTCCCGCCCAGTACCCTTGAGCAGAGAAATACATATTCATGGAATTGCTGGGATTACCGCAGGCGTGCAATTCAATTGGCGAATTTAAAACATTGTCGAACACATTCCGCACAAACTTCCCTCACGTACAGCTCAAGAGATGCCACAGTCCAGACTTTTGAATTGCGAACTAGGTAATGCAAGAGCTGAAGAATCCTACCTTTGTTCTTCATATTATCATGGTACAGCACCACTTTCTCGTTACAGCACACATAGATGTAGTTGTTCTTCCAGTCAATTGAGTAGATCGGTTTGCCGCAAACTGGATGGAAGAGGAAAGGTGCGACCTTTGGATTATCCGACTGAAGAACGCCCACCTGAAAGAAAAAAAAACAATGTAGGCACATGTGAATAAAAGGAATTGATGTTTGCTGCTTTTACTCTTCCTTCATTTGTTGCGAATGCCAATGATGATGTTCCAGGTCCCCAAGCCAAGGCGAACACTTGCGCGTCGATTTTGTTCGTAAAATTCTCAATTGTTACGTTTGTTGGTGTTATTTTGGATATGTCAATGATTCCGATACGGCGGTCCGAGAATGCAACTGCAATTCTAAAAGAGGTTATCATTTACAATGGCTGTCAAGGAGGAGGGTTGCAGGGAATCATGTCAATTGTGGGAAGCAGCACTGATACACTTTTTAGGTTATGTAATTGGTTGGATTGTTGGAAGCTGTTGAAATCTGTTTTCCCAAATGTTGCGCATCAACGTAATTGTGAAAGGCCTGGATTCTCTTGTGAATCCGCAATATGCTATAATTTACGTGACGACATCTTGTGTGTACATTTTGATGCCAAAGATCCTTTCGTGTGCATTCGACTCTTGCTTAGTTGTGGTCACAATCAATTATCCCATTTTGGCAAAGTGTAGTAAAACAAAGCGAAACAAAGACAACTGATTTATAACAACAACAAGGTGCAGAGAAAATCATGTCAACTGAACTTTAATGCTTCCCCATAACAAGTACACTTAACAAATTTGTTTCTATCTATTAATACCCTATTGTCTACGTCTTGCAGCAAACTATATATTCCATAGGATCAGCAAACAGGCAAAACTTACTTGTTCATGTCGTCTGGTCGCTCGCGCATTGTTATAATGTTCGTTGAGGCACAACTATACTTTGCAACAATTTGTGATGTTTCTAGATTTTCGCAGATTATCTCCCTGTAAGAGGATATTGTCCATAGCAGGGGCACCGTACGAGAGCAACACAGTGATACTACAGCTTGTTGTGGAAACTCCGTTTTATCTTCTTTAAATTTTCCCGTCTTGGCTTTGTCCAACGAAAAAGATGTGATGATTCCCGAACGAGAAGTCACGAGCAAACTGGAAGAATTCACCCAAATGGCTTCAATGTGGTTACCTGTAGGAAAAAAAGAAGAGTCTTAGAGGCATCAGTGTGTAAATCCTAGTAAAAGTCGTACTTTTTCCATGTGGCAGATTCCTTCCCTTAAACTGATCCATGGCGGCACCAGTTTTTGCGTTCCAGACCCAGATCGATCCGTCAGCTGCTGCCGAAACAATTAGGGGGACTTTTCCAGGACTCAATGGACTTGCGGTACACCCCTTGGGCGGAGAGTCTTTCATCTCTTCCTGTCTGTGAACCTCTGCTCGATGTTGCAATATGAGTTTCTCCTTGTTTGTGCTATCATCAGTTGAGCTCCTCTCGACCAGTTCCACGCTGTGATTTGAATCACATGAACTTGAAATGTCGCCGCGGCTCTCGACATTTTGACAGTCTTCAAGGGTAACTTGTTGGTCATGTGAGGAGCAACTCGATTTGTTGTTCAGGGCTGCAATCTCCTCCTTAATGCTCTCGCATGCTTCGATATAGTTGAAATTCGAGTTGTTGACATCCTCCTGCTGCTTCTCAATGCCCTCAAACTGCTCCAAAGACTGCTTGGTGTCTGTTATGACGCCGAACTCATTCTCGAGATAATCGTAGTCATAGATGTCAAATATATCATCATTGGCACCAGCTGCCTTGGCTTCTGAGACATGTCTTTGCTTTTCCCGAGCTGGCGAAGAAGCTTTCTCCTTTTCCTCTTCGTGTCTCTGCAGGTTGACGACGTTCCAAGCGAGAGATGTGACGCAAGAGTCGTGACCTTTTAATGTATACAAAACTTGTTCAGACTTTAGATCAGCAACAATTACCAACCCTTTCAAGGTCCCTGCGGCAAAAATATTTTCGCTGTACGGGGAACATCTCAAAATCGCAATATTGTACTTCTTTGGAATTATACGTTGCCGCCGACAATATGTATTTGACGCAACGCAGTATATAACCAAGACGCTGGAGCAAATCGAGAGGATATTCCGGTTGCACATGTAAGCCATGTGCACTCCGTCACTCGTAGAGGGGCCATCGCCCTCAGTGTGCGGTTTTGTAAAATGTGCTTTGTGGCCATATATAGCTCTGCCCTGATCAAAATCCCAAATCTGCACGGAATTATCTTGGGCAAGAATGGCAAAATATTTTGTACGCGACCAATTCGGATCGCAGTCCAGACTTTTGATATGCTGCCGTGTGTGGAATATTTTCATTGTTGGTGGAAGAGCATTGCTTTTGATTTGTGAGATGTAATTTATAGTTTTCGACCCGATATACAAGAATCCATCGTCTGGCGTCGGCACACAGCCGGCAACCAGATTCCATTGCGGAACAATTGGCACCTTAATTGTTGGCGTAGCCATTGTGTTCTACTGCACTTTGTTATAATCACTTAATTATTTTTTAAGATGTTGTTGAAGACAATAACGAACGCTTTTAAAATAAATTTATAACTGCATGCGGGACTTGCAAAAAAATTACTGCTATCTCACTCCAAACAGCTGCCAAAGGAAGAACTGACAGCTGTGGTAGGAAAACAAATAAGTTGAATGCTGCCAGATTGCCTTAACAATTCAACAGGTTAAGGTCGATTTTAAAAAATATTTTTAATTGTGGAATGGCGATGAATAGTAATTTTGATAACACCATGCGAGTAAACTGATAAGTCAAAAGAGTTTTCCCTATCATTAAGTTCTATAATTTCATTTGGACTGTTAATTGTGCGATACAGTTGTTTGAAAATACATGCAATATTGAAAATGATAAATAGAACAGGTCTTTCAAGTAACGGATGTTTTTTTCTCCACTGAAATGTCATGCATTCCACTGACTTCAGAAATCAGTGCTGGTCGTGGACGCAGTTCTTGCATTTCGAGTCGTGTTCCAAATTCTTCTAGATCTTCTTACATTTCAGTAGTTTTAATATTCGACAAAGTTAATTCTTGCCGCTTTATAATGAATAATCGTGAACGAATCCACAATCTTGAATTGATCTACGAAGTCTGCTGTAAGGAGATGCTAAAGTTGCGCTCGAGCATAACATCATTCCTGGAGGAAAGTTCCAAAATCTACAAGGCAATATGCGCTCAGCTGGAATCGAATACCGAAAACGATATGATGGCACTCATTGCGTACGACGACTATTCGACGAAATTATCGACACTCACCGATATGACGAGAAAATTCAATCTCCATCTTTACTTCCAAGAACTGCAGCAGAAGAAGGAGATGGATCTTGTCTGCAGTCGGATGAATACGGTGACTGTGTGCGATGTTCGCACCGAGGAACAGCCGCTGTTCTTATTCCAGAAGCCAAGCATTGATCACTTTAAAGTAAATTCGTACATCGACGCCTGTGTCACTTATGTGGATCGGACGTCGCTGAAGTTCTCCATTTGTGAAATCCAGAATCCACTTATATCAGCCTTAATAAACCTCCAGCAGTTGCTCAACGGAAATTGTGAGCAATTCGAAGGAATGCCTGGGCCATCGGAGGTGTTCGGTCTTGTCATTGACAATCAACTGTTCCGGGCTGTGAGAGAGAATACGACTGAGGTGCGGGAAACATATCTCGCCTACTTGCTGGAATTTGGAGAAATCACCGAGGTCAGTAAGCAGAGCGAAATGTTCCACCTACCGCAGCAATACAGGGATATTCCTGCGCAGGCTGTGCAGTGCGAATTAGTGTCGGTCAACGGCAACAAAGAGTGCGATTTGAGAGGAACACTACTTAAATACGAATGCATTAAGGCGAAGTTTAGTCTTGTTGGAAAGGACACAACAACTCTCTATATGAATCTAGTAGAAGGCGAAGCGGTGGAAGATTTGGAGAATAAAATATCACTGCAGGCAACAGTCCCTGAAACGAATCCCTTCAAAGTCATTCCATCCGAAGAGGAGGTAGTCGATACCAACGGCCTGACAAAAGCTGAATTGAAGGAGCTCTACGACGAGCCAGTACAAACTACAAACGCCATGAAGGCAGTTATGGGATACGATCCGAAAGACGACGCGCGGATATGCAAGTTCTACAATCCAGTTACAAAAAGCTGCTTCAAGGGGACCAACTGCAAGATGTTGCACACCGAGATCTTAAAAGATGGCTGGACTAAAGACGAGGAGACTACACTAATCGACGTCTGTGTGCCAATGACTTTCCCCGAAGACGGCTCCATTATCCGAGTCATTCCAACGCACATTGTTGATGTGGTCACCTTCTACGCGCAGATGGAATTTAGCGAACGGAATAAGAACCCCCTCTTCTGGAGCTCTAGGGACATCCCAGAGAAGAGTAAGCTTAAGCGACCACCACTTCCGTATGACATGGTGTTGGCACAGTTTAGTGACGGCAATTGGTACCGCGCCCAGGTAATGGATTGCTACGAGGACAATACGTTTCGCGTCTTCTACGTCGACTACGGCAACGAAGACGTGGTCTCCTTGCTTGGTCTGGCCTCCTGGAATAAGAGTCTCTCGACGTACGCCTTTCAAGCGATTAGATGTCGTATTGCGGGCATTACCAACGCCACACGGAACAAAACCGACGAGGACAACGCCTTAAAAATCATAGGTGGAATGATACTGGATCAATACGTGTCTGTGCGAGTCCTTCGGTCAACCGATGAGTTACTTGTGGAATTCATTGATAAGAACTGCGCCAAACTGCCAGAGATTCTTGTGTGGCAGCACTATGCCACTGAGGTCGAGAAAATTTTATAAGACAAAAAACTACAAAATTTTTAATGGAATTCCTTTTATTTACTCCTTTGGCTGTATCCGGAGAGAACCCAAATCAATGTTTAGTTCGTTCAGTAGTTCATTCGGTGCGACGCCAGTGCGAGTGAGGTTCGCAATCATTTGTTGAATTTCCGGGCAGTTCCTTGACGCGTTCCGTATGGCCAATATACTCCATTCTCTCATGACTGAAAAGTGTAAACAAATAAATTAGTCTTTGTTAAGTTTTGTTAAGAGAAAAGAAAATGGCGGACGTATGTTTTATTTTTATGAAAA
Organism: Eristalinus aeneus; assembly: GCA_955652365.1. Classification (NCBI taxonomy): domain Eukaryota; kingdom Metazoa; phylum Arthropoda; class Insecta; order Diptera; family Syrphidae; genus Eristalinus; species Eristalinus aeneus. The sequence goes on along the minus strand of OY019133.1, from coordinate 25,227,429 downwards.
GAACTGAAGTTTTCAGGCCCACGACCACACCCTGTTATCGACTGGTTTTGGGTGTGATTTGTGGGGAAGAATTTTCTGGTGCAAAGAAGTTGAAAGTCAAGATGATGTTGAGCTTGTGTTTTATGAAATTGAAGCCCCACAGGACTCACATGTTCACAACAAACATTTTTTCAGTGTTCCAGCGTACTTACGTGGATTGCGTGCATCCATTACCGTGCTCTCAAGGAGCGCAGGCAGCAGTTCAATGTCAATGCAGTGCCTCTGATTATTCCTATTAATGTACAGCAAATTTCCAATCGTCCTCACAAGCAGAGTTCTTAACTGAAAGGATATTTCCGACTCGAAATCGGCGCTGATTTTTGACATGGGTGCAACCTCCTCTAATTTTGTCATTGGTGTGAATTTGTTGTTTGACTTCTTTCCTAGTTCCACGACGCTTTTCAGCAATGAACCTACGCTCAGGAACAACGAAGCATCCTGAGAATATATGTTCTGGTAAGTTTCGCTGCCACTCGCGCAGGCTATAACATGTAGTAGGTGATACACCTCTTGCGGGTGGAGCTGGTTTTCCATGTCCTCGCTGCTTTTCAGTATGCAGTCGCACTTCTTTTTGAACTCTTTCGCAAGATACTCCATGAATATCTTCCTGATTGCTCCATTGGGGCTGTCATTTCCAATGTATGCGACAATATACTTCAGAGTATCTATTCTATTTTGAGCATTCAGAGTGGCATATGCCCTCAAGGTCCACTGGTTCGTGACCAAAAGATTCTCAAAGAATAAATCCACAAAGACCAGCTCCACGTTGCATTCATCTTCGTTGATCTTTTTCCAGACGTCCGCCATTAGCGCCAGACACACCTTATCACTGCAGTCTGGCAGACCACCGATGTGTATATTGTAGATCATCATCAGCTTCTTGTCCGTGTTGTGGTCTATCCCTGAAGTACGAATGTCTGTCAGGAGTTTCTCGCCCATCACGTCCCATAGGAATTTTTGTGTACTCCTATTTTGAACTGAGAGATTTGCTAGAAATTGCCACGATAATTCTGTTACCGCACGCTCTGGCAGCTCTCCGTTCGTGAGACATTTGATGAATTCCTTGGTTTCCTCTTGCTCAATCATATAGTTTTGCACATCTTCGCCACGTGAACATGCATTTCGGATGAAACGGATGTCCAGTTTTAAATTGGAGAGCTCATCCTGCGTGAGATGCTGGTCATTTGTCACTTTGCCGAGGACTGAGTGAATGTTTTCAAGACTTGTTTTGATTTTCACGCGATCTGTGCTGGTGATTTTTTTTTTACTAAAATTTGCATTGATGATACAGTTTTTGACAAAACTTACTCGTCCAACATTGCACCTCCTTTTTTGGATGATGTTAATAGAATTTAAAAACTGCGCAAGTATTGTAAACAACAAAATGAGGAAAAATCGAAGGAAAATCCAGCGGTTTTGACACTTGCGTTGTAAGAAAATGACATGAGAAACAACTAGGTGCGTTCGATTGAATATCGGAGTACATGTATTAAAATCTGTGTTCAGTAAAAATCAAGACCAGATCACAATGCGGTGGTTGCATACTATTTTTAAGTTTCAAACAGGAATGAGTACCATGGTCGCAGCGAAAAAATTTTTCACTAGAACATTCGTCATTGTTTGAGAATTGTATGAATTTCGAAAAGTTGCTTTTATAATTTGTAGCGTTTCAGATTCAATGAAAAGTTCGGAGTTGCGAAAAGAAAAATGATTTTTATTCTGCCAAAAGACATTTAAGTCACAAAAGAACAAACTTGCATTTCACATACCAGACAAAAGGAACAATCGCCTTCTCATTTCCACTTGCTCACTGAGTTTTTCATTCTCTTCAATTACTGCAGCGATTTCGGCTTGCAAGTCACTCATTTTGTCCAGGAAGTAATTCTCAACCTTTTCGGCTTCCTGTATACAAAAAAGAAAATCCTCAAAGTGCGTTACAAGACGGGGATTCCATTGGAAAGACTCAAATAAGCGCGAAAGAGAAAGTTCTTTTAATCTTATTTGAACCTCTCACTCATCAACAATTTCTTCCCTTACCACAAAACAATCATGAAGTTTAGGATCTGGCAATGATTTGCTTCTGGCAAAAATCTTAACCAAAACTGTCATGTTCAGGATCTCGTTTTGAAGATTTTTGTTCTGCTGCCTCATTTGGTCGACCTCTTCTTGCAACAACTTCCTTTCACTGCTGAGTTTTTTGGCTTTGCCCAAGCTTGATTTTGATCCCAGTTTTGCCTCGCATCCCTCCATAATCTTTTCAATATGCGCCCTTTGACGATTGAGGGTTGCTTGCATTTGAGTGTCGATGGAGACAAACTTTTTTAAAGCGTCGTCTTTTGAGTACTTTATGAAGAGGTGTTTGATTCCTCGTTTGAGTTTGTCCGTATGGTTTATGTCACACGCCAGTCTGTAGAGGTCAGTGCTCATGTCTGTGATACACAAGTGAGCCGACTTGGCCCGCGACTTTTCTAACTGTAGTTCTACATTTACACTCAACACTTTATCGCGCAATTCCTTCAGTTGCAACTCAAGCTGCTGATTGCTTTTCACCAGACCACTCAGTTCGTGCTCCATTTCAGCGATCTGCTTCCGCTTTTCGATGATTTGACGTTCACGGGGCTCGATTTGAGCCATCAGTTCGCTTATCTTGTGATTGAGGACGTACTTGTACTTCTCCAGTTCGTGGTTCTTGGCCAAGATTTCGTCGATGCGCTTCTCCTTTACGCCAATCGCCTGCTCACGATCCGCAACATCCCTACGCAGGTCGTTAATGTCTTCTCTAAGCTGAGAAATAAGTGACTTGTTCTGGAGGTGTTTGGCCTTCAGATTGTTGACCTCCTCCAGCAAGCTCTCGTTGTCGGCGACGATGGTGTCGTATTTTTGCTGGTGCCGCTCTGACTTCGTCTTCCATTTCTCCACCTGATCGCGCTCGAACTTAACCTTCTTCTCGTACTCGATCTGGCAGTTGATCATCTTCCGGTCATTCTCGATTTCTGTGTCGTGACAGTAGTCCATAAACTCCTGCCTTTTGTCATCGAGATCTTTGAGCAGCTGCTTTATCAGGTCTTGACGCTCAGTTAACTGTTTTTCGAAGTCTTTTTCCAGTGCCTCAACGGTTTCTTCCAGGCACAGTTTGCTTTTTCTTAGCTTGTCTTCGTAACTATCCCGGATCTCAAGCATTTCTTCGCGGAGCTTTGTGAACTTCTGATACTCCATCTGCATGCGTTCCGAGTAAGCAGCGGCGACAGTTGACATGTTTTCCGCGTGCTTCTCATGGAGTTCATCGATTTGCGATGTTATCTGCGTCAATTCTGCCGCTTGCCGCTCTTCGATATCCTTACTCTTGGCTTGCATCTCGGCGAGCGCCGCGCAATAGCCCTTGTGGATTTCGGCCATTTGTTGCTGGTCGTTTTCCTCGTTTTGACTTTGCTTCTTGTAAAACTCAGCTGCTTGCTGTTTCAGACGCAGTTCAAGGCTACTTATTTTATTAAGCATGTCCTGTAGGTCTTTCCGAGGAATTAGGACTTCGTTTGACTTCAGCAGATCCTGATCTATGGACAGCACACGACCGTCCAAGTTATTGATCTTCCAAATGACCAGGGTGCCGCTGGCGGAACAACTTATAAGAAGCGTGCCGTCATAGGAGAAGCAGATGTGGTTGATGGCAGTGTCGAAGAAATTCGTGTTGGTCACGGTTCCACCACGTTCGGCGTCAAGGGGCAGGTGAATATTGTACAACTGGCCTCGCTGGGAAGCAGCGAACATGAGTAGGTCTGACTTGGCCACCACTATGGTCTGCAGAGGAGACTTTATAGGCATCCTTATGTCTCCCACTAATTTGGAGTCTTCGTAGAGGTGCACAATTCCCATGTCAGTTGTAGCGTAAAAGCGACGTGGAACATTTGTCACGGAGATGGCCAAGTGTTTGGTGGTTGGATCGTAAACCTTTTGCAAACGGTCCCCGGTTTGAATATTGATTTCGACGATGGCGCCGCTATCGTCAGCCGCAAGAATTGACTTATCGTCCCGTGCCCAGGCCAAAGCGAAAACATTACCGTCCATCTACGGTAAAAAATTCGTGAGTCGTAATGGTTAAAAGAAATGTCAGTCAAACCGTAAAGCTTTTCATGAAGGTTTCCGCAGCGAAGGCCGACGTAACGACCACCACCTTCTCGTAACCAATCGCCAGAAGATGCCCGAAGTTCGACACTTTGATGTCCTTCGCATCTTTGTAATCCCACTGTTTGACAGTCTGTAAACAATTACCGTTAGGCAAGCATCGATAGATGGCTGACTCGACTTACGTGGAAATCGTTCATGTAGATCTGCATAACTTTAACGACGTCTTGGAAGCCAACAACCACATTCTGTCCGGTGTGATACAGGGCAACGACGTTGATTTCTATCCCAAAGCGCTTGACGATCTCAACCTTTTCCGTCTGATAGTTCCACACCCGGAGCGTGGTGTCCTTTGCTAAACGGAGCACTTCTCAATAAATCCATTCATCTGCGGTGTTCCTAGGAAACTTACAAATGGTCATGATGATTGGTCGCCAAGCGCAGACACAGGCTTGCAGGATCCCATCGATGTGTATGAGCTCCCCGAGAGTTTTGAACTGCAGCCTCTTGGTGTTCAACGACTCGGGAACAATGAGTAGTCCAACATACATCTGACTGTGGAGCGGCGTGACAATGATCGTGTCCTGCTTGGGATTGATGGCTATGTTGGCAATCTGGTACAATGGCTCTGGGTACAGAGTCGTCGGGATATCAATGATAGTCTTCCGCTCGTACTGCGTTTTAGAGAGCCTCTCAAAAACGTAAACTTGGTTGAAAACAGCGTAGGCCATTCCCTTTGGGAAGATTGTCATACAGACGACTGCACCGTTCTTTGGAACACTTTGTGTTTGCTGCTCTTGATTCTCAGACTCGACGCCATCGACGAGGTTCATCACTTCGGTTTCCCTTGCGTCAAAGAATTTCAGTTTGATCCCATTCTGATACAGGATCAGACTGGCATTGGCCGTGCCCAAAAACAGCAGTTCGGGAGATATCCAGGCAATAGAAGTACCCGTCAGCTCGTGCTTGATGTCATGTGTGAGGGTGAATCCCTTCTCGGTTCTCAACAAGAGTTTCAGCAGTCCGTCACCACAGACTGCTACAACGTCTTCATTCGTCGGGTGACAAGCCATATGGGCGGCTGTGCCCCGGAGATTGGTGTTACCCGCACGACCTTCATACATTGAGCCGAGTCTGTCGAATTGGAACATGATGAGAAGTTCCTCAGGATACTCCGTCAGGGCGACGATCGAGTTGGACTCACACGTGAATGAGATCTTTTTTATTCGCTTTTTGGAAGCACTTGAGGGCGGTTGGAAACAGTGTATTCTCTTGGATGTGATCATGTCGTATACAACTAGGTTGTACTCTCTGGAATAAAGTGCAGGTTAGATATCGGGTAAGGAATCGCGTGCGCTAGCTACATTTCTTGGTCTTCCTTGGTGGTTTGCTCAACGACGCCCAACAGTGTTCTGCTTGTATTCTGGCACATGATTGTTGGAGCAGTATAGAGTGGCAATCTGTTGAAATGTCAAAAGTTAACTTAAGTTATCTACGAAGGCTGAGGGTAGTCTGGACTGGAGTCCTTTTTAGTCGTTTTTCTGCACATACGTGACACATAAGTTTGGGGTTGAAACTTAGCCAACAAACTTCTTCAGCATGCACGATCGGTAGTTAGGTCAAGATGTTGCTCCATCTCGGTAGAAATAGAACTGCCCTAGACATTCAATGTCAAAAAACGTTTTTGAGAATACGACGCGCCGTTACGTGACTTCTTTAAAATCATTCTTGAGAAGATCGTGCAGAACTCACGAGTTAACCCCAGGGGCACAATCTTCCAATAGACAGATCAACTGCCTTGACGTGATTGGACGAGCAAAGCGGGGCGCCAAAGTGGTGTTTGTTTGCATTGAAACGGAAGCGTCTAAAATAAGTCTGGCGGTAAGTGACGGCCTAACCATTTGTCTATCACTGCTCCAGCCCGAAAAGTCTTCGAGTGCGAGCCATTGGGACAACAAAGCGGAGGACGGCTTAGACTGAGACGATGCACTCAAGTGAAGAAGGACTTCAACCAACTTGGAGTGCGCTGGGGAGATGTCGTTCTCGCTCGATAGGCATGCTGCCCAGGTTCAAAAAAAGATGAAGAAGTTGTTTAAGGTCCACTTAGACATGCCATTGGCTCTGTGAACGCAATCGATTTCGTTGGTTCGAAGTTGAAGACTTCGGGCAAGGCCAGTGTGATGCATATGCTCTACAGTATCAAATCATCGTTGAATCCGAGACGCTAAAGCCGGCAAGGCCTTTTATTTGTTGTTTTTTTTCCATGAACAATGCGATAAAGGTATTACAGTCGTTCAATAGACCAAGCGAGGAGCGGGTGAAAGAAAGAGAGAGAATGAGGTAAATATACAATGGTGACGTGTTTCAGGACACCTCCGACTATAGGTTCGTTTCAATTGCTCTGAATTGCTAAGAATGTCTACGAATTTGCCCAAAAAAACTACGAAAAAGCATTCCTTAATTTATTTTTTTCATAGAAGAGAGAGCTCATAAGAGAGCAAAATAGTTCCACTACCTACGAATTTGTGCCGAAGACTAAACTGTGGGCATCAGCACAGCAGCAGATGGCTGTCAAATCGAAAATAAGAAAAACCTCTGACATTTCATATGTCTGATAGCTGTTTACGAATTTCTACGAAAAGTCGTTTCACAATTTTTGGTAGAGTTACTCTCTGCAAGAGAGATTTTTACCCAAACTATGGTACTCAACTACGAATTTCGGTACACAAATCAATTGGAACAGACCCTAGCAGTGCTTATACCATACACAAAAAGGAAGTATTGTTTGTTTGTGCATCTTTGTTCATACCGAGGTCAAGAATGAGAGGGGCAATCAATGAAAAGTTTCCTTAGTCAGGCAGACTAGCCGGCATGTGTGAATCAGCTTTAAAATTGTCGGCACGATCTGTGCGACAAAGAATAGAGGTAGATTAAAAAAAAAAACATAAACTCCGTCTCTGTTTTCTACGCGCGTACGTTACAGGACCGCGACTGAGTTACATTTCTTTGGTTATATAACAAGATCTAGGGTTTGAGAACAGTCATTCTTCTCATAGAAATCGTTTATAACTTCATACTACGGATTCATAAAGAACAGAAGAATAACCGATACAGGTCTAGGAAAAAATTTAAATTGCTGCAGTACGGGAATTCAGCAATTCCTGCAATGCACACTCTCTCGTCCTGCGGAAACGTGCTGACATCTTCCATGGCAGATATGGCGTAGAAAGTGAAATAATATTTTATGTAAGGGCGTTTTTAACGTCAGCAACGTTTCCGTCCGTTCCCTCACAAACGAAAGCAGCCCGGACATGGTGTCATCATGAAGTGTGAACTAAAAACAATATTTATTAACATTTTAGAAATTTTTTACTTACATTTCTTTTCCAAAATGAAACATTTCTCCTCCGTTTCTCTGCGAATACACATGAGAGAGACGGTTCAGTTCAATTGAAGATGTTTTGACGAGCCAAAGTCTGTCGCTTTTAATGAGATAGGCTTTTAGTCTGGCGCGAACAACCCGTAAATGGGCTCTCTATTTTTGCACACTACTTATTTGCAAATAATTATGTAGGCAGTCGGACGTATGGAAAAAATACACCAGAGAGAGGTTTGTTTGATTTGTATGTAAATGTCATCAAAAAATGTGAATATGTTGTTCCCCTAAATGAATTATAAAACTTTTGTTATAACAAACTTCTTTGTTCTCGTCAATAATTTAAATAAAATGTACCGTTACACATTCAGTTGTGCCAAGTACAAGTGTGACATAAGGTCTGTTCCAATTGATTTGTGTTCGTAGTTGAGTACCATAGTTAGGGTAGAAATCTCTCTTGCAGACAGTAACTCTACCGAAAATTGTAAAACGACTTCGTGTAAATTCGTAAACAGCTATCAAACATATGAAATGTCAGAGGTTTTTTTTTTTATTTTCGATTTGACAGCCGTGCTGCTGCCCACAGGTTTTTCTTCGGCAGAAATTCGTAGGAAGGGGAAATAGTTTGTTCTCTCATGAAATCTCTCTTTTTTTGGGAAAATTCGTAGACATTCGTAGCAATTCAGAGCATTTGAAACGGACCTCTTATTTCAGGGGACGGGGATGAAATATTTTCAAAAGCATGAAAGAGGACAAAATCAAATAAACGAGGCAACTGACGTAAGTAGGATACCACAGTTCCCGGAAGTTGATAGAGCATGGTTTTAAATCAAACTGAACCTCGCCAATGCCTTTTCGCGAAATTATCATACATACCATAAAGAATAAACAGAACAGAAACATATTTGTATTGATCTCCGTTTTTTGGATTTTAAGGTTTTATGATGTAAACTATTTTGCGTTAATCATTTTGTTGTTGAAAACTGTGCATATTTGTGCATATTTCAGAAGCAGCTCTCGTATGCTTATAAGACGGTAAAACAAATATGTCCACCAGAGGAATTGTTAATCAATTCGATTCGATTCAATGTTCGATTTTTTTTAGCTGCAAATTGTTACATAAAACACGACGTTTTTTTTGTCAGTATTAAAGTTTTGTTAACTATATCTCTGATTAAGCTAGAGTACAAATAGTTTTGTAAAAGCACCGTTATACTATGTATGAAGTGAAATATCTATATACATATCTACGAGGGGCGGTCAATATATCCTCAGTATCGGGGTGAAGCTGTGGTCATATATATAAATTGACTTATTTTTCAAGTAATACTATTATTTTAGTGCATTCATGTAAAATTTCATATGAATATGATTATTAATTCGCTTTTTATCTTTAGTTAAACAGAATCATAATGGCAACTGAGACGATGATGGTGAAAATTGAGCATCGCGATGTAATTTAATTTCTCACTAACCAAAGAAAAGGCCAAAAATCTATTCATGAAGAGATGGTGGCTGTTTACCAGGGTTCCGCACCTTCATTATCAACTGTGCAAAAGTGGTCACGTGAATTCAATAGGGGCGAACAGAGCATTGAAGACGACCAACGCTCCGGCGCCCCGGCTACTGCTTGTACGGGAGAAAGCATCAAAGAAATCGAAAAATTTGTTTTTGAGGATGCCCGAATAAAGGTGAAAATGATGGCAGAGATCACCAAGGTTTCAACTGGCACCATAAACACCATTCTTCATGACCATCTTAACCTTTCAAAGGTCAGTGCAAGGTGGGTGCCACGAATGCTCACAGCGCCTCAGAAAAAATTAAGAATCGCATACTGTAGAGAGCTTCTAGGGATGTGTAGTGAGAACGCGGACGGTGTTATGGCTCAAATTGTTACTGGGGACGAAACATGGGTTCACCACTATGACACTGAAAGCAAACAAGATTCCATACAGTGACATAAAAAAGGAATAGACCCCCCGAAGAAGTTCAAAGTCACTCCGTCTGCCGGGAAGCTCATGGCCACAGTTTTTTGGGACCCAAAAGGGAATCTTGTTCATTGAGTACAAAAAAATGGTGAAACCATCAACGCCACATCCTACGGTTCCACTTTGCATAATTCGCGGGAGGAAATTAAGACGAAAAGACGGGGTAAACTCGCAGTGTTGCTTCTTCATGATAACGCTCCTGTTCACACGGGGCGAGTTTCAAAGATTGCTGCGCGAGATTGTAGTTTCGAAGAAGTCCAACACCCACCCAATAGTCCAGACCTTGCCCCTAGTGATTATTTTCTCTTTCCGGATTTGAAAAAAATGTCTTCTTGGAAAAAGATTTTCGGATGATGAAGAACTCAAGTCGGCAATAAATGGGTATTTTGCAGAGAAAGAGTAAATTTATTGTTTTGAGGGTTTAGAAAAGCTTATCTCAAGATGTAACAAATGCATTGATGTTAGGGGAGATTATATTGAAAAATAAAAACAATTTAAATTCAATTCACATTTTCTTTCATATCGATACCGAGAATATATTGAACGTATGAATTCTGACGGCAAACGAACTTCTAGAATATTTTTGAAAGCGAATTCTTAAACATAAGTTCGGCAAATATCTAATGAAATAGATTATTCAGCCCAAACATGCATGGGTATCAAATGTGGGACTTCATTAATTTTGTGATTAGCAATGAGGTAAGATTTCTGCAGCCGTGGTGTAGTAGGCAAGTGTGTTGCTCACTCGCCACACTCGATTCCAGGACTTGATTGGATTTGAAACGGCACCACCGTTTTTGAGTTGGAAACCAAAATCAAAAATACTAACAACAATACAAACTGTCTGTAAGAGGGTGTGTGTATATCCGTGGTCGCCGTGGCGTAGTGGGTAGAGTGCGACACGCTCACATCCCGAAGGGTCTAGGTTCGACTCCCAGCTCAACACTAATTTTTCAACTTTTTCACTGCACCACCTCTTTCGAGCTACTGACAACACTCAAAGAGTAATCACTGTCTAAGAAAGCTTCTCAAATTTCGCCGTTCGGAATCAGCAAAAAACTGTAGGTCCCTTCTACTCTTGAGAGAACAGTAGCGCACACAACACAACCCCCTTTGGACTGTAGCGCCAACCATTATTAATTATTAGTAGCCTATATCCGTTGCGTAAAAAGAAGCTTGGCTCATATCCCTTTTGGAGGGTTTTAAACCTTTTTGATTTAAAGTCTGAACAAACAAATTTATTGCATATTATCGCAATTTTTTAGGATTTTAGGCAAAGTTTGTGCTGGAAATCAAACGATATCAACTCAGAATTATTAGAGTTTCATTTGTGAGAAGCATGAAAGTTAGACGTGATTTCTCAGAATAATTGCTCAGAAACACTTGAGATGTTGAAAGTGGCGTATGGTGGGTGTACTCTAAAATCAAAAAAATATCAATGGCGACGGTCGCTCTGGATGCCACAGCACATCAACAATCGAGGAAACTGTTGAGAAAGTGTGGAAAATTGTTATGGAGAGTTATGGAAGTGGTCGCCGTGGCGTAGTGGGTAGAGTGCGACGCTCACACGCCGAAGGGTCTAGGTTCGACTCCCAGTGCAACACCAATTTTTCTAATATTTCACGGCACCACCTCTTTCGAACTGCTGACAACACTCAAAGAGTAATAACTGTCTAAGAAAGCTTCTCAAATTTCGCCGTTCGGAGTCGGCAAAAAAATGTAGGTCCCTTCTACTCGTGAGAGAACAGTAGCGCGCACAACACGAGTAGTTGATGAGCAAGCTAGGCCCTGGTCCCCTTTTGGACTGTAGCGCCAACAATTATTAGTTATGGAATCACTATTGGAGAAGCTGCTGAAGAAGCCGGCATATCAGTTGGCTCATGCCATGAAATGTTGGCCATGAAGTATGTGAAAATGAAGTTCGTTCCAAAATTGATGAATTTTGATCAAAAAAATGTTGCATGGCTGAGGAATTGTTGGATGACGTCAAGGGCAATCCAGATTTGCTTGAAAGGGTTAAAACTGGTGACGAATCATGGTGACTTGTTTATGACATAGAAATACCCATTTGGCTTTGGATTTCGACGCATTGGGCGTTGCGAAAAAAGTAAGCGAATGGTTAGCAAGTTTCCCCATTTTTAACCTGCAACACGAAAGCGGTATACGTTTGGAAAACACGCTGGCACAAGTGTAGTATATTTGTGGGGGACTACTTTGAGGGGAACATAATAGAAATCGATGAATTTTTTAAGAAAAAAAAAAACCTCACCCTTTTTGAAACAGACCTCGTATAGGGCCCAACTACATTTTTAGCCTCGCTATCTATTTATTAACATTTTGTTCATGATCCCGTCTGCCGTTTAATCCGAATTGGGGTTTGGCTATCATGCAAATTATTATTTCGAAGTTATTCATGAGAAGAACATGGTTCATAAGTCCATTCTATTATTTTTTTTACTTAAACAGACGAACGTAACGGGCCGTAAAGTGTTTTCTCACACTAAGCAAGAATAAAGAATTTGTCATCAAAAGATGGTTTTATAACCTTTGAGGTAAACAATAACTATCCCTCGGCTCAGCACAGAAAATGAAGAGCAAATTATCGTTAATGTTTCAAAACTACTTTAAACACATCGAGAATGCTCTTTAGTACAGTGCTTGGTCGTTATAAAGTAGAATACCTTGTCTTTCCCGAAATTTTAGTTTCGATTGTTAGACCTGTGTGCGTCGGTGGCACATGGAGTTAAGCTAAATCGTCAACAAAATGACGGCGTGGGCGTTATCAAACGTCAATGAATACTTTTCTAGAGGCAGCTACATAGCCTTTAAAACACACCTGCTGCCCAAAATGAATTGAATAACGTTGTAGACATCCCTTAAAGATGTTTTTAACAATCAAACAAACGTGTGAGTTCTGCATTTCGTTTGAATATCCATTCCAACAGAGAGTAAGTTAATCCAATAATCATTTTTCCCACACAAACTCAGAACCTTAATTTTTGAAACATTCAAATCGTCCCTTTTCTTAACTGCAATACGTAAAAAACATAATTAAATGGAGCTTAAGTCGTAGATCAATTTGTTTCACGAGAAATTTGAAAATACTATGCATATGTAACAATTTTGTAATACTTACTTTAAAAACCTTTGTTTCCTCTTTAAAAAGTCGTGGAACACAATGACACCCTCAACCGGATAGATAACCTCCTGGTTGTGATTGAAGTGGACGTTCCCATCAACTTCAGCTCGGATCCCGTAAACATTCCGCGGTTCAAGGCTCACCGGCGTTGTACTTAACTCAATGTCTTCCATCGTCAAACGTGCAAACAATTATTCGATCAGCTGACAGAAAAAATATGTCTACGAAATAAACTAAGTTCTATTTAAATTGATCCAACAGCTGCCTACGAATTATCGCCATAACAAATATACTCAGTACGCGCTTCGTAATTGGGGTTTCCATGGTCGCTGGGGTGAATACGTAAACAGAAAAATTCCTCGTCCAGTTTGAAATGTGATTACAGGGATGAGATGCGAAGAAAGTAAGGGAATTGTTGGTAAGTATTCCTGTTGCTTACCTGCAACACGAAAACGGTGTACGTCTCTCGGGATAACCTTGCATTAGCAGGGATCGGCCTTCAAATTATTTTTGGAACAGACGGTAGATTTCAAGGACATTCAACATCCAAACCATCGACTGTGAATTATGAAGCAACTGAAAGTGATATTTTCAATCTCTGTCAGCAGCATCATTGCGCAGCTTCCGCCTGATGTAATCTCAGGTCAATTATAGGTCTTTTCGAAAATCACCTCCTGAATTCTTTATAAGCCCGCACCAAGGACGATGTCGGCATAATCCATGAACGTGCTCCAACGAAGGGAAGAAATCACTCGTAGCTTTCGAAAGAGATTCAATTGGGTAACAAGCGTTTGGTTCAATTTGTCAAGAGAACGGGCAGCAGGGCAAAAACACACACTGTAGTAAATTTTTGATGCGGCTTACGTACCCTGATGATTTAACTTGCGTCCCCTTGACGATTACCCTAGCAATGGAGTGGAGTCGTTAACAGGTGTCAATTTATAGCACGAATCCTACGCGCCGGACATCTTACGCATTAGCTAATTGTAAGGGAACCGCGTATCCTTGTAATGGGGTGATTCAATCCATTAGTCAACTAAATTGACTAGTAGGTGTTACATATTGTAAGCAGATCAAGGAAAGCGTTAGGGATACGCTGACATATTAATTGATTACGGGGGATAATGCATGTGATGGATTTGTGTTTGTCTGGTTGAGAAAAACTCCATGAAGGAGGGCGGCTGTCAATGTGTCAAATTTGTACACGTCAGTGACTGATTGGAGTGGTGCTAGTTCGTAGTTAATTTCTGTCATCGTGTAAAAAATTGTGAATTTGAAACATATTAGGAGTATGCTGAATGTGAAAATTCAGATTTGATTTGTTTGCTGTCTAGCTTTATTTTGAAATATTATTTGTTGGTAAAATAAAAAGTTGAGGTTAAGAAGAATGCAAAATATTCCGAAATGTTGATGAAGTTTCGGGAAATCTTCGAATTAGGCTCTGAGAAAAGAAAATAAAGCAATTAAATGTTAAAATGAAATTACCAAATGTAGGTGTGCAGCTGAGAATTGTAAGAATGATAACGCCTTAAAAGGCGTTAATTGACATTGAATCACTTTTTGTCAGGTGAACATGGTTTAGTGTAACACCTGCTAATAACATTACTTCATCAATGTGTTGAGTGATTTGAGGCACCCAGAGAATTTCAATGGTCTTTCACAGCGCTGCGTTACGCTTTAGTGTCCGCTGCGAATTCATTGCATTGGGATTGACACTCGTAATTGGAACGGATCTTACATAAGTGAAACTTTTTTAGCGTGCTGAACAAATATTCATACAAGTTGACAGTTTATTTGTGATCTGAAAGTAAACGTTTTCTGTCAAAACCGAGGTAAGTGCTAAATCCGAAGTAAATGTATTTGCATAGAGTTGCAAAAGTATGAAATTTTGAATTGTACGGCCAAATCAGGGACTTCAGCATTTATCGCTCAACATTAAGATGCGCAGATTTCCAGTTGAATTTAATACAAATATAATAATTGTTGGCGCAACAGTCCACGGGGGACCAGGGCCTAGCTTGCTCATCAACTACTCGTGTTGTGCGCGCTACTGTTCTCTCCCGAGTAGAAGGGACCTACAGTTTTTTGCCGACTCCGAGCGGCGAAATTTAGGAAGCTTTTTTAGACAGTTATTACTCTTTGAGTGTTGTCAGCATCTCAAAAAAGGTGGTGCTGTAAAAAATTCGAAAAATTGGTGTTGCACTGGGAATCGAACCTATACCCTTCGGCGTGTGAGCGTCGCTCTCTACCCACTACGCCACGGCGACCACGAATTTAATACAAAGCTTCATCAATTAAGAGGGTTGCCTTTTATATTTCGGAATTAGAGAACAAAAACAAATATTAACCATCGAAAATAGCTTTACTGTTTTTCAAAATATTCCCCATTAAGATGTATACACTTTTGCATGCGTAGAACTAATTGTCGAAGCACTTTTGCCACTCTGATTGAGGTATCTCCAATGCATTCTGAACGCATTAACCGCTTTTTCATGTGTCGAAAAACTTTGACCTCCCGTTTTGTTTTTTACGTATGGGAATAGAAAGAAGTCATTCGGTGCCAAGTCAAGACTTTACGGCGGATGACTCATCAAATCGATGTTTTGAGTGCTAAATATGCAGTTGTTTGAGCCGATGTGTGAAAGCTCGCATTGTCGTGGTTGGTTTTCCTGATTTCTTAGATGACAACTGACAAACAAATGGTTATGTACCACTCAGAATTTACTGTTCTGCGTTGTTCTAGTAATACGGTTGCGACATGTCCAGTTTTTCTGAAAAATAGGCTACCATTTGCTTGGAAGTGCTTCGTGCGCGAGCAAGTTTGAAAAGCTATATCTTACACAGTTGTTCCTCTTTGAGTGTTGTCAGCAGCTCGAAAGAGGTGGTGCCGGGAAAAATTCGAGGAGTTCAAATGGAAACCGAACCTAGAACCTTCGGCGTGTGAGCGTCGCACTCTACCCACTACGCCACGGCGCCCGCTAACTACTGCCTTACAAACATAATTTCTGAACGCGGCTATTTAACCATTACTTTGCAACGCGGCTAACCATTACTTTGTGTTGGAAATAACTATACCTTCTCTCATTCAATTTTTTGTTTTATATCGGGAACCATTACTTTGTGTTGGAAAAAAATATAGCTTCCCTCTTTCAATTTTTTGTTTTATATGCCCTCTAATTCTAACAGTTTAGGAGGAGAGGGCATTCTAAGAGGGTATCTTTAGTTTTAAAGTGAGGAGATCCACCGTATAGACAGTTCACACGTATTCTCAAAAAAAAAATCCTGTCTGTGAATCAGCTGTTCAGGAAGGAAAAATGTTATAATAAACGCTGTCAAAATGAATTCAAGGGCGGGAAAGGAGGAAGTTGACTGTCTCCCTATTGGTCTCTGATGTCAATATTTATTTTCGCTAACCAGAAACCAATAAGGAAGGAGATGGTCAACTGAACAGCTGATCAAACAGCTGATTTCGCCTTTGTCCATCGACCGTTTGACTGTTATTTACGTGTCTTAGAAGACATAACCTGGACATAACCTCAAATTCTGAAAGTTATTTACGTATCATCGAACATTGTCTCACTTTACTCACACATGTTTACGTTTTGATTTATATGCACTCTCCTTCTAACAGTGTGAAGAGTGAGGAGATCCACCGTATAGACAGTTCACACGTATTCTCATTTGAAAATAAACAAAATCTTTTTTGTGCGTCAGCTGTTCAGGAGGGGAAATGTTATAAAAAACGCTGTCAAAATGAATTCAAGGGTGGGAGACGAGGGAGTTGACTGTGTCCCTATTGGTCTCTGTTGCTAACTTAGCCAAAATGTCAAACACATAAGGTGTGTTCTAGTACTTTCTGAACCAAATTCTAAAGTCTGTCATTTGTTAAGGAGTTGGGGTAAATCTCTAAAAGTAGGGGAAGTAACCAAAGCTAAGAATGTGCCCTTAAAAATGTAAAATTCACTTTTTCGATACAAAAAAATAACAACATTTCAGACACATACACAGAGATAATGGGTCAATACCCACATGTTTTTGAACGCACACCAATTAATTTGACAGAAAACCAACAACCTACCCACAAAAATTTCTTGTGATAAAGGGTCTGTTCCAATTGCTCTAAAATGCTGCTAATGCATACAAAACTCGGAACATACCAAAGCAGGGTGGAGAAACATTTTACTCTCTCTCAAGAGCGCTCATTTGACGTAAAACACAGTTTTTCGGTATACGGGAACGAACATTGTGTTACTCTGTGCTGCTTTGTACTTTTGTGTTGTTTGTTTCGGGCACGGGAACACACCAATTTTATTATTCGATGGTTGGTACTTCAACTGTAAAAAAATATTTTGATCGATTGTGTAGTTTCTGTTTGAAAATGATATATTTTTAAAACGATTGATAACTGGTAGTGGAAAATGGGTTGTTTACAACAATGTCAATCAGAAAAGGTCGTGCAGAAAGCCAGGTGAACCAGCTCAAACAACATCAAAAGCTGATATTCATCAAAAGAAAGTTATGTTATCAGTTTGGTGGGATTTCAAAAGAATTGTCTACTTTGAACTTTAACCACCCAACTGAACTATCAATTAAGATGTCTACATTGAATAAGTAACAAAATTGAACAACGCGAAATCGGCTCGAATTGACAAATCGAAAAGGTGTTGTAATCCATCATGACAATGCAAGGCCACAAACATCTTCGGTCACTCGATAAAAATTATTGGAACTTGATTGGAATGTTTTGCCACATCCACCATATAGCCTTGACATAGTCCTGATTACTCTTTATTTCGACTGTAAAACTCCTTGAATGGTAAAAATAACGACGGTGATGTTAAGTCGTACCTGGTTCATTTTTTTGCTGATAAAACCAAAAGTTTTGTGAACGTGGAATTGTGATGCTTCATGAAAGATGGAAAATGTCATTGCTCAAAATGGCCAATAAATTACGGAATAGAGTTATTACGTTCCATCCGCATTTCCTTGACATATAGCATTAATTATCTTCTTTATGTTTTACAAATTCACCACTTTCAAGTTGTCGACAAAAGGGTTTCTCAAATAGTACGGTTCGGAGATTTCATTTGATTGAAGGTCCCTTTCACTTATGAGAAAACAAAATCATACATAACGTGAATAAATGCTTAAGGAACTACATCCCGTTCCTTTATAGACTGTGCTGCCAACAAATCGCTTTTGTTTACATAACATTTCTTTGGAAGTTAATTCAGTCAAGTTGCACACAATCGCTTTGATATGTCAACATTTTTCCATCAGGAATAGAACTTGCGATACATAAAATTTAAATATGGTAAACAATTGTCGAAAACGAAATACCGAATATATATATATTATCCCAGGTTTAACTTAAATTTTAGATCCATTTGCTTCTTGACTTTCCACAACATTTGGACCAAAAACGGATGTGTTTAGATAGTGGTTCTTCTGAGATATCTGATCCGTTCAGATTAGCTAATGAATTCAAGAATTATTTTGCTACAATTGCTTTGGAGTCTGTCCCTTCAATTACTAGCTCATGTAAATGTTGCCAAAATTCTTACATAATTCAAGATGTCGGTACATCCAGAAACAGTTTTTACTTTGAACTTATATCTTCCTTTGAAACCTGGAAAACCGTATGTTCCTTGAATAATTCGCAATCTCGTGATGTGGACGGATTATCCAACCAGATATTAAAATTTATCAGTTTGAATATTGCCGATGTGCTAGCGTACATATTTAATAAAAGCGTGCTATCAGGAGTTTTTCCTGATAAATTGAAATGTGCGATTGTAATTCCGCTTCATAAGAAAAATAATCCTAAAGATATACGGAATTATAGACCGATATCTCTGCTACCAAGTATTTCCAAGGCATTTGAAAAAATTATGAAATGGCGAATTCTCTTATTTTTAGAAAAAAATAATTTCCTAAGTTCAAAACAGTATGGTTTTAGGCAAAGGCTATCTACTGAAGATGCTCTATTCGACTTTTGCTCCTCTATTTTCAAAGGTTTGGATGATCATAGACATTGCGCTAGCCTCTTCGTCGATATAACCAAAGCTTTTGATGTGGTGGACCATAATACTTTACTTAGAAAACTGTACAAAATTGGTTTTAGAGGTTTTGTTTTTAATTGGCTCGAATCCTATTTACGAAACAGAACTCAAATAGCAAAAATTTCAGAAGCTTACAGCAACAAAATTGATTTAAAGATAGGTGTACCCCAAGGCTCTGTTCTTGGCCCCATTCTTTTCTTAATTTATATTAACTCTATTTTTTACCAAAACATGAAAGGAAACATTACTGCCTTTGCTGATGATTTGGGAATAACCTATATCACAAAGAGTAAACTTGATCTGATCGCGGACATTAACCATGATGTTGACATCTTACGAAGGTGGTTTCATGAGCACAAAATGCTTGTCAGCAATAAAACAAAACTGATGTTTCTTAGTCTAACACACACTGCTTTACCTGATATTGATATTGTCTTTCATTCTTCGAAATGTGAAACCTTCAATATCTGCAGTAATAAGGATAATTTAACGTCCTCTACTCAAATGATGACCCTGATTGCTTTAGGATTGAAGTTGTTACTCATTTTAAGTATCTAGGAATAATTATTGATAATAAATTGAATTGGAATGAGCATATCTTGGCGATGAAGAAATACTTTAACTCAACATTGCGTATTTTTTATTATCTCAAGAATACATGTTCCACCAAGGTGTTAAAAATGATTTACTATGGTATTTTCCATTCCAAATTGCAGTATGGTATTTGCTGCAGGGGGGGTGCTCCTTAATGCAAAATGGCCAATATTCTGGTAATCCAAAACTGTTTAATAAGAAAAATATGTAATAAAAACAAATTTTATCATTCCATGCCATTGTTTAACAGCTTGAAAATTCTTCCTCTAAGACATTTGTTTTATTATAAAGTGTTGAAAATTTTCTTCGTGAGATGTGGTTATTTGAATAGCAGACATTCTGATCGCTACAGTTTACGAAGCAATCAAAGCCTAAATGTCAATGTTCCAACTTTTCGTACTACGTTTTTCAGAAATACATGTTGCATAGATTATTTAATAAACTGCCTATTGAATTAAATTCATTACACTCATTTAAATTATTTAATATTAAAATTAAAACATGGCTCTTTGAATTTGATCACAATCAAATAGAAGATCTACTAGACCCAATTATATAAAATTAGTTTTTAACTTTTTCTCGATGATTACTCTTAGATGCTGTTCTTCTGTTCTCTTTTCTTTCAATGTAAATATTTAGTTCACCCCTTAAAAATGTTTTTGTATTTTTTGAAAGTAGCATTTATCACTATTATTGTTAAAATTTTACAAAATGCTACCCCTATTCTCTACAAACTAAATTATCATTGAATGAAGTACTATTAATGTATAATAACAACTGTAATCAACTAGAGAATATGAATAAATAAATGAATGAAAAAAATGAATGAACATTCTGAACGTCATGGCATTCTCCATTTGTACCTTGTACAGGCACACCCTTTGCTTCCCCTTTGCTTGCTGTAACACCACCCTGGACGGCGTTCAGTTCATCTCTAAGTACCCGCTTTGGGCTTTTGGGATATTTAAAGTGGCTGACTAAGTCGGAGAAATATGATTTTTCCTTTACAAAATGTCGTAAGAAGGTTTTCTAAGCATTTACATTCCCTTGTATTTTTGTATGATTGCTTTCTCAAGAGTTTTAATGTGCCCGTCACTCCATCCGTCCGGCATGTCTAAACCACTCTGGGGTCTTCCGAAATGAACAAGAAACATTTTTGCCACATGTAGGCAAGACTCAGAAAGATCTAATTGCCCCACAAGAAATTTGGAAAAAACTGTTGCAGATCTTCGCTTTTATTGGTTTTGAAACAGAAGTTACAAAAAGATGTTGCACCAATCAAAGAACAAAATGAAAAATGCTTCAATGTCACCTCGCTAACCTGACTATGCACTCTAATTTAATCTAAATTATCTCAGGTTTCAATTAAATTTCAGATCCATTTGCTTCTTGACTTTCCACAACATTCTGAACGTCATGGCTCTCTCCATTTGTACCTTGTGCAGGCACACCCTTTGCTTCCCCTTTGCTTGCTGTAACACCACCCTGCACGGCGTTCAGTTCATCTCTAAGCTCCCGCCTTTGGGCCTTCAACGCCTTGAGTTCAGCTTGCAGCTCATCAATGCGTTGACTGCTGTTGGTTCGCTGCCACTCAATGTCCTAGAATATAAGTCAGATGGAAAATGCTATTTTCACAGATTTCACTTACGTCTAAAGTTTTTCGAAGCCTCTCTTGAGTCTTGGGGCTTCGCTTGGTGGGTATCTTCAGCTGGACACCTAGATTAAGCAGCTCCTTCTGAATAACCGCGTTCTCCTTGTGCAGAGCGTCTATCTCCTTCAAGAGGGCGATGTTCTCCTTAAGCAGTGTCTCAGACTTCGCCGAGTCAAGTGTCTCCCGAATTGACTTCTTCATGCTCTTGACGGTGTTCTCAATGTGAGCACGCTGGCGATCAAACTCCGCCTTGACCAGTTCCTCCGACGCGATGTGCTTCTTCAGTTGATCCGTGCTCGCGTACTTTCGGAACATTTTCTGAACTCCCTCTTTGAGGGCATCGAGATCCGTGATCGATCCGCCGAGGTGGTAGATTTGAGTGCAAATTTGGTAGATCGTTTCCCGGGAGTTGATGGCGTCCTGCCGTTGTGCCTTAAGGTCAGACGTTGCCTGCTCGTATTTGGCAGTGAGGCTTTTTAACTGATTTTCCAGCTGCATGTTTGACTTGTTAAACTTGTCCAGGTTGCCTTCAAGTTCTGAGATCTGCTTGCGCTTCTCGTTTATTTGACACTCGCGGGGCTCTATCTGCATTTTCAGGTCGGTGATGCGGTGCGACAAGACTTGCTTGTACTTCTCCAGCTCCTGGTTCTTATGGAGTATCTCTTGGATCCGCTTCTCCTTCAGGCTTATAGCGAACTCGCGGTCGGTTACGTCTTTGCGCAGGTCCTCGATTTCCCGCTGCAGCTTTGCGATGAGCTTCTGTTCCTTCGCATGCTGCTCGTGCAGAAGCTCTACTTCCTCAACAAGGCGGTCGGCTTCCTGTGACAGAGACGCCGCTTTTTTCTTAAGCACGCCCGCCTTTCCGCGCCACTGTACCTCCTCGTCCTGAGCAGCCTTCATGATGTTCTCGTAGCGTCTCATCGTGTCTTGCATGTTTGCTTCGTTTTCATCCGCCACTTGTTGACAGTAGTGAAAGAATTCGCTTTTTTCGTCTTGGATCTCCTGCATCAGCTCGCGGATCAGCACTTCGCGATCATCGAGTTTCTTCTTGAAGTCGAGCTCCAAAGCTTCCACCGTATCCTGCAGGAGGCCGGCAGATTGACGCAGCTGGTCCTCGTAGTTCTCCTTGATCGAGTTGCTGCTCTGCGTGAAGCTGACGAATTTCTGGTATTCCATAATAACGCGCTCAGTGAACTGGTCCGAGAGATTCTCCATCTGCTTGGCCTGATCCGCCTTGAGGTCGTTCATTTTGAACGTGATCTCGTTGAGCGCGTCGATGTGCTTCTGCTCCATCTCGTTGTTCTGATTCTTGAGGTGCTCTAGGGCAGTGCAGTAGCCCTTGTGGAGATCTGCCAACTGCTGACTGTCGAAAATCTCATTCTGGCTTTCCTGGTACTGAAATTCAGCCGCTTGCTGTTGGAGGCGCAACTCAAGATTGGCGATCTGCTCGATCTTCTCCTTGAGCGTGGAACGGGGTATCAGCACTTCCTGCCCGCGCAGCAAGTCCTGATCCATTTGGCTGGTCTTTCCCTTGATGTTTTGCAGGAAGAAGATGGCTAAGGTTCCGTTCGCTGACGCGGCTACAAGCAGGAGGTCGTCGTAGGTCGTCTGGACTCTGGTCACGGCGGAGTCGAAGAAGCGATAGTTCGTGAACGTGCCACCGCCTGCCTCAAGGAATGGCAGCTGCACGTTGTACAAGTGCCCGCCTGTGGTCGATATAAACAGCATTTGTTCGGATCTGGCGAGAGCCAGTGAGCAGCAGGGCGTTTTGTAGGGCGTGCTTAGTTCGCGTGTCAGCTCTGAATTAGCGATTTCTCGGAACATTCCCGATCCAGTGGCGCAGTAAACGGATAAAGGGTTGCTGGTGCAGTGTAGGGCGCGATATTCGGTGCCTTTTTGAACAAACTCCTGAACTCTAGCTCCTGAGTCAACGTCCCATTGATATATGGCGCCCTCGGCGCCACCGGAAATTAGGAATTTGTCGTCCTGCGACCATGCCAGGCTGAGAACGTTTCCATTGTGTCCCTGTGGAAAGCAGGAGTGAACCACATGTGCTCCTAGACCCAAGAACTCACCTTCAACGTCAAGAGGATGTCCAGATTGAAAACGGATGTTATTGAAACGCAGTTCATGTAGGCGGCCGCCATGAGGTGGCCCATGTACGAGTACTTGACCTGCGTGCACCGTGGGAAGTTGTACGTCTTGATGATCTGAAAGGGATACGTGGTGAGTGGAAGGAACTCGCAAGGAGGCCATACGCCATACGTTCAGGTCGTCCATAAAAATCTGCATGATGCGCAGCTGGTCGGAAAATCCGACAGCTGCAAACTCTCCGGTGGTGTTCAGGGTGACGACACTGATGTCGACCTGGTACTTTTTGACAAGTTCCAGGGTGTTATTCTCATAGTTCCAGAGACGAATTGTCTGGTCTTTGGCTGAAAGGAAACCCGCATCAGAATGATTCATCGTTCTGGCTCAGAGCCAACTCACAAGCAGTCATGATGATGGGTCGCCAGGAGCAGATGGACAAGTCCACGATTCCATCGATGTGGACCATCATCCCAAGTGGTGCGAACCGAACCGTTGTGGGGAACTCACCCACGACCAGTCCCTTAAGACTTACAGAGTAGATTTGTGGATGCTTGGGGGTGACGATGATGGTGTCCTGCTGCAGGTTAATGGCCAAATGTGTGATGAGGTACGTTTCTTCGGCGTATATGTCTGGAATCAACTTCAAGATCGCCAGGCGTTGATACTTGAACTTTGATGTTTTCTCGAAGACATACACGAACGTACCGACCGAGTACGCTAGTATCTTCGGCATCGCCACCATGCAGGAGACGGCTTCGGCGGCCACTGTAGTCGTAGCAGTCACCTCCGTCTGGTCGGCAGGGGTTTCAGCATCGGCGTCTTTTGAGAGGTCAATGCAGTCCACAACTGACGCCACGAATGTCAATTTGACTTCTCCATTTTCAATGAGAGCCAATTTGTTCTTCTTCAGCCCCAGCAGGAGAGCTTCCATAGAAAGCCATGCCAGGCACCTAACAGACACCTGGGCCCTTAAGGTGTTTGCCATGGTGAATCCAGTCTCTGACTTTGTCATTACTTTTACAAGGCCTTCTCCGCACACTGCGACAAGGCCAGAATCCTGGGGGTTGGCAGCCAAACAGTTAGCCGCGGTTCTCGAGCCAGGGATTCCAATCTGACATTCCAACATCGACCCGGCCTTGTCGAAGAAGAACATGAACATCTTCTCCAGCGGATGCGCTGTGAGGAGCACTATTGCTCTGGAATCCGGCACAAAGACCATTTGTTTGATGACCTTGTCCTGGGCATTTTCTGGAAACTGAAAACTCCGTCGCATCTTTAGGGATCCCGTGTCGTATATGTTGATTTGGCTGGTTCTGTGGAATATTGACAGTATTGTGGAGAGGGGAAGCTTATGGTGTGGTCCTTACTTTCCTCGCTCTGTTGTGGTCACTTCAACAACGCCGATGAGACGTCTGTTTGCGTTGATTGCCATGATCGTTGGGACAGTGTTTTCGGGAAATCTGTGTCACAGCAGTCGGGGATGAAAAAGAACAGTTACACAGTGCTGATTGAAAATTTTGAATATATTTCAACTTAAGGATATTCATACAAAGACAGAAAAGAGGAATAAAATGTTGTTCTGTGCATTCCCTTGGCTCTTTTTGAGCTGGGTTATGCCAGTGCATGACTTAAAAGAGACCGACTAAATGTAAGGTCTGCTCTGGCCTTTGCCTAATGAACGTACATGTTCGCTGCTTGTCTTTGTCTTACCGTTCGCTTTGTGTTTTTCTAACATTGGCACCTTTTTTTTATAATTGACGTGCACTTAGGGGAATATTTGGTAACCTTAAGTAAGCGGGATTAAGTCACATAAGCGGAGGCCAAATTTAAAGAGGAAGACAGGAAAAGAGTTTACCGTTGCGCATTGATTTCAAATGCCTGTCGATAGTAATGAGGGAGGAAAGTAGGGTTGAAAAGAGCATTCCATATCCTGGCGGTGCAATGCGGTAAAGAACGAATTTCTAAACTTGACAGTACATCCGAAGGTGGACTTAAGAGTGAAAGTGAGGGTATTCCTAGCGAGGCGAGTATTGCGGGTAAGTTTTTTTAAAGGGGAGGACTTCTTCTTTGATTTGCACTCTTGTCCGGGGTAGACCTGGGCCACAACCAACGTGCCTCTCCATTTCGTACAATCCCCAGCAAGCTGCTTTCAATTTCGGTTTCCAAGTTGGTTGAGGTTTTTTTCTCCACTTGTGTGCGCTATCTCAGCCTAGGCCGTCCTCTGTTGCATTGTCACTATGGCTCGGACTCGAATACTTGTCGGGTAGTGCAGTGGTATCGTTACGCTCTGTATGGCCTAGCCATCTTTAGCGTTGCAGAGAAATGCAACTGGCTGACTCATTAGAGAATTTATTGTTAAAGAATCGATCAAAGGCTGATTAGGACGGAATATTTCGTCGATCTTCTAGCGAGTCAAATGCCTTCGCAGCATTAAAATTCCCAATAAGTTTAATCACTTCGGTACCGAACTCACCCAGACCTTCAATGTCAAAAAAGGTTTTAGACAAGGCGACGCACTGTCATGTGACTTCTTTAACATCATCCTCGAGAAGATCGTGCGTAACTCACAAGTCAACACCAGAGGCACGATCTTCCAGAAGTCAGTTCAATTGTTAGCTTACGCTGATGACATTGACGTGATTGGACGAACACAGCGAGCCGTCAATGAGGCGTTTGCTGGCATTGAAGCGGAAGCGGCTAAAATGGGTCTTGCGGTAAATGTGGGCAAAACGAAGTACATGCTGTCATCAAGGAAGGACACACAACATCGACGTCTCGGACGGAGCGTCACACTAGGCAGCAGAAACTTCGAGGTAGTTAAGGACTTCGTCTACCTCGGCTCCGCGGTAAACAGGGACAACAACATCAGTACCGAAATCAAACGCAGAATCACTCTTGCCAACCGCTGTTTCTTTGGGCTCAAGAGGCAATTGAGTAATAAAGCCCTCTCTCGAAGGACTAAACTAGCTTTATATAACAGCTTGATCATCCCCGTCCTACTATATGGCGCAGAATCTTGGACGTTAGCAAAGGCGGATGAGGAAGCCCTTAGTCTTTTCGAGAGAAAAGTTTTGCGTGCGATTTTTGGTCCTGGTTGCGTTGATGGCATCTGGAGGAGAAGATTTAATGACGAACTCTATAGGCTGTACAGCGACATGCGCCTGGTTAAGCGTCTACGGATACAACGCTTAAGATGGCTAGGCCATGTAGAGCGTATGGACACCACTGCTCCGGCCCGAAAAGTCTTTGAATCCGAGCCATTGGGACAACGCAACAGAGGACGACCTAGACTGAAGTGGCGCACACAAGTGGAGAAGGACCTCAACCAACTTGGAGTGCGCAACTGGAGACAGCTGGCGAAAGATCGTGCTGGCTGGAGAGGCATGTTGGTTGAGGCCCAGGTCCACCCCGGACTGTAGCGCCACAAGAAGAAGAAGAAGAAGTTTAATCACTCGTTTTCGGATAGAACTAAGTACTGGGAATCTCAGGAGTTTCAGACACAAGTTATACTTAGGCTTTGGATGATTATTGTAGCCAGATCGAAAGGGTTTCACCCTTTCCTTGCATCACTTAAGGAAATCTAGACATTTCGTTACGTTTTTGGCGATCTCAAATATGATCCAACTAAGTGTTGAGTTGATACATATACCGAGGATCGAAAGTCATTCGCTTTCAACAACGTAGGACCTTTTCATTTATAATGGCTTGCTTTTTGGGAATCCTTGGAGGATAGCAGAATGCACTGGGTTTGAGCCATTTAACTTCACTTTATTTTAATTCAACTATGCTGTCAAAACCGGAATTTACTGAGCATTGCGTTCGCTGTCAATCGAAGTATTTGTTAAGTCTCTAGACTGCAAAAACTTGTTATTTTGCAGATTTGGCTTTCAGCATACAATAAGAGATCTTTGTTAAATTGGCAAATACTAGCTTGCTTCACGATCTTTTCCGATTGACATTGTTGTAAACAGCCCATTTTTCTTAACTAGTTATCAATTGTTTTATAAAATAGATCATTTTCATTACGTTTCTTTAACAAATCAATGCGTTGTGTTAAATGATTTTCTTTCAGTTTATGAGGACTCCGCATATCAAGTTTTCCTGCATAGCAAAAGTTGTTTTAAACGATTTTCAATCCACGTATGTAATACATGTAGTTTCACTGCAATCTCACGTGTTCTGCTGCGCCGGTCCAAATCGGTTATGGAATTGATTTGGTTGCCATCAACTTCAACTGGACGATCAGAGCGTTTTACATCTTTGAATGAAAAATCACCAGAACAAAATTTGGCAAAGTAATTTTCTTGTTCTTTAAAAGAAAGACACTGCCATTTTTTTTAAAGTGTTGACACCATATACAGCAAATAATTTTGTGTATGCTTGCGATGCATTTCTTTCTTTCCGGGAATGAAAAAACAAGATATGACATATGATATGATATGATATGAAAATGTTCAATTTGATTTTCCATTTTTCAACAGAAATTACGAATGTTGCTTTTATATTTCGGGATTGGGCAATTCTAGTGTTGCAATCTGGCAACTGCCAGTTCTATCGTAAAGTTTGACATTTCTGAGGTTAGAACGTTTTGACATACGAGCGCTACTTGGATTGTTTACAGTAACTTAAAAGATTCATCTCGCCCAAAAAATGAAACTAAATCACGAAAATTTCCGTGCGATTATTTTTTACCATTTTTGACGTGGATGAATTCAAGAACAGTGTATCGATGAACTTCATTCAATTTTTGGCGATGAAGCTTCATCAAGGACCAGCGCTTATTGATGGTATGGTGAATCCAACTGAGGTCGTTGTTCACTCCAAGACGAATTTCGTGAAGGTCGTCCAAAATCAGTTGTTGTTCCGGAAACCATTGATGCTGTGCGCCAACTGATATTGCAAGATCGTCATGTGATCTATCGTGAGATTGAGACATCCTTAGCCATTAGTGGGACCAGCATACATTCAATATTGCACGAACATTTGATCAGCATACATTCAATATTGCACGAACATTTGACCATCAAAAAAGTTTGTTCGCGTTGGATCCCATACAATTTGTCAATCGCTCAAAAAAAGGCTCGTATGGTCGAAAGAACTGCTCCAAAAATACGATCGCAGTGCTTTGAAACACATCGATGACATCGGGACAGGTGATAAATCGTGGATTTACGCGTATGAGCCCGAAAGTAAACAGCAGTCGACTGTATGGGTGTTTCAAATTGAGCCAAATCCAACAAAAGTTGCCCGCGCACGAAGCACTTCCAAGCAAATGGTCGCCTGTTTTTTCGGAAAAACTAGACATGCCGCAACCGTTCCACTAGCACAATGCAGAACAGTCAATTGTGAGTGGTACATAACCATTTGTTTGCAGTTGTCTTCCAAGAAATCAGGAAAACCAACCGCCGAAGACGGATCGCTCTTCACCACGACAGTGCAAGCTCTCACACATCGGCTCAAACAACTGCATTTTTGAGCACTCAAAACATCGATTTGATGAGTCATCCGCCGTATAGTCCTGATTTGGCACCGAATGACTTCTTTTTATTCTCGTACGTAAAAAATTAAATGAGAGGTCAACATTTTTCGACACCTGAAGAAGCGGTTGATGCGTTCAGAATGCATGTTTTGGAGATACCTCAATCAGAGTGGCAAAAGTGCATCGACAGTTGGTTCAAACGCATGAAAAAGTGTGCGTTTGAATCTCAATCAATCTATTTTCGATGATTAATATTTGTTTTTGTTTTCTAATCCCGAAATATAAAAGCAACCTTCGTACACAACCAATCAAAACTTTTGTAACTGATTGGCAGTTCGAGTACCAACTATCAAATAACAAAATGTTTGCAACATTTCGATTACGTCAACAAATCTAAAAACTCAACTAAGGCCATCCATGAGTGAAATTACTTATTTGCCAACCCAATATGTACAGGAACATACTGTGGGATATAATAGCACCGACCATATTATTTTGCAACAGTGCTGTAAGGAAATCTAATGCTAGAAATCGTTTACTACACAAACCTTTAAAAAAATAACGCAAGAAAGTGAAATTTAGAAATTTAGTTTATGTAAATCTACTAAACCAAAAATACTTTGTGGCCGCCGTGGCGTAGTGGGTAGAGTGCGACGCTCACACGCCGAACGTTCTATGTTTGATTCCAGGATGAACACCTCGAATTTTTCACGGCACCGCAACCAAAAAGTAATAACTGTCTAAGAAAGCTTTTTTGGAGTGGGCAAAAACTGTAGGTCCCTTCTATTCGTGAGAGAACAAAAGCGCGCACAACACGAGTAGTTGATGAGCAAGCTAGGCCCTGGTTCCCCTATGGACTGTCGCGTCAACAATTATTATTACTAAATCTACTAAGGATCCGTTTTGTTTGACAATAAATGTGCTCCAGTACTTTCTACACCAAGTCTGTTATTTATCAAGAAGTGAGGGTAAAAATCAAGGATAAATGAGGAAAAATATACACAGCTTCAAAGCTGATCGGTTATCTCATTTCCCTCGTCCACTTGACCAGCTTCACAATTTTTTAGGAAGGAAGGAGGGGAACATGCCAGTCTCCTTTCTTTATTGGTCTCCGACAGTAATTTGTGTAAATTATACCATCTAAGAACTATTAAATCTGAATAGCTATGTGTCCCCGTTCTCGAAATAAATAGCACAAAAACAGTACAAAATAACGCAAAGCAACGAAACCAATAACCTACCCACAACAAGTTCTAATAGAGTCAGTAAGATGGATGTAAGAAAAGAATATGTTAAGCTAGTTTAAGCAAATTTGTCAAGTATATAAGTATAACCCTGAATTTTCATCAAAACAAATTTGCAATTCAAAAAAAAAAAAAAGTTCTAAACGCATCTAAAACAAATGTGTAAAGTATGTCATTAAGAAATGTCAACTTCACTTTTTCGATACTGAAAATAAAAACAGTGACAAAATTTGAGACACATACACAGAGATAGTGAGTCAATGCTCACTTATTTCTGTACGCACACCAATTAAATTGACAGAAAACCAATAACCTTCCCACAAAAAATGTGTTAAAATGCGCAGGGTGGGGAAACATTTTACTCTCTCGAAAGAGCACTTATTTGACAGAAAATCCATTCTTTCGGTATTCGGGAACGGACAATGTGTTGTTTTTCCGGGTATGGAAACACACCTATTATATATGGTTGGCAAATATCCGGCCTTTTGTCTTTTGAATTTTTCGGCTATGTACAGAGCTCGTATCTAACAATACTATACATCATTTGAAAGGTCTTGACATAACCTACAAAACGACGCCATGAATGATTTGGATACTGCGTTCAACAGTTATAGACGTGTAAACATGGAGTTCACTAACGCCGAAATTCGAGCTATTTGATGAATGGTATTTTGGGGGATGGTACTTTATCACTTCGAACCGCGGAGGAATGGTTTCGACGATTCAGAGCTGGTGAAAACGACACCATGGATAGCCGGTGGAAGACCTGTGACGACTAATACCGATCGAATAATGGAAATCATCGAGTTAGACCAACATGTGACATCAAATGACTTCGCCCCTGAGATGGAAGTTAGTCACCAAACCATTTTAAGCCATTTGCAGAAGGCTGGATATAAAAAAAAACTTGATGATGTTTGGGTGCCGCATGATTTGACGCAAAAAAAAACTCTTGGACCGAATCAACGCCTGCGATATTCTGCTGAAACGGAAAGAACTGGACCCATTCTTGAAGCGGATGGTTACTGGCGAAGAAAAATGGATCACATATGACAATATCAAGCAAAAACGGTGGTGGTTGAAGGCCGGTGAATCGTCCCAAACAGTGGCCAAGCCGGGATTGAGAAAGGTTTTGCTATGTGTTTGGAGGGATTGGAAGGGAATCATCTACTATGAGCTGCTCCCATATGGCCAGACGCTTAATTATACCATCTCCTGCGAACAACTGCGCTTTACGCAGGCGATCGTCCAGAAGCGTCCAGAATTGGGCAACAGGAAGGGTGAAGTGTTTCACCAGGACAACGCCAGACCACACACTTCGTTGATGACTCGTCAGAAGCTGCAGGAGCTCGGATGGGAGGTTTTATCGCATCCACCATACAGCCCGGACATAACGCCAAGTGATTACCACCTGTTCCTGTCCATGGCGATGTCCCTTAGTGGTGTGAAGTTGAACTCAAAAGAGGCTTGTGAAAAGTGACTGTCCGAGTTCTTGGTAAATAAGGAGGGGGGCTTTTACGAGGGGTTATTATGAAGTTGCCGTCTAGATGGAAACAGATTATCGAACAAAACGGCGCATATTTTAACTAATTCCGATCACTGTAACACTTTTTAGGAAGCATTGAATGAAGATCAAAAAAGCAGAAGGGAGATATTTTACTACCTTTTGTTACTTACTCGCGCAAACAAAATGATTTTGAAATTTCTCAACTACCACGGGGTAATAGGTCTGTTCCAATTGCTCTGAAATACAGCGAATGCCTACAAAATTCTGCGAAAAACTGTCAAAAAGCAGTCCATATGCTTTTTTTTTGTAGAAAAGGGATGCTTTGAGAGAGTATATATTTTCCCTTCCTACGAAATTCTGTCGAAGAAAAATCCGTGGGCATCAGATGACTATGAAATTGACAATAAAAAAAACTGTAGCATTATTTTGTATGGTTCATTAACTCTGCGAATTTTTACCAAAAATTTCGGCAGAGTTATTCTTCACAAGAGGGATCTTTACCCGAACTACTCAAGTACTAATTTTTGTACACAAATGAATTGGAACAGACCTCATTGAAAAAAGCATATGCATCAAGTTTCCAAGAAGAGTTATTCATCGCAGCAAATGAAATGTAAATAAAAGAATCGTCTTTCAATTACAAAACCTGTTTAGATCTAGTTAAAATTGTCTGCACCTAAAAGACACAAGCCAAAGTACCCCTCCAAGATTCCGATTAAAGTAACACGTGCTAGAAATACAAATATTCTTCTGATATTGCCCCATAAGACACCGTCACGTGTCTACGAGTACAAGCGAAAAGTTTAAACAAACTTTTACGCCCCCCTTCCACTTCCATTTTTCAGCAAGAATTACCTCATAAACATACCGCTGGCTGAACTATCAAAAATTGATCTCACCTCAGAAAACGCTGTTTCTCCTTAAAAAAGTCATGGAAGACCAGCACTGTCTCCACAGGATATATGACCTCCTGGTTAAAGCTGAACTGTATGTGCCCCGTGACATCGCTTCGCAGTCCGTACACGCACTTCGGCACCAGGCTGACCGGTACAACCGCCACACTTCGCTCCATATTCAGTTTGGCCAGCAAAAACTATTCACAAATACTTTGTCTTGTATTTTTCGAAATAAATTGAAATTAACGTAAAAGGCAACTACGGTGAAAATTGATCTAACACCCCTCAGTGGCAACATAATCGTCATGACATCGTGGCAGTTGGTGTGCTGCAAATTCTACGACAATGTACAAAGGGAACTCTTGCTAGGAATAGCTTTTATTGCGTTGCGCACCAATTTTGTGAACTACAATCCTGCTCTCAGTAAGCTCTCCGGCTACAGGGAGAGCAGCAAATGAGTGCAGTTGGAGATGGTGAAAGTACGCGCGTGCAGGCCCTAGAACCCGTGTATAAAGTGAGTTGTTGACTGGTGAGCTTTACTCGAAGGGTTTGCACTCGTACTCGTACATGTGCGTTTGATAGTGGTGCTTGCTCAGTTAGGGGAAAATGATTTTTCGTAACTCAATCATAAACTGTTTGCTACTGCGACCGCGGCTGAGGCTGCGAGGGAAACGTTGAAATGTTTATTGGCCCTCTCTTCCGGCGGTGGAGGCGTCGGCGGTGGTGGTGGCGGTGGTGGTGGCGGCGGCGAAGTCGTTATTAGGGTGAACCAGGCTGTGGTGAAATTTTGTAGTGCGGCCTTTGTTTATTGCAGGGTGTTTACATTTTACGGAAATTAATTAGGTCTGTGAGTGTTGAGAAGTAATGGCTCTGAAGAGTTAGGTTTGTTTTCTGTTCAACATGACGTCGTTTCTATGCAATGGAGCTTGTGAAACTCATGTATGGAAGTGGCGCTTGCTTCTTTTAAAGAAAATTAATGACGAGTCTGGTAAAGAAACAGGATTACGTTAGATATGGGAAAACAGCGTACAAGGCGGCAGAGGATTAAGGTAAATTTTTAGACGGTGCATACATCGAGACCTTCTCCATGGCAAGTGCAGAATTCTCGGAGGGTTAGCGATTATGCGTCGCTATCCTAACGGAGTGCACTTATTCTGATTCAATTTCGAGACCAATGTTTTACGTCACAATGTTCATAAAGGTCTGAGCAACGCGTCCTTTTCTAAACAGGCTTTTATTCCGTCTTCTTTTTGGTTTCTTTTCCATCGTTTGATCCTGATCTGTTTTTAAGCAGAGTTTGTGTGAACTTAACAGGTTGCTAGAGGTTATACGACTCTGGATGGCGGCAAAGCAATATGAAGATGCTTCGAATAGCAAAGTGTAAGTGGAGCGTTGTCCGAGTAGCAACCGTCAAGATTTTGAAATATTCCGAGGTTCAAATGGACACTCAAAGTAATTTTCGCTCTTTAACGATTATTTAACCTTGGATTCTCAATCTATGTGTAAATCGTTTGATTTTCTTGCCGCATGAGGTAAGGTTATTGGTTGTGCTAACTTTGCATCTTTCTAAGAGCTTTTTTTGACCTTGTTGAAAATGTTCTTAATGTCATGAGGTTGCCTTTTCGGCCTTCTGCTCCCCGGCAGCGGAAAATATCACAATGTTGATGTGATCCTTGTAGAAAACGAAAAATTGATTTTTGGTTGTTTACAAAAGGTGAAATTTGGCAAACATCTCTTAATACTTTACGTTTGTCCCTATTCTTGTATTTGCTCCTCAGTTGCTATTGTTGAACTAATATGTTGTTAATGTGTCAGAGTAAGCAAGCGAGTTAATTCTGGAATACACAATTCCAATCGATACAAAAATTCGAATTCATTTAGAGGGCATTCAAATAAAGTGGTTTATGTGCTACCCGACTCTTAGAACCTTACAGAAAAAATGTACTAATCATCAATTGAGTAACACCAAAGCTCTCAGTTTCCTTTCAGATTTTGGAAAGGAGCCAAGGCGTGGAGATCGGCACTCAGGACCTATTCGTCGATTTTAAGGCCGCATATGACAGTGTGCATAGAGGCGAGCTATACAGCGCCATGTCTAGTTTTGGCATTCCTACGAAACTTGTCAGATTGTGTAAAATGACGATGGAGAGCTCTCGGTGTACCGTCGAGGTCGGTAACGCACTCACCGAGACCTTCAATGTCCAAAATGGTTTTAGACAAGGCGACGCACTGTCATGTGACTTCTTTAACATCATTCTTTAGAAGATCGTACGTACCCACAATTTATTACTACAGGCACGATATTCTAAAAGTCAGCTCAATTGCTAGCTTGTGCTGACAACATTGTCGTGATTGGACGAATACAGCGAACCGTCAATGAGACGTTCGCTGGCATTGAAGCGGAAGCGACTAAAATGAGTCTGCCGCTGAGTGAAGGTAAAACGAAATACATATTGTCATCAAAGAAGGACACACAACACTGGGGACTCGGACAGAGCTTTACTTTAGGCTGCAGAAACTTCGTAGTAGTCATGGACTTAGTTTACCTCTACTTCACGGTTAATAAGGACAACAACATCAGAACTGAAGTCAAATGCAGAATCATTCTTCCTAATCGCTGTTTCCTTTGGCTCAATAGGCAATTGAGCAATAAAGCAATAGGCGACTGAGCAATTGAGTAACAAAGCTTGCTTTATATAACAGCTGGATCATCCCAGTCCTTCTTTATGGCACTGAAACCTGGACGCTACTAAACGCGAATAAGGAAGCCATTAGTCTTTTCGAGAAAAAAGATTTGCGTGCGATTTTTGGTCCTATTTGCGTTGATGGCATCTGGAGGAGAAGATTCAACGACGAACTTTATGAGCTGTACAGCGATATACGCCTGGTCAAGCGTCTTCCGACAAATAATAATTGGATAGCACGATAGTTCACAGGGGAACCAGGGCATAGCGTGCTCATCGACTAATCATGTTGTACGCGCTAATGTTCTCTTACGAGCAGATGGGACCTACAGTATTTTGCGGACTCCGAAGGGCGAAGTTTGAGAAGCTTTCTTAGATAGTTATTGCTCTTTGAGTGTTGTCAGCAGCTCGAAAGAGATTGTGTCGTGAAAAATTCGAGGTTTTCAGCCGGGAATCGAACCTAGACCATTCGGCGTGTGACCGTCGCACTCTACCCACTACGCCACGGCAGCCACTTTATGTACGATAAAAATTATAATTTCACCAAAAACCTAGATCCGAACCTAGATCTCCTTCGTGTGAGCTACGCTTAAAATCACTAGGCCATGCAGAACGTATGGAAAGCACTGCTCCAGCCCGAAATATCGTTGAATCCGAGCCATTGGGACAACGCAATAACGCAGCAGAAGACGGCATATATTGAAATGGAGCGTACAAGTGAAGAAGAACCTCAATCAACTTGAAGTGCCCAATTAGCGGTTGCTGGCAAGAGATCGATTTGGCTCGGGAGGCATGTTGTTTTGAGGCCCAGGTCCACCCCGGACTGCAGCGCCAAATAAAAAAGAAGAAGGACGTATGCATAAAAGGAATGTATAAATTCCTAGCTCATAGAGTAAAGGAGGTTTCTACGAGGAGCGTTCAATTTATTCTCGGTAGCGACATGAAGAAAAATGCGAATTCAATTTAATTTGTTTTTATTTTTCGATATAATCTCCCCATTGCATTTGTTACATCTTGAGATAAGCTTTTTTAAACCCTCAAAAAATTAATTTCTCTGCAAAATACCCATTTATTCCTGACATGAGTTCTTCATCATCCGAAAATCCACGAAGATATTTTTTCAAATCCGGAAACAGGAAATAATCACTAGGGGCAAGGTCTGGACTATAGGGTGGCTGTTGGATTTTTTCGAAATCACAATCTCACGCAGCAGCCTTGGAGACTCGCGCCGTGTGAACAGGAGCGTTGTCATGAAAAAGCAACACAGCCGCTGTGAGTTTACCCCATCTTTTCTTCTTAATTTCCTCCCGCAAATAAACAGAGTAGAACCGTAGGATGTGGCGTTAATGGTTTCACCTTTTTTTGTACTCAATGAGCAAGATTCCTTTTGAGTCCCAAGAAACTATGGCCATGACCTTCCCGGCAGACGGAGTGACTTTGAACTTCTTCGGGGGGTCTGTTCCTTTTTTATGTCACTGCATGGACTCTCGTTTGCTTTCAGGGTCATAGTGGTGAACCCATGTTTCGTCCCCAGAAACAATTCGAGCCATAACACCGTCCGCGTTCTCACTACACATCTCCAAAAGCTCTCTACAGCATGCGATTCTGACTGTTTTCTGAGGCGCTCTAAGTATTCGTGGCACCCACCTTGCACTGACCTTTGAAAGGTTAAGATGGTCATGAAGAATGGTGTTTATGGTGCCAGTTGAAACCTTGGTGATCTCTGCCATCATTTTCACCTTTATTCGGGCATCCTCAAGAACAAATTTTTCGACTACTTTGATGCTTTCTCCCGTACAAGCAGTAGCCGTGGCGCCGGAGCGTTGGTCGTCTTCAATGCTCTGTTTGCCCCTATTGAACTCACGTGACCACTTTTGCACAGTTGATAATGAAGGTGCGGAACCCTGGTAAACAGCCACCATCTCTCCATGAATAGATTTTTGGCCTTTTCTTTGGTTAGTGAGAAATTAAATTACAGCGCGATGCTCAATTACCATCATCGTCTCAGTTGCCATTATGATTCTGTTTAACTAAAGATAAAAAGCGAATTAATAATCACATTCATATGAAATTTTACATGAATGCACTAAAACAATAGTGTTACTTGATAAATAAGTCAATTAAAATATATCACCACAGCTTCACCCCGATACGGAGAATATATCGAACGCCCCTCGTACTTTAAGTGTAAAGTTGTTGTACATTCTGCCCATACAATTGTTGTCCATAAAAGGAGAAACGCATTAATGCAGAAATCAACTTCTCTAATTAAGACATACTGCTGGCTTTCGCCCAACGTCCTGTGCAGACCTCATTCCTCTTTTTTAAGCCAAAGTATTTTCTTCAGGCAATTCTTGTACAAAGCTCCCTCAATAATGAATTAAAATTCGCACCAGACTGCGTAATTCGTGTCACGTGCAAAATAATTGAAAAATATTTTCTCGGCAGGAATTTTATTTTCAAACCGTTAAGCTTCGCCTATTTGAAATTACAACGAATTGCGCAGCCCTATCGTCACAAATGAATCCCCACGGCCCGCCAGCTGTAAAATTTTTAGTTGCAGCAGGAACGAAGTACCCGTGTAAAGCTTTTGCTCTTACAACTCCCCAGACGCAAATAAATGCAGAACTGCACCACTTATCACACACCTGGCATGACCTAAGACACGCACACTCACCCACAAACAGCACCAAGGCGGAGCAAATTCGTTCTTCAAGAACGTCTAAGCAAAATTCCGTACAAACCAGTTGGATAAATACCTGAAGGCATTCCCCAAATGTTTACCTGACTTCCCTGCTACCAACAGATTATTTGTTTGAATCCCTCTCTTACCGCCCTGCCCCCTGGACTGTTTATTTACTTCATTTGTAGGAAGAATGGAATGCAAAGTAGAATTGTTGCGTTGCTACTTGGTGGGTTTTCGTTTGAAATTGATTTCATAAATCTTTCACTCGGCACATCGACCGCATAAGCGAAAATTAAACATCATCGTCCCCGCGGCGAGTGCTCCAATTGAAAAATTTTCGACTGGGGATGGCATAAATTATTCCGCTTAATCCAGTTCGGTTTTCTCCACGAATCAGAGCTCATCAGTGAATGTGTGCTACGTTTGAGAGCGAGCTAAGGGTTGTGTCAGGGAGGAGACGCACGGTCGTGTCGGGCTGCGTTGAGGAGGGGGATCCATTTTTAATGACCGACTGTGTGAGGACTTATGAAAGAGTTGAATCTCTAGAGAAGTCATTGGTTTTGTAGTGGCTTAATGGTGCCCAACTGGTGACAAGCTTGTTCTGTGAATACACGCCATAGTGTGGGTCTAAATTGGGGGAACGTGAGTAGTTTCTATTGAGAGTCACTTCTGTGCGGCGCTGGTGTTGGCATTGCGAAAAGTTTCCCTTTTGAATTCAGAAATATTCTTGGGAACAGTTAGTCGTTGCAGCAAGCTGTGAGTTCATTTAATTATGAAAACTATGACATGCGGGGAAGGAAGCTAATGAACTTGCAGAGAAGTCCTGTGAGTAAATTAGAAAATCAATGGAGTGCGTGGTTTCTTAAAACAATTTAAAGGAGTTAGTGCTGCATTTCAGTTAAGAAATTAATCTAAATTAAATTATATGACATTTTGAGAAAATGGCAAGAGAAAATTTTAATAGAATAAATACCGGAGTCGAAAGTGAAAAGGCTGCCAATGGGAAACTTAGTTAAATTAATTTAAAACCTTATCACCAAGGCTTAAGTTTTGTTTATCGAATGCCTTTGCATTTTTCGTTTCAAATGCTTCCGGAGGTTAGATATTCCGTATTATTTCATCGAAGTTACTTCCTGTTCCTATGTTCACCGAGCAGATGAGGTCTACAACATAATGCATGAACTTGTTTCGAACGGAAAGGTTTGAATTAGTCACATAAATCGTTCCATATTTTCATAATGCATGTTCCACTAAGAAAGTCGCGAGTCAATGCATGCAGATCGCTCCAGCCTTCTTTAAGCTTCGTCGACCTTCTGCCATCAACATACTTTTACTGAAGCTTTGCAAATAAAGGTAATAACCTCCTTTTTCGCCGCCGCGGCGTAGTGGGTAGAGTGCGACGCTCACACGCCGAAGGGTCTAGGTTCGATTCCCGGCTGAACACCTCGAATTATTCACGGCACAACCTCTTTCGAGCTGCTAACAACACTTAAAGAGTAATGCCTGTCTAAGAAAGCTTCTCAAACTTCGCCGTTCGGAGTCGGCAGGAAACTTCGCCGTTCGGAGTCGGCAGGAAACTGTAGGTCCCTTCAATTCGTGAGAGAACAGTAGCGCGCACAACACGAGTAGTTGATGAGCAAGCTAGGCCCTGGTCACCCTGTGGACTGTCGCACCAGCAATTATTATTATTCACCATATACAGCATATAACATTTTGTAAGCTTGCGATGAGTTTCTTTATTTACGTGAATAAAAAACAAGCTATGACGAAAATGTTCAATTTGATTTTCCATTTTTCAACAGAAACTACGCAACCAATCAAAACATTTGTAACTGATTGGCAGTTCGAGTACCAACTATCAAATAACAAATCAAATAACAAATGTCTGACGACATTTACGTCAGATTACGTCAGCAAACTTTAAAATTCAACTAAAGCCATCCATGAGTGAAATTACTTAGTTGCCAACCCAATATATACAGGACTGTGCAAAATAATAGCACCGACCACATTATTTTGCACAGTGCTGTAAGGAAATCAAATATTAAAAATCTTTTACTACACAAACCTTTAAGTTAATAACGTGAGAAAGTGATGTGAAATTTAACAATTTTAATAAAACCAAAGATACTTTGTGGCTGTCGTGGCGTAGTGGGTAGAGTGCGACGATCACACACCGAAGGGTCTAGGTTCGATTCCCGGCTGAACACCTCGAATTTTTCACGGCACCACCTCTTTCGAGCTGCTGAAAACACTCAAAGAGTAATAACTGTCTAAGAAAGCTTCTCAAACTTCGCTGTTCGGAGTCGGCAATAAACTGTAGGTCCCTTCAATTCGTGAGAGAACAGTAGCGCGCACAACACGAGTAGTTGATGAGCAAGCTAGGCCCTGGTCCCCCTGTGGACTGTCGCGCCAACAATTATTATTATTATCTTACATTTCTGTTATTCTAATTAGTTGTCGTAGTTTATTATGCAGTTTTAGAGCAAAAACATCTCTAAAACCATATTTTCCAAAAACAAAACTGAATGAATTGTGTTTTTTTGTTTTTGTCTTATTAAATTCCAAAGATAATTTAAGAAAAAAAAAATTAAAATAAAAAAATTATGAAATAACTCAGAAAAAAACTGTCATCTTGAGTTTAAACTCTCGTTTCTAATTATTTGTCAACGGCTGTACTTAACACACTAAGCTACCGAGACAAACATACCGTTTTCCATTTTGAAATCTGTATGTTTGTCTCGGAAAAATGGAAATCGGTATGCTTGGCTCGGTAGCTTAACAGTTATCAAAATGAGTGATGTTCGTCAGTTGCAAATGTTTTGCACAGCTGATTGCATTATTTTTTTTTTGTCAAGCAGTTTCATTTGTCGTATTTGTCTGTAGATTTGTGGTTTCTTTTTTTTTGTACAGTTGCAAATGTCTTGCACAGTGCTATATGTCCCTTACCGACGTTACAATCTCCAAAGAATGCCTCATTGGATCTTGGCTACAATCATAACCAAACTTTTTTTTATCTTTTATCGAAATCTTTCCCATGTCGAATGCCCTCGTCTTCTCCTGTGTCTAAAATTGTATTTTTGTCAATGCTTACAACAAATTGAATTAAATTTATTTTAAGAACTGGTTGCATCAGATGTCGGACCAAATTTTGAATTCATCCAGAGAACTGCATCGCGACTAATGAGTTCATAAACTCGGAACTTCCATCTGATCATGTGACACAGTGAAACTTTATGACTTCAAAAATACACCGAGTCCCTTTCCAGTCCCAACACGAGCGACACAAATAGCCCACGGGCTTGTTATGTGCACTCCATCCAACAATACAAAACTGCTCACTCTTATTCACTTCCCAGGACCTCCTCCGTTCGTCAAACCCAAGAGAATTGAGTGCGCAGAGATTGCACTCAACACCGTGCATGCTATACACACTTTCACCGCATGCCGCACATACAGTGAAGCTTAGGTGCGTTCATTGCCACCAACGACACTGTGGCAGAGATGAGAGCACAAGCGAAAGGAGCTTTCACTCACTCGCTCACTCGAGCACAGGGTTGCTGCCGTGTGGTGTGGTGGCATTGGTGGAGATGTGGAAAAAGAACAAAAAATCTCCCGTTCACAATCGAAGAGGATAATGCACTGAGCGCAAGTGAGTTCCGGAAAGTACACAAATTTTCTCAGTCATCTTTCCGGCAGCCAATTCGGCGGTACGTTCGCGTCGTGCTGTGTGCTGGCACTTATCCGTTTGGATCCCAGTCAGCGATTCACTCTCTTTTCACTCGGTGTGTGTGCGTGCGTTTACTTATTTATTAGAAACTGTGGTTTTATGTTTTTTTGTGGGTTTCTGTTCTTTGCGGGCAAACAGGTGAACGTTGGATTCCCTCTCGCCCTCAATCTGCAGGAAACCCCCTTTTTCGAAACTAACAAGAAATTTGTTGTCCTACTATCGGTCAAACGTACATCAACGTCATATGTGCGCGAGTGTGTGTACGTATGTGACGGTCGCGGCAATAAAAATGTATCTTGTGGTGTTTGTTTACGGGCCGAATAAAATAACGGCGCATAGGGTTTTTTGTTATTTTGGTTTGTCGGTTTCTCAGTTTTTCGGTTCATCGGTTCCTTTGCTTTACCGCTCCTCCCCGTCGTTGTTGTTTCCACGCAGTATCCCGGTCGTGAATTTACTGGCACACTCGCGTCCCGCCACCACCTGAGCGGCTGAAATGTGCGGAGCACGCAGTTTGTTGGCGTTTTATTTATAGGACTTTTGTATCTTTGGCAGCGTCTTGTTGTCGGTGTCTCGGTGGAGAAGATATCGTTGTCGCTGTTCCTTGCGATACTGGCACACACTGTGCGTGTCGTGTGAACGGCTGCAGAGTGGACGGACATTTTTAAAGAGATTTTCACCTTTTGTAGCTTTCTGTGTTTCGAGGGATACCCGACGACGACCTCGCTTTAATGTCGTTTGTTTTGTGAGTTTTTTTTGTTTGTTGTCGTGCGTCGTGAAACGTGTTGCAAAGCGCGATGAGCAAAATCAATATTAATTGGCTCCCATGAATATTAATCCACTTAACCTAAACACTCCGGAAAATATCAGTGTGCCATAAAAGCTTTTATTTGCCACCTCCCCCTTGCCTTGCGTTCAAACATAAATAAGCGAAATGAAGATGTAAAGTGTTGCAGATACTGCATGCTTGGTACGTGTCGTGTCTCGTAAAGTGCGCTTAGTTATGCGCTTGAACGTGGACACAGCTCGCAGCCCCACTCCACCGTCGGAATGGAGACAGATAAGTCAGCTAATGTGCGGTGTGGGTGGTTGTAAAATTGAAATTGCATTTTCGTTAAGTACACGAACAACACAGCGAGTGTTACCCGTCATGCAGCGTGACTCTGGTGCAGTTTATCTGCAAATCTCAATTCAGGAAACTTGCATGCACCAGTCCATGGTGTACGCTTTTAGATAAAATATCATTGAACTCGTGGGGATGTGCACTAAAGTGGGAGTTGCTCTGGGGATGGGTATTGGGTGAATGGGTTTTTGCGCTTGCCGAGCACAAAAGTGTGCGTCGTTGCCGTTTGCACGGAGTGGCTGCAGAGGTGGAGTCCCTGTCGACAAAGGATTTAAATGGATTATATTAATTTTATCACAAAGACAGACTCGTATACTGGGAATACACTTTAGAGTTCCCCGCAAAATGTTGCTTTTCGGGAGGAGGGAAGGAATAAAGATTCAAGAACAATGACTTTATGGAGATGCTGCTGCTTCACGTGAATCGTTGCTGTTTACGGGGTAGTTGTGCTCTTGAAACTTTCGAATAACTTGATTGCATGCTCTGCACTTGACTTGGTGGCGTTGATTTCCCCCCTTCTGCCACTTCAACAGTGGCAATTCAGTTTAATATCCTTATTTTAGAAACATCTGTGACAGAATTGCATTCTTAAACGAAAATTTATAAACTCTAAAAACATAATTGTGAGCACCACAATTGATTTGGAGATACTTATATATGTACTGTGAGCGTCAAAAGAAAGTGTACAACACCAAATTCCATTTTCAACACTTTATTACGATGAATAGCTTTATATGTGTTTATAAAATATTTATCTACATTTAACAAATAATTCATTTACTAACTTTTGAGTAAACAAAATTTATAGAAAAAGGTAATAACAAAATAATAATTACAAAATAACATAAAATACTTCATATTTAAAGCGTCAAAAAAAGTGTACAGTTCACGAAAAAGATGACATTCTTTAAATTAATATTTTGTCTGCTTTCCTTATGACTTTACAGCTTCTAGTCTCCTAGGAATGGAATGTGTTAACTTCTTGACGAATTCTGATGGAATTTTCTGTCATTCTTCTAGCTAAATCGCCTTCACGGAGTCTTTGCTGGTTATCGCACATTTTCGAATCTGCGTATCTAGATATTCCCACAAAGGTCTGAGAATTGCGAAGGATGCTCCAGTTTTTTAGGTGTGCGATAGAGCAACCATTCCTTCACCAATTTGGCCGTATGTTTGAGATCATTGTCCTGTTGGAAGATCCAGGATTGACTTAAGTCCAATTTCTCAACATTTGATGGTAAATTTTCCCTTCAAATATTAAAGTAATCGTTTTTTATTCATTGTGTTGTCAAGAAAAACTAGGTTTCCAACATCTGATGCGACCATACACCCCAAGATCATAACCGATCCCCCACCATGCTTGACCGTTGATATTATATTGTTTTCATTAAATTCGGTGTTTTTGGCTCTCCATATTTTTTGGCTGTTTTTTAATCCAAAAATTTCCTATTTGCATTCATCACTAAAAAGAACTTTATTCCAGAATTTATTTTATTTTTATTTTTATACTTTTGGGCGTAAAGCAGTCGTCGCTTTCGGTTCTTTTCTGAGTGAAAAGTTTTTTTAGAGGCACTCTGCCACATAACCCATTACTATGGGTGCACAGTTCTTGCACTAAGGGGAACTTCTGAAGAAAGGCTTATGTCTTCTGCGATTTTAAATGCACTTG
The DNA here is from genome assembly GCA_955652365.1 of Eristalinus aeneus. Classification (NCBI taxonomy): domain Eukaryota; kingdom Metazoa; phylum Arthropoda; class Insecta; order Diptera; family Syrphidae; genus Eristalinus; species Eristalinus aeneus. The sequence goes on along the minus strand of OY019133.1, from coordinate 25,183,355 downwards.
CCACTCTATTTTTGGGTACTTCCCTAAAATTAGACCGTACTTCACCTTCAGACAATCGCTTTGGTCCTTCGGTACGAGGTCGATCTTCGACATCTCTGAATTGCTTAAATTTATCAATAATTTTTTTTACTGTATTATAGTGTCTGCCAAGTATTTCCGCTATCTGTCGTATTGACTTTTCTTTCTGATTTAATGTCAATGCAAGTTTTCGCGTTTCAATTTAACTTTTCTTTCCCATCTTTGGATAATATTGAAACTTCAAACACAAAACAAACTTTCTTCTTCTACTTTCCTTAAGAATAAACAAAACAATGAGACATCCCTTTGAAGTAACAATAGTCGAAGTGAAAACCGAAAAATGAAACGAATGTAACGGGAAATTTCTACGTTATGAGGATCCGTTACAGAATGATCGTCTAGCTATACACTTTAATTTGACGCGTCAAATATGAATAAATTCTTGTTATTTTGCTGTTATTATTTTGTTATTAACCTTTTTCCTACGTTTTGCTTGTAAAGTGCTTACGAATGCACTGCTTACAAAACGTACATAAATATTTCATAAAATGATATCAACCATTCGTTGGTATGAAATATTAAAAATTCTATGTGGAGGTGTACACTTTCTTTTGAGGCTCACTGTATATTTGTAGTCCAATTCAAATGGGCAATATATTTCTAAACGATTTCAATTGAATGAAGAATGGGAAACAGTTTAGGGGCATTTGGGGGAAATTAAACGGCTGTGACAATTCACAAAATCGTGTGGTTATGGAAAATCCCATTTTCACACAAAACTAGTCTGACAAACAAAAAGGCACGTATACCTGGTGAATTATTGAAGTGCATCGAAGAGTTAATCTATGAAAGGATGTGGTTACAACGCGTTGGTAAAAATGTTTAAAATATTTGTATAGTCTTATTACTAATTCAATCCGATTAAGTATTCCAAATATTGTTTTGGAACAAAAATTACCGAAGACGTCCAGCATTCTAAGACCTTCTTAATACCTTCAGCATTCATGTTTTTTTCGTATTTGAAAAAGTCATGTATAGGTGCATACTCGTACTTTCAAAGTTTTAAAGATAGTTCTTTTATATTCCAATTGAAGGAAAGAAGTTCATTTAAAAAATGTAGAAGGATACATTTGTGGTCGCCGTGGCGTAGTGGGTAGAGTGCGACGCTCACATGCCAAAGGGTCTAGGTTTGACTCCCAGCTCAACACCAATTTTTCGAATTTTTCACGGCACCACCTCTTTCGAGCTGCTGACAACACTCAAAGAGTAATAACTGTTTAAGAAAAAGCTTCTCAAATCTCGCCGTTCGGAGTCGGCAAAAAACTGTAGATTCCTTCTACTCGTGAGAGAACAGTAGCGCGCACAACACGAGTAGTTGATGAGCAAGCTAGGCCCTGGTCCCCCTTTGAACTGTAGCGCCAACAATAATTATTATTATTATTATAGAAGGATACATTACTTGAAATATTGTCCGGAGTAAGCGAGTGAATTTCCCATCTTTCTAGTAATTTTCGAATATCATTTCTAAAAAATTAGTCCTAAATTTTTGCAATTTTTGGATTCCTTCAGAAGTTCCCCTATAAATCGTTTTGCGTTCATCGCAAAAGCCAGTCGGTAGGAGTTCTGAAGAATACGTCGGGTGGGGAAGGATCTTCCATTTTGGCGTTTGCAGTTAGCTTTTGATTTCTACAGCCACCTGGCACCGAACTTTAACATATTGTGAATTAACCTTGTCTTGCATTTTCGGTAGGAGTTCTGAAGAATACGTCGGGTGGGGAAAGATCTTCCATTTCGGCGTTTGCAGTAAGCTTTTGATTTCTACAGCCACCTGGCACCGAACTTTAACATATTGCGAATTAATCTTGCCATGCCTTTTCATCATTTGTGACTTTTTTTTCAGGCAATGCAATGTTTTCAACCAATGATTTCATCAGATTTTAGCAGTTCATAGTGCACTACTGCCGTCTCATTATATACAGAGACTGATCTTTGAACCGTGGATATTTTCCTTTCGCATCGATGTAGACGATGGTGGACCGGGTTCACCAGGCTTTGCATAGAATTGCTTCTTCTTGAAGCTATCGTAGTAAATCCACTTTTCTTCTCTAGTCACTTTGATGTCTTTTAAGAATGTCTTTCAACATTGCTCAGTTTCAAATTGTACGTTGCTTACTTTGCTTTTGAACATTTTCAAACTCTAACTGAATGATAAACGTTTGCTGAGTCACTCCCAACTATTTGTCAAGTTCCCTCTGAGTTTGAGACGGATCTTGATCTAGTAAAACCTCAAAGGTCTCATTTTCTTCTTTAGGGTGGCCGCTCTTTGTTTTCGACCCTAAAATCACCACTTGAAGCGTCGAAAGCCATGTTTGAATAATTTGTGGGTCGGAGCAGATTCACTGAAAACTTCTACAAGCGGTCATTCAGCTACACTTTTCTTTGAAATAAATAAGAAAATCAAAATTTTCACAAATGCTGTTTACTTAATTAAAATCCGGACATTCTCAAAGAGTCAAAAACAATAATGTTGCTGTCTAAAACAGACACTGATTCACACTAATTATTTCTGACAATTCTCACACCTTTCCACTGAAGTTACAAATCGCTTCCAAGATCAGCCACAACTTGCAAGTGGCGCCATCTTTTGAAAACCAGAAAGGTGTTGCTGTCTGTTTGGTGGGATTGGAAGGGAATCATCCACTATAGCCTGCTCCCATATGGCTAGACGCTCAATTCTACCATCTACTGTGAACAACTGGACCGCTTGAAGCAGTCGATCGACCAGAAGCACCCAGAATTGGCCAACAGGAAGGGTGTAGTGTTTCACCAGGACAAGGCCAGACAACACACTTCGTTGATGACTCGACAGAAGCTTCGGGAGCTCGCATTGGAGGTTTTATCGCATCAATCATATAGCCTGGACAAAGCGTCAAGTGTTTACCACCTGTTCCTGTCCATGGAGCGTTTGGTAGTTTGAAGTTCAACTCAAAAGAAGCTTGTGAAAAGTGGCTGTCCGAGTTCTTCGCAAATAAGGAGGGAGCTTCTACGAGGGGGGTATTATGAAGTTGCCGTCTATATAAAAACAGATTGTCGAACAAATTGATTGAACTAAATCCGATCACTGTAACACTTTTTATGAAGCATTGAATGAAGAGCAAAAAAATCGGATATTTGACAACCTTATAACCCTATAAAATCATCTAAAGGCACCTTTAAGCTGCCTTTAGATGATTTTATTTATGTAAATATGCGTTTTTGTGATGTTTTGGGTATTAGCGTAGGTGGGATTCTTGTACTGGAGAGCAATTATATTTCAAGCATCACTTCTTTCGATTTCTTTATTGCAAGTGAAGGCTTACTCTTCCCTTCCGTGCTGGAATGTAGCAAAAATAATAATTATGTGGCGCTGTTGTCACCGTGGCGTAGTGGGTAGAGTGCGACGCTCGCACGCCGAAGGGTCTAGGTCCAATTCCCGGCTGAACACAGTAATAACTATCCAAAAATAAGGTTTCGCCATTCGGAGTCGGCAAAAAACTGTAGGTCCTTTATACTCATGAGAGAAGAATACCGCTCACATCACGGGTAGTTGATGAGCAAGCCAGGCATTGGTCCCCCGGTGGACTGTGGCACCACATAATAATAATAGTAATTGTTGGCGCGACAGTCCAAAGGGCGACCAGGGCCTAGCTTGCTCATCAACTGCTCGTGCTGTGCGCGCTACTGTTCTCTCACGAGTAGAAGGGACCTACAGTTTTTAGCTGACTCCAAACGGCGAAGTTTGAGAAGCTTTCTTAGACAGTCACAACTCTTTGAGTGTTATTAGCAGCTCGAAAGAGGTGGTGCTGTGAAAAATTCGAGGTCTTCAGTCGGGAATCGATCCTTGGCCCTTCGGCGTGAGGGCATGGCACTCTACCCACTACACCACGGCGGCCACCAATAAAATTAAAAAAAGAACTTTGTTTTAAAATATCTTTTTATATCTGGAATGTGCAGCGGGATATTTTAAAGCTATGCCATTACATCAGATGCCAACAACAACTTATGCATCGAGTTGAAAATTTATAAGCGTCAACTGAGTTAATTCGTAATTTGAGGTGAGCTATGCTGGAACTGTGGCCGCCGTGGCGTAGTGGGTAGTGTGCGACGCTCACACGCCGAAGGGTCTAGGTTCGATTCCCAGCTCAACACCAATTTTTCGAATATTTCACGGCACCACCTCTTTCGAGCTGCTGACAACACTCAAAGAGTTATGACTGTCTAAGAAAGCTTCTCAAACTTCGCCGTTTGGAGTCAGCTAAAAACTGTAGGTCCCTTCTATGGAACTTCATAACCTGTCAAAGGTTCTGTTGGAAATGCGCTTCTTAAATGTGGAAGTCGCTAGACATACAAGCGTGAATGACTGCACTGACAATTCAGACAATTGCCAGGTCTACAAACATCAAAGTTTTGCCTGACAATGTTTGCAAAAAACACATTTTTAGGTCATGGACAAGACATTTAGGACATTTTTCCAGTGACAGATTTGACAATATTTGCAGATCTAGCAATCGCCTAGACATAGTTTGAGGTATCCCCGGAGATCCAAGACTCAAGAAATTCAATTTACCAGAACATAGCAGTTCTAACATGCCATTTCATGACCTATACTATGATCAATACAACAAGAAGTGAGTCTTTTTCGAAAGGAAAACTGAAAGAAGATAATGCCGTGAACATACTTTTGACAAATTTCTGCACAACTAACTCTATGAATACACAAAATTATTGCTACAGGATTGTGTAATTCTCACTAGTAATATTTCTTAATGAGACAACTTCCAATAAAGCCACAAACTTATGGAAAACTCTTTGAATTGCTTCCTTCGGAACGCTCAAACGACATTAGCAGTTGCTTAAAACAGACTCTACGTGCAAATTAGCCTTTTCCTTAAACACTACTCCGATACATGCGTGACAATTACTTACAATATCTAAATTGCCGTCGTTCACACCACAGTTATGGGGGAACTTCGCTTGGCAGCGGTGACGTATACGCAACCAAAAAATAATTCAATTTCCTGCTTTGATTTAATCTTCCAAAGTTGAGTTTTCTTTTTCTTCTTTTCGGTGGCCAAAAACGTTTACGTTGGAAAGGTGATTTATCTGATGTAATTTGAAAGTGGAAGTTGGTGTTGTGTTGACATAGGATGCTGTCACACGTGCTATTGACAGTGACAGAGAAGTTTGAATGTTTGTCATTTTAAACTAGAAAAATTGATTTTTTTGCGTGCAGAATATTGCTTGCAAACGCAGAGTCACTTGGATCGTTTTGAGGAAAATCTTTAAAAGAAATTTTAATTTCGAGTTTATAAGGCATTGTCGGAGAAAGGGGAAACCGTCAATCTGTTTTTATCAAAAACTTTTCAATTCAGTCAGTCCCAGGTCCACCCGGACACAACAATGTTCAATTCATTCAATTTTAAGTTCACTTATTAACGAAACGTCAATAAAGTACGTCCGACAATTTATTCCCGAAGCAGATAACAGGAGAATAGTCTTCAATAAGTCGACAACCTTTTAACTTCGAAAACAGACTTTAAAAACTTCCCCTTCCATCGCCATCCTTGTAACTTTTCCTGATAAAAGACAGAGCAACGCAAAGTCAGATCATTAAGGTGAGTTCGGAAGTAAGTGATTCATCGACTCATTAATTTCCCTCGTCCTGACAACACAATGCATTACCCTAATGAATTATTGTCTTTTGAAGTTGCCCTTCTCTCCGATGTTTTGTTTTGTTCTCACAGGCTAAGGGGTCTCTCCCATATTGCGTGGGGCCGGGAACTGTTGGAATTTCGAGTAGGAGGGGAGATCTACAAGTAGACGATTGTGATTTGTCTTCTCAGGCAACTGGTAATGGGGCTTTTTGTCTGCGAAATGTTGTAAATCTTACGGATCTACTTTCAAGGCTTGTTTGAGGCGAGTTGTGTGTGCTGAGGTGTTGAGATTGGTTGCTGTGAAAACTGTAGTGAGACGTGCTGGCAGTGGAAGAGCTCCTGGAAGTTATTTTTTCCCGGCTCATGCATCTGTCACTTTAAGAGAATGTGAGCTTTGTTCGATTAAACAAGCTGATTAATAAATAAAAAAGCATATTCACTTAAGCAAGGTATTACATAATTTTTTTAAGGGACATCCTTGGCTGGATAAGTCACACATCACTCAATAAGTCTCGCGACTGACATATATATAGGGGGCGCCACTAACAAAAAATACATATTATTTTGAGGAAGTACAATGAATATTTGGCAGGTATCATTTGAGTGGTTGCGCTTCCTCAAAATAAAAGCGAAATATTTTTTGTTTTGTGGCGCCCCCTATATGTCAGTCCCAGAACTCTTTGAGTAATATGTTAGTTTATATACGTCTGAGGTTTTTGTAACTTTAAAAGGACGCAAAACTTGTTCGATTGGCACAAAATAGCATATTCGCCTAAATCAGGCATTACACAATGCCTTGGAGGGACAAGGCAAAGCTGGCGAAAGGACGCAAAACTCGTTCGATTGTGACAAAATAGCATATTCGCTAGATCACGCATTACACAATCCTTTGGAGGGACAAGGCACAGCTGGCGAGTTTTATCGGTGGCCACCAACAACTGGAAAACCACCTCAACTTGTAATAGAATGTCAACTGTGCTTCAAAAGATGAAACTCAAGAATACTTTTCATATGATGATGGAAAATTTGAAAAAAAAAATTTGGAAATACTTACTTTAGCGACGGACAAATCGAACAAGAGACGTCACTGTAGACATGTCACTGCTCCTAAGAAACCACACTTCCCGCAAGTGTTCATCAAAACCCTCAATGTCTGTGTGCAATTGTTTAATACAGTAAAGAAAAATTAGAACGTTGCCTCCGTTAACAGTGCCCACGAATGAACGTATTCAATTCCGAATCCACCTCGGAGGCTTGTTTTATTCGTTTCTGACCCGCCCATGTATTTTCCATTCACTTCAACTTCAAAGTGGAGGAAGGAGAAGAAAGAAAAACCCTTTTTTTCTGTGAAACAAACGAAAGATAATTGCCACGGCTGAAGAGACCCGAGACCAACAAAACGCAGATAAAACGAGGCAAACGAGACGCTTAGGAGGTGGAAAGAAATTTCCATTAATCCTCTTTCACAATGCCTCGCATTGTTCTTTGGCCCCCTTTCTAAGACCCGGACGGGGGGAGGAGGACTAGGAAGCTCCTTGAATTTATGTTAGAAACTTTCCAAACTTGCACCAGTCATATGAGTTGGTACGTCATATGCCGTTGTTGACTTTCGACCTGGCGTATTTTCCAAACAGCTGCAATTAAAATTATGTTCATTAAGTGTCACTGTGTTGCGTGAGGAAAGGCAATTAGGTTTGCTGTCGGGCAAAGCGCCTGACTTGACTGAAAGCACCCAAGCGGACGGACAAACGTACGTACGTATGCATTTTTTTTTCTTCAAATTGAAATTCCGTCTCCCTTATCAGGTTCCGCCCACGCTGACGCTGCCTGAAGTTTAATTAAAATTTTAAAATCCTTTGACTTATGCATGCAGACATAGCCGTAGTAATCGATGGCACATTCCATTGTTCCTTTCGAGGCGGTAGCAGCGACGCGGATGCGACCCTTTTGCCAGGGATTCGCGGGAGATTCCAAGGAATTTGCATTCAGCCATCAAAGTCTCTTGATTACAATTCATAAATTTCGAGAAGATGGCGCCTCCTTTAAATAGTTTACGATGAGCAGTCGCAATTAATCTCATTCGTGAGCCGGGAAAATTCATTTGAAATCGCGCGGATTGTCTGAATGGTCGTTGGGTCGACCAACGACGTAATGCTTAATCCCTTACTGTTAATAAATACAACTTGGGGAGCTTCTTCACTTTCCCGCAGCCCAGTTGAATTTACTGTTCGCAGTCATGTTGTCTTCGTCGCCGCTGGGTTCCATTTAATCAGTGCACGCGCCCGCTGTGTAAATGGCGGTCGAAAATAACAACACAAAATCGAGCATTAAATTGGAACTGAAAAGGGACATTCCGATTGCAAATGATTTTGCCGTGCGACGTGGGATAAGCCGACCAAACACGGGAAACAACGCGATTGTCCTAACGTGAAATGATTTTCCGAATGACGGTTCTATTCTGGGGCGCTGTGTTTTATTTGGAACGACATGTATAAATAGAGAGGCTGGTGGTCGTGATGTTTTGAAGCCGTCGTGCGTCGGGAATTCTGATTAATGATTTTCTAAACACGACAATTGCCAAACTGAAGAAGATAATAAATAAACCATTCGTCTGTCCGTGTGTCCATTTGGTGAGCGCGTATGGGTATCTGTTTGTGGACACGGAAGTGACATGTTTAGCTCTATGAGTTTCAAACATTTTTCGAATTCCCGACAGTAGACGACGCAGTCTAAAATCGTGACGTTCAATAAGAAGTGCGACGAAATTTATCTACTGTGAAGAGGATTTCAAAAGTCGACAAAGATTTTATATGAGAAAAAGATGGAATGAAATTACCGTAGAAGACTGCTCTGAATGTTGAATTGAAATTGTTTTTAAAAACCAAAACAGATTTTAGACCTTTTGGGCCTTCTTTCGCTGCCAAAATCAATCGAAACAAATATTTTTTTTTTAAATCTATTTCTTGGAATTTTATTTTTATAACAAGTGTTGTCTTAGAGGTGTTTACTTTAAGTTGGCAACTCCATCTTTAACTGGTGACCATTAAGTCAGATGGCGTTTAAACGCGGGAGGACCAGGCAATGCATGCAATGAGTAGATTCGGTGAAGGTCGTTGCTTCCAATTAACATAAGTGAAGTTTGTTTAAGGATGGGGTTCAGTTTAAATTTGATAAATACGTCAGTAGACAAAATTAATGTATTTCGAGTACTGACAATCCTCAAATCCAGAAAAAGACTATTTGACGTACTTCGTAAGTACAGCTCTGTGCAAAAAATAGCACCACGTTGAGGTCTGTACTTTGGATGCTAATTACTTTTCTCCATGCTCTTGTAAAGACACGATATTTATTGTAGGACATCTGTTGGGTATCAGTAATAAAATGCAAAAAACAAGATAAGCGAAAATGCATTTTAAGACAAGAAAATTCCCGTTATACGAAATGAAACCGAAATTTTGGTGTGCAAAATAATAAAGCTCATTCGATTTAAGAGAAACTAATCTTCTTATTGCCTGAAAATGTCTGCGAATCCAAGGCATTAATCTCTAAAGAAGAGTATTTCCTTAAACCTTTGCGACACTTTTGAGATTATGAACGAAAGTCTGTCTCGTGTAACTGCACTGACATTCCATTGTCGGCTGCATTGAGCGTTTGTCATCACGCTCCCGAATACAAACACTCATCACTAATCAACGATGAAATGTCAAATGTTTGTTTCGAATCGAAGACCTGTTTATTTAGTCCGACTACAACGATGCTTCTGTCTCCTATCCCACTGTCAATGGGTATGCTATTCGCTCTACCTCTACACACACTGCAGTGGGCTGACACCAAATCGAAAATTGCAATAAATCGAAAGTGCCTTTGAAAATGTTTACAATCACAATTTGATCGGTTCGTTGAACCAAAAACATGTTCAATCAAATTGCTGCATTGGCGATGTTTGTTTGCCTCGTTCCTCAATTAAACAGTTGTAATGCAATTAACGAGTGTTGTACGTGCCCAGGATTTGATGGGCGAAACTGTGCCGGACGTACATTTGTAAATAAACATTTCTGCGCACTTAGAAGAGGCGCTGTTTTCTAATTTGGTTATTATTTCGTAAAAAAGGTAGCAATAGCAATCTCTGTCGGTTTCAGTTTTTGTGTCGAAATAGAGGAATATTCGATGTTGCTGTGTGGAAATAGCATGCATGCTGGAAGGCTTTGTTTGGATCTTAATGACTTTTTGAACAGCTGCATGCCGAGTTGTTCTTTTGTAAAGCATTTTTATTGGTTCACTGGATGTGCTGTGAAAACACAAAGAGGCTGGAAGTAATTAAGTGTGAAGACGTGAAAGGTGCCTTCCAGATTTCATTAAATCGGCATTAATTCGAGAATCTAATGAAATTTCTTTAATTAGTTTCTTTAATACATCTCAGAGCATATGCCCGCCGGGTGTAAATCTCATGAATAGCATCCAAAGTTTTCGACTTGCGTTGCCTTGCCAAACACAAACAACGTTGCAAATCATCTGAAATCACTTGATTAGAAAGTCTAATAGGGAAAATTATGTGCTGATTGTATTTTTGATTCACCGAGGGGATTCTTTAGTTTGAAATCTCTTAAACTCATCATTTTTTTAATTGTTTTCTGTTTTATTGCTTGCGGAATTGGTGCTCTTTTAATTTAAGTCAGTGCAGCACTTTAAATTTGTCTACTTAAATAGAAGGTGTAGAAGGACCTTAACTCGACGTGGGGAAAGTGTGCGGAACTTCGCGTCGACATGACACATTTGCCGGTAAATGTCAAGGTTCTTCTATGTGAGCCCAACATAAATAAGAAGAGAAAAGAACAAACGAAGAAATAATATTTGGACTCAAACCAAGCAATTTAAACATAAGCAGATTAGTTTGTTTTTTTTCTTTGTTTCTGCAGCTTATTTCACATAAACAGATTCGTTTGTTTATTTTCCTTTATTTCTGCAGCTTATTCCAATTCAAATTCAACTATAAAAACGAGTATAATTAATCCGTCAAAGCAACAACTTACAGATTCTAACTAACTAATATCCATAATTATGGCAACCCAGCCTAGTCACGTCACAATTTGACTCTTGCTGATTTATTCTCTCGCCTGCCAACAGGCGAATAATTTATTAATTTGTGAAAGCCGTCCCTTTAAATTTAAAGTTTCCATTTATTTATACATCAATCCAAATTCACATTCCCTCCATTAATGGAGCGTCCAATTTCGCCCTCATTAGTCTGTGTTCTTCAATATTGAAAGCCAAGAGATAAATGACTCGCGTAATGAGGATAAATTAGCCAACAGGATATTATGTTTATTCGCTCTAGGGAATCGGTTATTTATCAAGAAGTCTTCCTCCCTCTCGGACCGTTTGTGTTCCGGATTTTACCTGAGGCAACAGAAGTCTCATCAACATTTTCGAAATCGAATTCTGGTTGACTGGCAGGCTGACCGAAACGACAAACAAGCACACACCGCTCACTGTATGGGTTTAGATGTTATTATCGATATAACTGTCATTTTTAGTTCGTTATTTTCTCTCCCTCTCTCTCTCTCTCTCACTCTTGTCACGCAATAGTTTCGTCACTCAAGAAATGTCGAATCACCAAAAATGGACAAAAAAAAATAAAGGAATAAGCACAACAATAACCCAAGTGTCATCGCAAATTGCGTATATTTTATGCGGTTGTATGGGTTGCGTGACATAAGGAGATTTCTAGTGGAGCAAGCATTCTTACAAACTCGTTCCACGCAATTAACATAGTTTGGGCACAAGTTTGTGGCGGTTTCGATATACAGAAATAGAAAAGAATTGTGTGAGCATAACAGTTTTTGCAAAAATATCCTCGAAGTGATAACACTCACCACTTAACGTGTTGGGAAGAATATTTAACCATTTATTTGTTTTTGATTTATATCAGTTTGAACAGATTTGCGTTGGAAGTTGTGAATGGAAAGACTTGGTTTGGCATCACTGTTTTTTGAATTTGTTTCAAATTTATTGCATTGTGCTTTGATATACATTTTGGTTTTGTTATTTAATTGAAAATTGTCGGAGACAAGTACAAGGGCGAATGCTTAGCCAAAGCATGATTGAGTGGCACAATACGTAGAATGTTAGTTGCAAGGTTATTTTGCGGTTTGCGGGACCAGCAGAGAAATTCGCTGTAATATTAAACTGGTGTAATAACTTATTGGGTCTAGGTTCGATCCCTGGCATTTTCCACAGCACCACCTCTTTCCAGCTGCTGGTAGTGTAAGGGAGTTGTTTTCAAAACCTGGGGTCTATCACGCAAAAGATCCGTTTGGATCCACACGGCAATGATAAGACCACTTATCTGATATGCGTCAGTCGTTTGGTGGAACAAGCTCTCTACATGACTGCTGCTTTCACCTAGCCTCGAAGAACAGTTTGTCTCGGCTGCACGGCTCTGCTCTTGATGCACTGATTAATCTTTCTCCCCTTGACCTCCACATCATGGGATGTACACTCAAGGCCATATTTTGATTAAAAAGGAATGGTCGTTTGTTCCACTCGCACTGGAGCTTTGATGACCTCGCACATCCCATCTTCTATGATACTCCTCTCATGAACATGCCGTTTGATGCGAGGTCACCAATAATACTGGACGAGGTCACCAATGTCCTGGACTGGCTCTGGCCGGAAACTGAACTAGGAAAGGAATGTAGTCGGATTTTCATGGACGGCTCGAAGACGATGGAGGGTTCTGCAGCTGGGGCCTTCGTGGAAAACGATAACATTAAACTTCACACCTCCTTAATGGCCACCAACTATACTGCGAAGACCAGGTCGCTGCGACAGCCAAGCTGTGCACAAGGCCTTCTCTCCCCTTTAACCGCTTCCAAGATAGTTGAAGAATGCAAGTCCACCCTTAATATGGTCGGCAGTCTGAATTCGCTAATACTTGTTTTTGAAACGAGATTGCCGATGAACCAGCTAGGCTAGGTTCAGAAGAGGCATTCGTAAGGCCCGAACCCACCTTGGCACTACCCGCATCCTTGGTCAGGGCCTCCGTCGATGGTTGGGTCTCCCTACAGTAAAATCACAGATGGGGTGACTCTCCAAAATGGGACCATGGGAATGATCAAGAGTATCCAAAAGGATGACCAAGAGTATTCAAAAGGATAGCCAAGAGTATCCAAAAGGATGACCAAGAGTATGCTCCCAAACGTCAGTAAGAAATCCGCGTCTTTTCTGCTATCTTTAGACAGAAACGAGTGCAGACGACTTGTCGGCGTACTACCGGGACACTTTATCTCGCTATGCACCTAAGTTGGCTTGGACTTAGGGATGTCACACGTTGCGACGCCTGTGGAGAAGGTGTAGACACTTCAGAGCACATTCTCTGTCAGTGTCCCGCTTTCGCTCGTATTAAGTGGCGGATATAGTGGGAACTGAAGACCTACGTCTTATATCACAGCTACGGCTCTTGGTTTTTCTTCGGAAAATCAAGAACTTACATTAAATGAAGGTTGCTGCCTGGTAGTGCAATAGACCAGCATTTGAGTCTGAGCGCTCCAGTGCAGTATATCCCAACCTCCAACAAAAACAAAAAAAATATGACTCTTAATATCCAGTTAATATCCAGAGAACACGGAGTTCATCTTATTTATCACCGTTGTACAGAGAAAAACTCTCATTCATTCCTGTTCAAGTTTTCCCCCCATCACTTACAACATAACCCAATCCACCGTCCATTTCACTCACATTCACGTCTTCCTGTTCCACTTTTTCTTGCACAATCATTGATCAACTGTCATGCGTGAATGACAGCCCACAAATCGATCGCGGAATCATTCTGTCAATCACGCCCAATTACCGACCGAGAAAGCTGCTTGATTGCGTCTCGGTTTTGTATATTTCAGCGGAGAAGATTTGGCTGTCGCCAACTGACAAGTGCATGGACTGATCGGCCAGGCGCCCAGGCAAACCAGACTGTGATCCGGCTAATCGGTTTATTTAAAGTGAAAATGGTGTTCGCTTGATGGATGCTTTTGCACCGTAGCCGTGTGTCTGTTCTATTTAGCAAAACAACAGATGTCCGTTCAGCGATGGGGATCTATTGCGCATCGTCACCTTTTCAAGTTCAGAGTTTTTATCTTTTCACTGTGCTAAGTGGTTTTTGATTTGTAATCACTGGAATTAATGTCAACGAGGATTTGGCGAATGGAAGTGTGTCTTTGTTGTTTGGGTATTGGGTGTGAACGAAAAGCTCTCTTTTCTTTGTGACTAATTGCCTTTTGTGCGAAGAAAATGATTCAGTGACACTTGATGCATTCATATCTTTAATTGGTTTTTTGGCTTCACAACTCGTTAGTGATTGTCGAATTCGGGAGATTTTGAGTCATTTCTCAGTACTTTTTTGGAAAAAGTTTTCTTTCAGTAGTCTTTTTAAACTACACTGTTTTCTGTTTTTTTGCTTTGCTTTAGCTTCTAAAGAGTTGAGTTTGGGTTAAACGGCTTGTGAAGGTGTAAAGTCTTATGCACTATCTGTAATGTAGTATGGAGTCCTTAGGTGCGACATAGGATCATGAAGGCAGGGAAATCAATGTGGGTTGAGTTGAAGGCATAACGTATTGAATACATACTAAATTTTAAATTTCCGGATTCAGCACACACTCGATTGTAAGCCGCTTACCTTACCACAAACTTAACCACCGTGCGACAGTGAGACTTAAGATCTCAAATTCAAACTGACTCAAATTTATTTAATACAACAATTCAGAATAATGCAAATCCTTCCCCCAAATACTTTTCTTGAATTAAAAATCTTCAAATTTCTATTTTCGCAATCCAGTCATAAAAGCGAATTCAGACCCTACTTAAATGCCATGTTCCCTGATTCTGATTGCGCAATCCGTCCGTTACACTCCTCGTTTTCATTCAAATTTTTATCACTATTTAATGATTCCTTTACGACCCACAGCTCCTCCAAGTGCATGCAGTTTGCAAAATGAATTGACACGGTAATTTATATCCCCCCCCTCCACCCCGCATCAATGCGCGAAAAATTAAATATGATTGCACACGCCCACAAAAATTAAACTGTCAATTACGTTAACAGAACGATAAGAGCTCATAAAAATTCATGCAGCCGAAAAGTGGCGGTATCTCCTACATCGTAAAATTTTATTTTTCTCTTCATATTTGAAATGCAGTTACGCACAAGTATATCCCTGCAGTAACTCCGCAAACGACTTCATTCAGTTTTCTCTAACGTTCACAGAAGCAAAGTGCGACAAGGGGGACAAATAGAGATAGTGTTGTGAAAGGAGGGAGGTAACCATTTTGTAAAAGAGGTTATGTCCCGTTCTAAATTCGCTCTTTTAAATGTCATGCACTTTAACATTTCTGGAAATATGCTAAGTGCTCATACCGTTGGCATATATTCTATTCGAAAGGACAGGTTCTTAAAATTAATTTTAAAATATGCGAAACGCTAATGACACACGTGAATTGCCAGTTCTTGTGACACTTGTAGAAGAAGATTTAAAGAGGAGTGGTAGAGCATTCACGGACATACAACTTGAAATGGGTAACGCAGCAATTCTCAAAATTATAGGGACATGCCCTTACAGGATATTGTAAGCCCTTGAGGTAACCAAGTTAATTTACTTAAGGGAGAAACTATGAAGCGGCGTACCCCCAAAATTGCTTTTCGCCTCTGGACCACGTGGTGTGACTAGATTTTTTGAATCACATGATTTGAAAATCGCATCTATAATAATTGTTGGCGCTACAGTCCAAAGGGGGACCAGGGCCTAGCTTACTCATCAACTGCTCGTGTTGTGCGCACTACTGTTCTCTCACGAGTAGAAGGGACCTACAGTTTTTTGCCGACTCCGAACGGCGAGATTTGAGAAGCTTTCTTAGGCAGTTATTAGTCTTTGAGTGTTGTCAGCAGCTCGAAAGAGGTGGTGCCGTGAAAAATTCGAAAAATTGGTGTTGAGCTGGGAGTCGAACCTAGACCCTTCGGTGTGTGAGCGTCGCACTCTACCCACTACGCCACGGCGACCATCGCATCCGTTACAATATTTAAAGTGACAACGGAAACACTGATGGAGAAAAGACCAACTTAAGCGGGACGGTGGCATACAGACCCAGGTTTTGAGGAAGGGAGTAGTGACAGCTTGTCCAGAGGCTATATTCTGGTGTCACGGGAAGTCGGGAGCCCCTGGAACTTCTGTTCCTGCCTGACCGAGCCTTAGGCCCCTTTTTGGGAGTATCGTGGTGGCTGTGGTTTACCATCTAACATCGCGGATAGAGTCAAGAATAGTGTTCTGTCCTGACTTGTTTAGGTATTGTTCATCCCGGGCTGGGCAAGGCAGTTAGGGGACTATCCCGACTCAGCTTGGTGTTGCATTCTTAACTGGGCGCTGGGACCCAGAGAGCGGAAGAGGTTTTAGGAAAGCCTCACATCAAAAAAAGGTGGAGTGATTGTCCCTCAAGCATGCTCAAAATTTGGTACTGGGTACTGCGTTGTCTATGACTCTCTGGAAAATGAACCCCGTGATATAAGCCATCAAGGAAGGTGTTCACGTAAAACCAAATCCCACATCTGTTCACTACCAGATTCGAACTTCCGACCTTTGGTATGTGTGTGCTACCACAATGCTATGGTGGCCAGTAATCTTCATTTAATATAAATTCTTGATCTTCCTGAGGAAATCCAATAAGAATATGTTTCAGCTCCAACTCAGCACCAGCACCAAATAGTCAGGAAAGAAGGCCGAATGCCAACAAGCACGTTTGTGGTAAAGGGTTAGGCTTTCAGCTTTGCCACTGAATCCAACCACTGATCCCAGCAAAGGCGGACAATGATAGAGGAAGTGCTCCTCAGTGTGTTCACCTCCTCTGCGGGCGCCGCAAAGAGTATCATCACTATGCCAAAGCACACTTACGCGTTTGGGAAAAGTTTAGTCTTTTGTTGGTACGCCAACAAGCTGTCTGTAGTCTCTTCTGTCCTAGAGAAAGAAGGAATGCAGACTTTCTTGCTGATGTTTGGGAGCATGCGCTGGGTTAGCCTGCATACTGGAGAATCACGTCATCTCTGGCTGTGCTGTCGACATACCTAATTGTTGAGTGAGGTCCAGAACACGGACACGGGTAGTCTCAACGTGGATTTGGGCCATATGAAAGCCTCTTTAGATCCTCGCCTAGCAAGATCGTCGGCAATGTCTAAGAACTCGTACAAATCTTAACGAATTTCGTCTGTCGGCCAAATTGAGGGAAAACTTGTTGAATGAAACATTGGAATTGGTTAGAAGGTTGAGTCAGGCCTTAAACGCAGCTAAGCTTTTGCCTCTTCCACCTGTTCTTCACAACACGAGTGTACAGACATAATTAAATAAAAAAAATCGATTATCGAATGTACGTAGCCCATGAAATTTGAATCTCATCTTTTTTGCTGGGCAGACACCGTAAAGTTCATGGCTGGTAGAATGCTTAATGGTTTCCGCTTGAAAGACGTGAAGTTGGCCTAAGAGGTATAAAGTCTAATACTGTCATTTTCTATGAAGGCTTTAGCTTCAAATTTCTACTTCGTTTTGGAGTTCGTGAAAATCCGAGTACATTCACCCCTGGCTCATTTTCTGGCCAGAGGCAGTCCTAGGCACAGGAAAAGTCGAATTTTTATAGACGGCGCAGCTAGATGGTTGGTGTTCTCGCATCAGGCGGCATATCAGTGAGACAAGATTTGGCGATGCGGTGCGGGAAGGCATCAAGCTCAAGACCACTTCTTGTAGTAGAGTAATGGCCTAAGTTGGGCCTCTCCTGACTTAGATGTAAAGAAGAGGAATATTTAACAATGCATCAAGACTTGAGTCCTGGCTGAACACCTTGGATTATTTCACGGCACGACCTCTTTCGAACTGCTGACAACAGTTAAAGAGTAATAACTGCCTAAGAAAGCTTTTCAAATTTTGCCGTTCGGAGTCAGCAAAAAAACAGAACATTCCTTCTATTCGTGAGAGAACAGTAGCGCCCACAACACGAGTAGTTGATGAGCAAGCTAGGCTCTGGACTGTCGCACCATACAATTAAAATCAATAGTTGAGCCAGGCGCGCAGCCATAGCTTGTCTATATATAAAGATTGTTTTTTGTTGATGTATACAACTTTTATTTGGCAGCACTATTTTATCTGGAAGCTATTAATTAAAATCTCATACGATTTATTTTTAGCGTTTAACGTAAATAGTCTGACGCCTGAACAACGCTTCTTAAATGGGCAAATTTATTCTGAAAAGCATGGTTCTTTTCGAAAAGCGTATAGCGCACAATTTAGCTTAGTGACGAAACTGACTCTTGGTTGAGTGGATACTTCAATTAACAAAACTGTCGTATTAAAAGTGATGATAACGTATAAGTTGTAACACCGTTTTGTCCACATAAACTGACTGTTTGAAGTTCTGCATAGGTTGACGGAATAATTGGTCCGTACTTCTTTAAAAACGACGCTGGCCGGAGTGTTGTAGTCAATGGTGACTTATGTTGAGCCATGGTTAGGAACTTTTCGTTCATGAATTGAGCAATCATGATGTGCATGGGCTGTGGATTCGACAAGACAGGGATCTCGTGCCACAACTGATTTATTGAAAGAAATGTTTGGTAACCAACTTGTTTCACGTCATGGACCCCAGATTGACCTCCAAGATCGTGCGACCAACCGCCGCTTGACTAATACATCACCGGGACATATAGGGGGCGCAAAAGAGAAATGAATATTAAATTAATAGTTTTTGTTAGTGGCGCCCCCCACATGGCCCGGTGCTTATTGAGGGATGTGTTATGTGAAGTCGTAAGTCAACGCCGAAAAGTCCAAACGGTTGGCTACTTAGAGGACCAAATTCAGAGTGTTGTTGTTTATAGACTCTCACATATAATAGAAAAAGCCATCGAAAATTGGACCTCCAGATTAAATTTCGTATACTTACTTACTTATCAGGCAGACGAGCCATGAAGGGTCTAAGCCTGAGCAATTGCTGCCTTCCATCAGTGACGGTCCTGGGTACACTGCTTTCAGTCATCAAGACCAAGCTGTCTTACATCCGCTATGACTTGGCCTCTGTACTGGAGGTTCGGTTTTCCTCTCCCTCTCGAACCAGGAGGCTCGGATTCGAAGACCCTCTTTGCTGGAGCGTTGTTGTTCATGCGCTCGATGTGGCCGAGCCAGTGTAATCGACAGATTTTTGCCATCCGGACTATATCCACATCCTTGTACAGCTCGTGGTGTTCGCGGTTGTCTCTTCTTCTCCATTCGCCTTCCTCGCAGACGGGACCATATAGCCGACGTATAATTTTTCTTTCGAAGGCACCAAGAATCAGCTCTGCAATCTTACTCAATGTCCAGTTTTCGGCTCCATAAAGCAGGACTGATAGAATAAGGTTTTTGTAGAACATGACTTTGGTCCTTCGAGTCAGGAGTTTGGAGCTCGAAGTAGCATCGGTTGCCAAGGGCGGTTCTATGTACGTCGGATCTTCACTATTATGTCATTTATGGAGTTTACGTTTGCAATAAGGTATACAGACTCCATTACTACATCGAAATTGTAGCTGCCGATTGTAACGTTTTGGCCTAGGTGGTGTGCGGCAGATCTTTCTTTTCTCGACAGCTTATATTTGGTTTTGTCTTCGTTGATCTTTAGACCAGCTCGTTTCGCCTGTTCCTCAATTGCCGTGAAAGCCTCCACTACGGCGCGTTGAGACTGCGCGATAATGTCGATATCATCAGCATATCCCAACAGCTGGACTGACTTGTAGAAGATAGTGCCGTCCGTGCTGACTTTTGCCCGCCGCACTATCTTCTCCAGTAGAAAATTAAAGAAACCACACCACAGCGCAACTCCTTGCGGAAATCCGGTGCATGTCTCAAACAGTTCAAAGGTTTTTGAACCGAACTGCTCGGTGCATCGCGTATGTGTTAGCGTGATGCAACACAAGTGGATCAACTTTCCCGGGATCCCGAATTCGGTCATCGCTTCGAATAGCTCCTCGCGATGAATACGTCGTATGGGGTTTTAAAATCGATGAAAAGATGATGAGTATAAATTTGAAACTCGCTGGTCTTCTCCAGGATCTGCCTTAGTGTTAAGAATTGTCCTATAGTCGATTTGCCGGGCCGGAAGCCGCACTGAAGCTGAGCAGGGATATACCTCTATAGTTCTTGCAAGAGATAGGGTCGCCTTTTTTGTGGATGGGGCATATGGAGCCGATATTTTAGTCGTCGGGCATGCTTTCGTCTTCCCAAATTCGGCAAATGATCTGGTACATGCTCTTTACCATGACATTGCCCCCAGCTTTGAACAGCTCTGATGATAAGCCATCTGAACCTGCGGCTTTGTTGTTCTTCAGCCCTTTAATGGCTGTACCAACTTCTTTAAAGCTAGGTGGGAGGACTATTTCGTCGACTGGAGTTGGGATTTCCTGGTTCCCTATCACTGTCTCCTGGTCAGGCGCGTTCGTATTATATTTAATTTAAAATGTCAGAAGATTTTCTTTCGAATAAAGTAAACTTCATACTAATTTCCAAAAGGCTTCTTTGCCTTCTATCGTTTCTCTATAGAGACACTTTGTATTTTCGTCAGGTCGCTGGTATTTAAGAGTCATATGTTTGTCAAAATGTCAACTTCCATTTTATCCTAAAAATAACTTGAGTCATACATACCATACGTATAGCTTGGAAAATAAGGCGGTATCATAAAGTGCTGGCATATAAATGACTTGAAATTACTCTTAAATCCTGCAGTGATTGGCTTTGAACGTGGTTCTTATTTTGCATTATCCCAAAAGTACAGAGCAGTACAGACGCGTTTTGCGGAAATCATGCAATGAAATGTAATCCATTAAAGTGCGCTATATTTGGCATTTCTCACGAGTGCTCATCTGCACATGTTTTCGTTGCAAATTATAACTTCCTACACTGCGCTCCAAAAGCATAAGGTCACACAAGAATAAATCTCTTGAGTCACGGATTTGTTTTTATCTACAACAGGAAGGGGTAATATTTTCTGATCGAGTGCAAGAAGAAAGAAATCTGACAAATGTGCTGTTTAAAAATGCCACCCACAGCCTATACCAATTTCACACAACGCACAAATTTCCAATGCCCCAATCAATCCGTCCACAAATATTTCCCCCCGGCAGTCATGAAACTTTATTGAATTGCAAATTTGAAATGTAATTTTCCGGCAGTCAATCATTTCCAGGACTGCGTAAAAAGACCAATCAGACCTCATCCTAAAAAACAGGAAAACTGAATATTGAAGCACTCGTTTTGCAGCATTTCACAAAAAATTGGCATCAACAAAAAAATTGACAAATGTCAAACTTCATAATGAACATCGACACAGACCCCTACATCTCTGGGTGATAAACTTGTTACCCAGCATGCTCTGACACGTCAATGAGAAATACAACTGCTGCTCAAGGAGATTGATATGCATAAATTATCCCACCACGACACATTTCACTTCGGGAAGTCACGAGATGAACCTCAGTTCCAACCGTCATCGCAAAGTGAAACGTCATTCACTCACCACCAGCACACACCAAAGGTGGTTGTAGTGAAAATTGACACCCTCTGTTACTAAGCTTTGTTGTATTTTTCAATTCTTTTCTTTCGTTTCGTCCTTTCACATTTTAATGAAAATTTTCTCTTCGTCAGACATGCGGCTTAAGCAGAGCCGCCATCGCCAAATGAGGGGAATTCAATTCAAATTTGATGTATTTTGGCGTCTCTTGAGCGGCTTTGTACGCACACTTTCAATAACGTTTTCGGATTCTGTTGCTGTTGGGATTTAACGTTATTGACACGGATTAAACTTGGTTTTTATTTTATTTCACCTGGCACCCGTGCGAACGAAGTCTTAACTCATGCTCCAAATACTGAACTCCTCAACTAAGTCGTTTTCGGCAAGGACACGCTGTGCGGAGATATCGCAGCATGATGCTAGAGGGGAAAAAATCGCTGCCATGTTTTCATTTAACTTTAAACTTTCTCCGAATTTCCCGCGAGAACCTCCTCTGAGCAGAAGCCGCGGCGTTTTCGCCGTGGTGAATTTAATTCCAGTTGAATGTGAGTGTGTTTTTTTTTATTTACTTTGAGGGGGGGCGGGTTTTCCATATTTCAAGTGAGAATGCGTTCGCCTCTTATGCACATATTGCTCTTGACACGGCTCCGGTGATGAGCTGTCAAAGTGAAGGTACTAAGTGCGCGCCGCGGGCTCTGTTTGTTTATGCAGCTTGACAGGTGCTTCATGTAATTACGCTTGCTGCGTGTGCAAATGACTCTTAATCAACTCACTGATAAACAAGGGAACCGTTTTTCAATTAAATGGAAGAGGGAAAGTGATGAAAGTATTTGGGGGGATTAAAATTCGAGGGTTTATTTATTGCAAAGTATTAAATCGACTTATTGCTGAAGTTCTAATATTTGAAAGAGACTATCAACACCTGCTTTGAGAAACATTGCTAACAGCGATTGAAGCATAACGGGGCAATTCCACTTAAAACTGATTTTCGTCGCTGTGTAGTTCGATTTTAGGAATTTTTTTCGGGTGTCCGCGAGAGTCCATCACATTCAGCCTAACCTACAAATCGACTCAGGAATGTAAGATCGAGGATTACTTCCATTGTTGCTGAAGGATATGATGTTAAGAGCACCAATGATGTTAAGAGCACCAATGATGTAAAACGGTGCTTGTGGTCTTTATTTCTTAAACGTCGGAGGTTGATATCTTTTTACTTTCGACGGCGTTTTCGTGCGGACCAACCAGCAACCCGCAAAAAGAATTGTATTTACTTAACAATTTATAATTTTTCCCCCTCAAAGTATGGTAGTCCCTGTCGGATACAACACATTTGTGCCAGCGATGTTTCCAATCCTCGAAGCAGTTCTGACATGCATTTTTTGGCATGCCTTTGAGTTTTCCGAGCGATTTGGATTGTAACTCCTCAAACGTCGCAAAACGCTGTCCTTTCATGGGTTCCTTCAGTCTTGGGAACAGGAAAACGTTAGAAGGCGCTATATCTGGTGAATACGGTGGCTAAGTATGATTACGGTGTTAGTTTTGGTGTTTGATTACGGTGTTAGTTTTGGCCAAAAAAATTGAGGACAAGCAACGAATGAGTAAGAAGGTTCATCGTCGTAATGCAAATGTCATGTTTTTTGTTTTTCCCATAATTCCGGAGGTTTTTTTTCGTATTGCTTCTCACAAGCGGTGCATAACTTCAAGATTATACTTCTTATTAACCGTGGGACTATGTGGTAAGAATTCCTGATACACTACGCCACGGTAATTAAAAAAAACAGTGAGTAAGACTTTCATATTTGATCAAACTTGGCCTGTTTTATTTAACTTTGGTTTTCCTGGGCTCTTCCATTGAAACAATTGGACTTTGGTTTCTATGTCATAACCATACACCCATGACTCGTCACCAGTTAAGATCCTTTCAAGCAAAACTGGGTCCATCACAGATGACGACTATCTGGTGATGATTTCAATGAAATGAGAGTTTTGCATCGTGTAAGCAAATAAAAACATAAGCAAACAAAAACACTAGGAGCGTCACACTAGGCAGCAGAAACTTCGAAATAGTTAAGGACTTCGTTTACCTTGGCTCCGCGGTAAACAGGGACAACAACACCAGTACCGAAATCAAACGCAGAATTACTCTTGTCAATCGCTGTTTCTTTGGGCTCAAGAGGCAATTGAGTAATAAAGCCCTCTCTCGAAGGACTAAGCTCGCTTTATATAACAGCTTGATCATTCCAGTCCTACTATATGGCGCAGAATCTTGGACGTTAGCAAAGGCGGATGAGGAAGCCCTTAGTCTTTTCGAGAGAAAAGTTTTGCGTGCGATTTTTGGTCCTGTTTTCGTTGATGGCATCTGAAGGAGAAGAATTAATGACGAACTCTATGGGCTGTACAGCGACATGCGCCTGGTCAAGCGTCCACGGATACAACGCTTAAGGTGGTTAGGCCATGCAGAGCGTATGGACAACACTGCTCCGGCCCGAAAAGTCTTTAAATCCGAGCTATTGGAACAACGCAACAGAGGACGACCTAGACTGAAGTGGCGCACACAAGTTTAGAAGGACCTCAACCAACTTGGAGTGCGCATCTGGAGACAGCTGGCGAAAGATCGTGCTGGCAGGAGAGGCATGTTGGTTGAGGCCCAGGTCCACCCCGGACTGTAGCGCCACAAGAAGAAGAAGAAGAAACAAAAACAATAGAGACGAAACGATATAATTTTGGTTGCTTCACGTACTCTCAAAACCGCCAATCGCTATCGTTCTGACGAACGGTTTTTGACGATAACTTTTTCACTCTCGTTTGGCATTGCGCTCGCATACAAGTAATGAAAATTTGAAGAAAATTAAGAAGAAGATGTGATCAGTAATTTCAAAATGTTTGAATATAACCCTCAGGATACGCAAATATATCCAAAATTATATTAAAATTTTTTTCCTGAAATCAAAGCTCATACATTTTACGAACTATTTCTCGCTCGTGCACAGTCGTTGTTCTATTCGTAACGTGTAGACACAACAAAGCAGTAAATAACAATTACCCTGATAACAATTATGACAAGAGATATGTTGCGTTCAGTAGCACTCAAATTGTGTAAAAAAATAGACGATAGACGATACGACAGTGGTTGGGTTACGTGTGCAAACTATCAACGTAATCCCTTGGGTGGATCGTCAGGATGATAGTCGCTTGAAAATTTACGTTATTACAGCCCTGAATCGCCGTTGACGTCATTCAACAATTCCTGAGCGATGCTCATGCGACATTTTTTGTGGTTAAAATTCAACCATTTTAGAACGAACTTCACTGCCACATGATTATCGATCGCATATCGATTGCATTAGTCAACCGATATGCCGACATCTTCAGCAACTTCTCTTATAGTGATTCTATGATTCTACATAATTATTTTCTTCACTTTATCAGCATTTTCTTTTGTTTGTTTATGTGCAGGGCCGTCCAGGACGAGCGTCGTCATTCGCATCTTGTCGACCTTCTTTAAAAAAGCTTGTATCACTTATTGGCATCTTTTTGGGACAGAGTGCACTCAGCGTATGTCACTGCCTACTGCATTTTGAGCGCTTAATTTAATTTTTCACACAAAATTTAATGCAAATTTTTTGATCTATTATTTTTGACAGAAGGAAAGCGCTGAACACCCAAAATGCATCTAACTGTTATGCGTCTCATACACGAAACTAATTTGCCTTATAGCTGAAACTGTAAACCTTTGTTCGAGACGAGTGTTCCAACATAATAATAATAGTAATTGTTGGCGCTACAGACCAAAGGGGGACCAGGGCCTAGCTTGCTCATCAACTACACGCGTTGTGCGCGCTACTGTTCTCCCACGAGTAGAAGAGACCTAAAGTTTTTTGCCGACTCCGAACGGCGAAATGTGAGAAGCTTTCTTAGACAGTTATTACTTTCGAGTGTTGTCAGCAGCTCGAAAGAGGTGGCGTCGTTCGCAAATTCGAAAAATTGGTGTTGAGCTGAGAGTCGAACCTAGACCCTTCGGCGTGTGAGCGTCGCACTGTACCCACTACGCCACGGCGATCACAGTGTTCCAACATAGCAAAATAAAAATAAAAATCGATAAAATTCAAAAAGATATGGTATGTTGTTTGATGTCTTTTTAATATTCCAGTTTTGTGAGAGCAGACTTTGCAATCCTTGCTAACTGGTGTTAGGATATCTTGTAGCTTTCCAAAAAGGCGGTCGTTTGCCGAACTGTCATTGAGAATGAGGATCGAACACGTGTCTGATAAACATTTGATGAGCTAAGCAATTGATGAATTAAGGTTTGACAGGTTTGACAGTTTAAGTAAAACAATGGACAAGTTTGGTCTTAGTGGTCCAGAACAGTGTTTCCCAACCTCCGACAATAAAAAAAAAAAGGTTTTGACACACCTCAGTGAGCGGCTTTTCGCCTTTCTGTTGCTTAGTTTTTTTTATAAAAATCATTTGAATTTACTGAGCATATCTCAATCTTGGTCACCGTGGCGTAGTGGGTAGAGTGCGACGCTCACACGCCGAAGGGTCTAGGTTCGACTCCCAGTTCAACACCAATTTTTCGAATTTTTCACGGCACCACCTCTTTCGGGCTGCTGATAACACTCAAAGAGTAATAACTGTCTAACAAAGCTTCTCAAATTTCGCCGTTCGGAGTCGGCAAAAAACGGTAGGTCCCTTCTACTCGTGAGAGAAGAGTAGCGCGCACATCACGAGTAGTTGATGAGCAAGCTAGGCCCTGGTCTCCCTTGGACTGTAGCGCCAACAATTATTATTACTATTATTATCTCAGGCCCTCAGAAAAAATGATATCAGCGGCACTGTCCCTTATTTTTTAATAAAGCCAGTAAATGCCAACGTTTCCTCGGTAGCCACCATAATCCAAGATCGCCATATCAAGTACAGTGATAGTGTTTTATTTTCTTAATTCTTTCTTGCGTAGTTACTTGTTTCTGTAGATACATCATTAACGAGTTTATCATTAAAAACTACTTTTAAAAAATCGAAAAGTTCTGTGGTGTTTGTGAATATGTGCGGTCTTGCGGAATTGTTGCCAGTTTTGAACGGAATTTTCTGGTTATTTCTTCGAATTCTGTATATTTAATCCAAAATGAACTGTCGGATTGTGGGTCTTCTTCGGCATCACTGCCATTGTTCTGTCAGTGCCTCTGTCACTGTCTGTTGTTCTAATTTTTCATATTGTATCACCTCTTATGGCCACCGTGGCGTAGTATGTAGAGTGCGACGCTCATACGCCGAAGGTCTAGGTTCGATTCCCGGTTCAACATCTCGAATTTTTTCACGGCACCATCTTCTTCGAACTGCTAATAATACTCAAAGAGTAATAACTGTCTGAAAAAAAGCTTCTCAAACTTCGCCGTTCGGAGTCGGCAACAAACTGTAGGTCCCTTCTATTCGCGTGAGAACAGCGCACAATACGAGTAGTTGATGAACAATATAAGCCCTGATCCCCTCTATACAATTAACTATTCACCTCTTATTTACGTCACTGCTCGCTCGGTCTCTATCGCCAAACTGTCTGTATCCGGCTGTTGTTTCTTCGCTTCCACGGTAATGGGGATCAAAAATTTCAACTTTTCTATTTCTGTTGCCACGGTTGTGAAGTGCAAACTGCCACCGAAGGTAATGTTTAATTTGTGGTGGCGTACTAATTTCAGATAAGAGACTCGCTTCTCCATTTGAAAGAATATCATTTCACACTTTACAAGATGATACAAGAAGAACGTAGGCACCCGTGCTGAAAAGGTAAAATCCAAATAGTCACCGCCTGCATCGGCGAATAACCGCAGCGAACCACGTGGTGAGCGTTAGTTACCTTTTGAGTGTCGGCAGCGAATCTCACCTTTCAAATGCAAAGTGAAAGTCCTCAAAATTACTTCAAAGTTATGTTTATTTGAACGTATTTCGATCAGCACAGAATACTGGTTGCATACCGCCAGCAAGCTCCCGTTATATACATTGTAAATCACACGATTACTCCGTTACGTTGAATCAGTCAACAAAGAATCTACAGTCTTCCACCACATAGCTCCTCATTTATCGCGTTACTCACCTCACTTCACTCGGGATACGTGCAGGACTTTTCCTCTCCTTTGCCCTTAAAATCAAGTCAAGTGCGCACTTTATGCCGTTAACTGCCACGTCCCAGCACAACGAGTCATACCAAATGTCTCGTGCCAACTGCAATTTGAGCATAACCTTGGGAACAAAATTCACTGACTTTCGAGCGCATGGCAAATGGACCGAATGCTTTGCAAATAAATTTACCGTGCAGCCAGCAGCGTTCAGCCGTGTCCCATACATCTTCCCTCCCACCACAGGCATTCGTCGTCGTCGCAGACATATTCTCCCCCGACTCTACTTTCCTTCGGAAAACGCGTTTAATAAATCAATCCATCGCTTTAATTAATGGATGCACACATCCCTCCATTGGTCGCCTACATCGCACTATTAACTTAACGAAAATGCAATCTTTATTACGTAAGCCATGATTCATTAGGCTTATCAGTGACTGACAGCAGCATGCCTTTGCACTTTCCGCTCCGCACACGTGAGTGTGTACCACGCCGGGAGTGGACTTTCCAATTAAGTTAAGAATCAGGTCAAATCTGTGAACGACAAAACCCTCGAAGCGGGCAGTCGCTGCAAGTGTATCCAATTAAAATGTTTGCCCAATATTTCCATTTCCGTTCTGTTTCATTTTTTTTTTGTTGCAAAAGTAAAACGAACTGTGATTACTTATCTAGAATTCGATTTTTCAGTAGATCGCAGGCGGAACACAGAAAAAATTGGTAAGCAAACAGAGCTTGTCCCAAGCATTGGAACCGGCAATGGGTTAAAGGATGCGGCGGTACTCGATTTGTGCAGTGATTCGGTGTGTAACATGTTAAGTGCAATCGGTGATGATGCAAGTGATGATGAATGTGACTTTCGAGAAACTCGGCTGAACTCGAACTCAGGATAAAATAGCGTGTGGCACCTTAAGGACTTCGGGGATCATTTACCAAACCAAACACAACCATACATCAAGACTGAAATTTTAGTTTTCGTTTAGTTTCGTTTCGTTTGAATCGATTTTTGATAAGTTGCGCCAAGGAAGAGAAGAATCCCACGGACACGGTCTCCGCAAATGGCTGACAGTGGACTCGAACCGACGAAGATGTTGATATTTGTAGCGGTGCTCATTATCCGCGCTTGTATCGCAGGTAAGTGCTTCCATCACACACGTAAACGTATCGATATCGATTATCGTGGCGAACATGTCATTTGGCAGATAAGTCTCCCGTGCCAGAGGATGTGGGCACCCGATAATGGAAGTGTAATTAATCATTGTATAGATTAGGGCGGACATTGAGAAGCATCTGGCAAATAACACTCTTCAGAGCACAGTTATTGGGGTCATTATGAATGCGATTTGTCGGAAAGTCTCGGCAATCATATTTCAAAACGGCGTTATTTCATGCGAGGGTGAGGCTCAATGACTGGAAGCCGAACGCTTATTGCCAATAAAATGGTCGTTAGGTCGAAGGAAATCAATATTTGGGGAACAGATGGCAAGATGTTGTAATGAGTTTTAAGTTGTGAGTTCTTGTGTTTGTCCTTGAACTTTGACGTGGAGTGGTGTTTGATTGTTTCGATTGTATTTGTAGAAGAGAAATGGGAGAATGCTCTGCGATATGTTTTCATTCGGTACTTAGATTGTGGCAGCATACAAGTTCATGAACAATGAAGGTGATTGGTTGTATTCACTTCAACAAAATATTCAAAGCAGCGAAATAAATTGTTCTTACAGAATTTTCGGAGGTTTTCTTGTGAAATTGGAAAGCTTTATCAGATTGCTTCAGAAAAAAATGATTTAACAGGAATATGGGATGTTTTTTTGTAAAACTGTAATTTTCTGAAGTGAATTATATAAGTTACGTTATTAGTTATAGAATTCTTGAATTGCCCCAAAATTATTGTTTATTATCTTTATACATTATTAAACTAAGTACATATTCTGTAAAAATAAATTTAAAATATAGTACACGAATGTAATGTGCTGCTTATTCATACACAGAATCGAAAGTCATTCAAGAAATTGAAAAACAAAGAAAATGAAAAAAACTTGAGTACCAACCGCTACAATTGTGCGTATAAAAGGGCACCACGATTTGCAGATCATTCGCAGTCTGACTGCGAATGAGCCTAGCTTGCTCAACAACTGTTTATGTGGTGCGCGATACTGTTCTCTCACGAGTAGAAGCACCTACAGTTTTTTGTCGACTGCGAACAGCGAAGTTTGAGAAGCTTTCCTAGACAGTTATTGCTCTTTGAACTAAGGAATTTTGAAGTAAGTTTTGATTGCTGGAGTTTTTTCTGTTTGGTTATTACGGTTATGGGCGCCTAATTCTCAGTCAGCAGACAAATCGAAAGCTATCATCTTCTCCACAATATTAATTTTTCTTTTGGACGCTACGCACTAATTCTATCGTTTTCGAGTATGAGTTCTGAAGGGCACAGAAGCGAAACGGTTGAATCCTGTGATGTAGAAACTTTTTTTTTTCAAACGTCTATTTTGAGGAAATATTAACACATTTTAGATTATCTTACATACAGCTCTGTGCAAAAAAATAGCACCACGTTGAGGTCTGTAATTTTTGATGCTAATTACTTTTCTCCATGCTCATGTAAAGACACGATATTTATTGTAGGACATCTGTTGGGTATCAGTAATAAAATGCAAAAAACAAGATAAGCGAAGATGCATTTTAAGACAAGAAAATTCCCGTTATACGAAATGAAACCGAAATTTTGGTGTGCAAAATAATAGCACCACAAGTAAAACGTCGTAAATAAAATGCAAAACTTAGTAGAAGTAGTAGAGTACGGTTTTTATTTTTTTTTATATATACCACTGTTCTAGTACTTTGTCTTATAACCCTCATTTTTGAGCACAGCGGTACAACGTCGTGGCATAGAGTCGATTAGTGCCTGACATCGCTGAATTGGAATATCCCTCCACGCAGTCTGCACAGCTTCCCATAGCTGTAGTGTATTTTTTGGTTTCGCTTGAAAAACAGCTTTCTTAACATCTGTCCAAAGATTTTCAATGGGGCTTAGGTCTGGAGATTGCGGCGGCCATTCCATAACTTGAACTCCATTCCTCGCAAAAAATTCCTTGGCCAATTTGCTCGTATGTTTCGGGTCATTGTATTGCTGCAGGACCCATCTGAGAGGCATATTCTACTCGGCGTAGGGCAACATGGTTTCGCTCATTATGCCAGCATAAACTTCGGCTGTCATCATTGGTTTTATCCAAAATATAGGACCAGTACCGTTGTAGGAGAAGCATCCCCATATGTTAATTTTAGCGCCGCCGTGCTTAATGGTTTTTAAAGTACACTCCGGTTTAAACTCTTCTTTTTTTTGCTTGCGAACAAATGTCCTGTCCCAGGAGTTCCAAATAAAACAATTTTTGACTCATCTGTTCATAATATATTACGCAATTTGGTTACTTCCCAGTTCAAATGTTCCTGAGCAAATTGTTTTTTTTTATGAAGATGGACCTTTGTCAGCAAGGGTACTTTTCTGGGACTTCTGGTAGGTAGTTCCTTCTCTATCAACTTCCTTCTTATGGTTGATGTTGATACGAGCAGATTTAGTTCCTCTTTTATTTTGTTTGATGTGATGAATGGGTTTTGTTTCACTAACCTTATCATTTTTCGCTCGTCGGTAGAGGTTAATTTCGATTTTCTACCTCTTGTTTCTTCTTTTTCGACGTGTTTTTTTGTATTAGTAATCATTTTATTCGAACAATCAACGATTTCCCGAATAAATTTGTACGTTTTTCCGTCAGAAATTAATTTTTTTATAAGTTCACGTTTCTTAGGAGTACAATGTACATCGCGACCCATTTTAATTGTTTATAACGTTGTATTTTAAAAATACTAGTTTCAAACTACTTAAATATTTTTACTTAAATCTTTTGACGCACAAAAAAAACTAAACACCACCAAACACTTCGAAAACCCTTTTTAGAAAGACATGGTGCTATTATTTTGCACACCAAAATTTCGGTTTCATTTCGTATAACGGGAATTTTCTTGTCTTAAAATGCATCTTCGCTTATCTTGTTTTTTTGCATTCTATTACTGATACCCAACAGATATCCTACAATAAATATCGTGTCTTTACATGAGCATGGAGAAAAGTAATTAGCATACAAAGTACATACCTCAACGTGGTGCTAATTTTTTGCACAGAGCTGTATATTTCATAAGTCCATAAGATGCTCGCAATTGGAGGCAGCTAGCAAGAGTTTGTGTTAGCTGGAGAGGCATGTTGGTTGAGGCCCAAGTCCATTCCGGACTGTAGCGCAATCCAAAGAAGAAGAAGAAGATGAGATGCTTGAATTGCTTATATCAAATGCAGAAACGAAATCTTCCACTTGTCAGTTCAACTCGCACTGGCGACTCTTTGGGTTTGTACGAAGATTTTTCGAGCTGTTCTTGTCCTAAGTTTCAAGTTTTACACTCCCTATGTACACTAAGTGTTCGCCGTGGCGTAGTGGGTAGAGTGCGACGCTCACACGCCAAAGGGCTTAGGTTCGACTCCCAGCTCAACACCAATTTATCGAATTTTTCACGGCACCACCTCTTTCGAGTAATAACTGTCTAAGAAAGCTTCTCAAACTTCGCCGATCGGAGTTCGCAAAAAACTATAATTCCCTTCTACTCGTGAGAGAACAGTAGCGCGCACAACACGAGTAGGTGATGAGCAAGCTAGGCCCTGGTCCCCCTTTGGACTGTAGCGCCAACAATTATTATTATTATTATTGTGTACACTAAGTGCCATAAATCTACGCTCCTTGCATTAAGTTGTCATTAAAATGGGTATCAATGAAAATTACAGGAATAGCTGATAAAATAATTTAATAAGATATTTTATTTTGTGTTCAGGGCATCAACGGAAGATGCTTGTGCCACATTTCTTAAATGAAACACGGACGCTAAAAGAGATAACGGCACATTTAATGGCTGCGACATGAAGTCACAAGTGTACACTCATCAATCTGTCTCACACGATTTTTCCCTGCCTACGTGGAATATGTTCAGACAGTCTGTAGGTTAAAACGTTAATTTAGATCTACCAATTTCGAACATAAATTATTTGATGACGCGACAGTTCACAGGGGACCAGGGCCTAGTTTGCTTATCTACTACTCGTGTTGTGCACGCTACTGTTCTCCTACGAGTAGAGGGAACCTAAAGTTTTTTGCCGACTCCGAATCGAAGTCTTTCTTCGGCAGTTATTACTCTTTGAGTGTTGTCAGCAACTCGTAAAAGATGTGAAAGATGTGAAAATCCGAGCTGTTCAGCCGAGAATCGAACTTAGAACGAACTTAGAACCCACTACGCCATGGCAGCCACTCTACTGGTTACCCTACTTTTTTTAAAGATTTTACTGATTCAGTCTGCAAAAGGCATACGAATTTTCATATTTGTGCCTTGGCACTTGCTCCTCCTTCGTTCCTTCGTTCATAGGCTCGGAACTGCAGCGTATGTTAAGGTCATTAAATTTCTTGAATAGGGTGCACTTTAATCCCTCCAAAACCCTGTTCTGTCTACTGTCACTCAAGCCATTATCCACGAATGGCTTTAAACCATCAAAACCGAACGACTTTCTATCCTCGGTACGTGTCTAAATCTAACATTGAATTGAAATATATTCGAGACCGCCAAAACAACTGGGAAATGTCTAAGATTCTGAAAGCGTTGCAAAAACTACTTCAACCTTTTTTCATCTGGCTACAATATTCGCTCAAAACTTCATCTTCATCTTTTCCGCTTGCAAGCATTCGCTCAACACTCCTGCCTATTCTGGTGTTTCTAAGATCTCCCTTCTCTTTCTAGGAAGATTTCCAGAGTAGGCAATTAAATTATTGAGAATAATAATTGTGCGAAGGCAATTGATTAGCAAGGACACGGACGTAATATTACTTCATAATCATTCTTCAATCGCTACTTCAACAAAAGAATGCTCTAATGAGTGGGCCAATTGCATTCCTATTCTTTCGCCTGGTCAAGCGCTTTCAGATTCAACAGTTAAGAGGACTAGGCCAAGTAGAACGTGTAAACAAAACTGCTCTGTCCCAAAAAGTCTTCGAATTCGAACTATTGTGACAGTGTTACAGAGGACAGCCTAGACTGAGATGGGGCACACATGTAGAACAATACCTCAACCAAATTAAAGTTCGAAATTAGAAGCAGGTGGCTAGTGCCCGTTCGAGATGGAGAGGCATGTTGCCTGAGGCCCAAGTGGAACAGAACCTCAACCAAATTAGTGTTCGAAATTAGAAGCAGGTGGAGGTATGTTGCCTGAGGCCCAGGTCTACCCCGGACTGTAGCGCCAATCAAGAAAGAATTCCTCCGCTTAAAGAATTTACTCTTAATACTCGCCTTGCTGGCCATCATGGCGTAGTGAGTAGAGTGCGACGCTCACACGCCGAAGGGTCTAGTTTCGATTCTTGGCTGAACACCTTGCTTTTTTCACGGCATCACCTCTTTTGAGCTGCTAACAACACTCAGAGAGTAATAACTAGAAAGCTTCTCAAAGTTCGCCGTTCGGAGTCGGCAACAAACTGTAGGTCTCTTCTACTCGTGAGACAACAGTAGCGCGCACAACACGAGTAGTTGATGAGCAAGCTAAGCCCTGGTCCCCCTGTGAACTGTCGTGCCAACAATTAATTATTATTATTACTCGCCTCGCTTGAAATGTCCACTCCTTTACCCTTAAGCATATTTTCGGAAACGTGAACTTAAGGTTAGATACTCATTCTTTATCAGCATCACACGAGTACAGAATGCTTCTTCCAGTTCAACGTTTCCCTTTTAATAAAATTCACAAGCATTTAAAACCATTGTGCACCGGTACCTCCTTTCACTCTTTTCCTCCATACCACCGCAACCGGTGCACCGGCCTGCCTTTGGTTAATCCCGATCATCTAAGGGTACCTAACGACCACTTTAGCGCGCGCTAAATATAAAACCAAAATATCATCCTGCCATAATTTCCCACGAAATTTTTGATAACTTATAGAATATAGAGGAACTTATAGAACTTAAGAGGAAGGAGACCTGCGAGGACTAATTTTGCAAAATTTGATGAATCTGCAAATCAGTAAAGGCTTACAACATCCGACTCCGAGCCCACTTCTTCAACGACTCCAATCAGGTAGTTTCCGTTTAAGCTGTGACTTTGCAATTCTGCCATTGGGCTGCTTTGTGTATTTCGAAATGTTTAATATTCACAACATCCAAGAAATCAGAAAATCGAGTTTTAGCATAAAATCAGAACTGTTAGATTTGGTTTGTCAATTTAGGGTAAAGTTCGCCATCTTTCCGCTTGCACGCATTGTATGGATTGCCATACAATAGCGTCACAAAAAAGAACTTAGTGAATAAATTCCAATCAAACTTCCACTCTGAAGATTATAAACACAAGAGCATTGTTCAATGTTTTCCTTAAAGGCAAAAAGCCCTTCGATCGCTTCAAACCACTTTAAACTCGTTCATTTGACAGCTAATCGCATGGTTGACGCCTGTCATGTAATTGATTGTTGCGATTACTGGCAACAAGGCGATTCCCGGACACAAGTTCAATTATAAATTAATTAATCACATCATCTCGGAGTAATTGCGCAGCGTTCGCAGTCTGATCCCTACTGAGTGCACGCTGAACAAAAGCTGTAGTCCCAATTAATTGAATTCATGTCGTAAACCGACCGTATTTCCCTGAACTATGGCGGGGATATTATGATCTCAGGGAGTAATACGAACATGCAGTATCCTTGTGTTCATAATTGAGAAGCTACCCCCTTGTGACTGCAATGCCTGGGGCAAGTCATAAGTTGAAAGGAACACGTTTCCTGGGCGACGACATGCAGGAGTTGAAGTTTCTATCTGTCGATGAAATTTTCAACAACTCCGTGTGCATATTTATTTGAAAACCCAGTTGGGAGGGCGTTTCATAAACTATTTGCGACCCATCATAAATTGATCCCCACAAATGATTCTACTAAAGGTTGAGGGAACGCCAACGGTAGCAAGTGTCACTTTACATCAAACACACCTGAATGCGACGGAAACTAGTCTAGATAAATGATTGGATTGTCACATTAACATCCGGAATCCGTTGCGTTGCTCTTGTGCGTCAATATGCAACGTCCTCGTAGAAGGTAAAAGTTCAGAAGTCGAACGTTCCATTAAGCAGTCCACTTAAACTAAATTTCTTAAATTTTAAAGTGCCTACAGGTTTGAAGCCCTTCAGCATTCTCCCCATGAATTATTGACTTGCCTGCGGCGCCTCCGTCATCGTGACAGGCGTAAGTTGCCGTCTGCAGCGCGAAAGCAACATTGACAGCACTAGATCCGGGCTGCTCATAAAACATTAATTTGCTTCCGTTCTTCAGTGGAATCCGGGATGTTCCCTGTCCCTCTCCCTCCCTTTAACTGATGCATTAGATTGAAGGCAAAACCGGCGAATTAAGTCTGCCTCGTGACGGGAAACAGCCGGTAAGCCACTCTGACATTAAAAAGACGCCATCTCACACAAGTCCGTGTGCAACCTGCATTTCACACCCGTGGGGTACAAACATTCCTACAAATAGAAATTTTAATGCTCATTTTGATGGCAAACCAAGACTTCGAGCGGCAGCAGAATGAGGAACGTCTGAGAATTAAATTGAAATAAGCTCTTCGTGTCTTTAATGGCTGCCGGTAGCATTCGTGATTGCGAGAATCTTTGTTCCCCCAGTGAACGTGTGTGTGCAAAAGAGGGATTATAAAATGTGAGCGCTCGTCCAAAGGAGTTCACGTGTAAGTCATACACGAAATAAACAACATGGGAGTAATTAGCTTCGGTTTGGTAAACAAAACAAACAGAGCTAAAGGCAGGAAGTTTGGAAAATGAAATTAAACGACATTCGACGAAGAACCTTCACCTTAAAAGCACATTTCTTATACGTACCTGTGCGTTCGGATAGCTTTTCCTTGTTCGGGTGTGCGCACGTTCGTATTTTAATTAGCGAAATGTTCGCCTGGAACCGGTGACGCTGATGGCCTCAAAGACAGAGCAGCAAATCAAGAAACGGAATAACTGAAATAAAAATGAATGCACGTTATCTTTAGCATCTGCGTTATCTGTGAGATGTGGGGTCGCAGTAAATATTTCGTTTGTTTGCGCGGTTTCAATCTGCAAAACAAATAACTTTGTTTATTTAAAGATGCATGCAAACAGAGCTGCCAATCTGACAGCTCTGGGGTGAGTTCACGTGAAACACAGTCCGAACTTGACATTGACATATCGCAACAAATCGTGACCACTTTCCATTTCGCATTGCAAATGCACATCTCACTTCGAATTGAAGGTGTGTGCACGTCAGAAGTGACTCACATGAGTGATGACTTGCCTCTGCACCGTGTCGCAATTTATTGCCTTGGAGTCCACTTCGAAGGGATGTTCTTAATAATTGTGTAATTGGCTCCGCAAAATGATGAAAAACAGGTGTTTGAAGCCTGCACAAGTGGACCGTTCGTGTCACGTCAAATTGGGAGGGGTCTAGGGTTGACTGGTGTTTTGTTCTGTTTATGCACTCTTCCAGTGTACCATTTGTTGAGCTTGCAAGTGGCCCGAGGACGCAATAAAAACATTTCTCTCCGATACTGACTCTTCGTGATGAGTGAATTTGGGGAGCGTTCAGCTCAGTGTGTCACGGTCGAGGTGGTGTGGACTTTTTGTTTTGAATTCATCTTTGTTTAAGTTTGTTTTACTTTTGTGGCTGTTTTTAGAGCTCTCTTTATTTAATCCTTGGCGCTTAAGAGCTGCGTGCAGATGAATTTGTTGTTTATTGGAAGGAGAAGCGTGTCGTTGTAAAGTTTTAAGGACTTTGCAATAAATTCAGAACAAACATGACAGATGCATCATTAAGGTCAAATTGAGGTTTCAAAGAGGGACTATCAGAGTGAAACAGTTTTCCAAACCTTGAAGCACGCAATGAAATGTTTTCATACTCAGAATTGAAAATATTAATACAATCAGAAAAGTCAACATTTGAGTGCTGAATGTCAAACATTTGGCATAAATAAAAATTGAAGAGCCTGTCAGCTGTGCAGTACTGCTTTTAATTAAATTCTTCATGTCGGTCAATTCGGAGAGTTGTTGCGAAAAGTTTAACGGCGGTTGGAAAGCATGCCAAACGAGTAAATCTTCTGATCAAAAACGACAAAAAATTAATAGGTCTCGCTTGTTCAATTTTTAAAAATTGGTGTTTATTACCTGAAGTGAAGCCTTCAATTGTGAATGAAATCGTCATACTACACTACAAACAAAAATTTTTCAACAAATATTTAAATGAGGTTAAAGGCAAGAAGAACTTAATGTAAAAGCACGAGACCTCACTTTAATAAGAATTCAATGAATTGAATTTAAATTTTCGAATTTCTCTTAAGTCCCAATAACATAGACCAATTTTTGAAACGAATAGTCAATAGTGACAATAAATGACTCAAAACTGAGTCAGTAACAACAAAGTCAAGCATAAAAATCTGTGACGCACGACCAGCTACAGCAACTATTGCAATTAAGAGAATCACGAACCTCTCCTGAGGTGGATTTTTCGATTTATGAGAGCAGATAAACAGAGTTGTGGTAAATCATTTTTTTAATAGACATATGGTTTATTTTGCCTTACAGTTTTGACAAAATTGAAATGAGACTATGTGCACTTAGTCACAAAAGAAAGTACACAGCATGAAGAATTCTTTCTGTTTGCTTTAATTATCAAACAGAAAAATGCTGGTGTGGGGAAGTCAATGTTTTGTGGTCACCTAATAAACTTAAAAAATTTCTTTGCATTTGGTGATACAGCTGTAAGTCTTATTTCAAGCTTCCTATCCGATAGGTTCCAAAGAAATGTTATCGACCTCCTTCATTTTTCGGCTCTCTTACCAGTTAAAGTAGGTGTACCCCAGGGTTCAATCCTGTGACCTATTCTTTTCTCCATGTTTATCAACGAACTTCCGTCTTTTCTTTTTTTTTTCAATTCATTTTTATTCACTAATTCATATCAAACTTACATACTAGAAAAAAATGTTTAAAACTAGTTGGACGAACATTATTATTAGTACTAACTTACTGGCCCTAGGCGGGCACTCTAAGCTAAACTTAATCTTAAACTATGTCTTTCGACTTAACCTAACAATTCATATATAAATTTAACTTAAATTTAACTGTCGAAGTAAACGATGTGACCCGATGTGCTCGAAGAGTGTAAAAGCAATTCGAATATGCTCGCCTCATGAAAGAACGATCTTCCGTCTGTGTGTAATTATTCCACTGTCCATTTGTACGCTGATGATGTACAATTTTATTTAGCAAAATATCCTGATAACGTAGACGAATTAATAGTTTTAATTTATAAAGAGCTTTTCAATATCCACAGCTGGTTTAAAAAAATGGATTGCAATTGAATCCGAAGAAGTCACAGGTAATTCCTGTTTCCAATTCGACGGTGTCCTTCGATAATTTGCCGTGTATAGTACTGGGTGGTGATACACTCAAAGTAGTTAATAGGTTTTATTGTCAATTCAAAGTTGTCTGGATACGACCACACACATTTCGGAATTAGAAGAGTATATGGTTGTCTACGCCAGTTATGGTTGACCTCTAACTACACTCCACTTGATACACAAAAAAAAACCAAACCATCATTCTTCCTTCATTTACTTATGCTGAAGTAGTATACAGCAAAGTTGACTCACTGTCTCATTAAAAACTACAGGTGACATTTAATGATGCGGTCAGATATGTATATGGACTACGAAGATTCGATCATGTGTCTCAATACAGTAAAAGCTTACTGGCAATTTCCCTACATCTTTTGATGGATATGAGAAATTTGATATTTCTGCATAAAATAATTGTCAACAAGTCTCCATCGTATCTTTATAACAAACTTAATTTTGGTCGATCTGTCAGAATACATACTCTTATACCATCTCAGCAACTTTATTTAAATTCATTTTTTACACTCATGCTATTAAACTTTGGAACTCTCTATCAAATCACATAAGAACAATTTCTAATGCCAAGCGCTTTAAACATGCCATATTCCTACACTTCTCTTCCCTTCCTTAAGTCCCCTTCCTATAAACTTTTATTTTGTTTTTTGTACTATTAGTTTTAAGTAATATGAAAAATTGAATAACTTTCTGAATTTTTCACAACTTAGTACTATAAAAGACTGATGTCTTATTGTGCCTTCACTTCTTCTTCTTCTTTTCGGATGGCGCTACAGTCCGGGGTGGACCTGGGCCTCAACCAAACATGCCTCTCCAGCTAGCACGATCTCTTGCCAGCTGTTCCAATTGCGCACTCCAAGATGGTTGAGGTCCTTTTCCACTTGTGTGCGCCATCTCAGTCTAGGACGTCCTCTGTTGCGTTGTCCCTGTGGTTCGGATTCGAAAACTCTTCGGGCCGTAGCAGTGCTGTCCATGCGCTCTACATGGCCTAGCCACCTTAAGCGTTGTATCCGTAGATGCTTGACTAGGCTCATGCCGCCGTACAGCCCATACATTTCGTGGTTGAATCTTCTCCTTCAGATGCCATCAACGCAAACAGGACCAAAAATCACACGCAGAACTTTTCTCTCGAAGAGACCAATGGCTTCCTCATCCGCTTTTAGTAGCGTCCAGGTTTCTGCGCCGTAAAGCAGGACTGGGATGATCAAGGTGTTGTACAAAGTCACTTTGGTCGTTCGGGAGAGGGCTTTGTTACTCAATTGCCTCTTAAGCCCAAAGAAACAGGCAAGAGTGATTCTGCGCTTGATTTCGGTACTGATGTTGTTGTCTCTACTCACCGCGGAGCCGAGATAGACGAAGTCCTTGACTACCTCGAAGTGTCTGCTGCCCATAGTGACGCTCTGTCCGAGACGTCTATGTTCTGCGTCCTTCTTCGATGACAGCATATA
Source organism: Eristalinus aeneus (assembly GCA_955652365.1). Classification (NCBI taxonomy): domain Eukaryota; kingdom Metazoa; phylum Arthropoda; class Insecta; order Diptera; family Syrphidae; genus Eristalinus; species Eristalinus aeneus. The sequence continues at coordinate 25,143,041 of OY019133.1, read as the reverse complement.
CTTCGTTTTGCCCTCGTTTACCACCAGTCCCACTTTAGTCGCCTTGTCTAAATCCTTTTTTGACATCGAAGGTCTCGGTGAGTTCGCTACCGACCTTGACGGAGCAGTGAAAGTTCTCCATCGTCATCCTACACAATCTGACGAGTTTGGTAGGGATGCCAAACCTAGACATGGCACTGTATAGCTCGTCTCTATGCACGCTGTCATACGCGGCCTTGAAATCGACAAATAGATGGTGGGTGTCGATTTGTACTTCTTGGGACTTCTCCAGGATCTGCCGCACTGTGAAGATCTGGTCGATTGTGGACTTCCCTGGTCTGAAACCACACTGATAAGGACCTATCAGGTTGTTGACAAACGGTTTCACGCGCTCACACAGTACGGCAGAGAAAATCTTATATGCAATGTTAAGAAGACTGATCCCTCGGTAGTTGGCGCAGTCGAAGGGGTCTCCTTTCTTGTGGACCGGACAAACGATGCTGAGATTCCCCTCGTCGGGCATGCTTTCCTCCGACCATATCTCACAGATGAGCTGGTGCATGCACCCAACCAGCTCATCCCCAGCCGCTTTGAACAGCTCTGCCTTCACACTAATAATAATAAATTGAAATTGAAAAACAAAATTGAAGTTATGAACTTAGTCCAATTTTGGCGTACTCTTTCCAACATTTCGGCCGGTATCTCACAAATAAATGCTTCAATGTTGTCTTCCAATGCGTCAATTGAAGCGGGGTTGCCTGTATAGACATGAGCTTTAACATAGCCCTACAAAAAATAGTCTAAAGGCGTGAAATCGCACGATCTAGGTCGCCAATTGACCGGTCCCGAATGTGAAATAAAATTTACACCGAACTCGCCTCTCAATAAGTCCATTGTTGCGCATCCTGTGTGGCATTTGGCACCGTCTTGTTGAAACCACATGTCATGCAAGTCAAGCTCTTGCATTTTGGCCAAAAAACAGTTGGATATCATCTCACGGTAGCGCTAGGCATTCACAGTCACGTTACGATTCTCATCATCTTCGAAGAAGTACGGTCCAATGATGCCACCAGCCCATAAACCGCAACAAACTGTGACATTTTCAGGATGCATTGGTAGCTTTTGCAATACTTCTGGCTGATATTCACTCCAAAATCGACAATTCAGCTTATTTACGTACCCATTAAGCCAAAAATGAGCTTCGTCGCTGAACACAGTTTTTCGTCGCTGAACTTTCTTAACAGAGCATGCATTTTGATAACAAAATTGAATAATGTGCAAGCGTTGTTCGTTTGCAAGACGATACATGGTTAAATTATAGACCAAACTGAAAATGTTTGACAATGAAACAAAACACGAAACGTGCGTCAGCTGTTTAAGCCAGTGCTGCCAAAAAGATAATAGCTAAAATATCACCGTTTACTACAAATTCGCTTACTCTACGATGTTATTATGAAAACACGGGGAAACGAAATGTACATGTTGAATGAATCGTGCTGCTGTGCGTTGTTGAGCGCTGTGCTTCATCGTTTGGCGTCGTGTTTCATTACTTGTTGTGAACGATCACAATGCTTTGTGTGCATCGAAAAAACTCAATGTAGATTTACAAAAAAAAAAAAAACAAAAAAAATTCTACGCATACTGCATTTTGTAACTGCACCAAATTTTGTCTGACATTTGAAGAGATTTTGGACCACAGCATTTTTAAGGTCTACTTTGATTTAAGCTTTGTTTTCTCATATTGCGCCAAATGTTTCCAAATAGTTTCTATGACATTGAAATCTGGGACTGAGATGGGGTTTTGAGACGATTTCGTGCGTTATAAAGTTTGTTTGAAAATGAATGCGCCCTCCAAGCTTAACTAACAGCGCTCTCGTTCAGGTTGGCTTTAAGGATGTTCAAATAACTAAAACGATTCTTTTTCTCATAGATAAACACCAAATTCCCGACCCCAGATGTTATACCGTCACGTTTCCTACCAACGTTTTATTATTTGCATGGTTTGAGGTTGAAACTCAATATTAGACTTCTCGCCAAACATCAACCACCACCTCCGTCCGAACGAAAAATATTGAAACACACTTGCGATCGCGCCTGAATCGACTTTGACAGTTTAGACAACAAATGCATTGAAATTGTTGTCCTTCTACGAAGCTGTTATCAGGATTCTATCGCGTGACCAGTAAACTCTGGTTGTGAAAGGTTAAGGATCAAAAGTAACACATTATTCAGTAAGTCCTGGGAATGACACATCAGGCGCCACTAGCAAAAAATCCATATTAGGTGTGTTCCCGTACCGGAAAAAATTACACAAAACAACACAATGCCCCTTTCCGTATGCCAAAAAATGGGTTTTACGGTAAATGAGCGCTCTCTCGGGAGAGTAAAATACTTCCCCACTCTGCCCATTTGAACACAAGACATTTTTGTGGGTAGGTTATTGGTTTTCTGTCAAATTAATTTGTGTGCGTACAGAGATAAGTAAGCATTGAATCATTATCTCTGTGTATGTGTCTCAAATTTTGTCGTTGGTTTTGTTTTCTGTATCGAAAAAGTGAATGTGACACTTCTTAATGATACACTTTACACATTTGGTTTTGATGCGTTCCCCTGCTTTGCCACTTTCTGAGAGAGATTTACCCCCACTGCTTGGGAAATGACAGACTTCAGAATTTAGAACTGGAACACACCTATTATTTTTAAGAACAACAAATATTTACATGATGCCTGTCAAATTTTCATGTCATCCTGATTATTATGTTACAAACAGAGACTAATAGGGAGACAGACATTTCTCTCGTCTCCCGCCCTTGAATTCATTTTGACAGCGTTTTTATAACATTTTCCCTCTCTTAAAAGCTGATTCACAGACAGAATTTTTTGTTTTCACATGAGAATACGTGTGAGCTGCCTGTACGGTGGATCTCCTCACACTGTTAGAAGGAGAGGGCATATAAATCAAAAAATTAAAAGAGAAAAAGAATAGTTTTCTCCACCACAAAGTTGGTTGCCGATAGCCGCGTTCAGAAATTATGTTTGTAAGGCAGTAGTTGCATCAGAAAAGCAATATTCTTAAAACTTAATGACTAATTCAAGAACAAAAGGACATTAACTTAGTTTGAACGCAATAATTTACTAAATAGTTCTTATGAACTAATAAACAACACAAAACCCTTAATAATTGCTACTGATTTTAAATTCTAAACCTCGTTTTCTATAAATATATATCATTTTTTTAATTATTGCATTAAACATGTTTAACCGTTGTCTTGGGGTTAGGTTTCCTTTTATTTGTTAGTTATAACATCTTCCATGGGGAATGGATGTCATTTGAACAATAAAAATAAAATTTTGTAAAATTTGTAATAACACCAAATATTTATTTTAATTATAATACGCGTAGGCCGGAATATAAATTGATTATAAGTTTTCTCCAAATATGCGACTTTTAAGCACGCGTTACTCTCTACATATTTTTTATAAATATAAATGCTATCAAAGTATCTATTTATTAGAAATAAATCATATTTAAAGTTTCGATTACACTAACTTGCGTAAACAATTTGCAGTAGATTTTCCGAACGCGTTGTGTTGAATGTACACAAAATGGCTGAGGAATTCACGAACAGCGTGCAATTTACGAGTGTGTGACACTATTGAGGGCAAAAATTGACGAATTAGCCGCCATTTTACCAATTTTGGAGAGGAAACGTGAAGATGTGTGGGAAAAGTCAGTCAATAGGTCTGTTCCAATTCTTTTGTGTACAGAAAATCGTAGTTGAGTAGTTATGGGTAAAAATCTCTATTGCAGAGATTACCTCTACCGAAACTTGTGAAACGACTTTTCGCAGAAATTCTTTAACAGCTATCGGATGTGTGAAATGTCAGAGATTTTTTGTTTTCCTTTCGACAGCCATCTGCTGTCCACACATTTTTCTTCGGCAGCAATTCATAGGGAGGGGAAATATTTTCCTCTCTCGTGAGCTCTCCCTTCTACAAAAAAATTAGCTAATGGAATGCTTTTCCGTAGTTTTTCGGGCAAATTCGTAGACATTCGTAGCAATTCAGAGCAATTGAAACCTATCTTATGTTCGATTTTACGTAAATTACTTTCAGAAATTGTGGTTTTTTTCTACAAGAACACGTAAACAACAGTCAAACGGTCAATAGACAATGGGGAAATCAGATGTTTGAATAGCTGTTCAGTTGACCATCTTCTTCCTTAATGGTTTGTAGTTATAAGTTACAGTGCTCCAAGTGACGCTACTTTTGCGATTTTTAAAACAATGAAAAAAAAAACGGAATTTGGTATGCTGATTAAACACTTCTTTTTCATGGAAGTAAATCTTTCTCAGAAAAAACGCATCTAACCCAAATGTGTAAAGTATGTCATTAAGAAATGTCAAATTCACTTCTTCGCTACAGGAAACAAAAACAACGACAAAATTTTAGACACATACACAGAGATAATGATTTAATGCTCACTTATCTCTCTATGCACTGAAACTGAAAACCAACAACTTTCTTTTGTTAAAATGGACAGAGTGGGGAAATATTTTACTCTCTCGAGAGAGCCCACATTTAACGTAAAACTCATTTCTTCGGTATACGGAACGGACTTTGTGTTCATTTGTGTTGTCTTGTACTGTTTTCTCATGTTTGTTCGAGTAAGGAAACACACCTAATCCGAGGGTTGCCCTTTATATTCCGGGATTAGAGAACAAAAACAAATACCAGGTATGAGTGAGCGTCAAGATACAACATTTGTCGTATTTGTTGTGTCGATAGGGAATATTTGTTGTCAACGAGCTCTTATTTTTTTTTTGTTTGTTTGCTATGACATCTGTGAAAAATATTTAGTTTAGGTACATCAAGTCATTGAACAGACAACATCATATTTTTTCATCGTGTTAAAAATGTCGAATTTTGTACAAGAAAGTGATGATTTGCGGAAAGCATTAATTTTTTGTCTTCATTTGAAGAAAAGTGCTGCAGAGTCGCATCGAATGCTTGTCGAGGCATATGGGGATCATGCCCTATCAGAAGCAACATGCAAAAGATGCTTTCAAGGTTTCAGAAATAATGATTTTGATGTGAGAAATGAAGAACGTGGAAGACCACCAAAAAAATTTGAAGACACCGAACTAGAAAAGATATTGGATGGAGATGACACTCTGAGTCAAAAGCAAATGGCAGCAATGTTAAATGTTGCACAACAAACAATTTCTGATGGGAAAGATCCAAAAGTGTGGAAAATAGGTGCCACAGGAATTGAATGAGAGACAGATGGAAGACCGAAAGAACACTTGTGAAATTTCGCTTCAAAGACACGAAAGAAAATCGGTTTTGCACCGGATTGCTACTGGCGATGAAAAATGGATTTATTTTGAGAATCCTAAACGGAAAAAAATCTGGGACAACCATCGACATCGACTGCAAAACCAGATTGATTCGGCAAAAAGACAATGCTGTGTGTTTGGTGGGACCACAAAGGTGTGCTGTACCACGAGCTCCTAAAACCTGGTGAAAGCGTTAATACTGATCGCTACCGACAACAAATGATCAATTTGAACCGTGCATGATCGAGAAATGACCAGAATGGGCTAGAAGACACGGCAAGGTAATTCTGCTCCATGACAATGCACCTGCACACAAAGCAAAACCGGTTCAGGATACAATCAAAACACTTGGCTGGGAGCAGCTACCCCACCCGCCGTATTCACCAGACTTGGCTCCTTCCTACTAAAATTCGTTTTCATCGATGGGACACGCATTGGCTGAGCAGCACTTTGATTCCTACGAGGAGGTCGAAAATTGGGTGTCTGATTGGTTTGCTTTAAAAGACGAACAATTTTATTGGCGTGGTATTCACAAATTGCCAGAAAGGTGGTCAAAATGTGTAGAAAACAATGGCCAATACTTTGAATAAAATATTTTTACTTTCCCATTAATAATTCGTGCTTTTAAAAAATAAAAAAACACCCTCATTTCATACCGGTATACCTGGTATTAATCATCGAAAATAGCTGTATTGTTTTTCAAAATATTCCCCATTAAGATCTATACACTTTTGCATGCGTTTGAACCAATTGTAGAACCACTTTTGCCACTCTGATTGGGGTATCTCCAAAACATGCATTCTGAACGCATCAACCGCTTCTTCAGGTTTCGAAAAACGTTGACCTCTCACTTTATTTTTTACGTACGGGAATAAAAAGAAGTCATTCGGTGCCAAGTTAGGACTATACGGCGGATGACTTATCAAATCGATGTTTTGGGTGCTCAAAAATGCAGTTGTTGGAGGCGATGTGTGAGAGCTCGCATTGTCGTGGTTGAATTTTAACCAGATCAATCGAGATCAGTCTTCGGCGGTTTGTTTTCCTGATTTCTTGGAAGACAACTGGCAAACAAATGCTTGTGTACCACTCACAATTGACTGCTCTGCGTTGGTCTAGTGGTACGGTTGCGACATCCAGTTTTTCCGAAAAAACAGGCGACCATTTGCTTGTAAGTGCTTTGTGCGCGACCAACTTTTGTTGGATTTGGCTCAATTTGAAACACCCATACAGTCGACTGCTTTTTACTTTCGGGCTCATACGCGTAAATCCACGACTCATCCCCTGTCACGATGTCATACACCTGTTTCGAAGCACAGCGATCGTATTTTAGGAGCAGTTCTTTTGACCAATCAAAACAAGCCTTTTTTGAGCGATTGACAAATTGTGTGGGATCCAAAAAGAACAAATTTTTTTGACGGTCAAATATTCATGCAATATTGACTGTATGGTGGTCCTACTAATCCCTAAGGTTGTCTCAATCTCGCGTAAGGTCACATGAGGATCTTGCAATATCCGTTGGCGCACAGCATCAATGGCTTCCGGAACAACAACTGATTTTGGACGACCTTCACGAATTTCATCTTGGAGTGAACTACGACCTCGGTTGAATTTTCCATACCATCGATAAATACTGGGAACTGGAAACTGTTTTGTGTTGTTTGTTTGACTACGAAAACATACCTAATATCCACCCTCTACAATGTTTTATGTTCCAATGAAGTTCTTTTCATTGTTTAAGGCAACGTCATATTTTTGCAGTGAGGAAATTTGGGATACTCAAGAACCAGTGCTATACGCCGCTCTTGTTACTTGTCCCAGGGCGTTGTTTTTACAGAATACAACTTATGAGTATGCTGGGCGCTGGCCCCCTGTGGACTGTCGCGGCATGCAATTATTATCAATTATTAACTTGTGAATTCTTTCACCTCAGTGTTCTCTGGCAGCGGCATACACAGATCTTCTTTGTAAATCACTATGATGACTGTGGCATTTAAACCTTTATTGGATTTGGGACGTTTTTCCATGCAATTTTTGTTGTTCAAGAAAAGCGCTTGCAAATGGAAGTCATCTTCATTCGCTGCACATATAAAATTTAAATGAGTTACCCAAAGGGCTATTAACACAACTTAATGGATCAGAACGTGTCCAATCGAAAATTTGCAGTAAAAACAAAACAACCAGTTTACACATGGCTGAATTCATGAATTCACTCAATTCGCTGCACAATTCTGTTCTGTTACTTATGACATTTCACACGACTGCCAGTTGTGATCGATTTTGAAGACAGATCTGGTCTGATTCATACATACAAGAGGTGGCACATTTGTTGTTCTGCATTTCTCTCAAGAGATACAACCAAACTCTTGTAAGCTTTTGGTTCATAAATACGTCCATACTATAGTGAGGACGGCATCAATTGAGGGGGAAGGAGCTTAGAAGAACTCAGAAGGCGTAATTGACCATTCCCTTAATAGGCTTCCAAGAACTGTGAATGTCAGAGTGTGAGACAAATGGGAGTAATTTGTTCTGATAGACAGAAACCATCAAGTCACTTACATTGATGGAAATGTTATTGCTGTTGTGTCATCGGACATGCACGACAAGTAGACTCTCTGGTGGCGGCACTTACCTTCTTTGTTTCTTGTTTTCTATTGTCTCGCTGTTTCTCGAATCTTGAAATGATTTTGTAGACGCAAAATATACAAAAAGGCAATATCTCCATGAAGACTGTCTCCATTCGTTGAGAACTTTACACTTTTCAGGGAATTTTCACGCCAATCGCATATACTTTTGTTAATCCTTAAAATATCTTTTGTTCAAATTCAAACGAAATCCAAATGAAATCCAAAAGAAATCCAAACGAAATCCAAGTGAAATCCCTGCGAACAAGCTGGAACACCTTCAGAAAAGGGCAAGGACGAAAGAAATGATTTACTCCTTCCAACCCTTCACTCGCAGAGCATATCAACTCCATTCCGTTCTGTGTGAGTGATGCATGAAAGAGATTCCACCACGCTCTCTGCTGGGGAGATATGCAACCCCATTCGATTATTATTGTTCTTTACCACGAGCTGTGCACATCAAATACGATGTCGATATCGACAGTGAATTCCTGCAAAAATAAAAAATAGCTTGAGGGCTTACGAGATTTTCTTTTCGGAATTACTGGATATGCAGCATAAATTTTACCTCCACTGGCCGTGAACTTCTCTTCAACTTATACTGGCTGAAATGTGATGCAATACGTGAGAGGAGGGAGTTGGGATCGTGTGAAGTAACTTTTAAAAAGCGCAAAATTGTGAAGGACGCGATGCAAGGGCGTAGGATAGTGAATTCTTATGGAAACGGAAATTTGCTTATTTTTTCACAAAACACTCTTCATAGGAATGCAGCATACTTTTGGCATTTCTACGGACCTTGTGGAGATTCTTTAAATGGTTACACTTCATTAATTCTGAAAGAAGAAGGAAGAATGGAAGCTAGCAACTCAAAGTGGACTGTACGAAGGCCGATTTTAAAGTTGTTACGTTTGTCTGCTGTGGCCACCGTGGTGTCGTGGGTAGAGTGCGATGCTCACACGCCGAAAGGTCTAGGTTCGATTCCCAGCTGAAAGCCTCGAATTTTTCATGGCACCACCTCTTTCGAGTTGCTGATAACACTCAAGGAGTAATAACTGTCTAAGAATGCTTGTCAAACTTCGCCGTTCGGAGTCGACAAAAAACTGTAGGTCCCTTCTGCTCGTGAGAAGACAGTAGCTCGAACAACACTAGGTGCTTATGAGCAAGCTAATACCTGGCCCCCTGTGGACTGTCGCGCCAATAATTATTATTATTATTATAAAAGGCTAAGGGAACTTTCTTCAGATTATAGGAGATCATTTATGAGAATGAGGAAGAGTGTCGAACATAAAACGGAGCCCCATGGAACACCAGCATGGAGCAATGGAGTGAATCATCAGACTTGAACTCATTCATCGCAACTAATATTAAACCGACACCGGAAAATCGTATTTCAACCAGAGATTCAGATGCCAGACTCTGTCAAATGCGTCTGAAATATCAAGCGCAACGATCTTGCTTTCTCATTCAATGTCCAAAGATTGGTTCCATTTTTCGGTAAGATGTGACATCAAATGGTCTGCGGATGTCATACTGCTTGTCATTAAAAAGCTTCTGGCGTCCATAAGTTTAAGCGTTTCCATGACCTTATAAAGTAGGGACGTCAGTGGTATGGGACTGTTCGAGGTGGGTGATGACGATTCGCCCGTTTTAAGGACGGTCTAGACGAAACCTGTTTTTCACTTACTCGGAGAGAGACCTCAAGAGCAGGACAGATGGAAAACCGTACGTAATAGTTTTGCCAGAGAAGAAGAATACCTTTTCAGAAGAACAGGGGGTATACGCGTACCACCATGGTCAGCGGATTGTAGTACGTTGACATCTTTAAAAATCCTTGCAACTGTTCGAGTGCTAAAATGAGTTTGTCACTTAAGATATTCACACTCTCAAGTACAGTCGGAGATAGAGCACAATTTTGTGGCGTTAAGCTAACTGCAAAATGTGCAGCTAAGGGAATTGCTTTATCTTATGAGGAGCGTTCAATATATTTTCGGTATCGATATGAAGGAAATTGTAAATACAATTTAAATTGTTTTTACTTTTCAATATAATCTCCCCTAACATCAATGCATTTAATACATCTTGAGATAAGTTTTTTTAAACCGTCCAAAAAATAAATTTCCTCTTTCCCTGCAAAATGCCCATTTATTGCCGCCTTCAGTTCTTCATCATCCGGAAATCTTTTTCAAAGAAGACATTTTTTCAAAATCCGGAAACAGGAAATAATCACTAGGGGCAAGGTCTGGACTATAGGGTGGGTGTTGGATTTCTTTGAAACGACGATCTCACGCAGCAGCCTTGGAAACTTGCGTCGTGTCGACTGGAGTGTTGTCATGAAGAAGCCACACCAAATGCGAGTTTGCACCGTCTTTTCGATTACTCTCGCAAATTGTGCAAAGTGGAAGCGTAGGATTTGGGGCTGATGGTTTCACCTTTTTTTTGTACTCAATGAGCAAGATTCCCTTTGGGTCCCAAAAAAACTGTGGCCATGAGCTTTCCGGCAGACGGAGTGACTTTAAACTTCTTCGGGGGGTCTGTTCCTTTTTTATGCCACTGCATGGACTCTTGTGTGCGTTCAGGGTCATAGTGGTGATGTTTTCGTCCCCAGTAACAATTTGATCCATAACACCGTCCGCGTTCTTACTACACATCTCTAAAAGCTCTCTACAGCCTGCGATTCTCACTTTTTTCTGATGCGCTGTGAGCATTCGTGGCACCCACCTTGCACTGACCTTTAAAAGATTAAGATGGTCGTGAAGACTGGTGTGAATGGTGCCAGTTGAAAGCTTGGTGATCTCTGCCATCATTTTCATCTTTATTCGGGCATCCTCAAGAACAAGTTTTTCGACCTCTTTGATGCTTTCTCCCGTACAAGCAGTAGCCGGGCCGCCGGAGCGTTGGTCGTCTTCCATGCTCTCTCTGCCTTTCTTGAAATCACTTGACCACTTTTGGACAGTTGATAATGAAGGTGCGAAACCCTGGTAAGCAGCCACCATCTTTTCATGAATAGAGTTTTTTTACTTTTTCCTTGCTTAGTAAGGAATTTAATTACAGTACGTTTTGGTTGTCATTATGATTCTGTTTAACTAGAAATAAAACGCGAATTAGTAAACACATTTACATGAAAGCCTTCTTCTAAGGAACATAGGGATTAATCTGTCCTTGCCCTCAATCAGGTTCCTAAAATAATCATCCTCCTCTACCATAGAACTTCGAAAATCGATATCGAATCGTCTGACAGATGGTAATGACATTTATTCAGTTATATGAATGCACTAAAATAATAGTATTACTTGATTAATAATTAAATTTATGTATATAAACGCAGCTTCACCCCGATTATACTAATAATAATTGTTGGCGCGATAATCCGCAGGGGGACCAGGGCCTAGTTTGCTCATCAAGTACTCGTGTTGTGCGCGCTATTATTCTTTCCCTAGTAGAAGGGGCCTACAGTTTTTTGTCGACTCCGAACTGCGAAGTTTGAGAAGCTCTCTTAGACAGTTATTACTCTTTGAGTGTTGTCAGCAGCTCAAAAGAAATGGTGCCGTGAAAAATTCGAGGTGTTCAGCCGGGAATCGAACCTAGACCCTTCGGCGTCTGAGCGTCGCACTCTAACCACTACGCCACGGCGGCTTCACCCCGATACTGAGAATATATTGAAGGCCCCTCGTAGCAGCTGTAATGTTATTGTAAATGAGCGTTGCAAACGAAGACAATGCGGATTTATTTAAGTTTTTACGAATGACCAAACGTTTTGGCTATCTTTGAGAAAGTGCAAGACAATATGTCTCAAATTTTGATCGTAGGAGAATTTGACACGCGTTATTGATGCATGAATGGAGAGACTTGTTGTTGAAGGCTTAGACCGGATCCCGATTGTCGGGCGAATGATGATAATGTTTTGCTAACCATGCATTATGTGGTTTAAGCCAGATTTTTCTTCATATTCCCAGCCAACCAACATTGGTACTTCTTATCAGTTTTGTGTAAATTGTAAAGTGTAGGACAGCACCCCAGTTGAAAGGTGCTTGAAACAGTTCGTAGAAACGCAGCAATTCGACAGAAAAACTTTCCCTGCAGGCTAAACCACCTTCACCCTCAGTTCCACATGAACGCAGTCACATTTGAGGCAAGTGCTACCACACTCATAAACTTTTGCCACACTCATTTAAACCAATTGGAGCCTGCACCGAAGCAATTAAGGTGATTGATGTCCTGCAATGATGAGGGAAAATTGCGTCCATCCGTGAAGAGAGCAGAAAAGAAGGGCAAGGAGGCCAACGAGGAACTTCACGAGGCACAAGTTCAGCAAAAGACATTAGGTCGGTGCTCCAATCTCCGTTGACTGTGCAATGTTTCGCAATAAGCCAATTACGGCCTTAATTGCCGGCCTGTGGAATGAACGTTTGGAATGCGGCACGCTCGCAGCATAGGACTAAAACTTCTTTGAATATTCATTGCATCGCACGTACACAACTTCCCCTCAAATGAAAGTGTGAACAAGAGAAGGAGGCTCTTGGCGAATTCTTAAGCTGGACAATTACAAGAGATTAAGTGGCTGACAGCCAAGTGAAAATGAATCTTGTTAGCTGTCTGTGGCGTATACGTAACACTGTTTTTCTCCGGAATGTTGAATGTGGAGAGGGTTGACGTTTTGCCATGAGTGCAGTTTGAAGCAGCTTTACATTCTTTTTATGCCCTAAGTCGCACAACTTTCAACATTTTGTAGGCACAAGGGCCCTTTTCGTTTGCCACAGCGAATTAACTCTATCTTGTATGATTTATCATTTATAATCTCCATGAATGTAGAGCCCAAACAACCCCAAATTATGGCCGAATAACTTGCTTCCGTCGAATTACATACTTCGCCCAGTAATTAATGCATAAAACATGCCACAGCATAGACCTGAATCGACTTTTTCAAGGTGAATAAATTGAAATCACCAACTCATTCACAAGCTACGCCAGAGAAGCACTTACAGCACAGACTTCAAGTGCCTAGTTGGGAATCGACGAACTCGATAGCCATTTCTGTTTATTTTTTAGTTCTTTGCTTCATGGAGAAGCGAACAAGGCCACGTCAGGTTTTTGAATACATTAAGCACTTGTTTTCTACCGCTATGCTGTTCTTCCTCACCATCATTGTTAGTTTTCCTGAAGTAGTTGGTTGTTTAGGAACCGAAAGAGAATCTTGGCGCCTGGGTCAAGATGAGCTGAGGACGATGCAATGCCGATTTATGGATGTGATTCACTGATTAAAGTGATAGCACGCAGAAAGGACGAGTAGATAGGGAACATCTGCTATGCGAATGTGGTGAATTTTTCAAGGCTTTTGTTAGCCATGAGGGATGTGGTCATCAACAGATACAGATGATGTTGATATGGACTTCTATTGGAATTAAAAGTTGTTAAGTTGTTTTTGTTACTGAGGTGGCACTCCCCCATGTATGTTGGCCACGTTTATGTTCTAGTAAGATGCGTAAGCTTAGAGCCTTTTTGGTTTTGCTGGCTTAGGTTTTTCGCTTGCTTTGTTTTCCTGTAGCACCAATTTTTCCGAGTTCTAACACCATGACCATGAACCAACCGGAATTGGTAACAAGCAGAATTGAAGATGGCATGATGCTGTGGAAACAGGCAAATCTAAAAGCTAGACACATTTTCTTCTATCTGGTATTGACTGCATCGTTCATTGACAATCGGAGTAAAGTGTGGGACATAAACAAAGTCCCTTTTCCACGGCGAAGCAACAATTCTGTCTAAAGCCAGCGAAACATTCAATCCCCCCCAACCAAAATTTGATCCATCTTAAAGTACTTTTCGCATAGATACTTTTCTGATTAACTTGAGTGTATTCAACCGTGTGCCGTCTCCACCATCCCGAAGTCATTGTTCTTAACCACACACAAAAACTGTACAGCCGTGTGTTGTTCCAATTAATCCTCAAATCTTTTCCCCCTGAAACCGATTGCTTTCCCAGATGTGTTTTGTTCCCATGACATCATTCAACAGCGTTATCCCAATCTATCCTTGATTTTATTTCGTAATTGATGAGCTTCATCGGGGCGTAACACCGGTTAATAGCGGCAATTGCTCTCGTTTTGTGCGTCGTAAATAATGCGTTGCCGAGATTTTCGTATGATTTCGATTTTTTCGAAGGACAGCTGGGCGTAAAAATATTTTATCTAGTGATTACGTTGTCAATCAGGAGAGCTAACAAAACAAAGCGAAAAGACATTCGCCACGGGAATGGGGTTTTAATTAATTTCCATTGCAAGATGGACACTTGAGGGGCGTCCGTTATGATGGGAGCTCTGACAAATGCGACTGCCATATTCACAGAAGGGAAATTCATTTTGAATTAACACACTGTTATTTAAATATTATTGTTTATTATTTGAATTATTGTTTAAATATTACAAAATTGAAGTTGTTGGTGACATATGCAATTGATGTCGAAGATGGCATTTGACATTTGCAACTTCTTGGTAAATTTTACATATTTCTTGACATTTAGAACAACGGACGGCTGTGTAACATATGCGAGCGACATTTATGAAAACACATTTGTGAAGTGTAGTCTTCTTCTAAGGAACTGTCCTTGTCCTCAATCAGGTTCCTAAAATAATCATCCTCCTCTACCACAGAACTTCGAAAATCGATATCGAAACGTCTGACAGATGGTAATGACATTTATTCAGTTACAACACAGTATCATCCTGGACTTAAAAGCTACATTAAAGCTTTTTTCTGGGTAAGTTTAAAATGATAACGCCGCAAGCCATCTTTGTCAATCCATGCATAAATACTTTTCCAAATGAGACAAACGTTACGTCAGACGAAGTTTCTGTTATTGAATTCCACTCGTCTTTTTGACAGCTGTCTGTCATTCCCGGTGTTTTTTTCTTATCAACTCTATTTTCGTGGAATGCGTGACATATGTGAAGGACATCCTCGGGAGCGCATGAATAAATGAGCATGTACATTCTAATTTCCTTCTCAAACACCCTTGAGTACTTTGTTCACCAATCAATTAAGGACGAGTGAAGGCAACGGCAGGATAAAAGTTATGCTCCAAATGATGGCGACGTAAGCTAAAAGGGAATCGTAAATGCCCACAGCCACAAGGTCCGAAGTGAATAGCGTAATTATTATCACCCAATTACGGTGAAAAAAGAAACGGGTCAGTTCAAAAATAGCTTCACACTACCCAACAGACGGTGCGCTCCTGGCAAAGTATATAATTAATTAAAATTCCATAAGGAAACCCAATGAATCTTCATTTTGCCGCCACTTCAGTTGGATGGGCCGCCTGTGAGAAGGTGGTTGTTCGAGTGTCTATTAAAAAACCCCTTCACATTTTATTGTTTTCCAATGTTAACGACTGGCTGCTTGAGCAAAAAATTGGGTCAGGTACATAGACCGACAGACACTCATAACAGCACAACAAACACCCGGCAACCTTTCGTATTTAGCACCCATCTTCGTCACGTCAAACAAATACCGAAAATAACGGTGAAGAAGTCAGCATACAAACAGAAGTATGCTGACATTTCCGACATAAATTCACCGTTCTATTTAGCAATAACGGATATTTATATAACTGAAATGAATGTCAATACATTGCTGTTGGTGTTGTTTCTCTTTGACAGGCACGATCCCAGCGACACCGGAGAACATCACAGTGACATTTCTGACACCAACTACCGTGCGCGTATCCTGGCAAACTAATCTGCATTCGGAGTCCGTTGACAAGTATATCGTTACATACAAGCCGACTGATGATAGGTAAGTTAAACGCTCTCCATTTTGATGTGTATCCTTTCTTTTTATTCTTTTTCCCCCTTTCCTCATCCTCCTCCAACGACGGTGTCTTGTTCCGTCTAGCGTGTATGCACATGTGACTGCCTCGTCTTCAATGTTTGCGTGCGGTGGCGACCAGCTTTTGCTTGACATGTAACTGGATTTTACTCCATTTTCTGTTTATTTGATTTTCAGTTTCTTCCCCGACCGTTTTTTCAGTGTACTTAACATGGATTTTAATGGCTTGCATGTGTTGAGTTTAAAAGTTTCTTTTCTCTATTATTTTTTTTTTTTTCATGGTGCCTAACGAAATTACTTTTGAGAATTTGTTCGTCTTGAGAGGGTGATGCTGTTTGTCCCCGTCGTTTTCGACGTCGCCGCTATTATAATCCATGCTGCAGCTTCAGCACAGGGCAACCAACAACAGATCCGTTCCTTCCGGCGGCGGGGGAAGTTTCGCAATCCTTAACGCTGAGATTCAATCTTCGCCGAAAGTTTTGATGATATTCTGTGTTGAGTGGTGTGCTTTATTGATTTAGTTCCTGAAGTGCACGGAAGGACCGATAGAGGAGAAGAATGTTTTCGTTTCCTCGAAACGAGGGATCACAGGACGGTTTGATTTGGGATTCAAATTGAAAGTGGCACTTGGCAAAAATTGTTTTCCCTTCTTTTGAATTTGGTATGAAAATCACGTGCGATTCGTTGTTCGTTGTTCGTTCCTTTGTGTGTTTTCTTTATTTTCATAAGAATCAGTTGACAACGGTCTCTTCAATGGGCCTTAAAATAAGTAACTCCCATTTTCCTCCTGGAAGTGGTCAGTTCCTGACCCAAAAGAACGCGGTTCAAGTGGTTCCTGGTAATTAATTGATTGATTCAGTGTAGCCTAAGGTAAACGTGTGTGGCATCAATTCACGTTCGTATCTCTTTGTGGCATCAATCAAACGGAAAATATCCGCAGGCGGACAAGAGGGAACAGTCTCCCTCCGGAGGAAATGGCGGCTCTTGAGGAAAAAATATTCATTTCCTTATCCTACTAGAAACAGATGTACATTTGTGTTCGAAACGTTGTGGGATACACGAGTCACGTGCCGTGGGTCTTTCGGCTTTGTTTCCTTTTTCGTTACGACGACATACATATGAATGCTTTATGGTTTTGGTCAGAAATATCTATGATTGGAACTATTTTGGGGTGTTCCTTTTCTTTTGTGTTGCCGGCAAAGCATCTCAAATTTTATAATGACAGATGTCATTCACACAACTAAATCGCAACAAAGTTGAATTTATTCAATCAACCAGATGTTTGTCGCTTGCATTTTTTCAAAAGAATGACTGTACTGTCAATTTTCACAAAACGGATATGTTTAAGCAGGCTCTCAAATACTTTAATTGGTAGCAAGCGCCTTCAGCAATTTATTGCAACTGCCAACTCTCCAGTCCACTGACGAAAACAAATCGCACACTGTATAATTTGAGACGATCGACCAGTTTGTAGTCACAAACATTTTAAATTTCCTTCGTTTGGCGCTACAGTCCACCGTGGACCTAGACCTCAAACAACATGTCTCTGCAGCTACCTGCTACAGTTGTGCACTCCAAGTTGGTTGAGGTCCTTGTGTGCACTACCTCATCCTAGGCGTTGTTAAAATAGATCGGATTCGAAAATTTGACGATGTCCATACGCACTACATGGCCAAGCCAAATTAAACGTTGTATTCGATTTCGATTCGTTATTTCCGATTTTTGATCCTATTTGCATTGATGGCATCTGGAGAGAAGATTAAACGACGAACTCCATGAGCTATACAGCGACATGCACCTGGTCTACGGATACAACGCCTAAGATGGCTAGGCCATGTAGAGCGTATGAACATCACTGCACCGGCTGAAAAGTCTTCGAATCTGAACTTATGGGAGAACGCAACAGAGGACGGCCTAGGCTAAGGTGGCGCACACCAGTGGAGAAGGACCTCAAATAACTTGGAGTGCGCAACTGGAGGCAGCTGGCGAAAGATCGTGTTGGCTGGAGAGGCATGTTAGTTAAGGCCCAGGTGCACCTCGGATTGTAGCGCCACAAGACGAAGAAGAAGAAGATTCGAAACTCTTAAAAGGCCAAAAGTTTGTTGTTCAATCGTCTTCTCAAAACGCCTTTAACGCAAACAACTTTTCTATAACTTCTGCTATTTTTATGAACACAACTGTAGGTGTTATGCCCTAACATTGATTTGAATTGCTCCACTTACAAAAATTCGCACTTTATAATCCGCTACGTCAGATGCTAAGCAAACTCAGCCATCGCCCCAGTTCCATATAGACAGCTCACACGTATTCTCATTTAAAAACCAAAAAACCCTGTCTGTGAATTAGCTGTTAAAAGAGTGGAAATGTTGTAAAAAAAAGCTGTCAAAATGAATTCAAGGGCGGAAGCCGAGGGAGTTGACTGTATCGCTATTGATCTGTGACTGAAACAACTTATCTAGTAAATAAAGAATGAAATAAATTTATTTGTTAGTTGGCAATCAGACTGTTTACCTATCAATTGAAAAATCGGGATGGTCAGGCCTTTAATACATGAGTTAAGGTTTCCAGTTCGTCTGGAAAACAAACGGGAGTTGCGACCGAGAATGCCTAGCAGTGGCTTGTGAACGATAGCGAGGGAGAGGGACGGAACCGCGCGTGCTCAGATAACTTCACTGCACTTTACAACACTTTTGAACTTTGATTTTTTGTTTTAATTGATTTTAATATAATTTCATTTATTATCCAAGATGATTCACTCGCGACGAGGTGTAGACGGATTTTAATTCCGGCGCGTGTTTTTTTTTTCTTTATTTCAGGTTTTATTTATTTATTTTTATTGTGGTGCATGCGGCGGCGGGATGTGGGCATGCCACGGAGAATGATTCGCCACTCACTAAGTCTAAAGTTTTTTTATGAATGTTTTCCAATCTTAATTATTTGCTAAAACTATAAAAGTACTCACAAAATAATTGAAAGGAAACAACAAATTGAAGATAAAAGTTCATCTGCGAGCATAACTCATGTACTCGAACTCGAAAAATTGCTATTCACTCTATTTCGTTCACAACCATACCATGTGAAGTTATACGCAGTTGAGACTTCAAATACAATGAAACTATCCAGCTGGTATTTTTCAGTTGAAAAACTGAAACAACTGATCTAGTCAAATGGGCAGAATTGTCGCATTTGGGGCAAGGAAAATCAGCGAGAGATTCACGAGAAGCAAATGCATCCTCAACGTGTCACTATGTGGTATGGATTTTGGGCTGGAGGAATCATTGGACTTTTTTTTATGAAAATGAGTCAGGTCAAGCGCAAACAGTCAATGATGTTCGGTATAGTGAAATGATAACCATTTTTTTCATGCCTAGAATTGAAGAAATGAATGTGGAGGGGATTTGGTTCCAACAAGATGGCGCCACATCTCATACAGCCACAGAAATAATTCAATTGCTGCATCAGTTATTTACCGGTCGTGTTATTTCGCGTTCTAAGACCAGAATTGGCCACCTAGATTGTGCGATTTAACACCATTGGACTTTTTTCTTTGGGGCTTTTGAAGTCGACGGCTTATGCAAATAAGCCGACGACGACTCAAGCCTTAAAAGAGAAAATTGGACGCTGTATTAATAAAATACCGCAGCATTTAGGCAAAACGGTCATTGAAAATTTCATTAAAAGATCGCGTATGTGCCAGAAAAGCCGCGGCTGCCATCTGGCCGATGTATTATTCCACACATAACCTCATCCTGTCTACTTTACGATATAATAAAGAATCCACGATTTTTTTTAAATACATGCGTTTTATTTAAAATTTAAATCTTGCGTTCTTGTTGGGACACCCTTTAGATAAAGAGTGAAATAAACGTAATTGATAGCAGAAAACATTAAAAAGGAAGATGGTCAACTCAACAGCTGATCTAACAGCTGATTTCCCCTTTGTCTATCGACCGTTTGACTGTTATTTACGTGTTCTTGTAGAAAAAAGCCACAATTTCTTAAAGTAAAAAAAATCGTAACATAAGTTACGTTCCAATTGTTCTGAATTGCTACGAAAGTCTACGAATTTGGCCGAAAAACAACGAAAAAGTGTTCCATTAGCTCATTTTTTCGTAGAACAGAGAGCTCGCGAAAGAGAAAAATATTTCCCTTCCCTACGAATTGCTGCCGAAGAAAAATCTGTGGGCAGCAGATGGCTGTCGAAGTGAAAACAAAAAAAACCTCTGACATTTCATACATCTGATAGCTGTTAAAGAATTTCTGCGAAAAGTCGTTTCACAAGTTTCGGTAGAGGTAATCTCTGCAATAGAGATTTTTACCCAAAACTACTCAACTACGATTTTCTGTACACAAATGAATTGGAACAGACCTATTATCTGATTTTACCCGCACATCTTTACGTTCCCCCTCCTAAATTGGCAAATGGCGGCTAATTCGTCAATTTTTGCCCTCAATAGTGTCACACACTCGTAAATTGCACACTGTTAGTGAATTCGTCAGCCATTTTGTGTACATTCAACACAATGCGTTCGCAAGATCTACTGCAAATTAATTACGCAAGTTAGTTTATTCGAAATTTAAAATAGGATTTGTGGCCGCCGTGGCGTAGTGGGTAGAGTGCGACGCTCACACGCTGAAGGGTCTAGGTTCGTTTCCCGGCTGAGCACCTCGAATTTTTGACGACACCCCCTCTTTCGAGCTGCTGACAACAGTCAAAGGGCAATAACTGTCTAAGAAAGCTTCACAAAAAATTATTTATATTTATTATTGCTTATAAAATATGTAGAAAAACAAGAGAGAGACACGCGTGCTGAAAAGTCGCACATTTGGAAAAGACTTATTATCAATTGATATTCCGAGTTACGCGTATTATAATTAAAATTAATATTTGGTGTTATATATTATTATTAAAAATATTATTTTACTGCCCAAACGACATCTATTCAATATGAAAGGTACTATTAACAATAAAAATAATGAAATATAACCCAAAAACAGATATTAAACATGTTTCGTGGAGTCAAAATAAGACCAATAAAAACACAACGAATGTGTTTTAAGAAACATTTTTGTCTAATTTAAGTCAGAACAAAGATGTATGACAATTGTTATAGATAAAATATATTTTAAACAATTAAGTTGGATTGCAATGAGAACTTTTTTACAAATTTAAGGTACCTTTTGAGTACTATTTCAATAAGAATAAAAATAATATCTTTGTACATATCAGTGCGACATAATATTTAAAAATAACAGTTATAAAAATGATATACATTTATAGAAACCGAGTTATAGAATTTAAAATCAGTAGTTGTTATTCAGTGTTTTGTAATGTTTATTAGTTCATAAATACTATTTAGTAAATTATTGCGTTTAAACTAAGTTTATGTCCTCATTTTGTTCTTGAATTAGTCATAAAGTTTAAAGAATATTGCTTTTCTGATGCAACTACTGCCTTACAAAAATAATATCTGAACGCGGCTATCGACAACCATTACTTTGTGGTGGAGAAAACTATTCCTTCTCTCCTTTAATTGTCTGACTTATATGCCCTCTCCTTCTTACAGTTTGAAGGGTGAGGAGATTCACCTTATAGACAGCTCACACGTATTCTCATTTAAAAACAAAAAATACCCTGCCTGTGAATTAGCTGTTAAAAGAGGGGAAATTTTGTAAAAAAAAACGCTGTCAAAATATATTCAAGGGCGGGAGACGAGGGAGTTGACTGTCTCCCTATTGGTCTGTGACTGAAACAACTTATCTAGTAAATAAAGAATGAAAAAAAATTAATTTGTTAGTTAGCATCCAGACTGTTCATCTGTCAATTGACAAATCGGCCCTTAAA
Source organism: Eristalinus aeneus (assembly GCA_955652365.1). NCBI lineage: Eukaryota > Metazoa > Arthropoda > Insecta > Diptera > Syrphidae > Eristalinus > Eristalinus aeneus. The sequence goes on along the minus strand of OY019133.1, from coordinate 25,121,439 downwards.
AGTGTGCTCAGACCTTTAATACACCAGTTAAGGTTTTCAGGGTTATCAAAGTCCTTACAGTTTCACCTCTGTCTCCTAATATTATGCAAATAATTTTATAAAATTTATGATTAGGAAACATCCCTCCATTTAACGTGTGCCCCCTTCCCGCAAATCGAAGATGAATATTTTCCTCGTTAAAAATGAATTTCTAGAAATTCCCTCTTCTTTCTTCCCGTTGTCCAAAACAACTTCCACTGCTCAAGGCTCTTGCAGCCACAAAGTGATTTCCCAACCTGCGGGTTAACTTTGAATCGTTGTTTTTCTGTAAATCGATTTTCCTTTGCTTGAAACTTCTCCTTGAATTCAATTTTCTAAGAAACCAATCAAGAGCAGTGAAAGCAAGGTTTGTCGCCTACCCGATGCAGCGCGATTTAAGAATGTGTATGCAGTGTGTTCTTGACACTTTCTGTTTAATCTTCCATTCGAATAGAAAAGGAAAATTGAGCTCTGCATAGCAGCCTGCTCTTTAAAGAGATGAAAGATAAAACATGGTTTGTCTTTTTATGGATGGAATGCACAAAATTAAAAGAGTAACAGTCAAAATTTCGATTTTTCCCCTATAAACTTATTTGAGAAAACCTTTTGGTTTAAACAAATACTGACAACACCCTCTAAGTTCAAGTTTTGTTCGGACAGTCACTCGTGTTTAAAATGTATGAGGACATGTCTAAGCGTCCCCCGAAACCACTTTAAAGCATGAAATGCTCGGGGCTGTTCATTAATTTCGATTTCGGTGTTGTCACCGGCCCTTACTGGCATCCATCAAAGAGGTTTTTGTTTTAATTCCTAATCAAGTGGCGATAAAATCAACACAGCCCCGCAGCATGGTGTGTGTCACAGACAAACACTCGATTTAATTTGCCTCATGGCGGCGTTGGGGGCATATTCATGACGGTATGGCATTTGCTGCCTTGTTTGTATTGTGAAAGCAGAATTATTTCAGATTTTGGATATTGAGGACAATGGTGGGAAAAGGGAGCATTGTTAATAGATTTCTTATCCAGTCAATTACGTCTTATCGTCAATCGGATACAGTTGTTTGTGCCGGAGAGGATAAGAACTGTGGAATCAGATGAAAATCAGTCAATCTTAAGAAAGTTTTCCTGTCTTTGTTTTTGTCAGGAGTAGACAACCTTTGGCATGAGTAGACAACTTTTACGAGGAGTAGACCATTGCCAGGAGAAGACAACCTCTACCAGGAGCAGACAACCTTTGGAAGGAGTAGACAACCATTGCCAGGAGTAGACAACCTCTACCAGGAGCAGACAACCTTTGGGAGGAGTAGACAACCTTTGCGAGGAGTAGACAACCATTGCCAGGGGTAGACAACCTCTACCAGGAACAGACAACCTTTGCGAGGAGTAGACAACCATTGCCAGGAGTAGACAACCTTTAGGAGGAGTAGACAACCTTTGCCATTAGTAGACAACCTTATACAGATGACTTTTTAAACAATAAAACTGAAACACAAACACATTTGTAAATGCTTTCACAGTTTAACATCCGACGTTCGTCAAATTATGTCATACACTGAATTCCTCTTTCTATCCCAAAACTCGTCATCAAATTCAACATCGATTCAAATACTGTACCTCATCCATAATCAGTTTCAAATGGAAACCCCATTCGGGTCCTGAAAATTCAAAGTCAACCTGACACTGAGTAGGGTGCAATTGTCAACAGCAATAGGGTCATTTCATTCCCACCCCGACAGAATGCCAATGAACACATGACTGAATCAATACACCGCCGGTTGGCGGTTCTCTCTGTCGAGGAGGCAGTTTTCAAAACCGCCAGGAGTTATGATAATACAGACATCTGTTTATGTTTACATATCAATGCGAGCGACGTAAAACACTCCAAGGACGCCATCGCATTCCACATTTCATGGGCCGCGGGCCAGCCAAGTCAATACTCCCCGCACGACCATTTTCACCGAATAACTTGAAAATTTCTTCATCAATTCCCGTCGTGTCACTGCCGCTCTGGACGTAACAAATTTAAATGGCATTCACGCCGTAAAAGCCTGTCTAAGTAGGACAACTGAATTGTGTGCGACTGTGGGACAATTGAATGCAGAGGGTATTCTGGAGCTGGCTTAACCCTCCCCAACACACTACGTGTGTAGCACGCAATAATGATAGCATTCGCTCCGCCACAAGAATTTGTTTTTTTTCGGTGCCCCGCCTGCCCCTTTTTTCGTCTTCTGTGTGAATATAAAATACATCGATTTACCCTGTGACCTTTTGCCGATGTGTACCCCGCCCCCTATAACAGAGCAAACAGCCCAAAAGGTGTATGTACACAGTACACAAAGTGTATAGCAGCCACTAATTGTGCTAAGTAGTTCGTTGTTGGGGAAACTATACGAACGCACCCCAGACCACTGACAGCTGAGTGAATGCCGTTGTCTTCAGGCGGCAACCGAACATGCACACGTACAAATTACGCTCCAAGCAACCATGCTATACACATTTCGGCAAATATTGTCTAACCGAATGACTCGGTCTGGCCCGCATGTGAGTAATGAGAGATGATATCCTGTCAATATGCAAATTAAGGAGCGTAATGACGCCGCCGGCGGAGAAATACAGGCGCTATCCAGCTGCGCTCTCTGGAAATTTGCGTTTCTATTTCGGTCCCGAAGGGCAATTGTATGCAAATGGAAGTTTTGAAGGTTGTGCAATGCGCCCGGGGCAAGGATTTGGCGGCGGCGTGCTTATTAGGCGGATAATTACTGCAGTTCATGCAGGTGAAGTTGAGCGGTTGGGGTTTCCTGTCGCGTGCTGCAAGTAATACGACGTCGTCGTACCACTGCGGTTTGTGGCAGTAATTGCGACAAAAAAAGTCGTTTCCTTAAGACAGGCTGTGATTTGGCTTTGGGAAAGAATTCTGTTATTTGGTAAGGAACTACTAGAAGGATTCGAATGGTGTCTCCATTTAGGACGTGGATTAGAACTGTCAACTCTGAGACACAATAATTACGCAATTACTCCGAGATGTGCCCAAGAGATATCCTCCGGACAAGTCTCTGCGCTTAATCGTCCTTAATTCACTCCAAATTGACAGATCACTTATCAGAGCAGTTACTGGCAATTACCCAATTTGGTATTCCTTTTTTTTGAAAAGACATTCCGACTCCCACGAACTCCACCATAATTCTACATTAATTTCAAGAACGTCGCCCTGTCTCTTGAGGGTCGGTGAAAGTGAATATAGAGGCAAAAACGGGACGTACGCCAAACTATATCCGGGGAACGAGGGTTTTCTGAAAAGGTCAAATTTGTTTGGCCCTCTCCGTACCAAGGAAGATGACTACAAGTGATTTTGTAATTTCCATAATTACTTTGGGGTTTTTTAATTTTAAAGATTACGAGCTTAGAAATATGATTAGTGAGAACATTTAATGTGGCATGTAGTTAAGAAATCAAAAAACAATCAAGAAGCAAATTTTTAAATTTGATTGGTTATCGCAACCGTGAAAAGGGTTTGAAAGGCGGCGTAAAGTTATGAAAGATTCAGACATCAATAATTTGGAGACTGAAATGTCTAAATCTTTGTTGACCGTAAGTTAGTTGAAGTAAGTTTATAAGTACTCGTACGTTGGGAGTTCTCGTATATGAAGCCAAGCACTCAATCTGTTCAGTAAAAAATGACACTCGTGGCCACTTAATTTTAGATGCCAACAGGAGAGAGCAGAACTTTATTGCTGAGAATCAAGGGCACAATTCATCGACGCAAGGGGAACATTTTTTCATTCATCAACGGTGGTCTGTTCTCTTTATCGGAAGTGAGACCTTCTTTAGCTTTTATTTTATTCATCTTCTTGTGGTGCCATAGTCCGGGTTGGACTTGGGTCTCAATAAACATGCTTCTATAGCCAGCATGATCTATCGGCAGCTGAATCCTATTACGGACTCCAAGTTGGTTGAGGTTCTTCTCCACTTGTGTGCGACATCTTATCCTAGGTCGTTCTCTGTTGCGTTGTCTTAATGGCTCAGATTCAAAGACTTTTCATGCCGGAGCAGTGATGTTCATACGCTTCTACATGGCCTATCCGTCTTAGGCGTTGTATCCGAAGACGCTTGACCAGGCGCATTCCGATGTACAACCCATAGAGTTCATCTTTAAATCTTCATTTCCAGATTCAATCTACGAAAACAGGACCAAAAGTGGCACGCAACAGTTTTCTCTCGAAAATACTAAGGGCTTCCTCATCCGTCCTTGGCCCACGTTCCCGCGCCATAAATTAGGACTTGGAATAGCAAGCTGTTATATAAAGTGAGCTTAGTCCTTCGAGAGAGGGCTTTATTACTGAATTGCCTATTGCGCGCAAAGAAACAGTTATTAGCAAAAGTGATTTTGCGTTTGATTTCGGTACTTGTGTTGTTGTTCCTATTTTCCTATTTTCCTATTTTCCTGACGTCCTTGACTACCTCGAAGTTTCTGCTGCCTTTTGTAACGCTCTATCAGAGATATCGATGTTGTGTGTCCTTCCTTGATGACAGCATGTACTTAGTTTTGCCCTCATTTATCGCTAGACCCATTTTAGCCGCTTACCCTTCAATGCCAGCATACGCTTCACTGACGGCTTGCTGTGCTCGACAATATCACGCCAATGTCATCAGCGTAAGATACCAATTTGAATTGACTTTTGAAAGATCGTGCCTCTGGTGTTGACTTGAGAGTTGCGCACGATCTTCTCGAGGATGATATTAAAGAAGTCATATGATAGTGCGTCGCCTTGTCTAAAACCTTTTTTGTCATTGAAGGTCTCGGTGAATTCGTTACCAACTTAAACGGAGTAGCGAGTGTTCTCCATCGTATTCCTACACAATCTGACGAGCTTGGTGGGAATGCCAAAACTAGATATGGCACTGTATAGCTCGTCTCTATGCACACTGTCATATGCGGCCTTAAAATCGACGAATAGGTGGTGAGTGTAGATTATTTGCTGGCAGTACATATTTTGTAATGAGTTCATTGAGCAGCTTACCAGGTTTACCGGTATGAAGTGAGCGTCAAGATACAAATGTCTCGATAGGGAACATTTATTGTGAACGAGCCCTTACTTTTTTTGTTTGTTTGCTGTTTGTTTGACATCTGTAAATATTTAGTATACGTCAAGTCATTGAACAGACAACATCATATTTTTTCATCGTGTTAAAAATGTCGAATTTTGTACCAGAAAGTGATGATTTGCGGAAATCATTAATTTTTTGTTTTCATTTGAAGAAAAGTGCTGCAGAGTCGCATCGAATGCTTGTCGAGGCATATGGTGATCATGCTCTATCAGAAGCAACATGCAAACGATGGTTTCAATGGTTCAGAAATAATGATTTTGATGTGAGAAATGAAGAACGTGGAAGACCACCAAAAAAGTTTGAAGACGCCGAATTGCAAACGATATGGACGGAGACGGATGGAGATGACACTATGAGTCAAAAGCAAATGGCAGCAATGTTAAATGTTGCACAACAAACAATTTCTGACCGTTTAAAAGCTATGGGAAAGATCCAAAAGTGTGGAAAATGGGTGCCACATGAGTTGAATGAAAGACAGATGGAAAACACTTATGAAATATTGCTTCAAAGACACGAAAGAAAATCGGTTTTGCATCGGTGTTACTGGCGATTAAAAATGGATTTATTTTAAGAATCCTAAACGGAAAAAAACTGGGACAACCATCAACATCGACTGCAAAACCAGATCGATTCGGCAAGAAGACAATGCTGTGTGTTTGGTGCGACCAGAAAGGTGTGCTGTACCACGAACTCCTATAACCTGATGAAACCGTTAATACTGATAGCTACCGACAACAAATGATCAATTTGAACCATGTATTGATCGAGAAACGACCAGAATGGGCCAGAAGACACGGCAATGTAATTTTGCTCCATGACAATGCACCTGCACACAAAGTAAAACCGGTTCAGGATACAATCAAAACACTTGGCTGGGAGCAGCTACCCCACCCGCCGTATTCACCAGATTTGGCTCCTTCTGACTACCATTTGTTTTGATCGATGGGACACGCTTTGGCTGAGTAGCACTTTGATTCCTACGAGGTCGAAAATTTGGTGTCTGATTGGTTTGCTTTAAAAGACGAACAATTTTATTGGCGTGGTATTCACAAATTACCAGGAAGGTAGTCAAAATGTGTAGAAAACAATGGCCAATACTTTGAATAAAATGTTTTTACTTTCCGATGAATAATTAGTGTTTTATTTTCAAAAAAATGCTCATTTCATACGGCATAACAACGCACTGCGAGCTGATTGACTATGTTGTGCATGGATTTATAGAAGAAAACATCTTCTTAATTAACGTCGACATTTACAAAATAATCTCCAACGCAAGACGAGTTTGCTTCGTTTCTGCTTGAATATTGTATATTTCTGTTTGAATATTGAATTCGTAGGTCGTTAAGTGGAATTCAAAAACACAGTCTTACTAATGCACAGGATTTTGAGGTTTAGTCAACATAGTTTTACAAACAACAAAGGGGCTTAATATTCTGAGTTTGGATGGCTTTCTGCAGGCGGAATATAATATTGTGACTTCGAAAACCAGCAAAAAATGAACATTTTCACAGCGACCAATATGAGCGACAACCGAGTTAGGACTCGTTCTGAATCCATCTTGCGAGTAATTACGTTTTCTTGTAAAGTAAAAATGAGGATCGATTTTTGTTGTCTTAAGGTCCCTTCCAATTGCTCTGAATTGCAACGAATGTCTACGAATTTGCTACGAAAAAGCGTTTCATTAGCTGATTTTTTCGTAGAGGAGAGATCTCACGAGAGAGCAAAATATTTCCCCTCCCGAATTTCTGCCGAAGAAAATCCTTTGGACAGCAGCACGGCAGGAGATGGCTATCAAATCTGGCTGTCAATCAAGCTGATTTTTTCGTAGAAGAGAGAGCTCACGAGAGAGCAAAATATTTTCTCTCCCTACGAATTTCTGCCGAAGAAAAAACTGTGGGCAGCAGCACGTCAGCAGATGGCTGTCAAACATAAATGTACCAAACTCTGACATTTCATATGTCTAAAATCTGTTTACGAGTCTCTACGAAAAGTCGTTTCCCAAGTATTGGTAGAGTTACTCTCTGCAAGAGAGATTTATATCCAAACTACTCAACTACGGATTTCTGTACACAAATCAATTAGAACAGACCTTTTATTAAACAAAAGTAAATCAAAGTGTTGCCAACTTTCAATCACAAGATTGGTAAAAACTTTTTCTTCTAAATTCCACATTTGTCGATAAGTTCAGTACAGGATACTTAAGGGCCTTAAGAAACAAGCCTTCTCAACTAGCCGGTCTTGAGTTACCTCCCACTTATTTCTTACGTCAAGTTGGTCTAGGCTACTCTTGACTTTCGTGTATTCGATTGCGTTGTCCCACTGTTTCGGAGTTGCCAACTTTTTGAATAAAAACAGTATCTCCCATGCGCTCTTCTAAATAGAAGTTGTATACTTAGACTACTGGTTAGCCCAATTTTGTGTAAAGAATGTATATACCGAGATTAAATCTTCCTCTCCAAAGGCAAATGGAACATATTTTTCTAGAGTTTGCTCTAAGTAGCCGAATGTTCTCATATTCCGCTAAGTTTTTTAATTTTCTTCTTCTTTGTTTTGCGCTACAGTCTGGATTAACCTTGGCCTTAGCTTCTGAACACACCTTTTTCCATTAAGTTTGTTCTTGTCAAATTTCCTTAAAGCTTAACGTACACTAGTGACTGAGATTCTTTTCCAATTTTCGTGACATCATCAGCATCAACATCCAGCACAGTGATTTATTATTCTGCAAAAGTCATTTTCTAAGATTTCTCTCTTTGAAAATTGTTGTAATTTGTGGAATTTGCACATTTTGGATCTAAGGATTCTGTCCACTTCCTCCTTTTCCAACTGAATGTGGCTAGAATTATCTTTTGACGTTAATGACTGACCTACGTGACAACCTGTATGCGTCACTAGATCCATGTCAACATTCAGATGGAAATCGTAAAATCGAACCAAGGAAGTCAATAGCATGACAGTTGGTCGTCTGATCCACAAGCTCTTTACAAAGAGACAAAAATCTTTGAAAGAACTTCTTCTTTTCGAAAACATTCTTTCTGGTAGAAATCGTGAATGTAACCATACTATCCATCGATTGCAACAATTGCGAGAATATGCAACGTAAAGGTTTCGAAGAGTTTTGTCCAAAACATGGAAATGTCGAAGGGACTCCCAAAACTTTAAATCATTCGCTATGACCTTGTAGCTAAGACATCGAACTTGTGTGATCGTTTGGCAAGCAACGAACTCGATGGAAACTCGATCGCGATCAAAGCAAGGACAATATTAACTGCTTCCATTTTATTTAATTCTGCTATAACATTTCGTTGCTTTCTTTCAAAAATGTCAATGTGACCAGTTGTTGTGTAAAATTGCAAGGCAGAGCTATGGACATCATGTTTCCTCCTCCAAAATTGTAGATTTAACTTAAAGAGGTTATGGCTATGCGAAACACCCTATTGAAGTAGATCTCACACTGCAAGCCGATAAAGCCAAACTTCGCACTTTGCCCCCACCCTGCCTCTTTTGTCTAATGTCCTGTTACACTGAATGAGTTTTATTTATATTTCCTTTCATTCTCAAATACAAACACTTTTGAGAATTTCACAATCAGACTCCATCGAGCCGAGACCACTCAGACGTCACATTCGTTCAACGAAAACATCATTGCCAAGGGCCAACTCACTCACTCTCCAGTATTCAAAAGTGCTATTGAAAATCTTTTCTTCTTCTGAAAGTCGCCCGCGCCCGAAGTACCCACGCACTTAGAAACATTTTGCTGGTGAACAATTTTCCAACAGCCGTCATGACAAAGCCTTAAAATTCAACGCACACACATACACCGACCGTACCACCCCTACGGGTCTAATGGAGCGCTCAAAAGAGCATCACTGAGCGAATAACAGCGCTCCTACATTCGTTGAAACGGCAGTTCCAAAGCAAGAGTATTTCCGATGGGTCCCTAGTGGTTTGAGGCCACAGTAATTGGCTCCATCAAGTGTGTGTTCCTGCGATAAACGAGATTCCTGCAAAAAAAAACACAATAATTTATGAAAACTCACGAGTGGTGCCCCCACACGCTTCCTTCTGAATCAATGAAGGACGTTTGAGTGCCATGTCGAGTGGATTTCAAAATAAACAGATCTTAATGACAGCTGACAAGAAAAGTGCTCGACGACAGCAGACGATGTACTTTCAAACTTAATCCTCATCGCTGTCGGCATTTTTTTCACTTTATTTATTGTGTTGCCATTTGTCTGAATTCAGATCAAACTTAGTCGACAACAATTGAATTCGATTTGTTTGCGGTCATAATCTACGAAGTTTGTTAACCGTCTGATCCATTTAAACTTGCAAACTCCCCCAAGAGCCGGAGGCAAGGACAAAGCAAATCCTCTGCTCCACCACCTTTAACGCATCAATCCTCCAAAGTCCTTTAAGGAGAAATAAAAACTCTTCAATTTAATCCAAAAAGCCTCACATAAAAGCAAATTCCAATTTTCAATTTACCGATACGGGCGAGTACGGGTGACTAGAGCCGGTTTGGGATTGCCTTAGATACAACGGGGAAATGACTTAAGGGCAGAGACACGGGGGGATATGTGACAGGTTTGTGGTCGGCACTGAGACATTTTTGAAATTAACACAATAGTCGGCTGAAGCACGGGAATTTTTTTAAGCTTCTCCCCCGCTGTTGGTTGGTTGGAAAAAGTGTTGGGGGTTGAGCTAGTTTATGTTTGCGCAGATTTCCGAAGAGGCCTAGTACCCAGTTGGACCATGGCAAACGTAATTGAATTTCGTTGTCGACGTAGAAAGAAGTTTGAGCGCATTTTTTTGGGTTTTTAGATAATTTCGGTTGTTTGCTGGTGCGTTATGTATATTTGGATCTTATTTAATTAACCACGAAGAAAGAGAATTGTAAAAGATGTCGCGTTCTCCGTTGTTCTGGTGTACTGTCCCGCATGTTAATCAAGAAGAAAGAAACCTAAAAATCCATTTCGTATTATACCCCTGGCAGGCAAACGAGAACTCTACGGCTTGGGACTGAAGGCAATCGAGCCGCGGGGTAGTTTTCTTTTTGGCTACGGTGACCTGTTCGAGTTGAAATCTTGTTAAGGTTTCGTCACCGATGTACTGAGTTAAGAAGAATGAATTTAGATTCTTGGTAGAAGATTTGGTTTTGACTGTGACGCCTGTCAACGTGGCCAATCAAAGTTTAAGCCCTTCCTTAATCGTTTCATTATTTAATTGTGGTGCCTGAAGCGCATGGCGCTGTGAACGATTGCACGTCTCATAATTATTGCAAGCCTCTCAACTGTTATAACTGATGAAAAATCATGAGCAATGGTTCGCGCGTTAAATTTGAAAGACTAGCTTCGACTACTGCATGTGAAAAGATACTGCGAGTAAATTCCATTCCGAAGGGCTGTTGAGAGTAGAAATTTATTCGGTCTGTTTTCAAAAGATGGCGCCATATGCAAGTTGTGAATGTTCTTGGAAATGCTTACCTATTTCATTGGAAGGATGTGACATTTGTCAACAATAACTAGTCTCTATCAGCGTCTGTTTGAGACAACAACATTGTTTTCTGCGTCTTTGAGAATGTTCATATTTGTCTTAAGTAAACAGCAGCTGTGGCCGCCGTAGCGTAGTGGGTAGAGTGCGACGCTCACACCCCGAAGGGTCTAGGTTTGATTCCCAGCTGAACACCTCGAAATTTTCACGGCTCCACCTCTTTCGAGCTACTGACAATACTCAAAGAGTAATTACCGTCTAAGAAAGTTTCTCAAACTTCGCCGTTCGGAGTCGGCAAAAAACTGTAGGTCCCTTCTACTCGTGAGAGAACAGTAGCGCGCACAACACGAGTAGTTGCTGAGCAAGCTAGTCCCTGGTCCCCCTGTGGACTATCGCGCCAACAATTACTACTATTTTTATTTATTTTTTTATTTACTATTTTTAGTTAGCTGATAGAACATTGACGTTATTTTGTGTCTTCATCGCTCTTTAATTGCTATTTTAACAACGCATGCTTTAAATAGATAGCCAGGTTTTTTCTTTTCCTTCAAGAACTTACCCGTAATACTTGCCTCTCTAGGAATGCCCATTCGTTCTCGCTTAAGCCCACCTTCAGACATAAAGTCAAGTTTAGAGACTCGTTCTTTAGCCGCAGAACAAGAATGTAGAATACTCTTTCCAGCTCAGCGTTTCCTTTTTATTGCAATTCTCAGGCATTTAAAAGTAGTGTTCAGCAGTACCCCCTTTCCTTATCTTCCTCTATACATTCTACTTGTGCTGTAACTTAATCCCGGTCACTTAGGCAAACCAAACTATCCATTAAGAGCCCTAAAATTACAAAAAAGATGGCGCCACTTGCGAGTTGTGGATGATCTTGGAAGAAATTTTCTACTTTATTGGAAGTGTGTGGCATTTGTTAGCCAGAACAGACTTAATCCCGGTCACTTTGGCGAAACAAATGCTCCCTTTAGCGGGCGACAATTACAAAAAAAGATGGCGCCACCTGCGAGTTGTGGATAATCTTGGAAGCATTTTTCTGATTTATTAGGAGTGTGTGGCATTTGTCAGACAAAGCAGACTGAATACCGGTCACTTAGGCAAACCAAGCCATCCCTTTAGCGTGCGCAGGCAAACCAAACCATCCCTTTAGCGAGCGATAATTACAAAACAACATGGCACCACCTGCAAGTTGTGGATGACCTTGGAAGCATCTTCCTACTTTAATGGAAGTGTGTGGCATTTCTCAGCCAAAACAGACTTAATCCCGGTCACTTTGGCGAATTAAACCCTCCCTTTAGCGAGCGACAATTACAAAAACGATAGCGCCACCTGCGAGTTGTGGATGATCTTGGAAGCAATTTTCAACTTTATTGGAAGTGTGTGGCATTTGTCAGCCAAAACAGACTTAATCCCGGTCACTTTGGCGAACCAAACCCTCCCTTTAGCGAGCGACAATTACAAAAACGATAGCGCCACCTGCGAGTTGTGGATGATCTTGGAAGCAATTTTCAACTTTATTGGAAGTGTGTGGCATTTGTCAGACAAAGCAGACTGAATCCCGGTCACTTAAGCAAACCAAACCATCCCTTTAGCGTGCGTAGGCAAACCAAACCATCCCTTTAGCGAGCGATAATTACAAAACAACATGGCACCACCTGCAAGTTGTGGATGACCTGGGAAGCATTTTCCTACTTTATTGGAAGTGTGTTATCAACCAAAACAACATTAACAACAATATTGTTTTCTGCGCCTTTCAGAATGTATAAAATAAAAGGCCTTTCGAGGGAAGTTTTGATTTGTTTCTTAATTGGAAGAAAAGTACTGCTGAAGCCCGTCGAATGCTTGTAAAAGTTTATGGTTCGCCTGCTTCGACCGATAACTTATGCGAAGAGTAGTTTGAATGCTCCAACAGTGGTGATTTTATTATTATTATTATTATAAACATTCTTTATTGGTCTTCATTTTAACAATTAGTAATAGAAAAAGAAATGTTAGTCAACATGGCAAAACGCCGTCTGTCGGAGATTGACAGTGGTGATTTTATCTTCGAAGACAAAAACATCTCGAGCACTCCAAAAATGTCAAAAATGAGGAATTGAAGGCAATTACTTTTGTTCATTTATAAGTTCCTAGCAGGTTTAAACGTTCTATCGGACACAGCAAATGCAAAGCTTCGTTTAAAGTGTAAACTATTTTATTGTCAACGAGGAATTTAACAGAAAGAGCCGACGTACTTATTCTTAACGCATCTCACAGTAAGTAGAATTTTTCTACATAACTAAATTGACTATGGATTTTTTGTAAGTGGCGCCCCCTGTATGTCCCGTGACTTATTGTGTAGGCCAATCGTGATATTTGTTGTGATCAAGTATCGATCATTGGGCAAAACGTTTTTCACCACATAAGAACTCCGATATATCGCAACAGGCTTCTGGTTAACACCTGGGATAGCTGGCGTGTCCTTAATCATCACGTACTGACTCAGTTTATAAATTTGAGGATATTTATGTCAACTATCAAAATAAAGTTTATTAGCTTCCTGATTTTGTGCAGTTTTTTCCTGAGGTTCAATTGAGTGCTATGCAATAGCAGCAACAGCAATGACTGCCAATATAAATTCACCTCTTTAAGTTTTCAGAAAAAGTGAAACTTAGTTGATAGTAGCTAAGTTCTTATCCAGAAGTTAATCACATTCGTTGTCACATTCATTTTGCATCACGCTTTGTTTGCACTGAATGTAAATTCTTTCACTCTTCCCACTACAAAAATGATGAAATAAGTTCGATAAACGTACAAGGATGCACGAAGTCATCGAATAAACTTTCTGACAAAACGTTTATGCTCCGGGGCACATTGTATCTGAGGACTCTACGCTGCACTCTGCCACATAATCGATTCAAGAAGAATCCTCACCTCTCCATACAATGCACCACACCACTCGGAGGAGGGATTTCATATTCCTTCGGTTGGATAACTGCCAGACATTCGCTCTGTTCGTCATTGTCACAAAAATGTTCAAAATCCCGCTTAGAGTCACAGAAGCGACTATTTGACGACATAATTGCTTTTGGTTTTATGATCTTTGCCTACAAGTTTAATGGCCGGAGTTGCATAGCACTCTGACAAATGTCCATTAGCGTGCTGCTACTGGCCATCTGTTGTCTGTTGGTTTTAATTCATTTCCCTCCCAGACACACACCTGTGCGTTCTTGTATTGGCACTGGGCCGCCAGATATTTAAAATTCTTTGTTAGTAAGGGGCTTGCTGGTGCTCCCTTTACACAAAGCTTTCATTTTGAACAATTAAAAACGATGACTCCAACATTTTCGGAAATTTTTAAAAACTGAATTATTCCAGTTCCCTGCTCAAACATGCATACGACCAAAAACGTTTTTACACGTAGTTTTACGCCGCCACTCAATGTATTACGTCCCCAACTGAGTCCAGTCAATATTCCGTGCTGGTCAATTATTCACACTGCCCGCCGTGTGTTATTCATCCGCTTTAAAAGCGAACTTAAATAAATTATAAACTTTAATTAAATCGAAACGCAGTTTTGTGAAACACAGAAAACTCCCGAAAGAAGGGAATTCCAGTGTGTAATCCGCCCGCTTCAATTTATGGGCGGCGGGAGAGGACGCAAATCACAAGTGTGTGCCCCTGCAGTCCATCACTCTGCGCGCAGGCAATGCGAAGGCACAAATTTATGAACACACACACCTCGTAAACAAGGATCATCTTCTGGTAGCACAAACACACAGCTGGAGTTGAAAGAGGATGAAAAAAAGGAACCGGAGTGTGATTTGTGATTCAAATTTTTTACCCCGTTTTGAGGAAAGTTTTGCAGAATCCCAAACTTCCGCGGTCGGTTGGAACGGGACATTTTTGTCGCCATCATTTCGTTTTCTGGTTCAATCGTTTTCTATTTTCGCTGCGGTTTTGTTTCCAAAAATTTTTCGCAAACAATCTAAGCACAGACGGTGGGGGAGCGGAGGGTGTAGACTTTGGGGGTCTTGTTCAAGAGTTAACCAGTGAATTGTTTTCACGGGAGACGTGATGTCTGTATGCTCTTGGGTTACTGGCGAAACAGTCTAGTTTGGCATCTGTATGTATGTAAATTGAATTGACTTCGTTTGACTTCGGAATGAAGGCATTCACTGATGACAGCTGAATGGGGTCTTGTGTCATTGAGTGTTGGTGAGGGAAACATTTGCGGGGATGTTCATTCCGTTTCCTTTCTATTGTGTTCCACATTCAATGGCATTGTTAGCCGAAATAGTTTCTGTGGCAATGTGACTGCTGGTATTTCCACAGTGGTGGGTGGCGCTTGATCAAATCAGACGCATTCGAGAAATAATTCTTCAGTTCTAGGGCCTTTGGTTGACAAGATAATGGGTGTTGTTGACAATTTCCACAGAAGAGAGAATCAAAACTTGGATCTAGGAAAGGAAATCATTTCAAAAATGACTTAGCAGCTTACCCAGATGCATTAAAGCATTTCCTATTCTTGGGAAATGATTAAATCGTTCTCCCGGGACGAGTAGCATTTCAATGGTGTATAGAAGGGGAGTGTGATTTCTTAAACGTTCAAGTAGGTGTTAAAAATATGTTGGAAATGTGCAACAATACTGACAATTAATGTCGCTGTCTGATGTACAAACAAAATATTTCCAGTTGTTAGGAAAACATGTTTAGTAATTTTTAATGATTTTAAAGAGAAAATCGAGCGAGGTGAAATGAGTGTAAGTTGATAAACAGTTCTTGCCAATTCATGAATTCCCTCTGGCTCGTGAACCGAAGACCCTATGTTTGATTCCTGGACTGAATAACTTTATTTTTGGTGGGTTTTAACGCCTTGTCCGCCGTGGCGTTGTGGGTAGAGTGCGACACCTACACGCAGAAGGTCGATTCCCGGCTGAACACCTCGACATTTTACACGGCACCACCTTTTTTGAGCTGCTGACAACACTCAAAAACAAGTAATTGTTTAAGAAAAAAGCTTCTTAAACTTCGCCGTTCGGAGTAGGTCCCTTCTACAAGAGAACAGTAGCGCGCATAATACGAGGAGTTGATGAGCAAGCTAGGCCCTGGTCGCTTGTGGACTGTCGCTAATTATATGTAAAGTCGTCACTAGTTAACAGTGAAACAAGTGACTACTTGGAGGATAACATTCACCGAGTTATTGCCGATTTACGGCAGCAAATGTTGGAAAAAGAAATCGAAAATTCAAAATTTATATAAGTACACGTCCGAGTCAGCAGTAGCAGTTTTATGCCAGACACTTTGCTTAAATAATTACCAGTTCTACCGGTATGAAGTGAGCGTCGAGGTACAAATGTCTCGATAGGGAACATTTGTTGTGAACGAGCGCTTTTTGTTTTCTTTTTTATTTGTTTGCTATGACATTTATGAAAAATATTTAGTATAGGTACATCAAGTCACTGAACAGACAACATCATATTTTTTACCGTGTTAAAAATGCCGAATTTTGTACCAGAAAGTGATGATTTGCGGAAAGCATTAATTTTTTGTTCTCATTTGAAGAAACGTGCTGCAGAGTAGCGTCGAATGCTTGTCGAGGCTTATGGTGATCATGCTTTATCAGAAGCAACATGCAAAAGATGCTTTCAACGGTTCAGAAATAATGAGGTTGATGTGAGAAATGAAGAACGTGGAAGACCACCAAAAAAAGTTTTGAAGACGTCGAATTGCAAATTGGATGGAGATGACACTTTGAGTCAAAAGCAAATGGCAGCAATGTTAAATGTTGCACAACAAACAATTTCTGACGGTTTAAAAGCTATGGAAAAGTTCCAAAAGTGTGGAAAATGGGTGCGACATGAATTGAATGGAAGACAGATGGAAAACCGAAAAAACACTTGTGAAATTTTGCTTCAAAGCCACGAAAGAAAATCCTTTTTGCATTGCATTGTTACTGGCGATAAAATGGATTTATTTTAAGAATCCTAAACGGAAAAAATGCATGGGTTAATCTGGGACAACCATCAACATCGACTGCAATACCAAATCGATTCGGCAAGAAGACAATGCTGTGTGTTTGGTGCGACCAGAAAGGTGTGCTGTACCACGAGCTCCTAAAACCTGGTGAAATCGATAATACTGATCGCTACCGACAACAAATGATCAATTTGAACCATGCATTGATCGAGAAATGACCAGAATTGGCCAAAAGACACGGCATGGTAATTTTGTTCCATAACAATGCACCTGCACACAAAGAAAAACTGGTTCAACAATCAACACACTTGGTTGGGAGCAGCTACTCCAATACGTATAGTGTTTAAGGTTGCCAAATGTCTCCCTTCCGCCTTTTTGCTCTTCATTCAGTGCTTCATAAAAAGTGTTACAGTGATGGGACTTAGTTCAAATATGCGCCGCTTTGTTCGACAATCTGTTTCCATCTAGACTGCAACTTCTTCATACCCCTCTCGTAGAAGCCCCCCTTCTTATTTGCGAAGAACTCAGACAGCCACTTTTCACAAGCCTCTTTTGAGTGGAACTTCACACCACCAAGGGCGTTCACCATGGACTGGAACAGGTGGTAATCGCTTGGCGCTATGTCCGGGCTATATGGTAGATGTGATAAAACCTCCCATCCTTGCTTCCGTAGCTTCTGATGAGTCATCAAAGAAGTTTGTGGTCTGGCATTGTCCTGGTGGAACACTACCCTCCTGTTGGCCAATTCTGGACGCTTCTGGTCAATCGCCTGCTTCAATCGGTCCCGTTGTTCGCAGTAGATGGTAGAATTAGGCGTCTGGCCATATGGGAGCAGCTCATAGTGGACGATTCCCTTCCAATCCAACCAAACCCACGGCAAAACCTTCTTGGCCGTCAGTCCCGGCTTGGCCACTGTTTGGGACGTTTCACCAGCCTTCAACCACGACCGTTTTCGCTTGATATTGTCGTATGTGATCCGTTTTTCGTCTCCAGTCACCATCCGCTTGAAAAATGGGTCGAGTTCGTTCCGTTTCAGCAGCTTATCGCAGGCGTTGATTCGGTCCAGAAGATCAAATCATGCGGCACCCAAACATCAAGCTTTTTTTGTATCCAGCCTCCTGCCGTGGTCGCCGTGGCGTAGTGGGTAGAGTGCGACCCTCACACGCCGAAGGGTCTAGGTTCGATACCCGGCTGAACACCTCGCATTTTTCACGGCACCACCTCTTTCGAGCTGCTGACAACACTCAAAGAGTAATAACTGTCTAAGAAAGCTTCTCAAATTTCGCCGTTAAGAGTCGGCAAAAAACTATAGGTCCTTTCAACTCGTGAGAGTACAGTAGCGCGCACAACACGATTAGTTGATGAGCTAGCTAGGCCCAGGTTCCCCTGTGAATTGTCGCGCCAACAATTATTATTATTAGCCTCCTGCAGATGATTTAAAATGGTTTAATGACTAACTCCCCTATCCTGGGTGATATTACGAGATGCCATATGTCGGTCTAACTCGATGATTTCCATGATTCGATCGGTATTTGTCGTCACAGGCATTCCGCCGGCTGACTTACTCATGATGTCGTTTTCACCGGCTCTGAATTGTTGAAACCATTCGTCCGCGGTTCCAAGTGATAGAGTACCATCCCCCAAAACACCATTAATTTTACGGAATGTTTCTCTAGCAGAGTCGCCTTTGACGAAGGAAAACTTTAAAATAGAGCAAATTTCGGCGATAATGAACTCCATGTTTACACGTCTATAACTGTTGAACACAATATCCAAATTAATCGTGGTTTTGTAGGTTATGTAAAAACCTTTCAAATAATGTATTGTATTGCCAGATACGAGCTCTGTAGCGCTCGAAATTCCCGAAAATAGCTCGAAAATTCAAAAGAAAAAAAGACGTAAGGGAGACAACCGTATTTAAAATCCCCAGCCTGAATGGTGGATGAAGTGGTGCTTTATGAAGCACATGTGGTTCTTCACCCAAACACACATTTCTAAAAGACATTTTTATTTATTCATAAATTTTCATTGTGTTTACCTCAAAGTGTCCTCCCCAGCGCCTTATAAATACTCAAAACAGTTCCGATATGCAGTTTTTAATGTATTTGGATAGTAATTTCTCAATCGTCGCAAAACGTTGCCTTTAATGGGCCTCTTCAATGAATTGTTTTTCACAATTGAGGTCCTTTTCGCCAAATTTTCCACTCAACTCGTGTTTCACAGCGCATTCAAGATAATTATCCTTATTAACCGTACGACGATGTGGTAAGAACTTCTGATGCACTACGCAACGGTAATTGAGACAAAAACAGTCACCAAAACCTTAACATTTGATCAAACTTTTTGTGCTTCCTTAGGTTTGGTCGCTAATTTCGACGTTAGTGACCTCCATGTTTACGCATCTATAACTGTTGAACGCAATATTCAAACTAATCATGCATAGCGTCGTTTTGTAGGTTATGTCAAGACCTTTTATATAAAATTGACAGATATGAGCTCTGAAGCGCTTTGTACATAGCCGGAAAATGAAAATGACAAAAAGGCGGATATTTGGGAACCTTATATATTAGCAAGGCTGGTGTATGCTGAAGGACGGCAATTTAGCAACGTTCTTGAGCTTAAGAGAGCAGTAATGGAAAATTGGCAAAAGATCAGTTATGCAATGCAAAATAGAGTCCACAATACAATAAAAAAGGTAGATTCCTCGAAAGTTAACTGTGCCCAAAGTGCAATTACAACCAGTGCACTATCATTTCAGGACATTGAAACTAATTTGTTTTTTTTTTTTTTAAATAGTGTGAACTATGCAACTTTTTAACAATTTTGAAATGAAGAATTTTTTCATAAATAAAGGAGACATCGGAGGTTTTTATTTTTATTTATACTTTCGTTTTGCTGTTTGCACTTCCAAGTTTCGCGATGCCTCTATCATTTTGGGACGCAGCTTTAATTCCAAGTCTGTACTTCATTCATTAAGGTTGCGAGAGTAACTTAAGAGTGGAACATTCAAATGCTTCCTTCAAAACCGTCAACTCCATTGTTCGGTCTCTCCAAACGAATTTAACTGAAGTAATGTTTTAAGGAGCACAACAAAGAAACTCACTATCCGCTCCCCAATCCACCACCATTTTGTCGCTGGAACGACTTTCAAATTGACACTTCTTCTTCTTATCAGGCAGACGAACCATGAAGGGTCTGAGCCTGGGCAATTGCTGCCTTCCAATCTAGATGTAGTCCTACATCTGCTATGATTTAGTCTTAGTACCGGAGGTTCGATCTTCCTCTCCTTCTCGAACCAGGAGGCTCGGATTCGAAGATCCTCTTTGCTGAAGCGTTGTTGTTCATTCGCTCAATGTGGCCGAGCCAGTGTAGTCGACAGATTTTTACCATCCGGACTATATCCACATCCTTGTACAGCTCGTGGTGTTCGCGGTTGTCTCTTCTTCTCCATTCGCCTTCCTCGCAGACGGGATCATATATCCGACGTAGAATTCTTCTTTCGAAGGCACCAAGAATCAGCTCTGCAGCCTTACCCAATGTTCAGCTTTCGGCTCCATAAAGCCGGATTGGCTGAATAGGGGTTTTGTAGAGCATGACTCTGGTCTTTCGAGGCAGGAGTTTTGAGCCCAGTTGTTTTGACAGACCGAAGTAGTATCGGTTGCCACGAGCGATTCTACGTCAAATCTCCACTACCATGTCATTCGTGGAGTTTACGTTTGCCCCGAGGTATACAAACTCCTTTACTACCTCGAAATTGTATCTGTCGATTGTGACGTTTTGGCCTAGGTGGTGTGCGGCGGGTCGTGTGTTGCTCGACAGCTTATATTTGGTTTTGCCCTCGTTAACCCTTAGACCAGCTCGTTCCGCCTGTTCTTCAATTGCCGTGAAAGCCTCCACTACGGCCCGTGGGGACTGCGCGATAATGTCGATGACATCAGCGTATCCCAACAGCTGGACTGCCTTGTAGAAGACAGTGCCTTCTGTGTTGACTTTGACCCGCCGCACTATCTTCTACAGTACCAAATTGAAGAAATCATACGACAGCTCATCTCCTTGCGTAAATCCGGTGCAGATCACGAACGGTTCAGAGGTTGTTGAACCGAACTGCAGGGTGCATCGCGTATATGTTAGCGTGGTGCGGCATTCGACCGGGATCCCGATTTCGACCATCACTTCGAATAGCTCCTTGCGATGAATGCTGTCGTATGCGGCTTTAAGATCGATGAAAAGATGGTGAGTATCGATTTGAAACTCGCTGGTCTTCTCCAGGACCTGCCTTAGTGTAAAGATTTGGTCTATAGTCGATTTGCCGGGCCGGAAGCCGCACTGGTACGTGCCGATTAGTTTGGTACAGAACGGCTTTAGATGTTCACTGGATGTATTCTACGTTGAGCAGGGATATACCTCTATAATTCTCGCAGGAGGTAGGGTCGCCTTTTTTGTCGATGGGGCTTTCAAATTGACACAGAGTCTTAAATTCCACATGAAAAGTCAAAACTAATGAGGTCATTCCTCCAAAATCAGCAGAGAAGGCAGCAAACAGTTCCGCAGAATATCACCAACATTTCCTTCAAACTGCCATGACACTGGACAAAAGTTGCCCCTGCTCATGCCATGTACAGGAAAACAAGATAAAATCAAATAAGCCTTATGATCCAAAGCTCTGAAATATGCGGTCGCATTTGTTCCCAGAATTTTCCCAGCCATTAACATTGCATCACAGAGCACTCCCTCCTCCTCTAAGCCCTGCACATGGATCACCAGAAAATTTTTCTCCACTATCAGGTATTTCCAAAGAGTTGAATCCTCTTTCCGCCGACAATGGACTGAGAAAAAAAAAGAACGCAGATTATGGCGGGCCACATGTGTGCCCGTACATACACAAACCTTACGTCATAAAATATTCACACCCCCTACACTCGAAAAGCCGGGGGAAGCCAACAAAGAAGGCAGAAAAAAGGATTTTAATTCCAAATGCCATTCACAAACCTCGGGAATCGCCGCTCGCACACAACGAACACACACTGAACTACTCCAAATCCTTCCCTATTTCACACACACACACACTCTCGCACACAACATTCCATTGTTCGGTTCAGTGGAGTCGAAAAGGGGAAACCTTTTCCCACCCGTGCTGTCCTTCCTTATTCGGGGTGCTTTGTACGTAGCTCGCGTTCGCACCTTGGCGGCGAAAAGCTTCAGATATGATTAAGTCAGGCGTAAGGAAGTGATTTCTTTGGTACGAGTTTTATGCCCTCTTATGATTTAGGATCTCGCCATAAAAGTTGTCTTCAATCTGCAGCGGAGTTGATGCAATTTTAGGGCATTTTTTATTTATAGTTTGTTGTCTGCTGGTGCTGGGTGTTGGGTGTTAAGAGTTTGAAGCAATGGAGGGTGTTAAAAAGTCCCCTTGGTGGGTGCCATATTCACGGTGATTAAACGAAGTTCCATCAATATTTCGACCGCTTGAAGCGGAGATGTTTGCTATTTCGAGGTATGGTACCATTTCAACCGACACGAAAAATGGTCCAAACACATTTACACATGCACACGCTGAAAATTCACTTGGGAATGAAGTGAAAATTCTCGGAATGACATTCTTACAAAAAATTCAACGGACATATTAATAAAATTTGAAACCAATACTTTTGTGCACCACTTTTTTATCCGAGTCACCACACTCATGATTCTTTTTTATTTCCTCGAACACCCCTACAATATGTGGCCATTTTAAAGCCAGTCGGTCAGATGACGCCAGGCAGCCAGAAGCTGATCTATGGCTCAGATTCTTTACATATTGAATGGCGCGGTGGTCCTCAGGAGGACTAGAGCTTTCTTCCGACTCTGAAGTTGTGAGAAGCTTTTTCTTAGACAGTTATGACTTTTTGGGTGTTCTCGGCAGTTCGAAAGATTTGGAGCCGTGAAAAATGAGAGGCGTATGCCCGGGAATAGAGCCTGAAGTATTCGGCATTCGCTGTGGCGTATTGGGTAGAGTACGACAGGCACGTACTCTACCCAATACGCGACAGCGACCACAATGGCTCAGAGTACATAAAGGTATACCAGTATGAAATGAGCGGTTTTTTTTTTTTGAAAATAAAACTCTAATTATTAATGATAATAATTAGAGTAAAGAAAAAGTAAAAACATTTTATTCAAAGTATTCGCCATTGTTTTCTACACATTTTGACCACCTTTCTGGCAATTTGTGAATACCCCGCCAATAAAATTGTTCGTCTTTTGTTCTTTTAATGCAAACCAATCAGACAACCAATTTTCGACCTCCTCGTAGGAATCAAAGTGCTGCTCAGCCAATGCGTGTCCCATCGATGAAAACAAATGGTAGTCGGAAGGAGCCAAGTCTGGTGAATACGGCGGCTGGGGTAGCTGCTCCCAGCCAAGTGTCTTGATTGTATTTTGAACCGGTTTTGCTTTGTGTGCAGGTGCATTGTCGTGGAGCAAAATTACCTTGCCGTGTCTCCTGGCCCATTCTGATCATTTCTCGATCAATGCATAGTTCAAATTGATTATTTGTTGTCGGTAGCGATCAGTATTAACGGTTTCACCAGGTTATAGGAGTTCGTGGTACAGCACAGCTTTCTGGTCCCACCAAACACACAGCATTGTCGTCTTGCCGAATCGATCTGGTTTTGCAGTCGATGTTGATGGTTGTCCCAGATTTTTTTCCGTTTAGGATTCTCAAAATAAATCCATTTTTCATCGCCAGTAACAATCCGATGCAAAACCGATTTTCTTTTCTGTCTTTGAAGCAAAATTTCACAAGTGTTTTTTTAGTCTTCCATCTGTCTTTCATTCAATTCACCCATTTTCCACACTTTTGGATCTTTCCCATAGCTTTTAAACGGTCAGAAATTGTTTGTTGTGCAACATTTAACATTGCTGCCATTTGCTTTTGACTCAAAGTGTCATCTCCATCCTATATCGTTTGCAATTCAGCGTCTTCAAACTTTTTTGGTGGTCTTCCACGTTCTTCATCTCTCACATCAACCTCATTATTTCTGAACCGTTGAAAGCATCTTTTGCATGTTGCTTCTGATAAAGCATGATCACCATAGGCCTCGACAAGCATTCGATGAAACTCTGCAGCACTTTTCTTCAAATGAAAACAAAAAATTAATGCTTTCCGCGAATCATCACTTTCTGGTACAAAATTCGACATTTTTAACACTTCAAAGATGCTTTTATCTCTTGCCACTTTTGCGTTTATCTCAAGACCGTTTTTAACATTTCTCAACTTGTTTGTGCTCACTTACTCGTACTAAGTACTATTTTCCCAATGCGTCTTGTATGAAAACACTTGAAGCTGGAGGTATGAGACCACTGAGAATGCTTAAGGCCACCAGAACTTTCTATTTTTATACGTTTACGAGAGTTAGTACATACAATCGACAGATTTGGGTTTACGTGACTACCTGCCTTAACGGCTAATGTCACGGGGAACCTTTTTCCTAAGAGTCGTAAGTAACGCAAGACTAGACGCCTTAGTTACCCAAGTACCAAACTGAGATCATGCTTGAGGGGCAATCACCCCACCTTGGTTTGATGCGAAACCTTTCTAAAACCTCTTCCGCTCTTTGGGTCGCAGCGCCCGGTTGAGAATGCAACTCCACACTGAGAACGGATAGTCCCTTAACCGTCTTGCCTAGTTGTGCTTAAATAATGAACTAGACAAGCCAGCACAGTACACTATCCTCGACTCTACCCGCGATGTTAGGTGATAAACCACAGCCACCACGATACTCCCACAAGGGGGCCTACCGCGGTCAGGCTGGAACCGAAGTTCCAGGGGCCCCTGACCTACCGTGGCACCAGAAATATACTCGGGTCAAGCTGTCACTACCAGTGAGGTTCCCTCAAGGCCTGGGTCTGATAGCCGCCATCCGTAGATGGTCTTTTCTCCATCAGTGATTCCGTTGACACTATAATTAGTGATACGGATGTGATTTTGAATCATGTGATTCATAAATCCAGTCACATCATCTGGCGACAGCATGTACAGTTCATCATTAAGCCTTCCAACAACGCAAACAGGATCTAAAAAGGCAAAACAAAAATTTCCTAGATCGTCCATACATCTGAGTCGCTGGACAACGTTGCAAAGATTGAAGCTGGCATAGGCATTATTTTAAAAAAAAAGGCAACGTTTATCAGCCTTAATCAAACTAAATCTGAGAGAGGTGACATTTCTTAATTAATTTTGCCCGACGCGTAACATCGCATTAAACACAATTCAAAGTCTTAGCTATTCAAAGACTACGTACACCTGCTTTGTTGAACTACCTTATATTCCACTTAATGAACCAAAAAGCATTATTCCGACATTGTTCCATCGCTTCTTGTTCAGAAACCTGTCCTAGCAACAGGGTTACACGATTCAATCGTAAAAGTATTGACCTGCCTCAGTATTTCTTCTTATTTTTGAATTCAAAGACTGGTCATTTTAAGTCAAATAACTTGAACGTCCCCCCGCCTTTGATAAGGTTTAGACAGCAATATTGAAATAGAAGTCAATCTAAGCTGCTGAAGCGGACGGGCTGTCGGAAGAACTATTTAAGGAAGCTGGAGATGATCTGGTTGCGCGCATACACCAGCTCATCTATTAGATATGGTCAGAGGAAAGCATTCCCAATGAGTGAAATCTAAGTGTCAAGTCTGCAAGAAACTAGATCCCTATGACTGCGCCTACTGTCGTGGGATCAGCTTTCTTAACATCGCCTATAAGATTCTTCCTTGTCGTATTGTTTGAGCTTCTGAAACCTGAAACCTTTTGTCCACAACCTGTTAACACAGGTGATTTGCGGCCAGGGAAGTACACGATAGACTAGACCTCAACTTTACGACATATCCTGGAAAAGACTCAAGAAATACAGATCGACACTCACCGTTGATTTTAAGGCTGCATATGACAGTGTTTTGGCCGCCATGACGTAGTGGGTAGAGTGCGACACTCACACGCAGAAGTTCTGGGTTCGATCCCCGGGTGAACACCTCGAATTTTACACGGCACCACCTCTTTCGAGCTGCTGACAACACTCAAAGAGAAGTAAATGTCTAAAAAAAAAACCTTTTCAAACTTCGCCGTTCCGAGTCGGCAAAAAACTGTAGGTCCCACTACTCGTGAAATATCAGTAGCGAACACAACACGAGTAGTTGATGAGGATGCTAGGCCCTGGTACCCCTGTAGACTATCGCGCCAGCAGTTATTAGTATATGACCAAAGAGAAGGGACCTACAGTTCCTTCCACACATCCATAGGACTAAATTTGTGAAGGATTTTCATGCACAAGTAGTACACTTCGACTGCGCAACTCAGAAAAAGTGGTGCCATGAAGAAATACGAAGAGTTCAGTTTAGGAATCGGACCTCGCAACCTTTGGCGTATGAGTATCACACTTTATTCACTTCGCCACGGCGACCAATGTCTTAAGTTATTTATTTTCCCCTTGCTTTATTCAAAAACTAAAAAATCGTCCAGTTCCATTCTTTAGCCAATTTTGACACTTGTCAGAAACGTCAACAAAAGCTTATCATCCACGGATGTCATGAGCGCTATGAAGCCCTGAATTCGACAGAACACCCATCTGTGGCCTCCACTACACAGTGTCTTTGGATCCTCTGGCGAAGCCATTTCACTATGTTGTGTCAGAGACAATAAAGTACGGTTCATGGAAATAAAAGAAAACCCACTTACCCTTTCACATCGCGTGCCCTCGTAGCCCCTCGTAAACCTGCGTGGAAAAAAAATCGATTACACTTTAAAATGTCACCGCTGACCCGTCAGGAATGGCTTAAAAGAGCTCGAACAAATCTACGAAGGCAGCGAATCAGAATCCCCTCTCCACAGAAAGTCCGGAGGCGATTGTAGATCAACGAACTGCTCCTCCGCCTCCTCCTCAACGGCACCACTGTGCAGCAATTGATATTATTTTCGTATATCGATTGTTTTCGAACTAATGAATGATTAATTCGCTCGGCTGGCTGTGGGACAAAGTTATAGTGCTTGGCGTGTCCTCCTTTTTTGGTCACAAGCACTACCGCCAGCACAAAGAGCGAGTGGGGGGACGGTTCTTAGTGTTCCTGGGCGCACGGACGGGCGGTAGTGAAGCGGTTTCATATTCGAATTAGTGACGTGACCAAAGTATTTGGGGTATTACTCACAAGCCGCTAGCAGACAAGCGGCGTACCGCGCCAGTGGGGCTGTTTTGTTTCTGTGCTCCATCCACCACAATGTAGAACAGGCCAACTGAAGTCGCTATACACAGAGCCCCAGAGCTAATCAATCAATACCACACAGCCGGCGCACCGCAGAGAGAAGGCCAACCACCGCGACCGCCACCAATCGCTGCCGGTGCACTTGCAGTTCGCCTCTGTCAAATAGTCAGTCGACAGTTATCCCTTTTGGCTAAGCAATCGTCGCGTTTGTCGCGCTCGTCCCTGAGTCGATTTTAATTGATTTTAGTCTCAACGGACCGCAGTTGGCTGTGACGACGATTAATTAAAGAGCAGAAGCGCAAGGACTCACCAGATAAGCACAATTCCGATCGACGCCGGGGAAGCAAAAGAAAGTGCGTTGACGTGCGCGCGTTTTTTTTCCCTTCAGTTTTCTGTGTCTGTTTGTGTTTGTTGTTTGAGTTGTGCATGTGCCCTCCCTGTGTCCCTGCAAGTCCAATTCCACCGTAACCGCCGGAGAATGGCTTACCGTTATAATTATTTTAATGCTCCACCCGTAGAGAGAAATTAATTTACTGATGTCACATGTCTGTAGCTATGTAGCAATGAATGGTAATTGAACGAATTCAAGTTACAGGGTTGTCCAGGATGTCGCGGGTAATAGTGAGGCTATAATTTTAGATCGGCTATCTCCTAGCACGCAGTATTCCATAGCAGTAACGGCCATTAGGCTTGGAAAAAAGTACCGCAGTAGGCAGATTATATTTAGAACACTAGGTAAATCGATTTGCAAATTGAATACCCCAAACCAAAGATCGGATTTCACTAAATTTCTTTTCTCTTGTGCTGTACGAAGCAGATTCGCCGAAGCCCTCGCAGCAGCAGGACTTCAACGGGGCCGCTATGCCCCCGAACAAGGCGCTAAATCCCGGCATTTACATGGACGACATCGTCTCAACCTCGGCCAGCAATCTGTCCAACTCCACGCAACAGAGGGAGCTGCCGCCGGTAAGTTGTACGAGAGTTTGTGTGAATGATGAATACTTTATGAATCCACTTGCAGATACGTGGCGTCGAAATCGGCATCGTGCTCATTGTGCTGATGGTGTGGGCGGGCGCCATTGCGTTGTTCTTCAACCGCTGGGGAAAGATCAGGATGCTGCTTCCCTACCAGCCGGACTACAAGCACGAGCAGCTGAAAGTGCCCGGCACTGGCGTGTGCTCGGGCGGTGTGTGCACTGGCCAACATTCACATCAGGTAAATATGCTCGTCGTCCTGCCACACGGCCACTACACTGAGAATAGAAAGAAAGCGTCCGTTTGCCTACTGCACGTCATGCAGCAAGTCATCACTGTCGGCGCAGGGGAAGGGGCAAATGTATAATCGTATGTGCCTTCCACTTGAAATGAGATATGAAATTACATTAACCGCCAACACGAAGGCTTGCTGCATGCGGTAAGGATCCGACGGAAACAGGAAAGAATACAGAATACTTTCACATGCTTCCTATTCCCCTTGAAGACGAATGATAAAAAAAACAACAAAAATATAAACAGAGAGTGTGAGAGAGATGGAGGAAGGGAGTGTAAACGATTTAGTTTGTTGACTCTTGATGCATTTTTCATGGGAGAAAATACTAGAAACGAAGTAGTCGTGATTGAAAGTCCAACAACAAGTCAGACAGATTCGGAGGGTTTCGTGGAAAAGCGTGCCAAGACCAAACCAGGTGCAGAGCTACTTCTTCTGGAAACGGACGAAAATAGCACGCAAATGGATGGCCGTGGTCTGTTTCATTAGCGTCAACCGGAGGTTTATTTTTACTGCTGACACGTAGTTGTGATGCTTTCTATGTCATAAGACATGCGGTGACGTGATCATTGTCACATAATGGAAGTTTCTTCCAATCCTTACGTTGGGCTGATGTTACGTGATATTTACTGTTCGTCACTCCCTTGTTTGAGGTGGTTCATTGGGTTTCTTCCGGGAAATAGTTCTGAAAACAATATTCAACCGCAAGAGTGGCATGTAATATTTTATATGACTGCTTACTTTACACCTGCAGTGAATAAGGGATTCGCAAGGATGAACTTATAGATGTTTAGCCCTTTATGTAAAGCCAAAGACGAAGTTTTCCCTATAGAGCACAACACTTTTCACTATTTAGAAACAACTTGAAATGTGGCACTATTTCCTAGTCCCACCAAATACAGTCTATGTGGCACAATATTGCCACATGTGGCTTATTTTTTTATTCCCAATCAACATTCACGTGACTGAATACATTTTAGCAAAAACGGACACTATTTTGCGTTCAATGTTGGTTCTGAGATCTTTCAACGTAGTCGACGCAGATGGCAAGAACAGTAGTGCCAACATTCAAATAACAATATATGTCGCTTATAAAGAATTTTCCAACATCGACTTGACAACTTCCTTTTTTTAATAAATTGCTAACCAATTGATATATTCCCAAATATTTATCATTAATACTTCCATTGGATTGGACGGCGCGACAGTCCACAGAGTCCACTGGGCCTAGCTAACTCATCAACTAATCGTGTTGTGCGCGCCAATGTTCTTCCACGAATAGAAGGGACCTACAGTTTTTTGCCGACTTCGAGCAGCGAAGTTTGAAAAGCTTTTTTCTTTAAAAGTTACTTCTTTTGGAGTGTTGTTAGCAGCTCGAAAGGGGTGATGCCGTGAAAAATTCGAGGTGTTCAACCGGGAATCGAACCTGAACCTTCGAATTGTGAGCGTTGCACTTTACCCACTACGCCACGGCGGGCCACCAATATTTCCATTATCATCATCAACTTATGGTACTTCTAGTAGCATAAAAACGTTTATGAACGAAACTCATCTTCGTCCGTATGGCCATCGCGGGTACGTTTGCAGTGGTCTATTGGCTGGACCCAGTTTTAATCGACTTGGCCACACATTTCAGCCAAAACGGACAATATTTTGCGTTCAATGTTGGTTCTTTCAACGTCGTCGCATTGTTGAAATAAACCAATCACTCAACGTGATTTGTGAAGTGGCGATTAATCGGGTGAAAGAGGAGCCATATCGACTGTCCCATTTCTTACTCATCGCTTAGTCAATTTTAACGTGTACTGTGTGGCTTGTGGCAAACAGTTGAAAGCACATGTCGTCCAAGTTCATTTTAATTTCGACCAAAAATTTTCGATAACCATGGTCATATAACGCTGACCATTCACAGTAACATGACGATCGTCATAGACAAAGAAAAGAAAATTGAACATGTGTAAGGTTGTCAAATGTCTCCCTTTCGCTTTTTTGATCTTCATTCAATGCTTCATAAAAAGTGTTACAGTGATCGGATTTAGTTCAAATATGCACCGTTTTGTTCGATTATCTTTTTCTATATACACGGCAAGTTCATAATACCCCCCTCGTAGAAGCCTCCACCTTAGTTGCGAAGAACTCGGATAGCCAATTTCACTAGCCTCTTCTGAGTTCAGCATTCACACCACCAAGGGTGTTCGCCATGGACAGGAACAGGTGGTAATCACTTGGCGCTATGTCCGGACTATATGCTGGATAGGATAAAACCTCCCATTCGAGCTCCCGTTATTTTTTGACGAGTCATGAAAGAAGTGTGTTGTCTGGCGTTGTTTTGGTGGAACACTACATCCTTCCTGTTGGCCAATTCTGGACGCTTCTGGTCGATCGCCTGCTTAAAGCGGTCCAGTCGTTCGCAATAGATGGTAGAATTAGTCGTCTGGCCATATGGGAGCAGCTCATAGTGGATGATTCCCTTCCAATCCCACCAAACACACAGTAAAACCTTCCTGGCCGTCATTACCGGCTTGCCCACTGTTTGGAACGATTCACCGGCCTTCAACCACGACCTTTTCGCTTGATATTGTCGTATGTGATCAGTTTTTCGTCGCCAGTCACCATCCGCTTCAAAAATGGGTCCAGTTCGTTCCGTTACAGCAGCTTATCGCAGGCGTTGATTCGGTCCAGAAGGTCAAATCATGCGGCACCCAACCATCAACATTTTTGTGTCCAGCCTCCTGCCGTGGCGTAGTGGGTAGAACACTACGCTCACACGCCGAAGGGTCTAGGTTCGATTTCCGGCTGAACACCTCGAATTTTTCACGGCACCACCTCTTTCGAGCTGCTGACAACACTCATAGAGTAATAACTGTCTAAGAATGCTTCTCAAACTTCGCCGTTCGGAGTCGGAAAGAAACTGTAGGTCCCTTCTTATAGTGAGAGAACAGTAGTGCGCACAACACGAGTAGTTGATGAGCGAGCTAGGCCCTGGTTCCCCTGTGGACTGTCGCGCCAAAAATTACTATTACTTAGCAACTGTCTAAAAAAAACCTTCTCAAACTTCGGAGTCGGAGTCGGCAAGAAACTGTAGGTCCCTACTCGTGAAAGTAGAAGTAGGGCAGTCTAGGCCCTGGTCCCTCTGGGGACTGTTTCGCCATCCAGTTATTAATAGCTTCGCCCGCATGCAAAGCTTCGTCGTGCTTTATAAAACAGATGTGGATTCTTACACAACCAACAACACTAATTGGGGAACCCATTGAACCAAGACTGACTTTAGTCTCTCAATATCTTTTTGCTATTAAATTCGTGATTTCGCTGCGTCTTCTCTGGAACCCAGCCCAAGAACATAACAATAATAATAATTGTTGGCGCTACAGTCCAAAGAGAGACCAGGGCCTAGCTTGCTCATCAACTACTCGTGTTGTGCGCGCGACTGTTCTGTCACGTGTAGAAGGGACCTACAGTTTTTGCCGACTCCGAACGGCGAGATTTAAGAAGCTTTCTTAGACAGTTATTACTCTTTGAGTGTTGTCAGTAGCTCGAAAGAGGTGGTGCCGTTAAATTCGAAAAATTGGTGTTGAGCTGGGAGTCGAACCTAGACCCTTCGGCGTGTGAGCGTCGCACTCTACCCACTCGGCCACGGCGACCAATAGCCCAAGAACATATGTCGTTTAAAATCTGGTATTGGCTTCAATTTTCGAGTTAGTTGGATCTTGTATGGGTGCAAACCAAGGTGCTTACGCAAAATATATTACAATGTGATCCGAAAGACGGCCACTTCCTGAGAACGTCATGGAATTGACTCCTTTAGATCGGTTGCTATGGACGGCAGCCATATTGTCGGTACTTGTACCAACCAGCTGTTTCACCGAATATGTAGACTAAAAACTTTGCGCTAAACTTGTTATTGCCTATCTTCCAGGACGAGAATTACATTCGAAAATTGAAGCTTACGCTCTTAAAATTGCAGCCACCGGCTGCAAATATCGATTGAATTTTTCTTTAAATATGCAGACGGTGCATGTTCGTCTATTTGATGAATATGCAGAGCTTACGAAATGAATTGATAGGAAAGACAAAGTTCACAAATTAAATTCAAAGTCATTGTGTCCCCAATGGAAACGATTTAAAATGCTGCAAAACGTTTCACAAGAGTTCCCTGTCTTTTCGTCAAGTATTTTGGTAACAGGCCAATATACTGGAAACTGCTAGCGATCCCTTTTTATTTTACCAAACACATGAAACTATGAGATCACTAAATTAGCTTGTAGACGAATGAGAAAAAGAAACAATTAGCCTTCAAACAGAAAACGATGAAAATCAGAAATAACACCCAGAGGACAGACAACACTTGAGATCTCTTGAACAACCTCCAGCCAATTACGCTAATGTCACACAAGTCAATTCACGAGAAAGAATCCTTCACGAGTCACCAGTGTCCTTAATTGATGCCCCCTTCATTGCGATGTTCACGTCGAAACGAAAGAATAACCGCCTGAGGCTATTCCAGGAAAATTCATTTCGCTTGCTTCTTGCTAGACACTGCACGTGGCATGCTCGCATCTCGGGAATGTTGGAATACCTTCCGTTCCTCGGTTACGTCAGAGACATTTTGCATCATCTTCAATTCACTCGAACTCCCCACCCTTAAAGCGAATTAACTTAAAAGCTTGACGAAAAAAAAAACAATCCTTCCCCACCCATCGCCTGGACGTTGCGAATGGAAAGCATCTCCTCGCCCCGTGGTGCGGGTAATTCGCTTATCATTTTCGCTTTCGATTGAATTGAATCGATTGCGCTTATTTAACCGCGGCAAATTGAATTAACTGAGTCAGCCGAATGGATTATCCCCGAGACGATTCGGGGTTTCATTTGGTTAACTTAAAGGTGTTTACCGGCCCCTCTTTCCGCGGTTTGTTTTTGTACGTGTTTGCATTTGCTGCGTGTGAAATCACGTTTACGGAATAAGGACCAATGACAAGGCGGAAGGTGTTATCTTCATCGAGCTTGGTTTGTACACGAGGCGTGCCTGCAGCTGCGGCGGAAATCAGGAATGGATGTCGTCCGTTGGGCATTTGCTGCCTTGTTTTGCTGCTTTTACATTTATCACACGGCTTGTGGCTTGAGTGGTTATTTGGGAGTGGAGTGCAAAAATGATAGAGTGTCCTGACGGTTAATGGAGTTGCCTTCAAAGTTAGAGCGTGAGAGTGGAATGAATTGACGTTGAGACAAGTGTACGTATTATTTTTGTTTCTTGAAAATTAGACCAATTACTTCATTGGACGACCAACTTGTCTTAAGCCAATTTTTTTATGAGACAGCACTCGCCTTTTAATTGCTCATTGTTATACAGACGTGAGTGGACCTTTCGAGGATGTAAAGATGTTTTCATCTGGGAGACGAGCGGTCCGTGATGGACTCGCAGAAACCCAGGTTGATGCATTTTAGTGAGGTTGAACTATGTGCTATACAACCGAGCGCTTCGTCGCTCAGCCGCTTGCAATGGAGGTACTCCAGCTCTAGGTTTCCTTCTACTTGCTGAGGCCAGACAAATGTCCGATACCCTGGTCGCTGACGTGACAACACGAACAGAGGACAAGGTTGTTCAGCTTCTTCAGACCCAACGTGATAAGCAGCAGGCCTGTGTTTGTGATGTAGCAGCACACCTCTTCTTCTTCTTGTGGTGCAACAGTCAGGGGTGGACCTAGGCCTAATAGCAGCAGACGCCAATTTCAAAAGTCTGAAAGTAGGGCCAAGACTACTATCGGTGATTTTTTTGCAGAGCAACAAGTCCAGCTCCTTAAATTTCATGGAGAGTGCATGTCCAGGCCACACTTTCCCTTTCTCCTCTACACCTTAGGTCTGTGCTGTGACTTAATCTCAGTCACATAAGGGAACCAAACAATTCCTTAAGCGCCCGCCAAGTATAAACAAAATAAGGTTCAGGGACACCATATTCAGCAGGCCAATTACAAGATCCCTCAGCGATCGGCACAACAACAGAATCTGGACCCTCCCGGCGACTGCGACTAGATCGCTGTAGATGTTACTTAGTCTGCATACCCTTCCAACCGCTCTTGGCGTACACGACGTCCCACCAATGTGTGCAAACTTGCGCGGCACGATCGCGGCCGTTGACAGGCAGCAGCTTGAAGATCATCTCGCAAATCTCGGAGTGCAGGTGGCCAATATGTGTGCCTGCGGCAGGAGGAGGCGTAGCAGGACTCGCCGGCCGCTGATGCGCCTTCATATTTAAGCCGGTCGTACCAGATAATGCAGGGGATGATGGTGGTGTCCAAAGTTTCAAAAGACCAAAACCCATGTGAAAAGTCTAGGATTCTGAACTTTCCAAACTTGGAAATTCTGTAAAAACTCAGAGAGAGAAAGTTAAAACATTTTCTTAGTTTCGAAACATTCCTTAGCGATCTTTGAATTTTTGAATTGTGTGCCGATAGGACTTCCATTCTGTCTCAGTGTACACGTAAGCGCAAAATAGTTTCGGTTTCTGTCAGGCATGTTTTTTTGGCTAACACAGCTCGTACCGAGATTTCTGCCTAATCGTTTTCATTAAACTGGGTTGTCAAATATTTCCCTTCCGCTTTTTTGATCTTCTTTCAATGCTTCATAAAAAGTGTTACAGTGATCGGATTTAGTTCAAGTATGCGCCGTTCTGTTCGATAATCTGTTTCCATCTATACGGCGAGTTCATAATACCCCCCTCGTAGAAGACCCCTCCTTATTTGCGAAGAACTCGGATAGCCACTTTTCACTAGCCTCTTTTGAGTTCAACTTCACACCACCAAGAGCATTCGCCATGGACAGGAACAGGTGGTAATAGCGTTTGCGCTATGTCCGGGCTATATGGTGGATGCGATAGAACCTCCCATCCGAGCTCCCGTAGCTTCTGACGAGTCATCATCGAAGTGTGTGGTCTGACATTGTCCTGGTGGAACACTACATCCTCCCTGTTGTCCAATTCTGGACGCTTCTGGTCGATCGCCTGCTACAATCGGTCCAGTTGTTCGCAGTAGATGGTAGAACTAGTCGTCTGGCCATATGGGAGCAGCTCATAGTGGATGATTCGCTTCCACACCCACCAGAAACACAGTAAAACCTTCCTGGCCTTCAAGCCCGGCTTGCCCACTGTTTGGGACGATTCACCAGCCTTCAACCACGGCCGTTTTTGCTTGATATTGTCGTATGTTATCAATTTTTCGTCGCCAGTCACCATCCGCTTAAAAAATGGGTCGAGTTCGTTCTGTTTCAGCAGCATATCCGAGGCGTTGATTCGGTCCAGAAGATCAAATCATGCGGCACCCAAACATCAAGCTTTTTTTTGTATCCAACCTCCTACCGTGGTCGCCGTGACGTAGTGGATAGAGTACTACGCTCACACGCCGACGTGTCTAGGTTCGATTCTCGGCTGCACACCTCGAATTTTTCACGGCACCACCTCTTTCGAGCTGCTGACAACACTCAAAGAGTACTAACTGTCGAAAAAAGCTTCTCAAACTTCGCCGTTCGGAGTTGACAAAAAACTGTAGGTTTTTCTACTCGTGGGAGAACAGTAGTGCGCACAATACGAGTAGTTGATGAACAGGCTAAGCCCTGGCCCCCCTGAGAACTGTCGCACCAGCAATTACTATTATTAGCCTCCTGCAGATGATTTAAAATGGTTTACTCCCATCTATTGGGCGATGTCACGAGATGCCACATGCCGGTCTAACCTTAGGATTCGGTCGGTATTCGTGGTGACAGGTCTTCCGCCGGCTGGCTTATCCATGGTGTCGTTTTCACCGGCTCTGAATTGTTGAAACCATTCGTCCGCGGTTCGAAGTGATAGAGTACTGTCCTCCAAAACACCATTAATCTCACGGAACGTTTCTCTAGTGGATTTCCCGTTAACGAAAAAAAACATTAAAATTGTGCGAATTTTGGAGTTAGTGAACTCCATGTTTACACGTCTATAACTGTTGAACACAATATCCAAACTAATCATGCATATCGTCGTTTTGTAGGTTGTGTTAAGACCTTTCAAATAATGTATAGTGCTGCCAGGTATGTAGCGCGTTGTACAAAGCCAGAAACTTCAAAAGGCAAAAAGGTAGAACAGTGATATGCGACAACCTTATAGATGCAGTCCCAGTACCCTCGGTAAGCCATAAAAACAGGACATATATGGTAAAAATCGAATCTGCGAAAAGAATAAATAATCAAACAATTTTCCGAAAAATAAAATTGTTTTCAAAAAGAAAAAAGAAGTGGTTAAACCCCTTAGAGGGCCTATGTACGGTGAACACTTCCAACTGAACCACCTCAAAAAATAGTCCTTTCAAACTACAACAACAGTTGTCAACGGCAAAAAATTAAGAATCCTCAAGCCATTAACTCAAAGTCCATTTACAACAAATCAACTGCGGGAACTCCTCCTCATAACGCACTCAAACCATAAACCTTCTCTAGATACGAGAAACATATGCCAACTTAATTACACGTACAACTCGCAACTTTCTCCATCATCCAAAGTTAATGCACACAGTCACACATTCAGTTGTGAATAAGGTCACCGAAAACTTTCCCAAACACAAAACATGTCATTATCGGGTAGGGGCAAAGAAACTGCAAATAAAAGACGAAAAAGTTACGCATACGCCACAGGGAATGCAATTTGCCAGCAACTGCAGCAAAATTCAATTCTCACCCACTGACATGGACTTGGTTTTCTCCCCCTCCACTCACTCTCACTCTCCTTCGGGTTTTAGTGGAACTCAAATAAAACTTCATTTCACATTGAGAACAAACTTTTGCCCAATGGAACATGTCAAAAGCCCCCTCCTCTCCACACGCGCACATACACACACACACATACACCGAACATACATCTTGTCTCCTATTCGAAACCAGGCTAAATAAAATATTTATTTAACTTTGTACTTCTTTTTGTAGAATTTACACACAGACATGCTCATACAGGTACATAAAGTTATACAATTCGATTCACGTAGTGTTTCCATTCCATCCTCGATCCTTAAAAAATCCAAAACATTTGTTTTTTTTGCATTTTTATTCCTTTCCAATTTTATACTTTTTGTGTTGATTCAAAAATATGGCTTCACGAGCTTGTTCCCAGAAAAAAAAATGAAAGTAAGAAATTTTATGTTTTGCATCAAATGGAGGATGTCCCTTGTAAAAAATTAAAAAGAGGAATTATTTCCCTTAACTCGCCCGAACCAGAACCGCGTCAGCATTCATACATCAATGGATTGGCTTTGAAGTAGGCTTTCTCCACCCCGAGATTTCAGATAGTTTTAATTCTGCTTGCTTCCGCTTAGAAGTAGAGTTTTTCCTTCTTTTAAATTATCCTCGTTTTTCTTTGGTTCGATTTATGATTTCTCTCAATTAGAGTTAAGATTTTATTTATTGCTTTAATTCGTAAACAAAAGATTAGACACAAACGAGAACATTTTTGGTTCACAAATTGTATTCAATTTAGTGCTTGCCACGTTGCGAGGGCTGTGGCATATTCGATCGGTGCTTTCAGTATCCACGGCGAGAATTGGAGCGCGACTGCGGCTGTCAGTTTGCCCTATTGCACAAGGCCGATGTAGAGAGCTAGCAACCAG
The DNA here is from genome assembly GCA_955652365.1 of Eristalinus aeneus. Lineage (NCBI taxonomy): Eukaryota > Metazoa > Arthropoda > Insecta > Diptera > Syrphidae > Eristalinus > Eristalinus aeneus. The sequence goes on along the minus strand of OY019133.1, from coordinate 25,083,748 downwards.
CTCATGGTGATGGTGCCGCTCCGCACGGCACCAAAGTGCAGGCGACTAGCAGCGGAGCTGATGGAGCTGTTGGCGGCGAGCACTTGGAGGAGCAGCACGATCACCATCACCACTCACAGACACAACTCAAACAGGATAATAGCTCGCAGCACAGTCAAAAGACACAATCCATACCAAGTAGTCTTAGCCAGAAACTCAATCAGATCAATAGCAAATCACCAGCACAGCCGAAAACCTCGGACGAGCAATTAAGCGAATTCGATCTACTTGATCAGGAGGCAAAGCGTCAAATCATACTGCGGCGACGGCGACTGTTCAGCCACTACCGGCAGTACGAACAGTGGCGCAAGAAGCAATTCAGCTATGACAGCTATCACTACCGACCGTTGGTCAGCGCTGCGGCCACGAAGCGACGACGTCTGTATCGGCGTCAGTACTCATGCGTGGAACGCAGCGAGGGCAGTCGCGACAGTCACGACTCAAAGTACTATATCCCCAACGAGGGGGCGCCGCCATCGAAGGGGAACAGCGAAACGAATAGTGTAAGTCTAGGTGTTAAGCGCTGCCCGCATCTCTCAAATCTGCACAAATCCATCTCAACATTGAATATTTCATCATCCGCACGTATACATTGTACTCGCAAATATTGAATTCACCGTACACCTGTGTTCTGTGTCCTCCATCATTGTCATCGTGTCATACGTAGTGTGGAACTACTCACCCAGACTAAGATTTGTGTTTGTGTTTCTTTTCATTTCGTTTCATTCCGTTTGTCGGATCCAAATTCTTTTATTCAAACTGTACTTTCTCGATTTTGCAGAGAGTCTAAAGTTTTCTTGTGGAAATGCTTCACTTAGTTGCCATCATTTCTTTTCTGTGTTTTTTGATTTTTTTCGTTTCGTTCTTTCAAATTTTTATTTTTTGTAAATAATTTTACAGGCGAATTGTGTAAGTAAAGGAGTTGATATTTTGATATTTTCTAATGTTTCAGGGAGAAGATAACGACATTCACTTTATTTTTCAGTGGAATGTAGGTCCCTGCAACCAGTTGAAATTTACATAGCGAATGTTGTGTCGGTGCAACATATAGTTACTGACACAAATATTCGGACTTATGTCTTTTTCTGGGTTTAGGTAAAAAAAAGAGGGATTTCAAAATACTTTCTTTATCAAAAGGAGTGAACAAAAAGAACACATATGAGAGGCCTGTTCAAAAATATATGGCGAATTTTAATTGTTCTAAAAAAATTTTTTTTTTCATCAATTTCTATTTCGTTCCCTTCAGCGTTTTTTAAACCCTCGAAGCAGTTCTGATTCGAACTTTCTGGTAAGCCCTTGAGCACTCTCAGCGTTTATATCTCCTCAATTATTTTAAAACGCCATCCTTTAATCGGTCTCTTCAATTTGGGGAACAGGATAAGGTCGCAGGGATCTAAATTTGATGAATACAATGACTCAGCATGATGGCAACGTTGTTTTTGGCCAAAAACTTACGAACACACAACAAACGAGTGGACAGGTGCATTGTAGTGATGCAAAAGCCATGAATTGTTCTTCCACAACTCCGGACGTTTTCTTCACATTGTGTTTTGAAAGCGGCGCAATACTTCAAGATAATACTTCTTATTGACCATATGATAAGAGTTTCTGATGCACTACTCAACATTAATCAGAATAAACCCTTGATGTTTGATTGGACTTGGCATGCTGTTTTGGCCTCGGCTCTCCTGGGTTCTTCCATTGGGATGATTTCACTTAGGTTTCGATGTCATAACCAAATTCCCATGATTCGTCACCAGATATGACCCTTTTAAGCAAATCTGGATCGCCGTTGAAGTCATCGCACAATTCCTGAGAAATGCCTATTCGACATTTTTTTCATTAAAATTCTGCAAATTTGAAACGAACTACACACGCTACGTGCTAAAAATTTCTGAAAAAAATGAATGGCATTAGCCTACCGATATGACGACATCTCCAGCAACTTCTTTTATAGTAGATTTGACGTTGCTCCATAACAACTTTCTTCACTTTCTCAACATTTTCATCGGTTGTTTAAGCGCTGGGCCGTACAGGACGAACGTAGTCATTCACACCTTCTCGTCTTTCCTAAAAACGCTTGTACCACTTGTAAGCATTTTTGGACGCAGAGTACACCGTATACCACAGTCAAAATTTCAAGTGTTTTGCAGTCCATTTTGCACACAAAACTGAATGCGCATTCTTCGATTCATTTTTTTTTTCAGTAGCAAATCGCCGAACGTAGTGGTCGCCGTGGCGTAGTGGGTAGAGTGCGACGCTCACACGTCGAAGGGTCTATGTTCGACTCCCAGCTCAACACCAATTTTTCGAATTTTTCACTGCACCACCTCTTTCGAGCTGCTGACAACACTCAAAGAGTAATAACTGTCTAAGAAAGCTTCTCAAATCTCGCCGTTCGGAGTCGGCAAAATACTGTAGGTCCCTTCTACTCGTGAGCGCACAACACGAGTAGTTGATGAGCAAGCTAGGCCCCGGTCCCCCTGTGGACTATCGTGCCAACAATTATTATTATTAAATCGCCGAACACGCAAAATATGTCTTACGAAGGTTGCCTTTTATATTTCGGGCAGCTGCCAGCTCTATCGTAAAGTTTGACATTTTTGAGGTTATACGTACTCAGAACGTTTTGACATACGAGCGCTATTTGTGTTGTTTCAATAACTTAGAGGATTCATCTCGCCCAAAAAATGGAATCAAATCGTGAAAATTCTCTTGCGATTATTTTTTACAACTTTCAACGTGGATTAACTCAACAACAGTGCATCGATGGACTTAATTCAATTTTTGCCAATGAAGCTCCATCGAGGACCAGTGTTTATCGATGGTATGGTGAATTCAACCGAGGTCGTAGTTCACTCCAAGACGAATTTTGTGAAGGTCGTCCAAAATCAGTTGTTGTTCCGGAAACCATTGATGCTGTGCGCCAACTGATATTGCAGGATCGTCATGTGACCTATCGTGAGATTGAGACAACCTTAGGCATTAGTGGGACCAGCATGCATTCAATATTGCATGAACATTTGATCGTCAAAAAAATGTGTTCGACTTGGATCCCTCACAATTTGTCAATCGTTAAAAAAAGGCTCGTGTCGAATGGTCGAAAGAAATGCTCCAAAAATACTATCGCGGTGTTTCGAAACACGTCTATGACATCGTGACAGGTGATGAATCACGATTCATCATATGTCGCATATGAGCCCGAAAGTACACAGCAGTCGACTGTATGGGTGTATCAAATTGAGCCAAATCCAACTAAAGTTGGTCGCTCACAAAGCACTTCCAAGCAAATAATCGCCTGTTTTTCGAAAAAAAAAACTGGACATGTCGCAACCGTACCACTAGAACAACGCAGAACAGTCAATTCTGAGTGGTACACAAACATTTGTTTGCCAGTTGTCTTCCAAGAAATCAGGAATACCAACCGAAGACGGATCACTCTTCACCACGACAATGCGAGCTTTCACACATCGGCTATAACAACAGCTTTCTGGAGCACTCAAAACATCGATTTGATGAGTTATCTGCCGTATAGTCCTGACTTGCCACCGAATGACTTCTTTTTATTCCCGTACGTAAAAAATAAAACGTTTTTCGACACCTGAAGAAGCGGTTTATGCGTTCAGAATGCATATTTTGGAGATACCTCAATCAGAGTGGCAAAAGTGCTTCGACAATTGGTTCAAACGCATGCAAAAGTGTGAAGGTCTTAATGGGGAATATTTTGAAAAACAATAAAGCTATTTTCAATGTTTAATATTTGCTTTTGTTCTCTAATCCCGAAATATAAAAGGCAACCCTCGTACATTTTTGCGTCTCACAAGAAAAATAAATAACCTATATAGCTAAGACTGTAAACATATGTTCGAGACGAGTGTACCGACATAACAAAATCGATAATCGCATGTACGCAACTCGTGAAATTTGAATCTCACCCCGTTTATTGATATTGATTCATTGTATTTTCAATAAGATGTATGTTTCCAACTCCATTCACAGTCATGCAACTGCGGGGTAGCATTATGGTTACTCCTTTGTGTTTTTTATTGTTTCTGTATTGTTGGGGTCCATTTCTTTTCCAACTTTCCTTTCCTCTGGTCCAAAGATGTTTATTTTCGTTTCTTCGCTAAATATTACACTGCCTCAAAACTCGTCGCAGGTTAAATTCTCTCGTGCAAACGCTTATTGGGTTTTGCGGTTAACATCGAGTTCGACCATTATAGCCAGCACTTCCAAGCACCCTTCGCACAGTTACATCACTTACAGTAACTCTGCAATATGCAGCCGATTCCTTATTAATCTCTGGAGCACACATTTTGAGATTATGATTTATATTTTAAGTGAAACGTATACCGTGAGTTTAAATTCATAGGGCGGCCGAAGCCTTGATGTGATTTCGATTGTTCGATTGCAGTGCAAAATGATATGTGTTATAGGAATGCTTCTATTAAAGCAAGAAGATGTTTCTTCTAATTTTGTATCTTAGCCGTGCATTCGAAAAACTATTTTTCTTCAATGGCTTCTGCAGATTTTCTGCCTATTTTAATAATAATTTATATTGACGTGTTACACCATGAAATTTATTCTGGTTAAGTTAATTCCGCATTCTACTCGTGAGAGAACAATAGCGCTCAGAACACGTGTAGTTGATAAGCAAGCTGGTTCCCCTGTGGATTGTCGCGCCATACAACTATTTTTATTAACAATAATAATATAATTGTTGGCGCGACAGTCCACAGGGGGACCAGTGCCTAGCTTGCCCATCAACTACTCGTATTTTACGCGCTACTGTTTTCTCACGAGTAGAAGGGACCTTAGCGTTCTTAGCCGACTTCGAACGGCGAAATTTGAGAGGCTCTTTTAAACAGTTATTACTCTTTGAGTGTTGTCAGCAGCTCGAAAGAGGTGGTGCCGTGAAAAATTGAGGTGTTCAGCCGGGAATCGCACTCTACCCACTACGCCACGGCGGCAACTAAGTATTTTCTTATTATATAACTATTTTTATTATATAAGTTAATTCGTACGGTTGAGTTCATGTGGAACCCAAATTCTTTACATTTCAATATGTCCAGTTGATTTTAAACATTTTGAAATGGCTGCTTGACTGACACCCAAAGTTTCTGCGAGCTCTTCTTGTATTTGGCAAGAATCTTCATTGACTAATGCTTCCAGTTCTTCAAACTTTCACAAACTTCAAACTTTTATGGCTGCCCAGGACGTTCATCGCCTTCTAAACCAAAATCAGCGCTTTTAAATCGTATAAACCACTAAATTTTTAGCTTATTGAAGTCATGAAGAAGAACTCCCCGCAAAAACATTTTTTCAGACACAAAGTTCGACATATTTGAATAAAATTATTTGTGTTTACGCTTTAAATGAATGACATATACTGAAATGTGGGAGTTTCCATGTTCCAATGGAATAATAACAATGGAATAATACAAGTCACGCCATCTATGAACAAGACCCAATATTTAAGTGATTGCAAATTATACTCCATTCATTTTAATTTTTAAGAATAAATCAAATAAATCAGAAATCAATTAATTCTTCAATTAAAGTAGCTATTGCGAAAACTTTTGTACATAGAATTTGCCAATTGTTTTGCAATTTCAGTTTCCTAAAGTTCTAGAAAAGAGATGGTTGTATTTTTTCCGTAACTTATGAACAAATATTGTACAAATGTTTTAACATTGTCTCTTCAATTTGGGGAACAGGATAAGGTCGCAGAGGTCTAAATTTGATGAACACAATGGCTGTGCATGATGGCAACGTTGTTTTTGGCCAAAAACTTACCAACAAACAACAAACGAGTGGACAGGTGCATTATAGTGATGCAAAAGCCTTGAATTGTTCTTCCACAACTCCGGACGTTTTCTTTCTATTTGTTCATAACTTATGAACAAATATTGTACAAATGTTTTAACATTGACTTTTTGTATAAGTAATCGTTTTCTTTTTTTCATTATCATCCAGAAAATGAGCAATTCCGAAAATTTCTTGTGAGGCTTTGTGTACTTTATGTTGTTCGTTTTTCAACGTATATTCTGTTATCCTTTTTTACGATCTACTTGTTTTACATCCTTCACCGTTTACACGTTTGTAGATCGTTGGAAATAACACTACATCAACCATCAATACAACTCAATCATATCAATAAAATCTCTTTCAACCCAACCATAAAGCCAGAACTTGCAGCCCATTTAGTGCGAACATTGGGTCTCATGACTCTCTGGAATTCTTCGGAAATAAAAATACACAACTGCTCCTTCCTGGTCTAACTAGTACAAACAAGCAGCTTATTAAGTTAAGAAGTTTTCAAATATTTGCTAGTTCTACTAGCGCTTTCACAGTTTTCCACTATTGTCTTTCCAACTGCTGCAAGCTGCGGGTGTGTTTCATCGTCGTTTTCATTTTGGCAACATCTTCTAAGTCCTACATGCCTCTTACGAGTAAATACTTCCATTTATATCAATGTGCGCCGGAACCTCCTCTCCCTCGGCCCGTGCCGTGACTTGTCACTTAAGGGTACAAATCACTCCCTTGGCGCGCATCATTTATAAAAAATGTCTACAAGTACGCCCAAGTATGTCTCATTTCATCAAATGGTGTATTTCCTCCTCATTTTTGTACATACGCCCGATATGCTGACTGAAACGATAAAGTCATTAAAGAGGCATTGGTTCTTTAACCATCAATACTACGTAATTTTCCATTTTTAAGAGTTTAGTTTTATCACTTATCTGATGAAGAATGCCAAGAATTTGGCCTCTGGCCACCCTTCGAGAGGTCGATAAAATTTAAAAATTCCTTTATTAACCCCAGAATCCGGAATCCCAAAATTCACAACTCCTCTCCTCGCTCTCTGTGGGGTATAGTTGTTTCACATTTAACAACCCCTTCAAGCAAACGTAACCTTTTGAACGCAATTTTGAGATGAGCATCTCAAATGGGCGTAAATTCTCTCAAATACGAACTCAAACATGACACAATGGCCGACACAGTAGATCATCAAACACCGTCAGCATATTGTGCCACTGATGTGCTTTGTTGAGTACTCATCAAGATAATGTCAAATTTCCATCCACAACATTGAACTTGATATTCTGATGAGCACAAAATGAATTATTTAATAGACAAGACAGAGCAAAGCAAATTCGATTTCAAGTGAACTGCAGATGTCGTTAGGTAAACGAACCGTCTATTATAAATCAGAAGCCATTGAAATTCGAATTCAAGGTCAATGTATTCTTGTTATGTGAGAAATATTGATATTAATGATGTGTATCAAAAACAATTTGCTCAGCATGCGTCATGGACCCTAGTTGATTGTCCAAAAATGAATAGGATGTTGAACTAATTTATGATGCTTCATATTTGAAATCTATTATTCACCGTCTTTAATTTTCTGGAAAAATATTTTTCTCTCTTCTGGCATTTCTGAGAAAACTTGAAATTTGAGGGAGTCTTCCCATTAGCCCCGGAGGTGTACGTTGTAACACTTATTCAAAAGGGTATTCGTATAGTTTTCGTTTTAGTGGGTGTATATTCTATTACGAGTGAAAGTTTGTTAACGCTGTAAATTTTTAAATTTGTGATTGAAGGCTTACAGTTGAGCCCGGCTTTTTATATTTCTACAATTTTATCAGAACGGATACACATATGTCTTTGTTTTTCCGTATTTCCCTGGTAATTTTCAAATATCATTTCCAAAAAATGAGTGCTCTTTGATGTCGATTTAGATCTTCGAAATATTCGAATCTCTGGCTCCCCAAATCGTTGTGTATTCGTCATTGGAAGAAACAACATCTGGAGAATATGGCGGTGGGGTGAAGCACTGCCCATTACATCGTTTCCATGTAATTTTTGAACACTACAGCCACGTCGCACAGTGGGGCAGAAATGGCTGTTTGACGGCGATAATTATAGGCCCTTTAGTTGAGTTAACCAAAATATATTTTTCTAAAGGATTTGGGTGTGCTGAATTCAAATCCGAAGTCAAAATAACTGCTCAGGTTTCCGAAAGAACCGTTATAACATTTTAAAAATGGTACTTGTTTGGTAGTTTTTGCGAAATGAGGGGTTGTATTTACAAAAGTAAACAATCATGGACGTGTTATTTTTATTTATTCTGCAGTCAATTTAAAATAAAATTATATAAAAAATTCACAGTTTTATTTACTTTTTAAGTTTTGGAAAAACAAGTATAACCTTACAATTTACAAAGTTGGAAAATCTGAAAATAAAATATTTTGTGTATCTGGGTTTTAAATAAAAGTAAAACATTTTATTTAAATTTTCAAGATTTAATTTACAAATTATTCTGAGTCCGAAAAGTAATCGCAGTCAATTTGAGGTTGTTTGTTTAAATCGTGTTGCAAGAACATATCAATAGCTTCAGTATCAAATGGGACTTTTTTTCTGCAGGCTTTCCTACGCTCTGGTTTGTAATAAATGGATCTGAAGATCTTAACATTCTATTCATAATATCTGCAAGAGTGTGTGGTCTAGATGTTTTTTGTCTAAAATTCTCTCTATACATTTTAAAATCCTTATTGCTTGCTTCTAATGCTTCCTCACTTAATTCACCAATTGTGAACACACTCTGAGAAACTATTTCATGCCCATGTATCACTATCTTGTGAACTGAAGTACTATCACAATACCAAGGATACAGCGATACAAACAATCTTGCAGTTTCAAGGCAATAATTTTTAAATTTTGGCACATCTATATTTAATCTGCAAAATTATGTGAAATTTTTTTTATCAGATTTACGTCTATACCTGTTATTTCGCTTGATTTGATTTAAAGAAGCGCCTGGCCACATTTCCAGTGTTTGTATTGCCATATCCTGGCTTTGGTCGATCAATTTTCAATCCCAATTCCATTTCGAAAGCTTCTTGAATGCGAGACTTGTTTTGGGTCATACAATCTTCTGTAGCTTTAGATGTACGCCATTCTTTAACATGCAACTTATAAGCAACGTGGAGCAAGCATTCAAACATTCTTTTCCACGCGTGAAGAACGGATATTTCAAATGATAAAAATTGTTCTCAAAAGTCCTAAATTTACTATTCAAAAATATTTCAAAGAGCTCCCGTCTTTCGCAAGAAAAAAAATTGCATTTTGACACCTTGAATATAATAACAATAGTTCAATATTTTCGACACTTACACTTGTACTTGCATGCGTCGGTCTGAACTTTGTAATGCTGCAAATTCGTGTTGTCATACCTTTCGGCCGTTTCTGGCGGCTTTTAGGTTATGCACGACTCAAACACATCACCTCTGGTCGATACAATTTTCCAGCAATGGTTTCAGCAGCTCATAAACCACACCCGCTAGTCACAACATATGCAGAGCATGACCTTTGAATCAAGGATAAACGAGGGTTGCCTTTTATATTTCGGGATTAGAGAATAAATACAAATATTAATCATCGAAAATAGCTTTATTGTTTTTCAAAATATTCCCCATTAAGACCTTCACACTTTTGCATGCGTTTGAACCAATTGTCGCAGCACTTTTGCCACTCTGGTTGAGGTATCTCCAAAACACGCATTCTGAACGCATCAACCGCTTCTTCAAGTGTCGAAAAAAGTTGCCTCTCATTGAATTTTTTCCGTACTGGAATAAAAAGAAGTCATTCGGTGGCAAGTCAGGACTATACGGCGGATATCGATGTTTTGACTGCTCCAGAAAGCAGTTGTTTGAGCCGATGTGTGAGAGCTCGCATTGTCGTGGTTGAAAGTGATCCGTTTTCGGCGGTTGGTTTTCCTGATGTCTTGGAAGACAACTGGCAAACAAATGCTTGTGTACCACTTAGAATTGACTGTTCTGCACTGTCCTAGTGGTACGGTTGCGACATTTCTAGTTTTTCCGAAAAAACAGGCGACCATTTGCTCGGAAGTGCTTCGTGTGTGAGCAACTTTTATTGGATTTGACTCAATTTGAAACACCCATACAGACAACTGCTGTTTACTATCGGGATCGTACACATAAGTCCACGATTCATCACCTGTCACGATGTCATAGACGTTTTTCGAAGCACCGCTACTGTATTTTTGGAGCATTTCTTTCGACCAATCGACACGAGCCCTTTTTTGAGGGATTGACAAATTGTGTGGGATCCAAGGCGAACAAATTTTTTTGACGGTCAAATGTTCATGCAATATTGAATGCATGCTGATCCCACTAATCCCTAAGGTTGTCTCAATCTCACGATAGGTCATATGACGATCTTCCAATATCACTTGGCGCACAACATCAATGGCTTCCGGAACAAAAACTAATTTTGGGCGACCTTCACAAAATTCGTCTTGGACTGAACTGCGACCTCGGTTGAATTCACCATACCATCGATAAACACTGGTTCTTGATGGAGCCAAAAATGGAATTAAGTTCATCAATGGACTGTTGTTGAGTTATCCACGTCGAAAGTTGGAAAAACTAATCGCACGAAAATGTTCACGATTTAAATCAATTTTTTGGGCGAGATGAATCTTTTAAGTTGCTGTAAACAACACAAATAGCGCTCGTGTGTCAAAACGTGCTGAGTACGTATAACCTTAAAAATTTCAAACTTCATGATAGAGCTGGCAGGCGCCAGATAACAACACTAGGGTTGCCCAATCACGAAATATAAAAGGCAACCTTCGTATCTTTAGTGTCGATGTAGGCCGGAGGTAAAATGAAAATTTTGAACTTTTGGTTTGAAAATTTTGAATAGCATATTTTCTTCTTCGGGTTATCGTTTTATATGCACTTTTCGTCTCCACTCAGGAATAAAATAATAATAATTGGGTGGCGCTACAGTCCAAAGGGATGTTGTGCGCGCTACTGTTCTCTACGAGTAGAAGGGACCTACAGTTTTTTGCCGACGAACTTCGCCGTTTGGAAGTTTGAGAAGCTTTTTTTTATTAGATAGTTAACACTCTTTGAGTGTTGTCAGCAGCTCCAAAGAGTTGGTGCCGTGAAAAATTTGAGGTGTTGAACCGGAAATCGAACCCGAACCTTCGGTGCGTGAGTGTTGCCTTCTACCCACTAAGACACGGCTGCCAGTTACTATCCTGTGCAAAAATTTCTTCCTTTGATGTCTTTCAAGAATCGTTTCCGAGGCGAAAAATCTCCTTTCGACGGTTCCAATTTGTACGATACCATATTTTCTTGCTTTTATATAAATCCAAAGTTCTTGAACCGAACGAAAGTTGTTTTCCCAGACACTCCCAATGATTCTGCGAGGTCAGATTGCCTTGGGCACTTATCTTGATCCATTAAAGCCACCCAATTCTTCATCTTAAGGATTTTTGGGCTTACCAAAACTCTATTCGTGTTCAACTATAAAATCACCACTTTTAAAGCATCGAAACCACTCTCCGCATGTTTATCGGTCGAAGCAGTCTCACCATTCCACACAAATTTGACAGGCTTCAGCAGTACTTTTCTTTGAATTAAAAAAGAAAATCAAAACTTTCCACAAAATCTGTTTCTTCGTTTTCTTCTTCTTGTGGCGCTACAGTCCGAGGTGGACCTGGGCCTCAACCAACATGCCTTTCCAGCCAGCACGATCTTTCGCCAGCTGCCTCAAGTTCTGCACTCCAAGTTGGTTGAGGTCCTTCTCCACTTGTCTACACCACCTTATCTTAGGTCGCCCTCTGTTGCGTTGTCCCAATGGCTCAAATTCGAAGAATTTTCGGGCCGGAGCAGTGGTATCCATACGCTCTACATGGTCCAGCCATCTTAAGCGTTCTGTCCGAAGACGCTTGACCAGGCGCATGTCGCTCTACAGCCCATAGGGTTCGTCGTTAAATCCTCTTCTCCAGATGCCATTAGGGACCAAAAATCGCACGCAAAGCTTTCTTTGATTTGCCTATTCATCATTAAAATGACTTATGCATAACCACGTGCCAAAATCTGTTTTTCATTAATTTGTCACCGAATTCCTCGCCAATTTACACACTTCGCAATATAAAGCTCTTCCCTAAAATTTGTCCTTCAATTTGTATTAAATTGAGCATCATTTAGAATTTCAATAAAAAGATAGAGGCAACCGCTCCCAAATTACACTCCATCCGTCCATCCAAACACACCAACGAGTCGCTTATCAAAAGGCACTTTCTGAATCGCTCACAATACATCAAAACAAAATTCTCTGACGCATCTAAAATAGCGAATGAACATTTCTTCCGTGACCTTTTCATTGATTCTAAGCTGACCATTCTGGGTGTAAGCCCCTAGGGATTACTCGCATTTTATCTGCACTCCACGGGAATACCCGCATCGCAAAACAAATAGGTCCCTCTCTTCCGCTGTTTGCCTCTCGTATGGCAGCCTTGATTTAATGGCCAATTCCCAATTTTATGCTGCAGAGATGCAATGAATCCAAACCGAGTGGGCCGCTCTCCCCATCCGATAAAAATGATTTATCCCAGCAATAGCTCACATTTCCTCTAAAAGGTCGCGCAGTATGGAACTTCAGAATGTGCAACATTCACCCCTTTCACCACCCAGCACACGTACCAGCGGAGTGAGGAAAACTTTCATTACACATTTTTATTGGTAATATATGAACGTACGACGGCGGAATTCTGGCTGGTGGAGGATACTTGGTAGGCCATCAAATTTCATTCACCTTGGGTGACGAATCACCTCAACCCTGGATAAATGCATTTGATGGGGCAGTTACTGTTAAGGCTCCTCTCGATGTTTATGCAGCACATGTCAATATAATTAATTGGCAAATGATGTCTGAAAGAGGAGGCAGGCAGATGCTCTCTATAAATGAGTTATTAATTGTGTCCAGGGATATCCCTTGTGTTCTCAAGCACACACTTGCTTCGGGAGGTTCAGTTGGGAAGCAATTTAATTGGAATTTTGTTTCTTGAGGGTATCCATTATTCGGTGATTTCCGAACTGCCAAACTCTGCTACCTATTTTTGCAGCGGGCAATAACTCTCGACAAACGAGCGCGCTACTGATGGAAGTGCTGTGTAGCACGTCGTCAAGCACGTATGGAACTCCAGCCATGAATCCCTCATAAAGACCATCTCGAATTTTACGATTCCAACGGGTGGGAAAAAACAACCGAAGCTTCTGCTCCCCGGCCTGCACGAACAGTCGATGGATCAGAACTGACACATAAACACGTTCACGATGTGCTCATGTATTTGAATTTCGCCAATTGGGTTGTAACTCCATTGAAGCAAATAGTTACGTGATGCGCAGAAGAGCTAATGAGTGGTGGATCCTCCTCTTCATACAAATTCTTCAATTTTATGGGTTCGCCATGTTCTCCTGATCGGGCGAAGTGGTGAGGGCAATGGAAAAGGGAAATGTGAATGCGAATTGCAATCCTGAGTTCTGTTCTCAGCATTGGATGTGTTTTGAAGACTTTTCCAATGCACATTTAATTATTTTTGGTTTCCTCGGTAGTGTAATTCTGAAATTTAATTAACCTTGGTGAAAAGGATATCTGAATGAGGGGGGAAGAGAATTATTGTCATCTACTCGACTTTTACCAGGAACGCCATACAGATGCATGAAAGGGAAACCAGTTTCCATTATGGCAGACAAGAAATTTAATCTGGTTATCCTCTTGCGAAGTAAAAATGAATGAATTTCAGTGAATCTCTGTGAACATTCAAAATGGGAGAGTCCCTTTAAGAAAGACGGGCTTCAGACATAGTATGCGACAATGATTTGAAAAGTGCTATAGTTTTTGAAACATTAAAATACTTTCAAATATAACATTGAAGGTTTCTAAATGCGGTCAATAATTTAAGAAATACCGTCGAGAAAGCTGATAAGAAAATCGAACTTATGCCCATTGTTGCTGACAGTGCCAAGACGATTTTTGAAGAATTATAAACAAACTCACCCATCAGATGTCAAATTTGAAGTTGACGTTTTTAAAAAGTAGCAGTTGGTGCGTGGAAGTAGAAGAAGACAGTTTAATTTTATTTTATTTGTCTTTATATATTTAAAAAGTCACATCTTTAAATACATGAGGAAATACTACTTAAACTTCGTTTGCCCACGGCCGACATCCACAATATTACGACGTTGAGGACGACGCAGTTTTTTTTTTAGTTAACATCATCTGGCGGCAACAAAAGTCAAACGTGGCATTACCTGGCGGCGCCTTGCCCAGATTAAAATTTGAAGACAAACAACAAATGCGAACAAAAAATACATTAATATCGATCTGCGTCTGTTTTACCGTTATTTTTTGACAATTATGCCGCAATTCTATGGAACGGTAAAACGAAGCACCGAGTCAAATAAAACATTAGTGTGTGAACCACCGGTAGTACACGCCGTTCTCAACGTAATAATATCATACAAAGCTCAGTTAGCCAATACTATTAGATAAGGGATTGGAGAACAAACACAAATATTAATCATCGAAAATTGTTTTTCAAAATATTCGCCATTAAAATCTATACACTTTTGCATACGTTTGAAACATTTGTCGAAGCACCTTTGCCACTCTAATTGAGGTATCTCCAAAACATGCATTCTGAACGCATCAACCGATTCTTCAGGTGTCGAAAAACGTTGACATTTCATTTTATTTTTTACGTACGCGAAAAAAGAAGGCAATCGGTACCAAGTCAGGACTATACGGCGGATGACTCATCAAATCGATGTTTTGAGTGCTCAAAAATGCAGTTGTTCGAGCCGCATGCAGTGTGAGAGCTCGCATTGTCGTGGTTGAAAGTAATCCGTCTTCGGCGATTGGTTTTCCTGATTTCTTGGAAGACGGCACAGCAAATTGTTGTGTATCACCCAGAATTGACTGTTCTGCGTTGGTCTGGTAGTACGGTTGCGACATCCAGTTTTTTTCCCAAAAAACAGGCCACCATTTGCTTGGAAGTGCTCCATGCGCGAGCAAATTTTATTGGATTTGTCTCAATTTGAAACACCCATACAGACAACTGCTGTTTACTTTCGGGATCATACACGTAAATCCACGATTCATAACCTGTCACGATGCAATAGACGTTTTTCGAAGCACCGCTCCCGTATTTTTGGAGCATTTCTTTCGACCAATCGACACGAGCCCTTTTTTGAGGGATTGACAAATTGTGTGGGATCCAAGGCGAACAAACTTTTTTGACGGTCAAATGTTCATGCAATATTGAATGCATGCTGGTCCCACTAATCCCTAAGGTTGTCTCAATCTCACGATAGGTACCACGACGATCTTCCAATGTCAGTTGGCGCACAGCATCAATGGTTTCCGGAACAACAACTGATTTTGGACCTCCTTCACAAAATTCGTCTTGGAGTAAACTACGACCTCGGTTGAATTCACCATAAAATCGATAAACACTGGTTCTTGATGGAGCTTCATCGCCAAAAATTGAATTAAGTTCATCGATGCACTGTTGTTGAGTTAATCCACGTCGAAAGTTGGAAAAAATAATCGCACGAAAATGTTCACGATTTAATTCCATTTTTTAGGCGAGATGAATCTCTTGCGTTACTGTTAACAACATAAATAGCGCTCGTATGTCAAAACTATCTGAGTAAGTATAACCTCAAAAATGTCAAACTTTATGATAGAGCTGGCAGTTGCCAAATTACAACACTAGGGTTGCCCAATCCCGAAATATAAAAGGCAACCTTCGTATACTAGATGGCACTACAGTTCATAAAGGAACCAGGACCTAGTTTCCTCAATAACTACTCATGTTGAGCGTGCTATTGTTCTATAACGAATAGAAGGCACCAACAGTTTCCTGCCGACTCCGAACGGCGAAATTTAAGAAACTTTTTCTTAGGCAGTTATTACTATTTGAGTGTTGTCAGCAGCTCGAAAGAGGTGGTGCCGTGAAAAATTTGAGGTGTTCTGCCGGGAATCGACCCTCGAGCCTTCAGCATGTGCCACAACAATGTAGTTGTTAATATTTAATGCAGCACTATGTTTCCAAATAAAGTTAATATATATACGTTTGGCAATATCTTAGGAATGACAAGCTATCCGCCAGGATCAAGCACGATCTACTTCTGTTACAGTCTACACACGACTGCCTGATAGTTTTGTTTCTCTTGTCCTTGTTGATGTCGTTCTCGCTTTCATTGTTTTCCCTCTCTTCTCATTACATGATGAAAATTAATTCGAATTTAATTTCTAATTCCAGTAGGTATTGAATTATTTCTTCATTTTTGTATGGAGCCACAGTCCGGTGTGAACTTGGGCCTCAAACAACATTCCTCTGCAGCCAGAGTGACCTCTTGCCAACTGCCTCCAATTTTTCGCTCCAAGTTGATTAAGGTTCTTCTGCACTTGCGTGCGACATCTCAGCCTAAGCCGTCCTCTGTTGCGTCGTCTTAATGACTCGAATTCGAAAACTTTTCGAACCGAAGCAGTGGTGTCCATTCGTTCTCCATGTCCTAATCATCTTAAGCGTTGAATCTGAAGACGCATGACCAGGCGCCATTTCGCAATTCGACGTCGATCTCTATGGGATGTAAGGCGGCTTACATCCCATAGAGTTCGTTGTTGAGAGTTCTTTGTCCTCTAAATGCCTTCAACGCACACAGGACCACAAATCGAACGCAGAACTATTCCCCTTAAAAGACTAAGAGCCTCCTCATCGTCTTATAGTAACATCTAAGTTTCCGTAGCTTAAAGCAGAATTGAAATGATCAAAACCAGCTTAGTCTTTCGAAAGAGGGCTCTTTTAGGCAATTCCCTCCTGATCCCAAAGAAACTGCACTTCATTTTGGTACCGATGTTGTTGCCCTTATTTTTTTTTATAAATGGCGCGCTGCGTCATTGTTTCGTACCCTGAAGTGACCGGAATTAAGTCACAGCACCACAGAGCCGAGGTCAACGAAGTCCTTTGCTACCTCGCTGCCCTGTGTAACGCTCTGCCCGAGAGGTCGATGTTAAGCGTCCTTTCTTGCATGTACTTCTTTCTGCCTCCATTCCCCGCCAAATAAATCTTAACAGCTTCCACTTAAATGCAAGCAAACGCCTAATTGACAGCTCGCTGTTTTCATCCATTTTAACCGCTTTCACTTAAATGCCAGCAAACGCTTCATTGACGGCTCGCTCGTGTTCATCCAATCACGTCAGTGTCGTCGGCATAGGACTGTGATCTTGGAAGATCGTGCAATTGGTGCCGAATTCAATGAAAAAAGCAGTTTGAATCCACCACATCCAATACAGAACTTTATGTCAGTTGCTGGTTAAGCTCAAGCGCATCGAAGAAAGAGACAAACAAGCAAATCTACTTTTTACTTTATAGACTGCATTCTATCCGGCACAAATTAAAAACCGCGTTCACTCCTCTCTTAACAGACAGAATCAAGTTCAATTAAGAGCCATTCACAAAAGCAACGTTCACATCCTCCTTGAAAAACACACATTCTTGAATTTCAACGCATGTTTGGTAACAGATTTGATTATAAAAGAAGAGTTTAATGCTCTCAATCATTTCGACTTTATAAACTTAATTAAATCACGATGAAATGAACACATTATTCATAAATTTAAATGCTCCTCTCGCCCAACAGACAAATTAATTGAAAGGCAGTTTCATGACTTTTTAATTAGCCGGCGCACCAACCATGACATAAGCACTCAATGGATAACATCTCCCATTTGGCGAAATATGGCATCTTCTGGCCCGTGATAGAATATAAAATTAATTAGATCCTCATCGTAAACAATGTTATAGCCTTCTAGCCATTGTTTCAGCCCATTAAAATAGGCTCTTTTGAATCACGCATAATTTAAAATATTTTTTTTCCATTTTAAAATGAATCTCAGCGCAATTAACGACTCATGAAAGGACAATTTTGGGGCATCTTATCACGTCGTTTAATGGTCCTGACTTACCACATAACCACCTTCCCGCAGCATCATCAAGGAGAGTCTACAAATTACAACGCTTCTCCACTCAAACGTATTTCCCATCAAAAAGTGATTAATAATGTTTCCCGCTTTAATTGTGTTTGCAAGGCTAGGAGGTCGACTATGTCAACCAACGCCAAGTTCAACAAGCACTGACTTTTCGAACTCTGTGATGTTTTAACACCCGAAGACCCATTCAATGTGAATCACCTGAAATGGATGATGTTTGCTTAGGATTCGAAAGTCTGTGCGATGTGACTTGAGTGGAATTTTACAGTACGCCCTTGATGCTTTGTCGTTGGACAGCACAACAATAAGCACTTTGACGTTGATGATTGTCGACGTAAGTGCGCTAGACGGATAGATAATATTGTACGCTGAAGATTCGATTTTCTCATTTCTGGGTCAAAGGAGGAGATGTGGTTAAGTGGGAGTGATTCATAAATTTGTGTGAAGGGATGTTCTGCAAATTTTGAAGAAGGTTCATTATATAGGGGAAATATGTGAGTGAGATGCTTTGGCGATGTGTGCTTTTTAAGATTATGTTGGAATTTTTGATACCTTAGAAAAGAGTTGTCTTCGTTGGCGAACGTTGCTACTTACATAAAAAGTCCCTTTAAGTCGCCTTTTCCCATAGAAATGAGTTTGTTGAAGCATTATATGCCGTGTTTTCTTTGTTGATGTATACACAGCAAATTTCTTATGGTAATTCATTAAATCAATGGAGCTTCCCTTTTCAGTCGTATCTTCTTCAGTTTTAAAATACTTCAATCAATTATTTAAAATTTATTTGAATGCAAACAAGTAACTATATCCAAAACAATTAGTTTTGCATGGTCCTTTTTTTAAGACTGCTGCTAAAGAAATCAAGAGCACTGCGACCTTAACATATATAAGGTTGTCAAACATCTCTCCTCTTTCCTCCTTTTTGGCTCTTCATTCAATGATTTATAAAAAGTGCTACAGTGATCGGATTGTGTGGTCTGGCCTTGTCCTGGTGGACATTTCTGGTCGATCGCCTGCTTTAAGCGGTCCAATTGTTCGCAGAAGATGGTCAAATTCGCCTGGCCATATGGGAGCAGCTCATAGTGGATGATTACCTTCCAATCCCACCAAACACACAGCAAAACCTTCCTGGCCGTCAATCCCAACTTAGTCACTGTTTGGGGCGATTCACCGGCCTTCAGGCACGACCGTTTTCACTTGATACTGTCGTATGTGATCCATTTTTCGTCGCCAGTCCCCATTCGTCTCAAAAATGGGTCGAGTTCGTTAAGTTTCAGCAGGAGTTTTTTCCGTTAAATCACGCTATACGTAAACATCAAGCTTTTTTTTGTATTCAGCCTTCTGCAGATGGTCTAAAATGGTTTGGTGACTAACTTCCACCTTCTGAGCGATCTCACGAGATGCCATATGCCGGTCTTACTCGATGATTTTCGTGATTCGATCGGTATTCGTCGTCACAGGTCTTCCGCCGGCTGGCTTATCCATGGTGTTGTATTCACCGGCTCTGAATCGTCGAAACCATTCCTCCGCGGTTCGAAGTGATAGAGTACCATCTCCCAAAACACCGTTAATCTCACGGAACGTTTCTCTATCGAATTTGTCTTTAACGAAGAAAAACTTTAAAACAGCCCGGATTTCGGCGTTAGTCAACTCCATGTTTACAAGTCTATAACTGTTGAACGTAATATCCAAACTAATCATGCATAGCGTCGTTTTGTCAAGACCTTTCAAGTGATGTATAGCATTGCCAGATACGAGCTCTGTAGCGATTAGCCGGAAAACAGCCGGAAAATTCTAAAGACAAAAATGTGGAAGGGAGATATTTGACAATCTTATATTTTGCTCCATGTGCGCTTTGGACAGGATTACCAGCCTTCCTAACTATGCAAATTATCACTTTGAAAATTATATCTTTCTATTTCTGTCCTTTACGGTAAGGTATGTCGCACATACAAGAAATATGGTTTTAATTCTCAGAACGTGAATAAAGGAACAACGTAATGAGAGAAATGTAGTTATGGTTGCATTTTCATACAAGCCGTTAAGTGCATGAAGAAAAAAAAAACAAGTCAATAATTTTCTGTATCCAGCTCTGTTCCAGAAAACATGAGCAAAATTCGTTTCAGCTGAAAAGTTTCCTCAATCAGGCGAGGAAAGCTTCAACTCAACAACCAAGTGTCATTGAAAACTGAACTGCAATGAGGGAATCAAAATCTTCGGGAATCACGATTTTTTCTAAGAATCATTCCCCGATATGTTGAACTGTAACTGCTTTTCATTTGCATTTTCGTTACTAACTATCAAAACATCTTACGAACTAGGGAAATAAAAACGCTTAAAACTAGCTTATCTAAACAATTTATTTTTTACTTACTATTTACGTATTTCTTTTGACGTCTCAATAAAATTCTTCTTTCTTCATGTTTTTTTTTTGCCTTAAACTACCTTAAAAAATATATGAGCCAGCCGTGGACACACGGGGACAGAACCAATCCATTGCCTGCGACCGCCTAACTCTCAACCAACCCCAATCTATCCCAGGACTAAAGGATTCGACGACGGTGTTCCCTCATTCGTATCCAACCACCAGTATTTTTAGTGTTGACGTCTACAGTCAACTATGTCTCGGAGGGAGACGGACTTACTGAACCGGAGATGATCTTCAGCTCGGCGACAGAACGGTCGCTGTTGATTCGCCCATCAACAATGTTACGGGCGATGTGAAATTATCTGAACCGCATCTTTCTCCTGTACAAGGCCGTTCTGATCCAGGTAGACGAATGCTTCTGGAGGGACGAAGCCAGTATGAAGTACACTTTTGTGGTACATGGGATTAGGGTAGTAAGCCCCAAAGATTAGATTATTGATCGATTTCATCGCTCTCGCAGTATGACTCCGAATCATCTTCAGGATGAAATTGTCCACTCTTATCAAGTTTGCCTTGTTGTATAAGACCTCATTGAAGTAATATTTTGTGTATTCGGATTCGGGAGTTCAATTGAGGCGAAGGCAAGCCCTCTCAAACAAATGTATCTTTTCCATTACGCTACCCCCACTTTGAACCACACGGGACGACCATAAAAAAGCTTTGGCCGGAAAAAGGCCCTGTAGCAAATCACTTTTTCCCCTGGCATCGAGTTGACTGCTGTGAAACAGTGAACAGAAACAGACAAAAGTCCGTTTAGCTCTGTGCAGAGGATTTCCTACATTTTTCTTAAAATATAGGAAATGATCCAAGAAGATCCGCAAGTATTTGCTTACTGTTCGACATGCCAGTGGCTGCCCATGCTGTCCAACGATTGAAAACTTACGGCAATTCGTTTTGGTATCCGCCGAGGCCTTAGACAATGGCAGAACAGAATGGTTTCCGACTTCTTAAAATTAATTTTCAATTTCCAGTCGTAGCAATTACGCTGGATCGACCCAAAGTCACGCTGCAAGAGGATGACAATAACCTCGATCTTCGGAGCTGTTCTATAAGCCATCAAGCCGTCTGCGTACGCATTAACATGGTGAAGAGAACCTACGAGATTGCTCGTGTAAATATTTAACAGGATTGGCGAATTAACCTCCTTCTTTTTATTAGCAATTTTTTACTTGAAATATTCCGGTACAGGTCACATTGCCGTGTTTAGCGACGAACCGTCTACGACATCGCCCATTTTGCTACAAGTATTGCAACCTGATTGTTAACTTGAGTATGTACAGAAGCGGCCATATTGGCCGGGCAATAAAACATAGTAGCTTCATTTTTGAGGCTCCATCTATTATAAAAGCGGTCCTTTCCTTCAACTTACTGCAAAACGGGACTAAGGGAATACAAATTGACATCGACCGCGGTTCTGACTCAACATTTATATCTAACTTCGGTAAAAATGAATATGAATACAAAAGACCGTTAGGTATTTAGTTTCCTGTCTAACTGTCGACAGCAGTTCGAGCGAAGTATAACGTGAACTTGCGAAAACTGCCAAAAACGACTTTTGCTTTCTTAAATTTTGCAAATTTCGACTTCTCTTACACACTTGATGTCAGTTTCATTAAAAGCCATGTCTAATTTCTAATTAGGAATGCATATTCGATTGTGTACATACCGAAGAAAATGCACCTAAATTATGTGCAAAAGAAAGCAATCCACAATTTCACCCAGAAAATTAAAATCCATTTCAATATCAACTAGAAACTCAAACCACTTTGTGAGAAACTTCATTTCTCTTGGCAATTCATCATCTGGACGAACTGCTTAGAACACCACTTGTGACAGTCATCTCCACTTAATCAAAACTACTGCTCCTCTCTAACTCTCTCGGTTCCATTACGAACGAACAGTGTTGCCACAATTCATTTATCATTAAGTTCTGACCATCACTTTTGATCTGAGTTCACGGCAAAGCATCGTTCCTCAAGTGCTGACCTTTGCTCTATTTTGTACTGCATCACACATTTCAGAGAATTTAAGTTGCTCCCGTCATTCTACGACACTAAGTTCTGTAGTACACACAGCTGTGGACCGAGCAATACACTTTCGCAGTTACTGATTTAAGTTCCATGACTCGGTGTCTGGAAGTTGTCGATAGAAGTTGTTGAAAAAACCATCCCGCGTTATGATGTATAGACACAAACATTATGTTCTCCTGTAACACACTACTAACAAATTGTATTGATTTAAGTTTTTGTTCTTGTGCACAAAAAATGTTCAGATGAGCTGAGAGATAACTGAATTCGTTTTAGTCGAGTTAGGAGGGGAATTGCAGTTCGCATTGTATTTTTAGGGCAACGAATTTATTTTGGGCACACAATGTGTGACATGTTTTACGTGTCTGCGTCCGTCGAAGAGAATCTGTACAACATGTAAATTGAGTTCCGTTTAACAAAAAGATAATTTCAACAGAGATTTTAGTTATTTTTACAGGACTTAAGTAATCTTAAGAACATTTTTTGAACTGAGCGAAACTAAAATTCGATACATTTATTTTATTAATCATCGATTCCACCTTAAAACAACGGCAAATAGTATCGAATGTCGAATCATACCATATTTCATTTCCCAAATAGCAACTATCCTTTCAAGTTTTACCTAAAATAGAAAAACGTTTCTTAAGAAAATGAAGAAAACACAAATATGTTAGCAAAAGTATTGACTGATCAAAAAAGCTACAAGTAGCTAAGTTTGAAATATGATTCTGAAATACGAGGGTTGCCTTTTATATTTCGGGATTAGAGAACAAAAATAAATATTAATCATCGAAAATGGCTTTATTGTTTTTCAAAATATTCCCCGATTAGATCTATACACTTTTGCATGCTTTTGAAGCATTTGTAGAAGCACCTTTGCCACTCTGATTGAGGTATCTCCAAAACGTAAAACGTTGACCTCTCATTCTAATTTTTCCGTACGGGAATAAAAAGAAGTCATTCGGTGTCAAGTCAGGACTATACGGTGGATGACTCATCAAATCGATGTTTTGAGTGCTCAAATATGGAGTTGTTAGAGCCGATGTGTGAGAGCTCGCATTATCGTGGTGAAGAGTGATCCGTTTTCGGCAGTTGGTTTTCCTGATTTCTTGGAAGACGGCACAACAAATTGTTGTGTATCACCCAGAATTGACTGTTCTGCGTTGTTCTAGTGGAACGGTTGCGACATGTCCAGTTTTACGAAAAAACAGACAATTTGCTTGGAAGTGCTTCGTACGCGAGCAACTTTTGTTGGATTTGGCTTAATTTGAAACACCCCTACACTGCTGTTTACTTTCGGGCTCATACCCGTAAATCCACGATTCATCCCCTGTCACGATGTCATAGACATGTTTCGAAGCACCGCGATAGTATTTTTGGAGCATTTCTTTCGACCAATCCACACGAGCCTTTTTTTGAGCGATTGACAAATTGTGTGGGATCCAACGTGAAAAAATATTTTTGATGGTCAAATGTTCATGCAGTATTGAATGTATGGTGGTCCTACTAATTCCTAAGGTTGTCTCAATCTCACGATAGGTCCCACGACGATCTTCCAATATCAGTTGGTGCACAGCATCAGGTTTCCGCAACAACAACTGATTTTGGACGACCTTCACGAAATTCGTCTTGGAATGAACTGCGACTTCGGTTGAATTCACCATACCATCGATAAACACTGGTCCCTGATGGAGCTTCATCGCCAAAAATTGAATTAAGTTCATTGATGGACTGTTGTTGAGTTAATCAACGTCGAAAGTTGTAAAAAATAATCGCACGAAAATTTTCATGATTTAATCCCATTTTTTGGGCGAGATAAATCGTTGAAGTTACTGTAAACAACACAAATAGCGCTCGTGTGTCAAAACGTTCTGAGTACGGATAAACTCTATCAAACTTTACGATAGAGCTGGCAGCTGCCAGATTACAACACTAGGGTTGACCAATCACGAAATATAAAAGACAACCTTCGTACATATATTTTTGCCTGGTCAAATGCGGTGAAATAAGTTTTACGCCGCCTTAAGAAATTTAGACATTTCGCAGCATTTTCGGCGATCTGGAATATGTGATCGTTAAGTTGATACACATACCGAGGATGGAAAGTCGTTCGGTTTCAACAACGCAGTAGCCATTCATAAAAAATGGCTGGTTATTTTGAGAACGCTTGAGTGACAGTAGACAGCACTTCGTTTTAATAATAATAATAATAATTGTTGGCGCTACAGTCCAAAGGGGGACCAGGGCCTAGCTTGCTCATCAACTACTCGTGTTGTGCGCGCTACTGTTCTCTCACGAGTAGAAGGGACCTACAGTTTTTTGCCGAATCCGAACGGCGAAATTAGAGAAGCTTTCTTAGACAGTTATTACTCTTTGAGTGTTGTCAGCAGCTCGAAAGAGGTGGTGCGGTGAAATATTAGAAAAATTTGTGTTGAACTGGGAGTCGAACCTAGACCCTTCGGCGGGTAAGCGTCGCACTCTACCCACTACGCCACGGCGACCACATTTTGTTTTGGAAGCATTAAATTCTACTCTTTTGTTTTTACCACAATCAATTATGCTGACAAGATCGGAATTTAATGAGCTTAACTTACGCTGCCGTTCCAAGTGTATGGCCGAAAGGGAGTGTTAAGAGCCGAGGAACGAATATGAGAAGCTGAGCGAAGGAGTAAGTTGCATTAAAAGTGACAGACAGGAGATCATTTAAAAAAAATGAGGAAGAGTGTCGGAGACTAAACGGAGCCCTGAACAATGCCAGCATTAATATGGTGAATGTCAGACTTGAACGTATCCAGTACAACTTGTATTGAACGTTTCGAAAGGTAATTTCTAATTCATTGAAGAATATATTCATCGACACCAAAAGCATGCGTTTTCGACAAGAGAGCCTGATGCCAGACTCTGTCAAAAGCGCAAAGATCTTGCTTTCTCCCACAAGATTGGTTCTATTTTTCTATGAGATATGCCATCAAATTACTAGTGGACCTGTTGCTGTGAAAGCCATCTAACCGGCCATTAAGAAGCTTCCGGGTTTTAAGATATTTCATAAGCTGACGATTTATCAGGGTCTCCATAACCAAGTAAGGACGTAAGTGCTATGCCAGTAGGAGGTGGTAGATTATGATTCGCCCTATTTAGGGATCTAATTGATATGTTTTCCTTTATATTTTCGTGTAGATGTGTTTTTTGAAATTGTTCTTAATGGCCTTTTTACGAATGAATCTCCCAAAGATTTATTTTCAAATTAAGATTACTTAACTAGCCTTACGCCTTACGTGGTCGCCGTGGCGTAGTGGGTAGAGTGCGACGCTCACACGCCGAAGGGTCTAGGTTCGATCCCCAGCTCAACACCAATTTTCGAATTTTTTACGGGACCACCTCTTTCGAGGTGCTGACAAAACTCAAAGAGTAATAACTGTGTAAGAAAGCTTCTCAAATTTCGCCGTTCGGAGCCGGCAAAAAACTGTAGGTCCCTTCTACTCGTGAGAGAACAGTAGCGGGCACAACACGAGTAGTTGATTAGCGAGCTAGGCCCTGGTCCCCCTTTGGACTGTAGCGCCCACAATAATTATTATTAACTTGGCTTACAACAAAAATTAGATTTTGATATGAAATAGGCCAGTAGTAGTGCGTTTAGTTCGGAAATGTACACCTTCACTGTTTTATTCCGTTTAAAGCTTAGTTTCACGATAATATGGTCTACAATTGATGGGTGCCACTTGAAATTTGGCAAACTGTTACTATTCAAGGTGGCATACCCTGCATTTCTTCATTTCATAAATTTTTTATAACTATTTAGGCATATGGCCACCAATTTTAGCCACACAAATAAATTCGACATATAAGGTAGACTTAAAATCCTTTAATGTCTCCGATGAATGCTTAAGAAAACTCCTGTTGGGATATACATATATTATGTCTAAAGATTAAATCGAAATTTGTATTCTCTCAAGCCGCAGTTTGGCTTTCGATCGCAAGTCATCAGACTGTCATATTCCATGATTGATTATCTTCATTAATATTGCTTTTCCATCGACACCCCCTCTCCATTAACTTCGCGTTCTTAAATGCAGACTGCATCCGCGCCCCCCATTCATCAAAATCGTTTCGATGACAACGATAAAAAAAAAAGCCATAAAATGACTCCTTTGTGAGTGGTTTTATTGCGAACATCCTCCCTGTCAAATGACTTAAGCATTCCCAAGAACATTTCCCATTAAAATGTTAATTTAAATTCGTTTTGTTGTTAAAATTCCTCTGTTTTGTCTATTCGTCTAAACACCCGCTAAGTGGATCTGTCGAAATTAAACAATTCGCTCATTCTCGACGGACGGTAAAGTACATTTCCTTTCATTTTATGTTTCCTCTAATTTTCAGGTATTCTCACTTGTAAAGCTTTAAACATGAAATCTGCACAAAAATAAATGTCCACACACGCCCACCCACCTACTCAGTGTTCCCACAAACACACAAACACACACAGCCTCCAAAGTACATACAATCCGTGTCGTGTTCACAATGAAAAAATAATGCAAACATTTGCCACATCCACACGACTACACACACTGTACATACAACAAACTCTCTGTATAATTAAATCCAAGAGAATCCAATTCGTTTCCGATGTCATTTCAGTTCGATGGCGCCGATTGTGGAGCTTTAACATATCAACCACTGCACTTTAACAATCGCGTAAGTTCAATCCTCAACTTGTCTACACGTTCTAGTCGTCCCCGTAGATATGTTAGAGCGCCTACAACGTGTTCATAGCCCCCTCCCCTCGCCTGTGTATGTGTGTCTTGCAAATTGTAAATTTCCCATATCTTCTGCCCACCCCCGAGAATGCTATGCGCCCCTTGCTTCGCATGCCAATTGGGCGCTTACAATTTAAAGTTTAATTTGAAACCCATTTCAGCACTTCCATCTACTGCAGGAGGAGCCGTCTACCAGCATCGCGGAGCGGTGCACCCGGAGTCGAATTAATTCAGCTATCTTCGTGTCATCAGAGGGCAGGGGCTTCGACTCCATCGAGTTCCTGCGGCGACACGGATCCCAAAGTGTTCTGTGTAGGAAGGCGCGCAGCGCCGAGAACATCACCGACAACGAACGAAAGGTAAATTTGAACAGAACACCAGTGATAACTTTTAAGTGCTGAGTCATAAAAATGTAACATTGTAATTGTCCTCGTCTCTCTCGTCCGCAGAAGAGTTTTACCGAGAACCGACAGTGGTGCACAGATGACGGCAGCCACCCGTCTGCAGGCCGCGGCGAAACGATAGAGCTTAACGACGTCGGTCCAGTTGCGAGAAGCGAAGTAACAGATCACGAAACAACCACTCAGTGCACCACCATAACACCGCACACGGCGACTGTGACGACGGCTAATGTAATTGTGGGCAGCATCTCAATAGAGACCCCTCCGTCGCACCTCAAGGACGATATCGCAGTCATGAAACAACAGTCACAGGACGATTCGGCGACGGGCGAATCAGGGGAGGACTACAAGCAGACCGTGACGACAGCAGCGGCTGTGACACGTCCACGAAAACTGGTACATCAGCGTTCCTCTACCACGTCCACCAACCACAGTCAATCTTCGCCGGCCGGCTCACCACACCACAGTCCCAAAAACTTGAGCTTGCGGAACGTGAAGCCGCGCATCGTGGCTCTGCCGATGGTGTCGGTCTCCGGCCCCTCGCCCCCACACGACAAGGACTACTTGTAACATTTACCATCAGAGACGTTCATTTAAAACTCAATGCTTTAAATCATCGACACTGGGCTGCACGTAAGTGGACGGATGCGTCGTACTTTTCGAGTTTTCGGATTTTTCGTTTTAGCCAATGAATGTCTCTGAGTTATGGTCGAGCGAGTGCTCATTTCTCATACTTTTACCAGTAGCAGCGGTGCAGCCCGCCGCAGATGATGGACCCAAGAATTAGGAATTCGACTTTCCTTTAGTTTACTTTATTATAAGTCAATTACGCTCTTTTCGAGAGTCAGACGGGTGCGATGTTCCCCGGTAGGAAGTGGCGCGTTGTGCTGCTCAGTGCTCTTCAAGGCAGGCGGTGGCATTGGGTCTGAAAGGCAACCGACCGCACTTCCAGTGGCGACCGAATTCGTGGTTTATGATGCGATATTAAGATTTTAGTTTATGACAAAGTGCCAGCACTAAACGGGAGCCAGTAATGACTAAATAATGTGAAGAAGAATGACAAAAGCGAAAAGGAAAGCTGGCATTTTATGGTTGATGGCTGATGGTTAGGTGGCAGCTTGAGAGGCGAGCAGCTTTTGATGTCATCATAGCCAGGATTAACTGGGCGATGGTTTCAATTAAGAGTTACGATGATGCGCACCCACAGCGGTGAATGTAAGTGCCTCATAAGGCGGTCAGATGGGAAATTGACGAATTTCGATGGGAATATCTTAGGGGGATTGCGCAATCCATTGGAGATGAATTTTAGATTATTTTGACAACTTGCCTAGGTAAGGTATCAAGCCCTGCATTATCAAGAACATAGGATCTTAAAGAAAGGAAGGTAAAGGCTTTAGGTTTAATGTATGATCTGCAATTTTATTTAAACATTTTATTTAAAGTATTGGCCATTGTTTTCTACACATTTTGACCACCTTTCTAGCAATTTGTGAATACCACGCCAATAAAATTGTTCGTTTTTTAAAGCAAACCAATCAGACACCCAATTTTCGACCTCCTCGTAGGAATCAAAGTACTGCTCAGCCAATGCGTGTCCCATCGATGAAAACAAATGGTAGTCGGAAGGACCCAAGTCTGGTGAATACGGCGGGTGGGGTAGCTGCTCCCAGCCAAGTGTTTTGATTGTATCCTGAACCGGATTTGCTTTGTGTGCAGGTGCATTGTCATGGAGCAAAATTACCTTGCCGTGGCTTCTGGCCCATTCTGGTCTTTTCTCGATCAATGCATGATTCAAATTGATCAATTGTTGTCGGTAGCGATCAGTATTAACGATTTCACCAGGTTTTAGGAGCTCGTAGTACAGCACACCTTTGTGGTCCCACCAAACACACAGCATTGTCTTCTTGCCGAATCGATCTGGTTTTGCAGTCGATGTTGATGACTGTCCCAGAGTAACCCATGATTTTTTCCGTTTAGGATTTTTAAAATAAATCCATTTTTCATCGCCAGTAACAATCCGGTGCAAAACCGATTTTCTTTCGTGTCTTTGAAGCAAAATATCACAAGTGTTTTTTTCGGTTTTCCATCTGTCTTTCATTCAATTCATGTGGCACCCATTTTCCACACTTTTGGATCTTTCCCATAGCTTTTAAACGATCAGAAATTGTTTGTTGTGCAGCATTTAACATTGCTCCTATTTGCTTTTGACTCAAAGTGTCGTCTCCATCCGTCTCCGTCCATATCGTTTGCAATTCGGCGTCTTCAAACTTCTTCATTTCTCACATCAAAATCATTATTTCTGAACCGTTGAAACCATCATTTGCAGGTTGCTTCTGATAGAGCATGATCACCATATGCCACGACAAGCATTCGATGCGACTCTTCAACACTTTTCTTCAAATGAAAACAACAAATTAATACTTTCCGCAAATCATCGCTTTCTGGTACAAAATTCGGCATTTTTAACACGATGAAAAAATATGATGTTGTCTGTTCAATGACTTGATGTATACTAAATATTTTTCACAGATGTCATAGCAAACAAAAAAATTAGAGCTCGTCCACAACAAATGTTCCCTATCGAGACATTTGTATCTTGACGCTCACTTCATACCGGTATATCTGGTATAGTAGATAAAAGGAGTGATACATGAGGCTAAATCATAAAGCGTGATTCTAACCCTGGATAAGTTTAGAATGCGACTCCCCGAAGTTATCCCCTCTAAGAGTTCGACAATCTTCCGAAACTTATTCATTCAAACCATAACACCATTCAATTAAAATCATGAGCAGTGATAAGAAAGCTTTTGACATAAAAATGTTTAAGCTTTGTTGACCGAAATATTTTTAATTTCATGAAACAGAAAAAAGTTGAAAAAGAAAACAATTGAAACAAATGTTGTCTTCTTATTACTTATATAATTATTTGCTTAACGTCAGCATTGAAAATGCTTTAGGCACTAACAGACTGTCCTTTTTAAAGTTCTTCGTTTTATTCGACTTTATACATTGCATTTGTTTCAAATTTCAATACTACCTAGAGTTTCTTACCACAAAAGAACGTTTAAATACTTCTACTAGAAGATGTGAGATGTCAAATTTTATCTTGTTTTAAGTGTTTAGCGTGTTTAGCGTAAGCTGAGGCACAGAATTGATCATTTGAAATTCGAGTTTCAAAACAAACTTGTCCACCGTCTATTAGTTTTTTTTTTTTTATGAAAATACAAATTACCATGAAACAAATGATGTCCAATTATCAGACTGCTCTTTATTCTTATAAATCTGCGAAAAATTGCTCCAAACTATTTAAAATAATGTAAGAAAGAGAAATTCTTTTTTTCTGACGCTTGTGGCCGCCGTGGCGTAGTGGGTAGAGTGCAACGCTCACACGCCGAAGGGCCTAGGTTCGATTCCCGGCTGAACACCTCGCATTTTTCACGCCACCACCTCTTTCGATCTGCTGACAACACTCAAAAAGTAATAACTGTCGAAGAAAGCTTCTCAAATTCATTCGCCGTTCGGAGTCGGTTAAAAAACTGTAGGTTTCTTCTACTCGTGAGAGAACAGTAGTGCGCACAACACGAGCAGTTGATGCGCAAGCTAGGCCCTGGTCCCGCTGTAAACTGTCGCGCCATCCAATTATTATTATTATTAAATTCTTAATTTTATAAGAGTTTGTTCATTCTCATGAATTTACTCTATTAGTTGCGTTCTACTTGAGACAAACATCTCCTCACTTTATTTATATTTAAAACTTAGCTTCGTCGTTTTTATAAGCAATTTTATACATATGTTATGCCAAGTTACTGTTTTTTGTCAAAAAATGGAAATGTGTTATTAGACAAAAACATATAAATTAACTTCGTATAATATTTACTGAGAATTAATACATAACTTTGAATGGTAGTTTAGTCGACAAAAGTTTTAACCGACTAGATGTTTCTTTTAAAAATATAACACACAAGAAATCAATATGATAACTTTAATTATTTACATCCGCCTTCAACCACTGTTCACAATCGACTTACTTTTTTCCTTTATTTCGATCCAGGTGCACTTTTATTTTGCTCTTCTATGTATTCTATAAAAAGTAATTAATTTCAATGCCAACTACAATTTGTATTTAAAAGAAGAATATTTTAAATCAATGTCTACTACATAAGAAAGGTGTAACCTAATTACTGTTATACTGGCCCATTCTTCTTTTCGAATAGCAAGTGCAGATAAGCAGATCAATATAAAATAAATTTACTGAATTTAGAAATATTTGAACTTTTCCAATTCAATTGTGCACAGAAATTCGTAATTGATTAGTTTGCGTAAAATTCTCTCTTGGAGAGGGTAACTCTGCCAAAACTTGTGAAAAGACTTTTCGTAGAAATTAGCAGAATGAAATGTAAACAGCTCTCAGATATATAAAATGTCAGAGGTTTCCTTATATTTTCACTTCGACACTCATCTGCTGCCCACAGATTTTTCTTGCGCAGAAATTCGTAGGGAGAGGAAACATTTTACGCTCTCTTCTCTACGAAAAAATCAGCAAATGGAACGTCTTTCGACAGTTTGTTGTCGAATTTTGTAGACATTCGCTATATTTCAGAGCAGTTCGAGCAGACCTATTGTATTATGCCGTGTCAGTACATGCAGTGCTGCCAAGTTGAATTCGCAATTGTCGTGTCCATTTTGATTTTATCCTTACAGGGTTCAGTACGATGTGATATGCCATGTGTTCTCCTTGAATAATTGAGCATAGAGAGGTGAACTATACGAAACGCATTGAAATGATGGATACGTACAATCGCCATTATCTGCGAGAGCACTAAGCAGCACAGCGCCCACAGAACTTTTACAAAATAAATTGTATATGAACAAATTTTCCTATCTGACTTTAGCTGCTTTGAAAAAAAGTCAAAATGACAGGATTATGAACACCCAAACAATGAATCCTTTCTAAATTACTGAACAAAAAGCAACAAATATATTAATTCCCAGAACACTTCGGGCTTAAAAGAAAGTACCTATTCGAACAAATAGGTTTCATTTTCCAATCGAAATACAAAAAACAGGTTTCGCATTGCAGATCCCTTAGAAAAACAAACAATGAGAAACGAGAAATTTAAATTACAAACAAATTTAAGTCATTAAATTTAATTAAAATTATGTCAATTTAATTAAATGGAAAATTTAAGAAAAAACAACCGCCCTCTGTCCATCTACGTGAACGATTTATATACACACGAGTTTTCTTTTTGTAAATACATTTTTGCAATTAGTACACATATTCAAACTATTATATACTATAAGTTATAAGTGTGACCATTTCTAGTAGCAACTTAAGTAACTAACTATCAAACACACAACAGTGTAAGTATATTAATGTAAGCAAACAAAATAAAGTAAATATTTACAACTATGCGACTGAGAAAAAGAAGAAACAAAATAAAACTGTGTAATTATAATTTAAAATCATGGTAAAGAGCCCAGCTTTAAAATAAATAAAAAAAAAAAGTCAATAAATTTTCATTAAATGAAAATTAGGCCAATACTTTACGAAGAAAACATATAAACGACAAAAACTTGACAACAGTGAACAGCAGATTCTAAATAAATGAAATGTTGAACTAAACAAACGTCCATTTAAAAATGTCAGAGGTTTAATTGAATTTTGGAAAGTCACATAAGCAAAGTTGTAGCTGTAAAACATCAGTTTAGCAATTTTAACATTCCTCTTCAATATTATCCTTGCTAAGACTCTTCCCACTGAGACTTTTTCTAAACTCTTGCACCTTGACTTTCTCCTATATTCGACGCACTATCACCCACAGACCAAAAGGATATTCCTCTTAGTGCACGAATCAGTCATTTTCTTCCTGGGCAAGCAACTGCATGTGGTTTCGTCCCAAGATTCTTTGCTCATGCTCAATGAAATTAAAAACAAAAAAACAATGCTATTCTGATGTGCCTTAACTGCTCGTATGTTAAATATAAAATAACTGGAACAAGAAAGTCCAACACGCAACCAATGGAACAAGTTAATATGAGTTTTTATTTGATTTGAATGTATGACTTATGTTTCTCACATTTGAATATTTATCTGTTGTCTACACTCGACCAGAATGATAATCTTATGAGATTTAAAACAATTATCAATTTATCATAGGAACAGATACATTTCTAAATGGGAACCAACATATTGTTCATGAGACTAACTTGCTTAACTATAAGATGTAGTTTACAAAACGTAGGAACCTATACATATATATATATATACATATAGAGCTGGAGATAGTATCTTTTGTTTTTGTTAATCGATCCTACACGGGACCATTCAGTGTCTTGTTCACACAAAATGATAAAAAAATAAACATTTAAGAGTAATGTTTTATCTTAATATTAAAATGATTTACGGTTAAATTGAAGTATGCGCGTACGTATAACAAAACGTACCATATATGTAGATGTAAAATTATTTCAATAATTTCATAGTTACTCTTGTCAATTGATGATTTTCAGATTAAATCCAATTCAAAATTGATAGTGTTGAGAATAAAACCAAAAACAAATTAATCTGTTTTATATATTTCTTATTGTGTAAGTAGATGTCAATGTACTAAATATTTGTGTAATATATATTATAAATATTTTAAAATACATAAAAAATAAATATTGATCATTTTTACGAATCAAAAGACTGCCGACTTATGTTTTTAATTATGCAATGTTTGAATGTTTCCCTGGTCATAACACAAACTCCTTTGATTTACGCTACAGCCGGAGGTGGACCTGGGCCATAACCAACATGCCTCTCCATCCTGCAAGATTTTTCGCCAGTTGCATCCAGTTGCGCACTCCAAGATGGTTGAGGTCCCTCTCCGCTTGTGTGCGCCATCTCAGCCTAGACCGTTCTCAATGCGATGTCTCAATAGCTGGGATTTGAAGATTTTTCGGGGCGAAGAAATAGATTTTACATGGCCTAGCCATCTTAAGCATTATATCCGAAAACGCTATACCAGAGGCATGCCGGCCTCGTTAATTCTTTTCCTCCAAATGCTATTAAAACAAACCACCAAAAATCGCAGGCAGAACTTTTCTCTCGAAAAGTCTAAGGACCGCTTCACCATCCGCTTTCGGAGTCATAGAGCAAGACTATGATAAAGCTTTTATATAAAGCAAGCTAAGTCTTTCGAGAGAGGACTCAATTACACAATCACCTCTTGAGCCAAAAGAAGAGTCAGTCTGCGTATGATTTCGGTTCTTTTTTTTTTTTTGTTGGAGGTTGGAAAAACCTGCACTGAAACGCCAAGACTCCAAAAGGTGGTCCATTGTACTGCCAGGCAGTAACCTTCATTGAATGCAGTTTCTTGGTCTGACAAAGGAAACCCAGCAAGCGCATCTGTAATAAAGAACTTAAGTTTTCAGTTCTCATCAGGTCATCTCTAAACAGCAAACTTAAGTGTTTAGCGAAGGTGAAATGTTTCGTTTGTATGCCGACAAGTCATCTGCAGTTCTTCCTATCTAGAGATAACAAAGAAATCGCGGATTTCTTACTGACGTTCGGAATCATGCACCAGGTCAGCCTGCATTCTGGAGAGTCATGCCATGGCTGTGTTGTCTGGAGATCCAACCGTCGACGGAAGGCCAAACCAGGGACGAGGGAGGTCCCAAGGATGGGTTCGCACCCTACGAATGCCTCTTTTGAACCTTGCCAAACTAGTTTCTCGGTTATCTCGTTTCCCATGATCCCGTGATGTTCCGGGATCCTGACAAGTATTAGCGCATTTTGTCTACCGACCAAATCGAGGGAAGGCTTGCGTTCCTCGGCTGTCTTGGGTTGAGTAATGCCTTAAGCACAACTTGCCTTTCGCAACAGACGGAGATATTTCCCCTCCCCCCCTTACACCCCACCTATTCTTTACAATATAGTAAGTGGCCATTAGGATCGCAAACGTTTCTGCCTTGAGGACCGACGCGAAATTACTTAAAAAGCTGTGAAGTCTAATGTTGTTGTTTTCTACGAAAGCTACATTCCCTTCCCAATTCAGCTTTTGGGCGGAGCCAATTCTTGTGACCCCATATCAAACGGCATGTCCATAAGACCGGTGTCAAAGGAGATGCGGTAAGCGATGTCATAATACTTAGTACTTCATACAGCCTACAGCAAACTAATAATGCCGGTGAAAAAAATAGCACCAAGGGGACAACTTTCATCCCGCGCACAAACTATGTCGAAATAATTCAGTTTTTCGTTTGTTTCTTGGTAAATATTGGCTATTCAATGAAATCAGCTAGATTTTGGTTAATAAAAAATAATTTTTTTATTTGTAGTTATTAGTTTTAGATGGTACACATATGTGAACGGTAGGATATATGGAAAAAACTTATTTTTATTTTTAGTTTCTGTAAACTTTTAAAATTCAATAGTTACAGTATAATCTTAACAAAAATACATACTTACTAGTAAGTTTAGAAAGAAAATAAATAAGCTAAACTATAAATGCACTTTACGCCCAGTGTTTAACGAATAAAAACGAAAAATATATAAAATTAATTTTAATTCAAAAAAGAAAACTTAAAATTGACAAATATATTCGAAATTGCATAAGAAAAATTAAGGCACTAGAAAGAACAAATTAATTATTCTTTCTTATAGTATGTCAAAAAACAATTATTGCTATTTGTGCAAAAACACAACATGCACTTTGTGCATATAGTACGTGTGCGAGAAGAGCTGCTGCGGGCCCGACACTTTGGTGGGAGGTTCATTTTTTTCCTTTAGAAGAACTGGATGTTTCGGGTAATTTGGTTGACTCGGAGTTTGAGTTGAGTAGTACGTTAGACCACTTCTTGGGCTTTGGAAAATCCTATTAAAGCTTTTGCAACATACACTTTGAACTCCAGAAGTTATTGTAAGAAATTATCTAAAATGCCTTCGGGTGTGTTCTCATCGGGTATTAATTGATTTTGAAAATTATTTCGGAGCTGAAATCTAAGAGTAACAAGAACAAAACTAATAAAGAACCAATACTTTTTTGTTCTAGTTGTACCTTTTCTTCAGCTTGGATCATATCCAAGCTCCTCAGCCGGTATTTCTATTGCTGAATATTTAAGTGATGGGTCCAAAGTTTCTTCGATATCATTGATATCTTGACTTTGTACATCATCATCTTCAACTTCCAATACTTCATTTAATATGCATTCGAAATAGTCATCGTAATTATCAGAGAGATCTGCATCACTGTCGTTCAAATATTGTTCCAGCTCTGCAACAGTGAGTTTTATGGTAAAATCTACGCATTCAAATTGAAATTTGCAAATAACAAATTGAAGTGTAGATATAAAAAAATAAGGTGATACAGTTGACAATTTTATATGACGAAACATCCAAAATACACATACGTGGACTAAGCAAAATTAGGCGGTGGAAGCCTTTTTTAGTTCAAACACCCGAAGTACACATTTTTTACTCACTGTTTAGATGAAATTAACTCTTAAAAACTGAAATCAACTTGATAAGTCTTGTAATTCACTGATTCAACAGTCTATCCTCTTCACATTTTAATAAATTTTAAATAACAAATCCAGTTGTAAATTGTATTTTTTAACTGCGTTGCGACAAAACTGTGTAAATTAACCGAAAATGAATTAACTACCATCTATTTTATATCAAAGCAAACACACAAGATTAACAATTTAGAGAGGCTTATTTTGGATGGGCCTTTGGCCATCTACCAGTTTAACAATTACTTTACAAAGCTACAATTACATCTTTTATTGGTTTAATGTCAAACATTTTCTTCAATTATACGCCTTCCGTTTCATGGTCTACATTCAATTTTTTTCCAAACTCTGTCGTCATTAAGTGTGCCTCCTTTTTTAACGATAGTTTTTTTTTCCTTCAAATATATAAATATATTAAATCAAGACTCTTTAGTACAAGGAGTTAGTAAGTGAATGACGTCCTCACGCAATTTTTTGTTTAAGAAGAGTTCTTGGTGGTGCCGAATCAAATTCAGTGGTCGTACTGCTCCTCTTGTTTTTAAAATACTGCTAATCAAAATCCCGGGACATTGGCGATTAATATTACATTAATAATTTTTGTTAGTTGCGCCCCTACTTTTTTTTTAAATTGGCGCGAACAAAAGGGTTTGTTTATACCCTTAAGTGACTGAAATTAAGTTACAGAACGGGCCGAAGGTATAGAGGGAAAGGAAATACCATTGGATTTAAATGCCAGTCGATTGTAATGGCGAAAGGGGGGGGGGGGGGGGGTATTGGGCTGGGAAGAGCATTCTATATTCGTGTGGTGCGGCTGAAGAACAAATCTCTAAACTTTACTGTACGTCCGAAGGTGGGTTTAAGGGTGAACGGGTGGGCATTCCTAGCAAGGCGGGTATTACGGGTGAATTCTTGAAGGGAAGGAATGCAGCTGGCTAACTCGTTAGAACATTTTTTGTTGAAATAGCGATAAAATAGTGATAGAGACGCGACATTTCGTCGATGTTCGAGCGAGTCGATTGACTTCGCAGCATTATTATCACCAATAAGTCTTATCGCTCCCTGTTGAATTCTATCTAATAGGTGCAGGGAGGTCTTAGGAGCACCGGACCTGATAGGGAGATGCCAGGTCAGAAGAGGTGAAATATTTCTTGCACAGCTTTGAGAAACCTAGACATTTCGCTGCATTTTTGGCGATCTCGAATATGTGATCGTTCCAACTTAGTGTTGAGTTGATACGCGTACCGAGGATGGAAAGTCGTTCAGTTTCAACAATGCAAACGCCATTCATAGATAATGCCAGGTTGTTTTGAGAACGCTTGAGTGACAGTAGACAGCACTGAGTTTTGGAAGCATTAAATTCCACTCTATTCTTTTTACACCAAATCAATTATGCTGTCAAGATCGGAATTTAATGAGCGTAGTATACGCAGCCGTTCCAAGTCAAGAAGAGGAGGGGCGAGAGCCGAGGAACGAATATGAAAAGCTGAGGGTACTGTCATCAACAAAGGAGTGAATTGGATTAGAAGTGACAGACAGGAGATCATTTATGAAATGAGGAAGAGTGTCTGAGACAAAACGGAGCCCTGGGGAACACCGGCATTAATATGGTGAATATCAGACTTGAACTTATCCAAAACAATTTGTATTGAACGGTTCGAAAGGTAATTTCTAATCCATTGAAGAAGAGATTCATCAGCAAGAGGGCCTGATGCTAGACTCTGTCAAATGCTTTTGAAATATTAAGTGCAACGATCTTGCTTTCTCCTACATTGTGCAAAGATTGGTTCCATTGGTTTCGGTGAGATATGCCATTAAATCTCCAGTGGACCTGTTGCTACGGAAGCGGTATTGCCGGTCATTAAGAAGCTTCCGAGTTTCAAGATATTTCATAAACTAACGATTTATCAGCGTTTCCATGACCTTATAAAGTAGGGACGGAAGTGGTATCGGTCGGTAGGAGGTAGGTGAAGATGGTTCGCCTTTTTTAGAGACGGGCTGGACAAATGCTGTTTTCCACTTACTCGGAAAGAGACCTAAAGAGTAGGACAGATGGAAAAGCTTACGCAGTGGTTTTGCCAGCGTCTAAATCCCTAGACTAATTGAGTGATCTGAAATTGTTGCTTTTTCCAGCGATGAAGTAAATTTCCCTTGTAAGTACTGATTTAGTTTGCTGTTATAATACTTGTGCTGTGATTCTTGTGCACACTGTTTTATCTAGGAATGTGTTTAAATTCTCCTTGTAGCTGTAATTTTGATTACTTGATTAAGACTATCCGACGTCAGATTTTGCAACTCTTGAATGCATTTTTTTCCAGTGTGTGCAACACTTGAAACATCTGGTGTCCTCTTCCATTGCCGTAACTCGTACTACATAAATCGAGTGTAGGTTGAGTGTTCCAAAGAAAAGATTCGCTATTACTCCCCAAGTTCAGCATGTGCAATCGCGAGCTGTTCAGCTGCTGGAATATTCTCCTTATTAAGTAGCGAAGTAGTTTTACAACCTCTTCGTGTTGACGGTATCCCCACACTTGTGCTCTACAAAGAGGATGCCGCTGCATTTCCATTGTTTCCATTGTTAATAGCTCGCTTCACTTTAGAAAATTTTGTTGATAAGTGTTTCTTTATGATAAGGTTGGATGTAGTCATGACTCCTAGGCATTAATATTCAGTCAAAACTTCTGGTAAATTTACTTTTTTCATCGACAATATCTACCGTCACCATCGCTTAAGACTGTCTTTGATTTGGTAGATTAAAAGCTAGATTCCTTGTATTACAGTATCTTTCCAACTCGCTTATCGTCATCTGTATGGTCTCTACAGAATCTGCGAGGGGACCTCTTTTATCTGCAAATAACTTTCGTTCGTCTTATCTCAATACCTCCTTGAATGCAATCTTGGTATTGTTGATTAAATTTAAAATAAACAGTGGAGAGCTATGCTGTACATTCTTGTTTCACACTCTTTTTTTTAAATATTCTAATATAAAGATGCAATTCAAAGAATCAAATATATAATTATAAGCCTTTTAACTGAGACTTAAATTCATTAGTCCTATTCTCTGTAAGTAATAATAATAATAATAATTGTTGGCGCGACAGTCCTCTGTAAGTTCTCTGTAAGTATAACCTAAAATGTTTAGTACATTGGAAAACGACATCACATTCCAAAAAATAGAGAGCAATCAGAAATAAAGCAAATTATTGAGGTAAACTAAAAAAAAAGTTTAACTTTCGTATTGTTTAGCGCTTTAGTGCTTAATTTGCGTGTATCAACAATGTCCCAGCTACGTCATGTGTTTTCCCATTTCATTTGACTTGAAATTTCACCATGGCGATAATCACAACCATTTTCATTCGAATTTATGGATTTAAGTATTTACAGGTAAAATTATTTTTGAAACTTATCACAATCCGTTCACAATCACTAAAATTTTTTAGCTTAATGTTCCAAAAAATAGACCGAAGATCTTGCCTCCGATAGATAGAAAATGCGAAAAAGTAGTACAATTCGAGATATAACTGATGTGCCCCCTCTCACAATCTACTTCTTTTTGGGCTTTCGATGGATTTCCGTGTACCATTTTCTTCCAACAAACAAAAAATCCCAAAAAAAAATGCAAAAAAAGCATGGTTCATTTGGCAACACACATCATTACCTTTGAGTGCTCCAGTCCGAATAGCACTTCAGTTAAATTCATTTATTTAAAAAAAATAATAGTTTGCTATTTTAATATTACTTAACTATGCGAAAACAATGCATTCAAATTATGCATTACTGTGCAATGTACTGAATACACAAATGGTAAAATTTGTCTAGCGGAAAAAATGTATATCTTCTCGATGTGTGGGTAGTGTCCCACTGTGTGCATTCAATATTCAATTCACAACTTGGAAGCAGACAGAGCTGTACGGCGGAAAGGAAAAATGAGACAATTTGAAATTCGAACGAAGACCTTGGCAACCATCTGACCGAAAACGATTGCATTTAGCAAAGCTCATTTTGGTCACTGAGCCACGATTTGACCAACTTTGATGTGTGTTTTGGGCCATTATCCTGCTGGAAGACCCAACGCAACGGCAGTTCCTATTCTGCATATGATAGCATTGTATCTTTCAAGATGTTCTTATTACCGTATTACCCCACACCATCACATTACCTTCACCATGTTTAAAAGTTTTTAGGCAATAGCGCCTTTGAAGTAGCTTGCCAAGTGGTCTTCTAACGTATTTTGACTCATCACTGAAAATTACTGAGCTCCACTTCCGAATGTCCCAACACAGATGTTCTTTTGCAAAATGAAGCCGCTTTTTCTGATTTAGGATCGAAATTAATAATTTTTTTAGCAGGTCGAAAAGTGCCCAAATTAGCTTCGATCAACCGACGAGATACTGTTCTAGCACTTACTGTTAGCTGGAACTCTTGAACCAATTTCGGCGCAGATATGAAGAGATTTTTTTTTTCACTTTTCGCGCCAATAAACCGTCCATTCGGAAGCTTGTTTTACGTGGTCGACCGCCACGATGCACAACAGCCACATTTTGTACTGCATTTTTTATATTTTTCTAAAATGTTTTGAACTGTTGCAGGGCTTTTGTCAACCAGTTTTCTCTAATTGATTTCCCTCGAAAATTTGATCACCAAATTTTTAAGGTCAATCGACAGTTCCTTACCATGCGGTGCCATATCTAGCAGATGCATAGGAATTCATTCAATAAAATCCTTCAAAATCTTGTTTTTTTTACTCACCTTATAGATTTGTTGAAAAATTTTATTAAAATAGAACAAGGTTCTAATTAAACGTGTTAACTGATCGACGTTTTGTATCGAAATACTGCGACTGTATACTTACTTTTGTAACGCTGTTTAACATTTGTTCATGAGAAAATTATTCTCGCCTCGCCGTACTTCACCCCGTCTGATCTGGCTACAATATACAAGGCCTACATACGCCCAAAACTAGAGTATAACGCTCCTATTTGGTCAGGTGCTCCTAAGACCTCCCTGCACCTGCTGGAAAGAATTCAAAAGCGAGCGATAAAACTTATAGGTGACAGTAATATTGCGAAGTCGATTGACTCGTTAGAACACCGACGTAATGTCGCGTCGTTGTCACTCTTTTATCGCTATTTTAACAAGAAATGCTCAGATGAATTAGCCAGTTGCATTCCTCCCCTTCAAGAATTCACCCGCAATACACGCCTCGCTAGGAATGCCCACCAATTCACCCTCAAGCCCTCTTTCGGACGTACAGTCAAATTCAGAGACTCGTTCTTTAGCCGCACTACACGAATCTGGAATGCTCTTCCCAGCTCGATTTTTCCTCCTCATTACAATCAACAGGCATTTAAAACCAATGTGCATCGCTACCTCCTCTCCCTCTCTTCCTCTATACCTTCGGCCCGTGCTGTGACTTTATCCGGTCACTTAAGGGTACTCGCAACCCCTTTGGCACGCGTCAACTATAAAAAAAAAAAAAAAAAAAAAAAAAAAAAAACGGAATAAATACCGTTATTTGTGCTTGCGCAAATGTCAAGCAACATAACGTATTGTGAGTAATGTTTCATTTGAAATAAACTCTTTTCTTCATAAGTTTGTGACACGCGCATATTTGTATACTTACTTTTGTGACTAAGTGTACTTCTTTTGTTTTCTTATATCGATCAATAATCCGGGAAACCGACGATTTGTGAATTATATATTTTATAGCTTTTTCCTTTTGTGAAATGCCCGATGTGAAATCGTCCACGATACGATGCCTTAACGCATTACCAAACTTATTAAGTGCCATTATTAAAATTTGCAAGAACACGCGAGGTCTGGTGTGTTCAAAAATATTTACGCAAGTGAGCTTGCAGGTAGCGAGCCCCTAACAAGTGATCAATACAATATTACTCAAAAATAATGGGAAACAACTGCGATGCAACGATAAATATGCTGTTGAGCGTTGCAGTCACTTCAGTTGCAATTGTTTTGTCACGAGACAGTTTTAAGTTCCTTAGCAAAATGCATCATAACTTAAGAAATATTTATTGGATTTTCATCAATTTTTTTCGTTTAATTCCTTAAATACAGACCTTCAAAAGTATGTTAAGTTTATTGTGGAATCGGAAAAAAGTATAATAAATTTTATGAATATTCCTAGTTTCTGTTCGAGTTACAAATGTTTTGTCCGATAATGTACAATTTGAGTGTCCTTATAGGGGCATAATCAGAAATCAATAAGGAAGGAGATGGTCAACTGAACAGCTGATCAAACAGCTGATTTCCCCTTTGTCCATCGACTGTTTGATTGTTATTTACGTGTTTTAGTAGACATAACCTCAAATTCTGTTTACGTTTTGATTTATATGCCCTCTCCTTCTAACAGTGTGAAAAGTGAGGAGATCCACCGTATAGACAGTTCACACGTATATTCATTTGAAAACAAACAAAATCCTTTTTGTGCGTCAGCTGTTCAGGAGGGGAAATTTTATAAAAATACGCAGTCAAAATGAATTCAAGGGACAAGGGAGTTGACTGTCTCCCTATTGGTCTCTGGGCATA
This sequence comes from Eristalinus aeneus, assembly GCA_955652365.1. Classification (NCBI taxonomy): domain Eukaryota; kingdom Metazoa; phylum Arthropoda; class Insecta; order Diptera; family Syrphidae; genus Eristalinus; species Eristalinus aeneus. Next base: position 25,040,184 of record OY019133.1, on the reverse strand, counting down.
ATGAACATCTATTTTAAGTTTTTTTTAATGATACAATAGAATTAAAAAATTCATTTCAATCTCACACCAAAAACAAATCATTTAAGAATTGACACCCGTACTTAAGGGAAAAGCATTGTTCGAAGCTATTATTTTAAACGTTGCAACGACGTCGGAGAAATAGAATCGCCAGGCATCTGCATTACGGTTTTTGAGTAGTGCCAAGCACACAAAGATTAATTTGTTTTATTTTATTCAGTCACAAAAAATGATTTAGGCTGAAAACCAGTTAGAATTATTAATCCTGTTTTATACACCGATGTTGCGTGGCCTTACAATAAGAAAGCACGTATATTTTTAGTCCACTGTTATCGCCAGACATCACATCCATATCAGTCCCTTAAGCTAATAGATTTAACTGACTTGGACTTACCTCGTTTAACTTAATCTTCTCAAAAATGATTTAAATGAAATCACATGGCAGGCAAAAACATACAATTTCCGAGGAAATCTTAAGCGAAATATGGATTAAATGCTGCGATCACACATTTGAACAGAATTTTTTTTTATAAATTTCACTTATCAAGCACACTTTTCTCTCCCATATATAGTTTTGAACTACATCTCCACCGATGGCTTTACTTTTTTCATTACATTAGGCTTCCTCCCACAACAATAAATTGACTTAACCAAAAACTACATTCTTATATTTTCAATTTCGTTTTTATTCACAGATGGATTTAAAAGCTTTAAACGTCTTAAACAAATCACAGATCTTTAAGGCCCATCGAAATCTTCATGCTATCAGCCCATGAAAGTTTACCAAGCGTTAAGTTTCCTTTAGATTGAATAAGTAACTTATTGCAGTTGTCCTGTTCCTTGCTCATGCGGAAATGATTTTCATTTTCCACACAATCGGACAGATGTGACAGAGATTCATCGAGTGTGAATCTCTTTGCTGTAGCTTCTATGAACGATGTCTCCTCGATTACATCAGAAATGTTTATTATAACGCAATCATTGGTTTTTGTTACAATTTTATTGCTGCCAACAATTTCCGACAGTTGGACGTTGACATTGCCACTTCCGTTGCATTGAATTTGAATATTTCCATGTACCCCAGCTGAGAAAAGGAAAGACAAAGATTGTTGTATGTACAGCGCGCAATATTTTTAGGTAACTCACTCATAAAGAGGTCTCCCATTTTGTTGACGCACACTTCAGACTTTTTATGAATGTTCTTCAGGTCAAGTTTCCCATTATCGGTAGTGAACTTTGACATTTCGACATAGCAGGAGTTCGTTTTGATGTTTCCATCCGTCGTCGTACAAACTATATTGTCACCCTGGAGCTTATCCAATGAAATTGCCTAGAAAGATGTGGCTTAGTAAGACGACTTAAAATTGACGAAATATGCATATAACTCACCCCTTTCTTATCCGTTCTGATATTGATTGCTTTTCCCAGCAGGAGCCCGGTGCATTCAATGTTTCCGTTAGTTGAAAGAAGATCTACAACAGAGCTCTTTACGTTCTTTGTCTGGATATCTTTTCCACATTTCACTTTTATCTCATCACAAAACATGTCAGTGATGCTGACTTCGGATTGCGAATCTATTGCGAGATCTGCTCTGATTGGGACCTCAAGGAGACATACCAACTTTGAAATGACACTTGGATCACCGGTACTTCGATTCACAATTTCCACATGATTATCTTTGATTTTGACTTCAAGTTCTGCGGCAGATTTTGGTACGTCCGCTGTTCCACGGATAGTTGCACGGAGAAGGTTAGAGTCTTGACACTCAAGAACGTTGTAGGGCCGAATTTTTACACATATCTGAGAGTTAACTTTTATTTTTGAATACGAATCGACTTTCTCCACAAGTTGCTGGATGACATTCGGCTGCTTCAGTGCAATGCTGTGAAACTTATTGCCTAAACATGTTAGCGATTTTACATTCCTTATTAACAACATTTTTATTTATGTATTTATGTGTAAAATCAAAACCACAAAGTAACCTTCCTCGTTAACGCACCATCGATTTCGATGAGGTGCTGTAATTCGTTGACAACATGCAAGAAAGCAGCTGATTCATATTTCTTAGGAAAACTGTCATTCTGTTTGGTATAATTTTTTCAACATATCTCGTATAAAACGACTGTTCTCGTTGATGTATATCTCAAAATTGGTAAACCACGCACTCATGTATGTTCTGAAAAATTGAAAATCCATTTAATAACAACTCTAACCCTTAATCTTATTAAAAGTCGTTACATATTGTTCGGTCATATAATTACATTTACAAAAAATATATGTAACTTTATAACATGCCATCCCTGTATTTCTTAATTACCCAAAATCGCTACCGCATGCAACTTTGCCCAGTACCTGCCGGTATGCTTGTCAGTTTCATTTTGACGTACGCGATTAGAAGTTTGATTCAACTTTTCCCCAAGTCTTGTGCCACATAAATTTTATATTTAAGTTGAATATTTGTTTGCAAAAAAAGAATTGTAAGAGAATGTCAGAAACAGAGGAACCCTCATCATCGAGTGCTTCAAAAACCGAAGAAAATGCTGATAGCAGTGAAAATACAGAAGATTCAAAGTACTATAGTATGCTGACGAGGGATTTAAACGAAGCATCAAGTTTTAATCCATCTGTCTCAGATGATGAGATAGAAAAAGAAGACTTAGAAAAAATCAAAGGTGACGCGATCGGTAACACTTTATACAGTGTGCGCTTTGTCCTGTCCACACTGCTGAAGCTGACAAAAATCGACAAAGATCTCAGCGAGGATGAACCATTCGAAAAGGATTTGTGTTCCGTGTGGAATATGACCATCGAACCGGATGTCGTTAAAATGTTGTTGAAGTATAATGTGCCAGAGATATTTGCAGATATCATTGAGAAAACAGAGGATAAGCGATTGACGGAAATCCTTGTCGGAATCATTGCAAATATGTGTAGTGTTCAGCAAACCCGAAAGGAGCTATGCAATAGTCCCCGAGTGATGTCCACGCTACTGAACCTCATATCCTGCACAGATAGTCTCACCCTTGTGCAGTTGATGAGATTTTTCTACGCAGTCGTCAGCTCAGAAATGAATTCGGGAGACGAGATCTTGTGGTTTCAACATTTCAAGAACTGCGAAGGTTTCATAGAGAATTTCGCGTTTATTCTCAACAATTCAGCGAACTTGAGTCTCCTAGTGAACGCTCTGTCCACATTGGAAGCGCTGTGCGTGACCTTTGCGCTCATTGAAATACAGCCCGACGTAAAGGACCTCTGCTTCAGTGACGTCTTTGTGCAGCCATGTCTCGTACAGGGAATCATCGAAGCGTTCAAAACTCTCTTGCCGGCAAGTAAATTGGAACAGAACTCAAATGAAGACGGTACAGCCACACCATCGAAAAACACAAAAAAAATCATGAGCCTCTTTCTTGACATCAATGTCATCCTGTCGCCCTACGAGCAAATTTCTCAAAAATGCTACGAGCCGTTCCTGGATGACCTCTTTCACTGTATATCACAGATTTTGTCGCCTCTCTGCCAGCCGATCTATTTGCTTCCCCTCACGTCCAACGAGCAGGGAATCGTGGAAAACGTAAACGAACTATTTCAAGCTTTCGGTGATCCATTCCATGAGGTCTGCTTTGCGCAAATGATTTCAATCTGGCACCTCATTGATTCGGACCGCGAGGACAAGGAAAACAGTGACAAGTGGGGCGACGAAGCCGACGAAAACGACGAAGAAGTCAATTCTGAGGATATCTGTATGACCATCCTGGAATTCCTGACGCGCACTGTGATGAACACACAAGACGACGAGCTGGAGAACGCTTTAAAAATGCACTCCCCCAACACAATACTCAAGCTGCTTAGCGCCTTGAGTGCCGGCGACTCTGAGGAAGACATCAAGGAGTGCTGCAACAAAATCAAAACCGTCTTCGACAAACTGCAGAGTGATGCCAAGGCGGAAGGGGGCGACGAAACGAACACAGCTTCGGCGAATAGTTAAGACCAAATCATATTATTTCCCGTTTTAATTTATACGAATAGATAAGAAATTTATGAGACTATAGAAAGGTTATTTCGATATTACTTTGACTACTGGCACAGCTCTCTTACATACAGCAAGTGTAATGGGCCGGGGAGTCGAGATTTAAAATAAAATGTTTATGTAATTCAATTTGAGTGTCTTATTTTGTGGGCAAATATGGTTGGGATTTTGCAGCTCCATCAAGTTTTGTTGAATGTCTGTTTCCCTGTTTGCATCATCATCGACTCAAAGAGGGCCATGGGAGCGCCCATTGTAGCAACTAAGCTTGTTTTCGGAACCAAATAATCGATAAATCTCATCGGTGCCACAATCAGGCATATGACGTTTGTAAGTAGGTGTAGTTAGCAAAGGCTCGTAACCATTATTGCACCACATTTTCGTAATTACTTTACAGTTTCACACCCTTTTTAAACAACTAAAATTACAATTGTTAGTTTTCCCTTTAACCTTTTGTGCATTGAAAGCAGACAACGCTTGAACTAGTTGAGGAATGCTTTTTTCGACTTGACCTAAGCGTGAAGAGCGTTCGATTGTTTTCCTTACTTTACATTTTGCCCTTCGTCCCAGAAGACTCACTGTCCTTTCAATATTTACATTCGCAACAATTGAATACCGAGAAACACTTTTAAAGCCATGCCTATAATTCCTCTTCCTATCTTAATGGAGAGAAGACAAAAGGGATAGGGAGAATGCTTGTTAGCAAGAGCGTGACATAATTAAGTCACGCGCTTACTAAGTCAAACTTTATGGATACTGATCTTCATTTGGAATCGATTTGTTCTATTTCATAACGCCGCTCTAGTGCATTCTCTAAAGACTCGCAATGCCGGTTAAGGTTTGAATATACCTTCGTCCGTGTTCCTTTTAAACCCACAACGCATAGACATCTTGCCTACATCAACTTCACTTTGCAGTTAAGTAGTTTGCTTTAAGATTTCTTTTCCATTCACCGTTGGGCATTTCTCTCTTTAATCTCTTCCACAAGTTGTTACAAGAAAAATCTTCTTTATTCAATTTCCATAAATCCATCGGCATTTGTCAAATACACCATCTGCTTATTCGATCCCTCCTCTACGACAAAGTTCGGTCCAATCAAACAGTTTTTGATGACCGATCCCTTCTTTATAACGGCTTTGTTACAAATGATCGATCCGTCAATTTTGCATCTGCAAAGCAAAAGTTACTAGCCTCCCTCAAGAAACAGATAGAAAACCCTAGAAGTTACCCTTCTTCGACAACGACATTCGCCATGATAACCGAATTCGAGATGATGTTCTTCGGTTGTATGGTGCAATTTGGGCCGAACACACTGGAAGATAGCGACGTCTTCTCGGACAGCTTCGCGTTATCAGCCGCAGATATGTCCTTTGCTTGAGTTGAGTTTACCACAGCGGTTGGAGATACAAGCGACACGCTTTGATCCTTAAACAATTCCGGCCAAATCGACGGAAGCTGGGGGCGAGTGAGATTTGTGTAAATTACCGAACAAACTGTGAGTACGTCACCTTACCTTTCGATTGACAGCAAAGTAACTGAGAGTTGTGTTGACACGGACTCCAATAGTCTCCTTGGGTGCTTCAATGGCAAAACAACGAATCAAGTCTCCGTTGTATGGCTCTTTAGTCCTGGAGTCGTTGAAGAGTGACGTTTTTATGATTTGTTGATCTAAATTTGTGCAGGGAACATACTGAAAGAAAATTTGAAAATAAGAAGAGTAAACAAAAATTCATTTAGTCCGTTTTACATGAAACACATCATCCTCAGGTTTGGTGTACACCCCAAATTCAGACTGCGGTTCATTCGGCGTGGCCTGCTGAGTCCGACACATTTGCTTTTTTATAATGTATGGCAGAAACTCACCCTTCAGTGTAGAAAAATTCTCTTTCTGAAAGAAACTTCATAAGCATTTAACACATTACGGCTAGACTTTGGCTACCTTCTTCAGAAAATCAAGAACCCATCTTTTCATAACGTAGATGTGCGAATCAATCAGTCTGCTATAGATTGTCATCTTTCCATACTTCCTCATAAGATGACCCTTTATGTTCATGACATCTTCAAAATCACTAGTTGAAGCCAGGAACAGCAGCCGATTGTAATCTGGATTAATTCCGATCAAATCGCGTTCAGGTTTGTGCTTGGTCTTTGGACCGGGTACAGTAACATCATTCTCAAAGCCACTTTTAAAAAGCAATGCTGCTACTGAGGCACCATGTTGTCTGAACTTGTTGATGAGGGGATACAAACAGACGTTGGTTATGACATCACAGGAAATCACAATAAAATCAGATTTTATCCTAAAACCGGAAAAGGAAAATTAAAATAAATTCAACCTCCTTCCCTAAACCATAAACCCGGTACACTTACTTGTCGTGAATGTGTCTTAAACTATCGGCTGTGCCAAAATCATTGTCACCAGAAATTGTCGCAAAATCGAGTTTCATTTTCAAAGGAGTCTTCTCAAGAGCTTGTTGGATTTCAGACCTCTGATGTTCCAGCACAACAATGATTGCATCTACATATATATAATAAGTTTTTGCAAATGCAATAATGTGAAAAAAAAAACTTAGCTCTGATTTGCTAACCTTGAAAATTATGCTGCTGCAGCATATTGAGAGAATACCACAAAAGTGGATAGGGTCCCACGGGTAATAGACATTTTGGATAGTCTCCAGTTAACTCGGGAAGGCGTGTTCCACGACCAGCTGCAAGAACGATTGCTTGAAATTCCTGACAAACCATATTTATGGTCTAGAATCCTTATTGAATGAAGGTAGATATAAAAATTCAACTTTTGAATTGTGAAATGTATTAGAAAGGAGTGAAATGTCAACGTTGATTGTTTTGAATGTCAATTATCTACCTGTCACGAAAGTGTTTAGCAGTGCTGCCAGGCTCTTCTTTTTTTTTTTTGCTTGTTTGAAGATCTTAAGCACTTTTCGTAGACCATATATCGTAAGTTTTAGATCTGAATGGGGTTACCGATTAACGTTGGCTACTCAGTCCAACATTTTGATAATTTGAAAAATAATTTTTTCTGTAAAAAAATACCTTAAATCAATTTATGGTCAGGAAAAGTTTGTTTTGGTGTACGATACACTGTAGAGAATCAAGAACGGATTCAGCAGTTATGATTTTTCATAGATGTACGAGTAAGTGTAAGTAAGTAAGCGCTTGGAAGTGTACTGCGTATTTATTTAGATGGTGATTAACAAACCAGCTTTTTACTTCGGTTGGGAACGGGGTCCAACATACGTACATAACTTTAAATTTAAATTAAGAGCAGAGTATTTTGTGAAATTTCTATACCTGCCCAGAAGTCGAAGCTGCGGTCTACCACTCCATGTGGTTGCACTGGGCTTTTACATTTTAGCTTTAAGAAATAATTACCGTACTACCGGTAAACTAAATTAAATTTAAGATTGCCGGCGTTTTTCTGAAAGCAGACTGATAAACTTATATCGATTTGAGAAAGATATTGCCGAAGTCTTAATTCTGAAATTGATTGCCAAAATGTTGTATATTCCTAGAAACTTGATATCATCTCGAGATTGTATTTGAAGAAAACCACTGCATTCTGGTTGCAGTATAGCGCATCGATTAGCGGTCAAGACACTTTTCATTGAATTCAAAGGGACGGCAATCAAGTAAAGAATTTGGCAGAAAACATGAGTACTTAAGGCTCAAGGCAATAATGTGGCGTTAATTTTTTAGACTTCGGGGATCAAAAAATATACATTCAGTTTAATTTTTCTTCTGTTGCAAATTTATAAATACTGTTATATCAATTGATCAAGGAAAAAATTAAACTCAAAATCGTTTCGTAGAAGCTATCTTTTGGAAAATGTGAGTATTTATTTAAAATGTGATTCTTAACATCAACATTGAAGTTAATGAGAGTAGGGCAAAATGGCGACTGAAAAAAAAAACTGTTACAAAGTATTTCGTTGTGAGATTTTAAATAATACATGATTTTTGTGTTTTCGTTCTCTTTTATATGAATATTTTATAATTTACATACATTACAAATTATTTTGGGACTAAAAACTTAACTTAATCACATAAATCTAGAACAAAAAAAAAATAAAATATATAATAAAACACATTTTTAGAAAACAAAAAAAATATACACGACGTTATTCACTAAAATGAAGGTCGTAAACTGGATGCAATTAGCCTTAGCTTACTTCCTTCGTTCGTACAAGTAGTCCTCCTCGAAGTATCTGGGCGTTGAAGTGGCGGAGAAGAGTTGTGGACGACGCTGTTGCAGCGATATGTTTATTTCTTCCGGTGTGCGGTAGACTTGCTGTTGATATTGTTGCACAGGCGCCTGGGTAATGTACCTATACTGGGTTTGTGGAGTGGGAGATGGCGCCAGGGTTTGCTGCTGCGCTAATTGAACTGGTTGTGCTGGGGGTGGTGTCTTTCTGTATTGTGGTTGAGGCTGTGGCTGCGGTTGAGGCTGTGGTTGAGGAGCTGCCTGTTGTTGACGCTGTTGGGAGTTGAAGCCAATTTGAACCTTCAAAAAAAAAAATGTTCAAAACCTCACATAACTGAGAATGTGTGCCAAGAGCTTACCGGCTGTCTTTGCTGGTGGTGAACTCTCTGTCTAGTCTCACGTTCCTCCTCCTGGTACCTATCGTTCTCGTAATAGTTCTCAGGGTAGTAGCGATCCGAGTAGCGCAGGGTTACATTAGGCTTTGATTGGTGTTCTTGCAAATTGATTGGCTTGTAAAGGTAGTCGTTAACGATGTGGTACTTTGAGGACTGGTCGCAGATGTTGTCATTTGATGGGGGCATGCAGATCAGATGAATTTGATGGAAAGTGAATCCTTCTGGGCAAATCCACGAGTGTCGCTGGTTATCCTGACAATAATGGAATACCTCGCAGGCCAATGACTCATCGGCATAGTACCTTCAAGCACATCGACACATTATGGTAAAGTTTATACTTGTCGGTGAAAACTTACCCAGTCGTCTTGCTGTTGCAGTTGAATTGTGACTTTTCCAACAAAGTTGACAGGCGATCAGGTTCCTCCTCTTCCTCCTCCTCCTCGCTGGCGATTTTCACATTCTTGTTTGGCTTAAGGTAGTTGGTTGGTTGCTGTCTTATGTTTGTGTTGCGATTTTGATAAAGTTGCCGAGGCGGCTCCTCCTGCTCTTCCTCGCTCGCGTAGTCGTAGACCCTCGATCTGTAGGCCGGGTGACCCTGCTCCTGCTGATCCAAATTTTCTTCCTCATCAAAGGAGCGCGGCGAGAAGCCTTGTGGCTTCACAGTCGTTGCTGAGAGCACGTTTCCAACAAAACAGATCGCAACAGCGACCATCAGGGCGAATCTTAACCTAAAACGAAATCAAGATAGAAGCGTGAAAATATAATTGGATTGCACAATGTGTCTTCGTGTCTTTGAATTGATTTTTTTGTTTTGGCTCGCAATTATTGGTTACCGCGCTTCACTGAGGGTTTCATGACATCAATCAATTTGCACACGGCGACGGTAGAAACGAAGTGCTTGCTCGCTTGATCGGTGGACCAGCACCGATTCAATTACTTTTCGTCTCAAACCATCCATTATTGTTGCAAATACAAATGCTGGCTTTATTGCTCGCCTCTTTCTTTGCCGCAGAAATATGAATTTCTTCTTGGCATTTGAATCTCTCGGCGCAGAAGGCAGAGAAAAAGTGAAATTTAAATAAATTTTCTTTTCACTTCTTTTGCGCGCGCGAGCAGTGCATTGTAAGTACATACGGTGTGTGCGATCGTTTTCTTTATAACAAGTCAGGTAATTTGAATAAATTATTTAGAAACTTATTACGAAGTTGGCGAGCGGTGTGGATGGCGATACGGTTTGTTATTGTTGTTGAAAAGTTTTTGATTGATTGCGACAATTGAGGGTATAGTTGGGGACTGTTTATGCGGTCAGTGACCGGAATCAACTACTTAAGACAGCTTGTATAATAAAATTATGCTGTTATTTGTATCGGGTAGGAAAGGCGTAAGCTGCGAGAATTGACTAATTTTAGTATGTGAAGTGGCAAACTATTCAAAACCGTTTATGAATTAATGAAGTCGTGTGCTTCTTCTCCGAACAGATGTTTCGCAACTTATTTAACCGCATCCGGAATGTTTGTGGTTTAAGTCGCGAAAAACTTTTATAAGCCGTGAACAAAGAGACTTGAGTTGTGAGAGGAGGCGCCTCCATGATTGAGATAAGACATAATAATATTCATTTATCGATTAACCAAACGATTAGCTGCATCACGCCTGTCATGATTTAAATAGTGTAGTGATGAGGTAAATTGCGCTCTTAATGCTACGTAATATGCTATGGTAAGTAAGATAACTACTCCGAGTACATTATCTAAGAAGTTTATGAAAAATTGAGGTTTGCTACATCCGTCAAAGGACATTTCCCAGCTATTTCAGCAAATACTCATGCCATTTAAATTCATTCACTCAAATTTTAAAATGGAGAGTTCTACAGTTTGTTGCCCACTCAATACGACGAAACTGAGGAGTCTGTTGTACACATAAAAGCAACAGCAAGGAGTTCACTTTTGGATTGTTTCGCTTTAAATTTTTAGAGGAATTGTAGAATTTTCATTTTCAAATTAACAACTCTACTGCAAGGATAAGATAAGAGAAATGCTTTTGTTAGCCTTACATACCGAATATTTTTAACTTTGCATCTTCTGCAGAAAAATGAAAAACTTTGAAGAAAGACTAATCATGAAAAAGACAATTTAATTTGATTTTTATAACTTAACTTCATTTACAAGAAATATAAAAATAAAGTAAATTTGCAAATTTAGGGGGCTACGTACATTCGACTACCGATTTTTTATTTTATTACGTTGGTACACTCGTGTCGAACATATGTATAAGGCTTACGCTACAGAACTGTGCAAAATAATAGCAACATGTTCGACTTTGTCATTATTTTGTATATGGCATACTTATTTTGTTTCTGAGAGACATAAGAGGCAGACGTGTTGTGCGTATTCGGCGATTTCCTGCTGTCAAAAAAATCAAAAAAAATTATGTGGAAAATAGAATTAAGTGCTCAAAAACACTTGAAACGTTGAAAGTGGCATACGGTGAGTGAACTTTAAGTACAAAAAAAAACTTACAAGTGTTACAAACTTTGAAAGCAGATCGAGAAGATGTGAATGACGAAAATCGCCCTGGACGCCCCATCAACAACCGATGAGAATGTTGAGAAAGTGAAAAAAAAATGTTATGGAGAATCATCGAATCCCAATTAAAGAAGTTGTGATTCGGTCTGTCAAAACAACTTGGCTCGAAACTTCTGACTCGAAGTACCAGAGTCATGCTCTACAAAACCCTTATTCTGCCAGTCCTGTTTTATGGAGCCGAAAGCTGGACATTAAGTAAGGCATCGAAAGAAAAATTCAGCGTCGGATATATGGTTCCGTCAGCGGGGAAGGCGAATAGAGAAGAACACACACCCGCGAACTCTACGAGCTGTACAACAATGTGGATGTAGTCCGGAAGGCAAAAATCTGTCGACAACACTGGCTTGGCCACATCGAGCGAATGAACAACAACGCTCCAGCAAAGAGGGTCTTCGAATCCGCGTCTCCTGGTTCGAGAAGGAGAGGAAGACCGAACCTCCGGTACAGAGACCAAGCCATCGCGGATGTAAGACAGCTTGGCCTTGATGACTGGAAGCAGGACCGTCACCGATGGAAGGCAGCAATTGCTCAGGCTCAGACAATTCATGGTTCGTCTGCCTAAGTAAGTTGTTTGCTTCGTGTGGCTGATAAGTAAGTAAGTTGTTTGGTTAAGAAATGCAATTTTTTCAGAAATTTTTGTTATGAACACTGTGGCAGTGAAATTTGTTACAAAATTGCTCAGTTGTGACCAGAAAAGGTCGCTTGTTTGTAATTTTTTGGCCAAAGCAACACCGTAATCAGCCTCAGCCACCGTATTCGCCAGATTTAGTCACCTGCGACTTCTTCTTGTTCCCAAGATTAAAGAGGCCCATTAAAGGACGGCTTTTTGAGGCTATTAAGGAGATGCAAACCGAGTCGCTTAGAGAGCTCAAGAGCATACGAAAAAGTGCATATCAGAATTTCTTAGAGGATTGGAAAAAACGCGGGCATTGGCATATCTGAGACGGACAAAATAGACATTTATGAACAAATAAATATTTCTTGAGAAAAATGAAAAACCTTATTTTTTGAACGGACTTCGTTTGGTTTCAGTTAGTGACACGGAATGTTTAAAACTTAGGAACCAAATCTTATTGACTGTTTACAGTGTTATCCAAGTTTTAAACATACTTTTCTGTTCAATAAATTGTGCTATGAAACAGAACAGTACGGCAGGTTCCGGAAAGAACCTCTGAACAGAAAATTGCAAAAGGTACACAATATTATATGAAGTCTGTCTTGTAAGTTCCATTAGAAAAGGCAGGATACAACGATTGACTCATATTCGGTTTCGAAATCGCTTCGTGCCTTCACCTTATCCTATTCCTAAACAGGGGTTACTTCTGCGCAATCTGAAGCTATGAACCAATTGATTTTAAGTTCCCTGTGATTGGGAATAAAATACTTGAATAGAAATATGAATCTATTAAACTCAGAAAATTGTTAAGAAAAGAGAATGTATGAATATCAAAAATTGTTGCATTTGAAACAAGAGTAAAATTCGAACTTTAGCAAGGAAGACCATTGTTCCTGAGGCAAGAGTAGACACTTTTGATTTTTTCGAATTCCATGATTTGTAACGTAATGCGCGATTTAAATGAACAAATTATCACATCACTCAATAAGTCCCAGGACATATAAGGGGCGTACTCTTTGTTAATGTGACAACAAGTGAAACCCCCTTTTGTATCATGCCAAATAGGCGCCTGAAACATTCTGTGGACTGCTTGACTGGAGATGTACTTCCTTCTATACCTTTAAGAATATTTGAGCACCCTACATGAAATGAATTGTTACAATCCTTGGTTCTAATTAGCTGAATCTTGTCGTTTTCTTTGTGTTTACAGTTTTTTGGAAGAAAACACATTTTCTTATCACTTTCAAGGGACGGAATAATCAGCTTTACACTTGAGAAGTTGAGTGAGAATAAACACCAGACGAACAGATCGATCGGGAGTGTCAAAAATGACGTAACATAACTTTAAAGTAAATCCTTCAATGATCGGTGCATCATTTTTAATTAGTTGCCCGAAGCGGTATGTAGGCGACGCTGTTCTAGACTTCGTTTTCGAACATTAAGTAAACGCCATACAAAAGCTTGCAATGGCTTTTCTGAAGGCAGTTTATCCAGCTTCATTACAAAAAGGAGACAAAATATATTTTTATTTCTTCTCCACTTATGGAGTCATATTTCTCTTAAGTTTCCCACAACCCTCCTAACGATTCTTTACAATTTTCAAAACCAAACTTCTTTTAATAAGGCTGCGTAAAAATGATCACTTTCATAAGCGCAACCATAAAACCGTTTCAAAATTCATATATCGTACATAACTTGACATCAGATGCGAAGAATCTAACCTACAAATAAATTTTCTAAGCCCACTGGCGCTTACGAAGCCAGCAACCATTGAAATACAAATTCAATACATACAGGTTAGTAGCAATAACTTTTCGCTGTAATCCGAGTATTCATGCCGTTTAACAACCGTTAAAAACGGAATAAGTTAAACAGAAAAGACCAAATAATCCAGCATGAGACACTAATGCTTCTTATGCCATCCGTAATAAAACACATTAACTGCACATAACCCCTGATCTTTCAACTTCTACTAGTGCACGGTGCTTCAGCACATCCGAAAGAGAATCTCAACAACCTCAACAGCTCTCTCTTCTTCATTGCGAAGTCGGCGCTCGCTGCTCTCCCGCCAATTGACAACCCGCGGGGAAAACTAATTACAATTGCCTTCTCTGCCGAAACGGCTCTGAAGATCAACTGAAGATGCGCACTTGCACAAAGCACTCTCAGCGGCAGCCGCAGGAAAAGGTCATACGAATAAAATTATCAGAAGAAGATACATATTTATTACTTCATTTTAGTTCGATCGCATTGAACAGCGCAGCTTGATGCGGCGGATTTGTAGTGCGGCTCTCCTGAAGAGGCTCTACAGTAAAAACAAAACAAGAAACACACCATTTGAAATTCACATGTATCGCCGGAGTTTTTTTTTATGTATGTGGCCCGGGTAAGATCGGTCCCCATCTGACAGCGGTGTTGCGTGCACAGCGCTTGTGCCATTTACTGATGCGCCAGCGTTCCCATGGAGCCGATCTTAGACATGACCACGAAGTAGAAGATGATTGAATCTCTTGTCCAATCGACCACTACATGTGGGCATGTGCATTATCTAAGCATTCTCGGCCTCCACAGGGTTACGAAACGCGACCCGTCGAAAGTAAAAGTGTAACAAACGATTTTGCTTTCTTTCGAGCTTCGATCGATTGTGCTGCCACTTGCCAATGAAGTTCCTTGCTCGCGAGTTAGCTTTTCCTGATTCGAACAAGACCCGCTGGACTGCAACGGTAAAGGATTTGAACGTCACGCGGCCAAACTCGTTCAACCCGTTGTTATGGAATCAGTGCACCAGATAGTCTATGTCTGGTGGTTTTCCTGCCCGCTCAAAAACAAAAAGCAAAACTCCTGCTAAAATAAATATCTCACACTAACTTTCACGTCCCGCTGAACGGGTTGTGTTGCATAATAGCGCATAAATGTTTTCAATTAAATCAAGCGAAATTGGGCGTCGAAATGATATAAGTGCGGGCGATTGACGGCGACGCATGTGCGACATCATTCCGTGGTTAGACACGATGACTCGGCACTCTTGGTTTCTTGAATGCCCTCCGCGCACAATTGTATCCACCTTTCGGCCGCACTTTGACAGAATAAATTATTAGACACTTGAGTGGCACAATGAGTTCCTGCTAATCTACAACGTCGACCGCCGCTCAACCACGCCTCGTCTACCTCGGAGTGCTGCGCGTTCGTAAATAATTACATTCTCATTGAGAGCACTGCAGATGCTAAGTTCGGGGACGTGCGGGAGCGCGGCTCTTGCAAACCAAATTGTGAAATCTTTCCCGCTCGAATTAGTCTCGCAAGTTGTAATAAATCTCGGTTTCGGCTTGCGGATTGCGTGGGCCAGGGTCGCATGGAGTAAACATTTGGGCCGATTTACCCGAGGAGACCTAAAACAGAGCGATAGCCCGCAGTAAGACAAAGTGTGGGTTCGGCGTTTGTTTTGGCAGAGTTGCCCCAGATATTTTGGTCTAAGTGCAAATTAAAGAAAATCCACCGAATTGGCTGGCTGTTTGGCTTCGGCTCGGCCACATTAAGTCAAGGGTACACCTTAAAGAAGTAATTTAATCAATGCTGCCATCCTTTCTAATTGCTTGGCCTAGTGATTCGAAGTTGTATTCAAGTGAGAGTGGATTATGGGTTACGAAACTCGGTGCGACGTACGTGCCTACTCGGTTAAAATCGGAGAAACCGTCCGACGGGTCGTCGCCTTGAATATAAAAGCATTATGCTAAATTGCACCAGCCACACCTAAGGCATTTCAGTTATTCACTACCGAAGTTTGGTGTTTCATTTGAAAAACCGTTTAGTTTGGCACTTGCAACCTATGCAGAGCCAACGCCTCATTTCTAGTCCGTGCTGGGGGTGCAGTGTTTTGTGACAAAGGCTTTATGCTAGAAAGCAAGTTTGGATAAATCACAAAATTGTCAATTAAGGGACGGACAACCTTTCTCAAACACAGACGCTTTCCGTCTCTCGATAGAAGCATATCAAAATGACCAAGCTGTCAAATCGCACGCAAATATTTCAGTAAGCTTTACTTACTTCGTTGATTTTCCCTTACTTTCTTACGTTTATTTTAAAAAAGATAATTGATCATTCTAATACACAAAGAATATCAAAATGGAAGTACCAACTGACGGAAAAAAACAATCTTCTCCATTAATAGCGTCAATCTTCTCTAGAAAGTCATTAAAGGCAGAGCTGTAGATACGGAAATAAATTGCCTCGTATCAATTAATCTTTGTCTTCTTCCGGATTGAAACCCCATTAATCATTGCATTTCAAGTGTAATGAGTATATCTCTAACATCGCATTTCTACTCCGATGACTGCTGGGCTCCACAAGAAAGGTCGAGGTAACGCGCTATTATCTCATAACGCAATTATAAATGCATTCAAGGCAATCACAGTCATCGAACTGGCGTCTTCATGATATTAAGTCCAACAGTTGCTTGAAATTGCAGACTAAACTACAAAATAAAACATAAACAGATAAACATTAAAGCTGTTATTTTTTCTCCTACAGCGGACACAGTTGCTGCTGGTGTTTACTGTATATCTGATAATGCAACGGCTTAATGGACGTTAGACTTGGGAATGCCACGGGGTTATTCACACAGAGGAAAAATTTGTGTGTTTGTTGAATGGACTTTGAGGTTATACGGATTAAGGTTAGAGACGGAATACGGATTTCACTCAGATTCTAGCACATTTGTTAGGTTTGTTTGGCTAATTTAATAACATAAGACTCCATCAGTACAGACATCAGAACGAGAGAGAAGGCCAATCACAAAAACCCATGAATGACTGTATCGATTGCAATGCAAAAATAGCTCTAAACACGTTTCTACGATAAGTGGTGAGAGATCGACAACTTCTCTCAGACCATTCAATCAAGTTAAGATCGTGTTTATTCCACACAGTGACTCACATCGGGTCACACCCGAGCTCCACAGACTGCAATGATCGCAATTAAACAATAATTTAATTTATGCGCGACAACAAGTGTGAGAAACTTAACCTAGATGCTGCACAAATGTCGATTAGTGGGAAGAAAATCGCGATAAGATCCATGAGCTCACACAGACCCGGCTAAAGACGTATCATAACTCACCACACTTAATGTCTGCTATTCCGTGGACGCGGATCTTTTGCCCATTTTGCCATTAGATTTAATTGCGACTTTTACTTTCGGTAATTAAGACAATTTATGGGCTTTCAATTGGGAATTCCAGCCAATTAGTCGTCACATTGAAAATGAAACGAACCAACGGACAATTTCGCTAAAAAGCCAAACAGCGCGATGAGCTTCCTTTAAAGTGCGCAAAAAAACGTTTTCCTATTTGAGGTGTAATCAATCATCAGCTAGCCATGTTAGTTATTTCATTATTGCATTACAAATTCCCCCTAGAAATCGCATTTGCAGATCAAATCGTGCAGGCACTTTCAATTTAGCAATGAAAATATCTCCACCATAACCAGGACAAATAAAATCATATTCAAAGCAAATCAGCTATTCACATAATCGGATTTCATTTTCACTTTATTTCCCACCATTAACGAAAAAAAGTCGTGAATACGTGCTTGAAATTTAAAAACCGCAAGTCGCAAGAAGGAGGACAACGCAGCGTAATGCGTTCGCCAACTTCCGTAATCGGTGTTGCGTTTTATAAACGTATTCGATGGCGCTACAGTCCACAAGGCAACCAGGGCCTAGCTTAGTCAGAATGGGCGTGCTACTGTTCTCCCACGTGTAGAAGGGACCTTCAGTTTTCCACCGACTCTGAACCGTGAAATTTGAGAAGCTTTTTCATACGCAGTCAGAACTCTTGATGTGTTGTGAAAAATTGCGAAGTGTTCAGTCCGGGAATCGAACCTGGGACCTTCCGCGAGTAAGCGTCGCACATAATCCACTAATTCACTGTGCTACTTTTTACAAGGGAAAAAATTTACGTGGCGTTGCATTCTTCTAGACGCCAAAAAGAAGTCTCATCATTCACTTCCTACGCAGAAATAGGGAGCATGAGCTGATTCACATGATCGTAAACGAGTTTTGAAACGAAATGAAAGTAAGTGCTTGTTTACGGGGAAACCTTCGCAGGTTGACCCAGTAATTATGCTTACATTGGGAACACAATTCAGACTCTGAGTTCACTTTAGTGTACTTGTACTGTACCCCTTCGCTTTGCTTGTGGGACAAGTTACTTTTACCTTTTACGAGATGAATTCGCCGACAATTTAATTGAAAAGTTTAAACTGGGACAAGTGACAAGTTTGTTCATTTCAATTGGTCGTTGGCTGAAATCCTGTGCGGCACGAATTTTTTGTGTCAAGGACGAAGAATTCCACTTATTAAATGTGTGTAAAGATATTGTGCAACATACATCACGCGATTTATACCATTTAGTCATCCTTGTCGTGAATATTAAGAAGAGCATTCCAGGTGAACCTTCTCGAAGTGTAGACTTCTTCATTTGGAAACTATTGAATTGAAAGAAAAACAAATGTTTTTCCCTGTTATGTGTAGGATGGAGCTCTAAAACTCAAATTAAGTAACACAACATTAAGAATTTTTCGAGTGTAAAAAATATTTACGAGACAGACGCATTCAAAAATTATTTAAAGTTGTACATAATAGTCTTTAATGTTTTTCTAATTTATATATGTAGCAGAAATTCAATTTTTAGAATTTTTCAAATCAAATCAATTCTACTGTCAATTCCAATGAAATGAATTATTCATATACAAAATTAATCCCCCTCTTTTAATTTAGACAGAACAAAATAGGCGTTTCTAACCAACACCTCACTTGTAGTCCATGTTGGTAGTGTGCCAGAGTGTAGTACTAGAAATCAAATTTGGAATTGATGACAAAATTGTCAATTAAGGGACGGACAACATTCTCAAACACAAACTCTTCGCGTCTTCTTCGCATAAAAAAGTATCAAGACGACCAAGCGAACTGTCAAATCGCACGCAAATTGTTCAGCTTTTTTACGCCTGCGTCGATAACGTTTGCCTTACTTTCTTATGTTTATTTTAAAATAGATAATTGATCCTTACGCAGTAAGCTGTGAAAAGCTTTGATTTCTTTGGACCATAATGTACCAACGCAGATTTGTAATGCGTGCCTGGTGGAGGCAATGACAGCTTGCTTTGACTAATGTAGTCTCAAGAATTGGCGTCCCTTTTAAGTACACGATTATAATGTTAAACTGTATGTTTGTTTAAATTGGTGGTCTTTAAGGAGGTCTGTGGAAGCTTGTGATCCTCAAGGAGTTCTTCATTTCCATCGTTCCGCCCTGTATACTTTCAAAACTTAATAATTCGAATTTCAGGACTAAAATTCGATCAGGATCCCTACCCAAAGAATTGGCGGCCCTTTTAAATACACAAAAATGTTAAACTGTATGATTGTTTTAATTGGTGGTCTTTAAGGAGGTCTGTGTAAGCTTGTGATCCTCCAGGAGTTCTTTATTTTCATCGTTCCGCCCAGTATACTTTCAAAAATTAATAATTTGAATTTCAGGACTAAAATTCGGCCAGGATCTCTACCTAAATAATCTATCCTGGCTTTCAAAGAAACAGGTTAGTCGGAAGCTACACTTAACCCAATGCTTAAAAATTGTAATCACTTTGACCTGTTTACATGCCACAATCCTAACACAAGGAAGTTGTAAAAATCAAAAGGGTAGTTCAGTTGATCCATCCTGAAATACACACCGAACAATCCAGTTTACGAATTTCTTAAAATTTTAATCAAAGGAACAAAGTCATTGAATCTGTGATAGTGCAAGGGTTTGGATTTGGCTCGAAGGACCAAAATTGTATGCATCAAAATTCGCATTGTTCTTCTGTTGTCGATTGATTTTCTTGTTTCTTGGCCATGGCAGATGCTGCCCCGGTTTTGAAGACAAAACCACCTTCCCAATCCCAGTTCCCACTTATTAAATATGCATCCATTCATCCTTACGTCAAAAGCAAAAAAAGCAAAAAACAAATTATCACAGCACAACGTAACATCTCATGTCAAGCTGTCTCGGATATATCTCTAATAAACTCCCACGTTCGCCTTGTACCAACCCGTCTTGATTTTAATATCGGCTTAGACCTTTGCCTGCTGCCCGCCAATAGATTCCCGTGCATGTTTCAGTGCTCGCACACTGGCAGTGCTCGCCGATGGCGACGCTCATGCTCAATCGCGCATCATACCAACATATTGTACAAGACTAATAACAATATTTCAATTGAAGAGTTGCGGAAAAAAAAATCATCTTAGCCATGTCGAAGTGGAGGAGTTGTGTGATGCAAACCGCTGTCGAGTCACAAGGGACTGAAACACCAGCAGCAGCAGCAGCATCTGGCTCTACAACACAGCACATCTCCAGGCAGACGTACGACGAGACTTTTCGTAAGTAAATTGGAGAAGTTATCGTGAAAATTTCTCATGCAAAGTGCACCTACCACTGGTTGTTGAGTTATATAATTGCAAAACAAATTTAATTAAAAAGACAACAGACCCAAGGTAACAGTGCACCGAAGGCAATGACTCTTTTTATGATGCCCCCAGCCCCCCGGGGTCCCATACGGCAGCCAGCGAAGGGAAATACTTACAACATTGTGAAAATTGATATCCACTTGCGATGAAATCAAAACCTCCTTCGCTCTTGGAACGCGCTGCCTGGTAGCTTAATCCAAATGAACTTTCACTCAAAAAAGGACTTCAAGCACAATTCGCAGCAAACGCAGGAAATAATTGCAGAAAATACTAGCGATTCACTTTTGATTTTCGGGTAAAGTCTGTCGATGGAGGACCACGTAAAAACACACCACTTAAGCAACGAGCAACACAGCACACAGTCGGATGCAGATCGGTCTGCCGCGGAATCAAGTACTAAAATGAATGGATTTCCATGGGTCTTTTATGCTTTATACCGTCCGGGGGCATCGTGTTCACAGAGGTCTCGACGGAGTGCTGCTCTGCAAAAGTTGGAGGTGCATGGAAGCGAAGAAATTCGCTCAGTGCTTGTTTGCTGCTGCCCCACCAGCCGGCGCGCAGTGAGTGGTAACAAGTACCAACAACCTGGGAATTCGCAAGTACATACAAACGTGTGCCAGACCAGGTGGGTGAGCAGAGGAAAGACAGAGCGAGAGAGACAGAGCGAACTGAAAAAAGAGGTTTTTCCTGAGACTACGTGCATAGGAACAAACGGAAAGACTAGAGAAAAAGAGAGAACTGTCGCCAGCCAGCCATGAGCACAGTGGCATTGTATTATCCATAGTTTTCTTACGTGCCCCCAATGCCGACCCCCGCAGTGGCAGCGCCGGCAGCGGATCAACACCACACTAATTACTAATCAACGAACCTTACCGCCGAATCGGTGTGAGTGGATTTTCTTTTCTTGCTGCGGTCATCCCGCTGAGGTTACCTTGACGCAACGGCAAGGCAGCTCCAGAATCGCGCTACGGGATTGTTATAAAACGAACTGATTCACCTCCTCCCTCACCTTGTGCTGCACTCAATGTGGCCACTTGTGGCTACTCGGTTCGATGATGAAGCTGCTTCACTTGTGAATTTACTGCGAGCCTATTTACCATTTGATTAAAAAGCGGAACGAAAGTTGATGTCGAAAGAAAGTTTTTACAGTCCAAATCTTTGTTATCACACTATTGCCCCTAAATGAAAGGTTAAAAATCACGGACTGGTTTTGGCCTTTGTACCGATTGAATTTATGCCGTCACTCTGTGACTACATCTTGCCATCGAACGCGGCGATTTTGCGTCAGATATGCAACGCCCTGATGGTGGGTATTCGCAAAAAATCGGGTGCATGCTTAAAGAGAATGGTTGCAAGAGACGCGGTTGCCTTGACACTTAAGTGAATGTGGCGCGAATTCTCGTAATTGGTCCGAAGTGCATTCAAATGGAGTACTTTTGTGGAGTGTGTCATATTATTCCTGGCAACCGTAGGATTTTGTTTGTAGAAAACTGGTTTTAAGGCGACAAAATAATCTATCACGAAATTAACGGGTTGTGCAGAACAGTTTTTGTGTTGGCGTACTCTATGAATGGAATGGTAAAAAAATATGTATGTATGTACGTAGAATATTTGGAAAAATGTATTTCCAATTTGAATTCAACAGAAACCAATTCATGACTAGGGTTTGGCTTTTATAAGAAAATTGGTCCCGACTTGTAGCCCTAACCTCACAAATAAGGCTTGAAATAGTTCTACAGTTTCCCAGTTGATCTCTCTTAATGCGCTTCGTCAATGCAGCTCGTATTGATGTTCTGTTCATGAATAAATAAATTACTACCACCATTATTATGTTTTATAAATTCCAAAGTTCCTTGGCAAGGGTGTCATAACTCCATTGCTTTCACTTTTATCACTATGCTTGTTTTTTCTTTCCATGAGAACAATAAATTTCATGAAGCGGAAGAAGAATACTTCAAATGACTAATTACATTTGATTTTCAAATCCGGTTATCCTTCTGCCAACCTTCATAACGTAAATTGTCAAATTTTACCCGAAATGAGTGGTTTTTACTGCTCTTTAACTTTATTGCCCAAACGTGAGTGTCACTTAAGACAAAGTTACTCTTAAAAATTGCGTAATTTGTCGACGGAGACATTTTTATGTGTATTGTCACCAAAAATACATACAGTTCATTATTCCGCCATTACGCGACAGATAGACGCTGTGATGTTAGTGACTCCAAGAAAGTTGTGCTTTGCAATATGAAGGACCTTTGCAAGTGATTTCATTAAAAACTGGTATGAAAGTCATTTCATTAAAAGCGTGGCCGCGGTGGAGTAGTGGGTAGAGTTCGACGCTCACACGCCGAAGGGTCTAGGTTCGATTCCCGGCTGAACACCTCGACTTTTTCACGACACCACCTCCTTCGAGCGGCTGACAACACTCAAAGGGTAATAACTGTCTAAGAAAGCTTCTCAAAATTCGCCGTTCGGAGTCGGCAAAAAACTGTAGGTCCCTTTTACTCGTGAGAGAACAATAGCGCGCACAACACGAGTAGTTGATGAGCAAGCTAGGTCCTGGTCCCCCTGTGGACTGCCAACAATTGTTGTTATGAAAGTCACATTTCCACTTTCAAATCGTAGAATTTTCAATGTATTGAAACAGTGGGAGTGTCCCAGTCAGAAAGCAAAAGAGGGAAAGAGACCAATGGCTTTCTCGTCGCCCACTGTCGGAGTCCATTTAACAGCGTCTATAACTTTCAAAAAAAAGCCTATATCCAACAACAATTCGTAAATAACCGTTATGTTCATAAATTGTCGGAGGTAAATCAGCTGATCAATCAGCTCGGTGGCTGTGTGTCTGCTTTTTCTCTTATTATCGGTTCCATTTATTTCTGAACCAATTTATGAAGACTGACATTATTTTAGGAGTAGGGTTAAAATTTCTCAGAGAGAGGTAATATCTCAAGAGCGAACGGGAACACATCAAAACCAATTGTGTAAGCCATGTTATTCATGAAGTGTCAGATTTTTAAGAGGCGTGTTCCCGTACCCGAAATAAACAGCACAAATCAATCAAATAAATCAATAAATTAACGAAAGTCTGTTCCTGTATGCAAATAAGGTCTTATGTCAAACCGCACTTACATATCAATTGATTTGACAGAAAACCAGCAAGCTACCGAGAAAAATTCCTTCGTTTTAAATGGGCAGATTAGGGAACTATTTTACTCTCTTGAAAGACGTTCATTTGACATAAACTCTACTTTTTGGCGTAATGAAACAGACTCGTTGATTTTTTTTGTTTTAAATATTTAATTATTCATCAATTTCCATTCTGTTCCCCTCAAACTAGTCCCCCTTGGATACACCTCATTTGTGCCAGTGTATTTATATTTCCATTCCTCAAAGCAGCTCAAAAATGCACTTTTTGTAATGCCCTTGAGGTCTTTTAACGATTTAATTTGTATCTCTCAATTTTAGAACTAACTTCGCCGCCACACGTTTCATGCCCAAAATTTAAAAAAAAGTGCATGGCAGGAACCAACCGCTATGCCGACATTTTCAGCAACTTCTCACTCCTGAACATTTTTATCGGTTGTTGATGTGATGGGGCGTCCAAGGCGAGTGTCATAATTCACATCATCAGCCTTCTTCGAGAAGCTTGTACGACTTGTAAACATTGTTTGAACTCAGAGTACACCCAACATATGGAACTGTCAACATTTCAAGTGTTTCTGCATTCAATTTTATTTTTGACACAAAATTGAATTCACATTCTTTGATTCTTTTTTTTTTCGACAGCGGAAAAACATAATAATAATAATATAATAATAATAATTGTTGGCGTGACAGTCCAAAGGGCGACCAGGGCCTAGCTTGCTCATCAACTCTACTCGTGTTGTGTGCGCTACTGTTCTCTCACGAGTAGAAGGGACCTACAGTTATTGCTAACTCCGAACGGCGGAGTTTGAGAAGCTTTCTTAGACAGGTTTTACTCTTTGAGTGTTGTCAGCAACTCGAAAGAAATGGTGCGGTGAAAAATTCGAGATGTGCAGTCGGGAATCGAACGTAGACCCTTCGGCGTGTGAGCGTCGCACTCTACCCACTACGCCACATAGCCCCTGAAATTTATAAATTTTTTAAACAGACATCATACGTCGTTGCGCTGTTTGTTTTTAAACAAAAGCGAATGTACGCTTTAAGCGTTGCTTTGAATATTTTACAGGTTATCCAAATAAGGGTATCTTGCCGGAGAAGAACAAGAAACGACAATACGAGTACACAGCGTAGTTTACATTCGGCGATGAATTGGTCCTTGTACTTTGGTCTCTGTTTATTAAAGAATGTCGAATTTCTACCTTTGAACAATTTAGGGTAGTCACCATGGCGCACGGATAAGTGCATTTACACTTACCCTGAGAGACCAGATGATGTGACTGGATTTTATGAATCACATAATTCGAAAATCATATCCGTATCACTATTTATAGTGACAACGGAAACACTGATAGATAAAAGACCATCTGTGGCGGGATGGCTGCTAACAAACACAGGTTTTGAGGGAGCCTGACTGGTAGTGATAGCTTGACTAGAGGCTATAATCTGGTGCCGCGGGATGTCAGGAGTCCCTTTAACTTCAGTTCCAGCCTGACGTTGCGATGAGCCCCCTTGTGGGAGTATCCTGGTGTCTGTGGTGTACCACCTAACATCGCGGGTAGAGTCGAGGGTAGTGTACTGTGCTGACTTGTCTAGCTAATTGTTAAACCCATGGATAAGCAAGGGGGTTAGGGAACTATTTCGGCTGATTGAGAAGTTGCACTCTCAACTACAATATATGAGTAGTTCCTACAGAAGCTTATTCAAGGTCCATTAGAGACTTAAGCGTCATTGACTTCAATTTCAAAGTACATTATTGGAATGTGCTAACTACTAACATTTTTCATAATTTGTACTTTTATCGAATCTATAAAATTTGTATGCTTAGTTACTTACTTATTTACTTATCAGGCAGATGAACCGTGAAAGGTCTGAGCCTGAGCAATTGCTGCCTTCCATCGGTGACGGTCCTGGGCACGCTGCTTCCAGTCCTCAAGGCTAAGTAATCTAACATCCGCGATGACTTGGTCTCTGTACCGGAGGTTCGGTGTACCTCCCCTTTTCGAATCAGGAAGCTCGGATTCGAAGACCCTCTTTGCTGGAGCGTAATTGATCATTCCCTCGATATTTGCTGGATCCAGTGTAGTCACGGATTTTTGCTTTCCGGACTACATCCACGTCCTTGTACAGCTCGTAGAGTTCGCAGTTTTGTCTTCCTCGCAGACGGGATCATATATCCGACCAGGAAAGGAATCAGCTCTGCATCATTACTTAATATCCAGCTTTCCGCTCCACAAAACAGGACTGGCAGAATAAGGGTTTTGTACAGCATGACTTTGCTCCTTCGAGTCAGGAGTTTCGAGCCCAGTTGTTTTGACAGACCGAAGAAGCATCGGTTGCCAAGGCCGATTCTACGTCAAATCTCCACTACGATGTCATTCGTGGAGTTTTCGTTTGTCCTGAGGTAGGTATGCAAACTCCTTTACTACCTCGAAATTGTAGCCAGGTGGTGTGCGCGGATTGTTCTTTTCTCGACAGCATATATTTGGTTTTGTCCTCGTTGACCTTAAGACCAGCCCGTTTTGCCTTCTCTTCACTTGCCGTGAAAGCTTCCACTACGACGCGTTGGAACCGCGCGATCAGCGTATCCCAACAGCTAGACTGACTTGTAGAAGATAGTGCCTTCCGTACCAAATTGAATAAATCATACGACAGCACATCTCCTTACCGAAATCCGGTACAGGTCTCAAACGGTTCAAAGGCTTTTGAACCGAACTGCACGGTGCATCGGGTATGTATAAGCGTGGTGCGACAGAATTGGATCAATTTTCCCGGGATCCCGAATTCGGCCATCGCTTCGAATAGCTCCTTGCGTGAATGCTATCGTATGCGGTTTTAAGATCAATGAAAAGATGGTGAGTATCAATTTGGAACTCGCTGATCTTCTCCAGGATCTGGTCTATAGTTAATTTTCCGGGCCGGAAGCCACACTGGTACGGGCTGATTAGTGCGGTGCAAAAGCTTTAGACGTTCACACAGTACTCTTGATAGGATATTGTAGGCGACGTTGATATACATCTACAGTTCTTGCAGGAGGTAAGATCGCGTTCTTTGCGGGTGGCGCATAAGAGTTGTATGCACAAATGATAGTTTCAGTTCAGTTTCAGTTCAGTTTCAGTTCAGTTTCAGTTCAGTTTCAGTTTCAGTTCAGTTTCAGTTCAGTTTCAGTTCAGTTTCAGTTCAGTTTCAGTTCAGTTTCAGTTCAGTTTCAGTTCAGTTTCAGTTCAGTTTCAGTTCAGTTTCAGTTCAGTTTCAGTTCAGTTTCAGTTCAGTTTCAGTTCAGTTTCAGTTCAGTTTCAGTTCAGTTTCAGTTCAGTTTCAGTTCAGTTTCAGTTCAGTTTCAGTTCAGTTTCAGTTCAGTTTCAGTTCAGTTTCAGTTCAGTTTCAGTTCAGTTTCAGTTCAGTTTCAGTTCAGTTTCAGTTCAGTTTCAGTTCAGTTTCAGTTCAGTTTCAGTTCAGTTTCAGTTCAGTTTCAGTTCAGTTTCAGTTCAGTTTCAGTTCAGTTTCAGTTCAGTTTCAGTTCAGTTTCAGTTCAGTTTCAGTTCAGTTTCAGTTCAGTTTCAGTTCAGTTTCAGTTCAGTTTCAGTTCAGTTTCAGTTCAGTTTCAGTTCAGTTTCAGTTCAGTTTCAGTTCAGTTTCAGTTCAGTTTCAGCATTGACTTTCGATTGATAAATGGGTAGAGTATCTTAACCAAGAGGTTTACTTTGTGTTCTGTGTTTGATATATGTTTTTCAAAAGTTAGTTTTTTGTCAAAAGCTACTCCTAAGTACTTGCAGTTTTCAGACCATTCAATATTGATAGATTTCAATTGCAGGTTTGATTGAGGTAGAAATTGACGTTTTCTGCATCTAGTAAACCACATAGTCTGAGACTTGTCAGGATTTAGCTTCATTTTTCATTTACTACAGAAATTTTGAAAAATATCAAGTGAATTCTGTAACGGAGTTATAGTGTCCTGTGCTAAGATGTTGGATGAAAACAGGGCTGTATCATCAGCAAACAAAGCAAGAAAAGTGTTTCCAGTAGGTATTGGTATTGAACAGGATGGGACCGAGAAAGGAGCCTTATGGTACTGTGTATAATGACGAGCACAAATGATAGTTGTTGATAACTTTTTCATTTGACTGATAATAAAACAAATTTGGAAATGAGTATTTTGAGTCTTTTCGATTTCTTCACTCAGGGCTGACTCTCTAATTAAATTATTAAAGGGCAACAATGAACGATGTTTTACTGAATCCCTTTCTGCTTTTAATTTAAGCAGTCTGCATACTCTTTTGAATAAGTCCCGGAATAAATAGAGGGCGCCACTACCATAAAATCCATTATCGACTATGTGTTATTTTTCATGATATAACATGCGTAAACCTATAATTACTATGTTAAATAAAATCCATATAAAATTCTATAATAATTGTTCCTTTTCGGAACATATACTAATCGCTCAATTAAGTGTGCAAGAGGGTTAATGTGCAATATTAGGTTTAAGATTTAAGCAAAAGTTTTTGTTGGTAGCTTTTGCCTTGAAGCAAAATAATGCAGCAAATAGAAACTTTATTTTATAAATACATTGAATTACAGTTGTAAGGGAAACTCTCCTAAATATCTCACTTGTTATGTAATAACTTTATGAATTCTGCCTTTGTACCAAAACCAAAAAGTATTACATAATTGTAAGTTTTTTAATCCCATTTTTATTAAAGTGCACTAATGCTGTAATATTTCTATCAATAAACAAAGATGCTCTGAAGATGACAGCATCCCCTGTCGAAACGTCGGGACAACACAAATGACATAAACTTGTTTCATTTGCCCCGTTATGACCAAAAGAGCAGACGAGCAATTAGATTCTTCACACACAAAGCACTATAACTTGGTCAACTTCATAAGAAATAAATAGTTTTTAGACCAAACATTCATTTTAAAAAGAAGATTTTACAGCATTAACTTATATTGTGACTCAGCTCACTCATTTTCTAAACCAGGCTGCATACCAGTATGAAATTAGCGTTTTTTGTTTTTTTTTTTTGTAAGTAAAACACTAATTATTAATGGGAAAGTAAAAACATTTTATTCAAAGTATTGGCCTATGTTTTCTACACATTCTGACCACCTTTCTGGCAATTTGTGAATACCACGCCAATAAAATTGTTCGTCTTTTAAAGCAAATGAATCAGATACCCTATTTTCGACCTCCTCATAGGAGGAATCCAATTTTCATCGCCAGTAATAATCCGATGCAAAACCGATTGTCTTTCGTGTCTTTGAAGCAATATTTCATAAGTGTTTTTTCGGTTTTCCATCTGTCTTTCATTCAATTCATGTGGTACCCATTTACCACACTTTTCGATATTTCCCATAGCTTTTAAACGGTCAGAAATTGTTTGTTGTACAACATTTAACATTGCTGCCATTTGCTTTTACTCAAAGTGTCATCTCCATCCAATATCGTTTGCAATTCGGCGTCTTCACACTTTTTGGTGGTCTTCCACGTTCTTCATTTCTCACATCAAAATCATTATTTCTGAACCGTTGAAACCATCTTTTGCATGTTGCTTCTGATAGAGCATGATCACCATATGCCACGACAAGCATTCGATGCGACTCTGCAGCACTTTTCTTCTGGTACAAAATTCGACATTTTGAACACGATGAAAAAATATGAAGTTGTCTGTTCAATGACTTGATGTACACTAAATATTTTTCACAGATGTCATAGCAAACAAAAAAAAATAAGGGCTCGTTCACAACAAATGTTCCCTATCGAGACATTTGTATCTTGACGCTCACTTCATACGGGTATACCTGGTAAGCTCATAATCACAAAATACACATGCCATGATGCAGATCTATTTATTTTGGTAATCTTTTCCTGATAGGGATCATTTGTTGTATGTATTTGTTTCCCTATCTTTTGACTAGTGCTCATGATCCTATCGAATCGATCACAAAACCAATATTGGGTAAGCCTCAGCCTCCTGCTTATTTCTGATACATAACCATATTGCTGCAATTAGTTTGAAATGGCTCACGCCATGTCCACTTATGAACCCCCGGAAAAGAGAGTGCAGTCAAGCTGAGCTTTACGATGCACATCGCCGTTTCTGCTGCCGACCACCAGTGTTGATTCAATTTCAAGGAGGAGTTCACTCTAGAAAACTCTCCATGAAGCGAAAGTTTAACCGAATTTCATTCAAATCACTTCTTTGACGTAACACACAGCCGGTTAAAAATGTGTGAATCGGAGTCTCCACTCGTTCTATGCACCGTGTGTTATGTGACCCAGCAAGTGAAAATACCGGACTATTAGACGCAATGCTCTACTTACTTACCACTTGAGTGTGCGCATGTCTTGCGTAATCGTTGCGTGAGGAATTTCATTTCGTTTTCTGTGAAAACACTGAAGTGTGTTTGAATTGGGAATGTGAGCAGGAAGTTGATTATTAGTCAGAGGCATTTAAAAAGTTCAAGGTTATGTGAAGTTGCATTTAGAGCAGGCAAGATGAATGATCACATGATCTGTTGTTCGTTTCTTTGTGTGTGTAGCATATTTTAAATGAAAGAAAATGAGATTATGGGAAGCAAGAGTTGGAGTAAGAGGTTTACGTCTAAGCACCAAATTGAAGTCTTAGTCAATTAAAAGTGACTGCGGCACTTTGGTTGTCAATCCAAATCTATTTAGCCGAATCTTGAGATACGATTTTAAAAATAAAACAACACTTTTATTGCCCTCCAAAGGCTTGCTTCAATAAGTCTAGAATTAAGTAACCAAGCGTTTTCAACACAGTTTCTTAAGTCTACGTTTTCAAAGTTCAGACTTTGACATTAAGCTTAGTTTTTAACGTTCCGAGTCGGTTTGTTCGGTCTAGTCTTTGTTGTCAATGTTCTTCTTGACCTGGAACTACAATGTATTGTCAAGCAAGGATTCTTCTACCTATACCGAAGTTGTTAACTTTCAAAGGCAAGGATTCTCTAAGTTACCTCGTCCTCGTCCTATTTCTTTCTAAACCTGTCAGATTTAGAGACAAGGGGGATTAAGTTTTATTAAGGTTTTAAGCTAAGCCAAAAAGTCTTAGCACCGCGAATTCTTCAACGCATAGCCGATTTGTCAAGGCTCCAACGCTGGATTCTTACTTAACTCGTTTAACTCTTCACGAAGTCAAGCACGTCTTTGTGCACTTTTTACTTTTATTCAGCCTTCGCGGCGGTCTTGGTATTGCCCGACGCCACATTGAAATAATAAAAGAGCAAACCGAATTGATTTGCGGTAGATCCACACACGAGTCTTGTTACCGCCACGCATCGACACTGAGTGCAGTACACAAATTTGCTGTGTTTTATGCACTCAATGCAGCAATAAAATCCTACACATTCTATTTCAGTGAATCAAATCAAGCCACATTGCGTGGAACCTAGGACAAGCCTCACTAGAACCTTGGTTCCCAATGGGGTTATATCTTAGCCAACGTCTGTGAATCATTAGACCTGATTCCGACCACAACAACTTCAGTTGATCTGGCCAACATCCGAATGCATTTTGCTGAACGGCGCGCGGTGACTCAGCCATCATGTCGGGGAGGGACAGACGCCGCAAGCTGCACAGTCACTGTGTCTGAGACCACAGTACCCACACAGTCGCGGCGTACCCACATGCAGATAGTTCACAGCTCCAGATATTGTGTAACTTAAGAGCAATTGTCTGTCTTAACCACGCGTCCATGCTTATTGTCTCCGATATCTGGATTTATGTAGCAAGGTTAAGCCTCGCGTTGTGTCCGCGACGCGGCGGTGCGCGATTGTATCCACATGCGCACATTTTCACCTCAGCTGGACTTGAATTATGTTTAGGTACGGTTCGTTTATTATTCACGAAGGCATGCAGTTCATTTGTCTGCATTTGTTTTCTTTATGAAGGGGATTTTGTAACACACAGATTGACGCATAAGGAGTGCTGGAGATGTTTTCTGCGGTTGCTTGTACCGTGGCGTGTCGAACAGGTGAAGATCTTTCTCTCTTCGTCAGTTTTCGTTTTTAGTCTCTATGATGTAGAAAATTAATTCAGCGTAGAATACAGAAATGGAAGAAAACACCGTCTAGAGAGCAAAAAGGCATTCGTCGACATTGCATGGCTGCGTGTAAGAGTGGTAGCGTTTCTTGTGGAACACTGGCACATGCCCAGCGCCGTGGCGTGGCAGTGGATTACAATTTGTTGGCATATTTTCACTTCGCGAGATTCGCGTAAGTCCATTGACTTGAGCCGTTGCTGGGATCTGAGGCTTTGATCCGTGTCCAACTGAACCTGGTTTACGACAACAGCAACGACGAAAACGTTGACGATGGCGACGGCTGCGGCTGCGGCTGCAGCGGTCGCGCTGCTTTGAATGCGTAATCACGCCATATAGGCCTACGAAATAGTTCGATAGGTTTGGCTTACGATCCAATCCGCATGGGCTTAGTTAATTTCGCGAGGAATGCAGGCATGTGCATTATTTGATAACGGGTTGAAGCTTTGTCATTGGACTCTATTACCCATGGGCACGAGGCTGCGCTTAAATCAGTCTTGGTGCACGTTTTGTTTACAGCTTTAGCTGCGTGCAGTAATTAAACGCAGTTGCAGTGCGTCTGACCGGTGCAATTGCAGCCATTTCGAATTTATGTTATGTCATAACTTGTTTGAGGCAGACGGTGTCAGCGATTAGCCGGAATAAGCTGCTCAGAAATAGGGCAACCATATGCAGGCACATTTTCTTCTTGATTTAATGCAAAGTCTTTGACAGCTGTTAATTGAGAAAGGTTTTCACGCATGTTGATATTCTGCTATAATGCTTAGTTAATTAGATTTGTTTAACAGCAGTTGTCTTTATAGTTCGTGAGTAAAGTGGTGGATAGTTTCCTCCTCCCACGTCATTTATGTATCACAGTCCACAGAGAGTCTGCATCTAGCACCGTTAGCACATATTCGAATTTGAATGAACAAATGGAGTAAAGTCCCACCTCATAATTAAAAATTTGGTATCTAAAATTCTACGACGTCTCTTCAAAATATAAGGTGAATTTTTAAATTTTCGCGTGCTGAATAAATTCGCCTATGGATTTACACGCAAACACGTATTTGTTGCTTCTCGCAAATAAAACAAAAAAATGCTATACACCTGACAACTTGCAAAGTTTTGAGGCAAGTGTAACAACATTACAAAAGAATCGATAATCGAATGTACGTAGCCCGCGAAGTTTGACCTTCCCCTTTGTCTCATGCATTGACAGAGAGATTTTCTTAAGAAATAATTCATTATTACTACCCACTCAATAGTTATAATCAAATGAAAAATATTGGGTGCTCAACTAGGTAATTGCAGATTTCACTCATATATGGATTTAGTTGAACTTTAAAGTTTGCTGACTTAATCGAAATGTCAAACACATTTTGTTATTTGTTTGTTGGTACTCCAACTGTCAATCAGTAAATTTTTTTAATCGGTTGTGTAGTTTTTGTTTGGCGTCTATTGAAAAATGGAAAATCAAAATGAACATTTTCTTCATATTTTGCTGTTTTATTTTCAGAATGAAACAAATATAAAGCTCACAAAAAGTTATGTGCTGTGTATTGTGATGAATCTTTAAAAGAAGGAAGGATTCAAAATTGCTATGCCAAATTTCGTTTTGGTGATTTTTCACTAAAAGATGAAAAACGCTCTGGTTGTCCAACTTGAGTTAATAATAATAATTTCATTATGACAATGCAAGGTCAGACACATCTTTCGTCACTCGGTAAAAATTATTGGAGCTTGGTTGGTAGGTTATGCCACATCCACCATATAGTCCTGACCTTGGACCATCTGATTACTTTTTATTTCGATCTTTGTTAAACTTCTTGAAAGGTAAAACTTTCAATAATGATAATGATGTCAAATCGTTTTTTACTGACAAAAAACCAAATCAATGCTCAAAATGGGCAGTAAATTACAGAATAAAGTTATTTTGTTCCATGGAAAAATTATTTCCTATTTTTGAAAAGTAAGAAATCCGCAAATAATTATTTATAATTGTTGGCGCTACAATCCAGAGGGGGACCAGGGCCTAGCTTTCTCATCAACTCTACTCGTGTTGTGCGCGCTACTGTTCTCTCACGAGTAGAAGGGACCTACAGTTTTTTGCCGACTCCGAACGGCGAAATTTGAGAAGCTTTCTTAGACAGTTATTACTCTTTGAGTGTTGTCAGCAGCTCGAAAGAGGTGGTGCCGTGAAATATTCGAAAAAATTGTGTTGAGCTGGGAATCGAACCTAGACCCTTCGACGTGTGAGCGTCACACTCTACCCACTACGCCACGGCGGCCACAATAATTATTTGCCAACTCTATAAGTTCTGAGTTTTGGTTTAAACATGAGAACGATCTGAAGCATACAGCCGAAATAGATCGCGTCTGGTTTATGCATAATGTACCTGAAAAACTGAGCATCAAATGCACGTTTGAGTAGATTAACGGACTTTTTCTGCTAATTGTTTATATCACTCGATTTGCTTTTACATTGCCAACACATTACTCACACATACTCACACATTTGTTTATTTTATTAATATGATATTAGTTCTAAAATCAAAAGTTAAATTGGACAGTATATATCAAGTCTGGTGATTAATTTCAAATTGAAATTCAGGACCTATATAGTATTTTAAAAGAAATCAAATACACTTACTTCTTGGAAGGAAGTTTTTTTTTTGTCCTGTACACATAAAGCAGATCAGAATATACTTCTTTTGTGTATTTCTGTCACCCATAAAGAACATATTGCGTTGGAAAAGCATCTACAATGTTCCAAAAATCCCTGCGTATGAAAAGGAATATGGGAAGAAATGGAGTTATTCATAATTAAGTATATATCGAAAATTATATTTAAAGTCCCGATTTAAAAAAAAAATAATTCAATATTATTATCCATTCAATAAGTATAACCAAATGAAAAACAAAAGGGTCAAAGTCAGATCCACAAAAGTTTGCGTACGGTTTTTTTTTCTTGCATTTTATTAACTTATAAAGGGACACTTAAATTTTAGACAAAAATGCTTAAAGCTAGTTTACCTAACATTGTGTATTCATAATCTTACTGGCCCTTCGCAGGCTCTCTAAGACTAACCTAATTTTATATGTTTTTCAACTGCTGTAAGAACATTTATTCATATTAAGACGTATTATGTATTAAGAAAATGAAAAAAAAGTTTGCGTACGGTTGGTAACTCTTTCATTTAAGTACTCCCTAGAAAACCGTTTTTCATTAAAAAACAAGCTTTGCTCGTGGTACAAAATTGAGTGGTTTTTCATTGGAATTGTGTGAAAAATTATTATTAAAATGGCAAAAAAAAAGAATTAAAAATAAGCGAGTGGCAAAGAATTAACATTTTGTATGAAAAACAGGGAACATGCTGCGTTAAAACTGAAAAGTTAATCTCAAGACGTAAGTATACGATCCAAAGAAGTATGGATTGCAGTAGGTACGATGTACAGTTGAACTTACAATCAAGGTCAGTCAGGCCATTCAAACTCTTTGCAAGATCAATAAAACGAATGATATATAATAAATCCTTAATAACGGTGAAGCAATAAGCAGTGAACTATTGTACTTCAATAATACCGAAGTCCATCCACAAACGGGTAGGACAACCGTAGTTGGTCATGTGTTCCCAAGGGAAAACCATTAATTAGTGAAACTAATAAAGAACAGAGGTTCTCGTTTGTAAGTGCAGCCTCCAGAGTTCTTGCGCACCTCTGGGGCGAATCAAATTTTGACATCTTTAGATCCGACGGCCATTTGGGGTTGTGATTGTGAAAACTGTGAAACACAAAGGTGGAAGAGTTATGGTTTGGGGTCTTAAATAACATCGGGGATCGGCAAATTTGAAGTGATTGAAGGTCCAAACCTATTGAACATAATGCGCGTATGAAGCTATTCTTTAAGAAAATGCAGAGAAGTAGAGAATATCGATACGATAATGCCCGTATGTGGCTATTGTTTAAGACACCTCATCTGCTGAAGACGGACCCAGATATTAACCCTTTAGAACACGCATGGCATGATTTGGAATGATTCATCCGCATCCACCATATTATATACAATACGAGGGTTACCTTTTTTATTTCGGGATTAGAGAACAAAAACAAATAATAATCATCGAAAATAGCTTTATTGTTTTTCAAAGTATTCCCCATTAAGATCTATACACTTTTGCATGCGTTTGAACCAATTGCCGAACCACTTTTGCCACTCTGATTGAAGTATCTCCAAAACATGCATTCTGAACGCATCAACCGATTCTTCATGTGTCGAAAAACGTTGACCTCTCATTTTATTTTTTACGTACGGGAATTAAAGAACTCATTCGGTGCCAAGTCAGGACTATACGGCGGATGACTCATCAAATCGATGTTTTGAGTGCTCAAAAATGCAGTTGTTTGAGCCAAAGTGTGAGAGCTTGCATTGTCGTGGCGAAGTAGGTTGGTTTTCCTGATTTCTTATAACAGAAACAAATGGTTGTGTCCCACTCAGAATTGACTGTGTTGTTCTAGTAGTACGGTCTAGTAAATGTCCAGTTTTTCCGAAAAAAACAGGCGAATATTTGTTTGGAAGTACTTCGTGCGAGAGCAACGTTTGTTGGATTTGGCTTAATTTGAAACACCCATACAGTCGACTGCTGTTTACTTTCAGTCTCGTACGCGTTAATCCACGATTCATCACCTGTAACGATGTCACAGACGTGTTTCGAAGCATCGCTATCATATTTTTGGAACATTTCTTTCGACCAATCCACACGAGCGATTGACAAATTGTGTGGGATCCAACGAGTACAAATTTTTTTGACGGTCAAATGTTCATGCAATATTGAATGTATGGTGGTCCCACTAATGCCTAAGGTTGTCTCAATCTCACGATAGGTCACATGACGATCTTGCAATATCAGTTGGCGCATAGCATTAATGCTTTTCGGAACAACAACTGATTTTGGACCACCTTCACGAAATTCGTCCTTGAGTGAGCTACGACCTCGATTGAATTCATCATACCATCAATAAACACTGGTCCTTGATGGAGCTTCATCGCCAAAAATTGAATTAAGTTCATCGATGCACTGTTGTCGCACGAAAATATTCATGATTTAATTCCTTTTTTTGGGCGAGATGAATCTTTTAAGTTACTGTAAACAACGCAAATAGCGCTTGTAAAACGTTCTGAGTACATATAACCTCGAAAATGTCAATCTTCACGATAGAGCTAGTAGTTACCAGATTGCAACACTGGGGTTGAGCAATCCCGAAATATAAAAGGCAACCTACGTAGAAGGCCGCTGGAAGAAATTTTGATATTCGAGTGGAATAGCATAAGAATTTTCCTCTCTAAAAGGTTAGCAGCGTCCATGCAAGATTGTCTCAAGGAAGTCATCAGGATGAAAGGCTCTTCAACTAAATACTTACGATCAAAGTTCTATTTTTTAATAATCAATTTTCATAAAATGACAATTTGCCTAAATTTCTTTTACAGCTGTACGCAAGCTTTTGTAAATTTAATGTTGACCCTCTTTGTTTTTCATTTTGTTATAACAATTGACTGGATATTGATGTTGAATTATTTTTTGTTAAAATCTAGAAGCTCATGACTCATTTGATTGAAATATAATTTAAGATATTAAATCGATTCTAAATCAATTTCTTAATGCACGAGTGAATATGATTACAATAAAATGGCTGATAAGACCCTTAAACGTTAACTTTGGCTTTGCCATCCGCTAAAGATATATTTTTTCTATTTCAGCTTTTTTTTTATTTTCCTTGAAGTGACTGCAAGGCGTTAACAAGTAACTTTTCATTTCAAAACAATGATTTTCAAGTTTTGTGTATTGTTTTTCTTCTTATATGTACAAAAAGTTTTATAAATACATACATAAAATTAAAAACTAGCTTAGTTATAAAAAAAATCCATAGTTTTCGTAGTTTCGTTACTCTCCTATACACTTGCAGTTGTCACTAGCGTAGTTGGCGTAGTGTTTACTGTCGATGTACGTTCAGAAACTGTAGTCACTGTTGTTGACTCATTTGTTGCTGTGGGAGCTGGCAAAGCTGCCACTGTTTGTGGTGCACCACCAACAACTTGCTGCCTTATCTCCATTTGCATCACCTCTTCATAGGTTGGTAGATCCTTGTCATCTTTATGAATTGCATCTCTTGTTCCAGATGTTTGCGGCGAAACATTCCAAAAGAAATCCGTAAACCTTGGATCATCTGTGAGAGGATCGGGTGTGATTGTAAAAACAGTTGAACGTTGTGCTGCAAGATATGTAAAACAAAGAAATGGTGTCATTCATCAACAAAAAGTGAAAAACAAAAAACAACAATTTTTGCGATTATTGATATCAAGAGCGACTCAAATATTATCTTGAATTCTTCATTTTGTATTATTCTCGATAAGGATTAGGAAAACAATGAATTTAACTTTACCTAACCTAAATACCGGTTTGTTGTGTACAGAGTTATATTTTTAAATGATTACCATACTGAATCAAACATTGCGTTGGATATTTCGGAAAACCACTCTTTGTGTGTGCTAAGAACAGCACACAACAGAATAGACTTCCGAAAACCAGTGTACGTCTATTTAAGAAAACGTGTTTGTATTGTATGTATTTAAAACTTTTCAGCGTTATTAAATGTATGGAAAGTCAATTAAGTTGAACATAAATTTCCGGAGTATGAACAGGTGGATCAAACAGTGGGCAGCACAGTGATCTATAAGTATTTTAAACAAATTCGAATTCCAACCGGTAAGAAATTCCTCCACGAGCTTCAGTAACATAAATTCAAATATAAAGTGAACAAAGATAAATGTGTTCATTTGTAAAGAAATATTATTTTCAAACTTCCACAACGATAATCTCGTCAAGTTTCTACCATTGACATTGGCATTGTGCTAAGGAACGAACAACAAAGTTAAATGTTAGATTGGGAACAGATTATCAGTTGCCATACATTAAATGCATGCTTTCAATTAACACCAAATCAAAATCAATCACTGTCGTCAATTTTTTCGGCAGCTTTCCTTTTCCGCTGTCTGCTGCTGAAAACGCTCATTGTCTGTTTGATGGAGCACTTGTGATTCGCGACAAACTTTGAATTTGATGCACGCGCCGCAAAAAATACAAGCATATGTATGAATATACCCTGTTCTCTATCTCTGTTCAATTTCCAGCTTTTGTGCATCCGATACGTCAACTGAAATAAATTTTTCAATGCATGTAAGTCGTTTCCGTTTATTATTTAACAGGTTTGTTCAATTTACTTTTATAAAATTGTAAATCAAAAATAAAATAATCGCGATAAGAGTGTAGGTGACAAAAATATTTCCACCCATGTCACCTGAGTATTTGCAATTATTCCCAACTTTAGATAGACCGTTCTTTTTTTGCTGTTTTCAGCCACTTAACGCCCTAATCAATGCCAAT
The DNA here is from genome assembly GCA_955652365.1 of Eristalinus aeneus. Taxonomy (NCBI): domain Eukaryota; kingdom Metazoa; phylum Arthropoda; class Insecta; order Diptera; family Syrphidae; genus Eristalinus; species Eristalinus aeneus. Next base: position 25,001,203 of record OY019133.1, on the reverse strand, counting down.
CGACGACCGCTGCGTTCCTTCTGTTTCAGCTCTAATTTCTAATTTATTTTTCGCTATCTGATTTCTATAGTTCTCTTTTATTACCCTGATTAGATAAGTTGGTATGTACAGCTATACCAGTCGAGCCGTTTGATAAAAACCTGACATTTGGCATACTTCTGAACGGAAACGTCATTCAGAAAGTTCTCTCGCGTCTGGGCCTTTTTTCGGGGAGAAGTTATCTTGTTTGTCTTGAATTTAACAACATACCATTATTTTGCCGTCGTGAAGCAGTATTGTCTGCTGGCCTCTTGCAGTACTCCGTGTGACACCAGACAACGAGCTAAAAAACATGCACCATGTTTACCTCAAATTGCCATTTCTATTTTATTTTTCAAATTTTATTTATCTCACTTTCACGCAGAAGAATATCGCCGGGAAGATGAGGAATACGAAAAAGAATACCGTAATGTAGATGCTAAAGATGTCCATTTTAAGTTAACTCGACAACTCAAAACTCTATTGAACTACATTTCCTGATTGTCCGCACTGTGATGACGACTGCGGGTCGCCTTACGGAACCGAGGTTCAAGCAACTACTATGCGGCATCTGTCGGCGGAAAGCGTTGCTTGGTTCTTTGCCAGTTGAATGGCAATGATTATCAGCAACAAATTATGTGAAACCAAGCCAAAAGTATTGGTTTTCGTTTTGTTTGTCATTTTTTTCTTAGTTTTGGTTTTTCGCTTCTTTGTTGTTGGTGATAAGATTAAGACTAATCGCGAAGATATTGATTAGATGTCGCAATATCATCGTAGGCACTAAAACCTTAAGCATTCGGCCTGAATGGGGATTTTTACCTTATCTGAATTAAATCAAGAAAACACGAGGAAAATACTTTAAGAGCGTAAACTGGTAGTCAATGTCAAGAGCGGTGCTGCATTCAATAGAGCTGTAAATGAATGAATAATAACTCTGGGGCGGATAAGACAGCTCAGTTAGAGGCAGATATATTCGAAGGCTTTATTTCCTCACTTCAGTTGGAGAGGAATATAAATTAACCGGATACTTAGATGTCATTAATTAAAATTATGGAAAGGATATTTGATTCTAAAGCCTTTATGAGTCCATAACATTTATGCAGCTTAACCACTCCTCCTTGACCATTTTTTGTTAGTTTTGTTAACTGAATTGCATTTTTTTTTATTTTTTTTTTTTTTTTGCATTTGAACGGAGACATTTTTGAAGTCCAGCCACTAAGACAACACATTACTGGACGCTTATTTGGAGATGGTGCCTACAAGTAAAAAAAGGGCTCAGCCGATATTATTTCAGTGATTAAAGCAAACACACAATCCTCAGCGATTCATTAATTTTAAAAGAGTGTTAAAATTATATCATGCTTATAAAACTTTATAAATTAAAAATCCTTGTAAAACACAAAACAAATTTTTGGGAATGCATAATAACGACCACACTGTAGTCAAGAAATTATAATATTGAACCCAAATGGGAAATAATTAGGATTCCAAAAACAAAGGAGAAAAGTAACGCCAGTCTAAACATTAACTTATCAGGCTAGTGTGAGGTCGCAAACCTCACTGTTCGGAGGCTTGAACCGAAAAACGAGTCATAAATTTAAGCTCAGACTCTCTATTGTCGTGTAGTGCTTACGAAAAAAATCAACAAATGCCTCACATCACATTATAAAACTTATTAATACGATTTAAAGATCGTTAATGAACACACCCCACATTATAAAGTGACTGACCTTAAAAGCCTTCCGACAGAACGGTAGAACAGTGTCGAAAAAGGCAATTGTAAACTTAAGAAATAGAACAAAGATTCTATCACCGACTTCCGTATATTGTTTCCCACACTCGTTATCATAAAAATAACGTCCACTCCCAAGGGTGTAGGATAAGTTGTGGGTAGCTGCTATTGTATTATTCTGATTTTCATGAATGTACATTTGCCAGTTAGAAAAACGAATTTCCTTCAATCAAAATGAAACAGATGCATAATGCGAGTGAGTATTATGACCATGAGTCCTATCGTTTCGGGTTCGCAAACAAATTCACATGTGTTACGAAAAATTTCAAATGCACACGACCTTGGTTGTGCATCAAATGGTCTTATGTATCTAAGTGCTGGCGGCTACGGTATGTGTGTATAACTTACCCAATCTAGTAGTAATCTCGTCAAATGGGCGGCATAGCTTTATGTTATTATATCTGTGAAATAAGTTGATCCCAATGCTAAGCGGAACAACAAATTGTGCACGGGTGCCGTGGAAAAACCGCCGCTCACTTTATTTCGATGAGGTTCTTCTGGGAATATGACGAGCGGGGAGAAGGGTCACCCTTCCCTGAATCACGGTCAAATGCATTGGCATGAATTAAGCAATTTCACACCAATATTTTGTGTTCCTTTTCATCTTATTCTTCAATGTGTGACAGATAGGGAGAAAATGCCAAGTCGAATATGAACACGGAAATCAATTATTTAACAGAAGACAAACTCTGTCTCTGCAGATTTGCAATTTTTTTTATTATGTATTCAAAGTCGATAATAAATGGCAACGATAAAGTTTGGATCTTAAGTGTGGTTCATCCATGTTATCTTAATTGAGTAATGACTATTGAACCATTTCCAGGCGTAATATAAAGTGACACATTAAGTAGATTGCATAGTATGGTACGATTGTAAATAACAATGGCAGTTAATATTATAGCACCATGCCAATTGACATTGTCACATGCTTTCAATTGTGTTTTGGCTAACACTTTAAAACGATTACATATATGAAGAACGAGTTGCTGATAAATACTACTTTGGTTTGATCGTGTTTTGAAAGTTGAAAACTCAGTACTTATTAAATAAAACGAAAATACTGCTCTACGGTAATAAATTAATTCTTATAGTGAAATGCACAGACTCATAATTGTAAAAGACTATAAAAAGCTTTATATATAATTATTGGATGGCGCCACAGTCCACATGGGAACCAAGGCCAAGCTTACTAACCAACAACTTGTGCTGCGCGCGTTACGAGTAGAAGGAACCTACAGTTTATTGCCGACTCCGAACGGCGATGTTTGAAAAGCGTTTTCTTAGGCAGTTATTACATTTTGAGTGTTGTCAGTAGCTCGAAAGAGATGGTGCCGTGAAAAATGTGAGGTGTTCAGAGGGGAATCGAACTTGGGCCTTCGCACTCTACCAACTACGCCAGATCGGCCTTAAAAACAAACATTATTTACAAATTAAAATTGCAAAAAGAAAACATTGTGGCAAATATTATGGCGTAAAAAGGACGTTTGTATTCAAAAGAAACGCAAATTTCTGTTACAATAACGCTCTTTTTCCTTTTCAGAAAACGTGAATATTGCGCAATAAAGTAACTTCTTATTTAGTTGTGTTGTTAAAATGCTAAGCCTAGATGATATTCAGTTCGTGGAAACTAATCATTGACTAACTTAGGCGTATTCACGAATTCAAATGCACTTCATACTTAATACCTGGAGAATGTATTGTTAAGCTTTTCCGCAAATTGTTCTTGTTTTACTGATTTTTCGTGATATAGAAGGTTGAAACATTATAAAGAAACAGATTTCACTTTCAGCAGCTTCCACATAAAATGGCCAATCAACAATAGTTTCCTTCGGTCATCTTCAGTTAATTAAGCGAAATACGTTATTTGTGCGGGTGCAAAAAGATTAGTTCCACCTCACAATAAATTATTTAATTAAATGGACACTGAAAAAAACTTATCTCTATATAAATTTAAATTTGTGAAAAGATATCCAACCCCTTATTCCAAAAAGTAGATGTAGAAATATGAAACAAATGAGAAGTTCACTTGATGGTGGATCTGAGCTCATTACAACGGCTGAAACCTGGTTTAAATGTTCTAAAAATCGTATTCCTTAAACTACCACTCCAATCGATATATGTAAGAAACAACCGAAAGGAAACCATGTATTTGCATAATTATTAGAAATATTAAGGAATTTAAGAGCTTTGAAAAATTTCTGAATTGTGTATTTTTGACCTCGTGTTTAAATATGCATTTAGGCACATGCCTATTTTGGATATTATTCCAGTTCCGAATTGTCAACATGTTTTCACCAATTCCAGTTTCTGACAACACTTATAGGGCACTATTTGTTTATTAGGTAAGTTTTGAAAATACATCGCGTCTTGCTTGCGTCTCCTATTAAATGGGAAAAGTTAAAATGCCATCGTGGATGAGTGGTATTCTATTTGAGGCAAGGATTAATTTCGCTGCTTAGAGTGAGGCTGTAGGTCTCCGCCTTTTGGGTGAAATATTGAACAAAAAAGGAATCATATCTGAAGGTTCTAGCCTCTGGTCTTTCGTAAAATATTCCTTCTTTCTACAAAGTTCCGAACAGGATAAAATTTCACAGGACACTACTGCTTGCTGAAAAAAGAAGACTTTGGCGGTTTTTATGCGTGGAAAACTTTTATTTTTTTCGAAAAACTTTGTGTGAGCTGTGTAAACAGAAACAAGTGAACATTTGTACTTAAAATTTGCAGAACATTTCACGAATTTTGAGTCATTCAAATTAAGAAATTATTTAACTACAATATTTAATTAAATGTTCCTAGCACAGTGCTGTATGTAGGTAATACAGCACCGTGCAAAATAATATCACCATGTTCGATTTTGTCACTATTTTGTTAATACCTTTTTCCTACCGTCATGCAAACACGGCATATTTACTGCACAACATCCTTTTTCCATTAGTAATTAAACCCATATTTATGATAAGAAAGAAGTGCATTCTGAACTTAGAAAAGGCCCATTATTCGGAATGCCTTCGAATTTCGTATCGTGCAAAGTAACAGCACCAATTGCAAAAATTTATAAATATGAAGTAAAAATCAAAGGAACAGTGAAGCTTGTTGTTTTTATTTCTATTTTTGGGTTAGTACTTAGTCGTATAACCTTTATTTTATAGTACAGCGTCACAACGTCGTGGCATGAAGTCGATTAAGGCCTGACAGGGATATTTGCATATTGCTTGCAACCTGCACAACATCATAAAGCTGTTTTGTATTTTTGGGCTTTGCTACACATACAGCTTCCTTTACATATGTTCAAAGATTTTCAATGGGATTCAGGTCCGGAGACTCAAGCGGCCACTCCATAACTTGAACTCCATTCCTTTGGAAAAATTCTTTGGCCAGTTTGCTCGTATGTTTGGGGTCATTGTCTTGCTGTAGAATCAATCTCAGTGGCATATTCCACTCTGCGTAAGGGAGAATGGTTTATCTCATTATGCTGGCATAAACTCCAGCAGTTATCATCGGTTTTATTAAAAAAAATGGGACCAGTACCATAATAGGAAAAACATGCCCATAAATTAATTTTTGCTCCGCCGAGCTTAACAGTCTTTACAGGTAGAAACTCTTGGTTTTTTCGCCTGCAAATAAATGTCCCAGGAGTACCAAATAAAATTATTTTGTATTCGACCGTCCATAATATTATATATTGTGCCATTTAGAACGTTCCCACTTTAGGTGTTTTTTCCCAAATTTGGTTCGTTTTAGTAGGTTGATTTTTGATAGTAGTGGTACTTTTCTGGGACTTCTGGCCGGAAAGTTCGTCTTAACCAGCCTTCTTTTTGTTGATGTCGCCACGGGTAAATTTAACTCCTCTTATATTTTCCTAGCGGTCATAAACGGGTTACGTTTGACTAATCTTGCTATTTGTCGTTCATCGGCGGTGGTTAGTTTCGGTTTTTGTCCTCTTTTTTTCTTCATTTTTAACGTATTTTTTTGACATTTGGCATTATTTTATTTGAACACCTACAACAGCTTCACCTTTAAATTTGTAGGTTTTACCCTTAGAAAGCAATTTTTTTTTATTTAGGCAAGTTTCTCGGGAGTACAATGACCACGAATCATTTTACCTTGCTCATAAAGCTGCACTTTTGAAATATTATCCTTTAATAACTACAATAATATGAGTGGAATTAGTTTATAACCAGAAAAAATCGAAACACTGGTGTACACTTCGAAAACGCTCATCAGAATGTCATGGTGCTATTATTTCTCACAGTGCTGTAGCATTACTTTCTCTTGATAATTGATTGATTCTCTAACCATTAGCATTACTTTCTATTGATATTCACTGATACTCTACTTGGCTTGGCTTTGGATTTGAGCTTAAGAATTAGCTCAAGTCCACAAAATAAATAATTCGTGTGTTAAAAAATCAACGTCGTGTATAAATGCAGAGGTTTCCTAAACTTTTGGATATGATTCCAGTACCGAATTGTCCACATTTTGTCACCAATTCCAGTTGCTGACAACACTTATACGTATAGTCGCTTCTCAAACAGAGTCTCTCTCTTACTCGTAAAATTAAACAGAACAAAATGCACATGCACCATAAAATATAACACTTTCATTATCCATTTACTTGTATTAGCAAATATGACTATTACGGTACGCGCACTTAAATTTGAACAAAGTGGACCTTTCTCCCTCTCAATTTGTGCTTACCCACTTAAAACGCAAAATATAATTTGCTCTGCTCTTGTCAGTTTTCCTGTTTTGTATGTGTTGTCCATGCTATGATAACAGACTTGCAACATATTCACTGTGCCGACCATATGCAGCTTTTTCTATACAATGACGACTGATTCCCATACACTTTTATGTGGAAGAATGCAACAACTATTTGTCTTATTAGTTCTGAATGTAGGAAATTCGGTTTAAAATAGCACAAACAATTTATCGTAAACCAATATTTTACATTTTCTAAATATAAAGTTGCTCCTTCAGGCTTTGGAATTGACACAAGTCAATTTTACGACACAGAAATACAAATGCATAGCAATCCCAACACTTACCAGTGTTAAATGCAGTTCTTTGTCCTAGCACGAATGATACTTAGGGCAAGATGTTCTCGCCATTTTTGTGTAATGGCCCAGGACAAAGAAAAACATTATGTCCAAACCCCTTTACGAGATCTTAACTTTCTTTCAGTCGTATTCCTTTCAAAGTTAAGGGTGAGTATTGTTGCTTCCACATTAATTTTATGTCCAATGCTTTTCAAACGAAACATTTCTTTAATAAAGAAACATATATCACCTCTATCAAACAGCCATAAATACGTGTTGTAATTAATTATTTTCCACGATGATTGTAACGTAACGCACGTAAAACTAACCATTTGTAGAAGCTTGAAAACTCGGCATTGAATTTTCCGTTCCAGACCTTACAACCGGTGTAGCAATTGGATAACGATTGTTTAAAAATATCGCCAGTCTCCACTAGACAAAAATATTTTGAAATACATTCACTATATATACACACTGATCTTACAGTAGCAAGAAGAGCAATCACGATACCTGCATAAATTAAGGTAAATAATTCCCAATCTTTCATTATACTTCTGTTTACTACGATAAAAGCTATTGGCACGGAAAAGTCGGAACTGAAGTAGACTGGACTGCGTCTAAGTGGAAAACTGATGTGTGCTTGATGAATTGGCAGTAAATATAATATATAAGAACTCTGGCATACTGTTATCAGACGAGACGTTGCAGTTTTGAATGGCGCATTGCACCGCACTGAAACCTAACTGCGGTGTAAAATGTACGTTAGTGCATCGATGAAAATCCCGAATTCGCTTGATTAAGACAACCTTCATAAGGTACTTTCGTGTTGTTCTCCAGAAATGTTCATACAAAGTCAGAAAAAAGCATCACGCACAAAAATTGTAAAATGCTATAAGAATGTTTTGAAAACATTTTGCCTAAGAAGAAAGGGAAAGTCGCTCAGATTTTTGAATAATAGAAGCTGGTAGATTTGAGATTACATTTCTTAGTCATTTTATTTTATTTTAATTAAAAGGAACTCAGATCATTGTTTGGAATTCTGTGACAGAAATAAATGGAAATTGTATACATTTTCTGGGAATTGCATAGCACTTTGAGTGCCTTCTTATCGCTTGAATCTATTGCAATACTACTCAAGAACAATTAAAAACTAGTAGTAGACAGACCTCAAAATGATAGAAGTGTTGTCACTATCACTTCTCTCATATTCACATACGTCATCCATAAGGAAACTGGAGAAGCAGACGCACTTGTTCTAGGTGATGTACTGTAATAGATACTGCCAAGCGTGATCTTGTTCCAACCCAGACAGCGGCAATAACGTGGAGAGTAATATGTTCTTGTTTATGGCAACTATGAAAGATACGATTTCAGTTTCTGTGATAAATTGCCAATTTATACACAAACCATAAAGCATTTTAGATAAAATCAATTGCAGAAAATGGTGTTAGTGGCCGAAGTATAACCATACCATTAAATGAATCTCCTGGAGCACGCTGAAGTCAAACCATAATGTGTTATCTCTCCAATTTCAATTTCCTTCCGTCTTTCGATACGGAGGACAAAAGTCATTCCCGCTTAACTTGGGCACAGACAAAAGTTTGTGGTTGCACCAACGAGCTGCAAAAGTCCACACGTTGAAAAAATTAGACAAGACAGCCAATTGCTTACTTCCTCTTATTTCTCCCACATACATGCAAAAATATATGTGTAATAATCGATACTGAAGGCGGCTTCGATCAAGATCAAAATCTCAAGTACTATCGCACGTTGTCACGGGGCGTATTCCGTTTCGAACTTATCTCAAAATATTTTTTCGGAACCACTCCACAAATTGAAATTTTGTACCTTATGCATGCATGTTATACAAATAACGAAATTCTAAAATCCAAAATGTGTCAACTTAATTTTTATAGCACGTAGAATTTAAAGGGTTTCGTTTTTAAACTAACCATTAGTTGAACTTCTGGGAGGACGTCTTGGTAACTCGGTCGGCGTCACCGTTTTTTGTTTACCGAAAAATACACGTACACTCCACTAAATAAAGGAAATTGAAATTCAATTAACTACAACACATCTTTTCATTTATCCTTACTCTAAAAAGAAGAACAATCATAATGCATAAAAAAATATAAAATATCACACTACCGCCCGCCATTACATATTTATATTTGGACTTTTTCCCGAAAATCAAAACGATTAAAGGTTATCACTGCATAAAGGCTTAAATTGGAATAAACTGGATAATGTGGTAGGGAAGGTTGGCATTAAATTCTGCCCTTATAAGTATACTATATGAATTGGCAACGAGTTGATAAGAGCTATGGCACTGTGTTATCACAAGATAAATACAGCGCACACAAATGGGAAGAGGTTACATAGAGAGGGGTACAGATGCAAGATACATGAACGTGCAATAACATTAAATGATAAGATGTCATAACCGTTAAAATAATGATGCAAATAAAATTTTGCAGATAGGCTTACAAAATTCGTGTTTCTCTATAATTTCTCAGTTTAATTGCAATGAGTCACCCAAGGCTCCAAGTATTTAGTTTTATTTTGCTTCAAAACTTATTCCCAAATTTCCACTTCAACTGCAAAGTTAACTTTCTTGTTGCAGTAACACAGTTTATGTTCAGATTCATCGTTATTCGTCATATCCCAATGAATTATTCTGCGAGGATACTTACATATGTACTACGTGCTTTTAAGACATATCATTACGGAAAATAATATGTCGGCTAAAACTGCATGATAAATTAATCCAACCTTAACTGATCTAAGGATAAACATGAAGTTAAAATACTTTCAATTTGTCCAAACGTCATTTTTTACTTCAACCAACCCTCGCCCAAATGGGGGTTGATTGGTTAAGCCGCTGTTCAAAATAGAGCCACCACAAGGTCGGCTCTAATGTTAGGGAAGAATAGTGACCAGAGACCTGGTTTCACTGCCTTAAATTTAATTTGACATATTTAATATTTTCCTTCTCTGAACAGCTGATTAACAGACACAAATCCTTCCTCCTTACCTGCTTAAGATTTTCTACGGAGGTGAAGAACTTAATATGTTGGATATTGTAGTGATTTGGCATCATTGCCTTCGCTAATAACAATACCTTCTGCATTTCAAACAAATTTCAAAATATTATTAGAAACCAAAAATCTATATTAATTTCTGTATTTTATACATAAAATTATTGTTATTGCACAGGAATGTCGAATACGTCTAAGGATGCAGAGGATGCCCAAGCCAAAGTTCAGCTATCGGTACCGCAAAGCTTGAAAATCGTACTTGAGGTAGGCAATGTTTACTTTCTTGATGCGAAAGTGTACTCTATTCATTTTAAATCCAAACAGATACTTGATAAAATGTGCGAAGACAGTTCTAAGCAAGCTCCTTCTAAACAATGTGCACTTCTATTGCAAAGTTTAAACTACAAGGAAAGAGTAAATGTTTCACATTATCCCACACATTGCTTGCATTTCGTAATAAGCGTTTAAATAGTTTATTGTTGCAGAATATTTTTGCAAACTTCTGTGGAACATATCGAGCGTAAGAGTTTTAGAATGTCTCAACCGTTTTCGTATTTTAACAGCCACTGAATACATATTAAGGTAAGCTTCTCTGAGATACTTTGCAAGCATTTGTTTTAGTTTGTTATATCCTACAGTCAAACTGATGACGAACACATTCAACTGGTATTGAATGACTTTCTTGAAACGGAGTTTGACTTGATATCAAATTTGATTACATGTGGGCACTATGGTAGGCTTGCTATGAATGCTTGAGTTGATCAATTTTAAACTTCTTTCCTTCAGATCTTATATGGGGCTCAAGAATTACGGAATACATTGATGAAGCCATTCGACGGTTGTTTGCTGACCTGACAAAGGACCCAAAATTAAATAATTTTGAATATATATCTGCTCTAAAAAAAACGCTACCAAGTAAGAGTTTATTTTACAGCAACACTAAATTACCATAGATCATGTAGAATATTACTTAGGGAATCTGCACCAAAAATTCGTTCACAGTCATGTAAAAACAGTTCTGTCCATGTACCCAAGCACCACTAAAAATGCTTTTGCGAACTTTTCAAACTGGTTAGTTCATAATTTGGATAAAAATGTACTAACCCAAAATTTTTACGATAAGGTACAAAACTTAATGAACACTTGAACATAAATAAGTTTTTTGTGTTCATTATAAGGCAATAGCAACAAGTGACAAAAACATTGTGCAGACAATTCTCAACATATCAGCTGACAATCAATTCAAAGGGTGGAAGAATTATCTGTGCCTTCTAGCTTCAATCATCAAGCACTCTTCTCAACATTGCACATTCGTAAAAAGTAATGATTTGGTTTTCAAAATAATTTCCCTTTAAACGATTAATCTTTATTTTCAGAATGGCTAAAGGATCGTTTGAAGTTTGTTGCGGACAGTGGATCTGTTGAAGTAATGGCTCACGTCCTATTATCCATTCGTGTGGTTTGCATGTTTGAAAACAGTGATAAGGACAATTATGCAAAGTGGTACAAGCAAAATATAGGAGACATGAAGTTCATCTTCGATGCAAATCAATTTAAGACCATGATCACTGTTCTCACAAATCTTTTGCCCTACGAAACAGATCAATACTACTTAGAGGTTCGTACAATTTTCATTCTACTTCTTTCGGAGTTCAATATAATTTGTTTCCAGGTTCATGTGGGGACATCTATATCACCCCCGGTAATGTGTGGTCAAATTTGTCGGGACTACAAGTTGTTCTGCCGAACACGAATATCGGATATCTTGGAGAACAGCGAAATTATAGAACTCGATGAAGATCTATTTCCAGGTGGGGTTTAATATCTTTGGAATTCGGAAAAAACAAATCCTGTGAAATTTTACAATAAATATTTATATTTTATACCAAAGGTACCGGCCTCCCAAAAATTCAATTCAGACTTTCATCCCACAAACAATAAAAAATAAAAACACAAACTTATGCTAGTCTTATAATTTCCCATTTGTACTACGATCCCCTCCTGCGAGTGGTTTATTTCGTTCGTCCCACAAAGTAACGCCATCACAAGCACAGATTTTCTTATAATTCTGATAGATTCCCGCTGATCGAGCGATAATACCGCAGGCAATTCTGAAAAGAAAACAAGTCAGTTGGTTGATGTCAGAATGATTGTGACTAAGCAAATTACCTCTCTCCGCTATTGCCGTCCATCAAACTTCTCTCATTACCTCCCAAACCTAAATCATCGGGGTTTTGCGTAACAACAACTGATCGACCGATAACGTCCCATACTTCAATCAATGGGTCGATAAATCGAAACGTTGCTCTACCCTCGTCGTCCGCTCGAACGTTTCCCAGGTCACCAGCATGTCTGTTATCCGGAGTATTCTGAGGAGAACCATGAGGTGACCCTCTGGGATTGTAATGTCCACCGATCGTTTCACAGCCGTGTGACAAGTCTCCGCACTCATGGATGTGAATTCCGTGTAAACCGGGCGTTAGTCCATCTATTACCCCATCAACTACACAGCCCGCTTCATCTTTGGTAATTGCTGAAAATCGTACTACGCCTTGGACTTTTGAACTTGGTTTAGTATTGTTTATCATCGCAACCGCAGATTGACCTATGATTAAAGAGGTTAAACATATGAGCATTGAAAGCCGAAATAATGTAAATTTCTTGTCACTGCACCTCCAAACCCATTTAGCACCGCTTTTCTTCCGGTTCTCTCGATGCGATCATGTATATCAGACCATGGATGCTTGGTGGTCACAACCACCCGGCCTTCCTTAACGTCAATCGAAACATCACCTACGCCTTCCAGAGATTTCCTTACTTTGTCAGCACATTTCTCACCTGACATTTGAACTGCGAATTCGATCTATATAAAGTTAAAAACAAAGAAAAATGTTATATGAAGAGCACTGTTAAAATTATTTGATTTTACCTTGATTTCGGTCATATTTTAAGGATCAGTCTCGAAATGCATATATATTTGAATGACCAATGCACAATGTTTGACGTTTCTTATCTGACTGATGCATCGCAGTTCGTAGGGAAAAACCGCTGTACAGTGAATTTCACACAGGGTGAAGCAGGATTTTAGGCAAAGAGAAAGAAATTTTTAAAGTAAGAGTTTTAAGAGTAAAGACTAATAAATAAAGTAAAATAAACATAGTTATTCATATTGAAGGCATTACGTAAATATAATTTGAAAGGAACCTGCTTAGTGTTTCAAAATGTATTTTTATATTTTTCTATACAAAATATTAATCGTATTATGATAAAATGATTAACAAATTGACAACCAACAATGTGTCGGCATACTTCTTATAAGAAAAAGCTTATATCAATAGGCTAAAGTGATCCATCAACAAGTATTTAGTTTGTTAAACAAATAGCGTGGGGGGTGGGTGGCACATTTGAGTGCACAACTTAAATTCTGTAATCTTATCAACTCTGTATTACTAATAGGTTTAAAGAGAATTCATTACCATTGTGCGATTCTCGTCGAGAGCAAACGTGTCCTATTCAAATGAACTACCTTTTTGTTTTGATTGCTTAACATTATCTACAGAATGAAATATTTGTGATCAGAGAAATTCAAATAATATATTTAATTAGCGTTTTTAAAAATCATGGATGAAATTGGTATTTGGCTGCTTGTCTTGGTTCTCTTACCTTTTCTTTTATTCCTATTGAGAGTAAGTAAGGCATAAGTTGTTAAATGTAAGTGAATTTTGAATTAAATTTTTAATAGGTTATTCTAATGACATGGAACAACATTCAGCTCTCTAAGAGATTGAAAAATGAAACAAATGCCAGAGGTATATTTCAACCATTTATTAACTGTTTTGATGTTTTTATTTGTTCTTTTTGAGGTGTAACGAAAATTAATAAATAACTAATAATATTTAGTACATTTCATTCATGATGGTTTGCCAAGATTGTGTAAATGGGAAGTGCGGTTATGGATATAACCGGCTACGTTTGAATCTTTTGCTGAACAAAAGTTGCTCTCCATCGAGCTGCTGTCAATTTTAAGGGCTTCTGAAAATCTACTTAAATTCCTAAATTATTTAATCATAAAGTGTGCGGGTATTGGTAAATATTTTCTGTCGCGCAGCAATTAGTCTACATTGTTCTCTTCACAATTTAAGTTAATTTTATTTTTATTCATGACTACAGATGCGTTAATGTATATTTTCCTAACTTGTCTTTAAACACATCAATTTCTGCAATGATAAACAGAAACAAGAAAGGTGATAGTTTCCTGACCTTTCTCTATTTTGTCACAATACTGTTCATAAACATATCAATTCCCGTTTTCATGATTTATGCTTTCTGCAAAATAATTAACGTAGCAAACATCAGTTTGAAATACCCTGCCCGGAATATGCAAATTCCCCTTACATAGATATATTCACGTAGTAATCAAAGGTCACAACATGTATCGAATCGCAGAGGAATACTCCAAATATTAGTAATACGTTAAACGATATGACTCTATCTTGTCACCTCTGCCAATTTACACACTTATCATTTAAAGCTTTTCCAATTTATCACGTCCTGATACGAGGCGACCACCATTCACTGATTTCAGAAGTGGCATAAAGCCTGCACCTTATCGTTGTTTTGGTCAGTTACCCCGCTCAGTGTTACAGTGAAATTCGATTAAGGCACAGTGTCTCTTCAGCCAGGAGTGGCAATGGCAACAAATGTGACAAATGTGACAAATGTGACAAATGTAACAAATGTAACAAATGTAACAAATGTGCCTTACTTCCCGTACCCTATTGTGGTCCCACAAAATCCGATTGTGATCTATCCCACACAGCCGCCGGTAGAAGATTATAGTTTTGACATTTATGCCTACGTCATAGCAGTTTTTGTGCTCATAACGCTCTTGAGCATTACCAAGGTACTGTATAAGATATATATAGAAGTATTCAGAGGGAAACTCTCAAATAATATCTGTAATATAGGTTATCATAACACGCAGGCAAAGGGAAGCCAGACGAGCAGCTCGAAGACAAGCAAGAACTCCAACAAGTAAGAATACCGTTAGTCAGGTGATATTCAATCCTCCATACAGACCGGAAGCCATTTTGCATATTTTCTTTGTACAGAAAAGGGATTAGTGTCGCCAAAATTCTTTTAGCACGGGTGAAACAAAAGTCAATCAATCAAATTATTCAGTCGTGATTAATTTTATCTTTGCTTAGTAAAGATAAAACAATTTCTAACCGTAATGTTGTGAGCATTTCCTTCTGTGAAAATACGTATTATTTTTTAATATTTTTAATGTAGATCATGGGCACATTAGATGGGGATTTTTGAATAAGGTTGTGTTTGGAAGTGTTTTACCGGAGCTTTTCGTTAGTTAAGAATTTTAAACCGTTGTTGAAAACAACATAAAACAGCGGTCATGTTTCTAATAATAGCACGTTTTGTTTGCTCCGCATTCATATGAAAGATAAAATTGTCAATTGTGAAATATATTAAATAATTGGCAATTGACAAAATTAAGAAGTATGTTATCTGTTTTTTTTTTTAGAGTATTTCAAATATTGTGTTCCTTAAAATTCAACCTTCTTCTAAAACATTAAAAAATCTTTTTGTCTGACTTTAGGCTGTCAGGAGTTATTACAAACAGTTTTTGTACATCAATTGATTGATGAATAATCTAAGAAAAAAATTTTCTCTTTAACTCTTCTTTAAACACACATACCACGGTTGTATTCGTATTGTTCTTCTGTATGCAGACAACAATTGTTGAAGAATGCTTCCTATGTTAAAACGCATTTCCCAGGAAATTTAAGAAGAAAGTTGTTTCACGCAGAGTGTCCCTTATTTTTTTGACTTATAAATGTAAGCTTTGTAAATATTTTATGTCTGCATGCTTTACGCCTTCAGACTTCCCGATATTGCAAAAACAAACGATTTACAACACTGTGCAAAATAATAACACTATGTTCAATCTTGTTACAATTTTTTCACTATTTGGTTAATAACTTTTTCCAACCGTCATGCAAACACATCATAGTCACTGCACAACATCCTTATTCCATCAGTAATAAAATCTGTAAGCAAGATAAGAAAAAAGTGCATTCTGAACTCTGAAAAGGCCGATTGTCCGGAAAAACACAGAATTTCGGTGTGTGTAAAAATATAACACCAAGATCAAAAATTTATGAATATGAAGTAAAAGCCAATGGGATAGTAAAGTTTCTTAGTTTCCTTGGTCGTATAACCTTTATTTTTAAGTTCAGCGTCACAACGTGGTGGCATGGACATGGATGAAGGTCTGACATCGCTAAACAGGGATATTTCTCCACGCAACCTGCACAACATCCCAAGCTGTTTTGAATTTTTTTGGGTTTTGCTTCGTATACAGCTTTCTTAACATCTGTCCAAAGGTTTTTAATGGGATTCAGGTCTGAAGACCGAGCTGCCCACTCTATAACTGGAAGTACATGGCTTTGGAAAAATTCTTTGGACATGTTTCTCATATTCCACTCTGTGTAAGGAAGCATGATTTCTCTCAATATGCTGACATAAACTCCGGCGGTTATCACCGGTTTTATCAAAATAATTGGACCAGTACCATAATAGGAGAAGCATTCCCATACGTTAATATTTGCCCCGTCTTGATTGTGCACCCCGATTGAAACGCTTGGTGTTTTCACATACAAACAAATGTCCTGGTCCAGAAGTACCAAATAAAACTATTTTGGATTCATCTTGGTTCCCAGTTCAAGTGTTTTTCGTTTCAGTATATTCGTTTTTGACTTTTCTGGGACTCCTGGCATGTAAATTCTACCAGCTTTCTTCTTATTGTTGATGTCTCCACGGGTAAATTTAACTCCTCTTTTATTTTCCTAGTGTTTATAAACGGGTTACGTTGGACTAATCTTACTACTTGTCGTTCATTGGCGGGGCTCAGTTTCGGTTTTCTTCCTCTTTTTTCTTCCTGTCGAGCGTAGTTTTTGGCATTTGCGATTACTTTATTTGAACACCCAACAATTTCACTTACAAATTTGTAAGTTTTACCCTCGGAAAGCATTTATTTTTTTATTAAGGCACCTTTCTCAGGAGTACAATACACACAACGACCCATTTTACTTTGCTAACAACGTTGCACTTTGGAATATTATAATAATAATAATAATAATTGTTGGTGCGACAGTCCACAGGGAGACCATGGCCTATCTTGCACATCAACTACTCGTGTTGTGCGCGCTACTGTTCTCTCACGAGTAGAAGGGACCTAAAGTCTTACCGACTGCGAACGGTGAAGTTTGAGAAGCTTTCTTAGACAAGTATTACTCTTTGATTGTTGTCAGCACCTCGAAAGAGGTGGTGCCTTGAAAAATTCGAGGTGTTCAGCCGGGAATCGAACCTAGACCCTTCGGCGTATGAGCGTCGCACTCTACCCACTACGTCACGGCGGCCACTTAATAAATGTTTACCCTGAGAAAATTAAAGAACACAAGTTATGATTGAGAGAAATCTGATGACACCCAAGTTTCTCAAGTTTTTGTACATCAATTGATTGATGAATAATCTAAGAAAAAAATTTTCTCTTTAACTCTTCTTTAAACACACATACCACGGTTGTATTCGTATTGTTCTTCTGTATGCAGACAACAATTGTTGAAGAATGCTTCCTATGTTAAAACGCATTTCCCAGGAAATTTAAGAAGAAAGTTGTTTCACGCAGAGTGTCCCTTATTTTTTTGACTTATAAATGTAAGCTTTGTAAATATTTTATGTCTGCATGCTTTACGCCTTCAGACTTCCCGATATTGCAAAAACAAACGATTTACAACACTGTGCAAAATAATAACACTATGTTCAATCTTGTTACAATTTTTTCACTATTTGGTTAATAACTTTTTCCAACCGTCATGCAAACACATCATAGTCACTGCACAACATCCTTATTCCATCAGTAATAAAATCTGTAAGCAAGATAAGAAAAAAGTGCATTCTGAACTCTGAAAAGGCCGATTGTCCGGAAAAACACAGAATTTCGGTGTGTGTAAAAATATAACACCAAGATCAAAAATTTATGAATATGAAGTAAAAGCCAATGGGATAGTAAAGTTTCTTAGTTTCCTTGGTCGTATAACCTTTATTTTTAAGTTCAGCGTCACAACGTGGTGGCATGGACATGGATGAAGGTCTGACATCGCTAAACAGGGATATTTCTCCACGCAACCTGCACAACATCCCAAGCTGTTTTGAATTTTTTTGGGTTTTGCTTCGTATACAGCTTTCTTAACATCTGTCCAAAGGTTTTTAATGGGATTCAGGTCTGAAGACCGAGCTGCCCACTCTATAACTGGAAGTACATGGCTTTGGAAAAATTCTTTGGACATGTTTCTCATATTCCACTCTGTGTAAGGAAGCATGATTTCTCTCAATATGCTGACATAAACTCCGGCGGTTATCACCGGTTTTATCAAAATAATTGGACCAGTACCATAATAGGAGAAGCATTCCCATACGTTAATATTTGCCCCGTCTTGATTGTGCACCCCGATTGAAACGCTTGGTGTTTTCACATACAAACAAATGTCCTGGTCCAGAAGTACCAAATAAAACTATTTTGGATTCATCTTGGTTCCCAGTTCAAGTGTTTTTCGTTTCAGTATATTCGTTTTTGACTTTTCTGGGACTCCTGGCATGTAAATTCTACCAGCTTTCTTCTTATTGTTGATGTCTCCACGGGTAAATTTAACTCCTCTTTTATTTTCCTAGTGTTTATAAACGGGTTACGTTGGACTAATCTTACTACTTGTCGTTCATTGGCGGGGCTCAGTTTCGGTTTTCTTCCTCTTTTTTCTTCCTGTCGAGCGTAGTTTTTGGCATTTGCGATTACTTTATTTGAACACCCAACAATTTCACTTACAAATTTGTAAGTTTTACCCTCGGAAAGCATTTATTTTTTTATTAAGGCACCTTTCTCAGGAGTACAATACACACAACGACCCATTTTACTTTGCTAACAACGTTGCACTTTGGAATATTATAATAATAATAATAATAATTGTTGGTGCGACAGTCCACAGGGAGACCATGGCCTATCTTGCACATCAACTACTCGTGTTGTGCGCGCTACTGTTCTCTCACGAGTAGAAGGGACCTAAAGTCTTACCGACTGCGAACGGTGAAGTTTGAGAAGCTTTCTTAGACAAGTATTACTCTTTGATTGTTGTCAGCACCTCGAAAGAGGTGGTGCCTTGAAAAATTCGAGGTGTTCAGCCGGGAATCGAACCTAGACCCTTCGGCGTATGAGCGTCGCACTCTACCCACTACGTCACGGCGGCCACTTAATAAATGTTTACCCTGAGAAAATTAAAGAACACAAGTTATGATTGAGAGAAATCTGATGACACCCAAGTTTCTCAAGAACTACAGAGTTGACTAGTGTTTGACCTTTGTATCCTTGTATATTTAGTTCTATGTACATATATAGATGTTTTTTTATTCTTTGGCTGTGGTACGGTTACTTAAACATATTCCAATTGAATAGCTTGTTTCTATTTCGCAAAACCTAATGCATCATTTCATGTTATTAATACTCAAGCAGTTCATATGTCAAGCGCGAGATTTCACATTAAAAGTCTTGTGTTTCAAACGGTCACGAATGTCGATAAGAACGCATGTACACACTTTATTTTTCGTCGACTGGATTGTGTTCTACTGTACCCAAGTAAGTTGCAGTACGACAAACATATTTCTATGTGCTGTTTCTTACAATGCATTCAATTTAAACCTCCGATGAAGTGCAAATATATCGCTCTTCTGCTAAAACAATCAGTGGTTGAAGTTCATTCCGATTTATGTTCGCCATATAGAGCGAAGATATTGATGCATTATCACAGTGGATAAGATTAAAGCTCTTGGTATTACTCTGCATGCTCTTTTCGTATTAAGGTTTGTACCTATTAAATGCATGACTGTTTGCTGTCGTTTGCCACTCTTCCATATAAGTGTACAATGGAAATTGTCAAATTTTCGATTAAATTTACTTAAAATGTAATGTTAAAAGTTCAACATAATATACAAGTATTTCATGTTTGATATTTTTGATGACAAGAAATTTCTTTCAGCTCGTCAAGCTCAAGTCACAACTGTTAGTGCAACTGTCGAGACGACCACAACGAGCGTTGCTGTATCTGACCCACCAACCACAACTCATGTTACTGTTAACACCAAAGTTGATTCACCACCCACTTACGATGAAGTAATGCAGCATTATATGGAAGCGAAGGAAGCTGCAGCTGCCAGTTCAGCTCCAACCAGTGAACACACAAATATCAACACTCCTACGAATGAAGCACGTATCGAAATGGAGAATCCCTCGCCTCCAGGATATAACAGTGTTTAGGTTCAAGGAAAAACTTGCAAACCACGGAACCGAACTGAAAGATAAGCAATCTTGAACTCTGCATCTCGCCGTTTTTTCTTTAATTTACTCAAGTAAATTGAACATTTATGAAAAAGAGTATTTTTGTGTTATAAAAATATACTAATTTATAAGAACCCTAAACTCAATTTATTTTCCTTATGTGGTTGGGTACAAAAATTAACAATAACAAAAGAAGTCTTATTTTGATCTCGAGTGCAAAAATTCAAAGTTGGGCATATTTACGATCGATTGAGGATTGAGCCAAGCGTTGGACCCCATTTCCCGTAGGGATCCTTAGGGAGTATGAACAAATCGTTGCACCAAGAAAAACCAACTACACGGTTTTCAATGATTTTCTTGAATGCCGGATTTTCATTTATTAAATCACGGTAATTGTCATTTGACACAATCGCTGCATCAAGTTCGGACGCCAGCTGAAGTATGAATCTGACGAAGAAGAGAAGAATTAGAAACTAAACAGAGTTCATCCAACACTGGTTGCCCTACCTGTCATCGTAGGAAGAAGATGACTTCCCCGGTAGATTTTTGCATGGTGTGAATACAATTTTACCCTCTTCGTGAAGCTTCTCCAGTGCTGTTGGGTCTGACGACTTAAGTTTCTGCAAACGAAATTGAGGCACAACAGCTTTCACTTCGTGGCCCAACTTTTCAAAATATTCAAGACATATTTTTAAGCCCTTTACCGAAAATTCCTTGTTTAGAGCGTGACTGTAATGGAAACAAAACAAATTAAGCATAAAAGAAAAAATGTTTCTTCCACTTACTTATAGGCCACATTGCTTCCATCCACAATGACCATACGTTTTTTGGTAGCAGTTGTTTGTGAATCCTTGTTGGGATTGTAGGCATTCTCATTGTATTGGCGTAATTGTTTTTGTTCCTTCGAGTTGAACAGTTCGTTCGAATCGTTCCGCTGCCGTTTTTTATTTGGTTCTTGTGACGTAGGTATGGGATACTAATTCAAAAGTATAATTTGAAAAGAATTGAAGTAAATGAGAACTGCTCAACTTACCTTCTCAGTCGGAGTACTCAGCGAAATGAAGTCTGATGTTAAAACTGGTGGAGGTTTCTTTACAGTTTCTTCGCTCACAAATATCACCGAATCATCTTCATGACTGCTTCTTCGTTTTTGACTTCGAAGCCGTTCACGAATCATGTTACTTGTTCGAATGGGCTCAAGGGGATTTTCGGAATCAGGAATATCGGGTGACTTCTCGCGTATTATTGGCATAGTTCTTTGATAACGTGGTGGTATGGGATAATTTGTATTTCCTTTGAAAATTGGCGTTGAGTGCAGCGTCTTATAGAAGTTATTGCCAAAGTTGGATGCACTTCCTATGGGTTGATAGGTTTTCAAAAGTAAGTCTTCTTTGTTGCCCAAGGTGGATATGTTTGAAATATTGGCATCACTCGAGATGTTTTCAAGATTTGATACATCGCCCCCAGTTTCGTCGTCAATAAGTATGATCTCGGGTGGTGGACTGCCAATTAATACGCAATCATCGTCGTCCTCATCATCATTTGACGGCTTAGGTCCTGCTTCATTTTTCTCTTTTTCGGTTAAATCGCATACACTGATTTTACGAGCTGATCGATTTCTCGTTCCGTATTGCGTTCTTGAAGTGTTTGGGTTTTGCTTTTTCTTTATTGTGCGGAGAATTTTTCTTGAAATTATCTGACTTGAACTGTAGCCAAAGTGAATTGATCTTCCGCTTGCTTGTGTGATGTATCTCTGGAGGAATGCAAGTCAGTGTTGAAAACCTCATATTTAAACAATTTGCTTACCTTTTGGTTGTATTTGTACTTATCATCCTTAAATTTAGAAAAAACTTTTGCTGGGCTTTTGGGCTTCTGTTTTCTGCCTTCACGACTTGTAGATGAGCTTGGTTCCGTTACCTTTAGGTCAAACAAAACGTGTGTTAAATAGTGCCGTAAAAAAAGAAACAAATATTGGGTGAAAACCAAACAAAGGGAATTAAGGGTACTTACCTGATTCGATCAAGATGTGTACTTTGTTATATAGTTACTTTACTTGAGCTTTGTTGCACAAACATTTAAGTTATTAAAAATCCTTGTTATAACGACAATAGGATCTGTAGTAGCATGACGCATGCGAGAAATGTAACGTGTTGTTAGAATGAAGTTGACAAAACAGAAGTTAGCCACAAAGCCCTGTCTTTTATGCAACAATCGTAACAATCTTGATCTGACGTCTGTGTTGGTTTTATAAGTAGGTTTACGGGTTAAATAAAGCAACTTTGGTGTTCTTGTATACACTTTATTCATTATTATGTCACAATAATACAAGCAGGAAAATAAATATGATTTAAACTGGATCGAAACCATACGAAAAACAGAAAACAGAAGACTTCCATATATACGTGTGTGCGATAAAGTATGCCACCAAGACGTCCATGAAGTAGTCACTTATAGGTATATAGATTTACTGTGAAAAAGAAATTAAATCGCAACACGATACATATTTGATGACTAATTCTTAAGCTCTTCAATTTCCTTCCCAATGTTCGAACGGGCGATTTCTTCGAATTTAGACTTAAATTCTTCTGTCGCAAATATCGTCGGAATCATAAGAAATGTTTGCAGCACCTTTGAATTGAATTGTTAAAGCTTCCAATGGCTTCCATCTGTGTATAGTATGATAACATACCTTCAAACGCATTTGCTTATAACTTTCATCATCCAAATGTGAATATTCCTTTCGCAGGAGCTCTCTGTATTTCTTATACTCCTCCGGTGATGATCTGCAATTGCCAGTTAAGTTTTTCCTAAATTTTCGAAAGAATATTTTTGTTTACCCTAAAACCAAAAGGTCTAAATCCTGAAGAACATTGACTTCCGCTTCAGTCCCTGGCATTGGTTCGATACTTTCGTCACCTAAGAGTTTTCTAACAGTTTTAGCCATGGTAGCCTAAAAACACAAGATATTAATAGGAACAATATTCATACGGCATCATACTTACATCCTTGATTCCAGCTTCGGTACAGAATTCATCGAACGCCTCACAATTTTTTTCGACACAATTGCGCTTCCCATCGAACTCATAGTATTGAAAAAACACAGCAAATAAAACATTTAAACTCACGTCGCGTAGGTAATCCTCTTTTCGCAACAAAAGTTCATCCCAGTTGTGATAAAATCTGCCCGAACCTTGAACCATTTTTTTCCGGATTCTCTCATACCAAGGGCGTGCTATATCATCCGATATTTCCAGGTTTCTACACGCATTCATCCAAATTTCTTCCATTTTTTTCAAACTTACAAATGGCACTTAACTGAGATTTGAACTTTTATTGAAGAAAAAAGGATCAAACCATAAACCCTGAAGCGAAGAGGAGTAATAATCTATCTAAAAAAATAACACCGCTGTTTGATGGTTCAATTGATTTGCAATTTTTCTCTGTTGGAGATGATGTGTCAAACCCAACCATCTCACAACCCCCATTCCCAACCATGTTAAAAAGTGGTTTAATGTGCTTCTACTGCACATGACCGAAATTTGTCACCCAACTCTGACAATACGCAAAACAAAACATTTTCAAATAGAATACGAATATTTTGTATGTACATACTACCTCATTTGTTGAGCTGTTGATAACTAATTGGGGTTTACTCATTTTTCTGATCGTCTTTTTGCGCTGCTTAAGTTTTTTGCGTGCCGCAAATTTTGTTTTCTTTGTTATTTGGGACGTTTTGTTTATTCGCTCTGATAGATTTCGTTGTAGCAATATTTTCCTAGATTTCTTTGCCCGTTTCGCCTTCTTCATTTCTGCTTTCAGAACACAGTTGTCATGAAATTATCACGTACAATGCGAAATGAAATTACCTTTAAAACTGATAAGAATTTATTCATCTATGGAATGGGATATAAAGACATGTTGTATATCTCTTTGAATATCATTACACTTAATTTTATAAATCATTCAGTTTAAATACACACCAATAATTATAAGTTGCTGACACGCGTTGCTTATGGCAAATGTTTGTAACTCACTTATGTCATATATGTTCTTTTGTTTTCAAAACAGCTTTGAAATTTCTCCTTAAGTTGGAAACACAATGTTAATTCATAATGAATAAATTTAAGATAATAATAGAAACTCTTAGATTTGTTTTTTAAGCTTATGAACAAAAATGGGCAGAATGTGTTTTATTTTTATTATTTCTGAGCAATCAGACTAGTCTAACATATAAAGCTAAAGCAGTATTATTCTCTAAAAATGGAAATTGTTCACACTAATTGGCAGCTTTGAAACTAAAATTCATTATTGAGTTTGAAAGGCATTGTTACTCTAATTATATTAGAACCCACAAAAGGTGCAGTTTGTTTTTCCAAGATTCTTGCCACATTGCGTGTAAAGCAGAGACCAATATTCTTTATTGGTTTCTGGTGTAAAGTAAATAAAAAAATGAATTAATGTACCCCGCTTATGAAAATCAGTTATGTCTCCAGTTCCTCCATGATCGACGTTACTAATAAATCAGCACAAATTTTTCGCGAATAACCGGGTACTTTGACTGCATTCGGGTTGCGAACGATAACATGCATTAAAAGTTTGATAATTTAGAATTGTAAATTAAAACCAATTTTTCACGGTTTTTACCCATATATCCCTTTATATCTATTTTTACAAAATAAATGTTTTACACTATTGGATAATCGATACGTCCATTGTCAGCTGATAAAAATAAGTCGTTGTCGTACAGACTCTATGTCTGATAGGATGTTTTAAGCTTTTTGTTACGTCTCCTAAAATCATGTTCCTCGCCATCTGAACTATCCGAGCACTGCTCTTCTTTGATTTGCGTCTTTGAACCGTTTGAAGACGGGAATCCCCCATCTCTGGCATTTTCCAAAATACGGACTAAAATATACAAAAATGAAACAACTGTCTTGTACAAAACGATGCTACCCACTTTGAGCTTCTAATATTGCATTTTGCTTTTTAATATCCTCGACGTCTTTTTGATGCGATTGTATCTTCCTGCGCATCATTTGGATGCACTCAGCCGTTTTCTTGAGAATTTGTGCACGACTCGCCTGCCAGAATGATACAAACAAAATTACAAAGTTAAGTCACTCCTGGAACAGGGGATCATATTTGCATGAGGGCTGACTACTTTTTCGCCTTGTAAAGATGGCACAGCCTCGCGTAGGGAGGTAAAACTGTCCTTAATGTGATCCCGTCTCTTTCTTTCCAGCGCATTATGATGGGCCCGTTTTTCTGCCTACAAGAATTTATGAATTGAGGATTACCAAGCGAGGTAATTGCGTATAGTTTGTTTACTTGTGTAAAATTTTGGCCACCAGCGTGCCTTTGTTGCATTCTACCGCTATCCGAGTCATTGTCGTCCTAAAATATGCAAAATTGAATATTTGTAATCGGATTGACAAACACATACTTACGTCACTCTCTATATCAATATCTCTATCGTCATCACTCATTTTATACACTCAATTAAGTAATTACTGTAAGTGCTTCTTTATTGTTTCACAAAAATTGTTTTGCCTTTTGTGTGTAATTAAAGAAAGATTTCAGGGAATATAAAAGAAAATACAATTTACATGGGAATGTCAACAAAACAACTAACTTCACTCAATGACATGTGCTCAATCCATGTAACTTCAAAATCTAGTGATGCCAATACCGATATAAATAGCTCTATTTTATTCAATTTTAAAACAAATGTATATTATCTTTTTAATATATTGTAATACTTTTTTTATGGCAACGTAGATTTTGTGTGCTTATAGAATTTGTAACTTATAATAAAACTAGAATCGTAATAATAAAAAAAAAACTAGAAACGCTTTATTATCATGCTATTGGAAAGATTTGAAATTATCCTACCACTTCTCCGCATACAGTTTAAGAAAATCATTTTGACATTCGAACGTCTGATGGGTGAAAAAAATAATCATCCATTTCCAACCAAATCACGATTTAGAAAAAAACGAAAAATTAATGAAATTGATTTCAGCCACCCGGAACAGTAATATCAATTAAAATGTGTAAAAGAACGCAGCTGATTGCGTTACTTTCAATTCTATTCACTGGATTTTGTGCAAGTGAAGTTTTGCTCGGCAGTGATGAAGATGAAGTAAGCGGTCTGTACACAATAGAAGGACGAGTATATCCACCAGAACTATATTCTCCAGACTCAAATTGGCAACGTGAGACTACGCTTTCAATCAATAGCGGAGAATATAAAGGTTTTCTTCGTGAAGATGGTGGATTTATTATAAGTAATGTTCCATCCGGGAGTTATGTGTTGGAGATCCATAATTCCGACTATTTCTATGAACCAGTGAGTAAAAATCTTTCCCTAAGGATGAAATCTTATTATGACTTCAATTTCTTAAAGGTTCGTGTGGAAATAAATCCAAAAGGTAAGTTCCGCGCGAGAAAGGTCAACTACGTTCAACCTTCACAAGTTATTCAGGTGCCTTATCCTCTTAAGCTGAAGGCACTTACTCGGTATAAGTATTTCCAGACAAGGGAGCAATGGAAGGTAGGATGACACGTAAACTAAGTTGATTCCATAGAGTACAAAGTTTTCTTTGTAGATTACAGATTTCCTATTCAGTCCAATGGTATTGATGATGCTACTTCCGCTGTTACTTATGCTCATCTTGCCAAAGATGATGAGTGATCCTGAAGCCAAAAAGGAAATGGAAAACATGAACTTCCCAAAGGTAAAATTGCTCATATCTTCAAACGTTTGTATGCTAATAAGTTATCTGTTCTAGATATCAAGTGATATGCCTGAAATAAGTGAAGTAATAACGTCATTCCTTAACGGAGGCTCGAAACAATCTGAAAAGGATAAGAAAGCCAGCAGTTCAAAGCAAACAAAAAAGCGGAATTAATCACCGCGTTTTAGTTATTTTTTTATTTGTTTGTGTATTCTGAAAATTTATTTTGAACTAGACTATTCAAAATTATTCAGAAGCTTATGCGTATAAGCCGTGTTTGTGGAAATAAAAAATTGATTAAAATAAAACTTTAGTTATAAAAATAGAGCACTGTTTAAACATGTTCTTGTTCGACCATATTCTTTAGTTTTTATTTTAATTAATGTTGATGATAAATTTCCCACTTTAATGTATAGATATACAGAACGTGCGCACATGCCTATAATGTAATGTTTTAACAATACCTTGTTAACGCATCCGAAACAATGTACGTCACATTTTGGGGTTACGTTGGCAAAACTGCGTAGTGACATCTGTTTTGACGTTTTAAAAGCATCGAGTCATTTTAGCCTTAACTAATTTGCACACACATATTTTACCCGGTTTAAAGCCTTTGTTCGAAAACTAAAAGAAAAAATTTGCAAAATGGTTTTCGGAGATAATTGGATGGATGCACCTCATAGCACTGGCGTAAGTAAGTCTGTATATAAATTCAGAATAAATTTCTATAAAAAAAAACTCCTTTAGACAACAATCATGGCCGTAGAATTCGACGGTGGCGTAGTGATTGGTGCAG
The DNA here is from genome assembly GCA_955652365.1 of Eristalinus aeneus. Classification (NCBI taxonomy): domain Eukaryota; kingdom Metazoa; phylum Arthropoda; class Insecta; order Diptera; family Syrphidae; genus Eristalinus; species Eristalinus aeneus. The sequence goes on along the minus strand of OY019133.1, from coordinate 24,973,381 downwards.
ACTCCCGCACAAGTTCTGGTGTCTATGTGGCCAACAGGGTTACAGACAAATTGACCAAAATTACAGATAATATCTATTGCTGTCGCAGTGGATCTGCTGCTGATACTCAAGCTATTGCGGATATTGTTTCGTTTTCGCTTAACTATCATGAGTAGGTTACTGTGCTTTCCATGCCTGACATTCGTTTTAAGCCCTCTGTATACAGGAATCAAACTGGTGAGGAGCCCCTTGTGTCCGAAGCTGCTTCAGAATTCCGAAACTATTGCTACAACTACAGAGATTCCTTAGTTGCGGGCATCATTGTAGCTGGTTGGGACAAGAAACTTGGTGGCCAGGTATACTCCATTCCTCTAGGTGGTATGCTTGTACGTCAAGGTGTCACAATTGGTGGCTCTGGTAGCAGCTACATCTATGGTTTTGTCAGAGAATTCTACAAGCCGGGTATGACTAAGAATGAGTGTGTGGAATTTGTCAAAAAAGGTTAGAACCGCGTCAGTCTTCTATGCTCACAGTAATTCAATGGTGTGTATATTTCAGCCGTAATGCACGCAATTTATCACGACGGAAGCTCCGGTGGTGTATGTCGTATTGGAATCATCACTGAGAGCGGTATTGAGCGTAAGATCTTCTTCAATACAGAGGATGGAACAGCTATTTCAGCAGTAAATTGAATAATGAATGTAGTTGGTGTTTTTTGAGTTCATATTTTCATAAATTAAATACAAAGAAAGAGGGAATAAATTTGTTTTACTTCAGTATAAATCTGAGCAATTGTTAAATGCTTTCAGCGTGGTTGCGCTCTAAGTTGAGAAGCTGCATGATTCTCAGTGATAAATTGAACTTCGGATATAAGTAGTTTTCTTCCAGTTTTTGCAGCCAGAAGTGAGACTACTGAGAGAATCAAAAAGATCAAGTCAATGTTTTCATTTTTGGTGAGTGTGTGTAATTTTCAGCGAAGAAATTTGGTTGTGAGATATATTTCTCCAGATGATATTCCGAAACTAATTAAACTAAAAGTAAATTGGAAACGCGCATATGAAACAATTTTGTGGAAAGCATTTTTACAATTTTCTATATCAGAAATTCAAATCGAAGACTTCGCATCGGGGATAAATAATCATTGATCTCCTATTGATCCCTGCTTCGCATCAGAGATAAGGGAATCATAAGGCTCCCTTATCTCTGCTTCGCATGTACCAACTACTTCCAAATTACTGACAACCTTAAGGTGGTTTGTGCTGTAAGTGCAAGTGGATAAGGTGTGTTGGATTTTCATTATGTTTGATTTGCGAACTCATCAGGGTATGTTCGATTACTTCTCGCACGTTAATCAAATGTCAAACTTTGCATCCCGCTTGACTATCGAGCTTTATTATTCGCAATTCGCAACTATGTGAAGTTTGTACGCGAGTGTTTTTCTCACAAAAAGTCGTTTAAATTGTTAAGGAGTCAATTTAAAATTCGTACATTTACGCAGTATCACAACTCAATTAACTTCCTTTTGTATCTTTAGTTTTCCTGTAGGTTGCATAGCCTATAAGGTGATAAACAACGAAATAGAATCACAATATAGCCAGTAAGATATGCATACTTCGTTTGTTATCTTAAGATTAAATGCTTAATGTATTGTCTTCGATTTTTTTTAGATATGGATTTTGTATCAGCAGTTGTAATGTTTGTAATATTGTTCCTGCTCTTCAGCTTTTGCGGATTCTGCTGCCGGTCTCACCGAAGAGGAACTGTATTCTCAAGTAAGTCTTAATGTTTTGTATACAATTTTACGTGTTGAGGAAAATACCCAACAAAGGCATATGAATTGACTTAATATTTTCTTAATCGATTGTTAAATTGTCAGAAGAGTGTGGGTGAGATAATGCAACTATAGCAATTCTTTTAGTTAGTCATGAGAATTCGCCGAGTAAGCAGAACGTAAAAGATTGAATTTCCTTTACATTTGTTTGTTTATTAAGCAGAAAAAGGTTTGTAGTTATCTTCCGACTTAACAAAATTTGTTTATTTTATTTGTGGCACATTCATGACTTTGAAAAAAATCTACATCCGCCACCGTTCACATGGCGATAATATAAAGTGTGAATTCCCTGGATCATTATTCATACGTGTTCTTCAGATGTTGAATCATCTGTCGTACTAAATACATATTTGAGTAGTGATTTCTGCTTTCGTTTAAAAAACTCAAAGAAATTTACTCCATCTTGAAAACTTGTATGGATTAAAGAAAAGAATTAATTATAGAGGAGTTAGTACATGGAACATAGAGGACGCAATAGCAATAGCTCACTTGAATCAAATATAGATTTCTTTTCTTTTGTAAACGTTGTCGGAAGAACCATAAAACAATAAAAAGTAGTACTCTGTTGTACTTTAGTTAAAATAAAAATCAAACATGTAAACAATAGCTAACAGCTCGTGTTGATTATTTTGAGCACTACGCTAATTCGCTATGTCCAAGATTACCCACACCTCAGTTCCAAAAATTGTAATTTTTCATATATAAATTATAAGCGACTTTTTTAAGGCTATATCTATTCATACTGATTTTTATTATTACGGTAAGTTGACTTTTTTGTTGACATTTCATTAACCAAAACTGCGAAGGGAACGATTGATTAGAAAACTCCGCTGTTATAAAATCTGCATTCGTAAGACAATAATGTTCCTCCTAATAATTTTCATAATTTTCTCATATATTCTAGGCGTTTCTTATACTTTGTAGTTTTAGGCCTATACTTAGATACTCATAGTCTCTAGGTTTCGGAAGCATTTATTAGTTGTAAATTGTATCTGATTTAAACCTCTAGGAGTGTTAGAATCTAGTTCCATGTAAACTTGCATGATTTTGTACAGCGATCTCTACCTTTTTTATAATATGGTTTCGTTTTATAAAATATTGAAATATTTATTGAATTTTGCCATTCGGACTTTGTTCATTTGCTCGCAACAAAACCGAAATGGGTGCCTTAATGCAGCATTACGTAAATATATATTTGGTCGCTTCTAACAAATTTCTTTATGCTCTTATGTTGTTATCAAAACTATTTCCATATTCACCAATTAAACAACTTAAATAAAAAAAGTTCGTAGCCATAGTAGTTTCAATACTTTTATAGACACTGAATACAAGTCGTCCAAAATTGAGTGCTACTGTACTCAATCGCCGAATTACGCTTATTTCGTTTTGAATGGAAAAGACACTTCCTTTTCGAATATCTTATGATATATAAAACTTTTTTTCCTTCTAGATAATGCAGAGATTACATTGCGCTAAAAAGCGTGGAAGTTGTGTTATTGATTCGACTGAAGTGTAAGTACTTCAAAATGAAAAATTAGCTGAGCTTACATTCTACTGCAATAGCATTGCTTGATATCCGCATTGCTAAGTATCCTAGATAAGGTATTTTATCTAGGGTTGCTTACTTAACTTGTCAAAACCCCTTTGGTGCTTCAATAATTAGTGTGATTTTTGCTGTGGTCTAATATACAAACCTGCTGACTATTGCCGAATCGCCAAATTTTTCCGTTTCCTTCATAAGTAAGAAAAATGTATTATGTGACGGTTGATCTCGTGACTTCTTCAGTGATAGTGCTAGTGAGCATTTGTATCATAATATTAATTTTACTAAGAATTCGGAGAAGGCGATTAAATCAGTTAAAAAGGAATCCTGTTTGCACGCGTACGTATTTTTTATTTTAATAATCAGCCACACAGTTTTTTTTTTATAAGGAAGCGTTGTTTGTCGTTGAGTTGCATCAGTGTATGTTTATTGCTGTAACAAACCCTTTTAGTAAGCTAAAAATGTTTCTGGTTAAAGGTAGGCATGGCAGCTCCTTAAGGTTTTTTAAATGGTAAATATTTTTTAATGCAACGCAAGTTAATTTCAAATATTTTAAAAGTTAATTTGAGTCTTGTACACGTCAACAAAAACTTAGTTCACCGGAACGAATGAAGATGACGGTTAAAGAACTGAACAACTTCGACAAACGTTACACTGGGTCTGTTCCAATTGCTCTGAATTGCTACGAATGCCCACGAATATCGCCGAGAAAATCTCAAAATGAGGGAGAAAAATAGTTCCTCTCCTTACAAATTTCTGCCGAAGCAAAATCTGTGCGCAGCAGATGGCTGTCAAATCGAAAGTAAGAAAACCTCTGACATTTCATATATCTGATAGCTGCTTACGAATTCCTACGAAAAGTCGTTTCACAAGTTTCGGTAGGCTTGCTCTGTGCAAGAGAAATATTTACCCAAACTACTCAACCACGAATTTCTGTAAATAAATGAATTGAAATAGACTTCCTTATTGTAATCATTTTAAATCATATCTGCATTTGAAAATGTTTTCCTCCTACAAGAAGTGGATTTAGGATTTTGATGCAAGAAAATAACTAAAAATAAAATAAGCAAAGTACATGTATGTGCATTTCTACTAAATCTAAAAAATTATATATAAATGAATTGTGATTTTGTGGAGAACGTGACGTTGACGACTTAAAAATAACTTTTTGTCTTGTGGCTATTTTTTAACTGCCTATGGCAACTGGTGTTTATTTTAAATAATAAAATAATTCTACTCAAACAAGCCTCTCCCAAGCTAACAAACTTGCTATGTTTTGGCCATAACCCATCTGGTTTTGGCGAGCACTCTCTAACAGATTCTTATTTAACATTTTAATAACATCTATGAACTGATTGATTAAGGAACTTGTTTATGTTCTTGCTCTTTAAAAAATACTACTACAAAAAAAAAAAAAATCAATTAAAACATTTCTATCAAATACCTCAAAGATATTCTTAAACTCCACTATTTAAACCTTTCAAAAAGATCAAAATAAAATGAATGTTTCTTGAATAAAACGAAAACGACTCGAACTTTTAAAATTCTATGCATCAAAAAGACTACCCACAGAAATATCTTCTGAACAGAAAGGAAGTTTAACGATTTCGCTCGTTTATCATAAAACAAACATTTACAGTATTGAAAACAGACTGTCACAAAATTTCGTAGCTTTGCACATTTGGTTTGTGTAACTTTATGAGAATCAACGTAATGTAACGTTAAGTATAGTCAGTTCTTAAAATATCCCACTCTTAAACACAGAAGAATTAATGAGTTTCCCTGATAACAGATTCCCTTCTGTTTATGTTTACTTAGTCGCAAAATAGAAATTCCCTTTGAGAGTTGTGCCTTGACATTCGTAAACATGCCGAGAGTAAGCGGCGGTGAGTTTTCGTAATGAGTGAAATTCAAATAAATAAATAATTTCAAAAATATATGAATTTATGAATAGGTGTGGATTTTTTTTTGGCATTGCTATACGTTTTCTTTATTGTCTTGGGATTTTTCATAACTTGCTGTTTGCTGAGTAGAAGAAAAAGCCGTCCTATTTACCAAAGTAAGTACATCATACATTGCTGTGAATAAATTTCAGAGTCGTTTCAAATGCGAAAATTCCAAAAGTTAAGTGCTCTCAATGCGTGTTTCAAAATGTAAAAAAATGGAATATAAATATATATATATATATATATATATTTATGTATTTTACGCTATTCCTTGATGACATCGATATATAGTTTGACCGTCATGCCTTATGAAATAGTTGACGTTTGTATTTTAACAAGATTTAATTAAATGTAAAATTTTGTGGATACACTGCTATTCCCATCCACAGCACTCATAAGATAAGTTACCAAATGGTGGCAATAGCGTCGCTAATTTTTTTTTATTCATTTAAATGTTCATTTATACGAAATTTGCGTGAGTCTTTGATCGAACTTTTCAATAAGTGTTTGTAAGCTGCAAGCAGAGTTTTGATTGTATTTATACAGAATTACTCATCATTCTCTGTTTTGTCAATGACATTTAAGACACAAGAAATTAGTATAGAAAACAGGAATGTGCTTATTACCATTCGTTGAGATCGTTGGCATAAATATTTGAATAACAATGGTGTAAAATTGAAAAAAAAAAAAAAAAAAAAAACACCACTTGCCAGACGTGTGTATACCGAAAAAACGTTCTATTGACCTTTTACATACTCATAAACCATCACTGGCAGGCACAATATAGACATACCAAACTTATTCGGGTCTACTAAAATATTTTTATTGCTCGTAGACGAAGAAAGACAATGTAGAATGATTGAGTTTTTGAAAGAATGCTTAGACAATTTTTGGAAGCGGCAATATCCGTTCTTGTACTTTTTCGCTATTTTCACTCCCGTTGACAGTTCTCGCACACTCTGTTAAATAAGAGAACCTATCCGTGATGGTACGCGAATAGATTATATTTTTATATGACGTCATCTCTTTCACATTACTTCTAGTTTTGGTCTACTAATTTTTCATATTTAATTTTGATTGTTGAATTGTATTCAAGAAAGTTGTTCACTGATTACGGATGAAATTTCTAACGTAACAAACGTAGAAATTGATAACAAAATACGTGTCAGATAATCCAAAAATGCAGAATTTTATTCAGTTTGAAAGTTGTTGTTAAATCTGAGTGGTGTTCCTGCTTTAAAATAATATGTTAACGGATTATACTAGCAAGTTTCAGTTTAAGTGATAAGTTTGTAAATTAAATAAAATTAATTTCAATATTTATAGTTCTCTTTTTCTACACATTATTATTCTTTATTTGCGTTTTTGCGGCCGTTATCCATTCATACTGTTGCAAAAGAAAAGACGATATTGTTTTCTATCAGAGTAAGTGGTGACACTTGTACCAATCATTAATTAGCATAAATAACAAATTTCAAGTTCTGTTTTGGGGAGTTATAAAATGCAAAACTAATGTGACGTAGTTGTTTGTTGAAATGCTCAGAAGTGGCATTCGTGCAAAATCTGAAACATATCAGCACGTGTATAGGTTGTATGTAACGATTTCTGTGCGTCAGAGTTTATATTACGTCATTTCCCTCTCGTCTATGTACATATTGTGTTTTGATTCAATTATTAACGTTTCTGTTTGTGTGGATATTAATTTCAGAGTGTTGAGTAGAACTATAATTATTTATTAGAATAAAAAAAATATCTCTGGCTTTCTTATTCAACTACTTTTTTAATTTGATTCCAAAATTTGGTGGCAAGTGTTGTTATTGTTCCAAAATTTCCGAGGAACTGGCGAAGATATATTGTTTAAAGATTTGCTTTGCAGTATAAAGCTAATAACTTTGTTTACACACAAAAGTCAAAAAGATATTTATAAGAACGAGACTATATCTATCTCTTTTTCTCGTAAAAAATTGAATTTGTTTACATTCCTGTACGTAAGGAAATCTGTTACGATACGCTAAGTGATATTTGTTCCAAAAATAGTCAGTCAATTGAATATTTTTGACAAATAAGCATCTATTCAGTGTCAGTGCTCTTAGCTAGTCCCGAGGCTTCATATTCTCAAAACATGTTCCAATACAGTGAGATTTGACTTTAAGTGATGTTTTTATTTCAATAAAAAATCGAAACCTTACAGATTCTATTCCTGTTTGGTTGATGTACTTGTTGATTATTTTTGCAGTATGTGTATGTGCGTCTTGCTGCAATTATAAAGAAAAACGGGCTCTTTACTACAGTAAGTTGTGTTTGAGTGTTCACTTTGAATCTTTCTTTCAAATATAGACTGTAAATAATAGAAGATTAATAAGACATATGTTTAATGACTTAAAAATATTAAACAATGTAGACACATAGACATACATACGGCATTTGTTGTTAAATACAAAGTGTTTATGAAAAAATCATTTCAAAAATATTAAGAGAGAAAAACATTAAGTGGCAGAGGCTGGAGGCAGACAAGGTTACGTATTGGATCTTCGTAAGATTCTCATATTTTTGCTCCGTAAAGAGCACTGAATAAACATACAAATATCCGGGTATATACACATACAGAAAGATTATGGATTCTTATTCATTTGTGCTACCTTTCTTGATAAAACGAAAAACGAAACAAAGTTCCCATTTGGGTGGAGCTTATATACCAAAAGTGGATACCATTAAGGTTTGGCTTACTACTTATGCAAACATGATATGGCGTCATGAATTTCTCTTTGGTGTTTTTCTAAGTTCTACATATATTCTACCGTGGCCGCCGTGGCGTAGTGGGTATAGTGAGACGCTTACACCCCAAAGGGTCTAAATTCGGTTCTGTTAAAGCGTTAAGAATTATAAATTTGGTTTACGTACATACATATGTGTAATACTCATACGTGTGTAACTAAAATCAAAGAAAACAATAAACATTGCTGTTGCAAACTTTATCCATGTTTATATCTCCATGGAATGCTTTACCCGCTTTCTTGTTTGCTCCCAAATTAAAATTTGATTCCGGTGTTTTTGTAGTAGGTGCATTAGACGACTTCATTAAGTTGCTAAAGAGTGCCGGTGATTTCATTAAGTGGTTAAGAAAAATCAGGTTTAAATATAAAATATTCCCCGAAGGGAATCATATAGATTGCATTTTTTGGTATCCATTTCTCGTTTTTTGTTTTGGGTTATATGCATTTTAATCATAATGATTTTCTCAAATACAAGACAAAAAATACTTAAACTAGCTTACTTATCTAATTTATTGATATTAATTCTAACTTACTGACTTCTTACATATAGGCGAAAAAAATAACCTTCGGACAATCCTGCCCAGGTTATTGACCCGAATCTCACTTTACCTTAAATACAAGCTGTAGGCAGTGCCATTTATATTTACCTTACAAAAAATACAAGTAGTAGGCATTTCTGTGTAGCGTCCTTTTCATTTTGGTATAAATACAAGCAGTAGGCAGATTTAACTTCACTTCTCTTCCTTTCGTTGCGAAATAAATATTAAGCCGTCTCTAATTAAATTACATGTTTCATATTTTTGCGTCCACCTCCACCCGCTTATCTATAAGGTTGTCAAATATCCCCTTTCCGCTTTTTTGCTCTTTATTCAATGCTTCATAAAAAGTGTAACAGTAATCGGATTTATTTGAAATATGCGCAGTTTTGTGCGATAACTACTAGCAACTTCATAAAAATAAATAATATAATAACTTGGGCAGCCACTTTTCAAAAGCCTCTTTTTGAGTTCAACTTCACACCACCAAAAGCGTTCGCCATGGACAGGAACAAGTGGTAATCACTTGGCGCTATGTCCGGACTATATGGTGGTTGCGATAAAACCTCCCATCCGAGCTTCCGTAGCTTCTGACGAGTCATCAAAGAAGTGTGTGGTCTGGTGCTGTCCTGGTGGAACACTACACCCTTCCTGTTGGCCAATTCTGGACGCTTCTGGTCGATCGCCTGCTTCAAGCGGTACAGTTGTTCGCAGTAGATGGTAGAATTAAGCGTCTGGTCACATGGGAGCAGCTCAAAGTGGATGATTCCCTTCCCATTCCACCAAACAACAGCAAAACGTCAATCCCGGCTTGGTCACTCTTTGGGACAATTCACCGGCCTTCAACCACTACGTTTTCGCTGGATATCGTATGTGATCCATTTTTTGTCACCAGTCACCTTCAAATGTCACCAGTCATGCTTCAAAAATGGTTCGATTTCGTTCCGTTCCGTTTTTTCTTTTTTGTAATTTGTTTTTTTTGTTTATATTTTAATTTTGTTTTTGTAAAATGCCTTACGAACTACCATAGCCTATGTGAGCTGGCCCTAGTCTATCCCGTTTTTATCTTTCAAAGCTAGCAGCATCGAAAGCTGGTTCTGGTGCGATTACCAGTAAAAATGCCGTTCTTTGGCAGAAACTGCTCTATCGCGGGCGGAAATCGCTCCACTGAACGCCGTAGGAGATCCTCGTTGCTGCGAGCTACTTCCGGCTCGTACTGGAGATGCCTTTCTACTGTTCGGCGTGCGACGTGGAAGTTGATAGTTCAACCATCCCTATCTTGTATAACGTCTTTCGAATCCAGATAAAGGAAAGCTTCAGGCAGAATGAATCCGTTAAGAAGTGCTGTTTCATGGTACATTTCATATGGTTAGTAAACCCCAAAGATCAGTTGAAGCTATGGCTCGAGCTCCGAATCAACTTAATAATAAAATTATCCATCCTTATATGGTTTGTCTCGTCGTACAGAATCTCGTTAGGGTAAAATTCCTTGTAATGAAATTCTGGTGTCAGATATAAACAAACATAGGCCCGAAAGCACCGCCTCTCAAACACTTTCATCCTTTCCATTTGAGATGAACTCACGTTGAACCACACAGGACAACCATATACCATGATTGGCCGGATGAGGGTCATGTAGCAGATCACCTTCACTCTGGTGTCAAGTAATTCGCTACAGTCCGAAGGGGGACCAGGGCCTTGCTCATTAACTACTCGTGTTGTGTGCGCTACTGTTCTCTTACGAGTAGAAGGGACCTACAGTTTTTTTTTGCCGATTCCGAACGGCGAAATTTGAGAAGCTTTCTTAGACAGTTATTACTCTTTGAGTGTTGTCAGCAGCTCGAAAGAGGTGGTGCCGTGAAATATTAGAAAAATTGGTGTTGAGCTGGGAGTCGAACCTAGACCCTTCGGCTTGTGAGCGTCGCACTCTACCCAGTACGCCACGGCTACCACCGTGTCAAGTAGACTGCTGTAAAACAGCCCTCTTGCCCTAGAGATGTTATATTTAGTCCTGGTCATAGCTGTATCTGCATGAATGTAAACATACACATAGATATTGCTCCAACCAGATGCCTAGATATCTTACTACTTTTTACACGGTCAACGGCCGTCCCAGTGGGTCAACTATGCCAGTTCATTTTCGTGTTCCTTGTATCGCATCGTTGTTCGTTGAATCGCATCGAAGTTTTTTTTTTTAATTTATTTCTTCTATCTTCGAATCTGATCTCTACGCGATGATTAGATCATCGGCAAACTCTATTATGTTAGGCATAGAACCTATAAGATCGCTGATGATTATAGAGAACAAGATCGGCGAACCCTTGTTGCAGCCCATTTTTTATTAGGAACACATTAGTTGACATTTCGCAGCCATTTTTTCCAGCGAACTTACTACCTGTTACCATGTCGTGGGCCATATATAGCTATGTTTTATAAATACCGAGCCTGACCGACTCTTGGAAGAAACCTTTTAACCATATGGTGTCGAAAGCCTTTTTCATGTCGATCAGGAATGCTTCTGTGCACTGTGGATTTATTTCACTGAATGTCGGAAACCAATTTTGATGCGGCATTGATGTCCATTTCTCGTAATAATGTACAGATGTACAGTTGTGTTCATAAAAATAACAGTGCTCCTCAAAAAAGACAAATAATTTTCTATTTATTCAAATTGTTTTATTATTTTTTCAACAAACGTATACAAAAGTAAAGTAATTCAGTCTTAACAGGTGTATCACAAAAAAAACGTTGTTCATAATTTTTAACTATTTTTTTTTTTAGTCGTAGTAATATTTTGCATTTGTTCATAAAAGTAGCAGTGTTTAGAATTATGCTGTGCCTAGACAACAGAAATCAATGAAACAATATAAAATCATTATTATTTACAGCTTACCATTAGTACCTTGTAAAAAAGCCTTTGTTTTTATCACTACGCTGCATCTTCGTGGCATTGAGTCCACCAGACTCCGACATCTCTCAACTGGTATAACTTCCCATGAGTCTCGTACTACCTCCCACAATTCCTTGCCGTTTTTGGTTTGGCCTCATGGACAGAATTTTTAACATCGCCCCACAAGTTCTCAATGGGGTTTAGGTCAGGGGATTGTGCTGACCGCTCTATAACGGTTATTCTTTTTTCATCAAACCAAGATTTTGCCCGTTGACTTATGTTTTGTTTGTTTTGTTGATAATGACCCAAACTAGAGGCATTTCCTCCTAGGCATATGGCAGCATAACCTCTTCTAAAATTTTAACGTACTCAGCACCGTCCATTATACCCTATATATAGAATATATAGCCCCAACCCCATTATATGAGAAACAGGCCCAAATCTTTAGTTCTGCTCCTCCGTGTTTAACAGTTTTAACTGTATAACGGGGATTATTTTCTTCATTCTTTGGTCTTCTTACATATTCTCGAAGACCCTTGCTTTCATAGCTTCACAGAATATTCCTCCGTTTCCCCTTAGGCCAATCTTTGTGAAACTTTGCGAATGCCAATCATTTTGGAAATGCTTTTTTGTCAAAAGCGGTCCTTTTCGCGGGCTTCGAGCTGGTAGTTTAGCCTCTAGAAGACGTCTTCTAACCGTCACAGCACTCACCGGAAATTGGAGTTCATCCCCTATCTGTCTGGAGCATATTGAAGGGTTCTCCTTTGCCATGTTGATAATTTTTCGGTCAGTTCGCTTAGCCGTTACTCTTTTTGGACAGCGTGTTTCGGGCCTATCTTTCCAGTTTAGCGCATTGCTCACCATTTTCGCTGAACATCCTATGATGTCCTGGATTGAAGCTTGTGTTTTTCCCTCCGAACGCAATTTTTTTTACCAAATTCCGCATATCTTCGGTACAATGTTTTGTTCGAACCAAATTTCCAACTTTAAAGTAAAGCATTCACTTACAAAACAAGAATACACAAATATTTTTTAAACTCTAAACAACAATTTTTGAGACACTTTATGGTAAAACCAAAAAAAAAAAACACTGCTATTTTTATGAACAGGCTTTAATCAACAGATTTCAATGAATGAGTGAAAAAAGAGTGAACGTAAGCCTTTATTTTTTATTTTTTATTTCTGGTATGGTTTCTTAATTACCGGAAAATACATTTAAACCGGATATACATTTGGAAAAAGGATCTTCTGCTATTGTTATGAACACAACTATACATCACGTATGAATGTACATAAAAATTGCATTTTAAGTCTATTCTTCATCCTACCATAAAATAAACACTAATCCCATGCTCACAATATTTACAACAAGGGGCACTTGATTGATAAGTGTTAGTGCGTAATTGTGTACATAAGAGGTTGAAGTCCTTCTCCAGTATAGTTGGAGATGGTGAAAATCTGCTTCGTCTCTGTCAAAACATATTTATAATGCGAAAGTAAATTAACTCTTTCAAAAATGTCTAAAAGACATATGTACTTATGATAAACCATTGCTCAGTACGTGTGTTCTAAAGATCTATTTTGTGATATTTAACATTCGCGTAGATTATCGATTTAAGGGTTCTCCCTGATGGGGACACTCTGCTGCCAAAGTGTCCCTATCAGACTGCCCGAAGCTATTTTCATTAAAACTATTACTTTTTATTATTTGAATGTAAATTTGTATAAAAAAAAAAACATTTTTCAATTTTAAAACTAAACTAAAATATCATAGTTTATCGAATATAAAAAACTTCCATTTTTTTAAACAAAAGGTCTTGTCAGTTTTCGAGAAGAAAACGAAATAAACGAATAAAAAAGTACATGCTTATAAAGGGTGTCCCAACAAAAACGCAAGATTTAAATTTGGCTCCATTTGAATTGTCATTGTTTGACATTTGAACAAATATTATTGTTTGTTAGTAGAAGGTATAAGGTTAATGCAAATGGAGCGCCACAAGAATGAAGAACGCATTCTCATTGTGAAACTGTTTTACCAAAATAGTGAAAGTTTTGCGGCTATAGTTCGCAATATTGCGATCAATTTAGTGTTACAATAATGCTCCAAAAGAGTCAACTGTAAAGCGATTAATGGAAAAATTTGCTGAAACTGGGTTTGCAACTGATGTAAAGACACCAACGCGACTTCGACCAGGTCGATCGACCGAAAATATCGAATATCGTGACGAAGTCGCTCAAACTCCATCCACCTCAATTCGACACCGAGCTCAGCAAATTTGTGTTTCCAATTCCACTATGCCAATTTTTTCGTGCCTAAAATTGAAGAAATGAATGTGGAGAGGATGTGGTTTCAACAAGACGGCGCCACATCTCATACAGCCAGAGAAACAATTCAATTGTTGCATCAGTCATTTCCCAGTCGTGCTATTTCGCGTTTTGGAGACCAGAATTGGCCGCCTAGATCGTGCGATTTAACACCATTGGACCTTTTTCTTTGGGGTTTTTTGAAGTCAATGATTTATGCTAATAAGCCGACGACGACTCAAGCTTTAAAAGAGGAAATTGGATGCTACATTAATGAAACACCGCAGCATTTATGCAAAACGATCATTGAAAATTTAATTAAAAGATCGCGAATGTGCCAGCAAAGCCGCGGCGGCGATCTGGCCGATGTGTTATTCCACACATAACCTCATCCTGTCTACTTTACGATATAATAAAGAATTCACGATTTTTTTTTAAATATCTGCGTTTTATTTAAAATTTAAATCTTGCGTTCTTGTTGGGACACCCTTTATAACTTTAGTCCTTAATGGAACAAAACAGCAAGTTTAGATATATGCAGATAATATGATAATATGCTTCGAGCGTGACAAGGCACACAGCCGAAATGAACATACGCACAAACATAAAAGCAAATGTTTTACTATCTTTTTCGGCATTTCTGTAATATCTTACTTAAGCTTTTAAAATAAAAAAAAAAAACAAAGAAAACACAAAGGCGCCGGTTAAGCAGAGCTCAAATACATAAATTAATATATAAGATTATCGGTAAGTAGTCTCTTTAGACACAATTGCTTTGTATTTTTTTGAAAGTGACTAAGTTGGAAGGAATCGTTGTCAGATATACGCACAGTACAGTCACAAGTGGATTTTTTTAAAATTGATGCATCGTCTTGTCACTACAAGATTAAAGTTTAGAGTTTTTGACACCTACATATCTTATCATATGGACTTCGATAAATTAAATAGGAGAACTTAGCGTCTTAAAACGCGTATTCTTGAATTTAATTTCAAAACTTTAGTTAGTGACATCGTTTCCATCATACTTGGTTGTACTAATGTTCCCAATTTGTCGATTGCGACGTCGAAGGCGACGTAGGGAGAGATGTGAGCAGCAATATGTCATCGGTTAGTGTAGTTATTTAACAAACTTTATAGACCGTGAAGTTATAAATTATGGGATGATATAATGTTGAGAATTTGGTTAGCAAGTGCTGAAAATTCAGTTGGAAATCGATATTTTCAAGTGTACCTGTACCAGCCCTTTAAATGGATTTCGATGGAGTATTTCTTCTTGTTACTGGTGTTTCATTCTTTATTCTAATGTTGTGTGTGTTAAGGAGTTATATTCGTGAAGTGCGCGAAGAGAAAGTTTTAGAAGGCTTAAGTAAGAAAAATACAATATATTTATTGTTAAGTGTATTTGAGAGAAATGACAATCAAAGAAGTTTTACAGAAATGAAAGTCAAACTGAACTATATTCCGCACTCGTAAAAAAGTTTGCCTTCTAAGCGACTACGAACTGATGGATCACTTATAATATAACCAATTTCTGCGGAAGTGGTATTTGAAAACTTAAAAGGGACATTACTATAATCCCCCGATCATCTGGTCGAGTAGTTTTTCTCCTTCTTCTTAGAGACTACTTTTGGTCCATCTTTAAACATATTTTGTACAAAAGAAAGTGACCGTCTAATACATAAAAAAAATAATAATAAAGATTTTCCGTCCTTTCTGCCGGACAAAATCAAAGCTGTTTCAGCTGTAGTGCACTGACTCTTTGGGTCATCCTAAAACTAGAATGTTTATTTTTATCATTTCAATTATGACTAATCAATTAAAATGAAACATACTTAAACTTTTTTATAAAAAAATTGGAAAGAAAATAAAAAAAACTATCAAATGTAAAAAATTATTCTGTGTGCATGGAAAAGGTTGTCGTTTAAATACCGTTTTGATAAATCCTTTGCATCTAAGTTGCCAAATTGCATTCTTTTGTTAAACGAAAAGATTGCCAGTTACGTTGCAATGTCATGATTTTTGTAATTCTTCAAGGACTGGATTGGTGTATCTATTTTTTTGATCAGCTGTGTAATTTGATTACACTTGAAACATGAAGGAAACATGAAGATTTTTTTTAAATATAGCTATCCACTGTCATTACTTGTGAAGCGGAATACGTTTTTAGGAATTTGTTTGGCTACATATCTTCACTGACGTGCGATTTTTTCATGTGAAATGCTTGTAAATATTCTGACGCCCAAAGATTCTGTGAGCTCTTCTGGTATTTGGCAACAATCTTCATAGAGTAATACTTCCAGTTCTTCATTTTCAAACTTTTTTGGTTGCCCAGGCCAAAATCACCACTCTTAAATCGTGCAAACCACCTTTGACACTTGCGCTCAGCCTAGCCCTTGTTCCAATGGAATAATACAAGTTACGCCATCTTTTAGCGTAACGTATGTTATAGTCCCAATAGGCATATACCATATTATTTGCCATATGGTGTATTTAGTGGAACAAAACTTTTCTATTTTATGTTGTACCAGTTTCGCAGTGGTTTCCAGTTAAGATATCCTAAATGGCACACAGCTGTTTCACTGTGTTTTACGCTAGATTGGATACACGATGTACTGCCGCCTGAGTGATTTATGCGTTCTACATTTTTTTTTTTTATCTTTTTTGAAGTCGGTGGCCGCCGTGGCGTAGTGGGTAGAGTGCGAGGCTCACACGCCGAAGGGTCTAGGTTCGCTTTCCCGCTCAACACCTCGAATTTTTCTCGGCACCACCTCTTTCAAGCTGCTGACAACATTCAAAAAGTAATAACTGTCTAAGAAAATTTGAGAAATTACGCCGTTCGGTGTCGGCAAAAAACTGTAAATACCTTCTACTCGTGAGAGAATAGTAGCGCGCACAACACGAGTAGTTGGTCTCCCTGTGGACTGTTGTGCCAACAATTATTGCAGATAAATGCTATAAATTGAATAAAAATAACAACATATTGCGTTGTTTCGTCATACAGCAGCATGCGTTATTGTCACAAACGAAACGATAACAGTTTCTGCACATGACCGTTAGTTTTTAATTTGATTATGACATTTGAAGTAAGATGTATTTTATCTAATATTCCGGAATGAAACTTCGGTGTGTGATTGTTGCAATGAACCCGAGCGCCATGGCAGCTACCACCGCACTTTCTATGTACGTAAAAAGTAAAAAATTTTAGTCCATGGTAAACTTTTTTTTCTAAAATCTGACAGGATATTGTGCGCCAGTTAAGTAAAGTATACAGTACCTCACAAAATTGAGCATACACTCACAGCTTGAACATATTTTTATCTTTTTCGCCTTATAATAAGTATTTAATTAATATAACTTAATTGCAGTTCGAATTGACATATTTCAATTGCTAACAACCGTAAACAAAAATATGAAAATTAAAAAAAGAAACTCGCTATTTCTAAGCAAAATTACAAAAGGCACTTCATTTTAACACACAAAATTGAGCACACACTTAAAGTAAATTCGAATTACGACTAAAACGCAAAACAAGAACAGTTACAAATAAGACTTCAGTAACGCGTGGCACCTCCTTCAGCATCTATGACAGCTTGTAACCGCCGTGGCATGGATTTTACCAGTTTTTCAGTAAAAGATGGCTGAATCCCTTCCCAAGCTGCCTGAATTTTAGCTTTTAGCTCCTGCTTATTGGAGCAGGTACTTTTTTAACCCGCACTTTTATTTCGTGCCATAGATCTTCAATATGATTAATATCCGGCGATTGTGGGGGTGTTTTTAGCTGCTTTGGAGCGTTATAAAGCAACCATTCGCGTACTTAATAGGAGGTGTGCTTCGGATCATTATCTTGTTGGAAGTAGAAAACCGAAGGTTGACCTAATTTTACTGTGGAACTTCGTAAATAACGTTTTAAAATATTCAAATACCCTATTTTGTCCACAGTGTTTTCTATAAATTCGATGGTTCCGGATGGTTTACATATTGTCTAACAAACTCCAATCTATTATTCTTATTAACTAGGGAAATGTACGGCTTTCTTCGGGCGATCCTACCATTTAAATATTCTTTCACAAGACTCTGCAAACGGTTTCCACTGAAAGAGGCTTATTATTTATGGATAACTCCTCAGCCGTCAATTTTGGAACGCTAGATTTTGGATTGGACTTGATTGTCCGAACAATATACCGCTTGTTTTGTTCTGAGACCAATTTCTTCCCCTTCCTGGTCTGTTTTTTTTAGTTTCCCTTCATATCTATAATTGTAAATTATTTTTTGTACCGTTGCACGCGATCGCCCTACAATTTCTCCTATTTTTCTCATCGACTTCCCCTCGCAAAATAGTTTAATTATGAGCATTCTCGTTGACAAAGTAGTCTGTTTTCGCATGTTTTCCATATTTTCGCACAAAGAAGAGAATATAGGTATTTTCAGTTCAAAAGCGTGTGCAGACATGATCATCAGGGACATTTGTTGCTTTATTCCTGAACAAATTTGCATGTATCGGTTCTGCAAAGCTTGTGTATAACGCACACATGACATCTGTATGCTTAATTTGGTGTGTCGATTACAGGGGTTGTTTCCTTTTTCATAGGAAATGTAGCGGTAGGAAGTCGCCTGTGAATTTGGCATATACTCTTGTTTAAGATATGTATTCAGTTATGTTTGTATACCAAAAAGATAAAACAAAAAAGTGGTCGGCCTTAAAACAGCACGAATATGAAGTAATGATAGGTGCATGCTCTATTTTGTGAGGTACTGTGTTTCGGTAATTGGATTCGTTTACTTTTGTTTTGATATATAGGTCTTATCAGATAATGTGAAAGAGTTTGCTATTTTTTGGCGCAGAGTTTATCTGTGTCTAGTGTAGTAGTAATATTTTGTCATCGAATTCTGAACAGAACAGGGAGCCCACATAAACACGTGTTGATGTGAATATACTCGTATGTGTAGAGAAAATATTTCAAATCCGTGTTGGGAAGCAGCAATTGCACTGTGGCTGTTGTTACGATTAGATTGTAAAAATGAACTGATTGACTGAATGAACCAACACTTTTGATTGTTGGCTCTGGCGAAAAAATCACTCGATTCAAGATAAGAATGAGTTCATTTTATGTTATCTAATTGAAGAAAGAGTAAGAATCAATAGTCGGAAACAGCTGCGTGATATGAACACTTTCATCTGATTAGTCAGTGTGTTTTAAACTGTTGTGCACTCAAAGTGGATAGAAGATTAGTTAGAGAATGGTAGAGGCATTTGTTATTGCAATATCCACTGCCTTTAGCATATTTATTGTTGTTTCAATAACTGTGTTCATTGTGCGACGCAAAAAGGCAAAACGTGGGCAGGGTCGAGTCTTTCAAGGTAATGTCTTCAAAATAATGTGACCGTCTCCATGTAACAGCAAAGTGAGTGGCTTCTGATGGGGATTTTTCATTTGTAAAATACTGAATCATGGCTTCTGAAATGACTCACATTGCCAATTGATAAAATACCTTCATATCGATCAGAATACGGGCCGCAATCTTATCACTTTAAGTGTGATGGACTGAACTAAACACAATTGATTGTTGACTTGTTTGTGCAAGACTTAATTTTCGTTAGTTAGTTTTGTGTTTAAAGATGATGGTGGAAATAGTCATTCCGATTTCCTTGTTTTCCTTGTTTATTATAATAACTGTATGCTTGCTTATGTGTGCAGCAAAAAATCGTCGAAAGCGTGTTGTAATGTATCCTAATGGTAAATGTTAGAGATTGTTCAAAATATATAAAGTTACAGTTTTAGCATTAAACCCTTGCTCACATTCGATTTGGTTAGCTTTTGGATAACAAACTTATCTCGGAAACGGTGAATAAAGTAGCTATATTTTGGCGTATTTCGATTTTAAAAGATTAGTGATATCTGTTACGATCTTATTGATTTCGATTTTAGTTTATCACTAAGTCAATACTCGGTTCAAGTTTTCGTAGTGTTTCTCGTGTTCAATAATATTCTATTTGAATACTGAACCAGATAATATCAAGTGTGGAAATATTGTTTTTTTAACAGGTGAGCTAGGCTCACTTCATTCTGTTAAGTTGGGTTGAAACGCGAACTCGCATTTGGAATATCCGCAGGTTCGCTTTCTTTGATGGTAAAATCTCTCCAGAGCACAAACGGTAAAGGCATTGCTTTCTAGCATGTAGCACACATGTAAGTATAGACTCGCTTTAATAGAGGCGCATATTTACGAGGGCAGTACGATGAAGTTAAATCTGGCTGCTCCAGTGTAGTATAATGAAACCTGTGGACTCTTAAGAATGTGGTCTTTTATTCATCAATTACAATTATGCCGTCTCTTCAGTTTGTTAAGTGAGTTCTTCATTAGTAGTTATTAGGCGAGAAAAAATTTATGAACCGCCATAAGATGCATCTTTGCGGTTCATAAATAGGACAGAAAAGGGACCAATTACAAGGGGTGTTCGTTATGAAGAAAATTCGAATTCAATTTAAATTGTTTTTATTTTTCAATATAATCTCCACTAACATCAATGCATTTGTTGCATCTTGAGATAAGCTTTTTTAAACTCTCAAAAAAATAAATTTCCTCTTTCTCTGCACAATACCCATTGATTGCCGACTTGAGTTCTTCATCATCCGAAAATCTTTTTCCACGAAGACATTTTTTTCAAATCCCGAAACAGAAAATAATCACTAGGGGCAAGATCTGGACTATAGGGTGGGTGTTGGATTTTTTCGAAACCACAATCTCGCGCAGTAACCTTGGAAACTCGCGCCGTGTGAACAGGAGTGTTATCATGAAGAAGCAACACGCCCATTGCAAGTTTACCCCGTCTTTTCTTTTTAATTTCCTCCCGCAAATTATGCAAAGTGGAAGGGTTGGATGTGGCGTTGATGGTTTCACCTCGTTTTTGTACTCAATGAGCAAAATTCGCTTTGAATCTCAAAAAACTGTGGCCATGAGCTTCCCGGCAGACGGAGTGACTTTGAACTTCTTGGGGGATCTGTTCCTTTTAGATGCCACTGCAGGGACTCTTGTTTGCTTTCAGGGTCTTAATGGTGAACCCATGTTTCGTCCCCAGTAACAATTTGATCCATAACACCGTCGGCGTACTCATTATACATCTCCAAAAGCTCTCTACAGCATGTGATTCTCATTTTTTTGTGAGGCGCTGTGGTGCGCAATTTTGGCAACCAACTTGCATTGACATTTGAAAGGTTAAGATGATTATGAAGAACTGTGTAAATGGTACCAGTTTCAATTTTTTTTTCAATTTTCACCATCATCGTCTCAGTTGCCATTATGATTTTGTTTAGCTAGAGATAAAACGCGAATTAATAATCACATTTATATGAAATTTTACATGAAAGTACTAAAATAATAGTATTACTTAATAAATAAGTCAATTTATATATATAACCACAGCTTCACTCCGATGCCGAGAATACTATATACTGAACGCCTCTTGTATATATGAAACATATCACTCAATAAGTCCCGGGGCGTGCATTATAGGAGGCACCACTAGCAAAAAAATTACTATTAAATTAAAATTTTTTGTAAGTGGCGCCCCCTATATGTCATAGGAGGACTTATTGAGTTATATATATTGGGTGGCGCAACATTTTACGAAGGTAGCAGGGTCCAGTTTCTTCAAGAACGACTTATATTTTGTGTTCTACTGTTCCTTCATAAATAGAAGGGACCTACAGTTGTTGGCGACATACATGAGCTTTTCTATAAACAGTACTTTTTGAGCGCTGTCAGCACCTAGAAAGAGGTGATGCCGCAGAATATGTAAGGCGTGTATTTCAAGAATCGAACCTGAGACGTTTGGCATGTGAGTCTCGCACATAACCCACTTTGTCACCGTGGCCAACAACCAGCGACCATGATTTATTGTCAATAAAAAAGTGGGCCAAATCATTTAACACCGCATCCAAAAACGAAGATATAAATCCTGTATATTGTTGCCGACAAAATGATGAATCCTTAAAAACAACTTAATGGACGAAAGACTATCTTTTGATAAATTGAATATATTTCTAAATCTGTGCAAATTAAATCGAAAATTGAAATTTTAGGTTACTTTTATTTCATAATCTAATCTCCTTGATTAAGGAGATTTATTGTGCTTCCTATCGTGTCAACTCCATCATTTTGCGAACAGTTTAGCGAAAACGTATTTGCTGTTCTCAGTTATTTTTTATGTTTTGAATACAATGGGCCATCATCATAATAATGACATCAACGACGAATTCGATTTACATCAATTTGTTTCTGCTTTAAAACTTACTGCAGTTTTACTAACAACCTTTTGGATTGTTGCTACATGTTTAAAATTGGCTTTGCGACATAAAAACGAAGATTCTGAAAATTCTGAAAATCCCGAAAATTCTGAAAATCCCGAAAATTCTCAAAATCCCGAAAATTCGGAAGATTCAGAAGGTGAATTTACCTTATTTTGTGTTCTTTGTTTAAATGAAAATATACATGACGTTTATACAGTGATAAGTGAGTTATTTAAAGTTCATAAGCAGGGTGAGCAAATTTGATTGTCGTGGGGGAATTGCCCATGTTAACTTTAGTCACGTTAAAGATCGAACGAAAATTTAGAAAACATTTTTAGAAAAAAAAAATATAGAATGAGTCGTTAATGAATGCAGAATAAAAAACAAAACGAACTTGGGCTTGTAATTTTTTCTTCAAACGTGAACTTTTTTAATATTCAGCAATTTCACGGTACCACAAAGCAGACATTCGTTCTTACTTTTATGAGAAATCATCACGCAGTGTTGTTTAACAAAATATGCACCATGCAACAGGTGCTAAGTTATCGAAGGCATTTACCCCAATTGTTGCCACTGACGTTTCCACATTCATGACGCACTGCTGATAAGTTATTGTTCTTCGTTACAACTGTTGCTTTGCGATTTTTGTCAATGGATTAGTTATCAATTGGTTATCATGACACCCGAATCTTCCCAAATCTTTCAACGTCCCCTGCGTACATGGTAATAAACTTTTGTGATAAAAAACTAATCGATAAAATATTTTTTTGGTTACATTTGTACTTTATCTTATATTGTTTGTGGGCAAGTACCTCAGGTCACCACAGACTTTCCACATTTGTCAAACGTACATCGAGTTGGTGGTGTGAAATTAAACGAAAATGACTAGTGCTGAGGTTGGGGTTATTTGTGCTGTAGTATTTAGCATAGTTTTCTTTCTTATTGTCACATCAGTAATACTTTATTACATGGTCCGAATGTCGAGGAAACGAGTTGCAATACCTCCAAATGGTTAGCAATTATATTTTGTTGTATTTATTTCAAACATTGCTTTTTTAATCGCACAGCTTTATCGTTTTAACTTATTTTTTTTGCAACTTTTGTGTCCTAATTGTTGATAAATACAAGAACGCAGTTCTGTTTCATTGATCGACCTAATCTAGTGTTTTGATTGTGGTTAAGGAGATCTAACTAAAGATATTGTTCATTTGGTTCTGATATTTTTAAAAATAACTGCCGTCAGAGAATTTTTGCGAACGAAACGTAGTGTTTTTGGTGCTCTATAAATACAACATATTTAACTTCAACAGGATATAGTTTGAATGTGTATTTACTTCGAGTGCAACTTGCATTTCTTTAATCTATTGCTTATATGTTTGTTTCATCCTCGCCTACATATAGTCGCATCTTACTTTGAAAAACGTTTGATTTTTATTTTCAAACCATTTTGGATTGTCAGCCCTTGGTGTGTGCCTGTATGGTTAGGTCTAAGTAAGCCGCTATTTTGAACAGAATTTTAAGAGAGTACAGCAATGCGAGACAAATTCTACTTTACACACGTGGTACTCTTTAATCTTATCACAAAAGCTTAAATTCAGTTCTTTTGTTGGTTTAATCAGATATGGACTCCTAAATAAAATGTCAATGTTGTCAATGGAGTAAAGTTTCGTTTTGTGGTCATAATACTTTTAGTCACGGAAATTCAGTGAAATTCAACCATCACGGGAAATTTTTGTAATAAAACTCAAACCCATATAAAATTCTGTTGAATTGAGGCAGGAGATATAAATTATCAGTTCATCTATCAAAGTCTAGTCTAGTCTCAAGATTTCAGGTGATGTTTATGAGTCATGTATTCATAATTTATTTCCTTTGGCACTCAACAAAGATAACTAAGCTATTTATAAAATACTTATAATACCATATCTTTTATCATTGATTAAGCAATGGTTACTCATTTATGGCTGAAACGAGAGAATGAGGTGTTTGTTTTATTTTCTAAATGAGATGAACGACCCCTCAATCTGTCAACAAAAATATGATCGATAGAAACTCTTATGAATTAATGATCTTCATTAGCCGAATTTAATCTTGCTAAAAGCCTCCAATTTAACCGATTATGGCATTCCATGTAATTGTTTTATTGCAATTACATTATGAAACGCTTCCGAATGCACGTTGTATGTGATATTGTGTTTTGTAAAGCCAATTGTGATATATCGTGCACCAAATATGGAGCACAATGTTTTCTATTATTGGTACATTAAAATTGCCATCAAACTAGTGATCGCCTTACTGATCAGCGTCGGTGGCTATATCTGCATGAAAA
This sequence comes from Eristalinus aeneus, assembly GCA_955652365.1. Taxonomy (NCBI): domain Eukaryota; kingdom Metazoa; phylum Arthropoda; class Insecta; order Diptera; family Syrphidae; genus Eristalinus; species Eristalinus aeneus. Next base: position 24,948,961 of record OY019133.1, on the reverse strand, counting down.
CCTGCAGCAAGAAAAAGAAAACGGCTGTATGTAAGTTTCGTGCTGTGTGTAATTTTGCAAAAAGGGCTTTCAACTTTGTGAAATCTTATCAATAATAAAAATGATGAAGTATAAAATCAATAAAATTACGTTTCCCAAGTGCATTACGGCGATTTGATGAAAGGTTGGAAATAGAGGTGCATTCACAAGCGAATGTCCAAATTCGAATTCAGTTTGTTTTGTTTCTTTCGTTAAGTAGGATGAGTATTCTTCTCACCTGGTTGATATTTTTAAGTGCATTTGTAGCGATAATGACGTTTGGTTTGTTGAATTGCTGGTTATACGTTATTTACTGCAAACGAGGTTGGACGCGAATTTTGATATGAATTTAATATGAATCCTTGTCTTATTATTTTCACTCTTATTCTCTTCCTACAGCACCAGTTGTTGTGACGTCTGCAACGCATACGGCACCTGGGGGATATCCAACAGGAGTGCAGGCGGTCTCAGTTTATCCCACAGCAACGACGAACTATCAACAGGGTGTTTATCCACAGCAAGCGCCGTATCCAGTTAGTAGGTATGTACCTTATTCGACGGAATCGTTTTTCAATACGCTCTCCCGTCTTAGCATAAGATTTGAACTTAATTCTTAAATATTCTCCTTTCGCCTATGTTTAACAAAAAGCGGTTATTACTACGGGTAAGCTTATGTTTACAAATATTCACATTTTTCACTGCATGGGCATGTTCAAGTAGATAGATCGTAGTTTCCTACTGAAATTGAATGCATAAAAATGTATGCATTGTGGTTTAAAAATTCAAATAAAGTAGTAGATCATATTTTCAAATTTAAAAGAAAAGTAAGAGTGGTTTGGTTTCTATTGTAAATGTCAATATCTGACAAACTTATTATATATTACAAAATACGACATGCTTTCATAAGAAAACCTATGTTTATTTAAAATAAGAACTCACATACAATGTCACCAAAAGAAGTGGTACTGACTACTTTCTGTCTACGTAAGGTTATAGAAATATAAAACCCATTTTTTGTTTTATCAAATAGATTTTATTAAAATAGAGAGATAATTCGTTCTCTCCTTAATATTTCCCCTTTTTTGTGCTTTCTGTTTCCCTTTGCATTCTCATTGTAAGTGTGGCTCCTGCGTTTCAAAAAAATACATCCAACGTATCATGCCACTTAAATCAAAATACATGCAAAAACGCCTTTAGCTATATTCGACCCATGTGACTCATACGCCACAGTGGTCGTTGTCTTTAAATTTAAAGAGAAAGCTTAACAGACTACCAAAACACGTTTAATTTCCAAGTGGTTGTTAATATAAACACATAACTGAACAAAACTAAGTAAATATTCCAATTCGTTTAGTTACTTTAAATCGTATACAAATAAATAATCCTGTTCTTCTGCCCCAAATAATTCGAATTATTATTACGGTTTTTTCCCCAGTGGTATGCCGATGCCAATGCCGGTAGGTCAGGCTCCAATGAATCCACCGCAAGCAGGGTAAGACGCTAGTTCTCATAATGAAAAGTATGAATTTAACATATTCTTTGAATATTTTTACAGAATGATGCCACCGTATCCCACAACAGGTCCCAGTATGAATCCTCCATCATACGACACTGCCGTTGGAACAGGAACAAATCTGAACGCCAGCAATCCTGCATATGAGAAACAATCACCATACAATCCAAACTACGCGGCAAGCTACCAATAAGTAATAGACATAATTCAATATTTCCAGTTTATTCATTGAGTGTCATTTAGAACTGTAGGTTTTAAAGAGGTGCCAGAGTTCCAGAACGCAGTGAAAACCAACGAACCGACCATGTGGCTTATACGTAAATAGTTGATACAGTATTTATATTTTAATCAAACGTCCGAAGCATTTAACTTTTCTTATTCTTATGATATTGATATAATTAAAAAGCGCGAGTGCTTTTCGGACAAAGTTCTCTGTACAGAAAGACGGATATAAAAATACATGTGTCGCATGTAAAATTATGAATTGTTTTATTGTTACTAAGCTTAAGGTGACAAATATGTGTATATCTATTCTTCTAAATGTTTGTATGTTTGTAAGTGTACCTGTGTATTGAAAGAAGGCACAACATGATAATCGTTTTTCATTTTTTTTATAAATAAATCTTTATGGAAAGAAACAAACAAGTTCGTTGAAGTTAATTTTTTTTCTTGCAATTAAACATTTTTGAAATTGTATACCTGCATAGGTCCCGAAAGAAAAAGGAAAATGTTTATGCGGAATTTTAAAGAGGGAATTGCGCAGGGAAATCGGAACAATGCGCTTACACTTTTTCCCTAGCTGTACCACGAAACACAGACCTTTAATTGAGAGTCTAGGCTTTTCTCTCCAGTTGAAGAGAAATACACGAAAATCGTGGGAACCACACCTGGGCATCCTTATGGGCTACAAGAAGCGAATTTATTTTTGCCATGTACATAAACAGTACGCAGTATGTTTAATGTGATGGAGGGATACAAATCGACGATAACTTCAGGACAGAAAACATGCCTTTTTAATATATGTAGGTTTTCTAGGGAACATGTTTTGAAAACAGCGTAAATTTGGTACGCTTCAGGAGAGTGAACTAATTTTTCTTTTCAATTTGCTTTTGAGAATGAATAGCTTTTTCCTCTTCCATCTCATTTTGACATTCGTAATCAAATTTGGATATTTCAAAAAGCTTGTTTCATCTTTCAGTTCTAATTTCAAGGCATACGTGAATATTATTGTGTAGTCATTATTTTGTTTTACGTTTACGTAGACATATTTAATCCAGCAAAATCTAAAACAAAGTTTCCCATTTCAGAGTTAGACTAGAAGATATAAAAATAAATCAAATCGTCTTTGAGTAACAAAAGAATGTCATTTATTTAGTTCAAAAATCCAACAGCCTGTTTTCTTCCGGTCCCACATCTTTCTTCTTCCAATAAAAGAGCTTTCATAAGTTTTCTATTTAAACATTCAGCCGCGGAAACCCCCATTTGAATACAAGTCGAGATGGTATCTCCCTGTAGGGAACCTCTTCCAACGTTGTGAATATTGGATATGAAGCCTAAAAGATGACATTTCATAGAAAATTGTTTACCCATTGAATTAAACTTACTTTTTCCATCGCGGCTCGAAACACCCACTACTATGCTTGCAAGACTACATTCCTCCTCCTCAGGTGATGGATCAACAACACAGCATTCCCCAATTCTACATACGGTTACCAAAATCGGAACAGAATCTGTATTTATACGTGTGCAATCATATGGATCATCGGATAGGATTAGATCGGCGGCACCGGCATCCATGAGAGCGGCTGTCACACGTGGAATTTTTGCATTATAAAGTGCAGCTTTTGTCGCTATCGAAATTGCATCGAATAGATTTCCACCGCACTCTAAAACCTAACAAATAATCTTCAAAAAACTACTTTTAACAGCAATATTGTGGGTCTACCAAAATGTCCACATAAAGCTTCCAGCATTGTTGTCCTCGCAAAATGCAAAGTGATTTCAGGTCGAATGCCATTGGGGATTCATATGCGTTTGCTAATGTGTGAGCTAGTTCCATGGCTAGGTCATCACCGCCTCTACCCTCAAACTCTGGTGTGGCATTTGCAGAGCTATATAACGGAGGAGATGTTTAATTACTTTTGTTTACATATGCAAATCAAATCACATACAAATCGACAAAAAATTCAATCTTTCCCTTGTCAGGTGCTCGAAATGATGGAACATCTATTTCTGTTTTCACTCCAACTAATATATCTGAATTTGCCAGTCTTAATCTCGCCGAACCTCCAGCATTGCTAACCACTCCAGTTTCCAACTCCATGGGGCGGTAGTCTCGAGCGGAGCGACCATCACACCGAAAATCTTCCTAGAAATTCAAAGAAATCAGATAGGATGTATTTATCAGGATGTACGGACGAATTTCTACCTCAACTCCGTGTAGAATGAAGGTTTTTTCAGCATCACTTAATGCAACATTTGCCATGACTTTGTTTTGTTAATAACATGTATGTTTCAAAAAATACTTCTTTGCCTATTTTGAGGTTAGACAGATGTCAGTGAATGTTGACGGCCTAGGTCCTGCTTGCATCAAGCCATTTGCAATACCCGTAATAGTGTTACAGTAGATCATCGTTTAAATGTACACAACCACGATTATAATTGTTTGTTATTTGAGATTGAGAATGAATCTTGAAATTATTTGTAATATATACTTTAGATTGCAACCAAGTTCATACATACTTGACTGTAAGTCTACTCTATTGTTTTCTTTTCGAAAATTTTTCTTAAATTCTTTTAATGTCTCCCGCACTCGAATTTAATTTCTTCACTCAACTACAAGAAAATATAGAGAGAAAATCCGAAACAAAATGTGTCAAAAATGAATATATGATGTAATACGTAATTCAACCTTAATCAATTTCTTGCATAAAATCACAAACCACATAAATCAGTTGTCATAATGAGTTATGGCACATTTACCCTAATGAAAAATTTGAAATTATGACCAAGAAAAAATTTGAATGGCTAGTTACTCTGTTTTCAAATTTAATTTATCGCTTTAAGGGATTTGGTAGCACTTACTTTAGATCTATCAATGGATTTGACAGTTTCTCTCTAGGACTCTTTCTCTCTTAAATCTCTAAACATCTGTTTTGTTTTTCCTTTTTTGACAGATTACCGATTGGATCTTGTGCTTGAGAAGAGCTGAAGGGATTTCTGAAGTTTACTAAATTGAAAATAATTTAATTTGTTAATGAACATACTTGAATAAAGTAAAATGTCCAATCGTGACATATTTGCAAAAGCCCTGCCAAATGTCAAACTAGCAACAAGATATGATGCCGATGGAAACGAAGTTCAGGTAACATCAATATTGTCTGTTCATCAAATCACTTTTAGTAAACAATTTATCTTATACAGGTCGAACGAAGAGAGGATGAGGAACAGAATGCTAAGCAGCAGGAAATCTTTGAAATTTTAGTGAATGCTGGGTACTATCGTGCTCGCATTAAAGGTCTTTCCGCATTCGATAAGATCGTCGGCGGGATGACATGGTGCATTGAGTGTTGCGACTATGATGTTGATGTGGATCTTTTATTCCATGAAAACTTGACAATCGGACAGAAAATGTTTGTAAATTCAATGTGTATGGTTGGAGAAAATTTCAATTTGTTTTCTTTCAGCGCTCTGACTGAGAAGATTGTGTCGGTTCTGCCAAAAATGAAATGTCCTTATTTGATTGAACCACATCAGATACAGGGCTTGGAATTCATCAGCATATTCCCAGTTATTCAGTGGCTAGTTAAGAGATCGGTTTGGATAATGAAAAATGGTTAAGAGTGGAAGTTAGAAGTTGTTTTTGGTTTTAGGTTGAAAATCGAGCTGAAAGAGCAGTCAAATTAAAGGCATTTGCAGTTAGCCAATTTCACAACAACTTTCAGTATAAATCCGACAAAGAAAACCTTCAAAAAATGCGTAATGCTTCGGCCACCATCAAGCGCATACAGGTTGGTTGTTTGTTCTTTGTAGTTAAAGATTAAAAATACAGACGAGCGGTTCTTTTAGGAAATTTACAGTCCACGGCGACAGTACAAGCGCAAGGATACCGGTACTGAAGACGAAAAAACCCGAGTTCGAATTACACTTCTGGAATATGGCAACAAAGGTGCCTACACCGGACCAGCAACAAGCAAAAATCCTTCACAAAAGTCCGATGACTCTCAATCGGGTGGAGCAGAACTTGATGAGAATATTGTCGAGCGTGAGGTGATTTCGTTGAGCAGCAAATGTTCTTCTCTGTCAAGCTTTCGATTCATTCATACATATATATCTATATGGTTTTGAATTCACCTTTCCTCCCTATTCCACAAATAGGGCAGCTCATTTTGTATCACGGGAATAGTGTAGCCAGTGAGCTGAGTCTAAGTGGTGTTTTAGTTTTGTGAACATAAATTTATAATCTTTTGTTTGATTTGCTTTAGAGTACAGTTTCATTTTTGAGCTTATAACCTGCAACACAAACCGCTTGTTACACTAAAAATATTTTATGTTTCGTCTCTCCTGTGCAAATAAGAGAAACACGAAAACAAGACCTTTTTTGTGTGTATATAACAGCAAGACACGCCAACAAACAAAGAATTTACTTGCAGATCGATGTTGACCAGCTGCTTAAAAACCTTTACATTGCAAATGAGGTAAACTGTCAATTCAAATAAATACAAACCTATCATCATAAGAATGAAAATATGTGAAATTAATGTATAATAAATAACCGTGTACATGTCCGTGTCGCTGGAGAATGGTGGTCACCTTGCTTTATGTGTTAATTGTTTGTAAAAGTTTTGTTTGTAAGTGTGCGTTGTGGTGTTTGTTTGATTGAATCTGTGTGTGCACATGTCCATTAATTGAATAGTTTGTTAAGTTTAAGTAGTGAGTAGATCTTAGAAGATGTGTAATGACTTGACCCTTAGATTGGAGTACAACACACTTGACTGAAACCTCGTTTGTAAGCAAAACAGTCAAATATTGCGACTAACACTGAATCGATTCCAGAAGCAATAAAACAGACGTTACCAACTGTCCACTGCATTAAATTAGAGTAGTTCAATTTACAATTATTTCAGTCATATTTCTTTTCAGCACTTTATCCCACGTAGAAGAGTGTACACGTCTTTTCTAATTTCTTCTATAGAGATAAACTCTAAACATTTTGTTTTCTTCTGCCCAAATTTACCTAATTTATATTGCATACATTCAATAGGACGACGTGCCAACAAAAACTGTTTTGGACGAGAAGGATAAGACAGCTATTCTTCAACACTACGCAGATCTGAAGGAAGAAATGGAAATTGACACGAAACTTCTGTCGGAGCAGAGTCAGGCTAAGGCCCTGCAAAACACGAAAACCGCTCTAGAAAAGAAAGTTCAGCGAGTGAAGGCTGACAACCACGAATTGAAACAAGAGCTTGAGAAGCAGAAGCTCAAGTTACAGGAACAGGAAAAACTGGAACAAGAACTTTTGGCTGAGATTAAGGAATTTGAGAAAATCGAAGCTAAAGCTGATAAGGGGTGAGGTTCACGGAGCAAAGAAGAATGATGCCTGATTTCTTCGTTTTTTTGTAGAGTTCTTAAAAAAATAAAAGGACTCGTTGAGCTAAACGAGCAACTAAAGAAAGAGGAAGCTGAGTATAAGGAAAAATGCCGAGAGGAACTCGAAAGACTCCAAAAGGAGATTCAGTGAGTAACAGATCATAAAAAAAACAAAACAAAATAATAAACAATTTCATCCTTATAGAGAAATGGAACAACGCAACGCAGAAACAAATCCAGCAGAGGAAAAGGAGTTGATAGCGAAGCAAGAGGAACGTCTGCAACAACTCCGTTTGCAGTTGGCCAAAAAGAATCGTGGAATCGTTGCCATCCAACGTCAACTGGACAATGTTCCTGATCGCACTGAACTTGCACAATACCAACGTCGCTTCCTGGAACTCTATAATCAAGGTAAAACATCACCACCCAAACCATCTTTTCATTTTTAACATTTTTCATTTGCAGTGAGTGCAAAGCATCGTGAAACAAAACAATTCTACACGCTCTACAACACGTTGGACGACACAAAGCTATACTTGGAAAAGGAGCTATCACTTTTGAATTCAATTTATGAGAACTATCACGAAGGCATGACAACACCGCAGTCTAGGGAACAATTTCTAAAACAATTCGAAGCAATTGTCGATGGTGTCAAGCAGACACACATGAAAGTGCGTCAGAAGTGCGATGATGAGAAGGCGAAACGTGATGCTCTGAACTCGCAGTTAATGCATTTAGTCGAGCAGCAGAGGAAGTATGCGGTGGCTGTGAAACAACTCACTCGCGAATGCCAACGATGTGAAGCGTTGACGTTACATTTGAAATCGATTCAGTAATTGAGCATTTGAATTTATTCCATGTAGAGAGACTTCGATGTAGGTTATCGTAAAATATAGTTTGAAAATCTTCTGTCTGTTTAATTAAATTGGCGTATACTCAAAAATTGGAATGAACTTTTTCTAATTTCGGAAAACTGTTTAAACTTAAAAAAGCTTTAAAAATGTTTAGTTTTCAAAGTGAAGTGTCTATGACTTATCAATAAATTAAGCTTTTTTTTATTTCTTGTGTTCAGGTATACCTGGTCATTTTTAAGTCAGTTACAACAAGTAGGTTGAGTTTGTTGCCTTTGGAGTTGTCGTGTCGGCCAGGATTTAAATTCCAATGCAGCGAACACTCTGCATGACTAGTTTTACCTTTGTATCCGATGGGACATGACTATGGGTTTCGTAGGCAGCCACCGCTTAACTTAACAATTTAAGAATTGAAAATACTCTCATACACTTTGTTCATGCGATTTTAAAATAAACTAGGACCTGCATTAAAGCGTTATTCTTTGAAGTAAAGTTAAAAACACAAATGACTATTAAAACCACTGAAACGCCGTTATTACTGCATTTCACCGCACCGTTTTCCATTTTTACTTTGAAAAAATGTAGGTCATGGATCAATATTCAGCTTAACTCAAAACGCAGATTTTTCGAAATCCAAAGTGTTACTTTGTAGTTGTTGACAAGGACCTTGTGTGTGTACGAAACCTTTTTAACCCTTTTAGTGCCGGGCGAAATGGAGGTGCCTATGCGAGAAAAACCGGCCGAATTTCACAGTTTTACAAGGGTTCGGGAAAATGCTTATAAAAACCAAACGAGAAACGATATTTACATGATTCAAAAAGCTGGGTATTATAGATGAAATACAGAACGAAACAATGGCAAGCAGTAATGGGTAACTGCATCAGTCAACATCCAAAACTTGATACCCCACCTGTGATGCTTTTTATTTGGCAGATATTGAATCAACGACGTTCTACACTTCGTGCCGACTAATAATTCGTCAATACTCAGATGTTGGTTAGGCGATGTTATTTTGTGTTATATAAAACACTGTCGACAAGTACCGATAAGGGTCCAAATCCACAGCGATTTACGCCGCAGATCGAATATCGCCTGAGTGGCGACCATCGGTGTTTATGTTAGACTTCGGTACCTCCAAGCGATAGGAAAAGGTCGTCGTCCACAAAGAGTTAAAACGAAAAACTATTTTTTTTAATTCTCTCATAGTGAAATTAGATCATTTATAACGTATTACAAATTTATTTTGAGATAGAGTTCTCCCGCCATGCGAATAGTAAAGCGCTACGAGGCGCGGGCCGATATATCGGCTCTGGCACTTCTCGCGAGTGTAGAAGGAGCCGATATATCGGCGGGCTTTTGACTTTTGTGTATTAGCAAATACTCTTTCTATTTTGAAGATTTGGTGAAAATTTCAAACATTGACCTGACGTTATATTCGCCTGCACGTTGTTGCATATGCATCCTTTATAATCTGGATATAACCCATTTAATCCATTGTGGATTCAATAAATGCAAGTTTGCTGACACCGTTAGCTGCCATGCACCCTCAAACCATAATTCCGCCTCCTCCATGCTTCACCGTGGGGTTTAAATTTTGCTTTTCAAAAGCTGTACCTTTCTTTCTCCATACCAGCTTTTTACCTTTTACTCCAAGGATGCAGAACTTGCTCTCATCGGAAAAGATGACTTTGTTCCAAAACTCTGGAGGCTTGGAAACGTATTCATTCGCAAAATCCATGCGTTTCTTTTTATTAATATCTGAGACGTGTGGCTTATTACGAGCAACCTGGCTATGATACCCAGCTTTTTTTAAAGTTCTACGGATAGTGTCATCGGATATTGTTTTGTTAAACCTTTCCTCTACCTCAAGTTTCATTTGGTGGGCAGTAATCTTGGGGTTGAGGGATACTAACTGAAATATGCGTTTTTGTTCTCGCTTTGTTAATAATGTTGGACGGCCATCTCTGGGCTTTGGCAAGATGGAACCCGTCGAAACATAATTATTTATCACTCTCTGGATGAGTGAGCTCTTCCAACTATCTGTCCAATCTGTCTATAGGTTTTACCCTCATCATATAGTTTCAAAATAATTTTCCTCTCATCGGCACAAATTTCTTTTCCTTTACTTTCCATAGTGCTGTTCATATGAACTTAATTGGCCAAAATATCAGAAAAGAATGGAATAAACATTTGGAGTCTAGACACGCACGCACAGTTAAAGGTACTCGCATATTTTTTTTGTACGCAGCTGCGAAGGACTTGTACGCAAACTTTTGCGTGTGTGTTTTTATGCGTTCTTAAGAAATACATTATTTAAATTACTATTTCTTGGAAATTGAATGGAATTTTAAAAGCCAATAGTAAGAAAAATTGTTAGTGTATAAAATAAAATAAAAATGAACTCGATGCATGCTTTAATAGCTGAAAAATATACGTTTGAAGTTGATGTTTCTGCTAACATATTACACATTAACACGGAGTATGTTGATTCCACCCATCAGGTGCAACGTTAACATAGCCCACATGATAAAACCAGTGGCGAACCATTCCGTCAGCAGGAGATGTCGACAGGTCATCGCCGTGACGATTGTGTCAGCAACGAATGTAGTACAAATAATTGTGAAATAGATCTTCTTTTAACCAATAAACTGGGCAGTTGCCCCGAAAGTACACTCAATTCTCTTTTTATGCGGTAGATACCTTCCAAAACTAACCGCACAAAATCGCATAAAAAAATACACTAATGTAGTGTAAAAGAAGGAATGTGTTCCATTATTTTCAAAAACGCATAAAACCAAAAAATCATATAAAAAAAGAGATTAATTACATTATATAATTAGGGTTACGCTCCAACATTTTTTAAAAGTTCATAGGACCAAAAAATCGCAAAGAAAAGTCGATATCAACTAATAAATAATGAGGATACCTGGGAATTTTTGAGCAGAGTATAAAGTTTTGGTAAATTCAAATCAAATACATAACATTACTTTATTTTTAATTAAATGTATTTATTTCACATAACTTTAATTAGTAGTTTTATAAAAATTTTATATTTAGTCATTTTCTTCACTTTCTGATAACACCCGCAACCTTTTGTGAACTAGCGCGAAATCATTATCATCACTGGAAGAGACAGTCAGATCATTTTGTGACGAGATTGCTACTGCATCAATAGATTCAACGTAAGTTTCGCCTGCTGATTTGATAAGAAAATCAGTTATTAAGCTTTGCGAATCTTTCCGTAATTCTTTATGAAGTTCTTGATATCCAGAAATGCACAAGTGAAAATTCATTCTTACACAAATAGCATTGAGCATATGTAACTATTATTGGCTTGCTCTGTATAGAAGAAATATTTAAAAAGGGGAATCCCATACAAAATACTATAAAAAAAACAACGCATAACTTCAAAATCTTGTACAAAAAAATCAGAATTAGATTCTCAGGAAAAATCACATAACTTCAAAACCGCATAAAAAAGATTCGCATAAAAAGAGAATTGAGCGTAAATAAAATTGCTTTTTTTTCGTTTCGCCGAGCAAAAAACCATAACTGATATTTTTCCATCTTTCAAATAGCATAGGGTAGTCTATTTCTCATATTGTATATTTCGATAGGTGTAACAAATATGTGGGCTCTCCTTTCCTAGCGCGAACCTTTCCTGCGCGTTGAGTATAATAATAATAATTGTTGGCGCGACAGTCCACAGGGGAACCAGGGCCTAGCTTGCTTATCAACTACTCGTGTTGTGCGAGCTACTGTTTTCTCACGAGTAGAAGGGACCTACAGTTTTTTGCCGACCCCAAACGGCGAAGTTTGAGAAGCTTTCTTAGATACTTATTACTCTTTTAGTGTCGTCAGAAAACAACATCAGTACCGAAATCAAGCGCAGAATCACTCTTGCCAATCGCTGTTTCTTTGGGCTTAAGAGGCAATTGAGTAATAAAGCCCTCTCCCGAACGACCAAAGTGACTTTGTACAACACCTTGATCATCCCAGTCCTCCTCTACGGCGCAGAAACCTGGACGCTACTAAAAGCGGATGAGGAAGCCATTGGTCTCTTCGAGAGAAAAGTTCTGCGTGCGATTTTTGGTCCTGTTTGCGTTGATGGCATCTGGAGGAGAAGATTCAACCACGAACTGTATGGGCTGTACGGCGGCATGAGCCTAGTCAAGCGTCTACGGATACAACGCTTAAGGTGGCTAGGCCATGTAGAGCGCATGGACAGCACTGCTCCGGCCCGAAGAGTCTTCGAATCCGAACCACAGGGACAACGCAACAGAGGGCGTCCTAGACTGAGATGGCGCACACAAGTGGAAAAGGACCTCAACCATCTTGGAGTGCGCAATTGGAGACAGCTGGCAAGAGATCGTGCTAGCTGGAGAGGCATGTTGGTTGAGGCCCAGGTCCACCCCGGACTGTAGCGCCATCCGAAGAAGAAGAAGTGTCGTCAGAAGCTCGAAAGAGGAGGTGCCGTGAAAAATTCGAGGTGTTCAGCCGGGAATCGAACCTAGACCCTACAGCATGTGAGCGTCGCACTCTACCCACTACGCCACGGCGGCGCGTTGAGTACCTAGAACAATATTGGCCGCCGTGGCGTAGTGGGCAGAGTGCGACACTCACACACCGAAGGTCTAGGTTTGATTCCCAACTCAACACCTCGAATTTTTCACGACGAAACCTTTTCCGAGCTGCTGACAAAACTCAAAGAGTAATAATTGTGTAAGAAAAGTTTCACAGACTTCGCCGTTCGGTGTTTGCAAGTAAACTGTAGGTTCTTCCCACTAGCCAGAGAACAGAACCGAGCACAACATGCATAGTTGATGAAGAAGCTAGGTCCTGGTCTTCACGTGGACCGTCGTGCCATCCAATATATATGTTTGGTTTAATATTTGAAAAAGTCCCTAAGCTTGCTTCCGAGCTAACATTATAACTGATACGAGGGTTGCCTTTTATATTTCGGGATAAGATTACAAGTATTAATCAACGCAAATAGCTTTATTGTTTTTCAAAATATTCTCCATTAAGATCTATACTATGATCTATACTTTGAACCAATTGTTGAAGAACTTTTGCCACTCTGATTGAGGTATCTCCAAAACATGAATTCTGAACGCATTAACCGCTTCTTTAGGTGTCGAAAAACATTGATCTCTCATTTTATTTTTTACCTATGGGAATAAAAAGAAGTCATTCGGTGCCAAGTCAGGACTATACGGCGCATGACTCATCAAATCGATGTTTTGAGCGCTCAAAAATGCAGTTGCTTGAGCCGATGTGTGAGAGCTCGCATTGTCGTGGTGAAGAGTGATCCGTCTGCGGCGGTTTGTTTTCCGATTTCTTCGAAGACAACTGGCAAACAAAAGGTTGAGTACAACTCAGAATTAACGGTTCTGTGTTGTTCTAGTGGTACGGTTGCGACATGTTCAGTTTTTCCGAAAAAACAGGCGACCATTTGCTTGGAAGTGCTTCGTGTGCGAGCAACTTTTGTTGGATTTGGCTCAATTTGAAACTCTCATACAGTCGACCACGATTTAACCCCTGCCACGATTTCACAGACGTGTTTCGAAGCACTGCGATCGCATTTTTGGAGCATTTCTTTCGACCAAAAGACATGAGCCTTTTTTAAGCGATTAACAAATTGTGTGGCATCCAACGCGAACAAATTTTTTTTGACGGTCAAACGTTCATGCAATATTGAAAGTATGCTGGTCCCACTAATGCCTAAGGTTGTGTCAATCTCACGATAGGTCACATGACGATCTCCCACAGCATCAGTGGTTTCCGGAACAACAACTGATTTTGGACGACCTTCACGAAATTCGTCTTGGAGTAAACTACGATCTCTGTTGAATTCACTGTTATGGATAAACACTGGTCCTTGATGGAGCTTCATCGCCAAAAATTGAATTAAGTTCATCGTTGCACTGTTGTTGAGTAACTCGACGTCGAAAGTTGTAAAAAATAATCGCACGAAAATTTTCACGATTTAATTACAGTTTTTGGGCGAGATGAATCTTTCAAGTTACTTTAAACAACACAATTAGCGGTCGTGTGTCAAAACGTTCTGAGTACGTATAACCTCAAAAATGTCAAACTTTACGATAGAGCTGGCAGTTGCCAAATTGCAACACTAGGCTTGCCCAATCCAGAAATATAAAAGGCAACCTTCGTATTACCGAATTTGTTCAGTGATCGTAAATGTCAACTGCAGAGCCGAATTTAATCGTCTCTTGAACGAACGTAGTTTCTTTGTTGTGACATAAATTGAACTATTTACGGAGTGAGAAAGTTGATCTGAAGCGTAACCAATGTGCTATGAATATCCCCTGGCATTTTTTTAGGTCATCAGGCGTTGATTTGTTTATGGCTACTAGAGCAGCCAGAAAACTACCGTTGTCAAGTTGACGTTTCCATTGAATGTTGGATTGTGTTGCCATCACCCAACACTGTGTGCACAATTGCAGGAATTGCCTCCAGAGGTTTCTTTTTCCTCATTTGTCCTTGACACCGTATTTTAAGCGACCGAAATTCTTTTAACGCTGAATCATTCGCATTATAATATATCTAAGCCTGGCATATTAAAAGCGTTTAATATAAAAATTTCGAAGAAGAGAAACTTGCAAGCAAATGCTTGAACTTACATCTTAATCCGAAGGTAAAAGGCAATCGCTTCATATACTGATTTTCAATAAGTCACTGCATTTTTCTGTAAAGAAATAAATTTTACTTAAAGAAATTAACGAGTTTAGAACACCACCTTCCGAAATTCAAATCGTTAGCAACAAAAAAGCACGCTTATCTTTAATACTTGCTGCTCTCCGCATTTTCACACATGGCAGTTGAATCGCACAAAAAAGCTCACCACTGATAAGCCTCATTTCAGAATCACACATACTTCCAGTAGATTCAATTTTCCTGTAACAGCTCAGCCTAGACATAAAATGTCCACGGACAAATTATACATAATCTTGTGTTGCTCTGTCGCTCCACCAATTTGTTAATTCCTGGCAGTGATGGATCTCTTTATTAGTTCGGCCACTTAACCCGATTTGGGGCAATTTTTGGGATTAAAATTGTGCCTGGCCGAATGCGTGACCAGTGCCTCACTCACCACATTTCGTAATTGATTCCACAGAAGTCCCCCGGGAACGCGCTGGATGTCCTAGTGATTAGTTAACTGAATTGAGACATAGCGTGGTTTTCGGCCACCATCTTCGCATTTAGTTTAATTAAATTTTTGGGCAATTTATTGAGGCGGCTACTCACGGTATTGTGAAGTGGTAATGCCATCATCATGGACCACGGCGAGAGCCAAAGCTTTCGTTCGTTGTTGTGCCATTCATGGATGCAGGGAATCTTCGGATTCCAGAATTTTCATTCAACAGGTCTCGCATTGAAAAGCTACTCCAAGTCCTGCTCTCTTTTGCCTCTTTCGCCATTCGAGAGCGCAGAGCGATGTGCTCTTACAATTTTTTTGCACTTTCATGAATGAAACTGCCTGCCTATGTGCTCACTAAAGCAACAATGCGTTATCGCCGATGGCGGCGGCGTACTAATAACTCAACGAAATCCACAAACACCCCAACCCACCGATAGCCTGCCAGTCCTGCCTGCGGTAGGGGTGCTTATCGGCTGCAGCTGAAGTTGCCCACCATCCCTATGAGACGACGACCCGACTCTCTGTGCTCTCGCCGCCTGGTGCTTTGGGCTCGACGGTGGTTGGGGCTTTTTTGTCATGCTGTGTGTGCCTCGCGGAGTACATCTTCTTCGTCTGTGCAAGCATCCCGGTTCTCGGGGCTCTTCAGTCTTTGCGTGAACGTTGCGGCGTGCAAGACTTTCCTGAAAGCCCACTCACCGGTGGCATCAATCCTCTTACTGTGTCCTGAAAAGGAACAAAAAAGGAATTTAGTGTATTAAAAACAAATATACAGAAAATTACTTCTCGAATCGCGACAACAGGACGTATTACATCTGACGTGTTTGCAGAACATTCACAGATATATCGTTGCTCCTTGAATTGTCCTGTTTCTCGGGTTCCCTTTCAGGTGCGGTTTTTTTTGCGTTCGTGTGAAACAGATTGAATGGAAAATCATATGCAAATATTGTGCAGGGTCAAATGAAACGCCCGCAGTGAGACCGGCGAACGGTTTTCAGTGTCTTTTTCCGTTTTTGTGAACTGCACTGTGAAAGTTGTGCAAAAGAGGAAAAAATCGCAAAAGGATCGCATTTTGTTTACGCGTGTGCGTGCGTATTTGAGTGTCTAAGGGAAAGTGAAAGGGAAAGGTGAAGGGAAAGTGATTTTATTTTAATAAAGTTCAAAAAAAAAAAAAAAACGTGAAAAAAACTCCAGCATTTTGTATGCTTGATATGAAAAGGATACAACAGGATTTTTTTAACCTAAAGTGCACTAAATTAGCAAGGTAAGTGAATGCAAATTTGAATAAATTATTCTTTTTCTGAATCATTGGAGGGTTTTCGGAAATATATTGTTTTTTTGAGAGCGCCAAGTGCATGCTTTTTGGTGAAATTCATATGACTTAAGTGATTGCATTTGTAGTTCTTTTTTTAATTCATTAAAATTCAATATGTAAAGTGTATATCACTTGACCTTTAGAAATTGTCTGTGGGGATTCTGGGGACCCAAACATTTTTAGAAATAAGTCTTTTTTAAGATTTCATTTTGAATTTGTTTGTTCATGGTACTAAATGGATCTTTTTGGCACAAACTGATTTTAAGGTTCGGGTTGAAAATTTAGTTCGTTTAGGGCTGTTCAAGGTCATGCCAAGTATATTCTGACTAGTTAAAGTGTCGTTTACACTTCTCGTTGGCAATCGTGCTATGTAAATTAAAAGTGATTGCCTAATAAGGAGTTGAATATGGAAACTATAGGAAATACCAGTTTAAAACTGCGCCAAAAACTAAGTTTCGAACAAGTCCCTAGAAATATTCCGTTTAGTGTTTCGTTTCTTATCACGAATAAAACATTAAAAATGTGGCGATCTGCCCATTCAGGAGTTAAAAAAAATCGCACAAATGTTTGCCAAAAGTTGACAAGTTGACACGGGGTTGCGACCGTGTTAATGTCAAAAGAAAATAGGACTTTCCTTTCTTCTTGAAAATTTTAAATAATTTATCCTTTTCAGAAAATACTGATAAAAAGGCGATTTAGGTTTTGTGTTAATTGCCCAGTAAAAATTACTTAAAAAGCGAAACTTACAGTACATGTACAGTCGTGACAAAATTTTCAATATGTTTTACTTTATTTTAAATTAAAATTAGAAAAAAATAACACAGGTTAATTTTAATATCTAATATGGCCTCCCTTGGCTTTTATAAGTGACTCTTTTTGGCACTGATGAAACAAGACGCTCGCATATATTTTTAATTTCTTCGTCATGAAAGCAAATATCAATAATAGGCTAAATCAGTTTAGTTTTCGTGGTGCAGTCTCTCTTCTTGAGCTTTCCTTTTGCAATTGCTCACAGATTTTCAATTGGATTGAGATCAGGAGAGTTGCCCGGCCAACACATCAATCTTGTGGTGTACGAAATACTGTTTCATATTTTCTTATGTGTGACATGGAGCAAGATCCTGTTGGAAAATTGGATTTGCTCCTCTGAATGGTTGGGCGCAGAATTTGAGTTAAAACTTTTGCGTATTTGGTGCTTTTCATCATACCTTCTATTGGCTTAAGACTTCCAGGGCCTTCAAGTTGTAAAACAGCCCCAAATGACTTCAGAGAGGGTATTTTGGCGCTTGAACGATATGGCTGGGTCGAAGTTTTTCTTTCGGACTTTTCTCACGACACTTACCCGGTATCCTTGGGCCTCAAAGTGACTCTCGTTCGAGAAAACAACTTTCTTCCAACTGCGCACTGTCCATTTCTTATGTTTCTAAGCCCAATTTATCCGCTTCTGCTCTAATTTGTTCGGTCAACAGCTGTTTTTTTAAAGGCTTTATTGCATTTCGATCAACTTCCAGAACACGTCTACGGACTGTAGAAACATCTACCTGAACGCCAGCTGTTGTCCACTCCTTTTGCAGGTCAATACTTGTCTTGCCAGGGCTGATTATACTTTTTTTTATCAAAACCTTATGGCCATGTTTTGTGGTCGCCGTGGCGTAGTGGGTAGAGTGCGACGCTCACACGCCGAAGGGTCTAGGTTCGACTCCCAGTTCAACACCAATTTTTCTAATATTTCACGGCACCACCTCTTTCGAGCTGCTGACAACACTCAAAGAGTAATAATTGTCTAAGAAAGCTTCTCAAATTTCGCCGTTCGGAGTCGGCAAAAAACTGTAGGTCCCTTCTACTCGTGAGAGAACAGTAGCGCGCACAACACGAGTAGTTGATAAGCAAGCTAGGCCCTGGTCCCCCTTTGGACTGTAGTGCCAACAATTATTATTATTATTATGGCCATGTTTTGTTCTTTTGCGTTTCCGCCCCGCAATGACCCTTCCGATTGGATTGATCCAGTGAACTTGTGTTGAGCAATAATCGTTGAAACACTGGGTTTTGAAACTCCAACGTCAGCTGAAATCTCTCGGATGATTTTCCCAGCATGTTCATGGAACGCAATGACTTGTGTCTTCTTCTTTTTTTGAAATATCCATGATGATGAAGTCTTTACAAATAATGTTTGGAATCGTATGATTTTATTTTTTCCCTTAAAAACAGCAACTTACCTCTTAGAGCAGCCAAATTAATTTAAATGACTAACAAAAACATTCAAAATAGAGCATATAAGCCATAGCCTACTTAAACTTACCAAAATATTTAAAAAAAAAAAACGTGCGAACCATGGGCTATCCTTAAAACATTCAAAATTGCTTGTCCCAAATAATATGCACACGACTGTAAATGTTCTCTCAAAGAGAGAATACGGAGCTACTTGAAAATCTTAAAATTCACAAACTTCGCTGTTCGTCGCTAATACAAAACCCTCCTCCCTTGATTCTTTTAAAGTCATTTTTAAGTTTTCGTGGTGGCTTACTACACATTTTTTAGCTTTTCTTATAATTTCGGGTTATTCTTCTTCAACTCTTTTAAATATTTTATAAACACCGATTTCCTTAAAAAATTTAATTTAATTTATTACATATTGACGCTAAAGCTCTGATTACTTCTTTGACATGTACGCTGTCCTTGTCTTATGCCTACCTAATTGTGTTTCATGCCTAAACGAGGTAATGAATACTTGAACGAAAAAATGTGTATTTCCGCGGTCGATATGAGACATTGGTGTTTTGTTTCTCTATACAAAAATGCAAATAGGAGACTAGATTGTCATTACGACTGGCTTTCTTAGACTATAAGTTCAATATTTCATATCTGAGGGTTTGCTCATCGTCTTCTTTCTATTTATACATATATAGCAGTATATTTTTGCAACATTCATTCCTTTAAAACTCACTTCTTTTTATTATTCATTTATTCAAGGAATAAAGACACCAATTAAACGCTCCTGTTCTTTCATACATTCAAAAATCACTTTGTTGTTCTAAACGTTAAAAAAAAACAATAAAAATATATTTTTACGAGTTTTAAGGTGGTTGAATGTCAAGTTTTAAATTGACTAGCCCGGAGTCAGAATAACTGAACATATTTGTGTAAAGAGGTGTAAAACCGTAGATTAAAGTGCCTTCAGAAGCTGTGACAAAAGGCAGCTCAAAGGATTATGCGAATCGTATCCCACATAAAATTGATAGTGACTATTCTACGCTTATCTACCGTCAGATCTTATCCGAGCAGTGTTCCGCATTTATTATTCAAATAATGTTGATGAAACATGGGTCCATTAATATACAGCTAAGAACAATGGGAAAAAGTGAACGGTAATTGTCCTCTGAAGTAAATAAATACTCCGCCGTCAGACATTATTTATACCCGTATAATATAATAGTGCGATAGTCCACAAGTTGACCATGTCCTAGCTTCCTCATCACACAACTCTTGCTCTACTTCTCTCTTACAAGTAGAAGGGGCCTACAGTTTTTTAGGCGAAATTTGAAAAGCTTTTTAATACACAGTATTCTTTGAGTTTCAGCTCGTGAGAGGTGTTTCCTTGAAAAAATGCGATCTATTCATTCCGGGAATTGAATCTGGGACCTTTGAGAGTGTTGCATTCTTCCCACTACGTCCCGGTGTACAGTTGTGTCTTGTATGGGAAACGTGGAAAAAATCTGCATTTTTTGAACCCGTTGACCGATTTTGATGGAATATAGTATCAGTTCCATAAAATCCTTTTGCTGTCAAAAAATTGTCGATATTGCACGAAGGATAACAGAGTAATCTTAATAGATAAAAAAACACAATTTTTGGCTAACTACATTCAAAAAATATTTAATAATAATTTACGGCCGTGAATTGAGGTTAAAAGCAAAGTTAGAAGTCATACCTACATAGAAAAATTACATTCAATACTATCTACAAATACACTTTCGTTATAAAAAAATTCAATTAAATCTGAATTAAGTATAATAAAGATTGCGCTTCACAACTTAGTGGTTCATGTTTATGGTATTTGCACGATACAAGCATTAGAGGGCAAATCGTAGGAAAGTTAAAAAGATGCCGAAAAATGCCCGAGACTACTCCACTTAGATGACTACTTCTCCCAAAGTGCAAAAAAATGTGTATTTTTATTTTTGTATCCTCGATAAAGAATACTTCAAGCTTTTAGAAAAATTGACTTTTTTTTCGATCCCCTTGGAGTGATTTTGTTCTGCTCCACCAAACACACAAAGTAATTCCCGCAAAGTTACCCTTAATCAAAAGCCTGTCCTAGAAAACTGGTGTTAATACACTTTGAAGCAGAGGCCAATAGGGAGGCAGTTAACTCCCTCGTCTCCCGCCCTTGAATTCATTTTGACAGCGTTTTTTATAACACTTCCCCTCCTGAACAGCTGATTCACAGACAGGATTTGTCTTTGTCTTTAAATGAGTAGACGTGTGAACTGCCTATATGGTGGATCTCGTCACTCTTCAAACTGTTAGAAGGACGAGGCATATAAATCAAAAAATTGGAAGAGAGAAGGTATAGTGTTTTTCAACGCAAAGTAATGGTTGACGATAGCTGCGTTCAGAAATGATGTTTTTAAGGCAGAGGTTGCATCAGAAAAGCAATGTACTTAAAACTTTATGATTATTTCAAAATCAGCTGTTTGCTCAGCTGTTGAGTTGACCATATCCTTCTTTAACGGTTTTTGGTTTGAAGGCTAAATATAAGCCCTTTCAAATAAATATGACATTATGTTCCAAGGTGGATTTGTTTAGAAAATATGCCACATCGAATTTTCTTGAAAAAAGCGTTCAATTTTAAAAATTTCAAATACCCAGCTTTAAGCTAGTCGTTCATTGAAACGGCTCGTTAGAAGTTTACAAAATTCTGGTCTTCTAGGTTCTGAAATATGTTTAATCGAAAACTAATACCATTTTTCAGTGAAAAATTATTTCATTTTACGTATTTTTTTCTGCTCGGATACCACTGTGCGGCGGTTACTACTGCACGCTTAACTTTCCTTTAATGTATCAGATAATTTATGGTAGAGTGTCCCTACTTCAAGATGCAGGAAAATATGTTCCAGTTCTTTCATTTTCAATTACGTCTACGGTGCCTTTTCTCCAACTTTCAGACTATTGCAACAGTTATAAAACAATAGGCTTCTAAAATACCCAAGACAAATAATCGACTTATTGTCTAGCAGTCATCTCGACCTATCTTAACCCTGTTCTGTTGATATAAACGTTGTTGATCGGTTTTGATCGATCAAGCTATTATTTAAAGAAATAATATAATAATTGTTGGCGCTACAGTCCAGAGGGGGACCAGGGCCTAGCTTGCTCATCAGCTACTCGTGTTGTGCGCGCTACTGTTCTCTCACGAGTAGAAGGGACCTACAGTTTTTTGCCGACTCCGAACGGCGAAATTTGAGAAGCTTTCTTAGACAGTTATTACTCTTTGAGTGTTGTCAGCAGCTCGAAAGAGGTGGTGCCGTGAAAAATGCGAAAAATTGGTGTTGAGCTGGGAGAGTGAGAAAGTTGATCTGAAGCGTAACCAATGTGCTATGAATATCCCCTGGCATTTTTTTAGGTCATCAGGCGTTGATTTGTTTATGGCTACTAGAGCAGCCAGAAAACTACCGTTGTCAAGTTGACGTTTCCATTGAATGTTGGATTGTGTTGCCATCACCCAACACTGTGTGCACAATTGCAGGAATTGCCTCCAGAGGTTTCTTTTTCCTCATTTGTCCTTGACACCGTATTTTAAGCGACCGAAATTCTTTTAACGCTGAATCATTCGCATTATAATATATCTAAGCCTGGCATATTAAAAGCGTTTAATATAAAAATTTCGAAGAAGAGAAACTTGCAAGCAAATGCTTGAACTTACATCTTAATCCGAAGGTAAAAGGCAATCGCTTCATATACTGATTTTCAATAAGTCACTGCATTTTTCTGTAAAGAAATAAATTTTACTTAAAGAAATTAACGAGTTTAGAACACCACCTTCCGAAATTCAAATCGTTAGCAACAAAAAAGCACGCTTATCTTTAATACTTGCTGCTCTCCGCATTTTCACACATGGCAGTTGAATCGCACAAAAAAGCTCACCACTGATAAGCCTCATTTCAGAATCACACATACTTCCAGTAGATTCAATTTTCCTGTAACAGCTCAGCCTAGACATAAAATGTCCACGGACAAATTATACATAATCTTGTGTTGCTCTGTCGCTCCACCAATTTGTTAATTCCTGGCAGTGATGGATCTCTTTATTAGTTCGGCCACTTAACCCGATTTGGGGCAATTTTTGGGATTAAAATTGTGCCTGGCCGAATGCGTGACCAGTGCCTCACTCACCACATTTCGTAATTGATTCCACAGAAGTCCCCCGGGAACGCGCTGGATGTCCTAGTGATTAGTTAACTGAATTGAGACATAGCGTGGTTTTCGGCCACCATCTTCGCATTTAGTTTAATTAAATTTTTGGGCAATTTATTGAGGCGGCTACTCACGGTATTGTGAAGTGGTAATGCCATCATCATGGACCACGGCGAGAGCCAAAGCTTTCGTTCGTTGTTGTGCCATTCATGGATGCAGGGAATCTTCGGATTCCAGAATTTTCATTCAACAGGTCTCGCATTGAAAAGCTACTCCAAGTCCTGCTCTCTTTTGCCTCTTTCGCCATTCGAGAGCGCAGAGCGATGTGCTCTTACAATTTTTTTGCACTTTCATGAATGAAACTGCCTGCCTATGTGCTCACTAAAGCAACAATGCGTTATCGCCGATGGCGGCGGCGTACTAATAACTCAACGAAATCCACAAACACCCCAACCCACCGATAGCCTGCCAGTCCTGCCTGCGGTAGGGGTGCTTATCGGCTGCAGCTGAAGTTGCCCACCATCCCTATGAGACGACGACCCGACTCTCTGTGCTCTCGCCGCCTGGTGCTTTGGGCTCGACGGTGGTTGGGGCTTTTTTGTCATGCTGTGTGTGCCTCGCGGAGTACATCTTCTTCGTCTGTGCAAGCATCCCGGTTCTCGGGGCTCTTCAGTCTTTGCGTGAACGTTGCGGCGTGCAAGACTTTCCTGAAAGCCCACTCACCGGTGGCATCAATCCTCTTACTGTGTCCTGAAAAGGAACAAAAAAGGAATTTAGTGTATTAAAAACAAATATACAGAAAATTACTTCTCGAATCGCGACAACAGGACGTATTACATCTGACGTGTTTGCAGAACATTCACAGATATATCGTTGCTCCTTGAATTGTCCTGTTTCTCGGGTTCCCTTTCAGGTGCGGTTTTTTTTGCGTTCGTGTGAAACAGATTGAATGGAAAATCATATGCAAATATTGTGCAGGGTCAAATGAAACGCCCGCAGTGAGACCGGCGAACGGTTTTCAGTGTCTTTTTCCGTTTTTGTGAACTGCACTGTGAAAGTTGTGCAAAAGAGGAAAAAATCGCAAAAGGATCGCATTTTGTTTACGCGTGTGCGTGCGTATTTGAGTGTCTAAGGGAAAGTGAAAGGGAAAGGTGAAGGGAAAGTGATTTTATTTTAATAAAGTTCAAAAAAAAAAAAAAAACGTGAAAAAAACTCCAGCATTTTGTATGCTTGATATGAAAAGGATACAACAGGATTTTTTTAACCTAAAGTGCACTAAATTAGCAAGGTAAGTGAATGCAAATTTGAATAAATTATTCTTTTTCTGAATCATTGGAGGGTTTTCGGAAATATATTGTTTTTTTGAGAGCGCCAAGTGCATGCTTTTTGGTGAAATTCATATGACTTAAGTGATTGCATTTGTAGTTCTTTTTTTAATTCATTAAAATTCAATATGTAAAGTGTATATCACTTGACCTTTAGAAATTGTCTGTGGGGATTCTGGGGACCCAAACATTTTTAGAAATAAGTCTTTTTTAAGATTTCATTTTGAATTTGTTTGTTCATGGTACTAAATGGATCTTTTTGGCACAAACTGATTTTAAGGTTCGGGTTGAAAATTTAGTTCGTTTAGGGCTGTTCAAGGTCATGCCAAGTATATTCTGACTAGTTAAAGTGTCGTTTACACTTCTCGTTGGCAATCGTGCTATGTAAATTAAAAGTGATTGCCTAATAAGGAGTTGAATATGGAAACTATAGGAAATACCAGTTTAAAACTGCGCCAAAAACTAAGTTTCGAACAAGTCCCTAGAAATATTCCGTTTAGTGTTTCGTTTCTTATCACGAATAAAACATTAAAAATGTGGCGATCTGCCCATTCAGGAGTTAAAAAAAATCGCACAAATGTTTGCCAAAAGTTGACAAGTTGACACGGGGTTGCGACCGTGTTAATGTCAAAAGAAAATAGGACTTTCCTTTCTTCTTGAAAATTTTAAATAATTTATCCTTTTCAGAAAATACTGATAAAAAGGCGATTTAGGTTTTGTGTTAATTGCCCAGTAAAAATTACTTAAAAAGCGAAACTTACAGTACATGTACAGTCGTGACAAAATTTTCAATATGTTTTACTTTATTTTAAATTAAAATTAGAAAAAAATAACACAGGTTAATTTTAATATCTAATATGGCCTCCCTTGGCTTTTATAAGTGACTCTTTTTGGCACTGATGAAACAAGACGCTCGCATATATTTTTAATTTCTTCGTCATGAAAGCAAATATCAATAATAGGCTAAATCAGTTTAGTTTTCGTGGTGCAGTCTCTCTTCTTGAGCTTTCCTTTTGCAATTGCTCACAGATTTTCAATTGGATTGAGATCAGGAGAGTTGCCCGGCCAACACATCAATCTTGTGGTGTACGAAATACTGTTTCATATTTTCTTATGTGTGACATGGAGCAAGATCCTGTTGGAAAATTGGATTTGCTCCTCTGAATGGTTGGGCGCAGAATTTGAGTTAAAACTTTTGCGTATTTGGTGCTTTTCATCATACCTTCTATTGGCTTAAGACTTCCAGGGCCTTCAAGTTGTAAAACAGCCCCAAATGACTTCAGAGAGGGTATTTTGGCGCTTGAACGATATGGCTGGGTCGAAGTTTTTCTTTCGGACTTTTCTCACGACACTTACCCGGTATCCTTGGGCCTCAAAGTGACTCTCGTTCGAGAAAACAACTTTCTTCCAACTGCGCACTGTCCATTTCTTATGTTTCTAAGCCCAATTTATCCGCTTCTGCTCTAATTTGTTCGGTCAACAGCTGTTTTTTTAAAGGCTTTATTGCATTTCGATCAACTTCCAGAACACGTCTACGGACTGTAGAAACATCTACCTGAACGCCAGCTGTTGTCCACTCCTTTTGCAGGTCAATACTTGTCTTGCCAGGGCTGATTATACTTTTTTTTATCAAAACCTTATGGCCATGTTTTGTGGTCGCCGTGGCGTAGTGGGTAGAGTGCGACGCTCACACGCCGAAGGGTCTAGGTTCGACTCCCAGTTCAACACCAATTTTTCTAATATTTCACGGCACCACCTCTTTCGAGCTGCTGACAACACTCAAAGAGTAATAATTGTCTAAGAAAGCTTCTCAAATTTCGCCGTTCGGAGTCGGCAAAAAACTGTAGGTCCCTTCTACTCGTGAGAGAACAGTAGCGCGCACAACACGAGTAGTTGATAAGCAAGCTAGGCCCTGGTCCCCCTTTGGACTGTAGTGCCAACAATTATTATTATTATTATGGCCATGTTTTGTTCTTTTGCGTTTCCGCCCCGCAATGACCCTTCCGATTGGATTGATCCAGTGAACTTGTGTTGAGCAATAATCGTTGAAACACTGGGTTTTGAAACTCCAACGTCAGCTGAAATCTCTCGGATGATTTTCCCAGCATGTTCATGGAACGCAATGACTTGTGTCTTCTTCTTTTTTTGAAATATCCATGATGATGAAGTCTTTACAAATAATGTTTGGAATCGTATGATTTTATTTTTTCCCTTAAAAACAGCAACTTACCTCTTAGAGCAGCCAAATTAATTTAAATGACTAACAAAAACATTCAAAATAGAGCATATAAGCCATAGCCTACTTAAACTTACCAAAATATTTAAAAAAAAAAAACGTGCGAACCATGGGCTATCCTTAAAACATTCAAAATTGCTTGTCCCAAATAATATGCACACGACTGTAAATGTTCTCTCAAAGAGAGA
Source organism: Eristalinus aeneus (assembly GCA_955652365.1). Taxonomy (NCBI): domain Eukaryota; kingdom Metazoa; phylum Arthropoda; class Insecta; order Diptera; family Syrphidae; genus Eristalinus; species Eristalinus aeneus. The sequence continues at coordinate 24,922,350 of OY019133.1, read as the reverse complement.
ATACGGAGCTACTTGAAAATCTTAAAATTCACAAACTTCGCTGTTCGTCGCTAATACAAAACCCTCCTCCCTTGATTCTTTTAAAGTCATTTTTAAGTTTTCGTGGTGGCTTACTACACATTTTTTAGCTTTTCTTATAATTTCGGGTTATTCTTCTTCAACTCTTTTAAATATTTTATAAACACCGATTTCCTTAAAAAATTTAATTTAATTTATTACATATTGACGCTAAAGCTCTGATTACTTCTTTGACATGTACGCTGTCCTTGTCTTATGCCTACCTAATTGTGTTTCATGCCTAAACGAGGTAATGAATACTTGAACGAAAAAATGTGTATTTCCGCGGTCGATATGAGACATTGGTGTTTTGTTTCTCTATACAAAAATGCAAATAGGAGACTAGATTGTCATTACGACTGGCTTTCTTAGACTATAAGTTCAATATTTCATATCTGAGGGTTTGCTCATCGTCTTCTTTCTATTTATACATATATAGCAGTATATTTTTGCAACATTCATTCCTTTAAAACTCACTTCTTTTTATTATTCATTTATTCAAGGAATAAAGACACCAATTAAACGCTCCTGTTCTTTCATACATTCAAAAATCACTTTGTTGTTCTAAACGTTAAAAAAAAACAATAAAAATATATTTTTACGAGTTTTAAGGTGGTTGAATGTCAAGTTTTAAATTGACTAGCCCGGAGTCAGAATAACTGAACATATTTGTGTAAAGAGGTGTAAAACCGTAGATTAAAGTGCCTTCAGAAGCTGTGACAAAAGGCAGCTCAAAGGATTATGCGAATCGTATCCCACATAAAATTGATAGTGACTATTCTACGCTTATCTACCGTCAGATCTTATCCGAGCAGTGTTCCGCATTTATTATTCAAATAATGTTGATGAAACATGGGTCCATTAATATACAGCTAAGAACAATGGGAAAAAGTGAACGGTAATTGTCCTCTGAAGTAAATAAATACTCCGCCGTCAGACATTATTTATACCCGTATAATATAATAGTGCGATAGTCCACAAGTTGACCATGTCCTAGCTTCCTCATCACACAACTCTTGCTCTACTTCTCTCTTACAAGTAGAAGGGGCCTACAGTTTTTTAGGCGAAATTTGAAAAGCTTTTTAATACACAGTATTCTTTGAGTTTCAGCTCGTGAGAGGTGTTTCCTTGAAAAAATGCGATCTATTCATTCCGGGAATTGAATCTGGGACCTTTGAGAGTGTTGCATTCTTCCCACTACGTCCCGGTGTACAGTTGTGTCTTGTATGGGAAACGTGGAAAAAATCTGCATTTTTTGAACCCGTTGACCGATTTTGATGGAATATAGTATCAGTTCCATAAAATCCTTTTGCTGTCAAAAAATTGTCGATATTGCACGAAGGATAACAGAGTAATCTTAATAGATAAAAAAACACAATTTTTGGCTAACTACATTCAAAAAATATTTAATAATAATTTACGGCCGTGAATTGAGGTTAAAAGCAAAGTTAGAAGTCATACCTACATAGAAAAATTACATTCAATACTATCTACAAATACACTTTCGTTATAAAAAAATTCAATTAAATCTGAATTAAGTATAATAAAGATTGCGCTTCACAACTTAGTGGTTCATGTTTATGGTATTTGCACGATACAAGCATTAGAGGGCAAATCGTAGGAAAGTTAAAAAGATGCCGAAAAATGCCCGAGACTACTCCACTTAGATGACTACTTCTCCCAAAGTGCAAAAAAATGTGTATTTTTATTTTTGTATCCTCGATAAAGAATACTTCAAGCTTTTAGAAAAATTGACTTTTTTTTCGATCCCCTTGGAGTGATTTTGTTCTGCTCCACCAAACACACAAAGTAATTCCCGCAAAGTTACCCTTAATCAAAAGCCTGTCCTAGAAAACTGGTGTTAATACACTTTGAAGCAGAGGCCAATAGGGAGGCAGTTAACTCCCTCGTCTCCCGCCCTTGAATTCATTTTGACAGCGTTTTTTATAACACTTCCCCTCCTGAACAGCTGATTCACAGACAGGATTTGTCTTTGTCTTTAAATGAGTAGACGTGTGAACTGCCTATATGGTGGATCTCGTCACTCTTCAAACTGTTAGAAGGACGAGGCATATAAATCAAAAAATTGGAAGAGAGAAGGTATAGTGTTTTTCAACGCAAAGTAATGGTTGACGATAGCTGCGTTCAGAAATGATGTTTTTAAGGCAGAGGTTGCATCAGAAAAGCAATGTACTTAAAACTTTATGATTATTTCAAAATCAGCTGTTTGCTCAGCTGTTGAGTTGACCATATCCTTCTTTAACGGTTTTTGGTTTGAAGGCTAAATATAAGCCCTTTCAAATAAATATGACATTATGTTCCAAGGTGGATTTGTTTAGAAAATATGCCACATCGAATTTTCTTGAAAAAAGCGTTCAATTTTAAAAATTTCAAATACCCAGCTTTAAGCTAGTCGTTCATTGAAACGGCTCGTTAGAAGTTTACAAAATTCTGGTCTTCTAGGTTCTGAAATATGTTTAATCGAAAACTAATACCATTTTTCAGTGAAAAATTATTTCATTTTACGTATTTTTTTCTGCTCGGATACCACTGTGCGGCGGTTACTACTGCACGCTTAACTTTCCTTTAATGTATCAGATAATTTATGGTAGAGTGTCCCTACTTCAAGATGCAGGAAAATATGTTCCAGTTCTTTCATTTTCAATTACGTCTACGGTGCCTTTTCTCCAACTTTCAGACTATTGCAACAGTTATAAAACAATAGGCTTCTAAAATACCCAAGACAAATAATCGACTTATTGTCTAGCAGTCATCTCGACCTATCTTAACCCTGTTCTGTTGATATAAACGTTGTTGATCGGTTTTGATCGATCAAGCTATTATTTAAAGAAATAATATAATAATTGTTGGCGCTACAGTCCAGAGGGGGACCAGGGCCTAGCTTGCTCATCAGCTACTCGTGTTGTGCGCGCTACTGTTCTCTCACGAGTAGAAGGGACCTACAGTTTTTTGCCGACTCCGAACGGCGAAATTTGAGAAGCTTTCTTAGACAGTTATTACTCTTTGAGTGTTGTCAGCAGCTCGAAAGAGGTGGTGCCGTGAAAAATGCGAAAAATTGGTGTTGAGCTGGGAGACGAACCTAGACCCTTTGAGAGTAAGCGTCGCACTCTACCCAAAACGCCACGGTGACCACTATTTAAAGAAATGGTAGAAGAAATAAGAGGGTAGTGCAACATGGCGGATTGTAAAGGAATGCGGATCGATTATGATCATGCTGTAGGATCTCATCCTTCGCGCAAGTCACGTATAACGTATCTCACCAAACTTTTAAACTGCAAGATGACACTTTTGCATTAGCAGAATGCCGGAAAGCAGAAACCCAAACTGAAAACAAAACCGAACGAGAAATGCTTGGCTCAGCAATTCTGTAATATAAAACCAACCGAATTTCATAAATCGATTGGATTATTTGTTGGATACCCAAGTGTGCAGCCAAGTTACAGACAGCGGCGCTTGTAATATTTTACTGAATAATAGAACAGCATTTCTTAAGAGTGTGCAGCTTAGCTGAAGACAGCGGCACTCAGTAAAAGACTTGTAGTTTTTTTTATTCCTCTTTTAAAATTTCTAACAGATAATTTAAGTCGCATTAACCGGCTCAGTGGCATCATCTAAGCAATATCTTTTTTTAATGAAAATGTTTTAAAATTAAAAATGTACAATAACTTCAAAATGACCACCGTGGTGGGTAAGAGTTTTTGTGCTAGAGGTTTGATATCACCCTTCGACGTTGTACTGCATATCCACTTTAGTGCTGGAGGCTTGATTTTACCCTTCGACGTTGAACTGCATATCCACTCCAATCGTTCCGAGAATAACAGCGAGTTCTGCATTTGTGGTTGTCGCAGATGCTGAGACATGATGCCTGGTAGACGGTTAATTACTAATAAACAGGGTGACCAGGGCCTAGCTTGCTTATCAGCTACTCATGTTGTGCCTGCTACAATTTTCTCACGAGTAGAAGGGACCTATAGTATTTTGTCGACTCCGAATGGCGAAGTTTGAGAAGCTTTCTTAGAAAGTTATTAATTTTTGAGTGTTGCCAGCAGCTTGAAAGAGTTTGTGCCGTGAAAAAAATTCCAGGTGTTGAGCCGCGGATAGAACCTAGACCTAGACCGGAGTATGAGCGTCGCACACTACCCACTACGCCACGGCGGCCACGGTTGCGGTATGGAATTGTCTTTTTTCATTGGGTATGCTTTTAGAAGTCTAAACTTGACTAGAGAGAGCACGCTGTTTTCTTATTGTTATTGGGATGGGTCTTCTTGTCAGTGGAATTGATGCTATGAAAATCTGCCTGCATTGGATCCATTTCCAAAGCCAATCTAAAAATTTCGCTCAAATTTTTAGAACAGAGCTTTTCAAAGCAGCATTATATTGCATTTTCTTTCACAGTACATTTAATGGAACATAATTGCCAATAACGCATTAAGTTCGATTTAAAATTGCAAATGGACGACTGAAAGTGATTTGACCAATTTATGTGACAATCATTTATCCTTTGAGAAAGCAATATTCGAAGTGAAGTTAGGGCAGAAGTCTTGTGTAGCGTGCGGTCAAGGCATGTTTGTTCAAAAACAATTTGCAGTGTATGACTATTTTATACGGGTGGACCTTAAAATCGATGGATACGAGCAATCTTCTAAATAATTATTTGGCTATTGTATTTTAAGACATTCTACATTAACCGTTCAGCAAATTTTCTGATAGCCATATTCAAGGTGATGGTCGCCGTGGCGTAGTGGGTAGAGTGCGACGCTCACACGCCAAAGGGTCTAGGTTCGTCTCCCAGCTCAACACCAATTTTTCGCATTTTTCACGGCACCAACTCTTTCGAGCTGCTGACAACACTCAAAGAGTAATAACTGTCTAAGAAAGCTTCTCAAATCCCGCCGTTTGGAGTCGGCAGAAAACTGTAGGTCCCTTCTACTCGTACAGAACAGTAGCGCACACAACACGAGTAGTTGATGAGCCCTGGTCCCCCTTTGAACTGTAGCACCAACAATTATTATTACATTCAAGGTGATGTTCGATTTTTTTTTAAATTCTAAGGATATTGCTCTTCACTTTTATGTCGTACAAGGTTCTATGTCTAGTTTCGACGAAATCATTTGACCGTAAAACCGCAACCTTAATTTAAACTTCTTCCACGACACCTATCGTTAACCTAAGTCATTCCGAAAACAAACACAATTGACAGCCACGTCTTTCGCGCACTGACCATTCGTAAAACAAACGAAATACGCTCGATAAAAAAGTATATCACGTAACTTCTTTATTGCAACGGTACCCGGAGAACCATTTTGCGCAGCAGTAATAATCACAATAAACTTGCCACAAATGGGAAATTTCCCCGACGTCAGATGTCGGCAAACGATATGATGGCCGAGAGGGAACTTTCTATTTACTTCCGGGCACTCTCTTGATGGCCAGACGCTGCTGCGTACAGGTACAGTCATCCGTAGCTATTACCCTGTCAATTTATGTCGAATGTGCCCAAATTGATGGACCAAAAATGAGTTTCTTTAAATTTTGGGCATGAATCGATAAATCAATTGCCATTTAAGAGGCCTAAACGGAGACCGTCGCCGCATCGGATTCAATCAGAAACACCCGCCAATGTGTGTGATTTGCTCATTAAATACTATGAAGCTTGCGGTATCGGAAAAATTGAGCAAAACAGTGTCCTAATCTTTTGGCCATAAAATATTTTGCGTGTGACTGCATTTTCCTCTCCGTTTTAATATCTTTTTACGCGATAACGACCGCCAGTCATGCCTGGCAACGGCCAATTCCATTTTGTGCCAATGACGAAAAATCCGCACAACGATATATCGCTTTCCCTAACGCAATAGCTGTAGCAGCGGCAAAGACGACGTCATTCAAATCAAGGCGAGATGGAAGTGCAAGCACTCCAGTGCTCCTGTTCCTTCCGACTCTGAATTTTTTTATTTCTTTATTGGAATTGAATTTACGTCACGCTAAATCATTGTCACAAGAAAAATTTACTGCATCCTTTCTTTTCCATACGAAAGGATGTGAGTGCAAAGTACCACCACGAGGACGGGCGGCAATGCCTTCTTCCTCACAGAAATAGACGACGTACTGACGGCTGTGAAAGTTTGGGGGTCGTCTTGTCTCCACGATGGTTGATGTGCTTTTTACGAGTTCTGTTTGTTGTTGCCGTTTTTTCGAGTCGAAGCATCACACGTCTGGCGGTGGAATGTAATCAATTTTATTTTTATGAATTTCAAATGAGCGATACCTATTGTTTTCACTTCGCAAAAAGGATAACAAATTGGCTGCGAATTTTCCGAAACTCTTTGGGGGAGTTAATTATCATGCGCACGTAGACGTTCGATGACAGCTGCAGCGACAGTTCGATGGGTTTGCCAGAAATCGATTATTAATGATGTGCTTTTTTGGTGTTTTAATCGCCATGTGTGAAGGGATCAGTTCACACTTTGAAGGCCCTGACGTTTGATTGCATTTGTTTGAAAACCACAAAAATGGAGGTTTTGTAAAATTGACGAGTGACAGGTGGATATGATTGCTTGGGTGAACCATGGTTGTGTATTAAATCAATGGTATTGTATTTTGGTTTGGAATGGTGTAACGAATTATTTGTTGTTTTAAATTCGTTTACCATAGACAGCGTAAAACTTTTGAAAGTGCACATTTCATGGATTTTTATTTTGTATGCAGATGAGTTTAATACCATTATTTGGGTGGCGCGACAGTTCACAGGTGGACCAGGGCCTAGCTTTCTTATCAACTTCTCATGTTGTGCATTCTAATGTTCCCTCAGGAGTAGAAGGCACCTACAGTTTTTTGCCGATTCCAAACGGCGAAGTTTGAGAAGCTTTCTTAGATAGTTACTACTCTTTGAGTGTTGTCAGCAGCTCGAAAGAAATGGTGCCGAGAAAAATTCAGCCGGAAATTGAACCTGAACCTTCTGCGTGTGAGTGTCGCATTCTACTCTATACGTCACAGCGGCCACCGATGAGTTTATGTCAATTACATGTATTTGCCGTCCCATTTGTGTTTGAAAACAAAATTTAGGTTCGAGTAAACCCAAGGTTGGGGAGTTGTGCCGTTGCCAGTGGTGCCAAAAATATTGGTTCAACCTCGTAATAGCTAATGGCGTTCAAAGAGTAATGTTTTAAAAAAAGTATGGAAACTTTCCAAGTGGAGCATATGCAATTTAGACGTTCGAAAGCAATATGGAGCACTCAAGAAATGTGTGGAAAAAATTTAAAGGCGTGTTATTACTTCCTACAACCCATGCAGTAGAGGAAGGTTTTATTAAACTCGAAACAGTAACATTTACATTTTCAATTATTCCATTTGAAATGTGTTTAGTTTTCTTCCGCTGCAAAATGGGCATGATTCTACTTCGAAAAAATTTGCTGCGTTTATAAAAATATCTTTAAAATTTATATTTCACGTAATACACTTCGACTAATGTTTTTTTTTTCCTGATTTTTAAACATGCTTTATAGTCTTAAACTTCAAAGTATTAAGCTTCAAAGTTTTTTGTATTGGCGTTTTAAGAAGTTCATAGAATAAGAATCAAAAAAATTGTTGACAATTATATAAAAGAAATGTTAATTTTGAAAGTCATACGCTGACCAATTACAACAAGCGAACTGGCCCCACAGTTGCAAAATTGACTACAGTTCAGACAGTTCTTAACAACGTTATTCATAGATTGATATAATCATTATGACAGCTGTCAATGTCATATGACATTAGCTACATTTTGCATATTTCTTAAGTTGGAAGTGATGAAATGGGATAAAAAAGTCTGAACATAAAGTTACATTAGGTGCGATCTCGTACCCGAAACAAACAACCCAAAACATAACAAAACAACACAATGTCCATATGTCCCGTATGCTGAAAAAAATTACTTTATGGCAATCGAGAGCTCTCTCTCTAGAGTTAAATATTTCTCCGCCCATTTTAATACAAGGGATTTTTGTGGGTAGGCTGTTGGTTTTCTGTCAAATTAAATGGTGTGCGTACAGAGATGAGTGAGCATTAACCCATTATCACTAGGTCTATTCCAATTCATTTGGGTACAGCAATTCGTAGTTGAGTAGTTTGGGTAAAGATCTCTCTTGCAGAGAACAACTCTACCGATACCAGAGACCAATAGGGAGACAGTCAACTCCCTCGTCTCCCGCCCTTGAATTTATTTTGACAGCGTTTTTTATAACATTTCTCTTCCTGAACAGCTGACGCACAAAAAGGATTTTGTTTGTTTTCAAATGAGAATACGTTTGAACTGTCTATACGGTGGATCTCCTCACTCTTCACACTGTTAGAAGGAGAGGGCATATAAATCAAAACGTAAACATGTGTGAGTAAAGTGAGACAATGTTCCATGATACGTAAATAATTTTCAGAATTTGAGGTTATGTCGTCTAAAACACGTAAATAACAGTCAAACGGTCGATGGACAAAGGGGAAATCAGCTGTTCAGTTGACCATCTCCTTCCTTATTGGTTTCTGACCGAAACTTCTGAAACGAGTATTCGTAGAAATTCGTAAACATATGACATATGACATATGAAATGTTAGAAGTTTTTTTGTTTTCACATTGACAGCTATCTGCTGCCCACAGATTTTTCTTTGGCAGCAATTCGTAGGGAGGGCAAATATTTTGCTCACTCATGAGCTTTCTCTCCTACAAAAAAAAAACGACTAATGGAACGCTTTTTCGTAGTTTTTCGGGTAAATTTGTAGAAATTCAAATTAGTTGGAACGGGCCTACTGTGTATGTGTCTAAAATTTTGTTGTTCCTATTCTTTTCTGTATCGAAAGAGTGAATTTGACACTTCTTAATGGCATGCTTTACTCATTTGGTTTAGCTGCGTTCCCGTACTTTGCCTCTTTTTTAGAGAGACACCACTTCTTAGCAAATGATAAACTTCAGAATTTGGTACAGAAAGTCCTGGAACACACCTATTGTAAATTTGACATATAAATTTGATTTGATAAGTGGTTGTCTTGGGACAGTGGGAAAGAATGCCACTCTTATGATCGGGTTGAACTGAACAACTCGCATTTATTTTTACGACACCATATCGTTCGAATCGCTAGAGACAATTTAAGTATATAAATTTTCTATAAAAACTTTCTTTAATTTCGCCCCTTAATGTGGATAAAAAAAACTGTAGATCTCTATCACAAACGCAAGGAGAATAGCACCCACAACAAATGTTATTTCTTAGGAAGTTAGGTCATAGACGACCGATAGTTGATGTGTGAGTTAAGTTCTGTTTCCATCGTGGGTTATTGCTTGGACGGAATTTTAACATATTACCAAAACAATTTATTGTGTCAAAATGTACAGGTTGGGAAAATTATTTTCTTGCTAAGTGCGTGTTTTTGTAGCAATATATCTAAATTTTCGGACTGTAGTAGAGTAGATTAAAAGTAGAGTGGAGTGGATTTTCTTAAATATGTACGGAATTGTGTTGTAACACATCACTCAATAATTTCCGGGACTAATCAATAAAAACACATTTCCTAGACAAAAGGGACTCTATTCATCAACATATGAGTAGTTTCATTTAAGAGTGATAAAATCAGTTTGACGTCGTTCTAACATTTCGGTACGTTTTTAAAAGATTTATCTTTGGCCTCAAAATAGGCATTAGTTTCCGCGATTACCTCCTCATTCGAGCTATATTTTTTCAGTCGAGCATCTTTTTGAGGTCTGAAAAGAGGTAGAAACCGCTTAAGCCAGACCTCGAGAAGACACTGGGTCTGGAAGCAATTTAAAGCCCAATGTGTGCAATTTGGCCATGGTAGTTAACAGCTTTTGACACGGTGCATCGTCTTGATATGGGACCGTTATCTTGCAATTCCTTTGTTCAAATACACCAATAATACCATGTAGTAATCGCTTTTAATCATTCTGCCTTTCTTAAGATAGTCGATGAATAAAATTCCGTGCGCATCCCACAATACGGATGTCATTACTTGCCAGTTGACCTTTGTGATTTTGGATGCTTTGGGCGTGGTTCACCGGCTGCTCCGCTGACTGTCGACTTGACTTTCGAGTGTAGGGATGGATCCATGCTTCATTGTAACATACCGACGCAAAAAGTCTTGTTCATTCTGGCGAAACAGCTCCAAACAGCTCTCAGAATCATCGATACGTTGTTGGTGTCGGCCCATTGTGAGCAAACGTGGCACACATTTCGAAAACAGCTTTCTAGTGGAAAGTTTGCACACTGCGTTCTGATATCTTTAAGCTGTCAGATATCTTACGGAAACTCACTTTGCGGTTTTCCAAAACGATTTTGTGTACTTTTTTGACGTTTTCAGGTGTATCCACCTCAATTGGTCATCCACAGCTTTCAGCATCGTTGGTGTCTGTACGGCCAAGTTTGAAGTTCGAATACCACCGACAAAAAACTGTTTTTGATAGAGCAGAGTCACTGTAACACTTTTCAAGACATTGATGAGCTTAAAAAGCATTAAAAAGCAGTGTTAAATAAACACACAATATTCTGTTTTTCCCATAATCATTTCAAATTCTCTATACTTGTACTTGTTGATTTCATACGAGACATAAACAAAAATTTGTGTCAACTGAATAAGTACAACCTTTTTTTAAGGTTTATTGTCAACTATGCTCCTCTTTTGTTTATGATGTTGAGAGATGAAACCAGTGAGAATAGCTCGAAAGCGATTCATATGGGAAGACATGCACGTTCTTCGTCTCTAGATACTTAATGATAGGCGCTTTGCAGGTTTAGGATTTAGCAGGCAATTAAACTCCTCTTAAATCGTACTACCAATGTATTACATGCAACACGAGTGGTTGCTGTAGAAGCGAAGCCAACTTTTACTTACAACTTTCGATCCAATCTATTTCTTTTTATTACATCAATCAGTTCAGACTCCGCAGGCAAACGTCTCGGAATATCTCGCCACAAACCTGTGCCGGTAGTTCTTACAAGGAGAGGTTTTTCTATTCTTAACACTTTTTTTTTCTATTCTTATAACTTAACAACACAAGGTTTCTAATTCAAAACTCTTTTCAAATCGGAATGACGTCATTAACATCCAGACTTCCTAAGTAATTCGCTGTGGCTTCATTTTCTTTGCTCAAGCCCCCAACAACTTCGCCCAAAGATTTGACAAAACTTATACAAGTCCATCGACCTCAGTCACAAAGTCCTTGATGACTTTGAAAAATTCACTGCCTTGCGTCACTGGATCCAAACTAAAGTTTCTATCGACACATGATTGATGGATCCCAGCATAATGGCATTCACGTAGAGATAGTCCCAACTCCTGACGCGGCAAATAGTTGCCAAATTTGCCGAACTCGACAGCATGCGTTCGCTTTTATCGCTCACGTCTCAAAGTGAATCACTCCTCACACAACCGTTAGCCCTTACACATCAGTGCTGGGTGCGTAAATTCCAAACACGTGCAATGGAATTTCCAATTCCGATTCAAGCCTACACCTGCCAGCCTCCATTTCATTGCCCACACAATCAGCGGCGACAAAACATAGAGTAAATTTGATTTGGGTGACCAATCAGCAGCAGCACTGAAGAACAACGAACCGGATGAGAACTGAAATCAATTGTAGTCGGAGTCCGAAATCTGATTTGGGTTCAATTCCAACCCGCCCCAGCAGTGATTGATATTTTCATTACCCGTTTGGATTGCTGAAACGCCGGCTGCCGCTGGAGGTGGAGGACACCAGCCATGCGAGCGACCCTTTTCCGGCGAACACGTTCCCAGGTCACTCAATCACCTTTTAATCCTTTTGTTTTTCTTCTTTTTCGGGCACCTACCGCTGCTGCTGCTTTTTCTGTGTGTACTTTTGATCGCAAAGCCGTCTCGTAATTGCGTTCCTGAAGCTGAATTGGATTAAACTCTGGCAAATTCAGCAATTCCACGAGGAGGTGAATTCTCGTCAGGGCGTTGTAAATCTCCGCCGCGTGGTTTCTGATTAAAACCTGGCGGTAGCATGGATCCGCAGGCATGGCGCCCGGCGCTCATTCATTTCGTTCTGTTCATTTAAATTTGCGATGAGAGGAGAAAAAATATATATCTTCGCTTAAACGGATGCGACAAAAGTGAGCGCCGCCTCTTCAGTCGTTACACGTCCCCTGCGGCAGGGCACAAGTGAAACGAGTGAATCTGTGGAATTTTACCGGAGAATTCCAGTTTGCCTCTTAAGAGGCTCGTTCACAAGCCAACTGCCATGGTCTGGGAGGAGGCTTTTGCAATTAAGTTTTTTTTCCTTTCCTCCTCTGACGTGATGAACAGTAAACGAGGGAGCTCAGAGAACTGAGACATCTCTGCGACGAGACGGTGTGCTGGGGTGGTGGAGTGTGAAAAAGAAAACTGTATCATCCGATTATAAATGGCTCCTTAATCTGGGAGCGTTTGAGGCTCAGATGACAGGTGTAGGCGGGAATGTGAAAAGACGTTTCCTCCACTGGGTCGTGAGTAAGTGATTTAATTGAAAATTTGTGTGAAAGTGTTAATTACGGTGTGTTGGGATGTTGCACAGGATTGCCTTTGTATTTAAATTAAATGGCAGACGGGCTACAGGCTGGAGACCTGTTCGGCTTGTGATCTGCGCAATTTTTCTTCATTTCGTGGTTGGGAGGTTTTTATTGCATGTGCTCCTGTGGATTACATGATTTGCACTTAACGGAATAATTAATGTGGTAATTTGTGGAGGGAGACTTAAAGCGTTTTGAGGGAGTGAGGTCGTCTGTGGGACATGAAGATATGAATTTTTCTGCCAGTTAACTTAAATTCAGCAGTTATCAGTGTTTTGAGGCGATGTAATAGTGGATTTAGTTAAGGGATTAAATTATTTCTCTGAACTGACACATATTGATTGGGGTGCAAGACTCTTGAAGCTGCTTATGAAACACAATAGGTAAGTTGTTGGATAAATGGAAGGCACTGTGCCCTGAAATTTGTTTGACAACTTAAGGCCTTTGTAGCATATGTAAACGAATGTGACCTACTTTTACCCGCTGAGACCCTTCTCTCTTCTTACTGACACTTTTTTAGATACCGCCTCATAAAAGAATATTATTCTCATTCAATTTAGCCTGCAATTATAATGCCGCGACGTCGAACGTTATGTTGCGTTTTCAGCAGTCCTTTACCCTTACTGCAACAAAAAATGATCTTTAGAAATAGCCAATCCTTCCAGAATTCACCCGCAGTACATGCCTCCCTGGAAATGCCCCACTTGGGCTCGAAGAGCGTTCCATATTCGTGTGGTGCGGCTGAAGAACGGTTCTCTAAACTTAATTGTACGCCCGAAGGTGGGCATAATGTGGGCATAATAATAATAATGCCGACTTCGCAGCATTATTATTTCCAATAGGTTTTATCGCTCGCTGTTGGATTCTAGTAGGTGCAGATTGGTCTTAAGAGCACCATACCAGATAGGAGAGTTATAGTTAAGCTTTGGGCGGATGTACGCCTTAAATATTGTTGCCAAGTCAAATGGGGTGAAATAATTTTTACACCGATTTAGGCAACTTAGACATTTCGCTGCATTTTTGGAGATCTGGAATATGTGATCGTTCCAACTTAGTGTTGAGTTGAGACGCAAAGCGAGAATGGAAAGTCGTTCGGTTTCAACAACGCAGGAGCCATTTATAAATAATGGCTGTTTATATTGAGATCGCTTGAGTAACAGTAGACAGGACTGAGTTTTGGAAGCATTTATCTCTTCTCTATTTTTCTTAACCCCGATCAATTATGTTGTCGCGATCGGAATTTAATGAGCTTAACATATGCTGCCGTTCCAAGTCTATGGCCGAAGAGGAGGATCGAGAGCCGAGGAACGAATATGAAAAGCTGAGGGTCCTGTCATCACTGAGGGAGTGAATTAGAAGTGACAGACAAGAGATCAATTATAAAAATGGGGAAGAGTGTCGGACACAAAACGAAGCCCTGGGGAATACCAGTGTTAATATGGAGAACATCAGACTTAAACCCATCCAATGCAACTTGAACGGTTCGAAAGGTCATTTCTTAATCCTATCCAATGCAACTTGTACGAGTATTGAGCGGTTCGAAAGGTAATTCATTAAACCTATCAAATGCAACTCATACGAGTATTGAAAGGTTCGAAAGGTAATTTCTTTAAGCGAATTAATTCAACGAACGTAAAAGTTTATAATTACAATTAAAAGCCGTTTTAATTTTATTTTTATTTCTTTATTCAACCCTTATCGCGTCCGTTCACTTACACTGTTATTTACATAATGCTAAATAGTTCCCTATCTGTCCTCCGGTAGCATTTTCTTTCTCTTTTACGTTTATTCTCTTATTATTTATCTTCTTTTTATTTTTCGTCGTCGCCGTGGCGTAGTGGGTAGAGTGCGACGCTCACACGCCGTAGGCTCCAGGTTTGACTCCCAGCTCAACACCAATTTTTCGAATTTTTCACGGCACCACCTCTTTCGAGCTGCTGACAACATTCAAAGAGTAATAACTGTCTAAGAAAGCTACTCAAATCTCGCCATTCGGAGTCGGCAAAAAACTGTAGGTCCCTTCTACTCGTGAGAGAACAATAGTGCGCACAACACGAGTAGTTGATGAGCAAGCTAGGCCCTGGTCCCCCTTTGGACTGTAGCGCCAACAATTATTATTATTTTTATTTTTCGCTGCTACATTCCTAATCCATTCAAGCTCTTCTATATCATTGACGCATTTTCGACAAGAGAGCCTGATGCCAGACTCTGTCAAATGCTTTTGAAATATCAAGCGCAACGATTTTGCATTCTCCTACATTGTGCAAAGATAGGTTCCATTTTTCGGTGAGATATGTCATCACATCACCAAATGTGTTCAAGAGTTTTAAATTAAAAAGAACAGTCGTTGTGCCCAATTTCCTTTAAGACAGTTTTTTCACTAGTGTATGCTGAGTAGAATGCTCAAATAAATTGTCTCATTGTTTATCCCCTTAAACGTGTTATTATTAATTTAAACATTAGTTTGAGAATATACAGTGGATCAAAGTGAAACTCGTACAACCTCCTGAGAATGTGTTACAGAATAAAAAACTCAAGTTTTACATGGGACAATAGTCAATTATTTTTTTTATTTGTGAGAAACAATATTATCTTTCTAACCGATAAACACAAAATACAATTCAATGAAACTAATAAATAAAAAAAATAAAATCAATGTATTACTAAAAATTCAAAGCCAAAGTAAATTTCGTACACATTTTTTCATTCACATGTTATTTCACTTGGCAAGTGCAGGATATGTTTTTAGTAATTGGTTGGGAGTCCTTTATTTGCAGTCACAGCTTTTAATCTGTTTGTCATGGACATTACCAATTTTTCGCAATATGATGCTGGTATATTCTTCCATTCCTCTAAAAGGGCCTTTTTAAGGTCATTGCGGTTTGAAATGTGATGATGTCGAATTTTTTCCTCTAAATAACTCCATAGATTTTCAATCACATTGAGATCTGGAGATTGTGGGGGAGTTTCAATTACGTGCGGGCAGTTATACAGCAACCATGATGGTACTTTCCATTCCTTGTGTTTAGGATCATTGTCTTGAAATAACTGAAAACATTCTTTGATACCAAGTTTTTCGGCACTTTCCTTTAAATTTGTTGTAAGAATGTTTAAATATACATCTTGGTTCATAATTCCCTCAATAAAATAAAGATTTCCAGTTCCAGCTGCTGACATACAGTCCCACACCATAACTGAAACTCCACCGTTGCTTGTAAATTCTTCTCTTAAAGTTCTTCATTTGGCTTTCTCCAAACTGTAGTTTTTCCATCGGATCCAAATAGGTTAAATTTGCTTTCGTCTGCAAATATAACTTTTTTCCAATAGTCACAGTCCTTGTGAATGTTTTCAATGGCGAAATCTTGTCTTTTGCCTTTATTTTGTTTGGAAATAAAGGGTTTTTTTCTAGCAGTTCGTCCGTGGTAGTTATTCTTTCTTAAAATGATTCGGATAGTTTCTGCACAACACTTTTTTCCGAGATAGTTTTCTGCCTCTTGCGCTATTTTAGGAGCACTAATTGCTGGATTCTCTTTGACCTTACGTAATATCCAGCGCTCATCAGTGTCGGTAAAAATCTTTCGAGTGATTCTTCTAGTTTTATTTAAAGTATTATTACGTTCTTTAAAACGTTTTATAACGTATTGTACTATAGAGTGAATCCGATCGACTATATCTGCGATTTCCCGTTAAGTTTTTCCAATTTTATGGTGCAGAATAATCAAATTTCTGACTTCCAAGGATGTTTGACCACGTTGTCTACCCATTGTAAAATCAAACCTTACTTTGCCACGTATTGAAATGAAATAATGGCTATAGGAAGTCTAAAGAATGACAGGACAAATTATCGTAAAGAAGCGTTATAGATTTGGATAAAAAATATGGGAAAGAAATATTGTACGAGTTTTATTTTGACTTTGAATTGTTAGTTACACTGTGAGTTCTATTTTGTTTTATTTATTAATTTCATTGAATTGTATTTTGTGTTATTAGTTAGAAAGGAGAATATTGCTCCTCACAAATAACAAAATATTTGACTGCTGTCATGTGTAAAACTTGAGTTTTTCATGCTTATACATATTCACAGAAGGGTGTACGAGTTTCACTTTGATCCACTGTATTTATTTTTCGACTGTACGTCAAAAAGAGGTAGAAAAGTTTCCAATGACAGTTTTACCCGTCGAACACAGCCATTGTAATAGTCCTCGACTGTGGGTAAATTTAAAGGAATAAAAAAATAAATAAAGAGAGAATTCAGTTGATTAGAAGACACTATTGTTTGGGCAAGAATTCTTGATATATAGTTCAAAAATAAAATGGTCATGAGTACTTTTAATTTTAAAATTCATCATTCGAGAGTGGCTCTCATAACTTTATGCATAAAATGGGGTCAAAAATATAAGTAAATGCTTTTAATTCACGCATATGTGATGTGTGTTACTGGCTCCAGGTGGTGGTAGTAGAGGAGGAGGTATGAATAATACCCGCCATTATCAGTTGGGGTGGTTGAAGTAATCCAACAATCAACAAAAACAAATTGAACTGCCATGCAGGGAGCTTTCGGGCGATGTGTAATCCACCTGTGACTGATGATTGACTTGATATCAGACAAAGCCCACACGGACTTGGCCCTGACAGTGATGTTGAAAGCCTGAAACAGACTCGTGGTCTGGATCTCATTTGAATAATGAATCCACCGTTTCGATGTAACATTTGAATTCCTTTCTCCGGGTGCATCTACATTTTGCGCATCTACATTTGGCTTTCCCATAAAAACATGGAAGAATGTTGATTGCTGTGTTTTTTTGCTCTTTTCTGTCCACAATATTCGACTATGGTTCGTTTTCTTTTGATTTCGTTAACGGTTTGGCGCTTACGGGTCTTTTGGGTCGTGTTTTTGAGTTGTTTGAACTGTAAGACGTGTTGGTTCTGTAGGCAGATCCATCTGTCTTGTCACTTACACTCCCATATGTTTTAATGTGATGGATCAGTTTTTCTTGAGATTTTTGAATTCGTTAAAAACAAGGTGCGATTTACATCGTTAGCGTTTTTTTGGAAATTCGAGGCAATAAAATTGTACACGACTCCTTAAATTGACTATTTATTTGTTACACGTCCAGCAAACGGAAATTTTTTACCAAAATTGTGGGCAAAAGGATATTTCCTTCGTCTTCGTTTAACTATTCCCAACTCTAACTTTGTTTCTATCAAAGAGTGAAGTACTTCAGATGTTTTGTTTTCTTGAAACTAGTTCCCTTAAACTACTTATCAGCGTATTAGAAGTTATAAAAAGATCATGAAATATATCTTCCATATTTTGCCGCCTTTATATGCTCGTATAAGGTTGTCCGCTTTTTTGCTCTTCATTCAGTATAAAAAGTGCAACGGTGATCGGATTTAGTTTAAATATGCGCGGTCTTGTTCGATAATCTGTTTCCATCTAGACTGCAACTTCATAATAACCCCCTTTTGAAGCCCCCTCCTTATTTGCGAAGAACTCAGACAGCCACTTTTCACAAGCCTGTTTTGAGTTCGCCATGGACAGGAGCAGGTGGTAATCACTTGGCGCTATGTCCGGACTAGGACTATTACAATGTAAAGTTTAACCTAAGTCATTTATGGTTTGGCCTGTGGCCGTCTACCAGGTTGACAAAATACATACAAAAGTTTTAGATTAAAAATCTCCATCTATGATACGTTTTCTATAACAAAGTGCTGCTACTGAATAATCGTATAAGGCCTTCCATCCCTTTTCTCCATTTAAGATGCACGTCCGGACTATATGGTGGATACGATAGAACCTTCCATCCGAGCTCCCGTAGCTTCTGACGAGTCATCAACGAAGTGTGTGGTCTGACATTTTCCTGGTGGAACACTACAACCTTCCTGTTGGCCAACTCTGGACGTTTCTGGTTGATCGCCTGCTTCAAGCGGTCCAGTTGTTCGCAGTAGATGGTAGAATTAAGCGTCTGGCCATATGAGAGCAGCTCATAGTTGATGATTCTTTTCAAATCCCACTAAACACACAGCAAAACCTTCCTGGCGGTCTATCCCGGCTTGGCCACTGTTTGGGACGATTCACTGGCCTTCAACCACGATTGTTTTCGCTTGATATTGTCGTATGTGATCAATTTTTCGCCGATAGTCACCATCCCCTTCAAAAATGGGTCGAGTTCGTTTTGTTTCAGCAGGATATCGCAGGCGTTGATTCGGTCCAGAAGGTTTTTTTGCGTCAAATCTTGCGGCACCCAAATATCAACCTTTTTCTTGTATCCAGCCTTCTGCAGATAGTTTTAAATGGTTTGGGGACAAACTCCCATCTCCTGGGCAATGTCACGAGATGCCACATGCCGGTCTAACTCGATGATTTTCATGATTCGATCGGTATTCGTCGTCACAGGTCTTGCGCTGGCTGGCTTATCCATTCGTTTTCACCGGCTCTGAATCGTCGAAACCATTCCTCCGCAGTTCGAAGTTATAGGGTACCATCCCCCAAAACACCATTGATCTCACGGAACGTTTCTCTAGAGAATTTGCCTTTAACGAAGGAAAACTTTAAAATAGCACGAATTTCGGCGTTAGTGAACTCCATATTTACACGTCTATAACTGTTTAACGAAATGTTCAAACTAATTGTGCATAGCGTCGTTTTGTAGGTTATGTCAAGACTTTTCAAATGATGCATAGTATTCCCAGATGCGAGCTCTGTAGCGCTTTGTACATAGCCGGAAAATTCAAAAGACAAAAAGGCGGAAAGGAGATATTTAATCTTATTTAGAAAATGCTATTAATTCATGCACATACTTTATACACCAAGTGAATAGGCCGCCCAAAACGTAGTGGGTAGAGTGTGACACTCACACGCCGAAGGTCCAGGTTCGATTCTCGGCAGAACACCTTAAATCTTTTACGGCACCAGCTTTTTCGAGCTGTTGACAACATTCAAAGAGCAATAACTGTCTAAGAAAAAGCTTCTCCAAACCTCGCCGTTCGAAGTTGACAAAAATTAGCACGTCTCTTCTACTCGTGAGAGACCAGTAGCGCGCACAACACGAGTAGTTGAACAGCAAGCTAGGCCCTGGTTCCCTGTGGACTGTCGCGCCATACAATTATGAATATTAAGGTCGCTTAAGAGCATAAAGCATAATAATAATAATAATTGTTGGCGCTACAGTCCAGAGGAGGACCAGGGACTAGCTTGCTCATCAACTACTCGTGTTGTGCGCGCTACTGTTCTCTCACGAGTAGAAGGGACCTACAGTTTTTTGCCGACTCCGAACGGCGAAATTTGAGAAGCTTTCTTAGACAGCTATTACTCTTTGATTGTTGTCAGCAGCTGGAAAGAGGTGGTGCCGTGAAATATTCAAAAAATTGGTGTTGAGCTGGGAATCGAACCTAGACCCTTGGGGGTGTGAGCGTCGCACTCTACCGACTACACCACAGCGGTCACACAGCCACGGAGCATAAACCAATAACTGAAAAACTGCAGTGCTCTTCCATTGTAACATTACCCCGGCTGCCGTATGGATCATTGCCGCAGTTAAATTGTTGGTATTAGGGTTCAATCCTCTTTCCACTTCTATTTGGAGTTCTGCAAAGTTTTGTAAAAAGCAGATGATTGCACTGTGTGAAGGGAGACGGAGTGTCAAGTGCACTTAAAATGAGATTTGAATAACAAGTTTATCCATATATAACAATGGTAAATTACAGTGCTCACTTTTTAAAGTTATCAAAATTCAAGCGAAAACAATAGTTCAAGTTCTCTCTCTCTCGTACCATTCGCTCGTGTCATTCTCACATTTGATGCTTGAATGACTTTGAATAACGCAGAGCTCGCGCTGAGAAGAGAACAACTCAGACCCTCCACAATAGGATCAATTCCGCTATTCGTATCATTTCCTGGAAGCCAAGCGGAATTCTATTCGAAATACTGTCAGGAGCAAGGGCCCCTACATTCATTTTACACATCGTCAGACACCGACACACTGGCTGGCACGTGCAATCGTATCAGCGTTCCTCTGCTCGCTCGTGACTTCTCAAGGTAATTCAAAGTGAATAATCAAATCCCCGCACTAATTGAATGCTCACCTTGCATGCATTCCTAATTAGCCCGTATTCAGTGCGCGCCTCGAGGAAGCGCAGAGGGCGATGGCGCAGTCTTTTCAGGATCGAGTCCGAAATTGAAAACCACCCACACGATTTGAGATGAAAACTTATTTTAGATTGCCACACTTCTGGTGGCACGTGCTGAAAACACCAAATTATCCCTGTGTCACTGTAATAGCAATCATTTCGGTTGTCATTTGTGAGAGGTGGCTCATTCTCACGCGCTCGCCTTGGTCGTCATTTATCAGTTGCCATCGACGTCGCACAATTCATTCATATTCAGGACATGCTGCTGTGTCGGGTGAATTCCCAGAGTCATCCTTTGGCAAAATCCTTTGGGGAAAATTAATTTTCGCACGCACGCGGGCGAATGGCCAAGTTTTTGGGTGTCATTTCAACGGCGACGTCTCTGCAGCCAATCGAATTGCGTTGTAATACATCCTTCATTTGCTCCATGAATCGTTGCTAATTGGTTGCGATGGATCGGATCGCGGGTGATGGTGGGTGACGTCTGAACCAAAAGCCGTCGTCGGTGTCTGATGAATTGGGAAGAACAGAGGTCACGGGTCACTATTCGGACGGAGTGAAATATTGGAGCACAGTGAGATCTTCACCTTCGGAGTGTCATGTCTGAAACGGGGAAATGATTTATGTGCTCTTGAAAATTTCCACGATGTTGCAATTTCCCTTAAGCACATACCCACACACAAACTTGTGCCTCCTCGTGCCACTTGAAGAGAAGACTGGTGCTCTGTTGATTGTTTCTGTCCGGCCAACGGAGCGCAGAGGCTCTTGTGTAGGGCGGGTAATGGAAAAGTTGTGAGCCTTGAAAGCTACTTATACTCTGGCATTCCATGTCTTAGTCGACGTCTGACGCAATCATAGTCAAGGAAACCAAACTATGTGCGGAGGGCGTTTCGTTCGGCATTATGACCGGCCGAAGGATAATGCTGCATATTAGTTGCGAAACAGCTGTGCTCAATTTACGCGTGGGCGATAAGCCGGCAATAGGGAGTGGAAGCGATCCGGCCATACGGCGGTGTGTGGAATGTTTACTTTCAGTCTCGACGATGGTGAGAATGAAGCCGCTTTATGGATTAAATTAATTGATTTATATGTGTAGCTGTCAGCTCGAGATGCGAGGGGCGGAAAAAAGCGTGGCAGTGGCAATGTCCCTTTTGTTGGTTTAAAGGACGTGTGTTTTTTCGTAAGTTTGAGTATTTTGCTTTAATCTTTAACAGGCATGTGTGCGCTTAGGGTTGACATTTCTGCGTAAATGCGTCACTTAATATATTGACAGCTTCCGGAGAGAATTATGGATGATGCAGTGTTTTGGGGTAAGGTAGTGCTGAAGAAATGGGATTTAGTTGTCAAAAAAACAGGTAGAATTTATACGACGTACAGAAGATTGGCACTAACACCTTCATCCCGACAGATGTCATTTCCCTAAAAAAGGATATGTTTTAGCATCGCTGGAAAAGCACACATTCAAAGTTTACGACGAAAATTCCTCAATTTCGTGAACAATTTTTACTATTTAGAGTTTCCTTTGTTTTCGTTTTTGCTTTCCACGTTTTTCCATAAGCGCCTTGATCCATTCACACTCACATCCATGATGGAGTGCGGACTCTGTTTGAAATTCCTCAAGTTCCTTTTCCCTCTGGAATTTCTCTATCATTTCCTCATTCATTCCATCACACCACCCCGTCGCACCACACATACCGGCGGAGAGAGAGAGAGGGAGAGCTTTGTTGTCCTTCAACTATGAAAATGTTTACGATGCTCGCATCAAACTTGTACATCATCCATCCGTCCGTACACATGACATGACCCAGAAATCCGAGACGCAGATCTTTTCCCTCATCCCAGCCATAGTGGGTCAATGTCGGAGTGATTTCCTTCTAATGGTTTTGGATTAACAACAAAATTGAAGTCTGTGGGAAGGAATTGTGTGCGCGCAAGGGCTAAGTGAAGCATAAAGCGTTGAGCACAGTCCCTTAAGTGAGTTCCCTTAGTGATTCCATTATCCACGCTTCCGGTGAACGTCTTGAAGAAGCTTGAATTCCAGTTGTACGTACTCGTCCCGCCCACGACCTCTGCGCCACATCCTTGATTTAATGCAAACAAATGAACCGTTAACAAAAGACCGAATTGAAATAAATTGCCTAATTAAGGGACCGGTAACGGCGTCTGTGCGGTGGTTCATTGAACGGTAAATGACAAAATTCGCCATCCTTGATGGCGGAGAGATATTTCAATGCTACTCCATCGACAGCACCTGGGGGATGGGGTGGCACTTAATCATGCGGTGATGCGTTAAGAGCGCGCAGTCAATGTCGCCGTTACTCACCCGGCTCTCAGCCACTGTTCTCTCTTTCCCCACAGCAGACCACCCACCTGGGGCAACAGGTAATTTATGTTCACCATCTAGCGGTGTGTGTCTCAGTCGCTTGGTGGGGGATTGATGGAGGCTGGGGTTATCGCGGTGGTGAACGGGGTTTGTTTTTGTTGCTATCCAAGGCTGATGTGCATTACCTCAATTCGCGTGGACAAGGAGTGCTCAGGAGGGGTGGTTGCATTGTGTCTCATTTGCACTGTGAGGGTGTGAAATTTATCGGAAAAAAATTCCATTTGTAAACCGATACTCAGCTGGTGGAGCGAAGGAGGAAATGTGGAGGGCGGGTGAAATTAATTCGAAACGCAAAAGTTGACAACAGCTACGCCTTTACACGGGCACAAGACTCACACCCCAGTGGTCGTGGCATATGTGATGTGTGTTACCAGCTCCGGGTGGATGAGGTATGAATAATACCCGCCATTATCAGTTTGGGTGGTTGATGTAATCCAACAATCAACAAAAACAAATTGAACTGCCATGCAGGGAGCTTTCGGCCGATGTGTAATCCACCTGTGACTGATGATTCACTTGATATCAGACAAAACCCACACGGACTTGGCCCTGACAGTGATGTTGAAAGCCTGAAACAGACTCGTGGTCTGGATCTCATTTGAATAATGCATCCATCGTTTCGATGTAACATTTGAATTCCTTTCTCCGGGTGCCTCTACATTTTGCGCATCTGCATTTGGCTTTTCCCTAAAAACATGGGTGAATGTTGATTGCTGTATTTTTTTTGCTCTTTTCTGTCCACAATATTCGACTATTGACCCTCAAAAAGTAGAACTCCTGCATGCAAGGGGGATATACCTTTCTTACTCCAGTTTTGATTTATCAAGGACTTGTTTCATCATTATCATTTCTACATTCATCTCAGTTTTCATCGTTTCAGCAAAAAACTTATCTGTTTCAGTAATGTTGCGATGCAACTTATTAAATAAATAGAAAGCTGATTAATACCAGGTATACCTGTATGAAGTGAGCGTCAAGATACAAATGTCTCGATAGGGAACATTTGTTGTGAACGAGCCCATACTTTTTTGTTTGTTTGTTTGCTATGACATCTGTTAAAAATATTTAGTTTACATCAAGTCATTGAACAGACATCATCATATATTTTCATCGTGTTAAAAATGACGAATTTTGTACTAGAAAGTGATGACTTGCGGAAAGCATTAATTTTTTGTTTTCATTTGAAGAAAAGTGCTGCAGAGTCGCATCGAATGCTTGTCGAAGCATATGGTGATCATGCTCTATCAGAAGCAACTACCTACCGACTACCTACCATATGCTACCGACAGCATATGATCAATTTGAACCATGCATTGATCGAAAAACGACCAGAATGGGCCAGAAGACACGGCAAGGTAATTTTGCCCCATGACAATGCACCTGCACACAAAGCAAAACCGGTTCAGGATACAATCAAAACACTTGGCTGGAAGCAGCTACCCCAGCCGCCGTATTCACCAGACTTGGCTCCTTTCGACTACCATTTGTTTTCATCGATGGGACACGCATTGGCTGAGCAGCACTTTGACTCCTACGAGGAGGTCGAAAATTGGGTGTCTGATTGGTTTGCTTTAAAAGACGAACAATTTTTTTGGCGTGGAATTCACAATTGCCAGAAAGGTGATCAAAATGTGTAGAAAATAATAGCCAATACTTTGAATAAAATGTTTTTACTTTCCCATTAATAATTAGTATTTTATTATAGAAAAAAAGCTCTTTTATCGCGGTACACCTGGTAAATATATAAATAATCAAAATCTTGTGTAGAAAATAAAAAGTTTTATTTAAAGAAATAAAAAGCTTTTCCATATCATCTGACAGAGCCAATTTAAAAAACAAAATCGTAGAAGGTCGCAAGGCAAAATAGACTGTTTCTAAATAAGGAAACATAGACATAAATTTAAATTCTGTTGAACTCCAAAGCAATCCAAATAAAGCTAAATTTTTTTATTATAAAAACGAAAAAGGAAAGAAAGATGTACAAATTAAAAACATTACTTTAACTGGTCTCAAATTTAGGTAAACACTTCAAATATTTATAAAAAAAAATAATCGTTAGTTCCGCCATATAACTTATAACAGACTCCTTGTTTTTTCAATTCAAAGTTTTTTCAAGACGGGTTAAAGAAAGAACAATAAACAAACTTAACCCAATTCTTATCACCGACAAATCTCAAATCTTCCTTATCTTATTTACTGTTTGAATCTTAAAAGCATTTACTGTCTAAATCGTTAAATTCGAATAGTATGAATTATAAAGCTGTAGTCTAATACTATTTGTAACAAATGTTGGATTAGAAAAAAATTAACAAATCAAATATTTTATTTTTTTTTGCCATGTTTTTGGAAAAAAACCTTTATGTCCCGGGACAAAAATGGGGCGCCACTAACAAAAATTATTAATTTAATATTGAGTTTTTTTTTAGATATTTGTCTCGGTACTTAAAGAGATCGCGGATTTTACATGGACTGTAATAAATTTAGGCACATGTCTATCACTGGCAGTTTTTAACTTGTAAAAGCGTATTTTATTTAGTGAATATTTCAGATTTCGAAATGTTTAAACAAATTTTATAGTGTACCATAAAATGGCAGGTTGCGTAGTTTCTGATTCTTGTAAACTGCATAAAATTTTGATCATTATTCCTAAATGTTGTCCTTAGGGAATTTAGGAAGTTCAGTCTTATTAGGCAGTTTGTCCCCTCCAGAGTTTTGGTTGTTATGGGACCTCTTGTTATTTAGCGTATTTCCTAATTTAGAATTTTACCCACGAAATTTTAAAATCCTTTTTTTAGAACACCTCACACTTTGGAAAAAACTTCGAAATTAATTTGTAAAGGCACTCTTCCCCTTATCATCAAATTGTCTTTGAGGATTAATGTTTTTCTTTTAAATGTTGATAATTTCAGAGTTGTAGGCCATTAGAATATGGCCATTTCGAGTTTTTGATATTTCAAAATCCTCAACATTTTGGAATTGTGGTTTTTCGTGAGATTGAACACTTCGCATTTTTGCGGTTTTATGATATCTCCGACATTTTCCAATTGTGGTCTTTCTGAAGAAAAGACGGCTTTGAAATTGAATTTCAGTCCTTTAGGTCCTCCCTCCCAGTCGTCCCTCTCTCCCAGTCGTCCCTCCCTCCCAGTCGTCCCTCCCTCCCAGTCGTCCCTCCCTCCCAGTCGTCCCTCCCTCCCAGTCGTCCCTCCCTCCCAGTCGTCCCTCCCTCCCAGTCGTCCCTCCCTCCCAGTCGTCCCTCCCTCCCAGTCGTCCCTCCCTCCCAGTCGTCCCTCCCTCCCAGTCGTCCCTCCCTCCCAGTCGTCCCTCCCTCCCAGTCGTCCCTCCCTCCCAGTCGTCCCTCCCTCCCAGTCGTCCCTCCCTCCCAGTCGTCCCTCCCTCCCAGTCGTCCCTCCCTCCCAGTCGTCCCTCCCACCCAGTCGTCCCTCCCTCCCAGTCGTCCCTCCCTCCCAGTCGTCCCTCCCTCCCAGTCGTACCTCCCTCCCAGTCGTCCCTCCCTCCCAGTCGTCCCTCCCTCCCAGTCGTCCCTGCTTCCCAGTCGTCCCTCCCTCCCAGTCGTCCCTCCCTCCCAGTCGTCCCTCCCTCCCAGTCGTCCCTTCCTCCCAGTCGTCCCTCCCTCCTTGTCGTCCCTCCCTCCTAGTCCTCCCTTCCTCCCAGTCCTCTTACCCTCTTAGTCCTCCCTCCCTCCCAGTCCACCTCATTTCTCTCTTAATATTTCTTTCCTTGTGACAAATGTTTTTATTAAGGATTTTGTCGTCCGAAGATCGACAAAGTATGCCAGAAACACAGTTGAGTGCGTTTATTTCTATAGGATTGTAATACTTTGCATTGATTTAATATTTATTTAATTCAGTACCGCGGTTTGCACCTCTTCCAGGCTTCGACGAACGACAACAGAATGACAGAGCCAACAATGGTTGCCTTCTTTGTCAAGCGATCTATGCGCCCCTAGATGGCTCTTTGAAATTTAGGGATTTTCCACAAGGACAATTATTACGATCATTAACCTGGTCCGAAGCAAGCTTACTTAAGTGTGTGTACATCTATTTAAAAGATCTTTCAAATTAGGCCCCCATTCAATTGGGATAACAATAATTAATAATTGTTGGGGCAACAGTCCACAGGGGGACCAGGGCCTAGCTTGCTCGTCAACTTACTCGTGTTGTGCGCGCTACTGTTCTCTCACGAGTAGAAGGGACCTACGGTTTTTTGCCGACTCCGAACGGCGAGATTTGAGAAGCTTTCTTAGACAGTTATTACTCTTTGAGTGTTGTCAGCAGCTCAAAAGAGGTGGTTCCCTGAAAAATTAGAAAAATTGGTGTTGAGCTGGGAATCGAACCTTCGGCGTGTGAGCGTCGAACTCTACCCACTACGCCACGGCGGCCACAGTCAATTGGGATGGGTACCCTTTTTAAACGTGTCTTAAGCGGTTCCAGGAAGCTTAGAATACGCTAAAAACAGTTTTCTGTAAACAAACCACTTGTTAACAACCACCAATGAATCATTTTGATTTCCACACTATTTCTTTTTATTACATTTCAGCATTTATGTTCCATCGTGTATCACATTTAATGACAGATACGAAAACTAATATTTCACCCCTCGCATGTGTGGCAATAACCTACTTATTCAAAGTAAACACCTCGGACGTGACTAACTTCCCGCCTGAGGCAACAAGGCCAACCACCCGCCACATCCACTTCAAATTGAATTTATTTAATTTTGAAAATAGTGCCCCATGTCGTAAACAAAAGATAAATTATACCTAAAGGGACAACGCTGATGTCCCCGCGCCCACTCGAACCCCCACAGGCACTTAGGCACTCAAATGGAAAACGAGATAAGGCCCCCCCAAAAAAAAGGAGAACAACTACTCATAATAGCTAAGTGATAACCATAATGGGATTATTAGGAAAGCCAGCCACGCCGACTATACGAGCTGTGGCAAGCATGCTACAGGAGGCCAGAGTGGCAAAACCAACAAACAGCACTATCGGGCCACAAGTGACGACGTGAAGTGGGGTGGGTACTGCCCAATGTGTGTTTGGTATTCAAGGCGGCTAGCCGCCTGGCACTAAGGGTTATTGATATGGAGGCAGTCAGTTCCCATACCCCGGCTACCTTGGAATTCTTATTTTTGTCATATTCACGGTTGATTTTTTTTTTCTGTGATGTGAATTTGTTGTCGATGTGACCGTACAAGAAGGGCAGCAGGAAGAAACTTGTTGGAGTTGGGACAGAGCTTCGGGCGTGGGGGAATGTTTTTCAATTTTACAAGACTTTGATCTTGTGGATAACATTTCTTAGGACATGTTTTTCGTGACTCCGGGAAAGAAGTTCGAACGTGAACATTTGAATGAGTTTAAGTTTTCTAGACATAATTCTTTTTTGATGCTTATGTCTATGAAGGGCCGTCAGTAGTTCAAAAGAATGAAAACAATACTCCCGAAAACCTTTTGCGATCTACAGGGGAATATAAACTTGTCTCTAATGTTGTCCTTCTTATTGACTTTTTTTCTGTTCCTTAAATAAAGCCAAACTTGAGAAACAGAATTCCGTAGTGCTCCACATCATAGCAATGTAACAAGTGTTTGCTTACAAATTTCTTTTTTTTAATAACTGTGTTCCAAAAACTCCGTTTTCGAAATTTGTTTGTGTTTCAGAAATTGAACGTGTCCATAATTTGTTTCTTTGGTTGTTGCGGAATATGTTTCACTTTCAAAGTGTCTGTCTGCAGGGTTCTGGAAACTTTAAACTGTGATCTTGTAAATTATTATGCGGGACTTGAGGCTGTCATTCGGAGATGATATTGGAAACAATGCTGGCGTCAGGCATGCAGGGATACGAATGTTGCCTTTTATATTTCGGGATTGGGCAGGCCTAGTGTTGCAATCTGGCAACTGCCAGCTCTATCAACAAGTTTGGCATTTTTGAGGTTATACGTACTCAGAACGTGTTGACATACGAGTGCTATTTGTGTTGTTGACAGTAATTTAAAAGATTCATCTCGCCCAACCATATAGAATTAAATCGTGAAAATTTTCGAGCGATTTTTTTTTACCACTTTCGACGTGGATTAACTTAACAACAGTGCAACGATGAACTTAATTCAATTTTTTGCGATGAAGTCCATCAAGGACCAGTGTATATCGATGGTATGGTGAATTCAACCGAGTTCGAAGTTCACTCCAAGACGAATTTCGTGAAGGTCGTCCAAAATCAGTTGTTGTTCCGGAAACCATTGATGCTTCGCGACAACTGATATCGCAAGATCGTCATGTGACCTATCGTGAGATTGAGACAACCTTAGGCGTTAGTAGGACCATCATACTTTCAATATTCCATGAACATTTTACCGTCAAAAAATGTGTTCGCGTCGGATCCCACACAATTTGTCAATCGCTCAAAAAAGGGCTCGTGTGGATTGGTCGAAAGAAATGCTCCAAATATATGATCGCGATGCTTCGAACCACGTCTATGACATCGTGACAGGTGATGAATCGTGGATTTACGCGTATCAGCCCGAAAGTAAACAGCAGTCGACTGTATGGGTGTATCAAATTGAGCCAAATCCAACAAAAGTTGCTCACGCATGAAGCACTTCCAAGCAAATGGTCGCCTGGTTTTTCGTAAAAACTTGACATGTCGCAACCGTACCACTAGAACAACGTAAAACAGCCAATTCTGAGTTGTACACAACCATTTGTTTGCCAGTTGTCTTCCAAGAAATCAGGAAAACCAACCATCGTATTTGTATCACTCGTCACCACGACAATGCGAGCTCTCACACATCGGCTCAAACAACTGCATTTTTGAGCACTCAAAACATCGAATTGATGAGTCATCCGCCGTATAGCCTGACTTGGCACCGAATGACTTCTTTTTATTCCCGTACGTAAAAAATAAAATGAGGAGGTCAACGTTTTTCGACACCTGAAGAAGCGGTTGATGCGTTCAGAATGCATGGTTTGGAGATACCTCAATCAGAGTGGCAAAAGTTCTTCAACAATTGGTTCAAACGCATGCAAAAGTGTACAGATCTTAATGGGGAATATTTTGAAAAACAAAAAAGCTATGTTCGATGATTAATATTTGTTTTTGTTCTCTAATCCCGAAATATAAAAA
The DNA here is from genome assembly GCA_955652365.1 of Eristalinus aeneus. Taxonomy (NCBI): domain Eukaryota; kingdom Metazoa; phylum Arthropoda; class Insecta; order Diptera; family Syrphidae; genus Eristalinus; species Eristalinus aeneus. The sequence continues at coordinate 24,892,071 of OY019133.1, read as the reverse complement.
GCAACTCTTGTACTATGGGATCCAGACATCGTCAGGAATACCATAGATCATGTTTAACAGAATTAACCAACACTGACAATACGATAATCGCATCATCGAAAGGTATGCGCATAACGGACTGAGGCATACATTATAAAGAGCTTTTCAACAGAGACGTGACAACTTTGAATTTAATTTGTAAATGCAGTCTTCCCCCAATCATCAAACTGTCATTGTCAAATTATTCAGAAATCTATAGATTTTCAGAAAAACAGAAACAGAATAGTCTTTGAATTTGAGTCATTGGGACAACACAACAGATAGGCTAAGATGGTGGAGAGAAAGCTCAACAAACTTAAAGTGTGCAACTGGAGGCAGCTGGCGAGGCATGCGGTTTGAGACAGTTGTCTACCAAATAATGACAACGCTTTGGATTTGGCACAGAAAATTCTAAAAAAATTCTACTTGTTTGGAATTCTGCGCTCTCCTGGTACGCTGTCCCATTCAGGTACAGTGTCGTTCATCCTTCTAAGTTGATGTTTGACACCTGCAAACTCAGCTACCATAAACAGTGTGAAAATTCAAGCTGAATGTCTATCATTTGCCATAAACAAACAAGAAACGGATTAAAACTTCTTTACCTTTAAATATTACGAAGCGTATAACACTGTGATTAAGTCATGCAACATTTTAAAGGACGAATCTCTCCTAAGCCGCGAAAACTCCTAACAACGTGGAGAACCGAGTTCAACAATTTCTGCGTGCTGTCACTGTGGAATCAGAAATCAAACTCTGCAAAAATCTGCAATCCGACAAATTGCAACATTTCCACAAGACCCTCCGCGCAACAAGCCACGGTGTCTAGAACAACAGACATGCCTGCAAGCACTTGTTTCCCGAGAACTTTCGCCAAGAAATCTCACTCTCACTCGTTCATATGGAACCTGAAAATGCAAACAGCGGGGAACACGTCGCAGAACACATTGTCGGATGTAAAAAGTTGGGAAACACGAAGCTTTAAGTGCCGCCCTTTCACCCAGCCCACCTCCCCTGTGATAAATGAGCCGGCACGGCCCTGCAGCAGCCGAGCACATGTGTGCGGTGCGGTTTCAATAAAATATTCACAAATTGGTGCTTCATTAAAAGTTTTCCCCCTTCAGAGGTACACTTCTGCGGCGTTCAAACCCCGTGAACTCTGATTCTGTCTGATTGCGCCCTTTTCCAACACAAAAATGCGAATGGGAGGCAAATAGATTTTCATCACCTTGCGCCAGGAAGGGAACATTTTCGTCCCCCGCACGCCAAAGGGATGCGTGTTTGATTTACGATTCGAAATGTGAAGTGATTTGTTACTCCCCGTCCGTCCTTCGTGTAGATTTTTTAAACAAAAAGCACCGCACCGCGATCACCGATCCCAAACAATATCGAACATAAGTCCAACATTAATCATGGCTGGCTTTGAAAAGCGGCATCCTTAAGGCGACGCGAATCATGGAATAAGAACAAACGCCCCGATGTTTGTATTTGTGGAACTGTGGTATTTAAGGCCGCGGCACGGCTTCTGCTGATGAATCTCATTGCCATTGTGGTCTAAACAAGCGGGCTGCGCGACTGCGAAGACAAATGAGGGTCGCTTGTTTGCTTAGTTGAGGGTAGTTAATTTGGTTTGTTCTTAAGAGTGATGAGACATGCGCGGGGGATGGGCGAAATTAATTGTACGGTTCTGCGGGATGTTTTGAAGTTTTCGCAAAAGGTGCTCCAGTCTTTGACACGTGGATGTGCAAAGTGGGTGAATACTTCAGTTAATGCTGACATTACTTCCTCTGTCATGCTTCTTGTGTTGACTAAAGTCATTAACCCACGGAAGTTTGAGGAACTTTGGTATTTTCTTTTCTGTTTGGGAAATTCATGTTGTGGGACTTACTCTATGATTTATAGGGCGTCGGCGGTCTATTGTGGTCAGTTGCAGGGTTAATGGAAGGTACGGAATTTGAAATATTTGACGCCATGCGCCTAACGAACTCTTGTTGCATAAATCTTCGTCATTCCTGGCATTATCAATTTTTCTGCCGACACTTAAAGGGGTCTCCAACAAGGACTTGACAGGTTTTTCTTAAGTAAAGAGTGAAACCATTTGGGATGTTTCAGAAGCTTTAATATCGGCTTGAAGTACAATCAGAAACAATACATTTGTGAGTAGAACCCGATTTTGTATACTTGGGGACGGGGGCTTATTTGCAGCGGTCTGTTAATAATAATTGTTGGCGCGACAGTCCATAGGGGAACCAGGGCCTTGCTTGCTTATTAACTACTCGTGTTGTGCGCGCTACTGTTCTCTCACGACTAGAAGGGACCAACAGTTTTTTGCCGACTCCGAACGATGAAATTTGAGAAGCTTTCTTAGACAATTATTACTCTTTGAGTGTTGTCAGCAGCTCGAAAGAGGTGGCGTCGTGAAAAATTCGAGGTGTTCAGCCGGGAATCGAACCTAGACCCTTCGGCGTGTGAGTGTCGCACTCTACCCACGACGCTACGGCGGCCATACAGCAGCGGTCAGTTGCTTGCAACTAGTATTTAAGGATTCCGCCACACATTTCAGCCAAAATGGCCGACATTTTGCGCTCATTGTTGGCTCTGAGCCCTTCCGGCTTCTTCGTCTTTTTGGTATACATCAAGGACTTCACAGAAAACAGTCAAAAGGCACTAAATTGCACGAACAAAGTGGCTTATCGAATGTCCCATTCCATAAGGCAACACGCTCATCATTCTTACTCTTCAATAAATCGATTGGTACGTGTGCTGTTTGTGCCTTGTGTCAATATTTTGTTTGAGCAGCATGTTGTCCAAATCCATGTCTTCAAATATGTTTCAAAAATAATCGGAATTCGACTCGCGATTACGCTGACCATTTACAGTAAAGTGACGATCGTTGTCGTCGACAAAAAAGTACGGCCCAATATCGTTGGTATGCAAACTGCACCAAATATCTATTTTTTGGGGTTGAAGTGTAAATTTGTAAAGTATATGCGGATTTGCAGACAGCCATTGATGCTTTGCTTATTAAGGAAGCAATTGGATCATAAGTGATCTTCCTCACTTTAAATAATTTTGCGATGAAACTCATCATGTTGGCACATTTTCTCTAAAACCCAATTGGAGAACGTACGTCACTTTAAATGATCATCTGGCTTTAACTATTTAGTGAGCTTGACCATGTGTAAATTTAAAACAATTTTTTTTAAGCAAAATAGGCCAAGGTGGTGCCCAACTCTTGAGAACTCCGTCGAAGTGACTGATTTCGATTGTTTGAGGGCGATGCCTGAATGGCAGCGATGTTCCCGACCCTTCGACCAACCTGTTGCCTCACTGATACAGCAACATCACACAACATATATGTAGACTCAAATTTTTGCCCTAAATGCGTTATTGCCAGCTTACTTAGGCGAGACTTTGCCCCGAAAAATGATAAAAGAGAACAGACTTCGAATGTCGTTGGAATTTTTTTGTAATTTACAAATGTAACTTGTTTTTTTGCGAGTGTTGCCTTTTATATTTCGGGAGTAGAGAACAAACAGATATTAATCATCGAACATAGCTTTTTTGTTTTTCAAAATATTCCCCATTAAGATCTGTACACTTTTGCATGCGTTTGAACCAGTTGTCGAAGCACTTTTGCCACTCTGATTGAGGTATCTTCAAAACATGCATTCTGAACGCATCAACCGCTTCTTCCGGTGTCGAAAAACGTTGACTTTTCATTTTATTTTTTACGTACGGGAATAAAAAGAAGTCATTCGGTGCCAAGTCAGGACTATACGGCGGATGACTTATCAAATCGATGTTTTGAGTGCTCAAAAATGCAGTTGTTTGAGCCGATGTGTGCGAGCTCGCATTGTCGTGGTGACGAGTAATCCATATACGGCGGTTGGTTTTCCTGATTATTTGGAAGACAACTGGCAAACGAATGGTTGTGTACAACTCAGAATTGACTGCTCTGCGTTGTTCCAGTGGAACGGTTGCGACATGTCCAGTTTTTACGAAAAACAGGTGACCATTTGCTTGGAAGTGCTTCATGCGCGAGCATCTTTTGTTGGATTGGGCTCAATTCGAAACACCCATACAGTCGACTGCTGTTTACTTTCGGGCTGATACGCGTTAATCCACGATGCATCACCTGTCACGGTGTCATAGACGCATTTCTAAGCACCCCGATCGTATTTTTTGGAGCATTTCTTTCGACAAGCGAGCCTTTTTTGATCGATTGACAAATTGTGTGGGATCCAACGCGAACAAATTTTTTTGACGGTCAAATGTTCATGAATGTATGCTGGTCCCACTAATGCCTAAGGTAGTCTCAATCTCACGGTAGTTCACATGACGATCTTGCAATATCAGTTGGCGCACAGCATCAATGGTTTCCAGAACAAAGCTGATTTTGGACGACCTTCACGAAATTCGTCTTGGAGTGAACTACGATCTCGGTTGAATTCACCATACCATCGACGGTCCTTGATGGAGCTTCATCTCCAAAAATTTAATGAAGTTCATCGATGCACTATTGTTGAGTTAATCCACGTCGAAAGTTGTAAAAAATAATCGCACGCCAATTTTCACAATTTAATTCCATGTTTTGGGTGAGATGAATCTTTTAAGTTACTGTAAACAACACAAATAGCACTCGTATGTCAAAACGTTTTGACTACGTATAGTTCCAAAAATGTCAAACTTTATGATAGAGCTGACAATTGCCAGATTGCAACACTAGGGTTGCCCAATCCTGAAATATAAAAGGCAACCCTCATACTTTTTTCTTCATCTTGTGGCGCTGTAATCCGATGTGAACCTGGCCCTTAATCAACTTGCCTCTCCAGCCAACACGATCTTTCGCCAGCTGCCTCCAATTGCGCACTCCAAGTGGGTTGAAGTGTGTGTGCCGCCTTAGCCTAGGCCGTCCTCTATTGCGTTGTCCCAATGGCTCAGATTCGTAAACTTTTCGGGCTGGAGCAGTGGTGTTTATACGCTCTACATAACCAAGCCATCTTAAGCTTTGCATTCGAAGTCGATTGACGAAGCGTATGTCCCTGTACAGCCCATAGAGTTTGTCACTAAATCCTCTTCTCCAGATGCCATTAACGCAAACAGGACAAAACATCTCACGCAAAACTTTTCTCTCGGAAAGGCTGAGACCTTCCTCATTCCCTTTTAGTAACGTTCAGTTTTCCGCGCCATAGAGTAGGACTGGCTTGATCAAGCTCAATCTAAAGCGATCTTAGTCCTTCGAAGGAGGGTTTCTTTTTCAATTGGCTCAAAAAAAACAGCGATTGGCAAGAGCGATTCTGCATTTGATTTCGGTACTGAGGTTGTTGTCCCTGTTTACCGCAGAGCAAGGTAGACGAAGTCCTTGAATACTTCGAAGATTCTGATGTGTGACAGACAGAGCTCCGAGACGTCGATGTTGTGTGTCCTTTCGTGATGACAGCATGTACTTAGTTTTGTCCTCAATTACCGCCAGAGTCATTTTACCCGCTTCCGCTTCAATGTCAGCAAACGCCTCATTGACGGCTCGCTGTGTTCGTCCATTCACGTCTATGTCGTCCTTGTACCATAAGATAGCAGTTGTGCTGACTTTTGAAAGATGTTGCCTCCGGCGTCGATTTGTGAGTTACGCACGATTTTTTCAAGAATTATGTTAAAGCAGTCACATGATAGTGCGTCGTCCTGTCTAAAACCTTTCTTTAAGAATTTGCTGAGTGCGTTACATTCATCGAAGGAGCAGCGGACGGTCTCCATTGTTCCAACCTGCATAACCTAAGGAGTTTAGTAGGAATGTTAAGACTGGACATGGCATCGTACAGCTCGTCCCTATGCACACTGCAGCATATAGCTTTAAAACCGACGAATAGGTGGCTAGTGTCGATTTGTATTTCTTGAGTCTTTTCCAGGATTTGCCGTTGAATGAAGATCTGGTATGTCGTGTACATCGATACATGTGTACATTGATAGGGATCTATCAGGCTGCGAACAAACGGGTTTAGACACTCTCACAATACGGCAGAGATAATCTTGTAGGCGATGTTGAGGAGGCTGATCCCTCGATAGTTAGCGCCGTTGCCTCCTTTCTTGTGGACTTGACAAACGACACTACGATTCCACGCATCGAGCATGCATTCCTTCGACCATATCATGCAGATGAGGTGGTACATGCGCCCAGGCAGATCATCTCTGGCTGCTTTAAATTGGTTTTTGAGCAGTCCCTCCACCCCAGCAGCTTTTTTCAATTTCAGTCTCGATACTGCTGTCTTTACTTCTTCTGTGTCGGGGGTACGTAATTCTTGTCTATCGCTGTCTAACTTGAGTGTTACATTCTATCTTACAGCGGGACTTGAACCGTCATCGCCATTAAAAATATAATCCTTTCAGATTTTCAGCACAGATTGCGATTCTACTATCAGTTGTCCACTTTGGTCCCGGCAGGCTTCAAACCTTGTACCCACCGGATAGTTGTTTTGAGCCTTATTCATGCCACAACAACTGTCCACCCTTTCGCCAGCGCGTTTCTTGTGCTCTCAAGCAGATTTCCTTAATATCTGCTCGTAGAGCTCAAGAACAGCTCTCGTTGTTCGATGCAGCGTTACTTAATACGCGTCTTGTCGGCTGCATGTGCTTGCCCGCACTCGTCGTCAAAACATAGATTCCGTCTAGGTGCCTTGAAACACAGTACATCAGTAGCAGCTTCTTCGATGGCTTCTTGACATCGCTTCCACTCCTCTTCTGTCGTTTTTGCAGGCAGCGTCAAACTCTGAGCGAGTTTCAGGGAGTTCAGGTTGAGGCCTAAGTCCAAACGTGCTGTGACTTGATCCGGTCACTTAAGGGTACTCGCAACCCCTTTTGCACGCGTCAAATATAAAAAAAAAACCGGACTGAAGAAGAAACAGCCTGGGGGTAGAGATAATTTACGTCCAAAGCTGGCTTCATCTGTGGACACTTTACTCAATGGAAGCATTACAATGAAATTTAAGAAGAAAACAAATCCTTGTCACACAATTTTGAGAAGTTCTTCTTCCACTGCTTATTTTGTACACATTACCTCTGTCCGAGCCCAAGTGGATTATAAAATAAATTCAAATGTCATCAACTCCTGATCCCGCCTGTCCCGAATTTCATAATTTTCTGCAAGTCACAGACCTCTCGTCACATGTCACCAGCGGTCTTGAATAACTCAAAAGCCCATGAAAAGGCTTGCTTTTGACACACTTTCGGGTGTATAATTCATTTTATTTGTTTCGACGCCTCTCCACGAAGAATGTGAATGCTTCCTTGACTCACTCTCATAGAAGTCATTCAGAGACGGACTTAAACTGAACACATCCTAACGCTAACTGCACATCGCTTGTAGTGCTGGAAACAATGAAGAGCAGCGAAAAGCGGATGAAACACAAGGGGCACGCCGAATGAGAGAGCGAAACAGAGGCTATGAGAGTCGTTTTATTTGCTTCGCGTAGCATCTGTTGGGGCTTGAAGCTGTAACCGCAAAGTATCCTTGACTGGAATTACTGCTTGTTGACTTTTTGCATTTACTTGTGTATTTTTACATTTGTTTCTGACATGTGAACCAGAAGAGCACACAAAAACGCGCCACCCGGTTGTCCTCGAACTGGATTTCGTGGTTGCGGCAGTATGCGGGGCGTTCAGTTCGGACTTAAATCCGCAAAATGAAAGCGCATAACTTAAGTTTATGGTCAGCGATAGTTGAGAGTAGTAAAACCGAAATGAGGTTATTTATCTTTATACGCCTCTTATACGGTCATCCTGGGCGAAGGTCCCGTTGTGGCGGTGGGGGATGGCGTGTTTTGCTTTGTGGGAAGTTGTTGTTTGCTTTTGAAGTTCTGAATGCATTTGGTAAATACAATCGAGGGAATTGAATTCAATAAAGCATCATTATTCGCGGGGTGAGGACAAGGCAAGTTTCCCGCGGACAAAGGACACAAAGGAGAAACGATTTAACGCAATTGAGTTGTGGAAGTAATTGTCTGTCGGCAGAATGAGTTTTTCAATCGAATTGTGAGGTGGGGAGGGAAATGGGGTTTGGGTTAGAAAAGCATTATGGTGGGTGGATTATTTTAAAATATTTATTTTGATACATTTTCCTTTTGTTTTATTTTTGTTCCTTTTGTCGTATAGAGTGGCATAGCAAATGAAGATCTTTAGTTGGAAAGGAACTATGTTTTCCAACTTTGAATGCACTGTCTGCAAGGGATGAAAAGAGAAGGGACGAAAGAAGAAGAAGATACCGTACAAGTTCAACGTCAGATATTGCGAGCAATCAAAAAATATCAGAAGCGATTGCTACAGAAATAAGAACAATGCTCAGAAAGCAATATTGATGTCAATACACAGACCGCTTGGAATTTTTTGCATTCACATAACTTTTACTTGGTTTCCGGGCTGCACGATTGATTGTCGTTGTCCTAAACTTCCAAATTTAATCTCTAACACTTTAAAGGTTCTGTTTACATAATCTTTGTGCATCCTTCTTTACGTTTGCCAGACTTTCTACACCTCTTAAAAATTAAGGTTATATATACAATGCTGGGTCTGGGTAGTGTGAAGTAATTATTGCGCTGCCGTTTACGCATATAAAACTGTTTACGTTGAAGTGAACTGTGTTCCTGCCCATCAAATACACTTGTAATAATATAAAAAAAAAAATAATAATTGTATGGCGCCACAGTCCATAAGGAGACCATGGCCTAGCTTGTCATCAGCCATTCGTGTTGTGCGCGCTTCTGTTCTTTTATGAGCAGAAGGGGTCTACAGGTTTTTGCCAACTACAAACGTTGAAGTTTGAGGAGCCTTTTCTTAGACAGTATTACTATTTGAGTGTTGCCAGCAGTTCGAAGGAAAGGTGTTCAGCAGAAAGTCAAACCTGGACCTTCGGCGAGTGGGTGTCGCACTCTACTCATTACGCCACGGCAGCCCTTCTCTTATCTGACAAAAAAAATCCTTGACACTAGCCTACTTTTATTGCAGTTCTTCGTGCACAGCCTTTTCGCGAACTTTTATTTATGGCGCAACTCCGTCACGTTCGTATGAAAGTTTTTTCTCCAGAGATTTTTAACACATAACGTGACCACTTAACCCAACATAACTGACAGTAAAATCCCCTTCTTTCTGTTTTAGTTGAGTATGCAAAAATTTTGCTTTTTCCTTCAGTATTTCTCCACCTGCTGGTAGAATTTACCAAGCTGCCTCAAAAACCATTTATATAATACTCGGTCCATACGAGAAAACTCGCCTTGCTTTAAGGTTTTTCTTTTCAACGAATTGATTGACTAGTGGTCACTATTTTAAAGTTTTTTCTAACATTTTGTAATCGCTGAAATTGTGGACTTGGCTACACCGTACTGACTCCTTAACCTCTCTCCAATTTCTCAAAAATATCACTTCGTTTTCATCAATGGTTAGAATTTCGTTTAGATATTTTTGCAAAATGGTACATTAATCGGCACTGCACTGTTGAAATTCAATGCAATAACTAACAACGAAGGAATGAACGAGTATAGACTCATGTAATGTGCATGCAGCACGAAAACCCCTTCCTAAAAACTCCCCTTTTTAAAAGACTGTAAAAACTCAGTAACCAGCAAAGAAACGAATAAATGTTTTCAAACATGTGCAAACATTTTTGGTTCACACTATAGAAAACTTTTTATAAAAAAAAGCTAGAATTCTCAGAGGAGTGCTCTTGGAATCAAGAGTTCATGCTGACCAGATTGTGTATTTATGCGTCATACTCCTGTAAAACGTCCTCCTGTAAACATACTCCTGTAAATTTTAGAGAGATTTTATTTAGTAAGTGCTTCTTAAATCAAATTAATAAAGAAATTCATAATTGCTTGTTCGAGATTAACAAATAAACGAAACATTTAATGCGTGAATCAAACTTGAAAATGCGCATTTTTTTTGTAATGTCTGTTTAGGTTTATTAATATATTATGTGGCGCGACGATCTACAGGATCTTAAGGGCCTAGATTGCTCAAAAACTACCCGTCATGTGTGTACTTCTGTTCTCTCACGAGCATAATGGACTTACATGTTTTTGACGACTCCGAACGGAGGAGTTTATGTAGTTTCTTCATAGACACTTCACCTGTGAATGTTGACAGCAGCTCGAAAGAGGTGGTGCCGTGAAAAATGCGAGGGGTTCGATTTGGGAATCGAACCGTAGACTTTTAGCGTATGAGCGTTGTACTCTACCCACTGTGCCACGGCGATTGTTGATATTTAAATTTTTAATCTGATATTCCTCTGTCAAATAATAATTCTGTGCCTCGTTGAAACCATTCAATGAAGAAACTGCTATTTACAGTTGGCCATCTAAGTATCTTAACGTTGCTCAGTCAGTCCATGATGAACGCTCATTGGTGATATCCGGAAAAATGTGATTGAATAATAATAATAATTGTTGGCGCTACAGTCCAAAGGGGGACCAGGGCCTAGCTTGCTTATCAACTACTCGTGTTGTGCGCGCTACTGTTCTCTCACAAATAGAAGGGACCTACAGTTTTCTGCCGACTCCGAACGGCGAGATTTGAGAAGCTTTCTTAGACAATTATTACTCTTTGAGTGTTGTCAGCAGCGAAAGAGGTGGTGCCGTGAAATATTCGAAAAATTGGTGTTGAACTGGGAGTCGAACCTAGACCCTTCGGCGTGTGAGCGTCGCACTCTACCCACTATGCCACGGCGACCACAAAAATGTGATTTGCAACATTATAATTTCATACTTAGCATTTTCGTTGTCTGGAAGACATGTTTTCTTCCTCTGACAGTAACCGAAAGCGTTCTAGTTGGCCCTCATTTTAACGCTTTACACCTCACAAGTTAGTCTTACTTACCACGCGATTTCATATTGCAGCTCGAGAGAAAACTTTCTTTCACCTTATGGTTCGGTAATGTAATTCGATGTGCGACGGTATCTGTTTATGGTTTGATTTTTCGGTACGGGTCTCTACGCTTTTCTTGTATCATCTTATGAAGTTGAGAAATGATATCCTTTCAAATGGAGATAAGACTCTTTTATCTAAAGTAAGTACGCAACCAAAAACTGAACTCAATCTTTGCTCTCAGGTTAAGCTTGACAGACGTGGCTTAGAATTAGACGTTTTCGGTGTGCAATAATGCAATCAACCCTTGTGAAGATGAGTTTGACAGCCATATACAGAGAGCCTGTCGAAAGGTGATAATATGATAGTGATAAAGTAAGTTATGATGAGAGTGATTAAGCAAAATGACTAACCAGCAGAAAGGAGAACAGCCGCTTACCGACCCATTAATTGCCACCTCGACATCGAGACCACCCTTATAATTTTCATAAAATTTTTTTTTAAAACATATTTTTTATTTTCAGTTTCATTCGCTCCTGTTTGGATTTAAGTTTGACAGGATATCGAAAGCGTTCTAGTTGTCCTACATTTTACGAAACATAACAAAGCCCCCCAAACCAATTTTTTTGTACACTGGTGGTTTTGACTCAGAAATCCTGTCCAGTGACCGCAATTCTTAACAAGGCCCCTCTCGTCGCTTGTTTCCCAAAAGGAAGACAGAGCAGAGTGTGTTTTCCAAATTGACTTAAATAAGAAAAAACAAAGTACAACACTTCAAGATAAAAAAAAACATATAAAAACTGACGAAATTGTGTCACGTTTTGTTGAACTCGTAGAAAAGACCTTTCAGTCTTCAATTTCACAGAATAGTCACCGCCCCCATCCCATTGCCAAGTCCTTGGCACTGCCCCGACCACATGCTAGCAAACAATAGCTCTTAACATAATAGGACAGCACACACAATGAATTATGAAATCGATTTGTCAACAATGCCAATCACGCGTTCGGTCATGTTGCCAGCGGTCCGGCTCCTAGAAGGAAATTTAAAACAATCGTCTCCCTTTCCGACGGGCGGTCCCAAGGGGAGTCACCGACTGGACACGACTTCCTTTTCCCTGAAAATAGTTACACTGTGGGGGGAAGGTGAGGGATCTAGGTGTGCAAATGTTTGCACATTATGTCAAACAGAGCCAGCCGCCTTGACTTCCTTCCGCTCCAGAGGGACGGTTAAGTGTGTGTTATATTGATTGTTCTTCAAGGAGTGTGTGGGTTCGTCAATTGCTTAATCCTTCAGATACGTGTCCTTTAAGATGACGAGCGATGTTCGTGTCTCATCGGGTCTTTAAGGAATCGGTAAATGGAATCCAATCACATGTCGGTTATCCCTTTTCCGCTTATTTCACAGGACCAATCCCCTTGTGCGTCGCGTCTTCCGTAGGTGCCTAAATAAATATTTGCGTCCCATCGAGGCGCTTGTCGCATTTCAATTGGAAAATCAAGAGAGGACGTTTTGAATAAATTGTTTTCAACTAGAAATATTGTTTCTCTCTAAAAATATCTCAAGCTTCCCTTATTGCTGTGGTGGGTACTGGCAAATGTGTTTCTCTGGGGAGAGGGTCTTTTATTCTAGGCAGGAGTGAGAACTCCAACAATTCGAGGAGCTAAAGTGAAGTGCTTAAAGTGGAAGGATTCGATGGTGGTTTAGCACCGACGGAGTCGATATTTGAATTGTGCGTTATGGGCGATTTGAGACCTAATTCACTTCGATGTGGAACACGTGTAAAGGACCAGGTCAGGAGTCACATCTTTGAGGGATATAAAAGCTCATACATCCCCACAGGAGCGCGCCTAACGAACCGTTACGTTCTTGGGTTTTATAGGCTCTTGTGTGTGGATCCTTTTTTATGCCCCATCTCGTGTTATCCCTGCGAGATGTGATGGTTATTGGTTTGTGAAGGACCCGCTCAAAGGAAATATGAGGAACGGAAAAGTTCTAATTTATGTGTTATGATGGTAGGTGTTTGAGGGATTAGCAGGTTAAGACGGAGCGGGATATTTCGTTTTATTTTTTGAGAAGGTTTTAGTGTAGCATTGGTGCTTATTGCTTCAAAGTTAACGTTTCCTTTAAAAAAGGTTTTTCCAGAAATCGGAGGAAGGTGTGGAACCCTCCTTTAAAATAAAACTTTTGACAAACTTCAAGGAAAGAAAAACCATTTAACGGAGTGGAAAAAAAGGAGAAATAAGGGAAGGAGTTGTTTTTGGATAGAAAAGTGGAATTTGTGGTTTCCTTTCGCTTAGTGGTCATTTCAAAGCCACTGCACATAAAAAAGGATTAAATCCAGTCCAGTGGAGAGTGGATAATGTGGAATCAGTTGACGGAACTTTTTGTGGAAAATCTGTTTGATTTTCTTTTTCGAGACAGCTTCGTCTAGTTCTTGTAAGTGTTGAGCTTCACTAAAAAACTTGTGTGAGTTAAAAATTGCCAGCGAGGATTGTGTGTAATATTTCACTTATTTGTTGAGAATAGCTAAGAGAAGATATCCCATGCGATTGAAATGTGGAAAAAACGAACAGTTCAGACAGAACAGAGTATCCGACTACTTCTTCTTCTTTTTTGGAGGGGAGTTTTATTCAAATTTCATGCCTAAACCTATTCATCACTTGACGGCTTGAAGTTAGCATGTCTCGTTCACACGATGGAAAGTGTTAGTTCTTGTGGAACGTGACGGTACAAGTTTTGTGGACTGTATTAATTTTTTCTGTGTCTTTGAATTAAAACAGTGTGCTTGCCTTGGCGTAATAGATGGAGTGCGATACTCAAAAGCGAAAAGCTTAGATTCAGTTACCGGACTATTTTTCAAGACACCACCGCCTTCAAGCTGTTGGCAACATTCAAGAAAGCAGAGTTGCTCTTACCACGAGTAGTCGATGAAAAGAAACTTGTAATCCTTCTAAGCCTGGCTTCAAAACAAACACAACACACACGAGTCGGGCACTACAGTTGGGCTTGTTCTAGGCATTTACGAATCATCCAACCTAGATGGCGCAGCGGGCTTCAGTTGAGGTTATGCTACTCCGGTTGCGGTGCAATTTTGTCCTTTTTACATCAACTCATAGATTTTAATTTGAAGATTCAATGTACTGAATGAACGGCATTTTCCGTCTTTCCCTAAATTTGCCAACTTAAGCGCTTTGTGGTCGCCGTGGCGTAGTGGGTAGAGTGCGACGCTCACACGCCGAAGGGTCTAGGTTCGACTCCCAGATCAACACCGATTTTTCGAATTTTTCACGGCACCACCTCTTTCGAGCTGCTGACAAAGACTCAAAGAGTAATAACTGTCTAAGAAATCTTCTCAAATTTCACCGTTCGGAATCAACAAAAAACTGTAGGTCCCTTCTACTCGTGAGAGAACAGTAGCGCGCACAACACGAGTAGTTGATGAGCAAGCTAGGCCCTGGTCCCCCTTTGGACTGTAGCGCCAACAATTATTATTATTATTATTAAGCGCTTTAAAGAGTTTATCTAGGTACATTCGGTATTGTCCATATATTTAGTTCGATAGCTCTACATTCCCTTACTGCACATGAACTTGCACTCAATGTAACAAAAAATAAACATATTTGCTTTCAGGACTTGTTACGGAAGAAAAACACATACGTAGTCAGTTGTGTCTTTCAAGATTCAACCGACGCTGCAGAAATTGCGCTTGGTGTGGTTGCCACTTTATGCCTCCTTGAAAATCTATGCAGTTAAGGAATTTCCTGCACGCTGTGAAGCTCTGTCTGCCAAGGAACCAATGTTGTGTATGTTTCTTGAAAAGAAGCATCTACTGCACTTTGCCCTCGTTTACTACTTGACCTATTCGGAGGCCTCTGTTTCTACGCCAACAAGCATATAAATTGAATGCAGGAAACGTCGCCGACCTAGTTTTCCCGCACGATTGTCCTTAAGGTGTCTTGACCCCTCGCACGGTCGTCCCGGACGGCAGCGCACCTTCTCTAGTGGGTTTCAGGGAGAAAAAAATGCTTGTTCTTGTTGAGGCAGCCAAGTCTCCCAAGTTAGTCCTTGATCTTGCGCCCCTAACCGGTTTTCACGCGTTGGAGGAGGAATAGGGTCCACGGACACTTTGGTGATATGCTGCGGGAGCGGAAATGGTGCCTCCAGGTTCTCAAAATTGTCATCGCTTGAAATGTATAGCGTTAGAGAGGTTTTGCGTTGCTAGGCTTACCGTGTCTCGTGATAGTTTTAGAATCTTTAGGCAGTGGTGATGGACGAGGCTAAGGATAACTTATTCTCGACGTCTTTCTTTCACCAAACAACTCCTTCAGGTCGATTGTGAAAGAGGTGAGCTGCCTTCAGATCAATTCATATAATCCTTGTAAGCAAGTACTTGATTTAATAATAATGGTGCAACTGTCCACAGGGGGACCAGGGCCTAGCTTGCTCATCACCTACTCGTGTTGCGGGCGCTACTGTTCCCTTACGAGTAGAAGCGACCTACAGTTTTTTTTGCCGACTTCGAACGGCGAAGTTTGAGAAACTTTCTTAAACACACTCTTTGAGTGTTGTCACCAGCTCGAAAGAGGTGGTTCCGTGTAAAATTCGAAAAATTGGTGTTGAGCTGGGAGTCAAAGCTAGACCCTTCAGCGTGTTAGCCTCGCACTCTACCCACTACGCCACGGCGGTCACCTAAAAGAAATAGAGTGCCCGGGGATTTTGGTGAAATGCTGCGGGAGCGAAACCGGGGCCTCTAGGTCCTGAAAGTAGTCGTCGCTTAAAGTCTATAGCGTCAGAGTGGTGTTGCGTTGTTGGCTTGCATCTCGCGTTAGATTAAAATGTCTGGCAGTGGTGGTGCACGAGGCAAAGCAAAACTTATCCTCGACGTCTTTCTTTCACAGAACAACTCTGGTCGATTGTGGAAGAGGTGAGCTGCCTACATTTGATCAATTCATATCATCGTCGTAAGCAAGTACTTAATGAAGATGAAAGATCATTTTTTTTAGAAATGCGCCGAAGGATGTGATAATCTTCTGAAGATACTAATTGCCAGAATGTACGATTCGCAGCCCGAGATATTTGATTATGCAAAAAACGCCTACGTACTGATCCTCACTCTGTGGAACTGCCGTAAGGTATTACTTCGCGGCTTTGGTAGGCGACTTACGCTGATAAGTTTTGAATGCGAGTTTGGTAGGCGACTTAGGTCCTTCCTCTTGAGGGAAGCTCTTCCTGTGAAGTTTTGAATGCACTTTCACAATAAATGAGCATATATCATTCTAGTTCGCTAAACATTTCATCATGTAGGGGATTAAATTGTCACCATTTGGTAGGTTTACCAAGTGTCTCTCCTGCGCAAAGCGTTGACAGTGCAAAACTGCGAGCTCTAAGTCCTCCACAGAGTTTGGATATTGTAGTCACAGCGGTGAGTTATAGTGCCTTAACCTGTGCAGATATTTTCGGTAGTCGCAGTGTTTTGAAAGGAACTTTGAGGGGCGGTAGTTGCAATCCCCTACGAGTTTTGATATCCAGGTGTCAATGACAGGGATGAGTGTATGCGCCCATCTACCTTTTGCAGAGAGTCCCAACTGGCTTACCACATTGTTATGAATGCTGCTCGGTCTTCTCCTTCAATAAGATTGGTTTGGGGCTGGTTGGGGGTTCTTCGGTGGGTCACCCTCATAAGTTTGATTGCAAGAATGTCCATGGAAAGTAATCCTGTTATGACGTTTTTGTGTTTGTATTTACGATTATGTATGTGTGACGCTTTTGTGTTTGTTACGTCGACTGCTTACTTTCACTCGCTCTTCCAAAGCTTTCCCATTAAAGCGCATTATTTTGTTTCCGCGAGTTATTGAACTTTATAGGTTTGTTGCTATTCTTATTTCTATTTGACAGCACGAATTATTGGCGACTTGCACTTCCTGTCACCGTCTGTGAAGGTCAACTGGAGTGTGAAGCTCTGGTCCGTTGTCAACTCACACTGAAAGGATCGATCAGCTTTGCAATACATGACTTCATTTGTTGCATTCGTAAAAAATGGAGAAGATTATTTCATACGCGATATTAATGGGACGTGCGTCCCTGAAAACTGATGTTACTTTTAATGATTAAGTTATTGAACGGAAGAAGATTGTTTTTGTCGGTAGCCAACTCCAACCATTTCTTTAAAAAATGCTCCTCCCTCCTCTAGCAGTCTTAAGACCTGATTCTGATCTTTTAACCTCGTCAAAAGGATGCCTTGATTCGTATCCTAGTCCATCGCCCTGCAAAATGCATGGAACTTTCTGCCTTAGTTGACAATATATGGCCTCATCGCAGTTTTACAGACTTTTCTTTTTACCCTCTGCATCGGTTGCAACTCAGTTCATAATTGGTGATCTTCTTGGGGGTAATCTCTTGGTTTAATGTTGGGTTCTCCGGCATATTTGCATCACTGGGACCTTATTCTTCTATGGTCAGCCATCATTTCCTCGAATGGGAAGCTATTGGCTATCATTTTTTCTCCTTTTGAAAAAAATGAAATCTACCCCATCCTCGTCACGCAAATTGAACGCACAATACTGTTGAAAAGAGTGTGTCGCCTACTTTGTAAGGAATTGCTGAAAACCCGTTTCTGTTGCCAAGAACGATTTAACATCTGATCCTCATCAAATTTTTGCCTGCGGAGCTTTAAATAATGGGCCTGGCCTACCAGTCTGTGGGTTGTGCGTGAGGGTAACTTCCTCACCACGTAAAAATAACATAGTTCAGAAATCCCGATATGCCTCGGATAAGGACGGATTAACTGTTGACGACCCCAGCAAACGTTTAAAGGACAATGATTTTCGGTTTTGCACGTGGAATGTGAGGTCCCTTAACAGGCCACGTGCAGCCGAACAACTTGCGGAGGCCCTTGACAGCTACAAAGCTGACATAACCGCCATCCAGGAAGTGCGATGGGATGGGCCTGGCATAAAAGCGATGAAGAACTGCGATATCTACTACACCAATTGCTATAGAGAGAGAAGGCAGCGCTTATTCGGATGCGGATTTGTTGTTCGAGGCAGACTTAGGCAAAAAGTCTTGAGCTATGACCCAGTCAGCGAACGCCTCATGACGATCCGCATCAAGGCTAAATTCGGGAACATCAGCCTAATATGCGCTCACGCCCCGACAGAGGAGAAGGATGACAACATCAAGGATGACTTCTATGATCTCCTAGAAAGAACATACGATCGATGCCCCAGCTATGACACCAAGATCGTTCTAGGAGATTTCAACGCTCAGCTGGGAAAGGAGGACATCTTTGCTGGAGTTATCGGTAAACACAGCCTGCACGACAACACATCCGGAAACGGACTCAGGCTGTTGGACTTCGCCTCGGGGCGAAACCTCTCTGTGGCTAGCACGCGGTTCCCACACCTGGACATTCACAAAGGAACCTGGCGATCTCCTGATCAATCAACCGTCAACCAGATTGATCACGTTGCGATCGACGTCAGACACTCCTCCAGTATTCTCGATGTCCGAACCTTCCGAGGTGCAAACATTGACTCGGATCATCACCTTGTTGTAGCCAAGGTAAGAACCCGGATATCTAGAGAGCAACGGAGTCGAGAAAGGCCAAAACGGTTTGACGTCGAAAAGCTACAATCGCAGCTGATTGCTGGAAACTTTGCCGACCGAGTCTCCCGGAAACTCGCTCAGAGTTCGACGCTTCCTGCGCTAAGCATAGAAGAAGAATGGAAACGTTGTCAAGAAGCCATCAAAGATGCTGCCACTGATGTGCTGGGTTTCACGTCACCACCCAGAAGGAACCCATGGTTTGACGACGAGTGCAGGCGAGCGCACGCAGCTAAACAAGACGCCTATAAGGCGACGCTGCATCGAACAACGCGGGCTGTTCGTGAACTCTACGAACAGAGAAGAAGGGAAGAGCACCGGCTTCTCAGAAGGAAGAAGAAGGAGCATGAGAAGCGCGCGGTCGAGGAAATGGAAAGGTGCTTTGGCAGGAATGAAGTCCGAAAGTTTTACCGAAAGGTAAAACAGCTATCCGGAGGATACAAGGTTCGGACCAAGGCCTGCCGGGACCAAAATGGACAACTCGTAGTAGAGTCGCAGTCTGTGCTGAGAATCTGGAAGGATCATTTCTGCAGACTCCTTAACGGCGATGACGACCCAAATCCCGCTGTTAGGCAGAATGTTCCACTCAATTTGGACGATGATAGACAAGCATTCCGTCCCCCCGACTTAGACGAGGTGAAGATAGCAATATCCAAGCTGAAGTCGAACAAAGCTGCTGGAGCGGACGGACTGTCCGCAGAACTATTTAAAGCAGCTGGAGATGACCTGGTTGGGCGCATGCACCAGCTCATCTGTAAGATATGGTCGGAGGAAAGCATGCCCGATGAGTGGAATCTCAGCGTCGTTTGCCCGGTTCACAAGAAAGGAGACCCCTTTGACTGCGCCAACTACAGAGGGATAAGTCTCCTGAACATCGCATACAAGATCCTCTCTGCCGTATTGTGTGAGCGTCTGAAACCATTTGTCCATGACCTGATAGGTCCCTATCAGTGTGGTTTCAGGCCAGGGAAGTCCACAATAGACCAGATCTTCACATTACGGCAGATCCTGGAAAAGACCCAAGAAATGCAAATTGACACTCACCACCTATTCGTCGATTTCAAGGCTGCATATGACAGTGTGCATAGAGACGAGCTATACAGTGCCATGTCTAGTTTTGGCATTCCTACCAAACTCATCAGATTGTGTAGGATGACGATGGAGAACTCTCGCTGCTCCGTCAAGGTCGGTACCGAACTCACCGAGACCTTCAATGTCAAAAAAGGTTTTAGACAAGGCGACGCACTGTCATGTGACTTCTTTAACATCATCCTCGAGAAGATCGTGCGTAACTCACAAGTCAACACCAGAGGCACGATCTTCCAGAAGTCAGTTCAATTGTTAGCTTACGCTGATGACATTGACGTGATTGGACGAACACAGCGAGCCGTCAATGAGGCATTTGCTGGCATTGAAGCGGAAGCGGCCAAAATGGGTCTTGCGGTAAATGAGGGCAAAACGAAGTACATGCTGTCATCAAGGAAGGACACACAACATCGACGTCTCGGACGGAGCGTCACACTAGGCAGCAGAAACTTCGAGGTAGTTAAGGACTTCGTCTACCTCGGCTCCGCGGTAAACAGGGACAACAACATCAGTACCGAAATCAAACGCAGAATCACTCTTGCCAACCGCTGTTTCTTTGGGCTCAAGAGGCATTTGAGTAATAAAGCCCTCTCTCGAAGGACTAAGCTGGCTTTATATAACAGCTTGATCATCCCCGTCCTACTATATGGCGCAGAATCTTGGACGTTAGCAAAGGCGGATGAGGAAGCCCTTAGTCTTTTCGAGAGAAAAGTTTTGCGTGCGATTTTTGGTCCTGTTTGCGTTGATGGCATCTGGAGGAGAAGATTTAATGACGAACTCTATAGGCTGTACAGCGACATGCGCCTGGTCAAGCGTCTACGGATACAACGCTTAAGATGGCTAGGCCATGTAGAGCGTATGGACACCACTGCTCCGGCCCGAAAAGTCTTTGAATCCGAGCCATTGGGACAACGCAACAGAGGACGACCTAGACTAAAGTGGCGCACACAAGTGGAGAAGGACCTCAACCAACTTGGAGTGCGCAACTGGAGACAGCTGGCGAAAGATCGTGCTGGCTGGAGAGGCATGTTGGTTGAGGCCCAGGTCCACCCCGGACTGTAGCGCCAAAAGAAGAAGAAGAAGAAGCTTACATTTGCATTTCTACAGACAAACTCCTTAAAAACTGTGAAAAAATTATAGACGTCTTTCACGATTTCTCCTCAGTCTTATTTTTCTGCATCCATTGTTGTTACCAATTCCATTCAGTTTTATTATCCAGAATACAATAGTTTACAAAGGTTATATGTTTCTGCGAAGCGGAGAGGCTTTTCTGCAGAAGGTTGTGTCTCAATTGTTGACAGTTTTGTTAGCTTAGATTAAGATAAATAATAAATTAATATTTTAACAAATTAAAGACAAATTAATAATTCTAATGAAAAGTTAACTGTGTTTAAAATATATCAGTTCAATTCAAAAATATAAGATTACAGTAACAGTTAAACATTTTCACATTCGAGTTATAGTTTAGTTCTTGTATTTAGGAGAAAAAATTTTATACATTTCTTTCTAGTTTTGGGATTTCGGATATTTCTTAGTTCTTGAGGAAGCGCGTTAAGTATCTCAGGCACACTGCATTTGAATTTTCTTCTGCCGTAATTATTGCGAAAACGAGGTTCATTAAGCATATTTTGGGCACGTCTTCTTGTATGAATTCCATTGTCAATTGGGCTTATAAATTGTCTATCGTCGAAGTACTCCAATTAAAGAGTAATCTTTTAATTTGAAGGACTTTGAAGCTGTCATGTTCACTTTTTCCGCAAGTAGATGTATTTATTCGTTTGAGTGCTGCGTTTTGTAATTTTTAAGTTTTTTTTAAATGCGTTGCTGAAGCGTTGCCCTTTACGAGTATTCCATACCTCAGTTTGGATTCCACTAATGCATAGTACACTTGTTTTAGCACATTGCTTGTGGCATGATACTTTAAATTGGTCAGCGCGTAAAGTGTCTTTCTCAAGGTAATGCGTAACTCCTCAGTATGCAGATTCCATATAAAATTGCTGTCTATTGTGACTCCTAGGTACCTGTAGCTTTCCACTATCGCTATAGGGCAGCTAGCTGAAGAACTGCAGGAATCATTCCTGAAGTAGATTTGTTGTTGGGTTACTGCAAACTGCGGGTTCCTAATATGCATCATTTTGGTCTTTGGTGCATTAATAGTTAGACCCTAAGCATGACACCATTTAGATGCATTGTCAAATTATTCTTGCATTATTGTTGTTGCTGCCTCCAGGGATCTATGTCACACTACAATTGCAGTATCGTCCGCATATGCAAAAGGTTTGGCGAAGGTGCGAAGAAGCTCATTGGCATATAGGATGAAAAGAATTGGCCTCAATTTCGATCCTTGTGGAACTCCGTACGGTGCGTCTTCTTTATCACTATAGGTTTCACTGATCTTTATACAGTAAAACTGGTTGTGCAGGTAGTCCTTTAGCCAGTCTGCCATCAGTCCTCGTATTCCAATACGTTCAAGAGCTTCAATTAGCTTAGTATGATTAAGCGTATCAAAAGTTTAACGGAGGTCCATAAAAACGATCAGTACGTGATAGCTCTTGTCCAGGTTTTCGTTGACATAGTTAGCAAACTCGGCAAGTAGTTTACCTGTGCTCTTCGCTTTTTGAAAGCCATACTGACTTTCGTGTATGAGGAAATATTTTTCCATGAAGTATTGCACCCTTTTAACTACAACTTCTTCCAGACACTTTTCTACAACAGGTAGCATCGATATCGGTCTGTAATTATTCAGTTGACTCTTGTTTCCTCCTTTATATATTGGTCTGACAATGGCTGTTTTTAAAGTTTCTGGTGCTTTTGCTTGTGTTATACTTAAATTCACTAGTTTGCACAAGATTGGAGCAAAGGTTGTAACATGTTTTTTTATGTCAATTGCCAAATGTCAAAAAAACTCCATCGATACCAGGCGACTTGGTTTCGCCAAGCTGATTAACTGTATTTACTACTTCCGTTATATCGCTTTCTTGGAAAAAAATGGAACTATCTACTCTTCAGTTTGAGTGTATCGAGGTAATCGCGGCGCAATGGTGTGTGATGTGTACAATTTGCTCTTTGAAACTTTTGCAAATTCATTAGTAAGATTCCTCAAACACATTTGACCACTGAAGTTCTTAATAATTGTATGATCTAAACTATGGTTTTTTCTTCCCAGAATTTCATTAACTAAACTCCATGTCTTGCGTGGGTCTAGTCTAGCTTCGTTGAACTTGTTTTTGTAAAAAGCAGATTTTTGTACTATAATCTCTTTATTGAACTTGTTACGAAAAGTCTTCTAATCCAGCTCATAACTCCTATTCAATCTGATGTTCTCCCATTTTTTATACAGTTCATCTCTTTTTTTGCATTTAACTATTAAGTCTGTAGAAATCCAAGGGTTATTTTTTCTTTTGTTTCGAACTGTTTTAATACATGTCGACTCATCGTAGATGTTTTTAATTTTTTTCATATAGAGAACCAGCATCATTTTCAGCAATTACAATTCCAGTTAGCTCCGGAAATTAGCTCATTTACTTTAGCATTACATATACACCCCTTACCAGTTCGTTGTAAATTCTGAATATTTCTAGATTTCAATGTTCTTTTATTTATTCGTTTTATAAAAGCATACCAAATTTGATTGTTCAAATTTTGATTCCGCCACTGTGCGAATTCTCAGCTCTCTTAAGGTGACATCTACTCACGTGTATTGTTCCCCTTAACATTCCGTTGCAATGAATTCAGTATAAAATTTGATGCCAAATTTTGTCGAATTCCTCCGACATAAATTTACTTCCCGCCATCACCACCAGCCGTCGCGGCTAACGCACAAATCACAGGCAATCTGTCGAAACATCTGCCCATCGATTCGCCATTATCGATTTGTTTCCCATTAGGCCAATCGAATCGGACTTAAGAAGCAATCATGAATGCCAAAAAGGCATTGTGACTGGTGTCTTATTTCCGAGAAACCGACACACGCGTACATGAGCGCTCTGCGGGGGGAAGGGTATCCAATAACAAACAAACCATCCTTCATTGCGCCACCTGACTCCCAGTCCTTATCGGCTTCTCGTTCGTTTCCATGTACATAATAGATTACAGTCGGGACACCCCTCTGCTTCGCTTGTACGGTCTTCGAGGACTGATTCGGTATAATCGTGCATCCAGTAAGTAAATCGCCACAACCACCGACATCACCATCATCATCGTGGCGGTAGCGGTGGGGGTAGTGGTGGCGCGGTGTTGTCGTTGCTAACGCTTTGCGGAAGATAGTATATCTTGTAAGCGTACCCCATGCGCCTGGAATGGTGTGGGGGGCAGAAGGCACACCACATGATCAATCAACAGAATTGATACTCAATACGAATTCATTTGCCGACTTTCAACTTGTACGTTGTGCCCCGCTGCGTCGTCTTCCCCTTCACACGGGGGAGGGGTATGCTTTTCTGCTATCTCCGGGAACCTACCGTGACGCTTTGTCCACATGTTGGTTGCCAGCATTCTAGCCCCGTTCTACACACACGCAGAGCATAATCCGATTGCCACGTATTGCTGTGGCAGAATACGCGCTAACAGCTTTTCGGCAGTTTTGCTCTTTCGGCCTTCTGCGCCTTGGAGTTCCCCAGGGGACAACATTTATTTGGAATCAATTTTGAACTATTGCATAAAATAAAACAAAATAAAGTCGCCCACACCCTTCATCCATCATGTCCGTCATTCGGACGGGACGGGCTTGCTTGCAAGCAATTGCCAATATGTCGAGGTCTTTTTACACAGGCGACAACGGTCTTCATCCATACCGCGAGCACGAGGTGCACACGTATGTGTGTGAGCAGAGGCAAGGGCGGATAGAATGAATTCAATAAAGCGTAGCGCGTAGGAAGGAAGACATTTTGTTTGCACTTTACCGCGCTCATCGGAGAGTCTGGCGCTGCGGAAATGGGAGAAGTTTGTTTTATTGTTGTCGCACTCAATCTTGAGGGCACTTCCAATAGTTCCATAAGGTCATATTCATTGCCAAGTAACGGGATACGAATGTCTATGGCAGCGGCGGGTGGTTGCTTTGGATGAACTCCATTCGCTGGTAATGTGGATGGGGTCCTTGGAATTCGTGTGTGGAAGGCGATGGTGGAGCAGTTTGCATGTTTTTTCCCCTTTTTTTCTGTTAAATGAATTGTCTGAAATGCAAATGAAAACGAATCACTTGGCGACACTGTACTGCTGGACTGTGTGTGAGACTTTCCGTTTGACTTCCTCTGTCGAGTGAATGTGGGTTGGTCAGTCCAGTGAACAAGGACAAATTTCATGAGTAACGTTTGCAGGATGATTTTAAATGATTTTTCTCCTTACATCTGGGGGCAGGGCTGAACTTTTGAACTTGGAAGAGATCTTGTAATGAAAACTGACCAGCTTCCTTTGCGAACAGTTCCAATTCGGTGTCTGATGGGTTCAGTTCGCCTTGCCTCATCCCCCCTTGAAAGTCTCATAAATTATGTAGCAAGCAATCAAAGTTTTGCAAAGATTGTTCCTAGCGGCTAGTACATTGCACTGACGTTAGGTGTATAGCCGAGCTTAGCCCAGTGAAATGTGTTACTTAGTTTCAAGTAACTGATATTGTAAGACAATGAGAAAGTTAAAATTCATTGGGGGCACAAGCAAATTCGGTTTGTTGTCAAAAGATGGCGCCACCTGTAAGCTTGACTGATCATGGAAGCAATCATCTAATTCATTGGAATGATGTGATATTTTTCAGGAATAACTAGCGTGCGTTAGCATCTGTTTTAGATCAAATCATTGTTTTCTGTCTCTGTAAGGATATTCGGTGTTATATTAAATAAACAGCATTTTCTAGAAGTTTTGAGTTTCATTTTTAAATGGCTCAAGAATGCTAAATCTGCTTTGTCTGATAATTTATGCATAAGATTGGTTTTAATGCTTTAGAAGTCACTTAAGCGTAGAAGACAGAGGACGTCTATGCCACCTCAAAACTTTGAAGATGAGAAAGTACTCCCTTGACTGGAACAAGATCCATGCCAAATGAAAATTTAATTATAACAATTGTTGGCGCGACAGTCCATAGGGGGACCAGGGCCTAGCTTGCTCATCAACTACTTGTCTTGTGCGCGCTCCTGTTCTCTCACGAGTAGAAGGGACCTACAGTTTTTTGCCGACTCCGAACGGCGAAGTTTAAGAAGCTTTCTTAGACAGTTATAACTCTTGTTGTCAGCAGCTCGAAAGAGGTGGTGCTGTAAAAAATTCGAGGTATTCAGCCGGGAATCGAACCTAGACCCTTCGACGTGTGAGCGTAGCACTCTACCCACTACGCCACGGCGGTCATGAGAACGTTTACGCCACCACAAATTTTTGAAGATGAGGAATTACGCCCTTAACTGGAACAAGATCCATGCCAATGCAAACTTAACTCACCGAGTTATCGTGAGTACCACAATGAACAATTTCTGTTCGATTAATAACAACCCGAAGTCCAAACAATTTAAAATCCTGAAATTCCGTCGAAAGTCCCAAACTGTTCAAAAAGCCAAAAGGATTAAATGTCGAAAGGCACTAAATTGTGAAATGTACAAGACCTCAAATGGCCGTGGCCGTGGTCGTGGCCGGCGTGGCGTATTGGGTAGAGTGCGACGCTCACACGCCGAAGTGTCTAGGTTCGATCCCCGGCTGAACACCTCAAATTTTTCACGGCTACACCTCTTTCGAACAGTAGCGCGCACAACACGAGTAAGTTGATGAGCAAGCTGGTCCCCCTGTGGACTGTAGCGCCAACAATTATTATTATTACAAGACCTCAAATGGTTAACGATGTAAGAAATTCGAAAATCGCAACATACAAAATCTTATAAGTTCAAGATGTGTAAACATTTGAAATTTGGAAAAATTAAGAACTCGAAATTCGAAATTCCACAATTCCTAATATTTTTAAATCAAAAATGCATTTTTCTTCAAAGAAAATATTTTGAAACATTCGAAATTTTAATATATTGATGATTAAAAAATTCACAAATTCTGTAACAGCTTTCATTCAAATTTTATTTTATTCAAATTTTAGATAAACTCAAAAGTTTGAAACCTGAATTTTCAATAGCTAAACTTTTTAAAATGTTAAAAATCTTGATATTTTGAACATTTAAAAGTTTTATAAAAACTTAAACCCCAAATTTGAAAACCGAAAATCTCGAAATTCAAATTTTACCCAAAAAAAGCTAAAATTTTCGCATCATTTGTGAAAATTTTAAGATCCAGCAAAGTTATAATCATGTTATCCTTAAAACTTTGTAGATTAAGAACATTAACAGAGCTTGAACCAAAATCTTAGAAAGCAGAAAAATTTCAAAATGCAATGTTGCGAAGGTAAAAAATTTCAAAGCATTGTTGGAAAACTAGAAATCTAGAAAGTCAAAATCGTGACTAATAAAAAATACCAAACTCGAATCTCAAAGTCTAAAATTTTAAAATGCTCCAAATCAAGAAATTCACAAATTTATTTACTTCATTTACCTCACTGTTTTAAGTGCCTCAAGGTACAGCTCAGGCGATTTGGCACCTCAAAAACTAATCTTTCCAAGCTGAAAGTCACTAAATAGGTTGTTTTAATTTTAAGGAAACTATGGAACACATAACAATTGAATTCAGCCGTGCGAAAAATTTGCTTAAAGTTGACTTTATTATGTTTTCTTCTAGTTGTTGTGTTGACCTGGGGCCTCAACTAAACATGCCGATCTTTCACCAGCTGATTCCAGTTGCGCAATCCAAGTTGGTTGATTTTGGTTGGTGTCCTTCTCCACTTGTATGCCGTCCTCTATTGCGTTGTCCCAATTTTTCGGATTCAAAGACTTTTCGGGCCGGGGCAGAGCAGCAGCCATCTTAAGCATTGTATCCGTAGACGCTTGACCAGGCGTATGTCGCTGTACAGTCCTTAAAGTTCGGCATTAAATCTTCTTCTCCAAATGCCATCAACGCAAACAGGACCAAAAATCGTACGCAAAACTTTTCTCTTGAAAAGACTAAATGCTTCTTCATCCGCCTTTGATAATGTCTAGGTTTCCGCGCCATAAGGTAGGACGGAGATGATCAAGCTGTTATATAAAGCCAGCTTAGTCCTTCGAGAGAGAGCTTCATTACGCAACTGCCTCTTGAGCCCAATGAAACAGCGATTGGCAAGAGTGATTCTGGGTTTGATTTCGGTACTGATGTTGTTGTAACTGTTTACCGCGAAGCCGAGGTAGACGAAGTCCTTGACTACTTCGAAGTTTCTGCTGCCTAGTGTGACGCTCTGTCCGAGACGTCGATGTTGTGTGTCCTTTCTTGATGACAGCATGCACTTTGTTTTGCCTTCATTTACCGCCAGACCCAATTTCGCCGCTTCCGCTTCAATGATAGCAAACGCCTCATTGACGGCTCGCTGTGTTGGTCCAATCATGTCAATGTCATCATCGTAGGATAGCAATTGAACTGACTTATGTCAAACTTTTCATAAAACTTTCGGACTTCATTCCTGCCATAACACATTTTCGTTTCCTCGACCGCGCGCTTCTCATGCTCCTTCTTTTTCCTTCTGTGAAGCCGGTGCTCTACCCATCTTCTCTGTTCGTAGAGTTCACCAACAGCCCTCGTTGTTCGATGCAGCGTCACCGTGTGGGCGTATTGTTTGGCTACATGCGCTTGCTTGCACTCTTTGTCAGACCACGGGTTCTTTCTGGGGTTGACATGTAACCCAGCTCATCAGTGGCAGCTTCTTTGATTGCTTCTTGTCATCCTAGGTTCCTTCTACTCGTGAGAGAACAGTAGCGCGCACAACACGAGTAGTTGATGAGCAAGCTAGGCCCTAGTCCCCCTTTGGACTGTAGCGCCAACAATTATTATTAATTATTATTAAAGGCAGCGTCAAACTCTCAGCGAGTTTCAGGGAGACTCGGTCGGCAAAGTTCCCAGCGATCTGTTGCGATTGTAGCTTTCCGATGTCAAATGTTTTTGGTTGATCTCTCGATATCCTGGATCTTACCTGGATGACGGTAATGTTTGCTCTGTAGCAATCCAGGGCCTTCGGCTGTACGTGGTCTGTTAAGGGACCTCACATTTCACTTGCGAAAACGAAAATCGTTGTCCTTGAAACGTTAGCTGGTGTCATCAGCAATTAATCCGTCCTTATCAGAGGCATGTTGTTGTCTCTAAACTACTTATGTTTTACGTGGTTAGGAAGTTACTCTTACGCGCAACCCACAGACTGGTTGGCCAGGCCCATTATTTAAGCCTTCGGGCAGAGGGGTTCGCTGCATACATTGGTTCACCATACAACTGGTATTGTGATGGCTATCTAGAAGGCGCCGCGAGGAGGCTGTATGTCAACTTGATCTTTGCACTAACGAGGATAACGTTAGCAGCTCGCCATGTTGAGAGCAATTAACAGTGTTACCTCTCGTGAATAGGCCCACAGGCCCCCACTTTATTATGTTACCCGTTGAAATATATATTAGTACTTCAGAAATACTCACTTGCCTTCTATGTTCCCCAGTAGCTAAATATTTGCTACTTATTTTGTTGATGCAAGTGGCCCTGCTCATGGTTACGATTGTTTTAAAAAATGAATTCCATTTTACCAGGTGCATGGAAATCTTAAGTCTGGCAATTCCAAGAATTACTCCTTTGCAGACCTTTAATTTTAACATTCATCAAAATTTGACCCATTTTCCAAAATATGCTGTAATATGCTTTTATTTTTCGATAAGTTTCAATTTAGTTATTTGGTTTGGTTTAAACTGCATAAGAGGGAAAAATTGCTATTAAAATTGCAAAGTGGCAACCCTGATTCTATGTGACATTTTGTGCTTCTCTTCTCGTAAGCACTTGAGAATCGAGCAGTTTTTCGTAGAAAATTAAAATGTCAAAGACTCAAACATTGAATTGACGCTTAATCTTTGCGGTAATTTAATTTGCCTAGTTTCTGGGAAATTTGAATATCAACAGATCAAATTACAGTCATTTGTGGTACTTTGGTTTCCCTTCAATTCGTTCGCTTAACGCGCCAGCGGCATTTCTACTGCTCTCGTTTCAATAACTAATGTTTAAAGCTTCTCTATCAGATGCTGTGCAAATGGAATGCCAGTATGCTCCAACGAATGACATCGATATGTGCCATGTCGCCTACATAAGTGCCATCATTATACAGACACTTGAACACGGAGTTAAATGACCAATATTTTGCTGAAACCACATAACCAAATGTATGCTGCCTTATCCCAAGTAATTCCCAGCCAATGGCTTGGTTGCAGCACCTCTAAGCCCAATTCTGGTTCTTGTTTCTAACTTCCTACGGTGTAGATTGTCATGCCCGCCTGCTATAGATTTCCATTTCGGTGTTCTACAACACCACGCAGACATTGCCGCTAATGCGGGAAAATCTGAAGGACGGCAGACACAGAACTCACGTGTTGTCGTTTACATCTCAAGTGAAACAAACAGCATCGTTTTACGGCACAAAAGTCCTTCGCCTCTTCCGTTACCTGCCCCTAGGGTGACTGTTGAACCTTAAATCCTACACCATTCTTGGCAGTCCTTAACGACTGTCGTTAACCTTCAAAGCCGCAGCCATACGAATGCGCATCCTATCACCTGTTGAGTCTGTTGATGGAACCGGATAATTCTCAAAGGACCCAACCCCCGAGCACACGCGTTAACATACCAAAACATGCTGTCCACACACACAGAGAATACCTCAAAAGTTTAGTTTTAATGAGATCCTTTGAAGCGGCCCGGCAGCAAACACCCAACCTTCCGCCCTCCGCAAACGGCCGCAGCAACGACAACTGCCTACCGAAACGCCCATTAAGGGTTTTATGAACTCCATCAACTGCTCGTGCCATTTGCTGAAAATGCCTCCGGCCCTACACCGTGCACTGAGCACCGTCCCACAGGGCTCTTTAACTCGCCCACCCCTGCCCGCTCTTCAGTCTTCGGTCGCCACTTGACACCACCGTGCTTCATGGCGATGACGACTCGCTGAACAGCCAAGTGGGGGGCTGCGGGGGCAGTCGCTTGCTTAATACAATACAATTTTATTTTATTTCACTTTTCGCCCCTTCCTCTGGTGCCTGGAAGCATCGGAAAAACACTCACAACACTTCAAGAGACGCCCGACGACGGGTGGCCGGGGTGGGGCTGTTTTTCGCTCCTCGTAATTTGCTCGCAGGGATGTAATGCGCAATTGAGCAATTTGTTGAATGACTCCTTTGTACGGACGCACACACGTTAGTTTGAGTGTGGAGTTGTGCGTCCTTTTCCTTCAACTGGCTTTGTCACCATCGTCGTCGTCGTCCGCCGGCAGTGCTCAGGCGGGAGTGGGAGGCGAGGCTTCTATTTAAATGCGGGTGGAAACGTTTATCATATTGTTGTCGCCCGCGTTGCACGATGACGCGCTCGTTCGAGGTCCATGATTTGGGTTTAATTTAAGTTGTTTTTCCTTTTTCCCTTTGTTGTTTGCTTACTGCGCTTCCCCCTTAGTCGGTACGTGTGTGTGTGCGCAGCCTGAGCACGTGTAGTTGTGTTGATTTATCGCATTTGTTTTGTAAATAGCGCAAATTAGACGCGAGAGAGTAATCATCGTCGCCGGATTTTATGACCCCTGCTCTGTCTCTTGACAGCTGTCAAAGGATTCTTGACGTTGACTGGTCAATGTGGTGAAGAAGTTTGCCCATTTCAGTGTGAACTTAAAGGATCCCTGCTTTTTAAGGTCTCGTGAGATACAAATTATTGCTTCCCGCCAGAGTAATGCATGTCTGGGGAATGTCGCAGGAATACACAAGGGTTCGCACCAACTTTTCAGACACCGATGATTCACCTTCACTGTCACCGGGGTTTGACAGCTTCGTGGGGTGAAGGGATATTCAGAGAAATGTCGCAAGTTCCCCCTGTGGACCACCTTAAGGCGTTGTTCTTTAAGACTTTCACATCGTACGAAATATCAAAGGAACAAGACGCAAGGGTTATTGACTTAGAGAGGATGGAACGCTTCAATTTTAAGGCACGCCTATTTGTAGAGATTATATTTCTCAACAATATCCTCGACGTCTTAGCCTAGACTTGTGTTATTCGCTTAGAAAAGCATTGACATCAAGGAAAAACGGGTGACTTGCCACGTAAGTAATTCTGCTCTTTTGAAATACGCAACGCTCTTTGGAGAACCTTCAACGGCGCTTTCAATCATGTCATTTTGATGTCGTTGACTGCGGAATATTTGTTGCGGTGTACTTTTCATCGTTTATGAATGTTAGATGTATGTAATATTTCATTAACGACGGGACGTTCATTTCTATATCGAGTCATTAAGTTTAAAGGAAACTTTACATGAAGGGCCTTTTAGGAAAAGTTAGTGTCGAGCAGTGTGTACACTTTGTGCTTAAATGGATATAATGATATTTCATGAAAGCCATTTAAGCATAAACTGTTCACACTGTTTGCAGCTTAAGCAGCTGAAGAAAACTTTAAACAGCCAATTTGTCAGATACAACGGCAAGCTCTCTTATCTGAGCTGGTGAGACAAGGAGAAACCAAAAGCTTTTACAGTGCAGTCATATCATGACTTATAAGATCAACAATGTAGGAGGTAGACTACGAAGCTCAAATGAAGAAAACTACTCCCTTACAGGTTGAATAATAATAATTGTTGGCGCTACAGTCCAAAGGGGGACCAGGGCCTAGCTTGCTCATCAACTACTCGTGTTGTGCGCGCTTCTGTTCTCTCACGAGTAGAAGGGACCTACAGTTTTTTGCCGACTCCGAACGGCGAAATTTGAGAAGCTTTCTTAGACAGTTATTACTCTTTGAGTGTTGTCAGCAGCTCGAAAGATGTGGTGCCGTGAAATATTAGAAAAATTGGTATTGAACTAGGAGTCGAACCTAGACCCTTTGGCGTGTGAGCGTCGCACTCTACCCACTACGCCACGGCGACCAACGACTTACAGGTTGAACTCACTTTTAATAATGATCTGTCTTTTCTTCTCATTTTAACAATCAGTTAGATTCCATTCATTGGAGACATTTCGAAAAAATCATTCGATCGGATGGTGCTATAATTCTTACAAAAAAATGTCTTAATACGTTTCATGACGGTAGCGTTTAAAAGCATTGAACTAAATTGAAAATTCGACTACAGCAACTTATAGTGGGTCTTTAACAGATCACTCAATAAGTCCCGGAACATATATATTGTTTTTTTTTATTAGTGGCGCCCCCTATACATTCCAGGACTTTTTCAAAGAATTGTTATGAGGTCAGGGATTGACTCATCATTCCACATAAACGCATGAACTCGGTTTGTTTATAACAGGTCCGTTCCAATTGCTTTGAATTGCTACGAATGTCTACGAATTTGTCTGAAAAACTACGAAAAAGCCTTCCATTAGCTAAAAAAAAAAAGCGTTCCATGGCTGTCAAAAGAAAACAAAAACAAACTTCTGACATTTCATATGTCTGATAGCTGTTTACGAATTTCTACGAAAAGTCGTTTCACAAGTGTTGGTAGAGTTACTCTCTGCAAGTGATTTTTACCCAAACTACTCAACTACGAATTTCTGTACACAAATGAATTGGAACAGAACTATTGAGTTAATACCCTGTGCTTTAAATTTTTACTTAAAACCATCCTTTTGTTCTAAAAACAACACCGAAACATATGGAACAGACCGAATTTAGTACATTGTCTTTAAAGTTTCAACACTTCTTCTTTTTCTATCGTTTGCAATGCGGTGCAGAGTAAACTAAGACAAGCAACAACATCTGGAACGTTCCTTCATCTGTTGATTTAGGGTATTTTCCGCTTGTGTTCACCACTTTTAAGGCAGGCATCCTCTGTTACATTCTCTTAGTGGTTCAGATTCAAAGAATCTTGCGGTTGAAACTTTGTATTCCGCACCTTCTATATGCCCTTGTCAACTGAAACATTGTTTCTATATACGTCTCGGACTAAGCCTTCTCCTCCAGATATCATCATCAGAAAAGAGATCAAAAACCGCACCCAATAGAAAATGGTGGTTTCTGAGGCACGAAGGCCAGATATTCAGTAGACCGTTAATACAGTGTTTAAGACATCACCGAGAAAATCAATTTTTTGTCACAACAAATATTTGGTAGAAAACATGACGTCCAGGAAAATGCAAACATATTAAGAGTCCTACATGAAGCGTCTAAGTTTCTGCCAAATAGACAGGCAAGCAGAACAGAGTTGATTAAAGTGTTGCACAGCTAGGTTCTGCAAGGATACCTTATTCCAATACTTTTGTCCTAATGTACTACGGGGCCAACGTCAATGAAGTCCTTAAATCCTTCAAAGCTGATTTCAATACTTTGTACGAAATGCCTGTTAGTTCATTCGTAATGACAGTTCTCCCTCAGCGGTACTCAGTGCTAAAAAGGCGAAAAAGAAGAGTAACGTTCATTTTGGAAACACGAAAATTCATGTCTGAGCTTAGCTTCCCATTGGATCGACTGAAAGCAGGTTTTGTCTTTGAAATTTTTAGAGTCGGCTTACGTGGCCGGGGATTACATGATCCCAACAAAAATCTGTCCGGAGAGTTTGGATGAAGATATGTTACTGAACCAACAGCACTCGTGACTGAATTTCCCAAATTTGAACGTGGCGAAAGAGGAGGTATGAGGAGAGCTTTCCCATTATCGAGAAATAGTTTTCCCTTTGCTTAACATAGTCCTTTAGTTTCAGCACTGTTTAGCATATGCTTAAAAAGTGCACATCAATCAAACTTTGTGCGTCTCAGGAAACGTTATAATAATAATAATAATAATTGTTGGCGCTACAGTCCAGAGGGGAACCAGGCCCTAGCTTCCTCTTCAATTTCTCGTGTTGTGCGCGCTACTGTTCTCTCACGAGTAGAAGGGACCTACAGTTTTTTGCCGACTCCGAACGGCGAAATTTGAGAAGCTTTCTTAGACAGTTATTACGCTTTGAGTGTTGTCAGCAGCTCGAAAGAGGTGGTGCCGTGAAATATTCGAAAAATTGGTGTTGAGCTGGGAATCGAACCTAGACCCTTCGGCGTGTGAGCGTCGCACTCTACCAACTACGCCACGGCTGCCACCTCAGGAAACGTTGGTAATCTTTTTTCCAGCTATACCAAAGTCTGTATCTCTACGGAGCACGTTTGTTGGGTGAAGTCCTCACGTTTGCACATAGTTCCGTGGCTTGAGTGATTTTTATCGATGATCCTTGGTGTGTACAGAAACAGTATCAAACGCTGCTTTGAAGTTATATTACGGTGGCGCTTGTATTCCGGAGTAAGCAACAGCGGCATCAATCGAAATGCTGTTTTTCTCATACCCACTATTTTGTTAAGAATATGATCAAGGCCGTCTTTTGGGATGCTTGCTGTTGTAAAAATCTTGCGCACCTCCGATTGACAGTGTGCTAAGTACGAGATCGTGAATCGTTGTCTGTGGGCAGCTGGGAGAACTGTCACTGAACACAGTATCTACCTTCCCTCAGAGTTCGCTTTGGCACTGTTCTTTCTAGTACTTACTGCGTGATTTTTTCAGTCACAATGGGACGACGCGCTTCTCATTGTGCATATTATTTAAGACCTTATTTAATTTTACGTGGCCGCTGTGGCGTAGTTGGTAGTGTGCGACGGTCACACGCCGAAAGTCTAGGCTCGATTCCCGGCTGAACACCTCGAATTTTTCACGACACCCCTTTTTCGAGCTGCTGATAACACTCAAAGAGTAAAACTGTTTAAGAAAAAGCTTCTCAAACTTCGCCGTTCGGAGTCGACAAAAAAACTGTAGTCAGAGTAGAGGACTACTCGTGAAAGAACAGTAGTGCGCATAACACGAGTAGTAGATTAGCAAGCTAAGGCCTTAGTCCCTTTGTGGACTGTCGCGCCATCCAATTATTTATCATTATTATTAATTTAATTTTTTACATATCATAGTCTGATCGGTAAGGTTATAGGTTGTAGGCTAAAGAAAAATAGATGCTTGAAGTTAGAAATTTTACTAAGAAAGATAGTTTGTCAAAAAGTTTGCCAATATTTAAGCAACTATGTTAACTCTGTTGTGGTCGCCGTGGCGTAGTGGGTAGAGTGCGACGCTCACACGTCGAAGAGTCTAGGTTCGACTCCCAGTTCAACACCAATTTTTCTAATATTTCACGGCACCACCTCTTTCGAGCTGCTGACAACACTCAAAGCGTAATAACTGTCTAAGAAAGCTTCTCAAATTTCGCCGTTCGGAGTCGGCAAAAAACTGTAGGTCCCTTCTACTCGTGAGAGAACAGTAGCGCGCACAATACGAGTAGTTCATGAGCAAGCTAGGCCCAGGTTCCCCTTTGGACAGTAGCGCCAACAATTATTATTATGTTAACTCTGTTAAAATGTTGGATTCAAACAAACTGGACTTCTTATTCTCCAGAGTTGGGCATAAAATAACATAATGACTAATTACTAAAGAAAAGTAACTAAACGTTAATCATCAATAATTTATTTGCCCGATTTATTCATGACTAAAGATTATTCTGGAATTTTCGTTATTCATACAAATGATTGACGGTTATTCATGATAAATGTGTAGTCATGATTAACTCTGTATCATGAATAACCACCAATCACGGGCATGTCGGAATTTACGCATATATTTGTATTTCCGGTAACGAAACCTTTTTTAATTCGTACAATAAATGCCTGACCATAGGAAAAAGTAATTAGCATAATAATGACAGTCGGATACGGTGCTATTTTTTAACACAGTGCTGTATTTATTTACGCAGCCAAACTTCAAATGTATTTAATCTACAAAAGATCACATAACGTCACTGTTGTAGTACATCATACTTTTCTGGCTGTACTTTAGTGTTGTTTCGCGATTGAAAAATATCAAATTATCCGTATCTACATCTAAGAAGATATGGAGACTTCATGTTCCTTGCTATCAGGAAGTAGTAAGTATATAATTCATACTCACTGTAAAGATATTCAATATTATTTTTAACAGGTCCTACTATAAACATCAAAATATCTTTTATTGTCGATGGAAAATGTTTCCAGATTTTAAAAGAAAAGAGCGATGTTGATCATATTGTGGCATTGTGTATAAAATGCCTACCTAGAAGAGTCGAAATAAAGGGACATTCGAGTTTATCGTCTAATTACATTAGCCATTTGAGAAAAATTCATAGTGAAAATGATCTCACCTCATTTTCACTATGAATTTTAGAATATTAGAGTTATTTGGTTCAAGCGAAAAAAAATGGTAAGAAATCATTAAAAAACTAACTTACTCAAGAAAATTTCGGCAATAATATTTTTAAGTTCGTTATCCATTCTATGGTCACCTTAAGTGTTGTTGATGACCCATATTTCAAACAAATTTTTGACGATCTCAACATTTCTGACTTAGGAGTGAATGTGAGTAAACGCCGTTCACTGAGCAGGAAAATGGACGACTTTTTTATAGCAACATTAGGGGGCAACACAAGGAGCTATTGAAGGAAAAATTAAGAAGCTTAAACTTTATCTGTGCCACAGTTGACATTTGGCCAGGGCGCCGGAGAAGTTTTCTCGGTAAAACAGTTCACCGGATTGAAGATAATACTTTGGAAAGGGCATCTGCATCTACGACGATTTCGCTTCATAGCGAGTTCAGCCTTTATATTCCCAAGGTAAGGTCTACAACAACTGACAACGGCAGCAACTTCTTTAAGGCATTCAAAGAGTATGGTGTGAATGATATTTGCGTAGACTACGAGAACTTTGACGATTGTGCAGTTGGTGGTTTGGATCACGAATTCGATAATGATGATTTCACTGAGAACTCACATGAGAACTTCTGATCTGCTCAGGGAGTTTCTGCACACGTTAATTTTTTCATTTCATTTCACTTATTTATTCATATTCTCTAGTTGATTACAGTTGTTATTATACATTAATAGTACTTCATTCAATGATAATTTAGTTTGTAGAGAATAGGGGTAGCATTTTGTAAAATTTTAACAATAATAGTGATAAATGCTACTTTCAAAAAATACAAAAACATTTTTAAGGGGTGAACTAAAGATTTACATTGAAAGAAAAGAGAACAGCAGAACAGCATCTAGGAGTAATCATCGAGAAAAAGTTAAAAACTAATTTTATATAATTGGGTCTAGTAGATCTTCTATTTGATTGTGGTCAAATTCAAAAAGCCATGTTTTAATTTTAATATTAAATAATTTAAATAAGTGTAATGACTTTAATTCAATAGGCAGTTTATTAAATAATCTGAATGGAGCTATGCAACATGTATTTCTGAAAAACGTAGTACGAAAAGTTGGAACATTGATATTTAGGCTTTAATTGCTTCGTAGACTGTAGCGATCAGAATGTCTGCTATTCAAATAACCACATCTCACGTAGAAAATTTTCAACACTTTATAATAAAAGAAATGTCTTAGAGGAAGAATTTTCAAGCTGTTAAACAATGGCATGGAATGATAAAATTTGTTTTTATTACATATTTTTCTTATTAACAATTTTTGGATTACCAGGATATTAGCCATTTTGCATTGAGGAGCACCACCCCAGCAGGAAATACCATACTGCAATTTGGAATGGAAAATACCATAGTAAATCATTTTCAACACCTTGGTGGAACATGTATTCTTGAGATAATAAAAAATACGCAATGTTGAGTTCAAGTATTTCTTCATCGCCAGGATTTGCTCATTCCAATTCAATTTATTATCAATAATTATTCCTAGGTACTTAAAATGAGTAACAACTTCAATCATAAAACAATCAGGGTCACATAGTGTTTGTGTAGAGGACGTTAAATTAACCTTATTACTGCAGATATTGAAGGTTCCACATTTCGAAGAATGAAAGACAATATCGATATCAGCTAAAGCAGTGTGTGTTAGACAAAGAAACATCAGTTTCGTTTTATTGCTGACAAGCATTTTGTGCTCACGAAACCACCTTCGTAAGATGTCAACATCATGGTTAATGTCCGCGATCAGATCAATTTTACTCTTTGTGATATAGGTTATTCCCAAATCATCAGCAAAGGCAGTAATGTTTCCTTTCATGTTTCGGTAACAAATAGAGTTTATATAAATTAAGAAAAGAATAGGGCCAAGAACTGAGCCTTGGGGTACATCTATCTTTAAATCAATTTTCTTGCTGTAAGCTTCTGAAATTTAAACTATTTGAGTCAATTAAAACAAAACCTCTAAAACCAATTTTGTACAGTTTTTTTTAGTAAAGTATTATGGTCCACCATATCAAAGGCTTTGGTTATATCGACGAAGAGGCTAGCGCAATGTCTATGATCATCCAAGCCTTTGAAAATAGAGGAGCAGAAGTCGAATAGAGCATCTTCAGTAGATAGCCCCTGCCTAAAACCATACTGTTTTGAACGAAGGAAATTATTTTTTTCTAAAAATAAGAGAATTCGCCTTTTCATAATTTTTTCAAATGCCTTGGAAATACGTGCTAGCAGAGATATCGGTCTATAATTCAGTATATTTTTAGGATTATTTTTCTTATGAAGCGGAATTACAATCGCACATTTCAATTTATCAGGAAAAACTCCTGATAGCACGCTTTTATTAAATATGTACGCTAGCACATCGTCCTATAATGTTGCCACAAAATATAAAATGCTGCTTTCATACCCCAAACTTATGTTGTTCAGCAGACATCTCCAAAACAATTCGAACCGATGAAAATTTACAGACCAGACCATGATGGATTGTAAATTGCTTTGGCGAGCTGCGTCTCGTCCCAGGCTAAAGTCCTAGAAGAGCTGTTAGGTCACACACTTACAAGACTCGGTGAAGCTCGATGGAACTCCCTGTATGATGCCTTAAACCAAATAATTCATGCGAGGAAGTTTTTTATGAGCATATTATATTTATTTGTGAAGTAGAATTACTTTGTTTTGAAAATAAAATAACTCAATACTTTGTCTTATTTTTTTATGACCAGAAATATGGTTTGAACAAATGCTCTTATT